>OW443304.2:24805000-26172633 GCA_937001585.2 Brachylomia viminalis
ATGTTCTCACTTAGGGAATTACTAGGCATTTAGTTCAGTTATGTTATGAGTTTTACTAGTCCAGTTTACTTATTTTTTCGACTATACATACATTCTGCCGGCAACGAAAAAGCTACCAGTGCGTTATGGTTTGCAACTGGCATCATAGAAGCAACTGGCTCCGTAAAACGCTAACTGGCTATTAAATACTTACAGAAAAACCTACCGAGAATGGTATTCGAAACTTGAAATTAAATCTTTAAAAAAATAAACGTTCTTCTATCAAAGCTAGAAACGGTTAGCAATAAAGGCGCGCTCTGATTGGTCGGCGAGGTGGTAGACGGAGGGTGCATTTGCACAAAGGTACAGAAATATGTGACCGGTGCTAAACATTAACGATTATAGTTGCCAAGTCACGTCTAATTGCGAAAGAGGATGGGATTATGCAGAAGTGTGTGTAAAAGTCTAGTTCTAATTTTAAGCTGGCACGGTGAAAAAATGCACTTTTTTATACTAATTTTTGACTGCTCCGTTGGTTTTGTGGTCGCAAATGCGACTGCTGAGTGTAGGTCTTAGGTTCGATTTCCAGGTCGGGCAAAAAGCTATTGGGTTCTTCTTTAAGAAATTTTTCATTAACAGCCGGAGTTGAAAGTTGGCCGTGCGATAACCCCCGCCCCGTAGCACGGAGAGCAAGCTAAGCTGTCGGTCCTGCGCCTAATCTCTGCCCGGTCGTGTCGGATTGCCGTCCTATCAGACTATGAGAGTTTGGAAAGAGAGAGTGCATCTGTGAGTTTCCGCTGAGATTGGCCGCCATGGGCAAAATTCGGTCTGGAGGATTATTACTGTAGGTTTTTAACTTCTGAAACTTTTTGTAAAATTATCCAGCAAACTAGAAAAACCTAGAAGATTTTGGAATAGTATTGAGATGTTTTTTTTTCATGATGTTCATTCTTCTGATTTACCTTGAAAATTATAATGAAAACTGTCTATCACCCTAGTCTAACACATTAGTAGCACACACCTACATTACTCACTAATGCAATCACAGCAGGAAACTCCTAAAATACACAAATGTCACACAAAAACTGCATTATTTCCAAACACCCTGCATATAAAACTGCTTTATTTCCAAACACTCTGCATATAAAACTGCATTATTTCCAAACACCCTGCATGTAAAACTGCTTCATTTCCAAACACCCTGCATATAAAACTGCTTTATTTCCAAACACTCTGCATATAAAACTGCTTTATTTCCAAACACCCTGCATATAAAACTGCTTTATTTCCAAACACCCTGCATATAAAACTGCATTATTTCCAAACACCCTGCATATAAAACTGCTTTATTTCCAAACACCCTGCATATACAACTGCATTATTTCCAAACACCCTGCATATAAAAAAAAAGTTTAGTTTGATAATTATTACATAGGTAGGTACATATAATATGAGTTTATGTAGCTTTGTATTTTTAAAGTTTAGATTTTTAAGTATTATCCGTAAGTTGATTTTTCAATTTATATAGTGTTATTTATGAAACCACTATTGTATTGGGGTCTTACGTAAAGATAGTGTGTGTAAGTTTAATAAATAAATAAATAAATTATTTCCACACACCCTGCAAAAACTGCTCACTCTAACATAACACCACCCATGCTAATTGTAAGCGCGCGTTATCGCGAGACAAACGTGCTGCTCCGCAACGCATAATCGTTACCACTTTTTCGTTTCGGGAAATTAGCGCCTTTTTGCATTGTCTCGTCCCCGATAGAGACTGTTGTGTATCGCCATTGCCATTGCTTTGTTCTTTGTTCCTTTTACTATTGCCGTACGTAATTGGGGCTGAGTATAATGGACTTGAGTTTTTGTGATTGTGTGTTTTTCGAAGAGGATGCTGTTATTATAGGGGTTTGACTATTACAATCAAAAGGCTAACACCCGGTTCTTGAAAGACTAATCAACGCCATTTGCTAACAGACCGTCTTGTTTGTCAAGTCAAATCTAATCATTTGATTAGCCGCTATTACTTCAATCAACTAAACGCAGCAGTTAACTACGAGTTTATATTATTTCAGTTATTTTTGGTGTTGGTTTTCAGAAAACCGGGTGTGAGTCAGAATGTGTTGTTTTAAACTGGGAACCAGAAATAAAAATCGATGTTACATTCAATTATTTTTATAACCAACTAGCTTCTGTTCTCATGGAAGTCGGAAATTATCCCACGGGAACGTGCTACCGGTACAAGAAGTAGCATAATATACTGAATTTTCAAATTGTTTCAATCTCTCAAGGACTCCACGAGACAGGCTCGACCTAGTGTGGAGTCCACTAATCAAAATATTAAAATTATGTTTCCCATAAAACATTAATTTTAGGAGTAGTTAATTTGTAGGTACTTTAGTTATAAGGAAATGTAAGAACTTAAGCTGGTTATTAAACGATTTATTATTATTTTCTTTACCAGGATAAGATAGGCCAAATTTGATCGAAATCCGTTCAGTGGTTTAGGCGCGAAAATATAACATACAGAGTTATAATATTATTTATAGTAGGCGATGATGCAGACGACGATGGTACATGCTTTTCTAAAAGTATTTAGCCCATTTACTCGAGAATTGAAGAGTCCCGGGTTATAAGTAGCTATCAGTAAATATAGACTCCGGCCAGCAGTTCAACACAACGACATCTTAGAAAAAGACAACACATAGGTAACCCTTTCCAAGTCAAATAACTAGATAACAGCCAAATGACTACACGACAGCCAAATAACTACACGACAGCCAAATGACTACACGACAGCCAAATGACTACACGACAGCCAAATGACTACACGACAGCCAAATGACTACACGACAGCCAAATGACTACACGACAGCCAAATGACTACACGACAGCCAAATGACTACACGACAGCCAAATGACTACACGACAGCCAAATGACTACACGACAGCCCAATGACTACACGACAGCCAAATGACTACACGACAGCCAAATGACTACACGACAGCCAAATGACTACACGACAGCCAAATGACTACACGACAGCCAAATGACTACACGACAGCCAAATGACTACACGACAGCCAAATGACTACACGACAGCCAAATGACTACACGACAGCCAAATGACTACACGACAGCCAAATGACTACACGACAGCCAAATGACTACACGACAGCCAAATGACTACACGACAGCCAAATGACTACACGACAGCCCAATGACTACACGACAGCCAAATGACTACACGACAGCCAAATGACTACACGACAGCCAAATGACTACACGACAGCCAAATGACTACACGACAGCCAAATGACTACACGACAGCCAAATGACTACACGACCGCCAAATGACTACACGACAGCCAAATGACTACACGGTAGCCCAATGACTACACGACAGCCAAATTCCTTCGCCAATAATTCTTACACCCGATTCATCAGTCTGTTCAAACATAGTAGTAAGCTATACATTCAAGATTTGAAGACTCCCATTAATTAAATCTAATGGTGTACTTAAATGGGCAACTAAAATACCGCAGTTCTTGGCAATTTCCATACAATCTTGGTATTGCCGTAAATAGCTCAGAGAAGCTGAGGCGTCACAAATGATCAAGAATTGTCAAATTAATTGCTCGTGTAAGGAAAAGACGACACATCAGCACTTCTCAAGTCAAATGGCTCTACGACAGCCGAACTCCCTCGCCAATCATTCTTTCACCCGCCATCTTTCCGCAGAGAAATGGCGTATACAGTAGGAGAGGCGATCAGTCTGTGTAATTAACATTCCGGCTCACCTCGACCTCGGCTGGCGTCAAGACGCGCGAATTAAACCGATATCACTTCGCCACTTATTGACGGGGGGCTCGCGGTGGAGTAGTGTTGTCGGATGGGTTATTTTATTCGTTTGGGACGTTTTTAGATTATTTATTCAAATATTTAGACAACCAGTAGCAAAAAAACCATTTTAGGTTGGTCGTCCGTTTGGCTTCGTATCGGGGCATTGTGGTATTCTCCTGCATCTTTTGTGTGCCCTAAGTATACTTAAATCATGAGATTTACGACGAAGAACTAATTTCCCGTATTTAAAAACGTTCATAATCTAGTCACAATCAGCAATAATCAATATCAAAAACTTGTCAAAAAATATAGCAAAATTTCTGGTCAGTAGTTTTTGACATATTGAGACTGAGATTAGAATATAACCGTTCTAAAAATTACGGGGATCGCCTCTCAGCAAGTTTCGCCCTGAACAAAATTTTCCCATCTGCTCCAGTACTTCACTGCGAGGCTATGCTTGGCGCCTTCGCGAGACGAGCGTTCGACAGGCTCTGTTACCGAATCGACACAGGCATCCTACACATTACACCACGTGCGACTGTAGGTTGAGAGAACTTTTAAATAAAAGTTCAATTAAATTTAAAAGCAATAAATTAAAGCTATGAAAATACCTACCTACTGTTTGGACCTCGGATTTGTAGATGAGTTTACACAGTATAGATTTTTAAGAAAAAACATAACTAAAAAATTTATTCCAAATACTAGTCAGAGTACAGGTAATTTTGTAGAAAGGCATTTCATTGTGAATACATAGGTGAGATAGATGGTCAGTTTTTTACAAAATAGGTACCACCGCTGTTGTATGGTCAGCTTATTGAATGACAATGAAAAACTAGTATAGTGACAAGTCTTTATCTTGTCTTGATTTTTTACCAGTTTGTACTTTCGCAAATAATAGTACACACTAATACTGTTACTACTAGTACTCACTAGTACTGAAGACACAAATACTGTTGAAATCGAGTTTAGTTACGTGGGTACATTTCTCCCTTGAAATGCTCGTATCACTTCAAAACTTTTTCACTATCCATCAAATACTGCACCCTTTTTCCGCGAACAACCTGTAACCCTGTCTATATTAATGTGGCCAATTTGTAGGAGGGCGCGATCACCTCATTTGTCGGGAGCGGCGGGCTACGCAAAACAAGTAGCTCTGTGTTGCCAGATCTAAGACGGTCGCGTCCCATGAAAGCTTGTAATTTTGTTGGTGGAAATATGCTAAAATAATTTTCATTAATTCTTTCATAATCATGCTTCTATTTCTTGTGGAATAATTCATTTGTAAATGTTATTACCACTTTTTTTGCCTCAGAACAATATCGCTGTGAACCTGTTATCAGAGATGCATTTTAGAACTTCCAGATTGTTTCTTAATCAGCAATGATTCCCCTGCAGTCCCCCCTGCAGACGCTCAGACGGTTTCATGGTCCATCCCATTGGTCCAACTTACACCAATTTCATTTGTCCTTCTGACGATCCATTAGATTCCATAACTTAGATATAAGAATTCATGAACTAAAAGATTTATACCGTTGAAAAGTTGGTACACAATTAACGACCCAAAACTGGGCAGCTACTCTAAAACAAACAAAAAAACCCTTTAAAACAAAGGTCTCTCGCAAGGCTTACAACCCAGCATTATTTGATACACGAACACTTGTTAATCGGTAACTAATTACTGTTTAATTAAAGAACGAAACGTTAACGCAGTCCGTTTGTAAGACTACCCTCGTTTTAACACGAGCGTACTGTGAACTTTATAGATCGGTAGATTATTAGCAAACGGAAATTTAGAATGAATATTTAGCTTTCTTGAGAATACTGAAAAACTTAACTTATGACAAGAGAAAGAGAGAGAGTTTTTCTTGTTGCATGTTCTTCATTTTTTGAAATATCAAGGATAATGTTTGCCCGTTGTTTGTTTGCATATAAGCCGAACACAAGCGCAGGAAGAACATAGTGTATGAATTACAGTCGCTTATAACTATTCTTGCTAGTAGACATTTTAATATAAATAGCTCTAGTCTCTACAACCGTATTCATAAAATAACATTCATACATAACCGAACAAAAATCAAATACAAAAGAGAATTACCAAGCCTACCAATCCTCTCAAAACAATTAAATATATGTAGGTACTTATTTCAAAACATAGACGGATGCATTCACACATACACAATCACTCACGGATGCACTGTCGTGCACACACACACACACATATTTAATATTTCAATATAAGTAAATAAGTATCTTAATTGTAGTTTATAGAATTGGTTTTTATTATTTTTAAATTACTTCTACTGTTTATTTTATATATTTTTTAGAAGTTCACCATGTAGCACGTTTGAAAAATGTTGATGTTAATGTCAGTTTAGAAGGCGCTGGTGTTTGTGATACAATGAGTTTGTCATTAGTAGGTACAGACACCAGCGAGAAACTTCTTTCTGGAATATTCTATTTTTACTTGGAAAATTGTCTTTGTGAACCGTAAACGTGTTTTTTCTGAAATAAATAAAATATTTATTTATTGAGCAACTTTATCATAGCGTTTTAATTTCACCTGTATCTCTTTTTATTATTAAATTAAATTGTTTATTCTGTAAATAGGATAACGGAATAACATTTACACGTCATATTAAAAAAAATATACGTATAAGCTAGATGGAGTCGAATGTAATGTCAGGCATCCAAGGATTCTGGTAATAAAAAATATAGAGTTAATAAAAAAAGTGTCTATAAAGGTACAACTAGCAAAAAAGCATTACCATAACCGCTTTCCCTGGTAACACAGGACATCTGACACAACACAAACACAAAATCCAAAACACTCCTGAATTCTCAAACTTAATCAAAACGAGAGTCAACATCAGTGTTATCTAAATCTGAACAAATTTTAGCAACACAAAGCGCGATCCGATAGTGATAGAACTTCGTTAAAGCTACAGAACTCATTTATCCACCTCAATACAACGTGTTCCTGATAAAATCTAAATAACTTCGACGATCTCATATTAAAAGGCCCAAAATGTCGATAAGTGAAGGATGTACAGAATTTGGAAAGGGTTCGTGGTTGAAGTCTCTGTTCTGTGTTTGTTTCGGTTTTCTTCTCAGAGTTTATCAGACACTGACTTCATCTAGATTAAAAAAAAATATCTTTATTTCAGACACAAATGTATAGTCCATATTTATAAACATCGATTGCGTTAGTAAGGGTTGATAGGAGTACACAAAAAAAAATACAAATAAAATGTGTAAGTAATTTGTTAGTAAACAAAACAAGTTACACAATAATTAGGTACTTAAGTCTATTTCCTATTTCTGTACAAGTGTACACCTGCCCAGTACACATTAAAAGGACTGTCGATCTTGCACGCTAACGCTAAATTTTGACATGTAAAAGTGTAAACCTATTCAGAAAAAAATATCATTTGTCAAGAAGCTGTTAAAAATTTGATGCTTCAAAATATACTTTTATAATGCAATCAAAAAGTTTTATTGACTTAGGTAAAGAAATAACTAGTGACAAAGATATTATTTAATTAATAGTGGCAGGTAAATGTATACCACGCTATCATTAGAACCAATGAGTGAATATAACCTTAAAAGTATAAAAAACAAGTCAACCTATGAAGGTCGACTTATTTTAGTTTGAACAATAAAAACAATTTTTTTTAACGTATGAACGTAGAAATATACTTTGTTTTTATATTTTCGTTCCTTGAATGTTGAGTTTCAAAAAGTTTCCTTGATTAGGACTCAGTAGAGTCCAAAAAAGTTTCGAAAAAAGTGACCCATATTCTGCCTCTTCCAGTTTTCCCAACATCTTTGAAGGTTCTTATTTTAGCAGGTATCGAATAGTCCCAGTTAATCCAGTGCGATATGAGCCACCAACAAAGAGATCGCCGATATAGTCCGCGACTGACAAGTAGACCTGGGAATGTTTAGAGATGGAGTAGGCTTTACTCTGTGAAGGTAGAAGCCCAGGTTGTTTTGAATACAAGTTTAGGTCTTCAGTTTACAGATTTATCGACTCAAAGGGGTTTTGCAGTCCATAAGATGCTTTCTGACTAACCCGTCAAATTTTGCTAGAGCGCGGTTCCGTCATTATTATAACGACCGTCATTAAAATCTGTCACTTTCACCAGTATTTGACACAAAGGTGTCTAACATCGCTCCGTATTTGGACAGTCGTTATTGTGTGACCGTTCACCGGATTCATAGTAATCAAAGCTTTAGGTATCGTAAGCGTAGGTACGTCATTCGAAGCAGTTTTTGCTATCATGATGGACTTAATTTCAGGTATCTAACCTGAATAATCCCCAAGAAAACTAAATTATGCTGTGATGTTGTCAGGGACAATGATGTTGCCCGTAAAGCCCCGTAAAAGTTAAATAGGTATTGACAGCATCTTATACCACCAAACTATTATTTAACATGACACAACATCACGCATGTAAGCCCCGAAAGGTAAGGCAGAAGTGTACCTGTAGTACACCCACATTTCACCAGTTGTGCTATCAACCGGGCACAAGTTTAGACTCCAGGCTGCTACTGAGAAACTCCTTATGGACAAACCCAAAAACACTGTGCCCGCCCCGAGAATCGAACCCACGACCTCACACTCAGCAGTAGCACTTCTCACCACTACACCAACGACGCAGTCAGATTTTTTTTAAGCAAATATTATTTTAAGAAGATATTTTAACCTATTTTGAAATAATCCAAATCTAACCCTGTCTTCTCTAAACCAGCTCTGTCAATCGAAGATCTTTATCATTCACAGCCGTTAACATCGAGTTTTGGAACAAATTCCATTCAAATAGAAACTTGTCGGGACAATGAGAAACACCTTGCTAATATCCAAGAGGGGACTATCCCCCCGTAGCCCCTTGATCGAGTTCGATCGATTAACCCTTTAGTTGCTCTCTTAAGGAATTAAAAACGGTGAGTTTGTTTTCCGTCTTAGAAGGAAATGTGTCTGAAGATACTGAGATGGTAAGGTGAATAAAAACCAGTAATTTTCTTAAATAAAAATCAGGTTTTTTTGTCATGAGCTAAGTATTATCATAAACATACGTCATTGTATTATTATTATGATATATAATCGGCAGTGTAGTACGTAAGTATAGAAAACGTATGATTTGTTGGAAGTTTAGATCTACGTTTGAGTGTTCACTTACTAAGGAGGTCTGCGTTGTTGCATCAAAAGAGCTGACTTCATATTTTGAGTGAAATGCCCAAATAATTAACGTGGAACACTTATTTTGAACTTTTATCAGAACCAGAAACTTTCAGTTTCAAACCCCGATAACAGTAACTTGTAACATTACACACATAGGCCATCCCAATCCGCTTACAATGACATCCCAACACCAGTATCACAGCGGGACTCGGTCTGCTAGTCAAACATGAAACAATGCAACCGTTTGCGTAGGAGCACAACTTTATACGTAACACGAAGAGTTATAGTTCAACTTGTAGCCTTCATATTGTTTACCTTGTCGTGCGAACGTTTACCAATGCTAAGTGATTAAGAATACTAGTTGAGGATAGAGGTGGGGTGGAGTCGGTGTTGTTTTTTTTGCACTATTCGGTAAGTCAGTGCAGTATTGGCTATAGTCTATGAATATACTACGTGTACTATGTGTAGGTACTTGCAGTGATAGTATCTGATATTCTTGTAATGATTTGTAAGTTTCATGTGTTATAATTATGTTAATAGCTCATATTGTGACGAAAAGATGAGTCAATCAGAAAGGTCAGAAGGGTCAGAGATAATTTCCGTAAAGCTGATCCATATTTTAGGAGTGAAAACCAAATTTTCGTATCGCTGGTTCTTCTTCTTCGTACTGGCACGACTTTATGTCAGATATTGTTGGCCCAAAACTCGACACTTTGACGGCGTCGTTGGCAGCGCAGAGGTGACACAGAGGGCAGTATAGGAGGTAAAGCTGATTCATAGTTGAAGAGTCAAAACCCTTTTACACAATGCCATTCTTAATGTTATCATCACAAGCAACAACATTTATGCACATGCTTACTAAACGGTGTTTAAAACTGATTGTCATTCATATAATTTATATCGACGACTCATTAGATCGATAAAACAAAGCTCCATATAAAGCTAATGCTTCCTCACTATGAAACTCACACACAGAAATGACATTGAAGAGTGAAGAAAATATGTATAATGGAACTGCAACATAACCCTTCCAAGGTCACAAACTAGATGACAAGCCTTACAGCTACCTTTGTTTCAACAGCGACTCCACCCCACCCGCTATCCCACTTACACCGAACTACACAAGATACAGTTCTCTACTCAAATTCCAAGTGTTCTCCAACTTAAACTGAAATAACTTATGAGAATCGGCCGATCGCCTTTGTCGTAAGCTAGAAGGCAATTATCATTAATTATTATTAAATGTGACATTTTAGTGATAAACGGTGGGCCGATAACTTGGGCAAATAACTCAAGTTAGGGTGGATGGGTCGAAAGTACCCGCGGTGTTCACTGTTTGATTTGCTATTAGATTTTGAGGGTTGAGTATCGTTTGTTTGATTTCTAGTGGTGAGCTAATGATTTTTGGTGTTTAAGTAGGAAAGTAATTTAAATAGTCGGTTCTTCTTTTTCTCGTGCAAACATGAGAAAGAAAGTGGAGCATTCCCGTTAAAAAAATAGAACGGACTAACTATACAGGGAAATCAACGCACATCCTGAGACCATGGATTTAGTAAATGATTCTGAACCCCCTTGTGTTGAAAATTTCAACACTATGACCGTGTAGGTACTTGCACTTTTCTATAAAACAGCAGTCATTATATTTTTTGATAACCAACGATATATTTTAAATCATGATAATATCATATAAATATTGATAATTTCAGAATCATGTACTGAATTCATGGTCTCGATGTCCCTGCCACCCTGTATTAAGAGTGCTATATGATATGGTATTGATTCTTTGTGCTAATTAGTTTCGATCTCAAGTGTGGTGCCCGGAATAGGATCCCTGTAATGTACAACTTTGGCAACAAGCTACTATTCTTATTCCTTCTCTGTTCATGCTGTAAGGTTGTGGAACTCACTTCCACCTAGCATTCGAGGTTTAAAATCGAAATATTTTAATTCAAGTATCGAGTAAAAGAGCATTAGCTTTCCTCTTAACTGTAAGAATTTTTAAGTTTATTTATTTAAGAATATTTTTTTTTTCATTCTAGGTAGGTATATTTAATATTCTTGTTTAAGATGTCACAAAATCAACTTCTTCTCGTCTTGTTCTCACACACTATTGTCTACATTTCTTTTTCATTTCTCCTTTCGCAGGTCTGCTGGAAGAAATTTCTGAAGAAATAAGCAGTACATTTGTACTCAATACTAATATGTCGTATCTGTATCTATTTTTCTGTGTGTTTAAAAATAATAAAATAAATAAACCTTGGATGTAGAAAAAGGCGTAAAATAGCGTTGTTTTGTCTGTTAATTAACATCATAATGCTCGCATAATCTAGGTGGACATCGACATAATGAATATATTATTTTTGGATGTATACAAGTTTGCACCCTAAGACTCCTTAGTTTTATTACAATATTCTTACTCAAACAATAACGCATAATAATAATAACAGTGACGATATGACTCTTCAGAGCCATCTAGGATGGCATATCGGTAAAGTATAGCCACTTAACTCCGTCAAATAAATTTATTTTCACATACATTCCTCTGTTATTAACCTTATCCGTGCTGTGCGCACATTTGTTATTTTTATTGTTACTTCATACGGAATACTGTGATAGTTATCCTAATATCCTGAATGGTGGAATGGTGGGTACTAGTACAAGCGGGTTTTTTGTTTATATTCAAATGATATGTTTAAGTGAGAACGAAGACGAATGCTATTTGGATCTGTGTCTGCAATTGCCTACACGTGTACATATTTTTTTATACAATAAGTTCCATGGCCCTCTCAAAGCTTACTCTCTGTGGAACATCAAAATCTTTTAGCTAAACTCCAAATATGCCAAACAGAGAACATCAATTATGCATTTTGGATCGAATTTCCTTACCGCACGTTATACCTACATCCTAACTATAATATTATAAATGCGAAAGTAAGTTTGTTCGTTTGTTTATTACCTTTTCACGCCTAAACCACGGAAGCGATCATCCTGAAATTTTGCATATACGTTATCAGGTGTACAGAAACTGACCTAGGGTACCTTTCATCCCGAAAAAAAGTACGTTCTTACGATAATAGATGGCGCCACGTGTAGTGAGTTAAGAGTTTTTTTTTACTTTATTTATGTAAATAATGCATTTATGAGTCTAGAGTGGCGATCGACCGGTTCTTCATCCTCCTAACTATAATGTTATACATGTGAAAGTAAGTTTGTTTGCTTCATGCTTGATACCTTTTCACGCCCCAAACCGCTGAACGGATCATCATGACATTTGCCATATACGTTATCAGGGATACAGAAAAAAATAGCAACCTTTCATCCAGAAAAAAAGTACTGTTCTGAGCCCATGAGTGCAACGGCCAAATAGAGCACAACCCGAATTGATTGTCAAATTCTAAATTAACGCGAGTGAAGTTGCGGGCAAATGCTAAAATTATATACCTTGCACACTTGGCGAATGAGAGTTTGACCAAAAAACTACCATTAACAGTAACACTGCGTCACGACACTTTTGCTATAGAATGTGTTTGTGTTTTTAAAATAATTAATTATAAAATGATTCTTTTAATATATATATGTATATTTTTAAATTAATAATTAATTAAAGTTTTATTACCATTCATTCACCTTTTTTTCATTTAGTTACTATCAAACGTTGTTAATTTATTTAATAATGTCTGTTATTTAAAGTCATTTCCTTCTACAAATCACCAAATATTAAAAACTGTATAACTAAACTGTGACCAAAATGGCATTGTTTTGGTTCAATCACGGTTTGTGGTATGTTTTAGGTATTATCCACAAATAGTAGTAAGTATTTCCTGGTCACCTTATAGGATTCTGCTTGACCTCTGAAGGTAAGCCGTGGTCCCGTTAAACTATGACGCATAACCTTCACCAGAACTACCATATTCAGCACTTTAACCGCACAATAAATCCACGCACCTTGACTACTTATCGATCACAGCTTTACCCGGGTAATCATAATAAATAACGGCAAATACTCGGCAAATTCGTACATTAACCAGCTCGCGTCGCTTGCCCTGAGTTATAACGTCTACCCGACATTTAGGCGAACCAGTGGCATTAGCATTAATTTAAAATATTATTTATAGTTTGAAGCTTTATACTGATGGGGATGGTCGAAGGGATGGAGGTGACAAGAGATATTTTTATTTTATACGTACGATAAAAAAAAATCCTCACTTTAATTTTAAAATTTAGTATTCAAAAGAATCTACAAGTTTGAAATGTAATGAAATGTTTATTTCTGTAAGTAGATCTTTGAAGACACGTCAATATTTTGTTGGTCAATATTTTAAAACTAGATGGCGCCGGGATTTGCTAGCTGACTAATCCCTGAGAAGAAATGCCGAAATAAACTCAGAGGACATGGTCTCTTTTAAAGTCCACACATTATATATTATTATTAGAATTTTATGTGAGTCTAACAATGTATGGCCATGTAATTTTTTTTTTGAGGCTGGGAAATCATCAAATAACTTCTCGCGCTCTGGGCAGAGCGGGAGGGCGTGTCTGACTCTTACTGACTAAAACCCACCCGTGTTCCTTCAGTTGCCTGTGCCAGGGGCCACGGTATCCCTCTCGGACTTTCCCGCAACCCTGGCAGGCATGTCTGGAAGGGCTTTTTAAAGAAAGAGCCATTGCAGCTTTGAGTTGACCTGTCCTAACAGACAATTGGTTTAAACATTCAAACAGAACAATTAAAGCTCAACAGGATATTGCAGTTCTATTGAAATAAAAATAAAGAAAGAAAATACATTTATTTAGCACAAATGTAAAGTTTAGCAAAAATGCCAGACAACTACCTAGTGCCTGACGCTGGTTTTCAACTGGACCTGAAGTGTGACTGTGAAGTCTAGCAATCATAAGGATAGTATAAACTATAAACAAAGCTATGTCGGCAATATGTATGCTTGAATATGAGGCTTTTGATAACGTTGGATGTGTATACTTGTCTTTTTTTTATTTTATTTTTTATTTGTAATGTGCGTTTTGTTTGTGCAGAATAATTTTTTTTTTCTTTCTTTCTTTCTTTTCTTAGCTTAGCTTAGCTTTAGCTTTGCAAAATAATCCGTCAATCATTTAATCTTTGTCACCACTAAGACTTTGGATCATCATCAGTCCTGACTATGGTAATTATAAGGCCCGAAGGTAAAAGGTCTCAATTGAATTTCACTGGCTACTCAATCAATCTGCCTTCCCTTTCCCCTATGTTGGGGTTGGCTTCTAGTCTAACCGGATGCTGTCGAATACCAGTACTGTACCAGTATCTGACCTCAATGACGCAGCTACTTGTTAACTCGATGACCTTGTTATGAGTAAGACTGGTTGATTTGGATAGAAGAATAGAGATAGCAATACTGTTTTGCATCAGAAATAAATTATGGTGTTAGAACTTTTTCAGGGAAACTCTTTCACACTGTGAGCCAATCTTTTAGTATTTTACCGTCTTCAAAAATACACAAGTTCCTCCAAATCTTTCCTCCACGGCTGTGCTCACAAGTCTTCGTAGCTCAACATTGGTGCTGTGTTGATGATCTCGTTAAGGGTAAGATGACACCAAATGACCGTAATTATACCGAGTTAAGGGGCAGTAATCGCGTCGGGGCCGTGTTTTTGGCGAATTCGCAGAGCGTCGTGTTTCATTGTTTATTAAAGTTTTTTATTTTTATTGTTATTGTTATTGCTGCTGCGTGCCTTTAATTGGTATCGGTGTGATGCTGTTCTGTAAGTTTTAGATAAGGGGTCGATGACAGCTGCTAACTGCATGTTACGATTGATTAAATAATTCTGGTGCGTAATTATTAGACTGGATGTTACATCATCTATCGACGATTAACTAACAATACCTCCTAACTACCTTTTTTTCGATGTTTTGTATTTAATGCTAATCGACGTAAAATGATATTGCGCGTGTACTAGCAAGACCTCCTAACAAGATATTTGACTATTTATCCCATTAAGCATTAATAGAAATATCTTCTAAATTTTGAGACGCTAATTTGGCTGCGAATAGCTCCTAACTTTAAGTAGAAATAACTACTATTCTATAGGGTTGAAATTTTCAAAAAATAGATAGAAGATATTGGTAGTTAGTCGTCGCTATAGTTACAACTTACTTACTCAACACCTTTACCAGTCAATAACTGTTTTCATTCACATTAAGACTGCAAATTGAAAGATATCTGTAGTTAAACTGTGTCAAAGGAAAATACCACGTCAGAGGAAAGCGTTAACATGATGAAAATTAAATAAGCTTGCATTCTATTCAGCCAAAATGACGCTTGATCGCAAGATCAATATACAAATTATGAGGAATCAAAATTATAGCCGATGATTGCAACCTGCGAAATAATTATTTTAACCTAATAGATTAAAACATACAGGTGTTGTAACAATTAGTTTTCAATCCTAAAGACATGTACTTATTCATTAATTAGCTTATGTCCGCGGCTTGCGTGTATGTTGGAACATATTCCAAGAGAACGAAAGTACGCTATGTGTTAATCCAGGTTATAAACTATCTGTGCGTCGAATTTTATTCAAATCCACTCAGCCTTTTTGTGCCAATCCAGAACATACATCCAGACAAACAGACAAACGGGCAAAAATTCTAAATCAAAACTATATATTCGGCATCAGGCTCGTTCCCACACCTCGTAGTAATTACTTGTTATCAAAAATATTTAATGTACAGTTTTGACTTCGTTACCATTTTATTATATGCATAGATAATGATAGTCCTACAATTTTGTGTGAACAATTTTACGGTGATGTTATGATTGTGTTTTATTTGTGTATCAAAGAAGAATGACAGATTTGGTTGCGCTTAATTTTAGAAGCGTCCATGCACGAAATTATGTACATTATATGAAACAGTAACATGGCTTTACTTTGTATGTATTAGCTTTCTCTTATTAAGTTGCATAAACGAAAAAAATTCAAACATATTTTATTAAATCTGACTTTCAAAACGCAATTATATGAAGAATATGGTGTTTCTATTTATTTATATTTTATTAATTATGCTAATTAGCAGGCTTTTGGTGGTAGTGGCTTCATCGTTAAAACTATTAAGAACCTTTTACTCCCTAATTTTTTTGGAGGAGTGTTACAGGACAAGACGTTAATTATAGCTGCGATAACTCAGTTCTGTTCCATCAAATCGTAGACATTTTGGAGAAGCACACTCCGGATTCTATCTGTTATTTTTAGGTTTTGAGCTAGTGCCATTTGTATTTGCAACAGGTTTTGTTTTGTTAAATATGTGTTATGTAGCTTATTGTTAATGTCAATTATATGATTCCACAATTTATAAGTTTTTTGCTCAGAACAATAACGTTATTGTTCTGAGGTTTTTTGAAGAATTTAGCTGTCATGACAACATAAAAATTGATTGTTGTCGTCCTTCAAATCAGAAATGTCATAATTGTCATATTTTAATGTCACTACTGTAAAGAAAACACCTTTTATAGTATATACGTTTCTGTATTTCAATACTTGCACAGATACAAACCTGGTACATAGCAACATAATTTTAATATAGATTTCTTGAAGACAACCTTTTGATTTCGAAGCTCGAAGAGAACTAACTTAGAAAACTAGGCGCTGTTCGAAACATAATATTTCCATTCCGTTTTGTTATAAAACCAGTACTTTTTCGGTAACTGTCAAATTAGATACTTTTAAACTTCATGACTACACTGATACAAAATCATTTGAGTCAAATCACATACTTTCAAAGTGTTATTTCGTATTTATGACTACAAATATTAATAATATTTGGAAATCATGATACTACACACATGTTCAATGTGTAGAAGGCTTGATATACAAAACCAGCTACTAGTGCCACTTTCCTCTTCAGCAGCCATTATTGGAATTATTCATTTCCGCCATCTTTAAATGTCATTATACTACATACTGCAGAAGATACTCTTTGGTTAACTGTCATCGGGTATGTATAACAGAGCCACCACTGCTCTTTTAAAAGCGTTTTTCTGACGAAACCGAATATTAAGAAAATATGCTGCAAATATTTATACAAATGTACGCCATTCGTCTTTAACAAGGTTTTAAACCTATAAAATTTATACCTAAATAAATAGTCCAAAGTTAAAATCTGCAGACATCCAGTCAGTTTAAAGAAAATTCGCGCCCCTACCAAGTTAAATAACTCACTTTAAACACACAAAACATAATTCTCTAAACCAGCGTTACTCACAAAACTTGTATGTTGGTATTCATTTCCATACATATGTGCTGTACGCTTCGCTGTCGGACTGGTATGGGCTGGTATGGGCACGAGCGCCATGTTTGAGTCCCCGACCGGACATATTTAAGCTATTTTATTTATTTTGAGATACAAAAGGCCTTATCGGCGGATATATAGCTCAACAGCGTGTTCGGATTCGGGTACTTTATTATTGATAATAACTATGTAGGTATAAACATTATGAAAGAGTTATCTGTAATTAATATTTTTGTCTGAGGCTGACATGCCACTGTGGATAAAAGCCTCTAATAAAAATTAAGAATAAAAAAAAAAATATTTTTGTCATTTCATATTTTTGTTATTTCAAAAATATTAGTTTAATAAATCGTTTTTAATAGCACTGACAACTTAATGATTCGTAGTACTTATTTTTATAACGTTCTGTCAATATAATTTAATTTATTTAAGCAAAAAAATATTGGGAGGTGTTAGCCAGAATTTTGAACGCCATGACCTACGAAGAGTTTTTGTTCCAATGCAGTTTTATAATCAACCACAAATAAACGAATAACTCAACACGTCAGAAAGCATCATTAAGTATTAAAAACTGGATATTTCAACATAAAATGTTTAATATGAAACACATGAAAATTTAATTATATTTCCAGCATCCCAATCTGAACAGCAGGACCTCCGTGACATCCTCTCAATAAACAAGGCTTCTCATAGTTGCCCGCGTTATCTGACTTTGATGGGACGGTCGGCGGGTAGTTTTAAAACGTGCGCAAACACCGGTAGTTGTAAATAATTATGGGCTTTTGTAGTTTTTGCCCAGCGATTATGCGTAATGACCGGGCCTGGTTACATTTTGAGATAGTTACCGGCTTTTATTTACGTTGTTAACTTTTGTTTTGTGCTATGTATTTTGTTTTGTAAATTGTAATCGGTTTTGTATGTAATGTTTGTTTAGTTCATTTAAATAATGAAGGTGGGCTAATTGTGTTGGTTTGTTTTTGGTGTTAGAGGGGGTTAAATGAAATGTGGATGTTAGTAGTAAGTTTACAAAGTGAATGGACAAGATACATGACGATATGAAGTGAACTCCTAATAAATAAAATATTGATTTGTCAACAATAATTGAATAAAAAATAATTAAACACTTCCTCTCTCCTTAAATATCATCATTACACATATTTCCTTATTCTTATTTCATGTTTAGTCTTGTGTACATATATTTATTAGTATATGCTTTATGTATGTATGTATTTACTGTAGGTATATGTAAATGGTACAACACTGATTATCATCTGATTATTATTATCTGCCCTCCTTCTACCTGTAATCTATCCAAAGGTTGTCTGTAAAATATCACTTTTAGCAATAAGACCGCCCATTGTGTCACCCGATGTAAGATTTCTGCATATTTATATCTGGTCATACACAGATCATATTTATATAAATTTTATGGTGTACATAATACAGAGTATTCTATCTATTAAGTAGACCGAAGATGACTTTTTCACTAATAGCGAAAATGTTTTGCGTGAAACGGAAAGACATAGCTTTGGTACTGTCATTACCTCATAACATTGTAATTAATTGCTCCTAGATTCAAATTCAAATTATTTTATTGTAAGAAAATCTGTATTTTATTTAGCCAACACTGTCCCACTGCTGGGCAAATCCATAATTTAGTATTAGGAAATTAGATGTTTCTAAACCATATTGTGATTAATATAGGAACGAGTATCTAGTGGGTAGAATGTATCAACGTTTTGTCTACGCCAGTAGCTACGCCGTAGCACACATTCGTAGCCGTAGCAGACCGGTGTGCTACGACCGTGATCGCATTATTATTCCCATTTTATTAACTAGGTAACTAAGCAAATAGTATTTTTATCTTTGACCTACATTTCCTTTGTATTACCTAGTTGTTTTGTGCACAAAACTAATAATCATTTTGAAACTTTAAAAAAGTAGGAACAAGAGTAGGCTTGTGTGACTTTTATTTTTGTTTGAATAAAAATACTTTTCTAATCATTCCGTTAAACTTTGGTTAAAGAATTGATGGGAACTATACTCTGCAATATTTTAATTTATTCTTAAGATTTTGCTTACCTACACGAAAACGCATTTAGTAGAAATAACAACTTTTAATAAAAACAATACGTAATATCGCCAGAAAAATCAAATCAAATCCATCCAAAAACCCCATACGCTGTACATCAGGTCCCTAAGGACAGGTTCATACTTCCGATACCAAAGGCTATAACATAAACATGGGGTACACTATTAAAACTTGGACTCGTTTTGTAAGCCAAAATATTATACGGAGTACCTTCCTTCTATCTCGATGCGTTAGGGCTGCCAGAGCATTTACATTTTTATTTCAACGTGTATGATATGATTGTAAAATGTTATCTGGTTCAGAAAAAGATAGTTTCTTGTCAGTTTATGGCTATTGTGCTCAGGATTGGATTGGAAAATGGAGTACAATTGTCTGGATTGTGTTTTTGATTTAGTTTTAATTAGGGGAGGTTTGTTTTGCAGTTATTTGTATAATATTTTAAGGGACACTAAACGACCATAGGCGTCATAATAGTAACACTTTTATAGTGTCTCGTTCAGTGTCTTTCAATCGATTAATCTAAGACGCTACTAACTAAGATGCAAAAAATATTGAGATTGAAAAACATGGTGTAGTAGATCATATCATCACGCAGTGTGCAAAGGTGGTGATTGTTGTATTGAATGCTTGAACTTTTTCTGACAGAACGAATGCTTTTATCATGCTGTTATTCAGGGTGGCCGAGGAGTTGACGTTCAAACGTAAAATTTAGATACTTTATGATGAGGAGTATCCGAATTACCCCCATGTATGTTCTACGAGTTTTCGTAGTTTTCGAGATAGAATTTTTTTAAAGATTGTTTTTCGTAATTTTCACGTAACATCAGTTTTCGATTTTTTTCTCGTTCTGTTGAACATTTCTGGTTCAGTTTTTTTGTGATAACTAATTAGCATAGTCTAACCGAACACCCTAAAAAAATTATGGTTTATCTAGGAATTGCAGAACCTACTTAGAATTTATTCGAAAGTTCAAAATTAAGATTTAAGCTCAGTACAGACAAATTTTCAATGTATCAAAAAATAAATAAATAGGGAGATTTTGGGTTCAATCAAATCTTAATTTGAAATGACATATTCCTTATTTTATCTTTTTAATGCGACAGGTACCTTCAGAAAGCACCAGCATATCTAAGTTTCTTTCATGAATTCCTTCGAATATCCCGGCAGCCCTACCTGACCGGCCACAGTCCGGCAGTCCGGCGGCTGTCTCATAAACATGCCCCCTGTATCAGCGCGTAATCTGCCGGATTTGTCGATCAGGCCGGCTATCCACTGGCCAGATTTGTACGGGGCTTTGCTGCCGATACGGCACATACATTTTGCTTTTCTTCTTCAGTGTTTATGTGGCTGGTCAGGTGGAAGGCTCTAGTTTGTTTACTGGGACGTCATTTGTTTTTGTTTTTATTTGCGGGTGCTGATTGAAGGGGGTTGGGTGGTCGGTAATTATGGGTGTAGGTACTATAGTTCGTGTGGTATACTATCTATTGTTGTTCATGCATTATGTACGAGACATGCCTGTTAGTACTTATCAGACTCGAAGGATATAGAGTAACTTAATGAATTACGTTTATTTATCTCAGGTCCTCTTATAAGCTTAGTCATCGGTTCGATCTCTTATTTATGAGAAGCTCTCAGCTTTTACTTGATAACACAATAATCCTCAAGTAGATAAAGTTGTATGAGATGAGTGAGAAACATTGGTTGTACCTAATATATACATCTTTTTGCTTGTAATGACTTTTAATAGTAGCAATGTTGATTGTAGGTACATATCAGTGTATTTGCACATTATAGACTAGTATACCATCCATAGAACTTGACCTACAGAATAATACTCAACTAGTAATAGAATTATGTGTGCTCATGTCAATAGCACATTGGGTGAGTTTTGAATGATGTAACCAATATTTTATAACAATGTTTGAATTTAAAAGAGTGTGTTCGTGTGTCTGTGTGTGTGTTTAAGAACCTACTACGCTTTGGAATCGGCAACTAGCTTCATCTTCTGATGACTCCTTTGAAAATTTAAGATACATTACAACATGTTATTTTAAATACTAAATTATCAAGATATCAACATAAAAAATGTTCCC
Source organism: Brachylomia viminalis (assembly GCA_937001585.2). Taxonomy (NCBI): domain Eukaryota; kingdom Metazoa; phylum Arthropoda; class Insecta; order Lepidoptera; family Noctuidae; genus Brachylomia; species Brachylomia viminalis. The sequence goes on from OW443304.2 coordinate 24,826,469, forward strand.
AGTCTAAAAATAACAGCTGTCATAACTGAAGCGTCGTGAATATTGATGAGTATTGACTCCAGTGCTATGGCGCGGAGGTAATCAGATCGACGCCGTCGCCTCAATTAGTTACACTTTTAATAGACTATTTATATCTGGATCTGAGAATAACTTGGGTTTTGTGGAGGAAAATAGTTTTTAAATAAGAATTATTGACGTGAGTATTAGGAGTGTACAACTTGTCGACTTGATTAAAATACTCATTATCGATTTCGATGTCAGTGTTCAAGTATTTGTTAAGCTGAATTGCCTTTTTTCGATTTTCAGTCCTACAACGATAAACTACGTTTTAAATCCTTGAAATAAAATTATATCTTAATAAAATACAACTTATTGCGATTGTTTTCCAACAAGGCATGCGTTTATAAGATTTACTTTTTCAACCTAATTACCTAGAACGGATAATTAAGCCACGTTTCCACGTTACGTGTTTGCACTATCAGACTGAATGCTTGATGCCTTTGCCCTGCAGCGAGACAATATTACAGCATGATATAATTTTAATAATATACGTATTGTTATGGATAATCGTAATCCTTACTTTATAAACCGTCGAGAGTGAATCAGTTACAACTAGGCAAGCGTGCTCCGTCGTCGACCACATGATCGCTTACAATCTGTAGTGCGATTCTGTAACCATCTCACCGTGAAAAATTAGGTGAAGTAAGCGTGGAGTGAGCTGTCGGTGTCGTCCCACTGATGCTAGGGATTGACCAAGTATTACATTTACAATCATAATCGAGATTTTAATAATATTTTTATGTAAATTTTATTGATAGTTTTATAATATTTCAAATGTAGTATCTAAGTGAGTGTAAAAAAAAACATCATTGAGCTTCTAACTGAATTTCTGTTTTGCAATTGTATTTTAAAACCGTGAAAATAGTAATTTTTTGCCACATAACTACATACTAGCTTTGAAATAATATAAGGAATAATTTTATTTCTCAAAAAAATTAGTAATATTTTACAGAAAACTTTGGCAATATTAATTTCTAATAAAATGGATGTAGCCACTGCAACCGAACTAGGAAATGCCTGTATTTCGGTTTCCAGTGCCTTATATAAAATGATCCATCCCTAGCTTCAGTGGGATGACACTGACAGCTCACTCCACGCAAGTCTTCACGGTGAGATTATTACAGAATCGATCGGCTGTTGAGGTAGTGGTCAAACGCGAGCCTATCAATAATAATTAAAAATACACCGTTTATTTGACAATTTGACAAGTATTGTTTACAGTGAAAATTTTAGCAAACCCACTTCAGCTTTTAAATCTCAAACACTGCAACATTTAACAATTCTTTTAAAATCGAAGAAGCAACTGCAACTCCTACCCCCATTCTCACACATCTCACTGACTATTGTAAATTAATACGTCGCACCGGCCAGGCCTCGTAAATCGGCCGTCTCAATTTACCGGCCTGCGTATTGGCAAGACGGAGGCCTGGCGAGGCCAGTGGAGGCCTTTATTGATAGGCCGTTGTCGCCTTGAGATATTGCACGGCAATTTGTAGACGCTTGCAGGGTACAGAATTAGCGGTAATCAATTAATTGAACGGTTTTATGGGAAAAAATTATTGATGGGGGGTTGTTGCTTTAATTGGTTTTGTATGGTTTTTAAGTCGAAGTCTAATATTCAAGTTGTTTTTAACTCTCGTTCGTCAAGTGTTTGTTAAATTGAGTGTGGTGAAGGTTGTTAATAAAACTTACACCCCCTTATTAAAACTTAAAAAGAGTAAAGTTACACCAAACTTAAATCTTGAAAAATTTATGAAGTTAAACCGAAATTACCTACGGGTGAAACTTTACTCCGTATTTATAAACAAGGGATATAGTGTGTTATCATTATTTTGATCACTACGGTATTGATCAAAATAACGTTTAATTAGGTCAGCCTGTAATTGTCACACTGTCGACGCGAGAGGACTACTTTTTAACGTGACTACCGATATATTTGGTTCCCTCTAACACAAAACTGGGTTAGTCAATTAATTATTTAAAATAAGATATCATCCTTGAGTGTCCAGACGTTTTACAGCGTGGCCTATAAAGTTTAAAATGTTTATTTATATTATTCGATAAATAAAATTGAAAAGGCGTGATCAAAGAGTAGTAAGTGGTTATACCTATACGTAATAAAATTTCCACATGAATAATTAATACTACTCACTTATTTGTTATTTTACACGATAAACTTAATTCTAAGCCTTAAATTCAATTTAGTTGATGCCGGTAGACAGTCCTGCCATAATAAAATTATAAACATTTAATATATATTTTTTTTATTTAAAAAAACGTTGCCCCACACTAGGAATTTCTCCTGTATCGTGGGTGCGTTTACAAACATTTAAAACTCACATACACAAACAGCCGCAATTGCAACATACATAGTTACTATAATAATAGGGTGGTGACCATAATTTGAGCGAAAGTAGTACTGTACTTATTATTCGACTATCGCATCGATACGACAAAAAATTTGAAGTGAACGCTTTTGCTCAACTCAATTGCCAAATAAACATGAATTCCATTCTCACCAAAATTCCCCACTATTTTTCACAAACATGAACCAAACTGTATAATCCAAAACAGAGCACCAATCATGCAATAACATTGTCAAATCCAGCCCCGGACAGGCGGATTACTGCGTATTTACTGCAAATTAACCGCACAATTGATGGCCAATTGATCGTCTAATGTTCCCACATAGCCATTATATTAAATCAAACAGCTCTCGATGGTCTACCAAGTACCTGGACAAAGACCTATTGATTTAAGAGCTGTGCAGGGGCTGTTTACATAGATTGATGTCATCGGGAGATCTGTGCGTCTTAGGGCAAAGCGTTCGAATGGTCTAATCTCTCTTGGATGTTGGACCAAAGACCAGCGACAATTGAGCTGAGGTTTTGAATGGTGGAAGTCTGGGCAGCAAGCGGCAAGGTTTAGATTAGAGTAATAGTAATGTAAATCACACTTGATCATGGCTCGTTAAAACTTGCGTCTTTATTGGAATAATTGGAACGAATCCTTGTTTTGAAATAATCTGAACACTACGTCGGTATCTTCTTTCAAGACACATACTCTAGATAAACTTTAAAGCTATTTTACGAACAGATGCAATCTGAGAAGCGAAGCTCCCAAAACCAACTACAGAACAGAAACCAACACTCATCCCTAAAAACAAAATCCCTTGGCATACAAAACGCCTAGTTGCACAAAGACAATAATTCGATAGTAAGCCCGCGCCGCGCCTCAGATCTCACCTGACTAACTGCCTCTAACCACCTCTAACCACCGCGCGCCGGCACGGACCGGTTTAATCCGCCCGGAACCGGCGCAATCCGGTTCACAAACTTTGTTCTGTCATGCTTGCTTTGCGGTACACGCGCCGCGCCACTTGTCGTGTTGTCTGTAAACGATTTGTTAATGGATTCCGGTTATTGTGTTGACCTTTTGTGTGTAATTGGCTGGAGTGATGAGTGTGTTCGCGGTTTCGGAAATAAGAAAATATTGTTTCAGGATTCGTGTAGCTGGATCATGCTGCTGCACCAATGAAAGCAAAATAGCAGTTCTCTGATACTTGTTGAAAGCTTCAGGTTTCAACAAGTATTTTACAGAAAACTGAAGGAGCTAAACCTCCTTCATAAAACATTGTATTTTTATGCAGCCTCACATTTCTCTTTTCCAAAGGAAATCTTACAAATATAAATTAATAATGATAATAATCTTCCTAAGTCTTTTTTCTAAAACCCATGAAACAAAACATCACCATTACACCCTTTGCTAAATGCCAGTCCCCACCTAATGTCCCGAACGTCCCTGAATACTCCCAAATGTCAGAGAATGTCCCCAAATGTACCCGAATGTCCCGTAAAGATTGTTGCCGCGGGCTTAATGCTCCGTGCTGGCCGCGGTCCATTGCATCGCCGATATCTTTGTTGCTTTGAAAAGTTGGATGTAGCCGATGTAGGAGGAACTAGACACAGAACGCATAAAGTAGCCTTAGGAACTGCGCAGCTGCGCGTGGATCGGCTTGTTGCAGTTTGTTAAAGATCCTTCGAACTGGTTCTTTTTCTATGACTAGGACTAAACTGTGAGTACACTACATACATACGAAAAACTTTATTCCGTCAGTCACAAATTCGAATGTCAAAATATCGATTTTCATAATTCCGAAATTTCAATAATCCTAACGTTTATAATTACTATTCTCAAAATGCCAAGTTTCAATAGATCGAATAACAAAAAGTCCGACTTAATGATAATTAGAAACATCAAAAATACGAATTCCGATTATTATAGTACCGATTAATTAGAATTCCGAAATAAAAAAGCCTCGCAAAACTAAATAGCAGTGTATTGGTTCATATTTAAAACTATGATTGTTTACTTTTGAATAAAAATATTTTCTTTCGCTGGTCACAGTTCTAACCTGACCTAACCCAAAAGATTCAATAACAGTCGATGGTACCCGACGCAGGTATATATATATAAGGAGAAGAAGAAAACACAAAAACATAATAATAATACAAAAATATTAATAACAAAGTAGACGTTTTAAAATTAAGTACATTAAACGTTACTTAAAGATTTTGAATTTATATGCGTAACTGAATATTATACTAGTTGAATCAAAATCCTAATTTTAGCAGTTTATTCGAAGTATTGGAAATCGGAATGTCGATTTTCGGACCGAGAATCCATCGAACGTGTGAAAATCGGAAAACAAACAAATCGCATTTACGACTTTCGGTAAAATAAATTTCGTGATTTTTAATAATAGACATTATAATTCTTAGGTATAATGAAAATCGGAATAAAATATTTCGGAGTATTTGGGTGTTCTCCTACATTGTACTTGAGTTAACTGCTTGGTGATTGCTTGTAAAATATTTCTACGAGCCAAATTCCACAAAATAACTCCTCATGTAAATGAAAATACAATTTGAATTGAAAGAAAATCTACCACTATCTGTTTATTTAATTACACAACGTTTTTCTCAAAACAATCTTCACGTCAAATAACTTTGCACAAAGTTTAAATCGAGCCTAACCAGTATAAACCGGTTCAAAGCGACGTAAACCAGTTTAAGGCGGTCTGAGCCAACTCACGGCGCTAAGTTTGTTTTGTCACTTGCTCCGTTTAATAGCAAGTTGGGCTCACACTCAAAGTACAGTCTAATTGAATTGATTGTCCGGATTTGAGTGGGAACACCTGTACGATATACGGGGAATTCCTTCAATGTGGAAACACATTTTTTTAATTTTAAAATTAAATCTTCAAACTAAAGGGATTCGTGCTTTTATGATTATGTGCAAGAATAAACGTGGAAACTTGTTAATAATGAGTTATATGAACAAAACCATGCATATTATTAAATTATAATCCATTTATAGCAACTTGATTAATTCATCTTTTAATGACATTGACATGAACAATTTTCGTATACCAGGAAAAATAAAACTGCCGTAAATGCCTCTACATTGGTCACAAGAGCAAAATAGAAAGGTACACTACAAGACATTCATCATTTGTTATACGACTAAACAGATATTTTTGACGGGATTGAACACCGTAGGACTTGTTAGTCCATCATTAGTCCATTTCTTCCCATCCCACACAAACATCTGTCTCCATCCAAAAATCCACAAGTGAACTAAATTTGAATCGAAGCGCCGTCCGATAGTGAAATACAAGAAGTGATCATTAATCACTACATTGTTGAACTGGGGTGACAACGAGTCAGCTTGTATTGTGGATTTGTTGACAGGGATCACGTCTGGACGTCAGCGGCCGTATTCTGGCAGTTTGATGTGGGTTCGTGTTTCTTTCGAATGTTGTGTGCGGTGGTGGGCTGTGTTTGTGATATGTGTGGTGTAGTGTGTCGTGAGAATAGTTTAAACGATACTCAAAGTAGAAGAATGATGTTAGTAAGAATGTAAATTGTGTTGTTCCAAAATTGTGTCATATTCCCTTGTATTAATAATTATTGTTTTCAAGGCCCACTTACATGTACCTATATTTTCAGATTTAGGTACCAATTTTTTTTAAAAGCAAACAAAGCTGGATTTTATTTGTTTCTAGAATAAAAAGTACCAAAATAAATGAAAATAATTTTAATTTTAATTCCCTGCATTATGATATCTTTCATCATGACTTTTATTAGTGATGTTTATAACAATTAAGAAAAATAATAAAAATAAGCAAAATTAAATTGATAATCAAACTCTTGTCTCCAGAATCAGTCTCCAAGCTCCTCACTCACAGTAGTGAACAATCGCGAATGAATGGAGTGGAGACAAAAGGCCGGCTCCTTTGTGCTAATGAAGAATGGTCACCCTTACCCCGTGTCGTGTTAGTGTGTTAGGCGTTAGATTAATATCGTGGCTAGCGCTCATTGGATGTAACAAAAATTTACGTTTAGTGATAAATCATTGAGCTAATTGTTTAGGGATTGAGGTGCTGAGAATTTTAGTGGTAGAAATTTATATGATTTTAATATAATAGCATTTGATAGATGAGTTAGAAGTAACAACAGTTTGTTAGATACTTTTTACAAAATATGGAAAGAAACCAAGCAACTTTGTTACCAAGCAAATCATTTTGATCTAATAACCGGGTTTATTGAAATAAAAAAATGCAAATTAAATACTTGTCGTGTATGTAGTTTTTCATTAAAAATCAATACAGTTTAACAAAACATTAAATTTAATCTGTAGGACTTCAATATGGAAACTCGCATTTACTTTATACTTATTTAATTTCTAAAAAGATAGCTCAATTAATTATCTCTCTTATATGTTAAAAACAACTCGAATACCAGACATATTATTTTAAGATCCCAACAAAACACCTACCAATATTAGGTTACTCGTTCTAAAATTACAACCAAAACAGACCAAAACATTTTCTTTGCGTGATTTCCAAAAGTCACAGAGACTTATCCCGTCAGGACATATCAGCGACGTTTTACGACGTCAAAAGTCGCGTCAGGATTACTAGTGACGTCGCGGCCGGCCCCTGTCTCGGACTGACAAGCCAGATGGACAGCCTTATCTCTCACTAAAAGCGTGTCTATTTATAGTGTATGTGTGTGCCTGTGATGTGTGTGAATGTCGGTTGTGTGATAAAAAATAAGCTGTTTCTAAAGTATAAGATAAGAAATAATAAAGTTCTGTTATTTTTAACCGTTCACGTTGACACAATAATAACTACACTGACGAGCAATATAAAAAAGCCACTAACTTATTATGAAATATTTCCGAAACCACGCTAGATAGCTTCTTGAAGTGAAAAGCAACATTCAAATGTATTTAACAACGCATTAAAAAAAACACAAAATTAAAACAAAAAACAAAATAAATTTAATGTGACAGAGAAGAGAAAAACAAAATAGGGGCATTTGGACAAAAAACATTTAACTCTTAAAGTAGGTTTATGAAATTGAAACTCAATTTTTAAATCATTCAATATTTGGTATTGCCTCCGCGTGCTCTCAATACGGCTTCTACACGATTTGGCATGCTGAGTACCAGATTCCTCAACATAAAACCGTAAAATTCTCCCATCATCCCAATAAGTGCATGTTTCAGGGCATGAAGTGTGACTGGAGGTGGATTGCGGCTTCTAAGACGTCTGCCAATCTCATCCCAGGCATATTCGATAGGGTTTAGGGTTAGGTAGGTCACTCCATTGGATGGGTTCCCACATCTTGAAGGCACTTGTTTACCACATGAGCTCTGTGTGGGGCCGGGCATTACCATGCATATAATATACATTGCGTTGTTGCCCATATTGACCAAATACGGACATTGAGAATCTCGTGTACGTATCTGACAGCAGCGGTCAGATTGCCATTTTCTATCGGCACTAGCGCCGTGCGACCATCTGATGGAATACCGGCCCACACGTGTGACCTCCGGGACCGTATGGGACTTTTACTCGGAAACATGCTTGTGTAAAACGTGCTGGCCGTCTGTATACTCGACGTCTCCCGTATGATTATACAACACGAATCTCGTTTCATCGGAGAACATTACTCTGCCCCATTCTTCCTCACCCCATTTGATGTGCTCGCCACGGTCGTTGTGCTTGCCATTGCTTGGTCTAGGTTAAGTCCAGTCGTGGACATCCATGAGGATTTTCAACCACGGAAACAAAAAAAAAAAGAGGTTAAGTCCAGTCTCCCTAAGCCTCCGAAGCACTTCTTGGAGAGTAGAATGTCTCCCACCCAATGTTCTGGCCGTTTGTCTCTCGGATTTGCCCAATTATTGCACCATAGTGATGATCCTGGTACATTCCTGGAGTGCGAGATATATGATGATACCTTTATTTACGAGTCAACGTCTGCCGTAAGCACTTTTAGTTAAAAAAATATACGCAAAGGTAAATACAATAATTAAATCAACGTGAAAATAAAAGTATTCAGTCCATTTTCATTTCAGATTCATTCAATCCAAAATTATGAAACGTGACAATATTTTTTTTAATAAATATTTTCGTTCAGGTACAGCCGGTCGATTCTGTAAAAATCTCACCGTGCGTGAAGACTTGCGTAGAGTGAGCTTTAAGTGTCATCCCACTGATGCTAGGATTGACCAACGTTACATTTACAATCATAATCGAAATTTAAATAATACTTTTTATCCGAATTCTATTGATTTTGATCAATTTATATTATTTCAAAGCTAGTATGTAGTTAAGTGGCTAAACATTACTATTTTCGGGGTCTTAAATTATAATAGCAAAACAGAAATTCAGTTAGAAACTCAATGTTGTTTTTTTTTGACACTTATACAGGGTGTTTTTGACAGCCCTCCGCAAACTGATAGGGTGGCTTCAGTACATCATATTAAGATGACCGGTACATGAAATTCTTTCAGGAACATTAAGGGAATCCAAAAAACCAGATTTGTTTTATGGGGGGACATCGTGATCACTTACCTCACACGCAATGTATCGTTACCGTGGCAAAACGCACGTAGTGGACGGCAGCGCAGCGAGCTTGAGCGAGGCTGCCCCCGCCCCCCGCGCGCTCCCCGGCGCACATGGACCGCGTCTTTTATTACGTTACGTTACGGTACGGCATAATTTTTTTTTTCCTGAGAAAATTTCCAGTGGGATATGATTCAGAATAAGGAGCTGAATCAATCCTGTGTTTTTGTGGAGGGCTGTCAAAAACACCCTGTATACTAGCTTTGAAATAATATAAATTTATAAATAGAATTAGTATTGTTTTTTAAAATATCGATTATGATTGTAAATGTAATGCTCGGTCAATCCCTAGCATCCGTGGGACGAAACTGACAGCTCACTCCACGCTCACTTCACCTAAGTTTTCACGGTGAGAAGGTTACAGAATCGCAATGCTGGTCTTGACTAAAATGTTGTTTTTTTTTTGAGCTAGTATATAAATACTAGCTTTGAAATAATATAAAATTATCAATAGAATTTGCAAAAAGAATATTTTTTTAAATCTCGATTTATGATTGTAAATGTAATGCTTGGTCAATCACTAGCATCAGTTGGACGACACTGACAGATCACTCCACGCTCACTTCACCTAAGTTTTCACGATGAGAAGATTACATAATCGCACTGCAGGCCATTTTGTAATGAGGTTTTAATGTGCAATATAATACTGTTTTCATGAAACTATCTTGTGTGATTTAGGATATAGGTATTTAGATTTCTTTAGGCACTTGTGCCTGTGGGTTTTTATACTGCTTGTCAGTTTACGTATTTTGACTGATTACGGACTATGGACCATATTCAAGAACGATACTTAATCGTTTATTAAACGTATAACTGATATGAATTTAAAATCATAATTTATTCACACGGTATGTAAGTCCATGATTGGTATAATAATAATAATCAGTCTATAATGTTCCCACTGCTGGGTCACAGGCCTCCTCTCTTCGAGAGGAAGTGGGCTGTAATCTACCACGCGGGCCCAGTTCGGTATGGTAGATATCACATGTCTTCGAATTTTTTGTTCTAGGACATGCCGGTTTCCTCACGATTTTTTCCTTCACCGTTTTGAGAGCAGTGATGATGTAATTATTTACACAAAGTAAAGCGACTGCCTGGGTTCGAACCCACGCCCACTCATACCACAGGGCCACTACTATCTCTTTATTGGTTTGGTATAAACAAGATTATAAAATACAAGTTACTGAAAACCGTAAGACAGAAGCAAACACACAGCGGCTTTTATTATTCGTAACCCACATCTATTTAGAACCCTATAAAAAATAGTGTCTCATTGTACTCCTGTACCACTTCACTAACGAACCTAATTGATTTCTAAGAAAACACTAAGCCACTTCAAAAGCTACCCAGAGTACCCAGCTAAAGAAACAAAAACCCACTCAAAGTGACAGATTGACACTAGGGTGTGTCACTTTGACTAATAGTGCCGGACTGACCCACGACACTCGTAATTACAGACACATTAATACTTAGGACACTATCAGTCACGCACTAGGGGTGGCTTTAAAAACTGAGGACACGGTCAGTGCTTAGGTTAAAACATGTACGTCCACTTGAAATGATGGTCACCCTTTCTTGATGGATGCAATTAATTGTAAATAGTAGGAATAACAGGAACTTAGTAAGTGGCGTGCTGGGTATGAGCTCTTTCGTATAGAGCGGACGTTGTATTTATCATCTACTGGTTTTAGGTTGGGTAGATAGGTAATATTTTAAGCTCGACTGTTTACTAAGAGGGTGGGCAATGCCAACATGATTCCAGTACCTCGATCGCCATAGGATTTTTTAGAAGATTCCTCACATCCAACCACTTTAAAATGTTTTCATGGCAGTCATGTAAACGTGTTAAGTTTCCCTGATTGCCTGATGGTCTGCATCATTCACTGCTCTTGCCCTACTAGCTTAATTCTAATTAATTTAATTTAATTATCTATTAGGCTAGTAATAAATAATATAAACATTTTTTTTTCTGTGACCTACTCTACTGCTAAAGGCCAAAACATACTTAAACAAAGGTCGCCCTGACGATGATCTACCCTCCCACATAATCGAACAACCCACATACATAAATCAAAGAACTTGAGCACTGCATACAGTTGAGCTATAATTACGTCGCGCCATAAACATGCCAGGCTAACTCTGTCCCACGTGGCTGCACGGCGATACCCGTGCGGTAATAAGCGCGATAATATGGCGGTAATATACGGGGGAGGTGCTGAAATGTTACCCAGTGTAGGGGGTTATGTGGTACTTGCGAATGGTTATGAAGGTTTTGGCTTTTGAAAGGTTCAGTTGATACAAAAGTGCAGTCGAAGCATTACAAAAATCATATTATTAGGATAAAGTGACTTTTTCTAAGTGTCAGCAATGTTGGCAAAGAGTACCAATGATGTACTTAACACACAGTGAGCGAAGAAGGTAAGAAGAGACTTATTTACCTTGGACTATAACAGCATAAGCTTAGGCATAATCAACCTGTAACGTTCCGGCTGTCCAGCACGCGGGCCCAGTGCGGGTTGGTATATGTCATCATGTCACCGTTTTGAGAGCAGTGGTGACCCAATGGTAACGGCCCCGACTTACGAGTTGTAGGTCGTGGGTTCGAAACCAGACAGGCGCTTTACTTTGTGTATTTTATTTCATCACCATTGCTCTCAAAACGATGAAGGAAAACATCGTGTGGAAACCGTCATGACTATAACAGGCGGGGGCTATCATTAGATTACTTTTTCTTGAAGCCAGTTATTCAATGCAAATCGCAATCAGTTCTAACTTGCTACCTTTTGTAGGGACAATGATAAATTATATTTATTTCTGTAAATAGGTTCAACAACCCTTACACGTAAAAATTATGTTTTAAAACTAGATGAGTTCGGTGCATCATATTATTAAATGTGACTACTATGAGACGAAAGACCGAAACAAACTCAGTAATTGGATCCTGGTTTAAAATACACACATCGAAAGTGTCTAGGGATCCAGCACGGTTTTGCTAGTTGTTGCTAGTTATTCTTTGTTGTATTTTTGGTAGTTTTTAGTGAATTTCGTCATTTGAAAAGGGAATAGTTTTCGAACTTCGGTCAAAAGATGAAAATCTTCTGTCAAGTCGTATTCCTATATCATCCTGCAACGGGTTTGAGGCCAAATTAGTAACAAATTAGTAATCAATACAAAACAACGTTGTTATGGAGAGAAGACGTCATTTGAGCCGAGAAGAAATGATCAGAGCCGTGGGAATGTTGGAAGCTGGTTCTCGGCAACGTGCTGTAATCGCTCTGGGCACTGCGCAGAGTGTTATAAGTCGACTTTGGACACGTTACCGCATCATTGGCAGCGTGGCGGAGCGACATGGAGGATGAGCACGCATCACCACACGCAGACAAGTCGTTACATACAAATTGCTGCTCGACGAATTCGTACAATGACCGCGACGAAGTTGGTTAAGAGGCTTCATAGCTATTCAGGGATCAAACCATAAGAAATCGCTTGCATGGGGTCAATGTGCATTTCCAAGACCGCTACGTGTACCATCTATGAGACCCCAAATCGCGGAGTCCGTTTACAATGGGCTCGTAAACACAGAAATTGGGCAGAAGAAGAGTGGCGCTTTGTGTGTTTTTCTGTACATTCTCGCTTTGGTATGTGGCCAGATACTAGACGTACAGGGTAATGGAGGACACCTGGACGCAAATAATGTTGTGTAAAATCATGCTAGGAAGTCTATGCATACAATGGTGGAACAATCATGACATGGGTGGGTATTTGGATCGGCGGAAGAACCGAACTGATTTGGATCAGAGGCAATCTCATTGCATAGATTTACGCTGAAACGATTTTATCAGATGTTGTCATTCCTTTGCGGACCCAATTTGGTCCTTCATTTCTGTTAATGCATAATAATGCATGTCTACACACTGCCAGAGTCGTTGCAAACACACTTGCCGCAGTTAATATCAACGTCCTACCATGGCCTGCTCAATCGCCATACTTGAATCCCATTCGCATACGGAACGCATGGGCTAAACTTCAAAGAAGCGCTCTGCTCAATATGGATGCCGTACACACACCAGAAAATCTTTTTCGCCTGTTACAACGGACGTGGGCGGCCATTCCGCAACGTGATTTGGATGAACTCATATTGAGAAATTCATACTACCTACTAATTAAATAAAAAAAAACAAAATCAAAAGTCATTTATTCAAACTAGGCTGAGAATCAGCACTTTTTGAACGTCAAAATCACATAAGACAGTCCCCCCAAAACGCCCACCCTTCACCACTTCCTAGTGCTTTAGCTGGGAAGACGAAGTGGCGGAACAAACTCTCCAGCAGCACTGCTGTCTGTTCAGTTAGAATTGTTTATTTTACGCAATTTATAAACCTTGAAGAACTTTTATTTTTATCTTTGTGATAAAAAGATAAAAATAAAAGTTCTTCAAGGTTTATTTTATGGTCAGGATTAACTAATGTGGAAAATCTAGCATAAGCTTATGTCGCAAAAAGTCTTTATTAATGCAAAAGCAGACAGTGCTTCGTCGATCTACACATAGGAAAACATCTTATTTAATAAATTTAAATAAACTTTTTTATTTGATTTCAATAGGACAATAATTTGTTTTTTTATACCTTGATCCCTAGGCACTTTTGATGTGTGCAAGCCAGACTCTAGTCACTCATCACTAAAAGGTCTAAGTATTACGAAATGACGTAGAAGTTTCTGATGGTTCCCTTGATTGTATGATGTACTGATGGCCCCCTGGCCACCGTAGTAATACGATGATCATGCATCAACGCAGGATTGCACCCCAAAACTTCTAAACCTAACCCCATTATGCAGTAAATTCAAAACTCGTCCCAATTATCTATCGGGGGGACGTAAATCAAAGTCCGAATGCACATAATCTTATCAATTTATGGTCCCACTGTATCGAAACTTGGCCCCTTGCATGTGCAAGCGACAAACTGCTCAAGTTTGATAATAAATTAAAACCGCTAGATATTTAGTGTTGCGTTGGAGTTTTAGTGACGGGGCATGTGGTACGCTGTATAGTGGTCGTTATTAGAATATGGCATTGTTTTAATAAAAATGTGTTTATGTTTTGAAGAAACTTGAAGTGAATGCACGAATAATAATTAGCTATAAGTTCTTCACAATAACGGACGAAGTGGCGATGCTTGAGGAGGCTATGTCCAGCAGTGGTGCAGAAATAGTTTTTGTTAATACAACTCATAATTTAATAGCGTAAAAAGTTTCAAGCAAACAGAGTTGCAGAGAACAGCTGGTAGGTTCAGCTCACTTTCAACAAGAACCGTAACAGGCACATCACTATCTGCAATAGATTGAACGTGAATGTAAATAGATCGCAGCAGTTCGACAATATCGTGTAATTTACTAATTGAGCAGTGGTGGCCCAGTGGTATCGGACCCGACTTACGAGTTGTAAGTCGTGAGTTCAAACTCTGGCAGGCACATTACTTAGTGCATTTAATTTCATCACCACTACTCTCAAAAACAGTGAAGGAAAACATCGTGAGGAAACCGGCAACCAACCATTCGAAGACATGTGACATCGCGCGCGTATATGTAGCTGTAACTTGTAGCCACAAATGATAACTAGGACCTTCGAAGTAAAATAAAGAAACAGTTAATTACTAATAACAATAACAAAACCATAGTCAGCAAGATGACCTGTCACCACAAGCAGCAACCGTTCACGAGCATAACGCAAAGATCAGCCATTACCCACTTCGCCATATTTGATTGATTACAACACTCACTAATCTGTCTGACAAGTATAATGATTACGGTAACATCTGAAATGGATCACCAGGTGCCGTTATTGGGACGTTTTTAATAAGGAGCCGTGGTCTAATACAGTAATAATGAATAACCGTTTTATTGTAATCCATGAAAATACTCACCGATTCCTGACTTCTCGTTCACCTTGTATAGAAATCGTAGACAATTAATTAAAAGTCTGAGCCCATACGTTCTTACAGATCAGGACCGTAAGTCTCATCGTCGTCTTAATAAGCGAGTGTGTTCACATGCTGCCACTGTCAGCATTTATTGATGAGATAGACTCATCGTAGAACCTACTGGAAACGTCCCCAAAAGTATTTCTTTTGCTAATTATTGCTCTGCAAAACGCACTCTAAATTATATTTTGCTAAGGTTTTAGGTAGGGATCAAAACCAATGCATATAAACATAAATTGTATCCAATGATTATTTTAAGCAATTGAAGACTTTGGTAAGAAATTTATCAAAAAAGTTGACCTGACAAATGTGGAGTCTGGACAAAGTTTAAGATCTCATATTTTGGTTGGTAACATGTTGCTAAGTAGTTTTTCGGCTTGATGCCAATGTCTGGGACGTCTACTTCGTCGCATGTCTTGTAAGTGGAAACAAATACAAAAACAAAGTGCTGATTCTGATTCAGTCATACGAGATGATGATTTGAAGATGGTTATTTTGATGATGTGATTGGGTGCCGGCGAAATAGAGTAAATACTATTTCTATTTGTCACCTGTTTGTGTCGCAGATTTCTATAGGCAGCCAGTCTTTGAAAAATTGAACTTCCTTAAAACAAGAACTGTCACATCTCGCCTGTTTATTTTAAGGTCCTGAGAAAGGTAGGGTCGCTAAGAGGTCCGGCTGACCGTTAACCAAGTGAACCTAACACTTCGATCACGAGAGAATTCTTGATCGAAGATCTAACAGAATTCATTTATTTGACTGCGGCCATATCCAGTGAATCTATATGAAGGTCATGAGAAATGTAGGGCGGACGCTCAGAGGTCCAGGTGATGCGGCCGTTAGCCAAGTGTAACAGAATTAATTTGTGGGCGGCGGGGACACGGCCGGCTCGGTGACGACACGAACCTTTTGTTATTGGCAACTCTATTCATAAATGGGTGCTCCGTGCTCAGTTCAACATCTTAGCGGATATTGTATTAAGTTTGATAATAAGAACATTATCTTAGGAATCGCGTTTAGTTACTCGCATCAGACCTGCGTGATTGAACAGATGTATGAACGTAAACGAAGCTATAGGGGTATGTAAGGATCGTATCGTTCTGTAACTTCTGCCTACCCATCCAAATGGAAAAAAGGCGTAAATTAATGTATGTATGTTATTTTAGGAAAATAACCTAATGTTGATAGGTGGTACACGTAGTGGCCTTCGGGAACGCACCTTGACCTCACGCAAGCGATATTTTATGGTTTGATCGTTTATTAACATCCCTGAAGAGCTATGAAGCCTCGTAACCGACATCATCGCGGTCATTGTGCGATTTCGTCGAGCAGTAATTTGTATATTACGATCTTGTCTGCATGTGTTCTGCCACGCTGCCAGTGATGCAGTATCGGGTCCAAAGTCGATTTTTAACACTCCGCGTAGTGCCGCAGCACGTTGCCGAGAACCAACTCCCAACATTCCCTCGGTTCTGATTATTTCTTCCCGGCTCAAATGACGTCTCCTCTCCATAATAATGTTCTTTTGTATTGATTCCACTGAGAAGTACGGCAGAAATTTTGCTACCTAATTGCTAACCCGTTGCAGGATCATATAGGAATACGATTTTCGCGCGCAGTTTCGACGACCGGTTATGAGTAGAAAAAAAAAACCAGATTTTTAGTAACTAGCAAAAACATTTTAATCTCTAAAAACTTTGGCGCGTGTAGATTAAAACAAAAATTGTATAAGACTACTAAATTATGATAAAAATAATGTAGACAGTAAGTCTTACAAACAAATAGATCGTTTCAGCATTTTCTGCTACGCATCCAACAACTAAGGCCCAATTTCACCGACAATCGGACAGACAGACAACATAATCATGTTTTAAACTAGTTTAGCGCTAAACGTGTTTAGTGATTGGCGGTGAAATTGGCCCTAAGTGTCACAACAACAACTCAGTGTCGAGTAAGGGTGTTCGCACACGTCAGACTTTTTGTAAAGCCGATTTTCGGGCCGATTCAAATTCTATAGGTACATTTAAACGCGCCACATTTTGTAGAACTTGTGCGTTTACCGTGTAAAATTCTGTTTTATTTTCGCCAAAGAAATAATCGGTTACCGATTTTCTGACGTGGATAGTCTTAGTCAGAAAAGGTGTTATGTTTCACGTTTTTGTGACATCAAGTAAATTCAATATACCACGTCCTAATAAATTTCACTCAAAAAAAAATACGTTCAGGCGGAGATGGGCGGGTTTGGATGCGCGGGGCTCCCTTTTGCGCGGGGCCTGTAGGAATTCCTACTCTTACTCTTGCTACGTGGTTAATCCGGCACTGCATGTGTGGTAGGTAGACGTAGACCCCCAGCTAAAATAACTCTAATTAATTATCTCAGTGGCTCAGTGTAAACTAAATACCTATACGTTCATAGAAAGTATGAAATAGCGGCGGTAAATCACGACGCAAAGAAAAAACACAACAAAAGAACAAGATGGAGGAAAATTATGTACGAGTATGTAATAGGTACTAACATATTACCTATAAACTTTTTTTAATTTAAAGTAATTCTTAATAATACATACGTCTATGATAGATTTTATGAAAAAAATTAAGAATAATAAGAATATAATTAACATCTGTATTTAATACTAAATTTATTATAAATTTATATTTAATAATTATAATTTATATTTAATAATTAAAATTAATTATTCGACCAAAGTTATTTATTTAGGTATTTTATTCGGGAAAACAAAAAAAAATGTGTCAATAAATAGGTACCTACTTAGATATCTACTTGTGAGAAAAAAAAAGATGACAATATCTGTAGGCAAGTACCTACCTCACGACGTTATCCAAATCAATACTACAAAATTAATATGGAACTATTTGAACAAGAGTGTAGGTAACGTAAAAGGTAGGAAAAATCTAAAAAGATGTCTAAAGTGAAAAGATAACTTATTTTTTAACAATAACACTGAAAATATACCAGAAGATAAAAAAAGTTAAAACTCGACTAACTAAACTATACAGTTCTTGTTCTACAAATCCACAAACTCTAAGCTTGTATTAATTATTGTCATAATTGTGTTATTTAACAATATCTCCTATTATAACTTTTTCGGCTTTCATGCAAAGAGAAAGTACCTACTTATCGAAATCACTGAAAAAACGTAATTTAGCCTTAGCATTTCAATAAACCTTTTTGATTTTGAAGGGAATTCCTAATCCATTGCTTCATATGTTTGAAACATTCGTCTGCTCGACGACGTAAGTAAAGCAAAATTCGACAACATTCATTATGTTGTCGAATTTTCGAAATGAAAGACATTGCAATCGTTAGTGTGTTACACAATTACCGAACGTTTCAAATTCCGAAAAACAAGACATAAACATGAACCCGATCAACGAATCCGAGCCCCTATTCTCATAATCTTCACCTAGCCCGATAGACTTATTAGCAGTGCCGTACTCGACATAAATCAGGCAGCTTGGGCTAGCGCAGGTGCTTCTAATGCGCTGGCGCACGATATATAGTCGCTTGCGTAGTAATTGACGGTGCTATTGCAGATTTTGATTTATGTATATCGTTTTTGTAATGAAGTGATGATGAGGTACGTGAAATTTGAAGGTTTTTGAGTCAGCTACAACCAGTGAGGTTAACAAATCTACCGTCAAATTGACAAAAACGATTTTACATTAAATGTTTCTTTAATGGATTGTGAAAAAACAGTTTGCCTACCACTGAGGAGATGAAGCACTTAAAAAACAACACGTATGCGTTCTTCTTATTGCCAAACTATAAAAATAAAATAAAAACAAATTTAATAAGAATCTAAGAGGTGGCCCAGTGGTAACGGCCGCGACAATAGCGAGTTGTAGGTCGTAGGTTCGAACCCCGACAGGCGTTTTACTTTGTGTAAATTATTTCATCACCACTGCTCTCAAAACGGTGAAGGAATACATTGTGAGGAAACCGGCATGTCCTAGAACGAAAAAAATAGAAGACATGAGATATCTACCTACCCGCACTGGGCCTGCGTGGTGGATTACGGGCCACCCCCTCTCACCGTGTCTCAGTAGTGGCTTGTGTCTCAGCAGTGGGTACATTATAGGCTGATTATGCTAAGATTAATAAAAGAAACGGCAACGACATTCGTTATTTATTAAAATCTTAAACTACCCTCATTTTATTGCAGTGTCAATAAACTATTAAAATGTCGCGTATAAAACAGCTATTAAATATTACAACTCTATTCAGAACTTTCTGCCAATATTGCAAAAATAAAATTTTACCTCCACTTCATTGCCTGCCTACCACACGGCTTAACGCAGTGACGGCAACATTTTAGATTGAAGTGAATTGAAGTGTCAACTGTCGTGTGACAGAGTAGTGTTATTGAAAATACATTGGCCAGTCAGAAGGCTGGCGACAGTGGAGACAGAACTGGTATTTTAATAATAGATCTCAGAAAAATAAAACAAAAATTGTGGTTGGGTTTTGCAGATGTAAGAAAAGATAATTGACGTGTCTATGGTTAAATAAATGACAAACCTTTAGCTAAACAAGAAATATACCTGCCGATGTGTTGTGTAGTAATCTCACTGTGAGAACTTAGGTGAAGTGTGTCAATAGAGTCAAGCTTACTTCACCTAAGTTGAGATTTGAGATTTTTTAAGAATAGACCAGCTGATGTGATAAATGCCATGTAGTAAGTACATATTTACACCTACAAAATGATGAATCGTGCACACAGCAATTATGTAGGTATCGTCACATCGGGATGAGACAGTAATGTAGGTCACGAAAGACGCCAGCCAGTTAATTAGGCTAACGAAGTGAGGCCAGCTAAGTTACTCAATCCAAAGGCTGCATTAAGCGGCTTTAAGCAATCTGAGGAACATTAAAAACGCAAGTCGTGCCAATCAGATCCTGCAGTTTGGTCGTAAAATATCATGACAATTGAAAACATCAGTCTATCTCTTTTATCTTCAAACGATTGACAGAAATAGAACGATGATTTAAATTCCTTTATCGCTAAACGTATTTACATTTTACATTATACACTCGTACGGGAACTCAAAAAGCCCATACCAAATAATCCCCCAAAATAAAGCCGCCTCCACTCCACACTGCCGGTCAACGTGGCTATCAAAAAATCGTAATTGATTTTTTCACGGGCGATGCGTCAAGCGTGAACGCAAATGGCTTACGTCGGCCGTATTGAATTAGTGCGTCGCACGACGACAATGTCGCGCGGACAGTGACTGAATGGAGCTGACGAGTGTCGTTTTTTTGTGTGAAAGTTTTGTTAGTAGGTTGTGACGGAGCGGGATTTATATTTAATGTATTGGGAAATACTGTTTGGGAACTATTGTGTTTTAATGAGGTAAATACATCAATGCAAACTATTTAAAAATACCTATATAATAACTAATAAAAACTAAAAAGGCTAAAATATTTTAGATCGATTTATGATAACAGACGTGTTCTGGAAGGATAATAAAGGAAACTGTTTTTTTTAAGATCAGTCACAATATGAATCAATAAAGATATTCTGTGTGAATATAATAATTTTATTTATTCGAAACTTACCGAATGGCAACTAAACCTAGATGGAAGTCATGTAGGTGAAAGCTTCGAGTATTATTAACAATTAAACGTGTAAGTGTATATTTTGCTTAATATATAAGATGTTGGCGAGAATGAATTGTGATGTCACAGTGACTATATATTTTAACGCTAAACAGCTATTATACCTATTACCGTTTAGCATGAAAAAAACTGTAACAGCCACTCCACACATCCATGTCCCGCAACAAAATTCACTCATAAAATTAATTAAAAAACACTTCGCGCCGGCGATTTCGCACAAATTGATCGAGAGCGGCCGAGCCCGTGACGTCACTAATGGAGCACTGTTGCCGTTTTTATAACCGCGTTAGTGGACACCCATCTTTACGTCATCAAAGACATTAAGTTCTTACTGCGTAATGAGGTGACAACAGAAATTAGGGGGCGGCTCTCAAAATTACGGTTAAATTTAAAATAAAACTTTTTTTCTTGTAGGTTATCTTTCTACCTAAGTCTTTTGTAACATAATACTGCAATATGCTTCAAGACAGTTTAACTATGTTCAAAGTACCTAAATCAATTGCAACATACTGTAGATTTTGTTTGATATCCTATGTCATTGTATGTAAGTTTATACAGGGCTATTGGTAATATGTCGGCAATCCATTAAGGGGATGTAGGGGAGGTCATTTGCGACCAAATTATCTCTATGACCTCAATAGAAATTTCAACCATTTCCGAGTAATTTGAATTTTTTTTTGCGTTATATAAAGAAAATTTATAAAAAAAAAACAATTCATTATTTTTTTATTTATTATTTATTTTATTTCAGGCATTTGTAGTCCATAGTTTTACACTTATACATTTAAATTCTAAACAGATAAAAACCCAAAATAAAATTGTGATTAATTAAATTTAAATATTCAATAAATCATAAACTTTAATAATTAACATTATCAAAAAAATAAAACAACTGAATCGTATAAACATAAAATATCAAATAATATATAATTATTGTCTGCGTCTACTTCAATACTTGCATATTATTCAACCATTAAATGACAATTATCTTTAATATTTTTTAAATCTGAGCATACAATTTTCATTTTTAAAGCAGGTTATTTCACTAAAATGGTCGATTTCTGCAAAAAACATGGATATACTTTGTCGATAGAACATTCAAAAAATATGTACCAGTTCTCAGCTATCACCATCAGATAAACATATGTCAGAACGATGTAGAAAGACGTGAACGTTAAAAGCGTCCGTAATAAAAATATAAAAACAATTCAAGAATTAAAAATAAGCAGTGGCAGCTAAGAGATGACCAGTGCCTACTGACGGCGCCCGTTCACGAACATGACCTATGGATCAGCAGCATTCAGCTCGACCATTTTGAAGGGAAATTAATGATGGAATAACCACGCCACCACCAGCGACACATTTGAGTGAGCATGTCATACTCTCAGCCACCAGTGCACATTCAAGTCAATAAAAGACGAACCCAGTAAACTTTATAGTAGGTACATAGTGCTCACACATGTGCTATGCAACTATACAATACTAAGAGATTGAATTTATACAATGCAAATATAGTTTTTACAATCTCCATCAGCTCGCAACAATATTTTCGAATGCTAATCAATTAGTGTATGTGCCCTTGTGGAGCAGGACCAGCGCTAGCCAAGCATTTTTGTCAATGATGTATAACCGCAACTTATAATATGCTTGGCGGTATAGTGTGCGTTTTATACAAGATTTAAATTTCGTATCACTCAGTTGGAGTATACGGGGAGGTATTTTATTGTAAAATTTTAAACAGTACCCTATGAAGGAAGAGTCGACTTTAACCAATCTGAAACCTGGTTGAACTAATTGGTCTCTATTTCTAGTCCTATAGTTGTGCCTTTACCTCTTTTACTGAAAAGATTTAAATTTTTCATAGCTACATGATATTTTCGTAGCTTTATTGACAAGGTACCGTTATGATGTTAATGTCTTTAAACAGTAGTTGCCTAAAAATAATCGTCTCTGGGGGGCCATATATTACTCCATTACTTCCAATACATTTCGACCATCTTGCCTAAATTTATCATCTTGTTTCGATCCAATCTTAACATTGAACTAAACTGATTTCTGGACAACACCTACCCTCACTAAACTCAAAATCTATCCGAACCAATAGCTTTCGTACGCCACTCGGCAGCAACAAGCGCCATACTTGTCGTATAACATGCCGGGTTTAGGAGTCTGGCGCAGCCGCAACACTGCGTAACACCTAATTAAAGTGCAGCAAGTTGTTGATAGCCACAGTGAATGAAGGTGGACTCTTAATTAATACATTTCGAACGTGGATTAATACAAGTTGCAGGGTTTGGACGGGGTTTGTGCGCCATGAAGGTTACACATGTCGAAATCTTGAGGGTAAACGGCCAGGCACTATGGGAGTTACTGAGAATTTTTACCCCACAACCCTGAAAACAGTTCTACCTACGAGTATGAGGTTGTTGTTTGTAGTTTTGAGCCTTAAAATTATATCTAGAAGGAATGGTCTACCTGCTTTTTTTTCTGCGATCTTACCTTCATCGATAGGCGGACTGGACAGATAATAACCTCAAGCTAATTATCGCTAGATAACCCAAAGTTACTTGTGACAATTGGTTAAGTACCTACTAATTAAGACTAATGTAATGAACCTTTCTGTGTGCGGCTGTAAGTTAGTTTTGGCATTTCAGTTGTGTGTGCCTGCTCATCCACCTTGTAATACTGGAGTAGATATAACCATATTTTTTTGGTTACAGGATCCAACGTTGAATCATGAACTAGCTGTAGGTAGGTACCTTTAATTTGTTCGCAAACCATTTTAGGGTGTTTTTTCCACAGTTCCTCGACGGTTTCTTCCAAGGCCTTTATAGTGGTCAATCAATAACGAGGGCAGGAAGACCCCTCAATTCCCCTTTGACACAAATACGGCACAAACAGATAGCTAATCACGTTAACTCAATTAACAGCATCTGCCTTCAGTCCGATCCGCTGCGCTCGCGTTATTGTGCTCAGCGCTCATAAATTGACAAACTGTCCAACTCTCATGAACAAGCCGGAATAAGTTTCTGCTTCCGGTCAGTGCGCGAAACATGGCGGGCATACGGGGAGGAATTGCAGAAGGACCTGCTGGTTTTAAGGTGGCAACGAGACTTTTAGATAGTTGGGATTGAAAAATATTTTACGATATTTTCAACACTGTTTAAGTTCGATGTGTTTATCAGCTGATGTGGTCTTCATGGAATAAAAATTGTACTTTTTTTTCTAGGCAGCATACGCAGACAGTTATTACAGTGACCTTAGTCTACTGATAATAAGGTTGCAGATAGATTGCTGCCACTGAAAAGTCTGTCAAAATCACAGTGATCTTTATGCTCGTTACAATAAGGTTGCTTTTGGGCTGCTGCTGTCAGAGGTAAATTAAATATGAAAGGGCTGTACCTACTTCGAATTGGTGTAATATTAATCTCCTATGCATTGCTGTGATGAAGTTCAGGTGACGCTTATTTTTAATTTACTTAAATGTGGTGTGTTAATGGTTATGTAGCATCTCTAAACAATTTTCTATTAAATTTTTGAGTTTTTCATAAAATGAATATTAATGTAAATAAAATAATGATACATACATTTGCACTTAACAGAACAGCCTACCTACAGCTTTCATGACCAAAATACTTATTTGCAGACCAATTTTGACTTTTACCAACCATGATTTCCATCATCAACTCATCACCACTACCACGGCACCGGTTCCATTTAGGTCCCCGTGTGTCCCCATCTAGGGGTCCACAGGCACCGCTCGTGATTTAGCGACTAACTTGGCCCGTGTCCTGCGAGGACCTACGGAACCAAGCCACGGTTGTTTGCTTAATGAACCATGAATTTCTATTTGTTGTCCGTTCAGGTAATTAAGTAATAGCTCGATAACGACTCTGTTTATGAAAATTTGTCTGTTTGTTTATTTTGCTAACTGATAAACAGTAGGACCCCGAGCTCTGAAGAACAAAAAAGCAAAAAAGTATGACCGCCATTTTTTAAAAGATGTAACAGCGCTGATAAGGAGCCGTGGTGGCCCAGTGGTAACGGCCGCGACTGACGAGTTGCAGGTCGTTGGTTCAAACCCACACAGGCGCTTTACTTTGTGCAAATTATTTCATCACCACTGCTCTCAAAACGGTGAAGGAAAACATCGTGATGAAACCGGCATGTTCTAGAACCAAAAATTCGAAGTCATGTGACATCTACCAACACTGAGCCCGCGTGGTGGATTACAGTCCACTCCCTCTCACCGAGAGGAGGCCTGTGTCCCAGCAGAACATTATAGGCTGATGAAGAGGATGAACAGCGATGTGTCGGCTTATTTGGAACTAAAAAAGTGTATTGACACCTACATAAAACAATATCACGCCTATGTTCCCAGCAGGGGTAAGCACAAGTGTTTAGTTAAAATAGTAACCCACTTTCCGCCGGTTAACTTTAAAAGTTCCATGTCGAGCCTATTGTCCTTAATCGGGCACAAATCTATATACCGGACGGCTACTGAGATATTCTTGGTTAAAAATTTAAAACCTTAGCCTGATCAGGGAATCGAATCCCGGACCGTTCAGCAATAGAGCTTGTGATGACTGTTTACACACAGACAAACAGACTACTTAGTTTTAATTAGTCTGTTTTTGTCTCGCACTTATATTGAAATGTACCTATGATAAGTACTAATATCAGAATATTGTGGCAAAGTAGGCGTTGCCCTCGTTACACAGAAATATTATAATCTAAATAAACCAGCTGGTTGTTCAAAGACCAGGTTATCAACAATGGTCAGCACTTTTATAACTTAAATGATGTTATCAACTTATCAGTATTCCTAAAAACCTAGAAAATTAATTTTATCACATTATATTTACAGCTTTAACCCAGATAGTTATTTATATGCAATCAACATAATCAATGTTTATTAATGTTATTATGTACCCATCTTGATTGTAACTAAGACCTTGATTTGTTGAACTATAGTTTACTAGCTGTTGCTCGCGACTTCGTCTGCGATCCAGGATGTAAAGTAGCCTATGTCCTTTTCCAGGTCATGGTCCATCTGTGTGCCAAATTTCATCTAAATTTGTTCAGCCGATTTAGTGTGAAAGCGTAATAAAGAAACAAACAAACTCACTTTCGCATTTATAATAATATGTAGGACTATTTACCTATCTCTCAGGGTAAACCATTCTCTGACTTTGAGGTGCTTAGGAAATGTGTAAATTATACCATATAATAATTTAGAAACGTTTATTTATAGCATTACATTTAAAATTTTTAATTTGTTTTGCAAACTATTAAAATTTATGTTTGCTTTGACCTTTTACAATAAATATTCAAAAATTTCTGAAACATTAACCAACGGCACTGACTTACAATTTGTTATTATGAAATTACATTCTTCAAAGAAATAAATTATTACTCTTTGACATTATTAGTAATTACAGCCGTTCAGAGCCTACATTAGAAAACTTAAAAAAATACAATGCTTCAATAAAATTACTTTATTTCTTAAATAAAATATGTAATCTTTGATTTACTTACTTGTCTACCCTATATAATATTAATTATAATATTAACGACATCATAACTGCTCACACGTTCATACAAAGTTATTTTATTATACACATCACATCACGATGTTTACATAAGTAACTATCTAACTCTAATTTTACAGCGAAAAAACTGAAAACTAAACAGAACTCAGGTTATGGTCTTTTAGTGTACATTTATTACCTATACACTACTATTACCTATTACTACTACTTGTATTAACTACTTTTTTACATAAATTATTTGTATACTTACTTCAATAACTACATGTTTAGATCACAGTATTACAATCCTACCACCTACACTATGCCCATAGAATCTAAAGTTTCCAGTCACAGAACACAGAAGTACAAATAAGTACCCTCCAATGGAAATACGAACACTTTATCACTAAATTTTCAATGTCCAACCTCACTCTCATTAAACGCATGGCTTTTCCAGAACTCTGATAACTCCTTAAACTTATTGCAACATAGCCGCTGCCTTCTAGGGTTACAGTTCACTGTTGGGCTGCGAAGAATCGAGCTGAACTTCCTCACGAGCGTAGTCACTGATTCCCTAGTCACGTCACCGACATCATCCATTGACATATTTGAGTAATGGCTCAACTTCCCAAAGGCTTCATCGATATACCTTTCCAAGTCATCGTCGTCACTTTTTTCTTTTTCTGTAGGAGTATCATCAAAAGACAGGTCAGCGGTAGATATGCTGCAGCTAACTTTCTCAGGAATAGCATTCTTTTTCCGGACCGTGCTCGTAGCAGAAGAAAGCTTCTCCACAGACTTGAAGATGTCATCAATCTTGTCACATATTTCTTCTACGGAGGCTGCTGAGAGAATCTGTCCACTGATGAAGTAGAACTGCTTTGGCTGGCTCTTTTTTTCGAGGTCTTGCAAGAAGTCTTTATAGTCAAGAGCTCCTGCTTTTGATAACTTTCTTCCAACATTCCTACGAACTTTCTTGAACAGAAAAGAAGAATCGAAGGTAGTCTTCACCAAGTCCAAGGTGCTGAAGACAGGCTGCAGTTTCCCTGGAGGATGATCTTCCTCAGTTTCTAGATCAACTGGTTCTCCCCACTTTTCTTCAAGCTGTATCCATTGCTCGTTGTTTGATAGTATCGCCTCGGGGTCAAGGAATCTAGAGCACATTTTGGAGACGTGTTTACGCCACGAACGATCAGCACGAACTGAGGCGTAGATACATTTGTTGTGGTTATAAGGTGCGTCCGCGCATTGTTTTGGCTCATTAGATTATTATTGCCGGCTGTTGATAAACTCATTAAGGTATTTTGTTGGGTTTTCGGAATAGTTTTGTCAGTTAAGAAAGGATTAGTTTAGCATCACGTAGTAATTATAAACAAAAGATTAAATACACTTCTACGTAGTTTAAATAATAAATTATTATCAAATGTCTGTTGTAATGTTGTTGTTAATTGAGTATTGAGCTAAGTCAGTTATCAGTCTGAAGTCAAATCAAATTCAATTAAATTAAATGTTGAGTTTTAGGAAATCAAGTTATTTTTAAATAGCATTACTTTCGAGAAGTTTGAAGAAAACCTGAGAATTTTCGAAAACGTTGTTTGCTATGTTGACTCAGTAATTTGGTTTTTAGGTTTTTATTTTTATTATTTTATTTTGCTTTCATAAGTACAGATTATTTTATATTTTGTAGGTCTTGCAGACTGTAGATTTGTAGGCCATTTTCTATTTTATTAAGTACCTGGTGCTTGTTGACAGGTAATTCCTATTGACACTGTAATTTGAAAACATTGGAAAAGCCAATTAATTTTAAAAGAGTACCTATTAACCGTGGAGTTTCTTGCCGGCTCTTCTCCACAAGAAATGACCAATTGGAAACGTGCACCTAACTTCTGACATTTCATAAGTGCCCATACAGGTTTATATGAAATAAAATATTTTGATTTTGATTTAGTGCGGTGCTTCTGATCAGACCATGTCCCACTTGCTGTAGTGTCCTAAGTGCCCGTTCACTTACACTAAAGAAGATCTAAAGAACGCCACTGATGGCGCAGTCAACGTGGCTACCTACTGGGCTCAACGAAGTACCATCGACGCGACAAGAAGAAGCCGAACAAAGCATAAAAATTTTCATAAATATCAACGACGACGCCAACAAGTAAACTTCAAAAAGTCCATTTTAAAATACCGAACTCGTCACGCGTTTGAAAAAACAGCTATAATTAATACAGTAGGTACCTACCTAAGTACTCTTGGATAATTAAGTATGACTAAAACATACACGAAAAATAATTCAAAACTTTTGATAAAGGGCGAAATAATATAATAATAGTTAATATCAGTCTATTACTGTCCCACTGCAGGTCAAAGGCCTCTTCTCATACAGAGAGGGCACGAGCACTGATCACCACGCTCGCTCAAGACGGGTTGGCGATTTCAGACTTGTAGAAACTATAAGTCCAGGTTTTCTCACGAGGTTTTCCTTCGCCGATGCCAGTAATCCATATAAATATTCTAAATTCGAAAGTAAATCTGTCTCTCTGTTTGTCTGTATGTTACCTTTTCATGCCTAAACAACTGAACAGATTTCGATAAAATTTGGCAAGGAGATAGTATGGCATCCTTGGGAATGACATAAGCTAGATACTTTTTGTCTCAAAATATTCCTAAAAGGGGGTGATATAGGGGTTGAAATTTTGTATGGGAAACTTAGCATTTCTTAAGTTATGGATATTAATATTTCAATTTATGCTTTTAGTAAGAAATAAAAAAAAATTGTTTCAGCGTTTTTAGATGATTTTAAAATTCACATGATTATTGGAATTTTTGTGTAACTCTTTTTAAGAGATTTAAGGAACTGGAAACGGTCAAAACCCGTATCTTGCGGAATTATTTATTTTAATAATTATTTCATTTAAATCGATTCACCCGCTTAGAAGTTAATTACAGTTTGAAAATATAAAAAAAACGTAGCCAATATACAACTATCACGTGTATGTAGGATTACCTACAAATTAAAAATTGAAATACTCAATAAAATGAATTTTTAAAATTCATTATATAATATTAAAATTAATAATAATAATTTTTAGAATCATAAAAACCTGTTTAACAAAAATGATTATTACATTTGCATTTATTATCTGTCTGTCTGTTACCTTTTCATGCTTTAACGGCTGAATGCATTTGTATGATAGGATACTATTAATCCCGGTAGCACGTTCCCGTGGGATAAAACCACGCGGGTGAAGCCGAGGGCAGAAGCTAGTGTCCAAAGTAAACTTAGAAATACATATGAATTGAATAAGTTATGACAATGTTATAATTAGCTTTGATTTACGCACAAATGTGTACATAGCCATTCCTACCATCAGATACATCTTTCCTAATATTACAGAGGGGATATGCAAAAAGGACGCTCGCGTACACATACGTTGCAATAAACTAGGCACCTTTTGTGCACAACGAGCCGCTGTCGCTTAATTATCGTTTTGGAATGAGCGTTACACTGGATTTATAATACTGGGTACACTTGAGCGCAGTGGTGTTTTTGTTTTCGATTGGTTTTATATGAGTAACTGATTCGTTGATCTAGTGAGCGCTATTGCTGAGCACGAGGTCGGGCAAAGTGCTTTTGGGTTTTACATTTAAACTAATTTCTCAGCAGCAGCTCGGAGTTTGGATTAGTGTCTGGTTGATGGAAATAGGCTCACCCCCTGTTATAGAAAGAAAAAAGAAAGAAAATACGTTTATTTGCGGTAAACATGACGCAGAAAACGAACACATACACAAAAAAGAACAAGTTGGGGTTATCTGGGGCTTAATCATAACTGGCGAAATAAAGGTATATTTAGATACACCTCTATTTCGCCTAACCTCTAGGAGAAAACAGGCGTAATTTTATATTAAGAAAGAATAAAGAATTATAGAAATTACAATAAATCAATTAAATGAGGCCTATTACTAGATCTGTCTCTGGGATGGCAACATATCTCGATAGCATCGTATTGCAGATGTTTATGGCGGTGGTCAAATACCATTAGGGGTATATTTAATATAACTAACAATGCGACATATAATTATTTATTTTGTCAAAAAATGATAAACTTTCACATTATCACGACCACATCTTTGTTTAAAAAGGCACTAAAACTATGAAAAACACTTCTCAAATTGTTGGATTGTCGCCTAACACCCGTCGCCGTCGATTTTATTAAATAGACCCCCAGGTCTTCATCTTACCGTCAGTCGTTATTTTATAGAATCCAAATCCTACTTCTTCCTATCGATACTTAATTACAATAATAACAGCTGTAGGTCACGGTTTCATCCAAACGTGCCCAAATCTGCAAATCACTTACATCTTACTTACTCTCATCCTAATTTATTTCTGGTCACCCAGCATGTTATCGTCGCAGAATTCATCGATCCGCCTTCTACTCTTGTCTGCAGCAGCAGTCTGCTAATTATAATAAAGTTATTAATTTATTTTATTTTTACCAACACTTTTGTTGCCAACTGTTCATACAAATACGCGTATCCCAGCGCCCTAATGAGAAGGCCTGATATTACCTACAAATACATCGTAACGCTGTTTTGTTTCACATTGTGACCCGAGCTGATATTATTTTTAACTTTTTAGGCGAAACAGCAGATTTTTTGCGTTGTATCTTAATATTTTTTTGCGTTGTACTTATCTTCATAATTTTGATAATTATTTTGGAAATGTTTTGCTTGGGCTTTTTATTTTTATATCGGAGATAAGTCACTCTCTTTGTCTTTTACTGAACATTCGAGTAAACAGCCAGTCTACTCTGTAAAAATCTCCCCGCGAAAACTCAGGTGAACTGAGCTAGAAAAAAATACAACACAAAATAGTTTATTTCTTTAACAAGCCTTGTACTACATACTCGTAGCTAGTGATAGAAGTGTCCTTCTAAGCAATGAAATGCCTGTTCACTCTTCCGCGACTTAAATTTACGTAACGTACATTCATATATATAAAAATTATGCCAGTATTTACTATTTATATAATTTTGAGAAAGTGAATTGAGACAAAAGAGAATTACTGAAGACTATACTTTATATCAACTTATTCTAATAAGTGTGTGTTTTGTGTATAGAATAACTGTCAGTTGGATGTGTGTGATGAGTGTGACGTGTACTTATGTCTGTGTGTGTGTGGTGTGTACGTGTACATGTTGTAGATATGTGTAAGTGCACGCGTGAATGAGTGAACTATGATGTGTGCTGCAGGAGGTCCTCAGTGTCCTCATATGCGAGTAGTTTTATCCATTCAGTTATAAGTTTCTTACATTCATAACATTGTTTAGAGTATACATTTATATCTCTTTATTTATTTTGTTGTAAATTTGAGATGACCGTTTCTCGTATTTCCTACTACAAAACCATATTTTTGTTTGTGGAATCAGTGCTATAATATGAATAAAGCTGTCAATAATGTCAGTTCCTGGCGTCAGGTGGAAGAACAGCTCACTTCAAGCTCACTTCACCAAAGTTTTAACGGTGAGTTTTTTACAACATAGATCGGCTTATCGTTTTTATATGCAGGTATTTCTGTGACAAATAAATCATTTTTTCTTTCTTTTCTTTTTAATATCTAATTGAGGTAGGGAGGATTGTGGCTTAGTACAAGCAGCCGCAAAGGCAAGCCGTTAAGCCGTTGGTCCCGGCTGTCATTCGTGGATCTTTGACAGTCGTTACGGGTCGTCAGAAGCCCGAAAGTTTGACAACCCGTCTTACCAAGGGGTAACGAATTACCCAGTAACTAGGTTGTTGAGGTCCGATAGGCAGTCGCTCCATGTAAAATACTGGTATTCAGCTGCATCCGGTAACACTGGAAGCTGACCCCGACACAGTTGGGAAAAGGCTACGCAGATGATGATGATGTAGTACAGTTATAACTACTAACAAAAGTTTTCGTATTACTTTAATCTTCCTCTCACTGAACTTGTCCACTCAAATATATAGATAGGTTGGTACTCAGTGTACTAAATCACAATTAATTTTTAAAGAAAATTCCTTTCAAAAAAACATTTACCTCCATACAACCGCTCACAAAAACATAAAGGGTAAGTAACGCCCATATTATAAACAGCCAAATCCACTATTTCCCACCTTAATCTTATTATTTATCGCGTTCCGCGAAAGCGTCCGGGGCAATTAAACGCATCCAGTGCTTGGCCATGTATCACGGACAGTAATCCAGGGGACAGAATCATAATAACAAAAAACAATAAAAATAACGAATTACCGTGAACTGGGCTTGAATCGACCCGAGGATGCGGCGAGCGGGAGGACGTGGAGTCGCTGTTGGTGAGGGAAGCGTTTGAAGGGGCAAGCCAGGGGCCGCTATTAGTTGAGTCGTTCAAGTCATACAGGGTTAGTTGTAATTCGACGTATATCCGTCAGGAGCTGATAGGGGGGCCAAATGCAACAAATTGAACCCCCCTTATGTGTAGCCGATATTTTTTTTACCGAGCCAACCGTTTTGAAGCGTAAAATTAAAATATTGGTAATATATTAATCTTAAATCGCTCATCACTTTTTATTGTATTGTTAGATTAGGTACTTTTAAATATGTTCATAGCTTAATTGAAGTGCCAGCTACAATATAATTTTTTATTGGTACCCATTCGATTTGTAGTTTTGTCAAATTTAGGGTAAATATCGTAAAACCCTTAAAATTCAAATATCTTGAAAACTATTGAATTTTTGCCATACATACGGGGGTTACATTAGTTGCACTTTGGCCCCTCTATCAGCTCCTGACGTATATACGTCGAATTACAAGTAACCCTGTATATTTCACATCAGATAAAGCCAAAAACAACAATTTTAGAGCTGAATGAAATGCAGTGCAATTTCTTTTTACCGACTTCAAAAATGGAGGAGGTTCGCAATTCGACGGTATGTTTTTTTGTGTGTTTGTTACGCGATTACACCGCCAATTGTGGACCGATTTTCAAAATTCTTTTTTTGTTTGGTAGGTCATACTTCAGAGGTGGTCCCATATAAATTTGATAAAAATCGGAAGAGCGGTTTATAAAAAAAACAACTATAAATTACGACGATTGTTTTTGAATGGATGTGGGGTAGGTACAATAGCTAAAAAGTGCAAAATAAAAAACTGTTTTTAAGTCTCTTTTGGAAGTCGGTTGTTTTTTTTTTTGTAAAAAAAGTTTTTTTTTCTTACATAGTTCACTTTGTATCAGAAACTTTCCAGCATTTTTGCTGGAGGTTCGACGTCTATGTAGGTACCTATGCCAGTATTTTTGAAGTCACTTATGAAAAATCCAGCGTATAGCCGTCCCATACAGCGAGAACAACCATGCACTGTCGCCCAACATTTTTAGCCCCTTGTCGTCTCCACAATATTGCCGGTTCCTGTTCCAAATCCACATTCTGTTTGTGCTCATTCTTAATATGGGGCAAAACTGTTGGAAGAACAACAGTTTTTGTTGTATATTTTATGTTCTGTGACGCTATAACTCAGACGGGTGACACACCACCCTGAGCCGCGTGATATACAGCCCTATACAAGTAGTACTCTAACATTATTTATAACACAGCAGTTATTTTTATTTATATTCTTATTTTATTGGTTTATTGCGCCTCGGCTTGTTGGTTCCGTATCTTCGATAAGTAGATATCTTCTATGCTTATTACTGTATCTTTGCCAATTGGGAGTTTTATGTCCGAATAATAATTTGTTGAAACAATAATTCGTTTTCGTTTATGTTCTGAGCGCAGAAGTTCGGAAATAATATTTCTTTGTCAATGTTTTATTGTTGAATTTGTTGTGGTCGAATATTTCCTATGTTATCGTCATGGTCTTCTTAGCTTGCGAAGTGGGCAGAACTCCAAGCAGTAAATGATAACTGTAATAGATATACCTACACACAAGTATTAGGAATATTTCGACCAACAGTAACAAAATTAACATACCCAGCGGGGCGAGCACGGCCTACTGTGATAGGCTTGAATAATAGTTATTTGTTATACAAGAGTGCAAAGTTGCTTTTTAACCGCGTGTTCAATTTTGATGACCGAGCAAGCGAAGGATTCAAAATTAGAATCCTGAGCGTTAGCGAGGGAATCAAAAGAGCACGAGGTGAAAAATCTTTGCACTCGAGTGCAACACGTAACTTTTCATTCCACCTCAGCGAGGAAATGACTAAATGCAAAAAAAAAACGTTTACAATCACAAGATAGGTACACTTTTATTTCAGTTTAGGTATTAATTACTACATTATGACAGGTAAGTATTACAGAATAATCTTTAAATTATAACAAAATAATACTAAGGTATAATTAAGAAAATTTTAAAGTAACGTTGCTACAGTTATTTAAATTGAGTGTAATATTTTTGTTTGGTACTGTAATATTGGTGTTAGTCACTTGTGTACTGTTTTTCGGTAAACTATCTGTCATACTTAATAGTTGTACCGATTCATCGGATTCCCTTGGCGTGAATGTTGGAGAGAGAGGGAGATGGTTAGGTGTTTCATAACGGCTTATTTTTGATGTAGAAGGGCCAGTCCAAGGATCCGATTGAGGCTCTTTCAGTGTAATGGCTCCTACGATGCCTTCACATATTTTAGACTTATTTTGGATGGAATCCTCTATGTATCCCTCTACAACTGCATTGGACTTCCAGCCTCCGTGGCGCTTAAGGGACAGGAGATCAGCTCCGGAATCAGCCAAAAGTGTGGCTGAAGTTCGTCGGAAACAATGACCCGTGTACAACAGGGGTTCTGGAAGTTCAAGAAATGTTGCTATTTCTCGTGGGATACTGCCAATTTTATTAGTACCCATAGGCTGTCTAACACACTTTCCATTGCGATACTGTAGAAAAAATCGATTGATTGGAGTGTTAGGCGGGCGTAAGGCTTGATATTTCTCAACAATCGTTACGTATTCCTTGCGAATGACGAAGTTGCGGTCTCTTTTTGTCTTTGTATTAGGTAAATTAATTAATAGTAAGTCATCTGAATGTTTCTCAATGTTTTTGACATTAAGTTGTGTTAGTTCATTAGTTCGACATGCTCCGTTTATTCCAATAATAAGAACAACCTGTAACGTAAAGAGTATTGTAGTAGATAAATGAATAAAATTGATATGAACGCATAATTATGCCTATCAACATCTACTAAGTATACTATTTAATTGAGATTAATATACTTAAGTAGATACTGAATGTGCAACTGACTTACTTTTGCCGCCAAATATACGGAATCGGGTGCTTCGTTAAGAAACTTTTCAATATCAGATACTGTGAAAACCTTCGATTTTTTTGGTTGATGACCAGATGAGGCTCTTTTCAAAAATGCCACTAATTTAGGATAGGTATCGATATGTTTGTCTTTTTTCATCTTTATTGTTGCTTTTAGCATCGAATACGTACTCCATAGAGTGCTTGCTTTCTTGTTCTCGGATAATTCTATAAAATATGCCAGCAAAACGTTTTCTGAGAAAGTTTTGGCTCCTTTTGCTAGTCGCCACGTGTTGAACATATCGTACTGTTTTAAATACTTCTCGCGTGATTGTTGAGGGAGAAAGCTCATTTGCGCATTATTAACAGTTTCAGTCAATTCTGTTGGCGTCAAGCAAACTTCCTCGTCGCTAGAATCACTCATTTTAGTTTTTTCACTTGTTTTCAAGTTTCTTGTTTTTAATATAAGGTTTAACAATGACGTGAAAAAATGCAGCGTAAAGAACCGCGTACAAAGCAAATTGAAAAAAGAACACCAAGAAGGTTCCGAGTCTGAGTTTTTAACAAATTAAAAAAAAGTTGTATGATATATTCGGCACCATAGAGGTAGCAAATTTTTTTAATTCACAAACTTAGTGCACACGATGTTCTAAATTCAATTTACTTTATCCTCTAGAGAATAAAAACGGCTTTTCCACTCAGATATTGAAGATTAAAAATACTCTTTCCGAGATGGTGGGATGAAAAACATTTTTATCATAGCTTGGGAGCAAAAACCGTGATAAAATTCGTGACTCAAGCCTATGACAGAGGCCGTGCTCGCCCCGCAGGTCTCTGAAAGTTCTGTATTACTCTGATCTCTTGTCGATTGGTTTCAGTCAATGAGCCTAAACAGCTAGCATGAGATTGGTCAGCAGATAATCAGCTTTTCGGAAATTGGTTTATCACTTTAGATGTCAACATTATACATTTTACTGTGCTTAGTAGGTTTAAATAAAGTTTGAAAACTTCCTTCAAAGTTTTCTCTTCTAACTTTCGATCAGGATAGTAAAAGTCTAATGACTACATTATGATAAGGACGTAGATAACTAAGTATGTGTGTGTGTGTGTTTTAAGAGTTCAATCATAATATTACAGAATGGGTAGATCTGGAAAGTAAATATCCTGAAAAGTCGAAATGATGGCAATGTAATGAAATTAATGTAAAATTACGATTGATGATATAATATTTAATGGTGTATCAGTACATTATCGTAAATTAATTAGACGCAAAATAATGCGCTTCCATTACACGGGCTGATGTCAACGCGATGTCTATACGGGGTGTTTGAAAACAAGGTATTTATTAATTTGACAAAAACTAAAAGTACTATGTTTCGAGAATAAGTACCTAAAGGTACAGTATTTAAGTTCCTAATCTAAAGTTTTACTTAAAACAAGTGTTTTATTCATTTGTAGAAAACGGTTCTAAAGCAGTCGATCTAAATCAAATCACCATAGTGTTTAAGGCAAGTCCCTCTTAGTTAGGTTTAAAAACTTGCAAGTAGTATTGTTAAAGTTACTAAAATTTTCACATAAAGTTGGTTACAAGTTAACTTAGGAACTTTTTAATGCCAAATAACTATAATAACGATTTTGTGACATTAAGTTGCGGAGTACATACCTACAAAACAAATATGTCAATTACATCATTGCCTATAACAAAATTAACTCAACCAATTTCCCAACACCCTTTGTCTGTATCGCAAAAATATCGGCAGTCGTTCAGCGATCGCATTGATTGCTATTATTTCGAGTCATTAAATCAAAGCAACGACAATCGCGCACTCATTATGGTGGGGTCACGCCATTTTCCAACGGGGATACACCCGCGGGACTGTACCGTGTAGCGGTTGGGAGCAATCGGTTGCAGAGAGCCTACCACCACCTCACCTCGTAAAGCAGGATCATTTTACTTATTTCAGTGTGAGAAAGAGATGGAGTACGCCCTGTATAGCCCCATCTCTTTTCCACACTGAAATCAATTTACAATAATGTCTACTGTAAGAGGTGGTGGTAGGTCCTCAGAGCAGTTATGCTACGGCCCTTGCCCTTGACAGAGAAGATTTTTTAAAGAACGGGTGCGCGGTCATAGTACTTCTCCTATTGCTGGGTTCATTTAGAGGTGTTTTAACACGTTGACTGCCAACCTACGAGTATACTCGTAGTACAAGATCTGGGCCCCACTGCCAACTACGAGTATTCTCGTAGTTGATTCTACGCGATTTCTAACGAATTCTAGACAAGTGGCAGTGAAAGGAGGGCGGGGTTGCATTTTTTGGCATTTCAAGTAAAACATTATATAATCAGAAAAAAAAGTTTAATAGATTTTTTTTTGGGTACATCACTGTGAAATCAAAAAGGAGTGATACATTTTAAAACAATTTTCTACGCATAAGGCAGGTTTTTCAGGACATACTGGACAGTAATAAATTGTTTCTTTGCGTTTTTTTTCTTTTGTGCAGACACGACACGGTTTCGTCGGTTTCTGTTTTTTTTTTGTGTGGGTGGTAAACGCTCTAAATAATGTAGTACTTGTAATCCTTCTCGTTCTTTCTGCTCGTGATGACTATACTTTGTAAATGTTTCGCCTAAAAGATGTTTTATGACTTCATCTTTGAACGAAAGAGCATCCAATTTCTTTTCCAGAGGAAGGTTGGCTTGTTGGTTGTAGATCATGCAAGCGTTGTGAATGTAGATTTCAAAAATGTGTATCGCTAGTTTTTTGTACCAAAACAACGTCTTTCTAAGAGCTGAGTAATATGACAGCATTTGGTCTGAAAGATCGATCCCGGACATTCCCTTGTTGTAATCTCTAACCACATTAGGTTTCATCGAAACCTTACCGTTTTTGTTTGACACAGGAAATTATCCAATAAGCCAAATTATACAAATAAGCCAAATTATCTACGACTATACTCGTAGATTGGCAATAGGTAATAAAAATCCTATCTCATTGCCATACTACGAGTTAACTCGTAGTTTGAACTAGGTTCCACTGCCAACTACGAGTATACTCGTACCTACCATTTTGTATGGTGGCAATGGGCATAAAAGAAAGTTACTACGAGTATACTCGTATAGCAGCCAACGTGTTAATGAAAAAGTTACGTAAGAATAAAGGGAGTTGGAGAAGGAGTAGGTATTCCGAATTAAGGAATGTACATCATCATCTGCGTAGCCTTTTGCCAACTGTGTTGCGGTCGGCTTCCAGTCTAACCGGATGCAGCTGAATAGCAGTATTTTACATGGAGCGACTGCCTATCTGACTTTTACAACCCAGTTCTTGGGTAATACGATACCCCTTGGTAAGACTGGTTGTCAGACTTTCGGGCTTCTGACGACCCGTAACGGCTGTCAAATATCCACGAATGATAGCCGGGACCATCGGCTTAACGTACATTCCGAGGCACAGAGGTATGTAGGTCTTGGTATGTAAAGATGGTCACCCATCCACGGGCCAACCGCGGCAAGCGTAGCTTAATCTGAACGATCGACCCGTGCGGCTGTTATTACTTAGCCACGAGCCCCACTTAAGAGGGCTATCACAATTTTTCTTGTATTTGAGTGTTTGAAGAGTCTCACACTCAAATACAAGAAAAAAATTGATATTTATTTAGAGCACTCCCGAGAGAAATAATCAAACTTTCTCAGGTATATTTTTTATTTTATTTTGTGGCCATATCACACTATTACTACGATTATGGTTTAGATATAAACGAGAGAAAATTTGATTATTTCTCTCGGGGGTGCTCTAAATAAATATCAATTTTTTTCTTGTATTTGAGTGTGACACTCTTCAAACACTCAAATACAAGAAAAATTGTGATAGCCCTCTTAAGGAATGTAAGCAGAGAAAAATATTAAGATCTAAAAAACCACTTTATAAGATCAGCTTATATGTTTACCATATTCGATTAGGTTACATATTTGGCAAACTTAAGTTCATAGTAAAGTGCAGCTTTTCCGGAAGATCAGCTGCAAGTGTGTACTCAACATATCGTCGCTAGCTATTCATAACTAAGGTAACCTTCATAGGTTTTTGGAAAATAATACAACTTTTAACCGCTCCCTACAACCCAGCAACCGGTTGCTGTTTACACAATAAACCCACAGTTAGCTATGAATTTAATCATCCAGGCCGACTAGCCGTTGTTAAATTTTGATTTATGCCACTCTCTGCGGTAGTTTTTGAACTGATTGCGTTTAGTTTTATGGGTTAGTGCGCCATTCTAGCGGCAATTTATTTCGATAATTATTTTAGTTGATAACTTTTTATGTGCTGTCGTTTTGAGGGAAAAACTGTAAATTTTAACTCTGGGGCATGTTTTCCGGGTTAAATTTTGGCTTTTGACTCTTTGATGGATGTTTATGAAGAGATAATAAGTCGAGACTTGAAGGTCTGCTTGGGTAGAAAGTAGGAATCGTCATTTCCTATCATTTCGTTACATAGCATTGACATTTAAATTACGACCTTCAGTCGGTTTTTGACATTTTAACCTTAATAGGATCTAAAAGTAATTGGTTGGAGTGTATATTATTGCAGTATCGGGTTAATCTTGTCTATAGAACCATTTAGCTACTGAGGAGCATGGTCCTTAGTAGTAGTTACAATTTTGTTTTTTTGTAATTTTAATTCGATCCTTTTGCTGCGCCTTAACAAGGTCCATATTTTATTCCTAGCTTTAATCCTTTTGTAATATCTTTTTTACAATATGGAATGCAATATGGTCAAGGTTAACCCGATACTGTAATGAAATTGGAAATTTCAGAAAAAAAAAACGAAAATTTACTACCAAAAATATATCTTCTATTTATTTTGCGACTCATAGTGCCCTAAGCGTATACTCCTACTCCTACAACTCCATCACTAAAATGACCCACTGACCAAGTAATCTCTAATCATTACAGATAATAGGTAAGTACCTCCTCCTTTTTTGGCCGGACCACACGCTTGCAAGGGAAGGTATACAAGCGATCTGACTAAGCCATAAACTTTCTCGTCAACAGAAAGTGCTGCACCCATCAACATCGATTGTCTATCTTTGACGTTGACACTCTTCATCTTAATAACGAAGCAGGTTGCAAAGCTGATGCAATGGAGACAAATGTGAAAGAACTTTTCTGTCGACACCTCACGTCGTCTTGAACAGATTAGTCAATCAGCATTTCGGTAGCGGGCTGACGGAACATACCAATGCACTCGGCTTTTTACTTGCAGCTCTGGATTCAGTTTTGATTCTGATAACCTTAGAAAAGAATACAAACACGTTACCAAATTACCTTCAAAACTATCACCAATCTCATTACGAATGTACACTCAACACCGTATATCTAAATAATGTCATTACAACCCAATCACCAAAACAAGGTGCTCGCATTAAAATGACATAGCGTCATCAGCACTCGGGCGCCGAACATTTCCGAGCATTGCCGAATTTTGCCGAAATTAGCATTAATACGATCGTAAAGCCGTCAGCGTGGCTATAGGCTGTGTGATTCGCGTCGCGTTTGGAACAATGTTTTATGTTATAATGTTGGTAATGATAAGGTTTTAGTGAGGCAATAATTTTTGGTTATTAGTTCATTAGGTGTTGCTGTTTTCATGCTTATTCGTCATGCTGGTTGAGTATGAAATGGCGTTGTAATTTGGGTTTGAAATTAGTACAGCAAGAATGATTTGTTTTTAACGTCATGAGGATAAAGTAACCTTACTCAGACCAAGGTAGCTATGGGAGGCTTTAACTAGTAGAAAACGTCAATGTTAGAATTTTTCAACATTTGCAATAATCCTAGGTATGATAAAGAAGGTGATGATAAAGAATGGGTCACTTATTTATTAAATCCCCGATGTTTTAGAAATGCTTAATTTTCGCCATTACAATTTTTTATAGATAATACCTACCTACATTTGATTCCGCCATTATTTTCACCAATTTATCATCTAATCTGTATAGCGGCTAATCGGAAGGCCACAGCGCAACCACTGTAAAATATGAGGGTAAAATTAGAATCTCACCCAATAGCTGTTATTTATTATGAGCGCACTCAATAATATCGTGCGCAGAGGCGATAATGACTGCACTAAATATGATTTAGTGATAATAATCATCGAAAGGATGCGCTCGCGTGCCGAATAATGCTGTGATTAATACGCGCACTTTAATTAGTCGGATGTGTTGTTGGGTAGCTGGTATAATTATGTAGTTAGAAAAAAAAGAGCAGAACAATTGATCGCATTTGACTATCATAGAAACGTGTCTATAAGCATGTCCACTTGGAATAGATAGATAATATTATCCTTTATTATTGTAGGCCAAGTCATGAGGTAATAAACAAAATACAAAAGTAGCAAATAAGCGCATTATTCATATAGATCATCATTATTATTTTTTTTTCTCTCCATATTGTTAAGTATATCGATTTGTGCCAGACAACCCACGGAGCAAATACAAAGAGGAGATGTTGTATTAAGGTTTCTGTATGAAACAACGGGTGACACTTTACGGGGTGAGGGGTGATCAGATCCCGCCCACTTCTTTATTTTACATCTACTGGTCAATAGCAAAACTATTCGCTCGTCCTGTTGATTTTACTTTGTAGTTACGTAACTATTACACACTAGATGTCACTAAGACTTAGTGACATCTAGTGTGAGATAGTTACGTTGACTAAGTGCAGAATGCACCAGGGTCGTACTCAGAATTTTGAGAGTACTGTTTTTCTTTAAATTATGTTTGCGAACTATGTCGATGCGTATTTTTTATTGAAAATATAGTGATATTAATATGAAAAATTTTTTTTGAATAAAACGGTTTTTAATGAATGACGAATGAAGATTATTAGATTTCATTTTATTTTTAAATGACTTAGTTTGTTAAAAATACTTATCAAGATGGTTTACAAATCTAAAAACTCCTTATCCCGTTTACGTGACAATCCATCCGAAACCATTAATGTCAAATAAATAAGTAATACCAGATTAAATCAATAGCTGCATGATGCGAAAGAAGCTTCATACTTAACATGACTCTTTGGATATGGTCACGTAGGTAAAACGTAAAATAAATAATAGACAAATTATGTATTACGAAAAAAAATGTATTAGCAAAATTCAATTTCCTGCAAAAATAACTGCTTTGGTTAGTTGTTGTCGGTTGGTTGCTCTATCGTTTTCTAAGGTTGCAAAATGCTTAAAACGAATATCTATATATTTTTCAGCTATAGATTTAGTCAGAAGAATAATATGATTATCAGTCGGTGATTGGTCGAACATATGAATCACCGATTGTTTGAAATAATTTTGTCCAATAAGGGATTTTAGTGTATTCGATACAATTGTATGTTTACGGAAAATAGGAGAATTCAAAGATTGCGATTTTACACAACGGATGCTACATTCGGTTCGTATACATATATTTATGACATCTTTAGATGGGAAGGTAAGACCACCTTTATTTTTAGTTTTTATCAAATAAAGGTCATCATCATTGTAATTATCAGCATATAATTCATGAAGACAGCTCTCACATTTGATTTTGGATTGTAAATAATTGACAACAAACCCAGAAATATATGCAACTATTTGACGGCGCAAATAATCACCTATCGTTGTATTTAACTGCTCATCAAATTCTAACAACAAATCATCAGGCATGGGTTCGTCATCTAATGATGCCTCGCTCAAGTCATTTTGCATTATTCGATAACGTTCTGAAGTAATATTTATTTTGTTTACAGAGGATACCTTTAAAATGCAAATATCCTCTAAAGGAATACAATTTCCTCTGAAACCCTCTTTCAGTTCTGTATTTATCAAGGTTTTTTTGTAAGCTGATTTAAACTGACGTGATGTTGGATTATTATTGGCCCTTCCATGTGCTCTTAATACCCCAAAAAATAGCTCCAAATGATCCTGCGAAAATTTGTACACAGTTAGATATTCAAGGACCTTTTCTTTTTCAACCAGGCGGTTATACAAAAAAAGTGTACTTTTAATACATGTTAAAAGGCCCATAAAACCAGTTTTACGATTTGTGGTGATAACGGGCTTCCCTTCGTCAGGAGCTACTATAAACATTATGTAATTTTTAGCATATTCTAAATACTCCCTTGTTTTCAAAATATTCTTTTCAAATAAGGGTTTTTTGTATTCAAACTGACGCATGTTTCGTGAGTTGAGGATGTCAAAGATATTGTTTATTAAACGGATAAAAGTAATTGTAGCCGCCACATTTTTAAATTCAACATTACTTTTTTCACAGACGTGGAGTGCATCTGCTACGCTATTACTGAAAAGTTGACTGGCTAATTTTACTTTCATTTTTTGTCGCTGATAATGTATGTGTTTGTCTTTTAACTTGTTCCCGAGGTGGAGGCCTTCTGACTTTTGTAGGTTATTAAGCTTGACGAGGTAAGACCATTCAATAAGATTACCCTGATAATCAAGAAACTCCTTTTTATTTTCAAATGCGTTGCGCACAAGTTTTAGCATATGACATGCGTCCAGGAATATTGCTACTTCGTAGTCAGTACTAGGGTGTTTGAAAGTAGTTTTCATATTCTGAGGTTCTAACGAACATCCTAACTTTTTAAGCATATCAATATTTGCAGCACAGCCATCCATCGTAAGTGAAACAACGTCTACACCATTTTCTTGACATTTGTAGAGGCATTGTTGAACTATTGAAGCGCGTTGTTCTCCGGTCATAGAACGT
The DNA here is from genome assembly GCA_937001585.2 of Brachylomia viminalis. Lineage (NCBI taxonomy): Eukaryota > Metazoa > Arthropoda > Insecta > Lepidoptera > Noctuidae > Brachylomia > Brachylomia viminalis. The sequence goes on from OW443304.2 coordinate 24,870,642, forward strand.
ATAAGAAAGAAACCCACAGGTAATTTCCAGCGTTCAGTTTGAGATACAAGCAACAGAACTAAAGCCTGAGAAGCGTGATCCGAGTTATCGTTTTGTACGTCATTAAGCCCGAGATCAACATAACCGTGATAATTTTTTCCGTCCCATTCAACGTGCTTTCTAATTCCCATCTCATCCATCATAAGACTGCACAGAGCGCGTTTGCCTGAGGAGTTAGTTTTGTGCTTTAATATGTTAAAAGCTTCAGCTGTAAATCCGGCTTCACTAAACCCACACACACACTGGTGGTACACTTCCATACCATTTAGAAATAGTTCTCGGATGCGGTAAGCAAGTATCGAAAGTTTTTCTGACGTATGAGTAAGCATTAGGCGAAAAATAATGGAGTGTCAAAGCGAATGATCGGAGAGCTGGAGAATATTCCTTCGTCAATGGTTTATTTTTATTTTTTGCCAACTGACGCCCAACCAAGTCTTTCAACTTAACATTTATCGATGTTAAAATTTCGGATTCCTCTCCCAACAGAAAACTTTTGCTTTCCAATTCTTTAATTAAGGCATTTAAATTTTGAACCTGAAACAAAAGTAGAAATAGTATTTGATTTAGAAAAACAAAAACATCTTAATGCACTTCGTGAAAATAGCGCCACTAGATGGGTACCTTCTTCTTCAAACGCTTAACTTTCATTTGAAGTCTTCTGATCTTTAATCTATCTGCTCTTGCTTTCCAACGTAGCTGTGCTATTTCTTGCTTTAACTTTTTCTTTTTTGGCGTATCATGCAGTATCAGAAATTCACATAAATCATTTGTAGGTGTGGTAGGCTTTGGTGATGATATTGTTGGCTCTGTAAATTTTCTTTTAAGCTGTAACATAAAGCTGTAATTAAAAAAATACCCAATTTCCCAAAATAATTGAAACTGGTAAATACAAACTGCATTGAAACGAACCGATATATCCAGATGTATACAAGGTAAAGTTCCCTTCTTTAATTTTCTTAGGCCTTTTTTTGTCAAAATGAAGTCTTCCAAACAAATTCAAAACACTAACAATTCTGAACAAATTTTTGTATATTTAGTCGGATACCAGTCTTGTCTATTAATTTTTGTAATCCATTGCTGTCTTAGATTATCCTCGGATGGAAATCTAGGGCATACATACATCATTTAAAATTTAACTAAATAAACTAGGTGGGCTTTAAGTACTTTAAATTAAGTAAACAACAACTACCATACTAGTTGTCTCACGGAGGGAAAGTACTTTAAATAAATGATTGTATAAAGAATATTTAATTAATAGGAGATTGTATTTTTATGTCCAGCGTATTTTAATGTTTTAAGTACTTTCGGTACTTTCCATTAATGAGACAGACATTCGGTAAAATAATTGGATTCTAATTACGGCCCTGTCTTTTTGAAGTTTATGTTTGTTCTTCATAGTTGACGATAGATGGCGGCCTGTTTACAAAATAATAATAAAAACTACAAAAATAATATTTTGGCCATTAAATGGTCTTTAGGAATGAATGTTGAACAAATTTCGGTACATTGATTATTAAAATATGTTAGTACTGAGCTTTACGTACCTAAATATTTATAGTTCCCATGACACCGAGTATAGCCATCTAGTGTCGGGTAGAATTATATTTGGAAACGCTGTCGCTAAGAGATTTTTCTATAACTATTTTAATAAATTACGCATAATAATTACTTACAAATGAAATGTGATGCCATCCATAGCATCAGAACGTCTATCCGAGTAGTTTTTACAAGATAAAATACAACACTTCATTATTTTTTTCTTCTAGCGCAAATATGCTGTAAAAACGGAACGTTTACAGAGCTGTGCACAGGACGAACGCCAACAATACACTGACTAAGGCCACGCCTACATGATGACGTCAGGACCTAGTTGAGAATCACAGTGCACAGTTGCTTAGGCCGTCTCCTCTTTGTATTTGCTCCGTGAGACAACCTATAGATGCACAGGAATGTTTGAATTAGATAGCTGGTACTGGTCATAGACCTCATAGGCCACAATAAAGGATCGACCTTAATATCGTGCTTGGAGACTTATACTGCCGTTGTCTTCACTTATGGCCGGTGTTTTTGAGCTCCTCAGAATAGATAAAATATCAAAACCTCTTGAATCAAGAGGTTAAGTTATGAATCGTAAGTTACCGAACCAACAGCACAAACGAGTAAATAAAGTCCAGTTATGAACACGCTAAAACCTAAAAACCCCCTTTAAACCTTCAGAATACTACTGCGAAAGCAAAATGGAAGCGAACCAAAACTAGCCACTATCGCATAACAAGCAGAAAGCAACTTTAGCTCCAGGTTATAATTACTTGACCGATACACCTAAAAGTGGCGTAGTGTACGACGCCCGCCAGCTAGATGGACCGACCGCCTTAAAACGTTGGCTGGGACAGACTGGATGAGAAAGGTGGAAGACAGAGTGTTGTGGTGCAGCCTACGAGAGGCCGACGTCCAGCAGTGGACTGCGGTAGGCTGAGTTTGTTTTGTTTGTTTTTTTTTTTTTTTTAACTGAGAGTTGATTGATTGATTGACACCTAAAAGGCCTTTCATCCACGACGCTCAAAAGTAACCAGTTACAAACGTACATCGCCAATGAGTACTGTGACATGAGTACAGTGGTGTGACATTCTGGCTACTCATAGTACTCATGGTGATTTGAGTTTGGAACAGGTTAAGGAGCGATTTATTGTTGAAGCAACAATATAGGCTGCAAGTCAATTAATGTCTCAGTTTTATTGTATGCCACTGGCAATAATCTTGCATCATGTAAATGGGGCGTTACTTTTGAGTACCGTTGTGGTCGATGGGCCTCAAAGCCACGTTCTTAGTCTGAATGGCCCTCGAGGTTTCTAGGTGACCCACTTCATTATCGTAATCCGTCTGAACCGATAAAGATTTGAATCAAGTTCAATGGAACTATTATTAGATTATGCTGAATACAATTAGCACTGTTGTTATTGTTATTGATGATAACGTTTTGTTTCAAGACATAGTACTAATGATTATTTGTAGGTAATTATGTACCTACTTATAATTTAATGTTATTGCTAATATTTGAATGATTTAAATTTTTTATCGAATAGTTGTTCACCTTTTAAATAAGAATGTTGTGCATACTTAAATGACTCGTGTGACTATTATAACTACCCTTATAAATTTGTAGTTGGTGTGCCTTGGTTAATAAATAAATAACCAAGTTCTACAACTAATGGCCGTTGAAACTGACGTGTTCTTGAGTAGGGGACCGTGAATCCACAAACAAAAATATGTAAATAAATGGATCAGAAAACGTACCTGTCGATGCCAATTAGTAGTGCCACTTATAAATTGAATGATTTGATTATTTGAATGCTTAAACCCGAAATTCAAATTTTAAATCACCTTAATTATGGTTTCCATTTGACAGTTCATGAATATTTTTTGTTGAACTCAATTTTCGTCAATGCTTGTTCAATTACGTACAATTTAATAATAATATTCAAACAATTAGTGTTGGAAAAAGTGGTGAGATATAAAGTTGAAACAATCTAAATCAGATGAATGTGTTATGGTGTTAGTGATTGCGTAAGAATTAAGAGCGTTTATACCTTATGAGTGGCAACGTCGCAATTTAGTGTCATATTTCGTGCTATATTTTAAAAATCTGTTTAATTAACTTTTTAGAATTATGTGAAAACTGTGTAAAAGGTAAGAAATCGTTGCGTTTACAGTTCTATTTATATGTAAATAATACATTGGAAACTTGCAGGGCGTTATTTTCATTGTAAAATAACTGTAAGCACTACGGTTACTTAATTTTTAAACACTTTCACGTAATTCTAAAAAGTTAATTATACGGATTTTTAAAATATAGCTCCGATTAAAAGATAAAAATTGAAAACCACGAAATATGACACTAAATTGCGACGTTGCCACTCATCATAAGGTATAAACACTCTTAATCTGAACAGGGTGTGTTTACACTTTCTTCAGATACTATTGGAACAGACAAAGTACCTTCGGGCTAGGTGGAGTGGTGATCTTCACAAGATGGTTGGTAATGTCCAGTATTGGACTGCTATGGGATGGTGATAAATTGTCTTTGTGATTGACAATTGCTTACAAGGATAATAATTGTACCACGGTATTCCTTATACAATATACACACGGTGTTCTGTCAACAATAGCTGGAGGTCGTAGCGTGTGATTTGTACCGCTGACAAGTTTCGGCCCCATATTTTATACGGACTACGATAACGATGATGGAAAAATAAAAAACGTATCGATTGACATAACCCACCGAAAAGCTTGTGCCAATCCAGTTGAAAGTCGTTGTAGAAATATGAAACGCTTTAAAAACGATTGCCACTTGTCTGAAGACCAACAGGACAAAGCACAGAAAAATCTACACTTAAAGGAATAATAAATGATAAATCTTAAAAGATTTTTCTGATATTAGTTCAATCGTATTTTAAAAACTAGATGAGGGTTGGTATTTCTTATCCTACTACTTCGAGAAGAAACGACGGAACCAACTCCGAGGTCACCGTCTCTTATAAAGTCCATACATAACGTTGGCCAGGCCATATGAGGACCATGTAGATTAGTGCCTGAGATGTTTTTTTGAGTAAAGAACTACACAGATGTAATCGAGATTGATTCGATTGCTTACCAGGATAATTATACCATAATTTTCGACCCCATATCCCTATACGGACTACTCTTTCGGCTGAATTTCCACATACGACAGTCAGGACACAGTACAGACAAAACTACACTTAAAAGAACTAACAATACTGTCAACTTCATCACAAAATCTTCAAAACTGCATCCAATACTCACACAAAACGCAAACCAGCATCGTATTCAAGGAAATAACAGTAAATCGTATGCGGGTTGTACGCATACAGCCGGCACCGAAGTAATAGGTGCCGCTCAGATATTGCCAATGCACGGCCGCGCAGATTTAAGATGGCCGACGTCGACTTGCCTTGTTTTAATTGGTCAGTTTGTTTTGGAATGTTTAGAGCTGTTGAAACGTGTGTACAAAAATATACCTTACGATTATTTTTATTAGGGACTAAATACAACAGTGGTTGATTCCGAGCTGAAATTATGATAATCGTTGTAAATAATGCCTGTATTCTACGACTATTTAAAGTTTATGTATGAGTGATAAATGGTAACAGTTGTTACCTACTTATTTAAGATAAGACTACTTCTGTGATCTCACAGGTTGTATAAGCTGTCAATACGAGTAACACACCCAGATTATTTTATGGAAACTAACGGAATATTGATCCAATTCCAAAATGCTTATCGGTGTATTTTATTTTAATATCAGATTTTAATCTTTACCTTTCTGTTTATGAACTCAGCCTATCAATGTCGATAGATTTCTTGACCACTTGGTATCACCTTGCTTATCGTGCTTTGACCAAAGAACAGCCATTGTCGTAATAAGTATATGGCAATAGCAGTCCATTGCTGGACATAGGCCCTGCTAATCGCACGCCATTTAATTAACTCTATTAACTTAAATATAATACTCTATTAACTTAAATAAAATACTTAAAAAGCCAGCTGCTACCAGTAGCTAGCTAGTAGAAAAGATCGTCGCTCCACATATCCTGATGGCATCCTACTTCGTTTGCCGATTCGCGGTCTAAACTTAGGCCACGTCTACGCCAATCACCGGTCCTACGGCTAATATTGCCGGCCTATTGCTTATTATCTGGCCCCCAATTAGGCCCTAATATCAAAAATCTAAACTGGTATCATCCTCTCCGTAAAATACCGTCCGGTCCGGCAGCAAACCGCACGTGCGGAGTTACGGCGCGCCGCGGCGTGCGGACACGGCGTGGTTCGTATTGCGACGCACTTTATTGCACTCCGATACATTTTGACAACCGTGTAGACAACGTACGCCGTGCCACTATCCGGATTTGTTTTTGGAACAACCTGTGTAGCGAATTTTGTGTTTCGTTACGTCATTTTCTGACGTTTTGCGAGTGACCAACTGCGTAAGGTGGTTTTTCAACCTGTTGTAAGATAGTGATTGGTATGTTAGCTTATCCTAGCTTTAGCTTTAGATAGACCTCAGCCTAAACTTTAAGAAAACAGACGTGATGTTATGTAACAATGAGATCAGTGATGGAACAGCTCGACAGTGCTGTCATTATCATCCTCCTGCCCTTATCCCAATTTATTTGTGGTCAGCGCAGCATCTCCTCTTCATTCATACTTCATTGTTAGTCGTCATCTCAGCAGTCACCCCCTTTCTTGCCATGTCATTTTTCACACAATCCATTCATCGTTAGAGACCGTGCTCGTATTTTTATTGTGATCGCTTATTCACTCGTTTAAGCAGTTTAGTACTCAACTAGGTATCCTGTCAGGTAGATATCGAGCCATGTTAAACATCGAGAGCATAAAATTGCATTGAAAGTGTAAATAAATTAATAATTATTAATATAATCTTTTAAATGCGCCACGAAAAATTAATAAATGAGCTGTCAATTTGACAATTCAACCCTGCGCCCGCGGCAGTAATTCCGCATTACGATGACCAATTCCAATTCACACGTCACATATCCGCACTAATTTAATTTCGGAAAATCTCAACGGATCGTACTCCCCAAGCCATATCAATAACATTATCAAAAAGCGATCTGTTACACTCATTAGTAGCCGAGTAGCGGAACAAAATGGCGTATTTAAAACTGCATCCCGGCCAAACGGCACGAAACGATAATTATTGGTAATTAGACCCCGCGCGGTTAGTGGCTGCTATTGGTTTATATTTAGTGCTGTTTTCAACGATCTACCTTGCATCAGGGTGGGTCAGCTAAGTGGCTTCGGTAATGGTCACGATCCTCCCGGGCCGAGGGTTGGGTGGAAAGAAGTGGATGTGCTAGGTTACATTGTTAGTTACCGGTGCACTGACAGGCCGGCTTCTGGAGGTAATCGTAGTTGTGAAGTAGGTACCGTGTTAGATTTGAAAATATTATAGATACTTCCATATGGCCATAAAGATTAAATTCGTAGTATCGAGAATGAGGTTATTGGCAATAAAACCATTCCGTATCAGCAATTTTAGTCATCCGATTCTGTATGTCGATTCTGTAAAAATCTCACCGTGAAAACTTAGGTGAAGTGAGCGTGGAGTGAGCGATCAGTGTCATCCCACTGGTGCTAGGGATTGACCAAGCATTACATTTGCAATCATAATGATTTTGACTGTTGACGAAGAAAGTTGTAAGTTGTAGTTTAAAGACTTGACTTCAGACAGCTGTGTCAAGATTCTGACTTCACTATCGGCTTTAGCACCCTCGTAACCCAAGAAAACGACACCCATGACAAATAATTTAAAAAAAATCGCAGCCGCCATCTTGGATTTTAACGTAAAGGTGGTAAAACAAGATATTGTAAAAGATCAAATATAAAAAAACGTCCTAATCGTCGTAAAAAAATTGTTTGGCACGCATTTAAATAGTTTCTGGCTGAGTTTCTGTTTTGCTATTTTATTTAAAATCTCTAGTTTTAGTTAAGTATCCATTCGTTTTTCACTTAAAATAGTAATGCTAAGACGCTTAAATACTAGCTTTGAAATAATATAAATTAATGATCAATAGAATTAGCATAAAAAATATTATTAAAATCTCGGTTATGATTGTAAGTGTAATCCTTGGTCAATCTCTAGCATCAGTGGGATGACACTGACAGCTCAATCCACCTACATTTTCACGGTGAGAGTTTTAAAGAATAGCAATGCTTATTTCACATACGCATCAAACCTATTCAAAACCAGTAGAATACCATTTATGAATAAATTTAACCCGCAAAATATCACTTCAGCATGACAATATTAACACAATAGTGATACATAACAATTCAAACATTAACACAAGTTTATTGTAGTGATTTCCGTACAGCCGGCCTCGCCATTTTACATCGCAACCAAACGCGATATACGACGGAATTAAAAATACATAAACATGTTCGCATTTTACGATAATTACGGTGCACTATGCATTGGTAGGGTTATAATGGTGGAAATAAATACGTTCAATTGTTTTAATCGGTACGGCTACTGTTTGTTGAACGATTGTAATTTTGCCGAATTAAGTTGCATTGGGTAGATATACTCGTTTTGGTTGTGGCGGTGATTCTTTTGTTATAGCCTGTGGGTACCTATTTACCTATTTTACATACCTACCTATATATACCTATTTTATTTTAAAACATGAGATAAGTTTTGTCATAGAAAGTTTACAGAAAACTACAGACTATGATCTAAGGCAGTGTATCCTCCAGTAGCAATGTTTTATAAGATCATTTCAGCTGCTTATCTACTAAAAAGTGCTGCTCTGTCTCACATAGTGACACAGCATTATGCTAAGTGATGGCCGTTTTGCGAGGATGTGGCGGACATTTTCTCCCAACTGGTCCTTTTGTGATTGTGTGCGTTATTTTTCCATAATGCCTCACGTTTATTGCAAATCCGCAAGGTCGCCTGCTTGTCGGTCTTTTACAGATTGTGTGTACAATTTTACAGATTGTTGTGACCTTATTCCACCGGCCCCCTTCTTCCATCGGTCATCTAGACGCACTGCAAGTTACCATCCTTACCAAGTGGCTATGCTACCAATTCGCACTAAACGTTTCCAAATGTCTTTTAGTATGCGCACAGCGAAAGAGTGGAACTCTCTACTTGCGTCTGTGTTTCCGAACGCATACAACCCTAATCTCTTCAAAGTGAGAGTGAACAGGCTTCTTCTGGGTAAGCTCACTCCATCGTCGACTCTGTCTCTGTCACTACTGACTTAGACTAGAGTCAAGACCAAACGCAGTAAAAAATAAAAAAATAAATGTACTTTCTTACTTGTTTTTTCTATAATACCCTTGAGCGAAAAAGCTAAAATAAAAATCAAGTTGTCAACTTGGATCACGTAAAACGATAGGTACCTATTACTGCCTTTGGCACGCCGAACGTACAGTCAACTGCACTTCAGTGGAAACACTTGCACCACGAAAACTGTACTATTACGACTGAAAAGGGGCTGTCAAACATCGCCATTAATGGAGATTCTATTGATACACCCCAGTCGTATAACAGTTAACCGTTTATTCTGAATTTGGTACACTCACAGGGTGGTAGGGATATCGAATCACAACGTGGGTAATTTAAAAAATATACATATATCTCTGCCATACATTTTGACCGCCAAGGTTTCCTACTAGGTTTTCCAATTTTCTATAAAATATCAATAAAATATTTATTTTAATTTTTTTTTTTGATAACTGGCGAAAAATTTCTTCTGTAGGGGGTCTGCCCGGGTGTCACCATTGCGTGGATCGCCCGGAGGACACGGTGAAGCATACGGTGGAGGTCTGCCCGGCTTGGGCGGAGCACCGCCGTGTCCTCGTGGAGGCGATTGGCGGTGGCGATCTCTCGCGTCCGGCCTTGGTCCAGGCCATGGTACAGAGCGAGAGGGCTTGGGAAGCCGTCACCTCCTTCTGCGAAGCAGTAATGTTCGCGAAGGAGGAGGCAGAACGCGTGAGGGAGAGGCAAAATTTGCGCCCTCACGCCCCTAGCCGCCGCAGGAGACGCCCTGGGCGTCGGGAATCGCAGGCCGATTCCCGGCCACCGTAGGCGCGGACTTGCGAACGGCGAGCAATGGGCAGCTCGCCGTTCGATAAGGACCAGGCCCGGGTCGACGGCGCGTTGTGTTCCACGCGCGCCTCAAAGAGATGTCAGCACCAATGACGGGGTTGCTAGGACCAATGCCTGCTAGGGCTGCGGAAAAGTCCAAGAGGGTTACCTTGGCCCCGGCACAGGCAACTGAAGGAACACGGGTGGGTTTTAGTCAGTAAGAGTCTGACACGCCCTCCTGCTCTGCCCAGAGCGGGAGAAGTTATTTGATGATTTCCCACCCACAAAAAAAAAAAAAAGGGGGTCTAAGAATCATATGCTGATTTCATTCATGGGTTCAGTTTGTGTCAATATCCCTGCTACTCTGTATAATATTTGCCTGCTCAGTGTGTACCCGGGTCTACACATTTTATAAGTGCTATAGACTTGGTGCCCCATTCTGGCCCCGCATTTCATAAAATAATAATCTACAGTCTATAAAACCAATCGTAGCGAAATAAAAAAGGAAATTCGGCATTCTGAACACGTATATTATTAATTAAAATCAAAGCCAAAAAAAGGGATAATAAAGAAAAAAATAAGGAATCTATACATAAAAACAGTTGCGGACTAAGTAAATTGGCCAAATATGTAAAAAGAATAAGATAGAGACGAGAAAGCTTAAGATATATTGTGTGGTAAATCTTTGTTACGCTGCTTTACGACCTAGGGAATCGATTGCAATCGGTTTTTGGCTAGTGACCACTAAAATACGTAAACTTTAAAATTTATGTTAACTCATAAAGATTACCTAAGTTATCCCGATATAAACAGCCACGGTTAATGGTAGACTATCATTAAAATATAAAAGGTAACGCAATAGACAAAAGTGGTAGTTTACTGGACGCTGGCGGACCGCTGGCCTCTGTGGCACGGCACAATGGATAAAGGTGATAGTGTCCTGGATCCCGGCGGATGGTGACCTCGAAAAACAGCAGACCTCGAAGTACAGCAGATGGTACGACAATCACGTGTTGATCCAAGAGGGCTTGCCGGTCTCTAACTTCAGAGATTCTATGTGGCTGGCAAAAGCGACACTATAGAACCGCAACCCTGGTAAATAGTCCGGTACCCAGAAAAGGGCTGGAGGCAGCCCTTTTTAACTGGTTCTACACCTGCGACAAATAAAATAGCAGTGGTGGTCCAGTGGTAACGTCCGCAACTTACGAGTTGTACCTAGGTCGTAGGTTCAAACCCAGACAGGAGATTTACTTTGTGTAAATTATTTAATCCCCACTGCTCTCAAAACAGTGAAGAAAAACATCATGAGGAAACTGGCATGTCCTAGAACCAAAAACATCTAAGACATGTGACCTACACTAACCCGCACTGGGCCCGCGTGTTGGATTACGGTCCACTCCCACTCACAGAGAGGAGGCCTGTGTCCCAGCAGTGGGAACATTATGGGCTAATTATGCATTACACCAGAGAAAAGGTTAAGAATTCCGCTGAGAGAGCAGATGAGGAAACGTACGTAAGTACCAGATTCGAAGAAATGTCGTGCAAGAAGTGTGGTGACTTGACTGACTGGAAAACTTTTGAATCAGTTGGATACATACGGTATTCGAGTCAGTACTAGGACTCTATCAGGATTTAAAAAAAACTGGGAATTATTGAAATCGACTGCTCATGATTTATATTTTTCCACAACAGATTTTTTTTTTACATCCATCAAATGCATGTCAACGTCAAAGTTTGAAACATTCTCATTAAAAAGATTGATGACCGCTATATTAAACAGAAAAGTAGGTTATAACTACAGAGGTCACGCTGCAAAATGATCGAACCAGACATGTATACACATAGGCATTTAATCATAAGGAAAATAAATACCAAACAGTTTGGCATCCAGAACAAAACAAACATAAACACTTAATATATGATGACGTCACACATGACGCAAAACAACACATCCCAACACGCACTAAATCCTACATCGTATAACCCTAGAATGACGCGTACGCAATAAAATGACCAACCTTACTGCCGCCCAATACTGGGACTATAAACAAGAAATAACTATAGTAATTCAAACGGGGGATGCTTTGGTGTTGCCAACTTGCATAATTTTCCCTAGAATTTAATCACACAGAGAAATATATCATTTCGTTATCGAGGAGTACAAAGATGCCTACTGCTTTCAACTGAAAAATTAACAGTTAAAAATGTGTTTTTTTGACAAGTATCCGAAGACCTAAATGTTTTTTTTAAAGTTTAGTATTATTAATTTTTCCATTGCACAATAACTTTATCTGATGTAAAATCTATATTTATTTACTAATGTTAAATGTCAATTTCTTTAATGATAACAAAATAATCTATAGGTATTTCATGTTGTTTTTTTTTTAATGGATAGCAAGTTTCTGTTAAATAAAATATTGCGTTTCATTTCTCACAGGCGCATACTTACAACAAAAAGCAATTCGGAGAAAAATACCTAAAACGAAAAAGTATCCTAACTCCCAAAATGAGGAAAATATGAATGTGTAACTAGCAACACTGGCGCTGGCTGGGTCGCTCCGATACCGGTCAATGTCCATCAGTCGCCAGCCGTAAACTAGGGTTAAGTCTGCGGATTTGTCCCCGTCAGGATCCATATATTTGTGTATTGATATAGCATGATAATTATTGGATTAGGATTTATAACTCGATCTCTTGTATCGCGTTGGCGTTTGAGGATTAGTATTTTTTTTACAGATTTCAAAAAAGGAGGAGGTTCTATGTTCGTTTATATGTATTTTTTTAAATGTTTGTTTATCAGTACCTATCAATGGTTAACTGATTTGGATGATTCTTTTTTTGTTTGGACGAGTAACTCTCTAGAAGCGGTTCCGTTTAATTTTTGTGAAGATCTGATACCTTCGGAGATATACAATGGAACTCCTCGATAGTGAACAGTGCACGTAGTGTGATTTGATTATTGTACTGAAGATCAAAGAAAATTGCTGGTTAATAATTAATCTATCGGTGGTCAAAAGATCATGGACTTCGAAGATATTCCATAGAACAACCTCATCGAGGAACAGTACCGTTTTATGAATGGGTTATCGTAGGGAAATTTAAATAAAGTGGCTGAGCATGTAAGCACCTAGTGGTACACACGGCTACACATCAAGCTATACATTTCCAGTTTACAATGACCTCTCATTGTAAGGAAGTCTTGTACAATGCGAGATCAGCTTATACTGGACTTGTATAGCTTGATCTGTAGCCTTGTGTACACGAACTTGTGAAACCACAAATAAAATATGTTGAAAAAAAATATGTTATATTGATTGCCCTTTGTTTTCTTTTTGGAAGTCAGTCCAATATTTTAATTTAATTTTATCGCAAATTAAATAAAAATTCCGCCATCTCTCGAAAGTAGTAATATGTTCGTATTAAATGAACCGTAAATGTAGTTAATTCTGTGTTAACATTGTTGCAAAATTAAGTAAATACACACATCAACATAATGTAGGGTTATTTTAGTTATTCATGTGTGTATTGAAATTAAACTACTTAGAAAATCTTATCACATATTTATATCAAAATGCGTAGCTTTATATACCTACTCTTACAGGCAATTAAATAAAAATATAGCTTTAAAAAAAGGCTTTTTAGTAGAAATAAAAACATACAAAAAAACGTACTTTTGGTTTTGGTGATTAAATAAAGAAATAAAATAATCTAATCAGTTAATGCACCTCGGACATTAATAACGCACCTGCAACGATCATTCATACTCCAAATGGGGTTATCGATATCTCCTTGTGGGATTAGGTCCGAGGTTCGACGAAATGCATGAACAGTTCACTGTCGTTGTTCGTTGGAGCATATCCCAGGCGTGCTCAATTGGATTTCAATCCAGGGACTGCCTGGGCCAGTCCAGGGTTGCCATATTATGTTGCTGCAGCCACTGAGTTACCACTCAAGCCGTATGTGGGCGGCCATTATGTAAGCATAAAATCATGCGTAGGTTATCGTGATCCATTTGTAACCTCTGTGTTTGGACTATAGGTTCCAGTACGTCGTCGGCGTCACGGTATTTTGCAGCAGTTAAGTAGCCATGAACCCAAACGAGGTCGGTTCTATCGCCTAGGCGTGCCATACCATTATTGTTCTGCCTTGGATGAACTTCCTGCGAATTTCGCAGGTGGCTCTCATGTCCAGGTGTTTGCCAAAAACGTATTATTCGTGAATCTGGGTGAAAGCCGAACCAGGATTCATCACAGAATAACACTCTAGCCCATTGGCGATCGTCCCAAGCCAAATGTTCATTTGCCCATTGTAATCGTCGTCCGCGATTGCCTCGTCATGGTGCTGGAATCCGAAGTGGTCTACGAGCATGAAGGTTGACTTCATGCAGTCTCCTCCTTACAGTTTGATCGCTCACTAGCACCTGGTGCTCCGACTGTAACTTTAAAACCAGTAGCCTAGCTGTAGCGGTCGGTTATCTTTTCGTCTTTATTTGTAAAAATCGGTCTTGTCTTGTGGTGGTAATTCAAATATTCCCAGTGTGCCGCTCAGCCACCTCGCCAGTGTCCCGGTAGCGAGACAACATTCTTGATATTACGCCAATGTTGTTAAGTGTCGGCGTTCCATGATATAGGAGAAGCCAAAGGTATGAATCTTTAAAGGTCATGTAAATTAAACAACACATTTCTTAAGTTGGGATATATGTATGTTAATATCATGAAAACTTATTATTATTACATTAATTTTGAGTGTCTTTGACATATCTCGGGACCCTGGGGTCCCGGAGCTTTGGAAGGCGTACGAGGGGCCGAAGCCAATTCGCAGAGCCCCGTTAGACGCTTTTGATGAAATAAGGTACCGATCGACGCTTATCCCTGTAAGCATTATGTAAGCGCACGCAAGGACAACCCCGGTTGGTGTAGGACTATTGCAGGATATGGAAACAAAGATATTGGAATATGTATTTGGATAGCTAAATTGGACTGGTTACCTAGAACTATGAAAGGACTATGGCCCTCGCCTGATCAAAATGTAATCTTTACCTCGTCAGTGTTTACTCCAGCCGGTCCATAAAGGCAAGGCAGGTCCGTGAGGTTGCTACTGCCCATCAGCTCACCACATGCTGCCCTGCGGGTTTCTGTATCTCTCTTGGTATGGCTCCTCACCCTAGACCCGTTCGGGCAAAGTAAACTAAACCAGCACAATCCGAGAGTTCGGAGAGCGCAACACCCGTACGACGATAAAGTAGAGATACGGCGGTGGACAACCCCACCACCGTATGTCTACGTATTTGTATTCGTATTGTAGTGGTATCTACATCGCCACATCATTGCACTGATGTCACGCAAAATCCTGCATCGCGCAAGCAGAGTTTACACAACACCCGCCTGGTCGGAGGACCCTCCCTTTTCTATGGGTATGAGTGAACTTTAAACCCTGTTCCTCATCATCATCATCATTTCAGCCGAAAGACGTCCACTGCTGGACATAGGCCTCCCCCAAGCACCTCCACTTCGACCGCTTTTGTGCTTCCCGCATCCAACGGGAACGCGGTTCCTCATACCTCTATAGTATTAAACAAAATCCTATGTACCTCCACAGGATTATTCCAAAAATTCAAAAATCAATCATAGTTTATCACTGCCGATGCTTATTATTGTTCTATGTTCTATAAAGTTTATAAAATATATACCATACCATATATAATAGGTCAGGGAAAAAGTGGTTTCGTATTTTATAGGTTTTAAGTTGTAGTCAAATATTATCCTTGGCTGTACTATTTGTATCTAGCTGGTTTTTATACCATTAAATAGATGTTATAAAAAAAAGCAAAATAAAAAGATTCAATGATTTCCCGCCATTTTTCAACTGTTTTTATGTCCGCCAAAATGAGTGAACCTAACGAAGGGATTCGATACATTTTGAAGTTTTGTTACAAAAAAGGGAAAAATGTGACACAAGGCGTGAAAACCAGATATGACGTTTATAGACTTAACGCAGTGTCAGTAAGACTAGCTCAAAGTTGGTTCAAGAGTTTTCAGTCCGGGAATTTTGATGTCAAAGTTATCTGGTCGCCCTGTTACGGATTAAATCGATGCCATTTTTGAAAAAGTGGAGCAAGTTGAAAATATTTGTAGTTACGACATAGCTGAAGAGTTAGGGGTTGACCTTAAAACAACTTTGACCCATTTGAGAAAGTCTGGGTATACAAAAAAGCTCAATATTTGTGTGCCACTTGAGCTGTTAGTCTTGAATTTGTATAATTTTTTTTTCCCCGACCTAATATGTTGTGGTAGAGTACGATATGTTATGTATGGGTAACCTAACCGAACGCGCGTAAAGAAACCATAGCGCGATTCAGCGGGACGGCACAACGCCATCTTTCGAAGATGGGGTCAAACTTTTGTCACTGCTATTGCGGGCAAATGCGTAAACTTTTGAGAAATTATTCCTTATTACTTTGATAATAAATTAATTTCAAGTGAATTATACACATTATTTGTGTATAATTCACTTGAAATTAATTAATTTAAAACACGTATTTAAATGTTCTACGAGTAATTAGTTGATAGTCGGTTTGAGCTAGTTTGGAAACGGCGGAATCTAACTTGTTGTAATCGCTTATGAATTAAAATTGAAATTCGAAGAAGCCATTCTTAAAAAAATAGTGCTTATATATGGTGACATGAAAAATATTTAGTGCATCTTTTTATAAGAACCAATAATAATTTATAATATTATATCTTACCTACTACTTTAGCGACCGCCCTGCTTCGCGCGGTTTATGATTTGACAAAACAGAGATTTCTTTATAATATAGTTTAATATTAATTCATTCTATACACACAAACCTTCCGGAATTAAATCTCCAAACGATGGTGAAAACCGCAAAGTGGAGTTTCTTGCCCATTCTTCTCCATACGAAACTACCTTTTGAAAGGGGCGACTAGAATCAATTCTATTTAAATGTAAATGTTGACGTCAAAAGTGCCTTATAAATGCCTATTTGAAATAAATGCTTAGACTTTGACATTACGGTCACACAGACAGACACGAAAAGCGACTTAAATTAGATAGATAGATTCATTTATTTGCACGAAATATGGTAATTTAAAGATTTTTAATCGACTTCATAAAAGGAGGAGGTTTCTCAATTGGACCGTATATATATATTTTTTTATGTGTATTCGCGGATAACTTCGTCGTTTATAAACCGATTTTGATGATTCTTTGTTGATTTTGATTTTTGTTGGAAAGGAGATATCCCAATGGTGGTACCATGATAAAGAAACCAGGATCTGATGATAGCATCCCAGAGAAATCGAGGGGAACCAGCGAAAATAGTAGTGTTTTAAAATACATAGTGAAAAAAAAAAAACAAACGCACTAGTTGTTAATTTTTTTCATTAAGTATTTTAAAGCACTACTATTTAATAAAGTTCTGGAGTTGGTCTGATGATGAAGACGAAGGACAGTCAAGGGAACTCCTCAAAGTTTTACAGTAGCTACCTTATTAAACAGACAAAGGAGCGGTCCTGGATTGATGACAGTTGATTGACCCATAAAGTAATAACACCGTTTATAAACCAACATATTTGACCGACTTTAAAAAGGAGGAGGTTCTCATTCGGTTGTCTTTTTTTTTATGTATGTACACCGACTACTCAAAGACGCCTGAACCGATTCGAAAAATCATTTTTTTGTTTTTCAGGGTATACTTCCCAGGTAGTCCCAATAAAATTTTATTGGAAGCGGTCGAGCGGTTTAAAAAAAAAAAAATATAAATTATTTTTAATTTGAAAAAATCGCCTTCAAACAGACGTGGACGTGTAAGACGATCGTTTTCGAATTGGTAAGTATCATAACTAAACAAACGGTTTAACAAAAAAAAAAAAACAAACAACTGACTTTCAAAATATATACGGTCGAATTGAGAAACCTCCTCCTTTTTTAAGTCGGTTAAAACAAACACTACAAAGTGAAAAGTAACTTTAATTTCGGAAGACGGTGGCAAAAACTTAAATACAGATCCAAAGACACCAATCTGTGTGGTTCTTTCCTCAAAAGACCATTTCAGACACACAAATCTACATGGTCCTCAAAGATTATTATCATATTGTTCTAATTATTGTAATGTGACAACTATGTCGGTCATAGGACGACTAGGAGCTCCTTCTTGTTCTCCCCATCGCTGTCACTGTGGCGAAGTTGTCAACAGCCTTGGACACCATGGCCTGTCTTGCAGCCGAAGTGCGGGCCGCTTAGCTCGGCACGCGAACATAAATGACATCATCCGACGAGCTCTTGTCATCGTCGGCGTTCCAGCTGTATTAGAACCTAATGGCTTGGCACGCGACGATGGCAAGAGACCGGACGGCATGTCTTTATTTCCTTGGAAGGTGGGTAGGCCTTTAGTGTGGGACGCAACTTGTGTCGATACTCTTGCGCCATCCCATCTTCCTGACTCGGCGTGCTGTGCAGGCGCTGCTACTGTGGCTGCGGAAAACCTCAAACGGCGAAAGTATAATAACCTTATCGGCAATTATATTTTCGAGCCGTTTGGGGTTGAAACCCTCGGGCCGTGGGGTCCGAGTGCTCACTGTTTGTTCAACGAAATCTCCAAACGGCTTGTTGACACTTCCCGGGATCCAAGGGCTGGCCTTTACCTTGGCCAGAGGCTTAGCATTGCCATACAACGTGGCAATGCCGCCAGTCTCTTGGGTACTTTACCAGTCGACAGCGATGCAGAGGAATTTTTCGACGCCATATTTTAATTTGTTAATAGTTTTAGTTAGTTTAGGTTATTATGTCGGTCATTGGTTTTTTTACATTTATTTTTGTATTTTTCTCAGCGTAATCATGATCTGGCAGTTTGAGTAATTTATGCGGCCTACTCAAATGTCCTTTCTTTGGTATTGTTCGTCGAATCGTTGAGCTCCTTGAGTCTAAGTTGAGCTGCACGATTACTGACAATTGCGTGCACTGACTGGACAGGTCCACTCAATCTGTGTGGTTCTTTCCTCAAAAGAACATTGCAGACACCGATCTACATAGCCTTCACATGATCTGACCAAGATTTTGTCTGGACTTTAAAAGAGACTGTGACCTCTGAGTTTGTTTCGGCCTTTCTTCTCAGAGTAATCATTTATCACCGACTTAAAATTAAACTTATTTTTCACTTTGTAGTGTTTTTTTTCGACGTCTTTTGTTTTTTTTTTTGTAGTAAAGTTTTTTTTTTAACACACAATAGTTCTTTTTATTCTGCCTACTAAATTCGGCATGCAAATTTTGTCACATTATTAATGATTCTAATATTATTGTCGAGGTGGACTGTATAATTTCTTGAATAAAACTTCAGACTTCTTGTTGCTTGTTTATTTCCCAGGATAGTGAGCTGCTTTACTGTTGAGTGACGACTGATGACTGTTTCAAGACTGAATACATTTGCAACTCACTGTCCTATTTATATTCGTTTCTTACATAGCGCAAGTAGTGGGTGGGGCGCGGTGATAGAGAGCATGACTCGTCAGTTAGAGCGCGCTGTCGTGGGCGCGAGTGTCTAGCGTTCCCGACAGGTTTAGACTTGTTCAGAATCGTGTTCTCTACCATCTTACAATCATACTTATGTCTAGGGGGTAATAAAACAAATCATAATCGAATTATTACAGTTGTCAAAGAATTTCCCTACTTTCAAATTGTCTTTATTATACTTAAATCTAAATCCTTAATTAGTTTATTTACATATCTTTCCTAGCTACGTCGTCCGTAACATCCTCCCCCCGGCGCAGGGCTACCGTAGCCTAATCTTCCACGCAGAGGACGGCGAGCTTGGTGACTGGACGCCGTAGGACGCCCGCTGTAGTTCTGACGTTGGCTGATCGCACCTTGCCGTCTGGACCAGTGTAGACTGCTTCCACGACGCCCCGGGGCCACGTCCCTCGTGGTAACGTGGAGTCGACGATGACGACCAGGCTGCCAATTTGAAGGGGCCGCCGTTGGTCATCTGACGCCCCTCGGGGCACCAGCGTAGGTAGGTATTCGTCCACCCAGCGCCGCCAGAAATGGTCGGCGAGCGCTTGGGTAGCTCGCCATTGCTTGCGGCTGACCTCCTCACAAGGCCCAGTACGGGGAAGGCCTGAGGAGGTTCCGATGAGGAAGTGATTGGGTGTCAGGGCCTCCGGATCCTTGGGATCGACAGAGACATGGGTGAGAGGCCGAGAGTTTATAGAGTGCTCGGCCTCTGTCAGCAGCGTCAGCAGTGATTCTTCCTTCAGTGCCCTCTGATGTAACGTTGCCCCCAGCGCCTTTTTGACGGAGCGCACTAGTCGCTCCCACGCTCCCCCCATATGCGGCGCCCCTGGTGGTATGAACTTCCACTTCATTCGGTGCTCAAGTCCAAAGTGAGGGAAGTCTTTTACCCATTCTTTGTAGGCCACACGTAGCTCGGTGTCTGCTCCTCTAAAGTTGGTGCCATTGTCCGAATACATAATTCGGGGCCAACCTCGTCGCGCCGCCATTCTTCGTATCGCCATTAGTGCCGAGTCAGTAGACAAACTTGAGACCAATTCCAGGTGCACTGCCCTTGTGGCTAGGCAGGTGAATAGGGCCCCCCAGCGTTTTTCATGTCTTCTCCCTATGACTACAGTCATTGGTCCGAAATAATCGGTCCCGCAGTGGGCGAAGGGTCGCTGCGTCTTCATCAAGCGTTCCATGGGTAAGTCCCCCATAGTCGGTTTTATTGGCATAGCTTTTCTTGTGCGGCAGAGTTGGCATCGTTGTGCAATAGCTCGCACCGTAGGGCGTAGGTTGACCACCCAGTATCGCTGTCTTAGATCATTGATCACACGTTCATTATTAGCGTGACCAGCTCTGCGATGTGCGTCTTCTACTAGTAGTCGCGTGAACGGGTGCTTGCCGTGTAGAATCACTGGCGTCTTCTTTGTTTCCACGACTGCTGCATGTCCGATCCTTCCTCTAACCTTAAGTAGTTGATCTTCTAGGTAAGGGTCCAGTTTGTATAGACTGCTGGACTTCGGCACCGGCTTTCCCTTCTCGAGCAGCTGTATTTCTTCTGCGTAGTTTTCGTGTTGTGCTTGTTTGAGCCATAATTTCTCGGCCTTTTCTATTAGGTCGACGGTCATCTGGCTGGTCCTGTCCGTACACTTTTCCTTGAAAAGGAAGGGCACAGCTGTTGCTCGTAATAACTTCTCAAATGAAGAGAATCTGCTTATGTCGGGCAAGTGAGAAGGGCGTTCCTTTTTCTCTTCTGTTATCACGTACGTTACTTCATTTTTGATTGTGTCTTCTTTGATCGTCTCTTTCGGCCAGGACTCTTCATCATTGTACAGGAACATGGGGCCGGCGAACCATCTATCTTCTGGTTTCATGTGCATGGTGTAGTTAGGGCGCGTGGCGTCGTCTGCCACGTTGTGCTCGGTGGGTACCCATCTCCACTGGTTGACGTTGGTCAGCTCCGCAATCTCACCCAGGCGATGCGCCACGAATGATGTGTACTTCAGGGCGTCTTTCTGGATCCATCGCAGAACGGTTTGTGAGTCCGTCCAGTAAGTTACGCTTCTGGGCTTGTCTCGGTGCTCCTTCAAAATCGTCTCCGCCAGCCGTGCGCCGATCACCGCTGCCTGTAGTTCTAGTCGCGGAACGGTAACTGGCTTCAGGGGGGCTACTCGTGACTTAGCCGCAACCAGCCTCACGTCCACCCTTGTGTCCGGCTTCTGGATCCTCCAGTAGGCTGTCGCTGCGTATGCTTGTTCGCTGGCATCGCAGAAAATATGGAGCTCTACCAGGTCGTCCGGGCCCCTGTCGTAGCATCTTGGTATGCGTAGCTTCGTCACTTCGTTCAAACTTCGCATCCATTCTTCGAAGTGCTGCGTGTCTTCTTCGGGGATCGGCTCGTCCCACCCTATGCCGTGCCTCCACAGGTTCTGGAGCAAGATTTTGCCGGTGACGGTGAAGTGGCTGATGAGACCCAGAGGATCATAGACTGCCATTACCGCTCCAAGGGCCTCTCGTTTTGTCGGTGCTCTGTCACTAGTTTTCACCTCGGGTGACAACCGACTCAGACCGGTGTTAAATCCTAGCTTATCTGAGCCTGTTTGCCACAGTAGACCTAGCGTTTTGTCCGTATTCTCTTCCCTTTGTCCGAGTCTTACTTCTGTATCGTGTGCCTGCTTCTCCGGTGTTATGCTCTTCACCACGTTGTGTCTATTTGAGCACCAACCCCTCAAGTTAAAGTGCGCATTCTGGTGAATCTTCATGACTTCACGCGCTGTTTTGATCGCCTCATCTTCAGTCGCCAAGCTGTCCACATAGTCATCCATGTAATGACTAGTCGTTATAGCTTGCACAGCGTTGGGGTATTCTTCTGAGTGTAGTCTCGCGTTGGCGTCTCGTACTGAGTGCGCGATGAAGGGTGAACACGAAGCTCCGAAGATCATTGAAGTCATTTTGAATTTCTTCGGTGGCTTACTACGTTCCTTGTCTCGCCAGAGAAACATCTGCGCAGCTTGATCTTGCTTTCTTATTTTAACTTGGAGAAACATTTCCTGTATGTCTGCTGTGACGGCTACCGGACGCTCTCTGAATCTGAACAGGATCCCTGGTAGTGAATTCAAGAGATCAGGTCCTTCTAGTAGGTAGTCGTTCAGGCACACTCCACTATATCGGTGTGCGGCGTCAAACACCAGACGCATCTTCCCCGGCTTATTTGGGTTCACGACCGGGAAGTGCGGCAGGTACCACACTTTCTTACTTTGGTCTTCTGTTCCATTGCACTCGTGGGCGTATCCTTTGTCAAGTAGGTTTTTGACCTGAGTGCTGTACTGTGCTGTGAAGTGTGCTGACGAGTCCATCTTCTTTTCTAATGTCTTTAATCTTCTGAAGGCACAGTTGTAGTTATTGGGCATCGAAGCGTCTTCATCACGCCATGGTAACCCGACTTCGAAATGATCACCGACTTTTGTCATGGTGCCTTGGACTATGTCAATTGCTTTCTGGTCTTCCGGTTTGACTTTCTTCGCCAAAGAAACTCCTAGGGCATCAATCCTGAAGTGTGATTTCACCAATTCTTCTACACGACGTACGTCATCTGTCTGACTTGCTGCAGACGCATCGTATAGATGTAGCACAACTTGTCCCTCTTGTTTCTTCAGCGTTGCGCGCGGTGCCGTCCCGTGAATCACCCATCCCAGCTGAGTGTATGAGGCCGCGGGTTCATTCTTCTTGCCCATGCGTAGCTCACGTGTGACTATCAAGTGCCAATTGTCCGCACCTATTAGTACCTTCGGTGTGGCTTCCTTGAAGAACGCGTCCTTTTGCATGTCCTGGAGGTGTGTATAGGTCATTAGTGCCGACCTATCCATCGTCTGACCATGAAGTCGCAGGTCCTTCATTGTCCGTGCGCGCAGTTCCTGATATTCACCGTCCTGGCCGCATATCTGTAGCTTGACCTCCTGGCTGCGTTCCTCGTGTTGTTGCGAGGTCACGCCTTGTATGCGTAAAGTGGAGACTGGCCCAGTTACTCGTATACGGCGTGTCAATTCTTCGTCAACGAGCGATGTTGTTGAGCCTTCATCCATCAACGCGAACGTAGATACTTGTCCGCCGGGCCCTTTTAATGTCACTGGACACATCTTCAATAATACACGTTGCGACGCATTGCTTGGCGCGGAGACGGTCATTACTGTTTCTTTTGAGTGTTGCTTCTCGATGTCGGTCGCTTTCTCTGGTTTCTCACTCTGTGGCGTCTCTTTCACTTCTCGTTCTTTGTGCAGCAACGCGTGATGTGGGCGGCTGCATGTTTCTATGCCACATCGTTTTGCTCGGCAATGCTCGCGTCGATGGCGCCTCGTCGCACACTTGAAGCATACTCTTCCAGTACGTGCCCATTCCCATCTTTCATCGACACTCATTTTCAGGAACTTTGCACATTTAGGTACTTCGTGGTTACCACCACAACACAAACATTCTTGTTTTCTTTCTTCCTCTTTTTCTGATGTTGTGTAGACTACTTCTCGGCCCGCCTTCTTCTTTGCATTAATTTGCGATACACTTCTCGTTTCCTTCTTCGGTGCAGGTGTGAATGTCGTATTTGTGAAGGCGTATTTCATAGCTCGATCAGCCTCCCGCATCAGGAACCTGGACAACAGTGTTACTTCCGGTTCACGCGACGATTCCACTGCTTCAGAAGCGTAATCGCACCATCTTGACTTTATGTGCGGGCTCAATTTCTCTACCACTTCACGAACTAGCATCGGGTTCCATATATATCCGCGGTTATCCATGTTAGATAACACACACACTATATTTTGTAACGTCACTGCGAACGTATTCAAATCACTGGCCGCGCTCGTGAGTCGAGGTAGCTTCTTTAAGTCTTCCATTGCTCGATCCATGAGTATTTCCGGCCTGCCATAGTACTGCTCTAGTGTTTTCACAATCACTTGTGGGTCTGAGGCGGTGTACAGGAGCGCTGATACTGCTTCTCTTGCTTCGCCCTTAATGCAGTTTCGCAGTCTTGCCAAATTCTCGATCGCGGTGAACTTGTATGCATTTGATGAATCGGTGTACGCCGCCTTGAATGGCAGCCATTCAGTGGCTGCTCCCGTAAACGTAGGCAGCTCAGTCACTTGTCTTGGTGGTGGACGTACGCGCATCATCTTGTCCAATGTGTCGGCCAACTGTTCAATTCCTCTTCCAACTCGGCGTTCCCCTCTGTTGGGTGACCGCGACGCCGATCGTTGTCTTCTTTGGTTGGCTCTAGCAGGCGTGAAGGCATCAACACACGTGGCGGGTTCGACGTAAGCGGCAGTGGCGGCGGGATGTGGGGGCTCTTCCTGAGGCTGATCTGGGACTTGGGCGTGGCTTCGGTCAATACTTTGAAGCCACTCGTCCACCCTGTCATCACTCCTGTGCACGGAGCCCTCTTCACGGGCCTCTGCATCTGCTTCAATCGCTGACACTTCATATTCGAATCGCTTGTTGACGAGCGCCTTTTCGATTTCTAATTGCTCGTTCCGTATTGCAGCAATCCTCTTCTGTGCCTCGTATTCTGCCTTCTTCACTCTTGCCACGTCACTACTATATTATCCTCTGGAACGTATCGTACTTGTTGTATCCCTCACAGAGGCATTGTGTGCAGCTTTCACAGTCCTCACTGAATCCTGGGTTCGTGGTGCGGAGATCATCGCGGATGGCGTGGCGAACGATTCCGCATAGCCGTACGCGGTCGCGGTGGCTCTACTCGCCGGTACGAGGCGTGGAGCAGGTGCGGCGGACGCGCTGTCGGACGTAATCGGCGCAACCCTCCTCGCCGCGGCGGTGGCGGGGGGTGCGATCGCGAGCGCGGGGGGGGCGGGATCGATCCCAGCCGCAGGCGCACTGTACGGAGTGTACGGCAACGCGGACGCGTTGGTCGACGGCGACCTAGGCGGATCTTCGAATGTCCGCACAGTAGGACGTCGGCTATTGTAGCCTGATTCCGATTCACTTTCCTTGGCTGCAACACTTCTAGTCTTCATATTTGATATCGACGATAATCTTGATTGATGAAACTTCAATTGGCAATGTTCAATCTGCAATCGGGCTTCGTAGGACCAGATGCAATCCGGCTGCGTAGGACCAGCTGTCGAGGTCCAGCTGCAATCCGGCTTCAGAAGGACCAACTGTCGCGGTGGACTGTATAATTTCTTGAATAAAACTTAAATCTAAATCCTTAATTAGTTTATTTACATATCTTTCCTAGCTACGTCGTCCGTAACAATTATAAAACAATTATTCAAAATAATTACATACCAATTTAAAAAAAAAAGTACTACATCAAGAATTGTCTAATTATGAACTTTCAATGACAACAAAAGAAATTAAATTACAAATGTCAATAGCTAAAAGTTTTAATGTCTTATTTAAATTTCATGGCATGCAACTTTCCCATTTGTCCTATGATTCATTTAATAGTATAAAAACAATTCTCGATAAGCCATGCTCCGAGATGCTTTTGAAATAAGCTGGTTCGCAGTTCTCTAATAACCTT
The DNA here is from genome assembly GCA_937001585.2 of Brachylomia viminalis. Lineage (NCBI taxonomy): Eukaryota > Metazoa > Arthropoda > Insecta > Lepidoptera > Noctuidae > Brachylomia > Brachylomia viminalis. Next base: position 24,896,360 of record OW443304.2, read on the forward strand.
CGGTATGTTATTAAATATCTTTATTGCCATTCGACTAGTGTTTTTATGTCAGTACGCTGTTCTACATCTTGGCATTGCCAATTTTGTTGCATGCCTTGAGATTTTGCCCACTTTAAAAACATTTTCGCTATCGGCTGTACTTAGGTGAGTACGTTTTACAAATCCTCCCATTTTCAGTATGTATAAGCAAGCTAATGTTAATAATTATTGATTTTTAAAAATAGGTCTGCATGATTCTAATGCACCAAACACAGCTCGTAAACACATTTTTGCACAATAAATGCCTTAGTGCTGTCAGTGGAATTACCCCATATGATTAAGCCGTATCTTAGCAATTGAGCTCGCAAAATTCTATTGGAGTTTTCTGTGATCTCTCCAAAGCCTTTGATTGCGTGCACCATGACACGCTTTTGCGTAAACTAATTCATTACGGTATTCAAAACGAAGCTCTTAACGTATTAGATTCATATTTACATAATAGGCACCAATGTGTAGATGTTAATGGTGTGAAATCTTCCGGGCTACCAGTTCAGTTAGGTGTACCTCAAGGCTCTATACTGGGCCCATTTTTATTCTTGGTGTATATAAATGACTTACCATTCTATTTAAAGGGCATCTGTGACGTTGTACTATTTGCTGATGATACCTCTCTTATCTTTAAAGTAGACAGGAATAGACAAAATTTTGACGACGTAAACAGTGCACTATCAATGGTTACAGATTGGTTTACCACAAATAACCTAGTTCTCAATGCCAAGAAAACGAAATGTGTAAAGTTCGCCTTACCGAATGTTAGAAATCTAGGACCCAACATCGTCTTAGATAAAGAGGTACTTGAAACTGTAGACTCGACAGTATTTCTGGGCATAACAGTTGATGCCAAGCTTCAGTGGGGATCACATATATCATGCCTAGCGGGAAGGCTCAGTTCGGCCGCCTATGCCGTCAGGAAAGTAAGACAATACACTGACGTTGATACAGCTCGGCTAGTCTATTTCAGTTACTTTCATAGCGTCATGTCCTACGGCATTCTGCTGTGGGGCAAAGCCGCTGATATTCAAAATATATTTGTTCTTCAAAAACGAGCTGTACGAGCAATTTACCAGCTAGGTGCTAGAGTTACTCTGAGAGATTTTTTTAAAGAGATTGGTATTCTCACGGTGGCCTCACAATTCATCTTCGCCAACATCTTATATATTAGGCAAAATATACACCTAAACACAAAAAACAGTGATATTCATAATATTAACACTAGAAACAAGGAGAAACTACGTGCTCCCTTTCACCGGCTTCATAAGGTCCATAACTCATTTGTTGGGCTTGGTATAAACTTTTATAACAAGCTTCCCTCTTCTTTGTTAGAATTGCCTTTTAATGCGTTTAAAGCTAAAGTAAAATCCAACCTTTGTTCAAAGGCATACTATTCAATCAACGATTACTTAAACGATAAAAATAGTTGGTCGCTGTGATTAACTCAAGACAATGTTTATGTTCTTTCTCCAAAATTAGCTTACCTACTGACAAGTTATACGAGTTCATATAATTGTTTATTTTATTTGACTATATTTATTAGTCACCTTAGTTTAATTTAATTTTTATTTATTATTGACATAATCTACTCATTTCAATGTTTTTTAATGAGTTGTATTGCAATATATGGTTAGCTAGCGACCTCGACAGTTCATCATATTATTCTTTTGAGCAACCGGCAGCAAGTTCGTCATGCTCCCTTAGATGTCAATGCTTGCGGTAGCGTCGGGGGTCGGGTTGCCTCCTTCCCTCAAATATGGCGAGGGGGGTAATGGCTGATCTTTGCGTTATGCTCGTGAACGGGTGCTGCTTGTGGTGACAGGTCAGCTTGCTGACTATGGTTTTGTTATTGTTATTAGAAATTAATGTTTCTTTATTTTACTTCGAAGGTCCTAGTTTATCATTTGTGGCTACTAGTTACAGCTATATACATATAAACATAATGCAGCATTGCATATGTAAGCGGGCACGCCCTTTATGCCAGGAGGCTTTTTATTATGTATTAAGTTCTGTTTGCGTTTTTGTTTTTATTATTTATTTATGCTTGAGTATAGTTTTAAATATTGGCGTGTGCTAGCTGACATATGGCAAATAATTTTAATATTTTTGTGTTTCGTAATGTTAATTTATTTATTACTATATGTATAGAATCCAGTTCTTCTAACTGAACAGACAGCAGTGCTGCTGGGGAGTTTGTTCCGCCACTTCTTCTTCCCAGCTAAAGCACTAAGAAGTGGTGAAGGGTGGGCGTTTTGGGGGGACTGTCTTATGTGATTTTGACGTTCAAAAAGTGCTGATTCTCAGCCTAATTTAAATAAATGACTTTTGATTTTGATAATGTGTATAGATGTTCTAGTAGGTCGGTAGTTATTTTGAGTTAGTTTGGAAACGAGTAAACTAATTTGTTATATTGGTTTAGGAATTTCGTGTAACATTTGAACAAAACACAAAAAAAAAATGCTTAGATGGTGAAGTGAAATATGTGGTGCATATATTTACAAGAGTGAAATAATAGTATTACTTACTACTTTATTTATAATATAATATTTATAATACACATATTTTATTTTTTATTTTTATTTATTTATTTATAACAGCTTAACTACCATTACAGGGTTTACCCTAATGCGACAGTTAAGAACAACCTAAGCTATATAGCTTAGGTAATTAGTTTAGTAGTTAAGTACTTACATAAACAAAATATAAAAACTACGCACAATGGTCCATTTGAAGGACTAAGTGCGGAAACCAAACTCATAACATAGAACATTGAATATAAAAATTAAAACTAACAACATTATTAAATTAAAATCACAAAAACATAGTATAACATAATTACTCAAGTCACATAGTACTATGTGACGTAAGTAACCATGCTATACTAACAAACATAACATAGCACAGCATAAAATCAAACATACTTTACTTACATTATGAATAATATTAAGTATTATTTTGCTTGTAGCTTAATATAAATAATAATACCCTTGCGAATTCACTCACACAACATGTAAACACATCAATCTGAGTTTGAAGGTCGTTGATGGTCCGAATAGCTCTGGTAAGGGGTGCCTTGGCAAGCAGGTTAGTTCTGGCTGTAGGTACCAGTAGCAGTGGCGGACTGCGCCGCCTCCAGACGTAGCGGTCCGGCACACACAGACTCAAGCGCTGCAATACTCCCGGGTTACTCTCCACTCCACGAAGCACCTTCACCAAATAGGCGACCAGCGTAAACTCCCGTCGGACATGCAATTGACTATAGCCAACCATGCCTAGGACAAACAGAGTGGGAAACATCAGTGGGTAAAACGGATATACCCCATATAATTTCCTGTACAACTGGCGCGTCAACTTGTTCTGAACACGCTCCAACATTACAGAGTACTTAGCTTCATGTGGAGCCCATATGACCGCACTATGTTCCAGATGACTCCTGACTAGTGCATCATACAGGACCCTAACTACTGTAATGTTTGTGAAGCTTTGTGTCTGTCTCAGAACAAATCCCAAGTTTCTGTAGGCCTTCTTACAGATCCTGGTTACATGCTCACGAAATGTCAGATCTGGAGTCATGAAAACACCCAAGTCTCGCACCTCCGTGACTCGTTGCATTGGCGCCGCGTCCACCTCATACTCATAGAGCAGAGGTGCACGAGCACGGGTGAAACTCATCAACGAGCACTTTAATACGTTGAAGTACAGTTTGTTTTCATGGCTCCATTGTACTATTCGATCGATGTCTTCCTGTAGGCGCCTGCAATCAGACTCGGACCTAATCTCTAGCAGCAACTTGAGGTCATCAGCAAATAACAAACAATAGCCATATCTTACGACTTCCGGCAGATTATTTAGCATAATTATGAATTCTAGAGGCCCCAAGTTGGTGCCCTGACTTACACCCGACCAAGTGTAATATAAGTCGGATTCACATCCATTGCAGTCCACATACTGCATATAAATTAACACATACACCACCTGACACGATCCTTACATTCTCCTTATGCTTCGTTTACGTTCATACATCTGTTATTTATGTCAAAGAAAATTTCTTTAAAAACTCATCATTTTCCAAATCCCATGTCACGGTCAATCCGTAGCACCGTAGCTCCCCATTCGTAGCCGCGTAGGCGCGTAGCAGCGTAGCTCATTACAGTAAGTATGCAAAATCGTAAAGTTTAATTTGCTCACTTGATAATAACAAGAAAACACGACAAATTAACATTACTAAGAGACAAAGAATGCTGGAGTTTGATACTACGTTCAAATCAAGCAAGCATACACATTAAATATAATAGCTTAGCTCTGCGCCTTCGGATGACGCCGATGTTTTAATGTGGATACTACGATACAACTTTGCTTAGGCGGAATTTAAAATGGGGGATTTTAAACTGGAAATAACTTCTTGTTTTTGTATATATTTTTTTTGTAGCACCATATTTTTGCGCTGGATTTCTGTTCACCTAAGCGGAAAGAAAAATTACGAAATAATTTGTTTTTTTTAAGACTATGGGTACCTTTAAATTTTGATTGTTATTACCGTAATATTTTTTGTGTACCTATGGGTATTTTGCCTGCAGTAAAACACTATTTATTTTATTTTATCCTGAAAGTATAGACTGCGCTGGTAGTCATCAGTAGGCCATATTATATTACAGCTTCACAAAACGGTTACCTTATGTAAACTCGTTTACAATCTTTAAATAAACGTAGAGTTTTAAAACTCGTTGACAGTGGAGTAACTATCGAATTTTAAAGTCTTCAACTCTTCTAGGTAGTGTGGCTGATGTGTGAGAGACATATTAGTCACCAATCCATTTGAAGAGTAGTACCTATTCATACAAAAAAACATATTTTCCCACTTATTAATCTGTCTTCAGTTGCCTTAGTCGAGTGTTAATGAGGAGATTCTCTTAGGATATATCTTAACAGGCTTAGCTGTAAGGAATTAAAGCCGAAGATTTTTCTAAAATACCGAACACTTTTTTTTTAAATTCAACGATATTAAACTCTCGATGCCACTTTTAAAATGTTTAAACTTAATTTTAAAATCTCCCCACATCCTCCCTAATCCAACACAGTTCGCAGTAGCGCAGCGTACCAACAAATTCTTGGCTCATTTGTTTTTTATTCATCCACAGCCCAGTGTAATCGAAAGTATAAATTCGCTTTAACTGCTAGCAGGCCTGCCGACCGATAACACACCCCTTGTTAACTGCGTAATAAGAAAAATAAACTTATATTTGTGGCGCCTTATGGAATATCAAAGTTTAAACTGAGATAGTGGGGATCGTGTGGCAACTTGCAGCTTTTTCTCATTCAAACATTTCCCTGTGTGCGGAAAAAATGTGATTAAGTGAGTGTTGCTGAGGTTTGGAATTGGATGGGTGACCGCCCGTTGCAACTAAGAGGAGTCTTGCTGTAATGGTCAGTTGACAACATACTTGTCGCATGGACTCGTAAAGAATGGCAGACTTTTTTAGATATTTAAAGTTTAGGAAAGAAAATAAACTTATATTTGTGACGCCTTATGGAATATCAAAGTTTTAACTGAGATAGTGTAGATTCTGTGGTGAGAGACGGAAGTTAATGTGGAAATTATGGATGAGTATGGCAAATGATGGTTTGACGGCACGGTTGGCGCAGTGGTTAAGTGATTGACTGCTGCGTTATGTGTCGCGGGTTCAATCCCCGCACGGAACAAATATTTGTATGACCTGCAAGTAGTTGTTCCGGGTCTGGCTGTTTGTGTATGTGAGTTTAATGTTTGTAAACGCACCCACGATACAGGAGAAATTCCTAGTGTGGGGCAACGTTTAAAAAAAATATATAGGTATATATATAAAAAAAAATATAAATATAAATGGGCATTGTTGAGTGAGTGTTGCTGGGGTTTGGATTAGGATGGGTGGTGGTTGCAATTAAGTGGTATCTTGTTATTCATTTATTTAAATAAGGCACTCCAACGACTTATCCACTAATACATTTTTTGGGGACTGTAACAATTAAACTTAAAATCTAGAGTGAATTTGTCACCTATAGGTGTGCACATCACTTATATATCTCAAGTTTTATGATATTACATAGAGTTCTTATAGACTAAAAAAAAACTTCATGAAAACAGAATTGAAAATTAAAAAACAAAAAAAACATAATGAAATGAAATAACTAAGTAGTAATATTATTAACGATATTGTTTTAATGGGCTGTTGATAACATTCATGTTGTTTATATGAATTAAGACTTGAACTATCTTTTATATTTGGAGATAGGAAATACAAATGTGCATGTTAAGTAACTGTTGTATAAGTGGGTAGTCGTTGAACTGTGTTTAAGGGACATGTTACAAAATGGAAAATGTCGTAAAAATACGTTAACTTACTGAGACTTTATTTATTTTTATTATTATTAACAAACATACATAATTTTTGTTCTTAAAATTTTACTCGCCGAATTTTATAGTTTGATGGCGAGAATGAAGCTTGTTAATAAACACAGACTTATAAAAAAGCTGTAAAAAATAAACTTAAAACTACTAACTAACATTGTTATACTACGAAGTGCGAATTTATTTCTCGGTAAAAGCCGAGTCCTCGTTATCGAGAAATAAACTACATAATTTTGATTTCAACATACGTTTACTTAATTTAGAACACATTTCTAGCTTATCTTCCGGTAGATATCGACAGATCGACAAGAAACATTGACGAAATGGCTCTCATTTTAAATTAATAAATAATAAAATAAATAAATAAATATCGTCTGACATTGCACACAGCACCATCTAGTTCCAAGTTAAGCACTTAATTAAGGCTTGTGTTATGGATACCAGATGGTTAATACACTACTTAAATACATTTTTTTTTTCGTAAATGTTCCATGACTCGGGTACAAATGTCCATATTCATCATACAAACATTTGCCCCTACCGGGATTCGAACCCAGGACCATTTGGTTTCGCTGACTACACTTAGCCACTGTAGCCACTACACCAAACGTGTCGTCAAAATAAATCTCGTCGTTAATATTCTCTTCACTAAGATTCCTATAATCAAAGTCAAAGCATTTATTTCAAGTTGGTACATAAAAGGCACTTTTGAACATCAACATTTACATTAAAATAGAATTGTTTCTAATCGCCCCATTCAAAAGTTAGTTTGGTATGGAGAAGAATGGGCAAGAAACTCCACAGTTACTATTTTAAAATGTGTTACAATATTTTGTATATGTGAAGACAATGCACCTATAATAAAACTACCAAACCACAATAGGTAAAAAGAATTAAAAATGTAGCAATGTCAAATAAGTTAGTTATGCGATAGATACATGGTGCTCATATATTTACAAACATTGTAAAGCATACGATTTTTAAAATTTTTTAAACAAGTATTAGGTCAGTGTGTGAGTTAAAGTAATCACAGAATGTAAATCAATGTCATAAAAATAATAAATTATACAATTAAATTAGCAACAAGTTTCATTTTGTCTAGAAAACTAGAAACTTCTCGTACCCACTCCTCTTGAATACAGCTTAAAATTTTCTTTAACGAATATTTCTCCTACTTTTCCCTGATTTAATAAGCAAAGACCTGGGAATTGGACGTTAATAGGGTATACTTTACTTCACGAACTAAAAACAACAGTCATTGGGTATTTCCACCTTACGCTAAGAAAAGCCTCTTAAAGCAGAAGAAAGTTAAAAAATAATTAATGCTTTCGTAAATATTCATACCTTGGACGGAGTTTAGAGTTAACCCTCCGTGTTGGAAATGTAGTGGAGAAGGGTTTCCAACGGGAACGTGTCGTTTTTTTTTTGGTATATAATTATTGTTGAAAATCTTAGGATGCGTAGCTATGAGTAATCAGACAACTTAAGCTCTAAAATGATGATAAAAAAGAGACCATGACCTCTCGAGTTTGTTTCGGCATTTCTTCTCAGGGATCAGTCAGCTAGGAAATTGGCCAACAAAATATTGACGTGTAAAAGTGTCTTAAAAGATCTACATACAAATAAACATTTCATTTCATTTCAATGAGAAATCGTACTTTTGAATTTACCCTGAAACATTTAAAATGAGTTTAACTTCAATCCATTCTATCCCATACACTACTTACTGATAGAATGTGTCGTACCAACCAGAAAATACTGACTAAGTATTTGTTAGAGCAGGGAATTATTATTCAATGTCAATTGATAAAATGACCTTTTTAAGTAAAAACAAGTGCTCTATTTTTTTGAGTTTACATAAAAAATAAGTACGGTAACCGAGATGTTAAAGATTTTTTTAGACATTTTACAAGCAATCAATATTTTATACCCGCAGCAGCTAGTTTCGCAATATGAATCCATAAGTTTGCAAAAGTGAAGGGTTCGTCGAAACGACTCCGATTTAATTTAAGTCCAGCGCCGTTATCGTCGGTACCCCATTGTTTTTCTTTCTTGAAATTTTACGGTCAATTTGACGTGATTCCTTTTTTTACGATTAATTTGAATTTAATTAGTTCTGAGCATTGTTGTCGAGTTATAGCGGTTGTGAGCCAGCGTTTATTGCTGGATTATAGTTGTGTATATATTTTATTTTATTTTGTAAATTGCTTTTGTATTTACTTTGTGATAAAATTATTTCAGTTATGCCCTCGGCTATAAGTAAAACGGTAGTTGATCAGTGGGAAAGACAAATTCATCACGATATGTACCTACAAACCTATTTACTGATATTATGATTTACAATCTTCATAACTTCTAATATCATTATGTTAAACACGTTATCAGTTTCTATGCAACGGCGCAGGATGGCCTTTACCAGAAGTGGTCGTCGTATTACTGGTTCCGCAGCTTCAATATCATCAGGATTGTGCCGGAATATAGCAGTTCGTCGTGGTCGTGGTACGACAGCCGCGGCTCCCATAGATAAAATAGTAAATGTACAAGCGGCTCCCCTGACATCATCTGTCATCAGAACAAGCCGGCCAACAAGACAGCCGCCACGCAACCATCGACACGACACAACGCTCCTTTATAGTGACATTAATCAGCCAGTGTCACTCTTATTCGACCTCCTCGATGATTCCAGTAACTTCGTAACAACACTAGACGGCACCACTAGCGGGGCCGTCATATGTTTATCCTCTGAAAAGTTTGAGTTATAATACCGACTTTTATAACTGCCAATCGATATTCAAAAAAGTTCAATATGATCAAACTAGCAGTATAATAGATAATTTTACTTTTAGATTCTTTTACTCATACAAGATAAACTTTTTCATTACGCAGTTACAATATCCCCCGCTCAAAAAGGCACATAAAGCAACCGAACAATTACAGCCGATAACGCACCTCCCACTTTAGCGCTATCCATCTCCCAAGTCCCACCACACACGAAGTAAGATCGACAAATCCTGACGCACTGCAACTTCGCACAAAAAAAGATCTCCTCACATATACATCTTTAGATATTGGAGCCTGTTGACATATTTACGAGCTCCTCGACTATTAAGTGGTGATTTAGTGAGGGCATATCGGGATGGATACGTTTTTATCGCGAGCAATATATCCACTTGGCTTCTAGCTCTATTATGTGAACCATTGTGAAAGAGCTTGAAGATTTCCACCCGCAGTTTTCCCTGTAAGGATTTTTTAAATGTTATTTGATGTTTTTGATTTTGATCGCGCTTGTACACCTAGTGAATGCATTTGCCCGGGCAAATCAGCCTGTATTATCCCACTCCAGGGCATAGGCAGTAATCATTTGGCATTAAAAATGATTAGTAACTTGAAGTCAATTATAATGATAAGAAATATAATACTTTAGAAAGAAGAGAACCTAACCGCATAATCTCCTGCAGTCGTTAACCTCGGCAACTTTGCCCGTCCTTTGTGATACCATAATATGTCTTGAGTTGTATACTATGAGATTCTCAATCTTGATAGTAGAATAAAAGCAATGTGCTATTAACATCAGCGCACAGTAAAATAAGTCTTAAATATCTGCGTTCGAAGAAATGGAAATATTAACAAGAGCGGAGTTGTAGACCTCTCAGAATTTCGTGATTTACTGATTCCCTTTTATTATGAAGGTATATCGTGATAATAAACGGAGATCAGTATAATAGATCAATGCATCTGCCCAACCACTTCATTGATTAAATACATGAAATGGCAATTACATTTCTTAAAATAGTCCCAATAATTCTTATTAAACTAAACATAATTATTCCAACTTGAAAATAGTTGTCCCGTCCTCGGATCTTAACCCTTAGAAGCGTCGGTAGGCTGAAGGGTACAAGTCGACAGTAACAAGTTAATTCTTCAAGCTTAATCTAAGATATTTGCTGATGAGGTAATCATGGGTATTGCTCTAATACTAGGACACCGCAAATGGTTACATGATTGTGAGTTAGGAAAACTGGATGAGTTATATATATAGGGCGGGAGGCACATTGACGCGCAAACTGAAACCATGAATCCACTGAACTGGGTCAGAACTTTTCGTAGGTTATCAAAAAAAAAATATCTGCTGTTTCATTAAAAAGTGCAATACCTACGCGATCAAAATGCTAGACAGAGCAATTTTTTTTAATATAACCGACGAAAATTTTCGACGCTGGGGATTCAGAATCACGCTGATTCCATGGTATCTGGCTGTGCGCTGATGTCCCCACCACCCTGTATAGTGGTTGAAGTTATATCAGCCTAACTCAGGAACACCGGAATCGCATTACTAAGTGCCCTTCTGAACACCTTTAGTGCAGTTGTAGTATGGTTTGTAATTGACCAATATAATTGTGGTTTTCTACTCTATATTTTCTTCTTTTGATGCCATATTAATGCTTGTGGAAAAGTATTCTTCGATTCCATTTTCATTACTGAGTCCAAATTTGTATCGAGATTTTGTATAGGTATGGTCAAAATTATATTTCTATTGTAATTTGTTTAGTTAATTCTCTTTTATATTCTCTTTCATTATTTTATAGTTAAGTACCTTATCACATTCCACCATCATCGTCACCACCTTCTATCTGCGCCTTATCATTGCCATCACCAAATCCAGTATCTGTTACATCCATGTTATCATTATGTATAACATCGGCCGTCTGTAGGCCGTCGCCGCTTGTACCAGTTAATGCCTTAATCTTCAGGTGGACGACGACCGTGAGAGCAGTGTGGACTTACCCTTATTTACTTGTGACTCGTTTCGGTTACAGGAGTTTGTAACGCAGAGGTCTTGACTAGCTAGGGTGTAAAAGAATGGCACGATTTATAAATCCAATGTTATTATGTTTTATGCAAAGATTTTTGGTCCTTGATACATTGGAGACGTGAAGTTTTCGGGTTAATATATGATTTGGTATTTCTATTGTACGTTCTTCAACTTTTAACAATTTAGAAGGTACCGACCTATCCTAAAGAAGTAGGTACCTTATTTTTTTTTTTTTTTGTTTTCGGAGGGAAACCTTCAAAAGGCACCCGACCTCCGGGGAGGGAGGTCGGGGAGTGTGGGATTTTTACCTCACTAAAACCACCCCGGTGATCACCATCAGCACATAGGGGCGGTCCCGGTTCCTTTTAAAAGACCAATTCCGGAACCACCCCTGTGCAACGCCTGTAAGGCACCCTGGGATAGAAGCATGGCATTATAATTTTTTATGTTGTAGATCTTTGCTGCAGTAACAGCAATTTGTATTTTTCATTCTTGTAATAAACAGTATTGGTGCCTTCAAAAGTTGATATTGAGAAGACCTGAAAATAAAATAAATTAGAATTATAACGTAGTCAATTCTCGCTATGCGACAGTTATTATTAGATTAGCTCAACGACTTTACCTCAGTTTCATCATCAACACCTTAAAACCTCCGTCACATCCTCTTATTCCCAACAGCAACACTGTCACCTCGAAGGTGTCTCCCCAGCTATAACTCTTCACGGAGGAACGTCCCCGTCGTCGTGTTGAGGAATTATTATTATGCGAATAAATACTCCGAATGTCACTAGTAAATGTCTCCCCTCTGTCGGGTAATCCGAGGGGCGATGGTAGCTAGTGTTGCCAGCTGTAGCGGAAAACGTGGGATTTTAAATACATGCAGCAATATTTAATGAGTTTCTCGAGGCTTCCATATTTGAACATTGCAGGTTTATAAATAGAAAAAATAATTTTGGCGGCGACGACTCAAAACTTACTTTTTATAATCTGCCTGTAAGCCTTGCAATTGTGAGTGTGTTGTCACTAAAAGAAAGAAAGGAATAAAATAATACGTTAATAGTAAAATACATAATATTTCACGAACCACCACTTAGCGTGTGCTTAAAATGACAAAAAATCGCCGTGAGTAATAAGTTAAAAGATTAGAGTTAATTGCTCATTAAGAACACGCAAAATTGTTTTGCTGCTACAATGCTATGCTAACTAGGTTAAAAACGTAAAACAGAATGAGAACAATCACAAAATATTTCTACATCATTGTTATTCCTGAAGGCCAATTCTCGTACTTAAAAAACGTACAAATTCAAGTCGCAATCTCATCTCAGCGACAATCAATGTCAAAAATGTATGGAAATTGATTGTATTTTTGACAGATTGAGACCGAGATTAGAATGCGAACGTTCTTAAAAATACGAGAATTGGCCCTCAAATATTATTCTACATAAATGAGGACCGTCCTCCCTAATCGAGACATTTGGTGTCACCAGCCGGCCCGGCCTCTAGACAAATGCCGTTCGATCCGCCGAAATGTTCCAGTAATAGTTTTAAAGTGTAGCCAATTTCTTGACGTTGTCACCTTCAAGATTTCCTTGACGATGACTGTCATATATTCTGTCATTATTATTAAGGGTTAGATTTATCATAACGAGAATCGGAAGTATGCGCCTTATTTTAATGACTGTTTCTGCAAGGATAATGATCACAAAAATTAACTTAACCACTTTAATCACATTGGTTGATCAAAATAACAAAAGCCAATCAAATAAATTATCATGAGATTTGAAATTTAAATTCAATAGGATTTCTTCAACGGGGATGAGACAGTGATTACTAGACTTATTTGTATTTTTGTAAGATTTCCAAGCACATTATAGGCCAATAACTTAGAAACCACTAGCCTTGTTTTCATTAGGCAATATACTACTTATAAACATCTTTTTATCTTAGCCCCGTGACACGTTTTATGTCACTCATAAAAAGAGGGGATGAAAAAGCTTATGGCACGATAAGCGTTATAATATTTTGAAATGAAGAGAAACAGACTTAAATGATAAAATGTTGTTTTTTTTTTAGTTGTTGTAAACGTTGGTTAGGCATGGAGACCTCTTGGTCCTTACTAATCTAGAATAACTAGACTTTTCATCTTTTAGAGTAGGCAGGTCTCTGACAATATGACATCTGACTTATCTGTCTAGATAATGATGTAATTTTTGGTTGTGATGAGAAAATGGCGAACATGCTCACATAATAAATTATTGTGAAATTTGTATTTTTTGATATTTGGAGATGTATGACTTCATTAAACAGTACCTACATTATATTCAACATAATGTCGTGCTCGCTCCTAAAGAAGAAATGCAGCAATGCTTTAGTATAAAAGATAGCAGACTTTTTAGAAAATTGTAGCTAATACCCTAACATTTGATCACATTGCAACAGTTCTTCTTGCTTTCATTGCCCACACAATATTCTTCTAAATATCTATCATTCTCCTCCTTCCACAACCTGCCTCAAAGATTGACAATTTAATTCTGCCGTCAGGTCAGTAGGTAAGTGTAATGTTATCGCCTACAACAAAGGTGTTGCTATGGTCATTGTAGTGTAATGGAGTTCTTTATCTCAGTATATCATGGTGTCGCTCAGGCGGGGGAGCGGAGCTACGAATCACATGACTGAGTTTAAAATATACCTTTCTATGTATATTCTCGACAGAGGTATGGACATTTTGGGTCTATAACATAGTCACTGCCTACTATTATGTTTTTGTTTCGAGTTTTAGTAAGTGCCAGATGAATTGACCGATACTTATCAGGTGTCATTAAAACAGGCTAATCAGTACTGTCTTCCTCTGTTTCTGTAAGCCTTTAATCTGCTGACAAAAAACTCACATCAAGATAACGACAATAATAACAAGAGTTTTGTGATTTTATCATACCAATAATAACATAATTTTGAGATTGACGTTGACCTACTCTGAATTTAGACCCCATTAATTCAATTTAAGCTATAACCATGTTGGACACATGCCAATAGAGAGCTGACGACATTGCATGCAATAATATAGGAGAATTTAGACTAAGATAAATGTCCTCCTGTCTATCAGTAAAGTTCAACAATTGGTAGCTTTTTGAAATCGGTTTGACATTTGCAACCGCCTACGTAAATGATAAATGATTTATTTCTGTAAGTAGGTTGTACAAATACTTTTACACGTCAATACCTGTATGCGGCTACTGTCTATCAGGCGATAATATATCTCATAAAACTCAAGCTGTATTTATGTCATGAATACATAATATATTATTACTATAAGTATCTATGAAGCTCATATATGAAAAACCAGGGCAAAGTCGTAATTTTATCATAACTAGGTAATACCATATCCGACTCAGCCTATATCCACGTTTGACGAGGGACTGTGGCGTAACGTCTTGTTTAAATCAAGCGGGGAATGATGGCAATAACAGTTAGCAACGGAGTTACGGCTGCTAAGATAATGGTGGCTCCGGAGATTCCCTCAAAGTAATTGCTAATTTCGGTCGACGCGGCTTGCGCGATAATTGTTTGTTTGTTTCTTTGTCTAAGCCTGCCTTGTTTATCATCTGGTGTATCAATATGTTGAGGAGTTCAAGGTATTTTCAGCTATCCTTTGTTTCGAAAGAGTAACGGAATGCACTGGAATAGCGATAGGGGCTCCAAACTGCGGAAATCTGCTGTTACGTAATGGCCTTTAAAAGGGCAGCCGCAAATATCTTCTGCAGAGAAACTGGTTATAGTAAAATCAGCCGTGATAACAATGGTTTGGTATAAAACAGTAACCATAGGATGATGCCCACTTAGGTAAGTAAAAGATTACGCTGGTAAAAAAAGCTAAGATTTATGAAGTTCATTTGATCTCTAGTTCTCCTTTTGAATGGTCGAGTAATCCATCGTGTACATAAGACGCATGTGACGGTATGTGAACATCCATCACTCCACCACCCATCCATTATCGACGAAATTAAAGCCATCTATCGTGTACTAGCTGCAACTCGCGTCTTAATTACGTCTCCGTACAACAGATGGCGCTCCCATCAATATCAGTAACCGTTAACAGACCCAAAACTACTTAATATACATAAAGTACGGAGACAAGACAAACTTGTCGACTGTCGTAACTATAAATCGCACATGTTAAACTAAGACAGACATGTCGGACGTTTGCGACAACTCAGCAGCCCTTATCAAGAGGCGAGCCGTTATTTACGGCCTGGCCTGAGTTATGGCCAATTTACAGGCAGTCATTAGTGCCTTAATGGCCTTAAGGTGTCCGGGTGAAAAGTACCGGCGGATAAGTTTCGGTAACGTCAGCGTTTGCGTGGCATGATGTAGGGGTTTGTCTTGCATTTGTAATGGTAGGTAATGTTAGTGAGTAAGAGGCTTCTTCGTTTTTATGGGATCTTTTTTATAGGGGATTACAAAGTTGTAGTTTTGTTTTGGTGTTAATATGTATGGGGATGAGCGGGGTAAACTAAGCATTCCTGCCAAACCTATTTTCTGTGTTCTTATTTAAAGGGATCATAATATAAACTGGTTCCACGCAATGGTAGCACAAGGTATCGAACTGAAATACCATCGGATTATCAAAGCGAGATAAATTGTCACTTTGACGTCACATCAGACATAATGTTTTCAGCTATAGTATCTTCAACAGTATTGATCTTGGTGGGAATGAAACGCTGTAATTATTTTTAATTTCTTAAGTATCGTGCCTGGTTTCTCCCTGAGTATGGGTGTGTGTTATGTCCAAACTTGACATAAGAATCAAAAATTAAAACTCAACAAATCACAACTACAAAAAAATTTACCAAAAACATATGCACAGTAGATAAAACGTCAAAATGATTTGTTAAAGCCATTTCGGCGCTAAAGGCTGCCCGACAATAGCAAAATTCATTACAACAGCGTAACTGGAAATGATAACCTCATTTTGTAACGAATGAATCAAACGCACATTAAAGCATTGTCGTGCGCGAGAATTATTGTGACGTAGCTCTCGTTACAGGCGCACTTCGATGCTGCCGGCGGTGCAGGGCTAAGGGTGCTGTGGAGCGGGTTGGGGCTAAAGATTTTTGGTGGTCTGATTTGAAAGGTTTAGCTCTACCGGTCGTAAACCTGTTAATTGTTACTGTGCTATTTCATCATTTTATGGTAAGAATCTTTATTGTTCTGTCTGGGATGCAAAAGAGCTAAATGTCGGACTAACACGACTGAACAAGCTAAATTAACTGGAATTGACTACATAGTGGGCGGCTTGCGCACATAATAATATTATACATAGGGAATCCTGAAGTCTCCTTCGGAATAAACCTGTGGGGCACGAGTTCCTCCTGTAATACAACTAAGGCACATCCTGGAGCAGACGAGACAAAGCCGTAGTATGCCTTAAATGTTTGTACAGTGGGTGCTGGCAGCAAGTGCTCCATGATAATGTATGGACTGTTCGTGTGTCCAAGAGGTGTATAGGTACAGTAATTAAAAAAAACTGCGGTAAATCAAAGACCGAAATAATAAAAAAAAACTTTGATCACTTGTAAAATACTTGGTAATTTTATTGTATTTTAAGGCACAGCTTTGGCATATACCTAAATTAGAATAACATTTTATTAGTTCTTACAACGAAGTAGAATTAAGATGCGCAAAACCGAATTAATCAACCAATTAACTTATAATTTCGTCAATCTGACCACTCAACAGTTTTCCTAGCCGCAAATTTTGCATTATCGCGGTTGGTATGACAGTTCAGTGATATATTCACCGTATTATAAATGCTATAAATAAATAAATATCGGATATTTAGGATCGCGCCATTGTTCGTTATGAGCTATGTGCGGGCGCTTGTCTGCAGTCCTGTTAACAATCATTGGTGATTTAGGAAAATTTTCTGACTAATTTTCAGTTTTCAGGCTTTAAAATTGGTTTTGCTGAGTTTTCGCCTGCGTTTACTGATGTGTTTATGTGATATGAAGGAAAATAAAACTCTTTTAATATTGTGGATTTTTGTTCTGTGATCGATAAAAATAAATTTTAGCATGGATTGTGTACACTGAAAAAACTTATTTCTTTTCAGAACAAAGCTAAGAATACTCCTGTCCGAAGCAGTTATTTAATTAGGTACCTATGTGAAGTCTGTGTAAAACATAATTATCATTTTAATCACTATAGACAGTCGGCCAGTATTTAAAAGAAAATTACAATGTCTTAAACTTTCAACTTTGATTGAACTTTCAGGCCTTTTTTTTTTTTTTTTGTGGGTGGGAAATCATCAAATAACTTCTCCCGCTCTGGGCAGAGCAGGAGGGCGTGTCAGACTCTTACTGACTAAAACCCACCCGTGTTCCTTCAGTTGCCTGTGCCAGGGGCCACGGTAACCCTCTTGGACTTTTCCGCAACCCTAGCAGGCATCGGTCCTAGCAAACCCCGTCATTGGTGCTGACATCTCTTTGAGGCGCGCGTGGAACACAACGCGCCGTCGACCCGGGCCTGGTCCTTATCGAACGGCGAGCTGCCCATTGCTCGCCGTTCGCAGGCCCGCGCCTACGGTGGCCGGGAATCGGCCTGCGATTCCCGACGCCCAGGGCGTCTCCTGCGGCGGCTAGGGGCGTGAGGGCGCAAACTTTGCCTCTCCCTCACGCGTTCCGCCTCCTCCTTCGCGAACATTACTGCTTCGCAGAAGGAGGTGACGGCTTCCCAAGCCCTCTCGCTCCGTACCATGGCCTGGACCAAGGCCGGACGCGAGAGATCGCCACCGCCAATCGCCTCCACGAGGACACGGCGTTGCTCCGCCCAAGCCGGGCAGACCTCCACCGTATGCTCCACCGTGTCCTCCGGGCGATCCACACAATGGTGACACCCGGGCGTTTCCTCCCGCCTTATCCGGAACAGGAACCTCCCGAAACAACCGTGTCCGGTGAGGACCTGCGTCAGGCGGAAGGTGAGGACGCCGTGGCGCCTCTCTAGCCACTCCTCAAAGAGGGGACTTATCGCCGCAATTGTGGCGTGCCCAGCGCTGGGTTGCGACAATCGCACTCTCCATGCCGCCCTGAGATCCCGCCGGAGCTCTGTCCGCTGTACCGTGATTTCTCGCGGCAGCGGAGCTACGCCCCGGCGTTTCGCCTCCTCGCGCCACTCCCAAACGTGCGCGAGGACTTTTGCCTCCAGATCCCATGGCGGTAATCCGGCAAGGAGGCTCGCCGCCTCACCGGAGACCGTACGGTATCCCCGGACCAGCCGGATGGCCATGACCCTTTGGGGCGCATTCAACCAGCGGGCTGGCCGCCGCCTCAAGGAACGCGCCCACACCGGTGCCCCGTAAAGGGCCATGGACCGCACGACCCCCGCGTAGAGCCTCCGGCAGGAGGCGTTTGGCCCCCCTAGATTGGGCAGGAGCCGCTTTAAGGCAGCCCCGGCCCTTTCCAGTCTGGGTGCCAAACGTCGGAGAACTTTCAGGCCTGCAACATCAATTGCGTAACTCGTTTTCTTAGAAGAAATGCGTATTGCAACACCTGAACCTCCTGTAGAACCTGATCCTCGTTTGTATATTATTTAAGTTTTCAGTATGAATCTACCAATGTCATATCGATTGTTCCAGATTTATTTAAGTAGATAACTTTAGAAAGTTTCACCAAATACGATACAAAATAAACGAATAGGAAGGTACTTAAACAGAAACAGTCAAATAGAAAACAACATCCAAAAATAATTACATAAAACACTTATAATTCAGCCATAACCAGTTTCGGGTGGTTTTAATCGGTTTCATCTAGTTTTTGTGGTAAATGACAGGGTAGCGTCGTGCACAAGCGGCGGGCACAATCGTATTGTTTTGACGTGTGGCCGTGCAAATAAATATATACTCATTTTTGTTGATAATGAATTGTGGGGCGGCGGTCGTGGTTGTCGACCTGATGGAATAAATTGTTAAGTTTAAAATTGAGGGATGGATGGATGTTTTTGGATGAATGATAACTAGCTATGAGTTGGTAGTAAGGCACCTTTATTGGTGCTCGAATGAATATTGAAGAATATGAAATCGTTTGAATGAAAGATTGAGTTTTTTTAATCTTTATAATTGTCCACCCGGGAATCGTGGCGGATATGTTTTACAAGCTAGATACTTACATATTGGCTCAATCGCACAAGATGTGACCACTCTGGTCATTTATTGGATAATGCCCTTAATCACGATCCGCAGACTCATTGACTAATCTTTAGGGTCAGTTTTGTTGTTATAGTAGACTGCAAGGAACTGCTATTTAACCTCTTAGTGAAATTAATTAATGGTGTCTTAGTACGATACCTACTTAGCTGGCTGTTTATAGAATGCAACTTTTTCATTCCGACAACATGAATTCGTTTACATATTTACACAGCAGAGTCTTAAGATGAAAACAGCCACTTAACACAACACTGTATTGTCACCCTGAAACTGGGTGTTAACACCAGTTTAAATAGAGCATGTTTTGCTCTAAAAAATGAAACATTAAATAAAGATAGACGTTAACAGTCCTTCCCACCCTATTTAATGTGCAACTGTGTTTGATTGCGGTCGTAAACGTTTGTCGTCGTACCGATAGTAATTATGATTTTTAATTATACCACGCGAGTGCACATTTTGTTTAAAATTTATTATTGCTCACGTTAATTCAATTATTATTCAATTTTAAACTGTATTTATGTTTAATTGAGCGTAATTGTTAAATAATGTGTCAAATGTAGTTTTCGTAGTTTATTTTGTTGGGATATTCGTTAATTAAAACGAGTTACGTACTTACTTAGGTAGGTAGTATTTTTTTTACTTTTGAGACTTTTTTGGGTTACATCTACTTGAAAAGGAAAATATTCCGGTAGGTACCGTGTGCTACTTGTGTCCACGCGGCTAGTTTCAGTTTTAGCCAAGTAGGACAATGGTACTTAATTGGTATTAGCGGATCAGCTAACTTGTCGAAGTTACATACCTATCTAGGGACACCTTGCTGGCAGAAACTAAAAAAGAAATACCTCAAATCTATAGTTTCCTTTGGCAATGCTACAGACATCCTTCTAAATTAATGTATCGGGACCACCTTTTGGAATCTGCTGTTGGCTGTCAACAAGGTGACCCCCTCGGACCAGTGATCTTTAGTTTAGCCATTCACCCAATTATTCGACAGCTAAATTCCAAATTTAACATTTGGTATCTTGACGATGGAACTTTGGGAGGCGATGTAGAAACCGTTTTAAAAGATCTACAATTCTTAGAAAATGAACTTCATTCCATTGGCCTTGATCTCAACCACTCGAAATGTGAACTTTATATGGCGGACAGTACTGACAGACATCTGACACTCCCCAAGTTTAACGCAATAGCTCCAGAAATCAAAATTATTGAAAAAAGCTCTCTTCGTCTTCTTGGGTCTCCTGTCTTCGAGAATTCCTTTCCCGTTTTTATTGAAGAAAAAATACAAAATTTCAAAGACGTTTCGGAAAGATTGTTCCAAATTAACATGCATTCGGCCTTAACCCTAATCCGTTATTGCTGTTTCTGCCCTAAATTAACATATTTCCTTCGCGCTTCCCATTTATGGAAGCACACTCACCTTTTAGAAAAAATGGACCAAATTATTCGACATACATTAACTTCGATTTTAAATGTGGCCATGGACGACCGAGCTTGGACACAAGCTACTCTTCCCATTCGTATGGGAGGCCTCGGCGTCCGCAAAATTTCTAGTGTTAGTTTACCGGCTTTCATATCCTCGGTCTACGGCACTGAAAAATTAATCAGGAAAATCCTAACCCCCACACTGATTAATTTTGATGTGCCATGCTTCACCGAGGCTATGCATGCCTGGAGACTCGCTTGTCCGAATTCAGATCAACCCGATAATCCATCTTCCCAGAGAAAGTGGGATGAGCCGCTTTGCAGAGTAGTACAGAACAATTTACTTAACACGTCTGCTACTACTGCGGAGCGTGCGCGCCTGCTTGCTGTGGGTAAGTGGGAGTCGGGTCTTTGGCTTCATGCACTACCGTCGTCGAACATAGGCACTTTGTTAGACGACACTACTTTCCGCCTCGCTGCTTGCCTACGACTAGGAGCTCCTTCTTGTTCTCCCCATCGCTGTCACTGTGGCGAAGTTGTCAACAGCCTTGGACACCATGGCCTGTCTTGCAGCCGAAGTGCGGGCCGCTTAGCTCGGCACGCGAACATAAATGACATCATCCGACGAGCTCTTGTCACCGTCGGCGTTCCAGCTGTACTAGAACCTAATGGCTTGACACGCGACGATGGCAAGAGACCGGACGGCATGTCTTTATTTCCTTGGAAGGTGGGTAGGCCTTTAGTGTGGGACGCAACTTGTGTCGATACTCTTGCGCCATCCCATCTTCCTGACTCGGCGTGCTGTGCAGGCGCTGCTGCTGCGGCTGCGGAAAACCTCAAACGGCTAAAGTATAATAACCTTATCGGCAATTATATTTTCGAGCCGTTTGGGGTTGAAACTCTCGAGCCGTGGGGTCCGAGTGCTCACGGTTTGTTCAACGAAATCTCCAAACGGCTTGTTGACACTTCCCGGGATCCAAGGGCTGGCCTTTACCTTGGCCAGAGGCTTAGCATTGCCATACAACGTGGCAATGCCGCCAGTCTCTTGGGTACTTTACCAGTCGACAGCGATGCAGAGGAATTTTTCGACGCCATATTTTAATTTGTTAATAGTTTTAGTTAGTTTAGGTTATTATATTTTATATTTTTGTTTGGTTAGTTTAATACAAGTTGATTATTAAATGGGATATCTACGACTATATCTAACATTGGACTCTATTTTTATTAGGATTCCAATAGATTTCCAATAGCCTACCTGTTTCATTACTGAATTACAATTTTTTCGATAAAAAGTGGCAATCACACAGAACATACAAAATTATGTTTAGCCCGTTGTTTGTAATTCTGTCGTAACCAAATTTCTTAAATCACACTGTCGTTATTATTCCTGGATAAATGTTGTATGTATGGGTGATCGTTTGCATGTATGTGGTGCGCGGGCGTCGATTGACACGATTCAGCGAGATTGAGCCGCGGGAACCATTGGATCTTACTTATACCGACATACTTGTGGGTTAGGAAGCTGTAGACAGAGCGAGTGATAAATGGTTTTTATCTTGAAAAGTGGGCAAATAGGATAAGGAAAGATACTTGTTCAAGGCCAGAAAGAATAGTTTTTAAGATTTTATTCGACAAATTGACCAATTTGATCCAACCTTTTTAATTGATTTTGATAGTGTTACACTGGTTCACCGCTGAATATAGGCCTCTCCAATCGCACGCTATTTTATTCGTCGCAAGGTCATGAATACTATACAAAAGCCTCATTTCTAAACAACTTGACGTCAAGTTTTTATTTTCGATGAAACTGAAAAGATCGAAAATAGTTTAAAACATTAATTCAATTTCAACCTAAACGTATCATTCACAAAATTTCGTAAGCTAAATGTGAATGAAACAATTTACGTCGGCCTTCCAAACAAAATTATTGTGCGCGGGATCACCCGTGCCAAGTCTATCCATTCCATGTCGAGGTGTTGAGGGATTCATTCTACCGATGACGAATTGTGCTGAGATCTTCGAGAGTAAACATTGGAACTACTGAGTCGGGAGAGTGACCAAGACCTTCAGTGGGCAAGGGGATAAATATTATTTGGGGACAGATTAAGATGCAACCGAATAAAATATTTTAGTGAATAGATAGTGTCATGAAAATCGTGGTTTTGTAGTAAACGTCTTTTAGGCCTTACATAAGTTACTCGAAAAACCTTTGTAGAATCTTTTGGCAGACTTTTCCTAGATAATGAAATATAGTGATTTTGGTACAGTTCTGTGGCCCATCTTATATTGGAATGTCAAATATATATTTGTTATGTGTTGTTTGTTATGTTATATATATGTTTCTGCAGTATAAAATACAGTGAGATAATTTATTCCTTTTTTGGACTATAAACTTCAATAAACGAATACACATTAGGGACATCGAGTTATTCGAATCAATGCAGGAATTACATTTCTGTTTAATTTCCTATTTTAAAATGTAACCCTAACCAACTCTTTTCAAACAGGACAGTCCCACTGACTCCCAAACACATACCCACCAAATGCTCCCGCGCACGAATCTTGATTTAAATCCCGCAACAAAATATGTACTGTTTTACTCTTAACCAACGACGGATTTATTTGACCAAACTGCTTGATTCTCAGCATTTTGGCTGTATAACTTTTTAACACATAAATATTTAGAGTAGCGCACGGCTACCGGTTGGTGTATATTGGTGTATCGTTATTATTGTTTTGTTATAGACCGAATTAGTTATGGTATGGCCGCGTTGAAGTTTTATGAGTGATAGGTATATGGGTCGGGGTTTCGTGTATGGGTTTGGGTGGTATTTTTTCTTAGACGTAAGATTATACTTTTGTGAGATCTGTGTCTGTCTGTCATAAGTTTGACTGTCAGAGTATCTATTAAAACTGTGTTTGGTAAAATTTGCTGGATGGCAACATTATTCAATTAGGTGCTTCTAGTAAACACACGGCGTTACTATTGGTGGAGATTGGTTAGAACTGTGCTATACCTCCCAGATTGATCACCCGTCTAGGTAACATACAATGTAAACCATGCTGCTGCAAGTGCTATTTAATAGATATGTAATTACTATCTCAGCCACATAAGTAGTGAGGTATCTAATGTCAACTGTCATTTACCACGGATGGCGGGAAACGGTTGAAAGTGAGGGGTGTCTGCTCGATGGCTTTAGTGTGGTGATAAACCAGAGTGTGATGAAATAATCACTTAAATACGAGACTAACAGGATTCTACAGCAAGTGTCATCAATGATTTGTAATTCCAAAATTTTACCGTAAGTTCTGGAAACCACCAAAATTCTGTGCAAGCGTTCTTCCGAGCTGGTAAGCCAGGTAACAAAGAGACGTGGAGCCTCGCATAATATCAGGCAGTGGGATCGCGCCTAACTCACTCTTAAACATAGCACTATAAATACGGGCACTAAATACCTGCTAGAACTTAAGGGGGAGGTGCTGATAATTACCGATTTTTTTAAATATTTCTTTTTTAATTTCATGTCACAAAAAAGGTACTTTTGAAAGGGCATCATGAAAAAAAGGCCATATAAAAGAGCAAGACAACATTTTTTATTTTTTTTTGCATGATAAAACTAGGACAGCATGTCGTAACATCATCATGCACCATAATATTATGTATATCTGACTAATATATAATTATCAGAATATTCGCTGTTATTTTCAACCGCCACACTATTCGGCCCTTATCACATTAAACAATGAACCGTGTTTCAAGTGAGGGTTCATCTACTGTCCACTTTTCAACCCCCAATCACTTGACCAGCACAGACCCTTAAGTATGCGGTGAGCAGAAGGCAAGTGTACACAAAAACTGCAAGTGTGTGTCTGTTTACGAGGCTCGCACGGCTGCGGTGGCCAGCAGAATTATAAGAGGTTTAGTGTATACTACTAAACAGATATTAAACTACCTTTCTACTTGGAGATTTTGTCCGAATTTGGGTGTAGTATTGTTTTACGTTAGATTTTTATTCTGGGGGCGAAGTAAAGTTCTTTTTGACATGTCAATGGTGATTACTGATATCATCTACAGTTCCCTATAACGTACCAAAGGAACGGAGAGCATTACTTGATCCAACCCAACATGAAATGCACCACCTGTGCAATACAAATTCTATATAAAATAGAACAAATTTGTAGGTTCCCAAATTATATAAAAAAATACTTAATTTCTATAAGAAAGGTGCAGGCTGGCATAAGCAACACATAAAGGTTGCCATACACTGAATCAGTCAGTAATTTACACGAGAAGTTGATCGTAAACACCTGCACATTTATTCGCTAAAGTGCACTCCAATTTTACCATGTCGGCTACACGGTAAAATTGGAGTATCAGAATAATAACAGCTATTATTTGAGAAAACATCGCCTAAGAAGGAAATGGAAAAACTTTAAGAGTTCGACATCTAAAATATACAATCCGATTCAACATCTACAATATCAAGGGATTAACCTTAAAGATAAATGTTGAAGTGTCTCATTCAAGCCTCAAATTTCACCAGCACTGAGACCAGAACATACTAACGTTGTTTGACAGCAGAATTAGGTTCACTGGAAGCACTACCGCGCACTGGCCCTTTCACGCTTAGTAGTCGCCTTTTATAGCCACCAAAACTCCATCTCCTCCTACTCATAACCAGAAAACAACAAGCTTTAACAACCAGTTCTTAAAACCCCCAAAAACCTTAGTGGGACATTTAAAAGCTAATGTTATTAGAAGCACGTTAGGGCGCGCGCACACTGGCGCGTTGTCGCGGTGATGTACGCGACCGAGCCCCCGTAAACATGCTCCACCTGGCTTTGCTAACGCTACCTACATGGTCAGTGTAGGGACAGCAAATAGGGAAGCATAAAGACGCGCGTGATAACAAAATTTAAAAAAAAGCTTGCGTAGTTTTGTTCTTACCAATCATGTAATTGTATTCAAATAAATTGTGTTGTTCCTACATTATCCTAATCTTAAGCTTATGATTAATTCTTATTGTAGTAAAAAAAAAATAACAGTCCTGAATTTTATTTCATTTCCCGGTTAGGTAGGGTACTTCAATTTAGTTTGTAAATTAGTAATACATTTCTTCTAACATACCAATATTTATCCTTCTACATCAATAATCAAGCATTATTTTAACACGGTATACTAATTTTGCACCATTTCATATTAAATCACTGCCGCCTTATTTTATTTCTAAACTTTTTTGCCCACTGTACGAGGATCTGCACCTCGCCCGGTATCGGAGATATCAAAAAGCTTACGCCGAGTTAGAGCACTCGATTAAAGCCAGCCTTGTTTGCATCGCCGCTGAATGTGCTGACCCTACCACTACCACTTGAGCTGTTTTATGGTAATTAAAATTTTTGTTAACGATCCTTATTGTTTTGCTTACTGTACATTTTGGGTTTAGTTTAGTGTCGTGAGATGTGTCGGTTTTGTTGTACGTGTGTTTTAGCTAATTCTAGAAGTAAGTAACAAAGGTCACAATATTTTTTCAGCCTTTTCTTTTGAATTAAACTAATGAATGAAAGAAAATTAAAGTCACGTCAAAGAAAACCTAGACGCATTCTAACTATGACGTCACTGACCTCAAAAAGCAGAACAAAACACGACTCAAATAATAAAACATCAAACATCAACATTGAAATCATAAATCTGCACGTCCATTGCCCCCTCGCCCCACCCCCCCTCAGGCTCAAGGAGGCATCCATGAATGCTGTCAGGGCATGATGGACGGCCGCGCATAAAACTGACGAGACGACTACCCACGGTACGAAATGGCTCTACGGAGCCCAGTATATCACTTTTATTACATGCCATCTTCATTTTCATATTTCATATTTGCATTTCTGTAGCACCCCCCCACCCTAGGTCGTCTCCCCCCGTTTTAAGCGTTTCGCACGTTTTTCTATGTAATCGCTCGCTTTGTGTGTGTGACGTAGTGGGCAACGCGTCAAAGGAACGTTTTATAGCGTTATGTTGGCTAAATGTGTTGTGAGGTTTAAGGTTCCGTATACAAATAAATATTATTCTCTTTGTTGTCTTTGTTTTTGGTGATTCTTTTCAGAGATGGAAAGAAAATGGAACAATGTCAGTACGAATTGTAGTTTTAAGTTTAGTGTTTTAGTTGTGTGCATCCAAATAGGTCGCAAACAAACTGAGAAGATTAATTTCTTTCTTTAAACCATAAAGACTTATTTGAATTAACACAGGTGCTTGATATATCACAGGCCATTATTACCCAACACACGGCAGTAATGCAGTTAGAGAGAATTGTGGAGAGAATTTTGATTGTAAATTGTGATCGCGGGATTGAACAAAGATAAATATGACAAGTAGTATAATAGTGTCATTTTGGTTGTAAGCTTGGCAAGCCAACCGATACAGGCTGACGAGTCATTTAGCTGACCACAACTTACATTGCCAAAACCACTGAATAATTTGCTAGTAACCCTTTGGTCTAGCATTTAGTGACAAAGCTGCCGAGTTTGGAGTTCTCCATTCGATTATAAAGTTGAAATCATCAACTTTGAAAATTCTCACTAATGCGGAGTTAGGAAATCGTATACGGTAAATGGAAATAGGTAGATCATAATAAATTTTAGGTAAAACAAGAAAAATAATAGTTTACAATCAGCTGAATACTGGAAGGCAGATGAGATTTAATATAAAAATTATTACAAAATAAATTTTCGATTCAGTTTCAGCCACACGGCGGGACCCTAAAAAGCTTAGTCAAGGAAATGTATAACAAAGTTGAGGGCATGTTGTGACGTGTTCTTTAGCGGACCCCGGCTAAGCTGCTCAGTACACGTTCCTGTTCACAGGATTTATTTTTAACACGATATAACTTTTTTATTGTAAATATATCGGTATTGCAAGTGCTGAGCATTGCATCGATTTCCTTTTATGTCGATTGATGAGTGCAGTTGGTGGGTGCTGGTTGGCAATTTCATTAGGACTGTTTTCGTAAGATTCCCGGCAACGAAACGCCCTATTGATTCTAAAGTAGTTGTTATAAAGACAACAAAGAGTGAGTGCTAGGATACAAAACTGCAGTTCGTAGTTTGTAGTGTACCGTATCTATGTCTGCACGTCGCACTAATCACCCTTTTCATAGACCAGCATGGGTCTTACATTTAATAAGTAACTACTAATAGTATCTTAGTCCTGTAGCCGTAACTATACTTTTATCCGACCGTAGTTAAATGAGCATGCCAACTTATCATCGGTAGATCTTACAAAGATTAATAGCATTGTACAAATTGGGTCTTAGTTCGTATCACTGAAAGTACGAATCAATCAATCTGACTAGCCGTTCCCAACTATGTTGCGGTCAGCTTCCAGCCTAACCGGATTCAGCTGAATACCATAACTCAACATGGAGCGACTGCCTATCTGACCTTCACAGCCCGTTTCTGGGTAACATAGTCTAAAGTATACCATAATGAAACAAAAAAGAAACAGAACTTTTACCTCCCCATCATTATCATGCTGCAAAAACAATCAACAATCGTTGAACACCTCACACCTCTCAACCATGGCAGCCAATATCACCATATATTTTTCCCATAGGCGTTCTCCCGTCACCACACACAAAGACGTAGCCATAACTCCTTCCAGCACACGGTGAACAATACTGGAATTAATGACCTGATCCGCCCAGTGGACCCAGATGTTTTTCACTCATTGTTTGTGGGTAAAACTTGGGCTGATCAGGTTTATTGGGTAGATAGATGATGTTTGTATTGTTAAGCAATGAGTGATAGGAAAGATTGATTGCTTTAACATATTCGTAATGTTTAAAACTATTAGAGAGAACAATTTTTATTTATACTAACTACTTTTAACAGCAGTTTTTCCTTTAGCAATAGGTTTCACAAGCTTAGCTGAATCCTGGGATGCTGTTTCTATTCCGTTGACTTGTAGAGGTGTTATAAAGAAGAGCTGGGGAGCGCTACATATTAAACTTTTTAATACACATTTTAATTGAATTTGAAGCTAACCACTTTGAATTTTAAATTAATTAGTAAACGTATAATCACCTAATATTTGTAGAAAGTAGGTAAATATTTATATTTGCACATTATCACTGAACATAGCCTCGGGTATTAGTATATTAAGTAGGAATGCAATAACAGGTAATTTTAAAATGCAGAATCAAGATGTAGCTCTTTACTTTCTATTTCCAAAAACATTAACATTTCTTGCCTAATTAGTTTAGCAAATAAGACCGGTCTGCTTACCATATTACTATTTATAAACTAATATCTAAATTACCTAACATAATGCTAATTAGATAAATTCTTAAAATGGCAGCGATTTAAATAAAATACATTCATTTTTGTTTTTAATACTTGGTCGTTCAATTATTGCAAGGATCCATGTTGTTTCTCAGAATTATTTCCCCAGTGTTGGGGACTTAGATACTCTAGTAATATGTTCAAATATCAAAGTCAAAGGCCTATATGCCATTACCAAAAAGAAACAACATACAGTGGGGTGTTTGACTGTATAACCTCGAAACTTTTCACTAAACCTTTCAGGACCCCGATTTCTTTTACAAAAATAAATATACTTACTACTAAAACAACTTTATGACGTTACATGTTCTAGAACTTGCTAAAATTAATATGACAACCAGATCCATGTGTGTGTTTATAAGAAGGGTGTGTGTGTACTGCCCCAACTCCATCCGTGTATGTACAGACAACAAAATTATAAAAGGGTAAATAAAACAGAAAGCTTACACAAGTCATAAATTTGATTTATAGAGATTAAAAAAGGCGCTTTAGAAACGGCTCGAACGAAAATTTTCGGTGGGACGAATCGGGAGACGAGTAGTAGCGTCAGCGGAAAAAGTATTGTAACTGTCATTTTATTAATAATTCTGTTATTTCCAGTACAATATTGCAAAACCGAACATTATTTGGCAAGAAAGTATGTTGTTTTTATTTTAATGTTAAATAAATTGCATCGACATGTGCAATTGAAAGTTAATCTGTTAGTAAGCTTGAATTTTTTTTCTATGTTGCTTCGAATTTCTTGTAAAATAATAATGTTTTAGAAAGCTTTGCTTCTACTACGAGGCTACGTTTTAGGTACTACCAAAACGGATATTATGACCATAAAGATTTTCAAAAAACATAACAAAGAATACTATTTCAAAAAATAAAACACAGTAACATTATTTCCACTTTCTGCGGACCGTACTCATGTCAGCGCAGTGTCGATGTTCGGGGCCGTCAGAGGGGGCGCCGTAAGAAAATTTACAGGCACTGCCGTATTTCACCCCCGCCTTTTTTGTTAATCTACCCTCCTAATGCGTCGCTTTGTTTACCTGCTGACCGTACATAGTGTCCTTAGTTAACGTGTTCAGATGGAATTATTACGCCTATTTTGTTAAGGTGTACTTTTGTTTGAGGGGTAAGCAGAAAGCTAGGTTGTGATTATGGGATCTTGGGTGTTTATGTGTGTTTGGTATGGGAGATTAAAACCGAGAATTCTAATGCACTTGAGGGTAACAACAGTTTTACGTAGTAAATGCAGGTGATAATGACAACGGTATTAATTATTACGACGAGAGAAGATCTCGGGACAAAGAAGTAAAAGAAAATAAATAAAAATTAAGAATTTGAACTAGGTGGAGTGAGCATATTCAAAATTTTGCGGGTGTCCTCATATGAATAGCTTTGTCTCCCTCTTTTGAGACCGTAACCGACACTTTAAAGTTACGGTCATTGAATTGCAAGCATTTTCTTTTATACTGCTTTTGAGTTTTCTTTTCGTCTACTTACGTCTATCTTTTAGCTTTTTATTTGGATATATTGCATGTATATGTAGAATATGCCTTATTGTACACCGAAATGGACTGCTAAACAAGTTGTGTTAACCTTAGAGAATTCAAAGCAAGATTGTCTCATTTTCTCTTCGTAAATATACTAAAATTGAGTATCTCATATGCCTCAAAAGAATAGTTAAATGATCCAATTCCGAATCTTCGTCCTATATAACGTTTGCAAATGAGCTTCGCAGTTGAAAGTTGTGCAATCCAGAGATACAGCAACTTATGAGTACGGACCGAGCTTAGTTTTCGATTTGGCAAGCAGCGGAGCAATATTGTTCGGTTCGCGAGCCATTCCTACAGTATGTTTAGCGTTTTTATTAGTTATATGATTTGCGAAATATTGGGTTGTGTGCTGTTGAGAATGTGGCTGTTGTTTTTTTTTTGTTTTTGAGGTTGGTATTAGGTGATGAGGTCAGGGAGACGCATAGGGTTATCAATCACACTATTGGTTGATCGTTTGACTTCAAATGATTATATGTTCAGAAATTCAAATTATTATAAGGAAAATGGGTGGAACTTAATATAAAGTGGTGCATCGGTGGTGAGTAATAAGGTGTTACTAACAAAGTTAATCAAATTGAAATAACTTGTTGGACATAGAACAGAGTCTCAGATTTGATAGAGATTCGTGTAAAATCCACAAGAACTAATTTTGAATTAAGTTTTATGAATTATTATTTTTAAGATAAATAAAAAAAATAAAAACCCATTCCGTAAAATATTACTGAATAAATGATTTGATTTTTTGGTTTTGATTATGTGTGAAGAACAGGACCACGGAACCGGTCCTGTTCCGTGGACCCGTTCTGAGCAATTTTTTACACACAAATACTGTCCCTTGATCCTTTGACAGGATTAACAGCTGATCCACTTTCCATCCGTTCCTACCAGTCTAGACATATCGAATGCTATCACCTTTAATGGCCATCCACTTGCACATTTTAACCCTTCGACTGGTCATATAATTGGTCCAATGAGGGGGAGACCGGGTTATTTCATAATCTACGGCACTCCCCCCTCTCCCCCCGCTGCAGACGGATCAACGCTGCACAATCCCGGCGATAGAATTTTATGAGACCCCCGGATGCAGCGTGGTAAGCAGTAGTCATAAATAGTTGCGAGTGTTAGAGTTGACTGGATGTGGCAGGTTATATTTTATTGATTTATTTTTGAATGGAGATATTTAGATATGTTAAATGGATATGTATCTACAACTAAAGTTATGTTATTGACTATGAAAGCCAAAGATGTAGTCATAAATCATAGGTATAGCGAAGGCTTTAATAATAAAGATGGATGGTCATACTTTTAGAGCACGTGAAAGGAAATTCCATAGATATACAAGTTAGTAAAAGATAAACAAGATATGAAATCAAATGTAGCTTCAGATTTGGAAAATTAGTTTAGAATTTGATATTATACAATAGGGAAGGGATGTAACGCAAAGTTTCAGCGACAGGCGAAGGGAAAGAACCCCAACCACGTACCTGCTTTTGCAACAGTTGAAAGATAAATGTAGTATCAAAAAAATAACCAATTTAGGATTACTATCAGTGCTTAACATTACACAGTCAACCAACCAACCTAAATAAAAAAAAAGCAGACATGATTATATTTCTTTATCAACCGCGCTCCATCCAGTTCCAGCACCGGCCACATCTGTTGGCAGCACATTAATGCACTACGACTGTACGTAACTATTACGGCGTGAGTTGTGGATTTGTTTTGCCGGTCAGATAGTTGAAAATATGAAAATGAGTTTCAAGTTTCACTAAGATGTGGAGCGACATCAAATTTTATGGACAAAACAACTTTTGTATTAATTCTGGTACAAGTTGTGTGTTCTATTGGATGGTGCTATATTACATTATGTTTTTAGGGAGTTATTTCTAGGCACTAGTTGATAGTTATGGGTGAGCAGGGCTTTATGTTAGTCACTGTGGTTGATTTATAAGCCTAATGGTAGTGTAGA
Source organism: Brachylomia viminalis (assembly GCA_937001585.2). Lineage (NCBI taxonomy): Eukaryota > Metazoa > Arthropoda > Insecta > Lepidoptera > Noctuidae > Brachylomia > Brachylomia viminalis. The sequence goes on from OW443304.2 coordinate 24,929,063, forward strand.
TGTAGCTTTAGTAGCATTTTCGCATTTTTGACTTGGTCATTTTTGGGATGTGTGGAATGTATTAGTTTCAGCAAACAAAAATAAGTGAATAATCTCTTTAAAGTTTAAAATTCCATGATTTTCTGTTCGGCGTTCTTATTAGTTAGTCAGAGTAGACAAACCCGTAAAAGTACCTACGATTTAAAGAACGTTCGCATTCTAATCTCAATCTATATACGGGGTTATTGGTAATACGTCGGCATTCCTTTAGGGAAAAGAAAAGAAAGAAAGAAAATGCGTTTATTGGCATTACAGCAAAATAAATACACCTTAATACTATAAAAACAGAATACAAAAATTATAATGCCAAACGGGCCTCAGCTCAGCATAATGTTAGATGACAACACAAGGTGTACCACCTGACGCTGATTTTCAGCTGCAACCCACGAGTGCCATACGCTAGAATAACAAAACATAGGGAAGCTTGTGTCCGTTTTAATACATTAATAGAATGAATTAAATGTGATAGTACATAAAGAAAAGCTCATACAAAAACAAATAAAAGGTTGTGACATACATGTGTGTGTGTTGTATTGTGATTAGTGAAAAAAAAAGTAAAATAAATAACCAATATGTGCGTATTACCTATATAAAAATAAATAGAAAATACCCATAGGACAAAATTGTGTGACTGCATTGTTCCCCTTACTTACGAGATCGATAAAATTGGTAAAGTTGATAAAATTAATAAAAATTATAAAATTGATACAAAAGATGGTTTTATATAGCAGATATGTCGGCTCGAACATTTTCAAAATCCTTTTGATGGTTTATAAGAAATTCTTTTAATTTCAATTTAAAAGGGATTTTTTTCTTTTAATTTTTTTAGGGGGTTGTTTAGGGGAGGTAATTTGCAAATTACCCCATATAAACCTATGCAAATGTCAGCCATTTCCGAGTAATTTGACATTTTATATTTTTTTGGCGGTACAGAACGGAAAAATTATTTTAAAAAAACAAGGTATGTTTTTTTATAGGGGTATTTAGGGGGTGACAAAGTTTATATGGAAGTATTTTAGCGCACGGTCTGATTAACTCGAAACTTAGTTCTTATATTTAAGACCAAACAGAATGAATAACGTGTATCAGGGTTTTTCGATAATCGTTCCTTGATGAGGGTTATTAAATTTTGAAGGGGAGGATTTTATTGCGTGGTTTTATTCACTCAAAAATTGGTATGAATAATATTTTTAGTTTAAGATGGAAACATCCGAAACGATTTTTCGAAATTAAATTAAATTCGCTGTGGAGGGAAAAGAGCCCGAATAAAAATCTTATTCCTTTGGTTAAAAAACTTGAAACTTGGCAATATTTTCCTCTGTAAACATAAAGACTGGCACTTTTAGTTTTTTAAACAGCACCTCACAAAGGATTTAGAGGGTGTCAAAGTTAGTAAGCAAAGGCACTGTCGGAATAACTCGAAACTGGGTTCTAATAATTAAAATAAAAAATAAAAAGTCCTACATTCAAAAATCCTCCCCTAATGGGATGAAAATGGGTAATAAAGCTTAGATTTTACTGCTTGTTTCAATTAACTAGAAAATGGGTACAAAATATGGTCCTCCAGACCGTATTTCGACCATGGCGGCCAATCTCAACGTAGACTCGGCGCGGGAGATATTATATAGCGCACAAGTGCGTGCGCAGACACAGGTGCACCCACTCTTTCCTCACTCTCATAGTCCGATGGGACGGCAATCCGACACGACCGGAGAGAGACCAGGTGCAAGACCAATGACTCAACGTGCTTTCCGAGGCATGGGGGTACCACACCACCAACTTGCAAACTCCAGGCCGGTTCTAAGAAATTCCTAATGGAAAAACCCAATAACACTTTGCTTCGACCTGGGAATCATACCCTGGACCCCACGCTCAGCAGTCGTGCTTGCAACCACGAGACCAACGGGACAGTCAAATGATGTTAGATCATACAACGGAACCGTAACAAACGTTTTTTTTTAAACAAGCTCAGTCGTGGTGAAATGGGAGGACACTGTTTATTTGAAAAATCTTATTCCACTGATCTATAACTTAAAAATTGGCCCGAATACGTATTTATCTAAATCTATATACTATAACTAATATAATAAAGCTAAGGAGTTTGTTTTTTTTTTTGTTTGAACGCGCTATCTCTAGAACTACCGGTCGGATTTGAAAAATTATTATCCCATTTGATAGCCCAATTCTTGAGGAAGGTTGTAGGCTATTTCATATCTTAGGAACCGAGCAAAGAGGAAAAGGCAGAAATAACGCTAAACGAAAACGAGGTAAAATTGCGGGCGAGGGCGGGCGATGCGATGCGACGCGGTGGATCGAGGGAACAAAAAAAATTACGCGGACGAAGTCGCCGGTATAGTTTTGGGCACTGATTGTCGCTGATCTGATATGAGATTACGACTAGATACGGGAATTGGTCTTCTATTTAGGTCGCGAGTTCAGTTCCTACTTCTTTTCACAACTTATTCATACCCTGAGAGCTCTGTAATTACAACAAAAACACCAACATTCCTCATGACAATTAATCCACTTATAAATTTATAACCCTCCCCATACCACCGCTACTCATTTCATCAACCTTTCAACTCCTAACTTTAGTAACCAACTCGAAGTTGAACAGTCTTGTAGGAATATAAAAGATCGTTGAGTGAAGACTGCGGGGTGACATGATACGGACAAAAGGCACCAGATTGCACCTACCTCCCCTTGTGTTAAGGGGATTTTATCTCGCGTGGATTTATTGGGTCTTAGGTAAGTTTTGTTGAGAATATGGTGAGGCTGTAAAAGGAAACTTGTTTTGTAGTATGCTAGTTTTACAGGGTGGATTTGTTAATTTAAAAGGTTTTAATCAATTATGAGATAGCATGGGACTTACATACTTAAGCCAAAAGGTTTTTATTTCAAGACTATTATTTAAAAAGATGGGCTCTACACTATTGGCCAAAGGCTGCTGTTTCAGGTAAAATTGTAGGCTTATGACAAAGCAACTAACATCCTATCTCTACCCTCCCGACACTTGCGAATGTTTTTGAACCATTAGTATGCCCGGACATTCAACAATATTAAAAAAAATCTTTTGTTTTTGTAACTCTAATTTATTTCAATAAATATTTAATTATTTCTGACCACCAGCTTTACTGCTTTAAGATCCACTTGTAGTAATTTAGTCACTTTTGTCGCAAATGTTGCAGCTTCGCTTGACACTTATCAGCAGGTTGACGCCGTATACACTGATTTTAGCAAGGCTTTCGACAAAGTGTCTCACGGAGTGCTTATTCAGAAGCTTGCTGCGTACGGCTTAGTGGTTTCTCTTCTTAACTGGCTTCACTCCTGTCTAGGTGATAGGTCCTTTTACGTGGTTGTCAAATATTTTAAATCAATACTCAATACTCAATTTTTATTGCATTCCATATGTAAACATTGATAAATAGCCTCTGGGGTTCCTCAGGGTTCACATAGTCTTAGGTTAGAGCGTTCTGCGAGAACAACCAAAAAAGTTCCAAGCAACGCAAAACGTCTTCAAAAATTTGACAGGGCCTCACTCGAAAAACGTAGAGATAATAGTTATTTAATCTTTCTGTTTAATATTCTTTACAGTAAAATATACTGCCCCCATTTGTTAAGCAAGTTTAATTTAAACATTTCCTATAAATATCCGCGTCACCCTATCAAACCGCTACGTCCCCCATTCCGCAAAACTGTTTCAGAGTCTAGTTCCCCAGTCCCAAGACTGCAGACTTCTAAATAATTGTGATGAGGGGATTGATATTTGTTGCACTACAATGTGAAAGTTCAAGCGCCGAGTTCACCAAAATATGTAACTAACTACTACGTAACGCACCATTATCCCAACTATTGTCAATGACTGTCTTGTTAAAATTGTGTACAAATTATGTGTAATTATGCCAACGGCACGGTTGGCGCAGTGGTTAAGCGATTGACTGCTGCGCTGCGTGCCGCGGGTTCGATTCCCGCACGAAACAATAAATTTTAATTTATTAATTTACAAATATTTGTATGACCTGCAAGTAGTTGTTCCGGGTCTGGCTGTTTGTGTATGTGAGTTTAATGTTTGTAAACGCAACCACAATACAGGAGAAATTCCTAGTGTGGGTCAACGTTTTTTTTAACGAAATAAAAAAACTGTTAATATTGTTTTCTTTTTATTTCATTGATATAATGTCTGTCTGTTTATTTGTTATAATGTTTTTGTATGCTGTGTCTATCGCTTAATATTGTGCACTTGGCTTGTGTTAATTGGTTGAAATTAAATTAAATGTTTATTCCTGTAAGTAGAGCTTTTAAGACACTTTTAAACGTCAATATTTTAAAACTAGATGGCGCCGGTATTTCCTAGCTGACTGATCCCTGAGAAGAACAGCCGAAACAAACTCAGATTTCATGGTCTCTTTTTAAAGTCCAAACATTGTATTATTAGGATTTTCTGTGCGTCTAACAATGCAGGGCCATGTCTTGCAGGGCCTTTTGAAGAAACAGCCATTGCAGCTTTGAGTTGACCTGTCCTAACAGACGGCAGGCATGTTGGATAGTGTAACAATTGTTGGTAGACCAAAAAAATAACTAATAATAACATGCTTTCTTTTTTTTCTAAATATATTACTGATATTTTACTATCTAGATTGCCTTGAATTTTTAGAGTACATATGGGGGCTCTTTTCATAAGCTGATCACACATTAAAGTCGCGAGTCTAAAAATCTAGTCAGGAGGTATTTACTTACCGTTTAGAGCACAATAACTTATCAGGATTTTTCTTCTTATTCTTTTTTTTTCTTAAAGCCACCCATACAGCATCCATCCCCTTAACAGTTGCAGCGGATTTCAAGACGGACGGACGGACAGCGGGCGGGGGCAGGTAAAGGGGTCAACCGTCATCGATCGGGGTTCAACCCGCCGTAATCATACCCCACTTGTTTATTTTATATTGGAAATGTCAGCGCCGTGTGTGATGGTTGGTTGTTTCTGTAGCTGCACGACTATGGAAGGGTTAAGATGTGTTTTGAGGAAATGGGGTAGTGTTGTGGGAGTTGTGAGTTTTATGAATTGTATTTGTGTGAGGAAAGAGATTGAATGATTAACCGACTCATTTCTTGTTTATTGAATTTCACTGCGGAGATCTCTCATTCAAAACTCGGGGACAAATACTTACTTATTTTGATGAGATATTTATATAATTGTTTGCATCGTTTAGCCCTTTTTGATATGTTTATCCACCTCCGAATTTATTTTCAGTTTATTTATTCGACAGATCAGATAATTTTATCTAATATCTATAACATTTTTGAATTTATCTTGTCAATAGTTCCTATCTGGACACTGTGAAAAGGCCATTAGCCTAAATGAGACTAAGTCACCCTGAGAGCTTATTTGAACTGTTTTGGAAATCTTAGAAATTCCATCACATATTCCTGGACATTTTCACTTGAAATTATCAGGTGCATGCTTGCAAGTCCCCGTTGTGTTGCGGTGGGACTGCAGCTTACAACGCCGCCTCAAAGAGACTGGCGACGACTTAACACCTTACTCGAGCAGCAGTGAATGTTTAATAGCGGTCACTTTGTCAAGACATGCTCTCATGGGCTTTTTGAAAACTGACTGGGAGTGTGGTTCCATTGTAGGACGATTTTTGGTATGTTTAAGGTCATTTGGTGTAATGATTGGTAGAAGAACTGTTTATTTGAAATAATGTTGGAACTTGAAGATGTCTGATAAAAAGAGCTTCAGCTACATTAAAATTATTTAAAGCTGGTTTTTATTGTTAAAGAACATTATCTATTCTTTCGTTTCTGCTGCCAATGTTAAAATTTTATAACTTTACTTTGAAAACTTTCTGAAGCAACTTCTGTCACCGTTTATGTATTTATCCAGTATCCGTGAGTTCGTGCCTTGGAAACGTACCCAGCTAGTGCATGCACGGAGTGCGTCGCGACCACACGGACTGTCTTACCCCTTTATGCACGTCCCCTCAATACAAGCGCTGCATATTTTAACCTTACCTCGACCACAGCCCGCTTCGTAAACGCTATCTGCTTTTGACTTCGCAAACATTACTTTACCTTACCGAGAGCCGAGGTCGTTCTATTCCCAATTGTATCTTCGTCGAGGTAAGACGTGTCGTTGCTCTCGCGACTGCAAATAGTATTTGGCAGGTGAGTAAAAGCAAAGTCATTGGTCGCGCTTGAGATATTAGCAGCTTCAGTGCTCCAGATGGGTGCATTTACGTGGAGATATTTCCGATTTGATAGCCTTTGAGGCGGCGTGAATTCTGAATGAGTTTGGCTTCGGCTTGCTTTTGATTTAGGTGTCGTGGGTGCCAGAGGGAATAAAGATGGGTAAATTTTTTGGAAATGAATTTTTGCGAGGATTTATTTATCAGGTTTTATTTGCGGTAAAATATAAGATTAATTTCGTCCAAATAAATCCAAAAATATTGCTTTTTTGGAGGACAGTCCTTTACATCTTATTCAAAGGGCTCTTAGCATAATTATACCAACCAAAGATTGAAATAAATGGGGTGAAATTGTAGGAAATGTCCGGTTTGATCCCATCACGAATCACGATGCTAGAAAACGACTGAAGGAGGACCCTTTGAAATGAATTGAGAATGAGCATAAATTTATTTATTTATTCTGTAGGTTCAAGAAAAAACTCGAGAAACTAATAAAACACTAGGTACATAAAGTGTAGGACTTTATAACTATGTAAATCTTGAACAATAATTTATTTCCATTCATCTGAAATCCATTAGGTACTTAGTACAGCCACAAAAACACACACTCCCAGAATTTCGCAAACAATCAGTCCCTCACAGTCCACATACCTACCATATGTTTTTCATATCGTCACATCACCCGAGGTTACAGCGAAACTAACCATTGTTCTTGCACGACAACCTGCCACGGACGAGCCAGTCGAGCTGTCTCAGATGTGACGTCACTGTATTTTTGTCAAGCAGTGTTGGTAGATGAGGACGGTGTTTATTTAGAGGAGAGTTTTTATTTAGACCGGCTGCAGGCGTCAGAATGTTAAATGGATATTGTACATACATATGCTTAATGGGTAGATTCAAAAATAAGCCTTTATTTAAAACTTCAAGAAGGCAATGACCAAGGTCCAAAGTCCAATGACAATGACCAAGGAAATGAAATTACATCAACTTAAAGTGGGGTCGAGATGGGGCGACGCTAAAAATAGTAAAAGTTACATATACTATGGACCTCATGATAATAATATATTAGTCGACTAAAACTCAATGATCGTTCCCAAAATCTACCTTTATTGTTTCTATAGATTTCAGTAAAGGGAACAACGGATATATTCTGTCTGTATTGTAGTGTCGATCCCTGGCATCTGCAGAGCTATTCAGTAACAATCTCACAGTGATAACATAGGTGAAGCGAGCTTGAAGTGAGTTGTCGATAGTGCCAATCCCTAGCATCAGGTGGGATCATAGCTCACTTCACCTAAGTTATCACGGTGAGATTGTAACAGAATCGACCTGCAGATGGAATGACAGTTCACTTCACCTAAGTTTTCAGGGAGAAATTTTTACAGAACAAACCGGCTGCATTAAAGTGATCACTGAAACAAAACACTGAATTCTATGTCCTTGTTCACCCGCTAATAAATAAGACGCAGACCCATAAAAATAAATACGGCACAAAAGATATTACAAGTGATAATACAGCAGTGTGAGTTGGTAGGCAGACAGTGTCGTCACGCGTCGCTGATAATTCGCGCTACAGCTGAAAATGAGCTGCATATCACTGGCTATCCCATGCTCATACAGGGTGAGGCATTTCTATTAAAACCAATACATTATTCTTATTAAAACCTGGCAATGATGGTCTTCAACTGTACAGCGTAGACAATGTAGAAGGTGTATAAGAGTATAGATAAATAGTATGGGCACCTGTGTTTATAATAATAATAAAATTACCAAATAAAAAAATAAAATAAAAAATAATTTAGTGTTTTGTGAATCCAGTTCTTCTAACTGAACAGACAGCTGTGCTGCTGCTGGGGAGTTTGTTGCGCCACTTCTTCTTCTAGGAAGTGGTGAAGGGCGAGCGTTTTGGGGGACTGTCTTATGTAATTTTTCAAAAAGTGCTGATTCTTAGCCTAGTTTGAATAAATGACTTGATGTTTGTTTTTTTTTTAATAGGTTATATTATTTATGGAATATGAATCAGTATAACATGCATAATATGTTCAGCAAATTCCTAGTCCATAATAAACAAAACATGCAAAGTTTCTGATATGATGTTCAGAATTGAACCTTTGTGGCCTGATATGAAAAACATATTATAAGCGGTTCATTAGCTCGTGCAATCACCACTCTTAGCAAACTTCACTCATAAGAGACAGTTCTCTTATGAGTGAAATTTGCTAAGAGTGGTGATTGCACGAGCCAATGATGTACCTCTACAAAAATAGCAATTAAAGAAACAGTGTCAAATTCTACTTGCGTTCATAAGGCTCGCCGCGCTAGGTAGATTCAAGAGGATGATACTAGCGGTTAAGGAAAAGAATGAGTGAAGTGCAAAACACTGAATTTCATCATCTTAACTTGTACCTATGTATACAAAGTTGCTTATCTTCCTTAAATTCAAATTTAAAAAATATTTTTTCACGTAGTCCTACATGGGCATTTATGAAACGTCAGAAGCTAGGTGCATAGTTCCAACTGGTCGTTTCCTATGGAGAGGAGCCGGCAAGAAACTCCAAGATACTCTTAAGACCCTGAACCAGGGACCTCCACCAAAATAGTTCTGAGTTTTAAAGCACCAATATAACTTTTACACACCCTGTAGATCCTCCTTGTACTACCAGACACCGTTCGCCGCGCAGGCGTAAAATTAAAATTAAAATAAACAAAAGGCAACACTCGTCCTACACCCCGGGGCCGGCCGTATTAAAGCTTTTGTCCTAAGATTAGCTGTTAAGAAAGGCCTTACTACCAGCTAGGACTGTCGTCTGAACCTCACTGGTACTGGAATTAGTCGGTTTTATGAAGGGGGGTCGGGGGGAGGGGACTTTTGTTGAGAAAACTATGAGGAATGAAGTATTGTTGTGACTTGATGTTTGTTAGTGTTTTGTTTTAACGCGTTTTTGTTTTGTTTTTGGAATGGTTGGGTGTCCTGTTTGGTAGTGGTATGATTGGGTGAGCGTTAAGTGTAGTGTAGTTGCTTATGTCGGTTTTTTCTCGTGATGATATAAAAATTCGTGTTATAAGCAAAGGTATCAACCGAACTCAACCTCGTTGCATTTCAAAACAAGTTGTTGATTTTTTATTTCCTTTTTTTTGGCGGTTTAAAGGTGTCATATTTTCTTGACAGCTTAGAAAATATTTTTATTTTTTTTACTTTATTATTAATTATTTTTAATTAAAATACTGAATTTCAATTCCTACTTATCTGTTCGTGACGACGCGTCACCTAACAGTGATATATAGTGTTTTTATATAAACTTAAATCATAGTGTTATACATGTTTATTTAACACTATTAACAGTGGTGAAAATAGTGTTTGCTACATAAAACCGTACGTACGACACCTATCAACCTCAATTGATTGGGTTATGTAACCGTAATTTATATTTTTTTAGTACGTCCGGGTAACCTAGATCAAGACATAGCCCTGGACCTAACTTTTACATATCTAGTCCTATTAAAAAGCCTATTTAATTGAGTTTAAGTATCGTGCTACGATAGATTTCTATTTGTTAATATTTTGTTTCTATTAACCGGCTCTTTTTGCGGTTGCGGCTCTCGATAAGGTAAAGTAAGCCAGCACCTGAGCGCGCGCGTAAAATAGATCATTTGTAGTCATCAGCTTGGTATTTTTTAATCAAGAAATTTCAAGTAGTATTCCGGAGGAGTCCCGAAAATTGCATTCTGAACAGTTACAAAGACTTGTGATATTATTTCAACGGTAATCCTTTACCGGTGGTCAAAAACAAACATCCTTTAACAGACGTCAAAACCAAACATCCTGTAATGGAGGGCACATAACCCTTCAATGTCAAAAACCTTGGTACATAGAAGTAGGTCATTGTCTTGAAGATATTTATCATCCTGAACTACCGGTGCAGAACGTCAGCGCCGCCTGGACAGGGAGTGACCTATCCTCACACCGGAACAAACCTAGATGGGTTTACAACCACCCTACACACTTTGCTTCCGGCGATCACGCCCGTCTGGCACACTATCTTCTACATACGTATCACTTTACTTAATTAAACAAAAGTGACATCATTATCAGCTCGAGGTTGGTGATAAGCATATCCAAATACGTATCTCGATCGTTGGACTTCCCCATTCATTCAGCATCTACCAGCCACCCTGCATAAAAATTATACAAACCCTGGAATGTAGAATAACTTAATTAATTTAGAACGTAATAATTGACTTTCAATGTTGACTGTACCTTTGCGCGAATAAGTATGTAGAATAAGTACATACTTATTAGCGCAATGGAATGTAGAATAAGTTCTGAGTTGAGCTGCACGGTTACTGACAAATGTGTGCACTGACTGGACAGGTCCACTCAATCTGTGTGGTTCTTTCCTCAAAAGACCATTTCAGACACAAATCTACATGGTCCTCAAAGATTATTATAATATTTTTCTAATTATTGTGAATGTGAGAACTATGTCGGTCATTGCTTTTTATAAATTTATTTTTGTATTTTTTCAGCTTAATCATGATCTGGCAGTTTAAGTAATTTATGCGGCCTACTCAAATGTCCTTTCTTTGGTATTGTTCGTCGAATCGTTGAACTCCTTGAGTCTAAGTTGAGCTGCACGATTACTGACAATTGCGTGCACTGACTGGACAGGTCCACTCAATCTGTGTGGTTCTTTCCTCAAAAAACCATTGCAGACACCGATCTACATAGCCTTCACATGATCTGACCAAGATTTTGACTGGACTTTTAAAGAGATTGTGACCTCTGAGTTTGTTTCGGCCTTTCTTCTCAGAGTAGTCAGATAGGAAACGCCGACCTCATCTAGTTTAAAAAAAAATATGATTGACGTGTAAAAGTGTTTGTTCAAACCTACTTACAGAAATAAACCATTTATCAATATAGTGCCTAGCTTAGCAATAAATAATGTTACAACATAAAAAAATTCAAAAAATTAAGCAGATGATCCAAAGTCATTACGCCATCGCACCTTCTATGATTGTATCAATATCAAGTAACATTCCATATTCACCTTGGGACATCTTTAATTCTGTATACTTTCCCAAATTATGTATAAAGGCCACAAAATATTACGCAAATCATAATTCAAATTGTCTCCTTTTTTGTCATTTATCCTATACTTAAATATAATGAATTCTAAACTTCACTTAATACTGTGCTAGAAGGCGATTTCGAAAATTTTGTAACTTATCATTATCTTATCGATAAATTCCATGAATATTAAAAATCTTTTAAAACTAATCTACAAATTAATATTCCGAACAAAATGCTAATCAACTTAAAAACAATCTACGCAAATGGCACAGTGGACAAGACACTAAATTTCTCTAGACAAAGAAAAAAAATTGCGAGAAAAAAAATTATCTCGACATTTATCACAAAGTAGAATTCCTTTTAAAAAGTAAATTCTTTTCTTTAGCATCGATGGAAAGAACAGCGAAAGAGAATTAATGCAAAACAAAAGTCCCGCTATCTGGATGGTGGGCGTAGCGGCGGCACTAAATTACTCGATGGGCGTCAACCCACCGCCATGTATCAATCAGGCTGGCCCAGATTTATGGGACAGTACACTTCGGAATCGTTAGCCTCCGCGACGAAAATGTGTTACTGTTATCCTGTGTCTTCCGACTTTTCTCTTTTTTCGGAGGGTGGGGTGTACTTCGTTTATCTAGACTTGCGAAAATACGAATTGCGTGATTGTGTTCGTTGAAATTGATGGGGAACGCTGCTATGTACTTAACTGAACACCTACTTTGTACAAAAAATAAATAAAGTTTTTAAGCTTGAAAGTCTTTGTCTAAATCAAGACAATTATCAGAAAAAAAACTCAGCCATGAATTAAAACAGTGTAATTTTTTTTCAGGGTCCTTCATGTTGTAATAGTCGAACCACGATCGTTCCACTTTGAGCCCTCTCTTTGAAATCTATGATGAAAATTCCAAAACTGATCGAATCCGCTTGTAGGCCTGAAAATCAAAGAAAGTCGCTCAAACATCATCCGAATTAATATCAGAATTGTATACACTTAAACTCAAAAAGCCACATGAAAAATTCAAGCCTCACATTTTTTTTTACAAAAACTAAAAATAAATAAATCCTTTAATTACAGGCACAAATACAATAAAAACATTTATAAAATTAACTTTTTCCAGTACAGTCTGTGTTGCCATCAGCATTGATGGTTCTGTCCCATCCTTTGTCGGCGTGAAGCACTGTGCTCTTGTCATGTTGACATAAATGGAAAAAATGCGAATGGCCGCCACACTGAGGCTAATTTCCTTTTCAATGTTCCCTGTCCGTGTCCGTGTGTCCATGTCAGTCCGGCTTGACGTCCCTTTCAGCTATTTCAAGCTTTGATGTTGTATTTGATGGTAATTAATTATGTTTGTAATTTTTTACGTGTGTGAGTTTTTGTAATTAATATTTTTATGATGTTTTAATTAGTTGCTGATGAGTGTGTTTGATTTGTGAGAGTGGAATTTGTGTTATTTTTTTGATTAGCTGTGTACTGGTTAGTTTAATTTCCTTTGAACGTATTTGACACATAATTACTTTTTGAAAGAAGAAATAATAAATAGTTTGACTAGTCACTAAAAGTCGGTAAAGCATATTTTACTTTATGGAGTTGTTATTTTATTAATTCATAAGAATATTTAAACAAGGCGGTTACAACAGTCGCTCTGACAACGGCAATTAAAAGCCATAACCGGAAAGTTTTTATTTTCTTTAAAACTTGCACACATCTGGTATCATCATCATAAAATAAGTTTTCAAAAAAATATTTTCAGCGTCCTCAAAAAACCTTCGCGATCCAAGTCACACGTACCCGGTACGTACCTCCTTCTGCGTACAAAATACGAGCGACACGCGTAACTGTAATGATACGATTGCGTAAACACACAACAACTCACACCTGTGCGGTATTTACGAGTTGTGCTCGACTGTACGCCAATTTATTCGCACTGTTGTTACTTTTGTGCTTTATAGTACTGTACGAGTCTATTGAATGATTGGGCGTTAATTTTGGTGAAAATGCTGCGAGTGATGACTATTTTTCTTTGTTTCTTTATTATGTTATTTTCTTGAAATAACGCTCATTCTATTTTTATTAAGTCGGCACGTATATTTGTCTTACTTTTTTTTATTAATTTTAAAGCATGTACCTACCGGTGTGCATCATAAGCAGACTTTTAAAGACAAGTAAATTTCAAACCTTTTGCATCCTCGAAACAGTAAGAGGTTGATCATTGCAAAATAAAACACAACAGAGAGTAATACAAGACTAATCTTTACTACTGTCGACGCCGCCATTCTGTATCCCCGCCATTTGAGTCCCAAAAAAATACAAATTATATTAATAAAAATGCAAATTTTAAGTTTAATTCAACGGTCCGATTAGCCTCCTTGAGGGTACAGTGACGTAGATAACCGACAGAGCTGAGGTACAGTCGCGTAGATAAGCGGCTTTCATTACTGGCGTGTCGCGGCGACAATGGATTGCGACAACAAATCTCGGCGCTGAGTTATTTGTTGCTTCTGAGGTTATGTCGGTGACTGTACCTGTTATTGATGCTTTTGTTCTTGATTGTAGTGCAGTCTTGGAGGTGATGGGAAGTTGGGAGGCGTCTGAAGTGTAATTCGCCAAAAAATTTAACATATCTTTTGGTATTTTACCAAAAAAAAAATGTGTTACAGAATTTCTCTGAGCCGACAGTGTCTGATGGAAAGTGGATACCAAACCCTTTAAAAATCCTCAACAAATGCTGATTTCACAGACAACATTTTTTTTTTAAAAAAAAGCTCATCTTATGTATCTGAAATTACAGCTAAAACAAAATACCTATTTATGACTATATTAAATGAAAAGGGTGTTTTCATTCAACAACGTTGATGGATTACCGTCTTACATTAAATAGCTTGTTGCCTCTTACTGCAGTTGCCATTTTCTCATATTATGCCATCGTTGAGCTCCTTGAGTCTAAGTTGAGCTGCACGATTACTGACAATTGCGTGCACTGACTGGACAGGTCCACTCAATCTGTGTGGTTCTTTCCTCAAAAGACCATTTCAGACACCGATGTACATATCCTTCACATGATCTGACCAAGATTCTGTCTGGACTTTATACTTTATATTTAATTTATACTTACTAAATTATCATTTAGAGGCAGCTGGTAAGTGTATTGAAATAAACAACGCGATAGGCTTTAGCATTCCTTTTGGATCATTTATTTTATTTATTTAGGATCTACCACAAAGGATACACATTAACCTACAATATAAATCACAATAATGATAAAACTTTCTAAAATTTCGGAAGTCATATCAATTATTTTTCATGGAAGCCTGATTTTTTTGTAGGAAGGTTTATAAGTATTTCATTATGTTTTATTTTTTATATATAACTACTCCACACAAATTCGTATACCTTCGTTTGCTAAGTAAATAACAGTGATAGGAATTTATTACAACATCATCAACATACATTATGTGGAATAAATACGTTTTATTGAAGCTAACTCAGAAACCACTCATCAGAACCTGACCAAGTGTATACTGGACCACCAAGTATACGCTTTCAAACAAAAGAAAGAAATGAAAACTTTTTTCAAATCGGTTTATGAATGAAGGAGTTCTGACCTTCCTCTTTTTTTGAAGCCGGTTAAATAAGGTTCTTATACGTGTGCTCTTTCAATTACAGGAGACCACGGCATGCACATATAACTAGGTGTAAGCAGGATAAAAATAAAAATAGAGAAAATGAATGATGGAATTTGAGATTGAATTTGATTATGGATTTGATTTGTGATAAAGCATCACCTTTGTATTTATTTTTCTTCTTGTCTGTTTATCTACATGTGTCATAAATGGTTAAATAAATAAAAAATATATTAAAAGAATGAGCATTCGTATTATTTATTTATTTAAATGTCATATACTATCATTACAGGTCTTATCCTAATGCAATAGCCAAGTCACACAAAATTAAAATTAAAGCACCAAATACAAATCAAAATCGTATAGAGCATTGTTTGTAACATCGTAAACAAGAGTAGTTTTGCCAATTCACCCCAGCAGTGACATGTAAATATATCAATTTCGACCTGAATAACATTGATGGTGCGAATTGCTCGAGTCAGAGGGGTATTGGCCAGAAAGTTGATCCTAGCTGATGGTACAGTCACGAGCTTTAATTTGGGACCCATTTCCGTTAAATGTTGTTAGAACAATCATAATGCAATAAGGTCGAAACTTTGAAACTTTGCTTTAAGGTTGAAATGTTGAATGTCAAGTTAAGACATAAAATGTCTTATCTAATCGACCTATGAAATGATAACCTCGTTGCAAAAAGCTATCATTACGATTTTCTAATTACGAACATGTGTCGTGTCAGTGTCATTTAAGAAAATAGTTTAATGTGATATTTTCACAAAATATAATTTACCAATTAATAAAATGCTTGCGGCTAATCGTGACCAAATAAGGCTCCAAATTATTGATTTGCACGAACAAGGAGTAGGCATTCACGAGATATCGCGACGAATAAATGTGACAAGAAACACAGTTCGCCGCTGGGTTCGACGCCACGGGAACGAGGAAAATATTATTGACTTACGACGAAACAACCATCACCCGCAAGTTATAACACAAGAGCAGAGCCGCTTGATGCAAAGGCAATACCTGAAGTCCACCCTTCAACAGTTAGAAGGCATCTTAAAGCTATGGGACTGCATCACAGGCGGCCTGCAAAAAAAATTGCGTTGACGGATGCCCATAAAGCTGCTCGACTTATTTTCGCACGTCAGTATCTAAATTTTGATTGGACGACGACGGCTTTCATCGATGAAAAGACTTTTCAATCTTCCCAAACGGGCAGACTACATTTGTGGCGAATTGACAGGACGCGATACACGGAAGACCACGTCATAGCTAACAACGCGTCTGGTCGCATTACAGTTAACATGTCTGGCTGGATTAGTTCAGCCGGCATTGGAGAACTAATAAATTTACCACCCAGGGCCACTGCTCAAGATTATGTCGATTTATTAGACGAGAGTGTCCTTCCAACATTGCAACTATATTATCCACAAGAAGATGTTGCTCCAATAAACTTTGTTCAAGATAACGCAACAATTCATACGGCAAGAATCGTTAGAACTTGGTTCGACAATAATAGAGCAAATTTAAATCGTATTCCGTGGCCTGCAAAGTGTGCCGATTTAAATCCTATAGAAAATTTATGGGGCTTAATGGTTCAAAAATGGTCAAATAGAAACGAAAGAACTAGAGAAGCACTTATGGATCACTGCCTCACAGTCTGGGAAAGTTTAAGGGGTACTGAATACTGATATATGTGACAAATTGATTGGATCCATGCGTAACCGGCTCCAGGCTGTGATTGACAATGAAGGTGGATATTCGCGGTTTTGAATATTTATGATAAAAAATTACTGGAGAGATTTAAATTAATTTAGTCGTAGCCTTCGGTGATAAGTGTTTATTTTGTGCACCGCTAACCATGCTTTCTATATAATTGTGTTAAGATTGAGGTTTGTGTCATAAATGTCTTAATAAATATAAAGAATAAAAAACTTTGTTTTTCTAAAGATTTTATTAATCAATATTTTAGCTGAAATCTTCTAAGCCCCCATAATCATAAACGGCCTTTAAACCTATTTTATTTTAAATATGTTGTTTTGGTCCGTCACTTTGATATTTATGTTTGAGAAAGAGACAAAACTTTTTAACTAATATAGGTTTGAAGAATAAGCGGGTTAGTTGACAAGCTATCATATATTGACAATATAATTTTGTTCTTTTTTATTTGTTTCTTTTTTCTTATGGGACCACAGGACCAAAAAGTAATTATTACTCGGAAATCGGTAATGATCGTTTGCCCTCGCTCCAGTTGACGTTAGCCCCTAGAAACGTAAAGTTGTCGATGGTAAACATTATGACGTTTATTGTTTGTGCAGTGACAGCGTTAACATAATAGCTCTAAATGGCGAAAGTTTGCTACACGATATTCAACCTTAGGTGGGTCCCAAATTAAAGCTCGTGACTGTACGACCAGCAGTGGCGGGGGTCGCCGCCTCCACACACAAGTGCAACCGCTGCAATACTCTCGGGTTGTGCTCTATGCCTCAGAGAAAGTCTCACCATGTACGAAACTAGTGCAAAATCCCGTCGCACCCCGAGTTGATTGTACCCCACCACACCCAATACGAATAGAGTGGGGTACATCAAAGGGTAAAAAGGGTATACCGGATACCCCATAAACTTTCTTATACAAGTGGCGAGTGAATTTGTTCTGGACTCGCTCTAACATCACTGAGTACTTAGCCTCATGTGGAGCCCATATGACAGCACTATGTTCCAGGTGACTCCTGACTAATGCGTCATACAGGACTCTGATGGCAGTGATGCTGGTAAAGTCTCGCGTCTGCCTTAGAACGAACCCCAAGTTTCTAAATGCCCTTTTGGAGATCTTAGTTATATGACCGCGAAACGTCAGTTCAGGAGTGAGAACAACCCCTAAAACACGTACCTGCGAGACTCCTTGGATCGGTACTGCATCCACTGCGTACTCGTAGAGTAGAGGTGCGCGCGTGCGGGTGAAACTTATCACCGAGCACTTGGATACGTTGAAATGGAGCCTGTTCATGACTCCACTCCACGATCCTATCAATGTCATCCTGCAAACGTCTGCAATCAGATTCTATGATTATGTTCGGATTTTTATATACACATTGACATTAATGAATTTTATATACATATACTATGACAAGAGTATTTACTTTGTAAAGTATTATGCTATTATTTGAACTATTGTGAATGTGAGAACTATGTTGGTCATTGCTTTTTTTGTTTTTGTATTTTTACTCTTAGTGTAATCATGATCTGGCAGTTTGAGTAACTTGTGCGGCCTACTCAAATGTCCTTTCTTTGGTATTGTTCGTCGAATCGTTGAGCTCCTTAAGTTCTGAGTTGAGCTGCACGATTGCTGACAATTGCGTGCACTGACTGGACAGGTCCACTCAATCTGTGTGGTTCTTTCCTCAATAGACCATTTCAGACACCGATCTACATATCCTTCACATGATCTGACCAAGATTCTGTCTGGACTTTAAAAGAGACTGTGACCTCACGACCTCATCTAGTTAAAAAAAAATTATGATTGACGTGTAAAAGTGTTTGTAAAAACCTACTTACAGAAATAAAATCATTTATCATTTATCCTGACCTCAAATAGCAACTTGAGGTCATCTGCGAATAATAAAGAAGATCCATTTTTGACGACTTCTGGTAAATTGTTTATCATTATTATAAATGTTCCATGTTGCTGCCTTGACTCACCCAGGACCAAGTGTAATACGGATAATAATATAATATTCATAATAAACAATATAAAATACAATAATAATAATATTACAATTGTTGAATACAATAATATTTATAATTATTTAATGAAAATAAAGATAATAATAATTACTGAAGACCAAACTGATGCATCTCCTTTATCTCTGTTCTATTGTAAGCCATTATATTTTCAGTACCAAAAATGTATTATACCTAAACCTCGTTACAGTTTTAGATCGGTGGCGGTGCAGGCAGTCGGAAATACCTAAAATCAATTTAATTTCACTCAAACACGACAACGTAATGTAAACAGATCTGCCTTTTATAACCTCTACTTTACGATGACACCAAAGTAAACTGCGCTTGCGCATCGGACGTAATATGTAAATGTGTGCGATTCGGGAAATTAGTGAAGCGGGAAGAGAATTTCGTTTTTTTTGTCAAGCTCTATCTCAACTTGCATCGTTTGTATGTTTCCGGTTAGGTACATTGTTACCCTGTTATAACACTAATACCCGGAGTGGATGTAGTTTTCATTTTTATTAAGTTTAAGCAGTTTTGTTTTTTTTTTAAACGCATTATTCTAAAAGTTGGCGAAAACTAATCTCCACCTTGAAAATTTTGAAATTGAGATCTCGCCAGATGGCCGATCGAGATCTTGGATGGCCAATTTCAACCGCAGACTTAGCCCTTGAGATCTCGAGTTACCAATCTCGCCTCGAGATTGCCCATCCATTTCGCCATAAATTTTTCGATTCTTATCTATAAGAATCGAAAAATTTAAACTAAAAAACTACAACACAACTACAACTACAACAACAACACCAACTAGTACACAACTACACCTCAAGTACAACTAGTAAACTACACTTACTTACACTTAGTTTACTGCACTTATCGTTAAATGTTGTGTAATTTAATGCTACAGCTACGCGCTATGTCATCATTTAATTAAGAAGAGCTAGCTCTTGAGTGCTTCAGTAGGTATATTAGTTAGCAGATGAATTAATGTAAAAAGTGAACTACATTATTAAGAAGTAGTGAATTGTCGTTCCAGCTAACGAAACGAAACGTTTTCGAATCCCAACAAGACTGTTTAAGCTAGTGTAACATAGCATAATATCACGCCTGTATTACCCGAAGGATTGGGCAGGGAAGTACCTACCTATAGTACACCCAAATTTCACCAGTTATGTTTAAAGTCTCATGTAACAGGGAGCGAGCCTACCGGGCACAAATCAAGACCCTGGGCTGCTATTGAGAAATTCCAGATGGAAACCCCAACAACACTTTTCTTGACCCGAGACTCGAACCCAGGATCTCATGTTCAACAGTAGACTAACGACACAGTTTATGCTAGCATGTCATTGTCTATATGATAAGATATTTGTTACTTACTCATGGCGTAATGCTGCTATTTTATTCGTTTCCTGGAGTTGAATTGATCGCATTATGGCATGGCATAATTATAGGTATTATAAACTAAATTTTCGTATACACTGGTAATACAGAAATAAAACAACGAACCTACACAGTCTGATCCCAATCTCGTCCGTTTTCGACATGTATTTTGTTCTTTCAGGAAAATTCAGGAAGGATCCCATGTCCATCCAGTGATATACTGCAATAAAATGGAGCCAAAGAATAAAAATATAAACTCCTGAAACTCCCGTACGCATTCCTCTCGGCAGTTACGTCCTACCGTCGTTCTTCACGTATGTTTTGACACTCTGACGATATATTACTCGAACCAGTAAACGTTCGTGATGTACGGCGGAACATCGTACCGCAAAAAAGTGCAGTACAGAAGGTTGGTTCCATACAACAAGCGAAAACATGCACACGCTGACGATCGAGATTGCCGTTCAGTAGTTACAAACGTCAGTGGTAACAAAACTAGTATCAGCTGCTATTGCTTTACACGCCCTTTATAGGAACGCACTAGGAAGTGGTGAAGGAGGGGCATTTTGGGGGACTGTGTTTTGTAATTTTGACGTTCAAAAAGTGCTGATTCTCAGCCTAGTTTGAATAAATGAAATTTGTTTTTTTTATTTTATTGAAACGCCGTACTGCGCTAGGTCAGCCCAAAGACAAATATTGTGAACACTAACATGCGGTGAAACGTGTTTATGGGCAAGATTCTTAGAACAACCTTTGCCTTTACTTAGTAAAGTATGCGTTTCATACGAATATAAACCTTATTTCAGGCAAATAATGTTCATATTTGTATAAGCAAATGTGAGCAAGCGTTTCATACGCATATGAACAAATAAAGTTCAAAGTGTGAGACGCTTACTTTACGTAGCAAAGAAATTCAAAGTTCGATCTGTCAGTCTGCTCTCTGCTCTGCGTGCGTTTTCGCTCGTCGTTTGGAGTCGAACTTCTGTACCTACCTCCTACTGTGACCGCACTGTGGGCCGCACAGGTGATTCTGTAGAAATAACCAATAAAATACAATGGTTGCGTCAATTTCAACAAACAATCAATGAGTCATTATTGCTTATTTTAGTGCACGTTCCAATGTAAATAAAATTAATTAAAAGTCAATTTGTTTTAGTCATCAGCCTGGGTTAGTTATTTTATTTTTTGAGATGGTCTTGGAGCGGATGTCGGAATTTATAATGGCGCCTCCGTTTTTTTTTAAATTTGTATATTTACTTAT
The DNA here is from genome assembly GCA_937001585.2 of Brachylomia viminalis. Classification (NCBI taxonomy): domain Eukaryota; kingdom Metazoa; phylum Arthropoda; class Insecta; order Lepidoptera; family Noctuidae; genus Brachylomia; species Brachylomia viminalis. The sequence continues at coordinate 24,950,346 of OW443304.2, forward strand.
GTGCCAGGGTCATTACACTCATCACATAGTGGGTGCCTGAAGTAAGACGGGCCTAAGGTACGCTGGCGCGACGACCTAGACTCATTCTTGATTGATTCAAACTCAAACTCAAAGCATTTATTTCAATTAAACCATTTACAGGCACTTTAGAATTGTCAAGTGGTCGGTCAGTCAGAAATATGAAGCTAGTTGCCTATTCCAAAGCGTAGTAGGTACCTATGGAGAAGAACGGGCAAGAAACTCCATGGACACTCTTTTAAATTATATTGTTACATAAATATTAGTTACATCATTAATGTTGAATATAGGTATAATTATATGTGAGAACGATGTAAATAAGACGTACACGTTGAGTGTCCAGTGTACAGTAAATATAAATTTAAACAAAACAATCCATAATAAAATAATTAAAATAAGCCGTGGTGGCTAAGAGATGACCAGTCCCAACTGACAGCGCCCGTTCACGAACATGACGCATGGATCAGCGCCATTCAGCTCGACCATTTTGAAGGGTAGCTCCCTTCAAAATGATCCAACACACGCGCCACCGTCAGCGAGACATTTGAGTGAGCATGACATCTATCAGCCGCCAGGGCACATTCAAGTCAATGAAAGACATTACCCGGTAAATGGTAGCTCGATAGTACATAGTACTCACACTTGTCCTATGCAATTATATAATACAAAGGAGATTGAGTTTATACAAAGCAAAGGTAGTCTTACAATCTTCAGCAGCTCCAACAGTATTTTCAAATGTTAATCAATTAGTTGTGGTTGTGGAGCAGGACCAGCATTGAGCCAGGCATTTTTATCAGCGATATAATCCCCCAACTTATAATATGCCTGGCTGCATAGTGTGCGTTTTATACAAACTTTGAATTTCGTCTCATTCAGTTGTAGTATGTGGGGAGGTATTTTATTGTAACATTTTGAACAGTACCCCATGAAAGATGAGTCTACTTTAGCCAGTCTGAAACCTGGTTGAACTAATAGGTCCCTATTTCTGGTACTATAATTATGTCTATCACCTCTTTTAGTAAAAAGATGTACATTTTTTCTTACGTACATGATGTTTTCATAGATATATTGACAAGGTACCGTCAATCAATTAGCCGGAAAAGCTGACAAAGATGAACCTCCTTGTGACCTTTGCCCAGCGGTGGGACAGAATAGGTTAAAAAGTGCTATTTGGGTGCCTACATAATTCAACAACAATGGTCTGAAGCTAGGGGGCCTACTCCCTAAACACGAAGTCCGTCATTTCGGCCGAAGTTACGGACTTTTCCTACTCCGCATCACTTATGGACATAAGATTAGTAAGATTTTACGGCACGTGATGATCAAATCAGACAGATTAGTATGATGGAATCAGTATAATTTTATAAATTGCTTAGTTGCTTCAGTTCACCTAAATATAAAATTGTGTAGGCACAGTATCTTGCAATACTTATTATATACAAAGGTAGTGATGAGATTGGGTCATTACTTGGTCAAGTCAATTAAAACCAGCATACATTTGTCAATCTTACCACACACTAATAAATCTGTAACAATATTAAACCTGTGCGAAAAGTGATAGTTAATCGTCTGTACATAGTGTAGGTCATATTTTACCTCTTACATCAGGGATGGCAAACATTTGAAGGTACCTAACATTAAACAAGTGACGTGACAAAAAATATCTCAAAATTGTCATGTCAACGCCGACAATTTAATTGTTCTACTTAGAGTTCAACTGTATTATCGAATATTTTTATCAGTTGCAATTTTTTTCTTCTTTATTTTTATGAAACAGCGCCCCGCGGTTGCCCCCACGTAATTGTCAATACCGAATATCGGTGTAAACGTCCTATGTGTTAATCTAGGTTATAAACTACCTGTGTGCCAAATCTCATCCAAATCCGTTCAGTCGATTTTGCGTGATTGAGTTGAGTACCAAACATCTAAACATACAAACTTTCACATTTCTTATAATATTATATAATAGGAAGTAGGATTTCTATTAAGGACACTTGGTTTTCCAATTCACTTTACACATTGGCAGAATAGTCGACATCGGTTTTGCTTGCCATAATAAGAAATAGAATAAAATAATTTAACTGTTCACGTTCACTGTAATATTAGCTTCAATTAATTCAGCTGAAATAAAAAATAATTGGTACAAGAACAATAAAATTAACAACACGTGTACGTTTATAACTGCATTAGTAAAACATTGTGTCGCATCCACCTCCAAAAAGTCGAGGCATGAGTTTTTCAATTATTTTAACAAGTATAGCTAATTTGAATGGTTATTGATTTTTAATTTTTGTGACAACACTAACCATGTCTAAAATTATTTACAGGGTACAGATATCTAAATATTAATACAGATTCCACAATTATATTCTGAGCCAATGGTTCGCCATCCCTGGCCATACGTAACTTTACCACTATTGTTTTTCTTTTATTGTTTCACTTAGAATTTTGATTCACTTGATTGATGGGTACAATATTCTTATCTGTCTGTCTGTCTTAGTAATGACAGGCTAGAAATCAATTTTCGTGTTCTCTTTTCGTAAGTCGGGTAAAAAGAGGTTAAGTTTGTATTGTAGTTTTGGAAATGTATCAAGATTTGGCTTTTGTAGAGTAATGTTAGATGAGGCGTGTGATTATTTGTTTTATTACTGCGGTGAATTAAAAACATTGAGCATATTTCACATGTGAAGCTTTAATGAATTTCGTAAGATATGAAGTACGAGAACCGAGTCAACAGGAGTAATTTACACGACGTAATAAAGTAGTCTTTGTACTTATCAGCCAATTTTGACAGCAATAACATTAACACTCCTACCATTAAATAATACAATTTAAATGTATACCACGAAAAAAAATAAGAAATATGGACACACATTCTTTCGTTGCTAACCTAGTCATTAATCTTTATTTTTCACTTCTATTACCTTAAAATCAGGCGAGATCTTCACAATCAAGAATCAGAACTATGTGTATATGTTGTCATGAAAAAAAAAACCCTGACCAAACATGAATCAAACCTTGCACCGTTGGTCTCAATGGTTGGCCATTGAGACCAACGGTGATTAGTTAGGTACCTACTACATAAATAAAATAAAATTTACCGTTTTTTATAACACATCCACAGTCACAAAGTCGCTTATAAATACCATCTTTCCCATAATAATGTATATCCAACAATTTGACATAAATATGTTAAAGACTTGGCACAGTGCGGTAAACGTGAGACGAATGGCTCTTGACTTTCATGAAGACCGCAGCTGTTGGCCGTCGCACTACCCGCTGATACAATTAACTGTTACGCCTACTGAATTTTGATGACCAATACTTACATGTGGGTTTGTAAGAAATATCGATAAGAGGATTAGATTATGTTACACAATAAAATGTTTTCTTTTTCTATTTATTGTTGATAAAAATCGTTGACAAGTTCAACTCCTCTGACTTTGATATCTAAGGAGACAACTAAACATTTAATTGTTTCTTCAGTACGGGTACGTTTGAAATCTTGTTAATTCAGCGGTTCAATGAAACTAAATGCCGTCAATAATTTATAAGTTGTGCAAACCAAATATTACGGCCGGTACAAATATTAACAGTTTCCAAGAAAGGCAGCCAGACCCAGTAATGATTTAAGGTAAAGGTAGCGTAGTAGAAACAATGCCAGCATTTCTTTTTATTACCGTTTTTAATAGTATTAAGAAGTGGATTATAAAAAATCATAAATTAATTGGCTTCCAACCCGCTCAAATGAAGATGTAAGAAATTTTTCACTTCTGAAAACGCACATATTAAGTCACGAAAAAATTTTTCGAGAACTTTCATTTGAATAGAGTTGTCATGTTAAAATATTTCTGACGGCCGTTTTGTTTTATTTATTCTGCCTCTAAAACCCCGGCTGGTCGAACGTTTTCAGATACAAGTGACAATTCACGCCAATTCGTTTGCAGAGGCCGCCTGTCACACCGTAGTGCTATGTGATTGATTTGTCAGTGGACCCGAGTTTTAAGATACACTGTGATAAAATGTACGTACGTGTATGTACCAATACTTCAAATAGAATAGAATAGGTACTCTTTATTATACGAATACATACGAATTACAGATATAAATCTAGAAATTTTACATAGGGTACATAATGGCCGGTCTTGTCGCTAAAAGTGCTCTTAAAAATACACCATGGATGGACCTTACCTTTGGATGGATTTAAAGGGAGAAGGAGAGACAGTACTGCAGGTAGTCTGTGGTGTACCATTTACATATACAATAAAAACATACATACATAGCGCATATACTTATCTAAATATATATATATTTATACAATAATAATCATGAAACAAGAGCAAAGAATCATAAATAATGATGAAGTTTAAGGAGAGAGGAAGTGTTTTTACTTAAACTTAGGTAGGTACTAATAATAATAATCGATTATTTGGAACCAAAAACTAATACAATCAAAGAAAACAACGTGAAACGATGATAGCCGCGAAAGTTAAAACTGTGACTCAGCTAACAACGCTTGACTCCTATTGTGAGGGGAAGGTTGTTCCAGAGGCCAGACTAATATATAACAAAGGTATTTGACTGTTATACACAGAACTGCAAAAACTTTCAAAGTTATAGAAACACATCATTATCATGTCACTTGGGGCCGGCGCGCGGAAAAAAACTAGTATATTGCCTAATCCTTTTCTGGAATTTATACTAAGCTTATTTGGATATTTCACACAACAGACCTTAATCGAGATCAACCATTTAATAGCCAGTCAATTAAGTGGATAAACAATCGTAAAATAAAAATTAACGTCGCTACTAATTCGTGCCATCATCGATAGGTTTAAATAAAACCCACTTATGAATACCTAGTTTAAAACCAGCAAAAGTTTCGTATCTTCGAATAATTTTGCAACTTTTAATTTGATCAGCCATATTCAGACAACAAGAATGCCTGAACTCTAAATAAGTACCACATTAAAATTTATCACTATAATTTGTCTGATTCTTAATTTGTCGACGATCCAACCGAATTCCTCCAGTGCTATGTTAAAAAGTCGCTTTTAAACGTTTTTGAAAAGTAGAAAGTAATTTTTTGTACTTTTTTGGATAGATATTCTTAAAAGCGCTCTTCCTAATTGGTATATGAAACGCTGCGATGAGTAAGAAAAGAAAGTGACATTGTTTTTTTTTGCATTTTTAATTAAATTAATTAGTTTTTCTTGTGGGTGGACTTTTATTGTAATTATTGGAAGGAGATTTCTTTTGTATATTATGGTTGACTATACTTACGTAGTTCTTTTATCTGTTAATCGGACTATGATTTAAGAAAAACAAAACGATTTCAATAATATTATGTTGGCGATTGCCTATCGTTTGCCTTACCTCGTGATGGTGTAACAGACATCCACGTCCCCGACCAAAAAAAAAAGACGTTGACTTATTTACATTTTACATACAAACGCTATCCATTGGTCGTCAGTCAATCGACTTTCTGAATTTTATTTCGGTATACCAGACATGAATCCTCGACTTTTCCAAATAAACATTTTTTCACTCGATTTTACGAATTGAAGTCGTTGAAAAATTGACCTTTCGGCTTTAATTGGTTTATTGATAGTTTTGCTGATTTTTTTGTAATAAATAAAAAGCCGATGTTTTTTTTTATCGAATTGACGTTTGCATTTAAAAAATATGGTGACGAGAGTGGTCAAAGTTAAAAACATTTTCTAGTTCCAGCACTTCCAGCTAATATAATTGATTTGGTTTGGCCATATTTGAATATAGTTTGGTCTAAAAATGTCAGCCTAATGTATTCAGTTATAGAAATAGTTTGCTGAGTAGAGTGTTCTGTTCTTTATTTTGTTTTAGTATCTATTTGCGAAAGATAAACCAGCACCCAAATTGCGTTACACACTATTAATTAGAATCTCAATCATTTTGAAGGATATTGCTGACCCATTTCTTCAACGTAACTAACGCAAAAACTAACGTTAGACTGTTACTCAATTACATCGATGATAGTAAAATTGGCAAACTCTTTATTTATTAAAACTTTATGCACAAGTAAAAAAAACACTGTACAAAGGCGGACTTAATGCCTGAGGCATTCTCTACCAGTCAACCTTAGGGTGATGCAGAGATATACCATGGCAGGTGCAACATACGGGATAGATAGCTCGGAAATGACAGAATAAATACTAATATATAGATACATACATATAAACATAATAAACCTTGGTCAGGAGAAATAACGATCGGTAGAGGAGAAAACGAATCCAGCAACTCAGCGCTGGGTACGAAGCTGAATACGTGACAGAAATGTTCTGCAAATTAATTATGAGAAGCCGTTGCCCAATCAGCCGCTTTATACTTCAGTCCTAGTTGTTTTCTTGATAGCATTCAGGCTTGATGTGGCATAGTTTTGATCACAGCTTTTGCATATCTATGGTTTGGTGGATATAGGTATGGTGTCTTTTGTTGTTGACATTATTAATTACAAATCAATTACCTATCTGTTTTCATTCATCATTGGATCGACATGATTCGATTAGAGACCTGAGACCAGTATTTTTACGATAAATCTGTTAATGTCTTCACGGAAAACACATTTTTTTCAGCACTCATCACAACCAAATCAGCCTATCTCCACCACAATCAGTCACATAGCCTGGCCGTTATAGCCGACTCCGCCCAACCCCTTATTAGACAAAAATACACATCTCAGCATGTTCGGACCTCGGGTGTCGGGAGGTCCACGGGCTACGGCCACCGGCCACCCCGACGGGGTTTAATTATCGGCCACTAAATTAAGTTGGGTCCGTTCTGCTGCCTTGCACTTCGTGTTTTGTGAGATCGCTGCGATTGCAATATGGAGGATAAGAATGTTGAGGAGTTTAACGGGTTGGGGGTTAAGGTGGGAGGCGGTGTTTAGGCAATTTCAAGTTGAATAAGTTTGTTAAAGATCACCAAGAAATAAGGTTGATTAAAACCGGGTGCCATTACATGTACATTGTTAATTTGTTATGTCACAAACTTCGACGGTTCCAATCAAACTAATTGTTTTGTAAATCGGTAGCTATAGGCAAATTTACTATCTCGATTTCAAGAGTAGTAGGAGGCGTTCTGTAGTTTTTGCTTACCCCATGGGATCAAGGCGTGAGTTTATTTAAACTCAAACTTAAAACATTTATTTCAAACTAAACCAATTACAAGCAGTTTTGAATTGTCAAGGGTTTGGTCATTCAGAAAGATGAAGCTAGTAGCCCATTCCAAAGCGTAGTAGGTACCTATGGAGAAGAACGAGCGAGAAACTCCACGGACACTCTTTGAAATTCAAATATTGTTACAAAAAAGTGGTAACATCATTCATGTGAACGATTTAGAAAGACGAGCACGTTAAAAGTGTCCGTAATAAAAAAGAAATACAATTCAGGAAAAAATAAGCCGTGGCAGCTAAGAGATGACCGGTACCTACTGACGGGGCTCGTTCACGAACATGCCGTATGGATCAGCACCATTCAGCTCAACCATTTTGAAGGGAACTTAATGATGATAATGATGATGATGACACACGCCACCACCAGCGACACTTTTATGTATTTCAAGGGTCTCATACCTACTAGTGCTTATTGAATTGCTTCACAAAAACTTAGCAAGGCGATGTAAGAACGTTGGCAATGTTCCTTCATCTTACAACATAGTATGAATCATTTTCCCACAACGTTTACCTATCTGTTTTGAAGTTCAATGCGAGGCCTGTGTGTGCCCTGCTTGTTCTAGTTCTCACGAAACAAGTCAATATTTTGTTTATAAACTATACAATTATTGCACATCCTGCGAACTTATTGTTGTCTTCAAAGTCAATTGCATGAAATTCTGAGTAGAACATGGTTTTGAGCAACGCAATCCTTCAGTAATTGTTTTTAGTACCTACTGAAAAGCAGTTCTTGATAATGAAATGAATAAGTATATTTACTCATACAATTAATTATACGATTAGGTATGACAAGTACGGACTACCATAAAAGAAGGAGGAATAAATGTTTTTATTACGTTATGTTAAACATAGTTAATTATTATCAAAAGTTCATAAAATTAGCGAACTACTAGATAATTCTCAATTGTAATAAATATATATCACAAGGCCACAAACATGCCGACATTATTTTAATACCGAACCTACGAAATCCTTTGATCTTTTAAATCCAAAACCACAATAATACCAAACTACTCATACAATTAATAAGCACGTGACACGTCACCGGCACGCGTATCGGTACGCCATGCTACGCCACTACGCCCCAGGACGCGGGACCGTACGCCCCAGGCCACCAATAGGGACATCGGTACCAAAACATCACCTCTGTGCTCGACCGTACATCAAACGTCTTTGATTTTGGATTGTTTAATACAGGACGGTGCATTTTTTGTATGATTTTGTTTGTATTGAAAAAGTTAGCATCATCATCATCTGCCTAGCCTTTTCCCAACTAGGTATGTTGGGGTCGGCTTCCAGTCTAACCGGAAAATTAAAATTGAAAAAGTTAGCATACGAGTTATTAATAAATTTCACATGCATCGATGATTGATTAATTAAGAACAAATATTAATATTTGTTTTTTTTTTATAAACATTCATTTGTACAGTGGGCAGAGGTCATAAACAAAAGCAGGTTTCGCAAAAAAGTTAATTTTGACATAAAAATAACTATTATTAAACCTTCGAAACCGTACAAATAATAAAAAAAAACACATTAAGAACGACATTGACACGTTTAAAATACATTAACAATTTATTATATTAAAAAAAAAACCATTTAGAAAAATAAAATAGAAAAATCGCCCATTGTATACCAAACTCAAGTCCAAATGACGATTAGAATTTATGTTAAAGACAACAGTAACGGAGGTTAGCAAAAGAACACAGGAGAACAAAATAAAACACAAGTACAAAGTAAAATAATAATTACCCGTACCACCTGAGGCGATGCGAAGATAAACCGCATCCGTAGGTATAACCTTTTGTTAGAAAAGATTTACTTTTTTATTCAATTAGTCACATAATGCGAATGGAAAAACGTCTAGGTCCTTGCCATGATACGGACAGCGGCTTTGAAATGTTAAAGCTTACGCGTAATTGGAAAATTTTGCCTTTTTACGTTTTAGTCTGGTGTGTGCATGTTTTGGCGCACTGTGCCTTGTGTTTGGTTTAGTTTTGTGTTAATAAAGCTCGGGTTTTGTTTCAATTGTGTGCTGTGGGGTGTTGAATATTATTTTTTTAGTTTAATGTTTCTGGTGGTAGTAAAATGTGAATGTTTTAGGAACTGTTTATATACTCGTATTAGTCTGGGAATATTTACTTACTAGGACTTTTTAGGAGGAAATGCGGTCACGTGGTCGTTGGTGTTCATTCCATATAAGGGGCTCTGTTTCTCCCTGGTTAATGATACTAATTCAAATATTTTTTTAATACTATACCATGACATGTCCCTATGTTTGGTTTTTGGCGTAGTTGTATTAGCATAAGCATAATCAGCCTATAATGATCCCACTGCTGGGACATAGGCCTCCTCTCTGTGAGAGGAAGTGGGTTGTAATCCGCCACGCGGGCCCAGTGCGGGTTGTCATGCACATGTCTCCGAATTTTTTGTTCTAGGACATGCCGGTTTCCTCACGATGTTTTCCTTAACCGTTTTGAGAGCAGTGGTGATGAAATTTAATACACAAAGTTAAGTGCCTGCCTGGGTTTGAACTCACGACCTACAGCTCGTAAGCCCGGGCCGATACCACTGGGCCACCACTGCTCAGTTATATTAAGATTAGAATAAAAAACTACGCCAACCCGTCGCTTGACTTAATTAAAAAGTAGCTATTATTTTATTTTCTACGTCAAAAGTTAACGACCACCCTATTAATTTAGAGAAATGTTTGCTCAAAATAACCACTGTTTAAAATTCATTTATCTTCCGTTTTAAATTCCAATCGAACTCTCATAAAAACAATTTCTTTTAACGCTAATTACACATTACAATATTTCCTGTAATTTCAAAGCATAATTGTTAAGACTGCACAGTGTTTAACACAGTTCGTTGCTTAAGAAAAAGTATATAATTAAGTTTAATCAAGTAACCTTGTTTCTTGACCTGCCTGTGTAATTTGGGACACGTACCTATAACATAAATGTATCCATTTTCACTTTTAAGCCATTCGCTTGAAATCCTGCTCGCCTTGGTGCGATCAGATCTCATTCCGTTCTCTAGAAAATAATACTAAGAAATTTAGCGTTGCCTAACACCAAATGATGCTGGCTTGTTAACAGTAGATTATATCAATAAATGATTGTGATAAAAATGCATAAAATGCAGTGACTAATAATTTGCGGCTGTCCAAGGATTTTCATTCACTTTTTTGAATGTCTAGACGATTGTGATATCGGAATTTATTAAACGGATATATTAAATGCTTTGAAAGAAGATTAAGTATATTTTGACTTAGCTTGAACTTTGTCTGTTCAAATTATATTGAAAGTGTTCGAGACACACCTTCAATGAATTTGAGGTCAACTGCATAGCAATATATTAAGTCAATGAATCTATTTCATAATTTAAATTAATGTTCATCTCTCGTACTTATATTCATGACATAAGCCAGAGCAAAAAAAAAAGTGGAACAACATTAATTACTTCGACGACATCGCCACATTTGGAGCAGGGACATAATGACTTCCTGCTTTAAAATAAAAGTCTTAAAAATAAAAAATTAACCAGTCGACAATGGCAAAGTAAACAACAATACTTATCACCTTATTTACAGTAAACGTGTAAACCTTGGCCGATTTTTTCTACATTAACACATGTTCGGCACACTGTGCGTCTTAAATTAATTAATGGCTGATTTAAAGGCGCGCAAAATGAAAGGCCAAAAACCTCATCGCGTAAGGTTAAAGCACAAATGATTGTACTGACATCTCATTAGCTAAAGCGGGGAACAATATGCCGGGGGCACTATCCGCTTGTAGTGCAAGTAGTGGGAGGTGGGCGGAGGTAAACCAGTGGTCATAGTTTCACTGCGAAGGGCTCTTTAAACAGCAGCTTTTATTGGAAGGTAGAACGGTATAGTTGTAAGCATTTACTTGAAAGTTCTTATATGTTTCTGTTATCTATCTAAACATTAAATTTACTTCTTATCGTACTTTATCTCAATCAAAGTTTAATAGAATTTCGTTTCATATCTGAAATTCTTAGCAGTATTTGCGATTTTCTGCCATAATTTCCACAGTTTTGTTAATTCTTACGCAAGTAGGTGCTATCTACTTTTAGTTACAATGTTCATTTATCGCGCTCGCTACCTCTTATGCCCTACACCACGATATAAGGCAGAGCATACCACATATCTGTATTTTTGCCGATCAAAGGAGCGTTGCGCATGACGGCCGTTTGAACCGGTAATCAAATTAGCTGTGCTTCCCATTCTCAAAGAAAAATATGTGTCTATCAGTATCCGTGGAGTTGGCAACAAAAATATTTTGTTAGCACTCATTAAGTTAGATATTGTGAACTGTTACGGCTATTGGAAGGTTGTTTTTCATTTGATTGAGTTTTTCACGTTTACTGATCTGTTTTCAGTAGGCTATTATTTTCTTTTGTAGTTTTTCGTCTTTTGTAAAAGTACGTGCAATATGAAAATAGGCCTTTAAGTGAATCTCGGAAACAGTTGCCGGGTGCCATGATGGCAATGGGTCTGACTGTTGAGGTCGGCACTGATTGGAAAGGTATCGCCACTCATGGAGTCTATGAATGCGTCCCTTTTGCAATAAATTAACAGGTTGTAACAACATTTCAAGAAATCAGTGGTGGCCCAGAGGTAACGGCTGCGACTTACGAGTTGTAGATCGTAGGTTGGACCCAGTCAGGTGTTTACACAAGTAAATTATTTCATCACTACTGCTCATAAAATGGTGAAGGAAAACATCGGAAGGAAACCGGCCAGTTCTAGAACCACAAATTCGAATACATGTGACATCTACCAACCCGCACTGGGTCCGCGTGGTAGAATACGGCCCACGCACTCTCACAGAGAGGAAGACTGTGTCCCAGCAGAGGGAACATTATAGGCTGAATATGTATGTAAAGGTGCTCGCTCACCTGGAGCCTTTGCCTGTAATATAACATTTCAGATTCGGTTTTGAGCATTGCTTTACAATACTGTCTCCCTGACTGACGAGCACTCGCTTGTAATGTATTAAGATTCGATTTTGAGTATTTAGTTGATTCCACAATGTCAGACGAAGCGGTCGTTGTACGGCCGCGCTCGTATTAATTCAACATTGTTATTTTCGAATACAAAACACAAGAAACGATATTGGTGCCATGGATTATTTCAAAACCAATGTAATGCTCGAATCTGTAACATTACAAATAGCGCACTGTAATGCTTGGTTCTCCTCCCTCACTGATGTAATGCTCGACTCTGTAACGCTACATTACAGGTGAATGCTCCAAGTGAAGGAGCACCTTTATGTAAAAACATATCAGATTTCAGGGCTTTTTCATGAGTCCTTTATTTGCCTACATAGTCACTTGAAAATGGGCTTTGCAGATCACGATGACTCAATTTATGAACATGACATAGTCTTATCGTAGCCAAAACTGAGCCAACAAGTACACAGATATCTCTATCCTTATCTGGGGGACACAATATTGTAAATCGTACGTTTCTCCCCTATTAACACGTAGGAACGCTAAAATATTTTTCCCTGACTACCTATTTATACTGAACTGCCAATCTTCCTCCCTACAGTCACACCGTGATGGTATAAACGTACTCCTCCCTATCGTAAGCCCCTTTAAGCCCTAAATTTTGTTGCCGTACTGATTTAATGACATCACATGACGCCCTCTATCGAATGTCAACTGGCATCGTTTATTATCCTGCTTACCATAACATCACATCTCCCTGCATACCCCCAAAGAAATCCCTACCTTACTTTAACATGATACAGTGTAAAATTGAGTGGCTTTACAGTCGAGATATGAAAGTACAATCACGCACACAATGCATAGGTTAGATATTTGAGTCACGAATCCATTTTATGACTAATTCCATAACTTTGTATGTGAATTTCGGGATCAGGTAGGTACACATATAGGGTGTATGTTTACTGTGTCATATCTTCTTCGATCTGGAGCCTGAGGGGTTTGATTTAACGTTGCGATCATGCTTCGGGAAAGCTCAGCCGGATATTGTTTATGGTGTACTAGTTTTTCGGCTGGTATTTTGTGGTGATACATATAAACTAGTTTCTTAACTAAATCAAGGTGTATTGGAACGATGAATTGCCTCAAAAATAACACTGATCCAAAAGAAATTGATAAAATTGAGTTTGTTTTTAGCTATCACCCACCAATAGGCCAAGCGTGGTGATTAGTGATTATGTTAATTAATATCCCTTCCAAGGTTTATGTTGGTCTAACTCTCTCTCTCACGCTTCTTCTCAGCTAAAGCATTAAGAAGTGGTGAAGGGCGGGCGTTTTGGGTGACTGTCTTCTGTAATTTTGACGTTCTAAAAAACTTTTTATAAAAAAAAAACAACTGACTTCCAATTGAATTAAACAAGAATTGAATTAAAGTTATGTTTCACCTCGTAGTTTTTTTCGAAGTCAGTTGTTTTTTTTAATAAAAAAGTTTTATATTTCACTTTTTAGTTGCGGTACCTACCCCACAAAAATTCGTATACCAATATAATACTTGCTATGTAAATTTGTATAAATCAAGCTCAATACTATGTGCTACAACTAGCTTCCAGTTGCGAAAAAATATGCAACTAACTTTGATAGAAAATGTGGGTGTACCCTGATATACTGAATACATCTGCGTAACCCTTTCGAGTGTACAGGCGTGATGTTATGTTCTGTGATTGCGTAAACAATGCATATTTATGCGGTAGCAGCAATCGCGGTTGATTTGTTGTAATTTTTTGAAGAGTTCCGTTGTCTGTCTCCGAAACTCATCATCAGATCTATATGAAATTTAAATGGGACCTTAACACGGAATTTTGTAATTCCGTCTTATCAGACAGAGTTATTCCCGAACAAACAGAAACAAAAAATAGGTAAAAATACGAATTGATAACCTCCTCCTTTCAGAAGTCCTTTAAAAAGTGCTGATTCTCAGCCTAGTTTGAATAAATGACTTTTGATTTTCATCCATCCATGCATCCAGGCCATCATGTTACGTGATAACTATTTTCTCGTAGGATCTAACAGCTTGCCTTTCTTCATGCCCTGCAGACCGTTTCCATACTTTTACAGAATCACATTACAAAAGCAAGCCTCTCGGTCAACATTATTTTAGTTTGAGGTACACACGTACTGACTTGTGTTCTACTACTACTATACTACTATATATTTATTTAGCACAGACTACAGGGCACACAACACAACATCTACAAGTAAAAAAAGAAACACCGTATTAGCACCGTTCCTTATACCCAGTGGTAACAAAACCAGTCTCTCATTGCTGGAGAGCAGATCTGGTCTCTCATACTATTGAAACTAGGCTAGGCCAGCTCAGGGCCAAAGTGTTACCACCGACGAACGGCCGACTGTATAGTTGCTATTAATATAGAAATTGTTTTAACGTTCATTACAAAGTAAGCAAACCGGATACTTTGATGCGAGTGTTTTTTAGGCACTTAAGTCATTAGGCCAATATGTAATTGTTATGTAGAGAGTACGTTACGTTACGTCACTTTAGTCTCTAAAAGCAGCTACACGATTTCATATTAGTTTAAAGATAAGTTCCTTTTTTGAAAAATTATGATTAATAATAGATTATCGAATTTCAAATCGTCTTAATGTAATTGCTTCAGCTTCTTTAGTGTCGATGGTACTGTTACATTTTATTGGTCCAATATTACTAGGCACCTTATTGCTGAAATTATCTAAGTAGTTAGTATAAGAAGTACACACACATGTGGGAATCGACGCCACAACCCAGTAGACAACTGTTTAGAGAAACTGGGACAGCAAAATCGTAAATAGTTGACAGGTGAAAGCAATGTATTATGATCAAAATAATGATGATACCTATGTACATAGCTCATTTTTATCGAACATTTTAATGGCCTTTATATCGATATACGAACTCCTCCGTCCATGCAGACCTCCGTAGCTCCTCCTTCGGGCTGTCACTAATGTGGCAACCTTTCAAGAGAGGTCTGACAGATGGACAACAATGACATGAGCAAGCCAAGAGGCCCCGACACGGCCAAGTTATGTTGAAAAATGTATAGTGGAAAATATAAAAGATCCAGGGAAGCCTTTTTGATAATCCAACCCACACCGACCACGCCTTTCTAATTCCTATCACTCATAAAATTTGCAGGAAACTACAGTCAAACCAACAGTAAAAGTATAGTATTCGATGTAACTATACCGATGGTAAAGGTTAACAAGTGCCTGCCGTAATCCGTCATTATCATTACCTACTTATGTCGAATGTCGGCGCGGGCGCAAATTGTCAGTGCTTTTTATTATTATTATTTAACGTAATATTTTTTACTTTCACTGTACCGGTGTACCGGACCAAACGAGTTAGAAATAAATCATAAGTGGTGATGTGGTGTGTTAGGTATCGTTTTAGTGTGTTTATAATATCATATGTTTGATTTGTTTCCTGTGTTTATTTATTTATTTTAGTTGGTTCACCAACGATTGTTCACACAGGTTCTATGCTAATGGTTACACGCGAAAGTGTGTATGCAACAGTGCAACAATCACTTACATGCAAACTCCTGATCAATCTAGTTTAAAATGACTTAAATATCGAAAAGTGTAAATAAATACAGTGTTGCCTACTTTGATATGAAAACATATAGCTATAGATATATTGCAATTCGAGGGACAATTCCCATATTTTTAAGAACGTTCACATTCTAATCTCAGTGTCAATCTGTCAAAAATGGTATGGCGTTTACCTACATTTTTGACATTTGACTGTCGCTGAGATGAGATTGCGACTTGATTTTGAACGTTTTTAATTACGGGAATTGGCCATCAGATCTTTACATAGCAAGTATCGTGGAGAAGTAGGCAAACCTTTGTACTTTTTTTTTAATTTTAGCTCTTAAATACCGTTGTTGGTGAAATCACGAATGCATTTAAAAATATAAGTACTTTAAAACAAAGACAGACCTGTAGAGCACTTTAAACTATGCCTATGTCTAAACCCCAATAAGATTTGTAGGTGTCAACAACTCTATGTTACAACTTCTAAGTTGAGCGATAACATCATGCGCTCGCACACATTTTTGAACTAAACCCGTTTAATATTTTAACTTAAGTCCTGACCTCTGACATTTTAATACAAGTTATTTTACCACTTTCTAGGCTTCTAGAGTACGACTAGTTCATATAACTACCTAGATTGTCACGTGTGTTACTTAAAAATGGCATTCAATTTAATTATATTTAGATGAAGTTGGTATATTCTAGTATTATTATAAATTTATATGCACTTTCTAGTTTATCTGCTGGCATCGGTGAAGGAAAACCGTGTGTGGAAACCTGGACTTTTAGTTAATATAAGTCTGTCTAATCACCAATTACCCGTCTTGAGCATGCGTGGTGATCAAAGCTCGTGCCTTCTCTGTATAAGAATAGATCTGCGCCCCGCAGTGGGGCTGTAATAGGTTGGTATTCTTATAAATAAAGAATTAAGATTTACATTATTGATAATATTTTAGTCTTCTTTTATTTGTAGGTACTTTACTCAAGTAAGAGTAAAGGCCTCATGTAGGTTCCTAAAAGTAAAACAATCATTGATTATTGAATGAGTAAGTCATTAATGCCTATGCCAGAAAAGGCGCTGTGTAGGCCTGAAGATGAGGGTTTCGTCACGGTGAAAAGGTGGAAGCGCCGATTGCGAGCAAACAAGAACCGCTGCGGCAAAGCTCCAACGGTGCCCGAAGTCAGCTTGCGCGCTGCTAAGCCGAACACACCGGTGTACATCTCCCGCCTACACTACTCTACTAAGGCAGAAGACATCATAGAGTACGTGCGCCAGAAGACGAGGTACATGCCGAGGGGGCAGTTACTGGAGTCGCATCGCAACGTCAACTTCAAGGCGTTCGTGGTGCGCGTACCGAATTATTATCTGCCCGTCGTCATGGAAGAAGACTTTTGGCCGCATGACGTGGTGTTCCGTCGCTTCCGCGGACAAGTACCACAGGACAGCTCAAGGACAAGCTAGTGAAGTGCTACTAACATAGTTTTAAGCTACGAGTATTATTAACACAAGTTTTGTTTTATTTAAGTACTTTACATATGTTAGTTTGTAAGGTATATGTCTATGGGCCATTGTAGCCTGAAATAAATGTTTTATTATTATTATTATTAAGAAATAATTGTTTTGTTCTCAATTTTTTGAGGACATACTTGTTTGTTATTAAGTATGTCGGTAAACCACAACTAATATCATATTATATTTTCTCTTGACCAACAGCACTGGAAATGAAAATCACTACATAAACATTAAAACTAATTAGTAACTGCAATTAATAACGGAATCATTGTGTTTATTACATTTATTTGATGCAAAACTGGTTTAAATGACATGTTTTAATTTAGCGGTTAAGTTTGGTAGTGATCTAGTGGTTGAGTTAAAATTCGAATCAAAGCATCGATTTTATTTGTAATAGGCAATCAAGATTTACCATACAAACTTCGATCCCCTATTTAACCCCTGTACGAGATAATTTTTAAAGATCCTTCCTTATTGCTATTTTTTCGAGATTTTGCGACGCATATTTTTGCCCAACTTGTATTATTTTTTTGATTTTTCTTTGCGTCATGTATACCATATATAAACGTACATTCTTTCATTCGTTACTTTCTATATATGGAACTCTTGTGCAAAATGTAATGCTTGTCGACTTGTCAGTCAGTGAATTTAAGATTTGTATTAAGTACTTAGATCTTGTAACGCGGCATGGCCGGCTAGGTGGGTAAGACGACTCATACAGGCTTAGGTAATAGGTAATACGGGCTGGTGTCCGCAACTCCACGTCAATGCGCGTATTTTGCGTACTATATATATATATATATATACTATACTCATATATGCTTTTATGTGTATCTTACTAACATTAGTAGTTGTAAAAGCTTAGAGAGACTTAAGAAAGCTTAGACTTTAAGTCTGCACACACTGCAGACTTAAAGTCTGCAGTGTGTGCAGTGCTAAGAAAGATTTCATCCCATTTTTTTTCTTTCCTTGCCAAGTAGCATTGGTGTTCCAGTTTGAGGAGTACCCACGTTGGTGAAAATGCAAACTCAAACGTAAGGCTTTGTCACCTTTTCTCTGCGTGTCGGGCACATGCATAGAACACGTCTTAGATTTTAAATGGACATAATCTTTCAGATATTATAGTTTTTAGGGTTCCGTAGGTACATCAAACGGAAAAAAACGGGACCATTGTCCATCTGTCTTTCAGTCTGTCAATAGGTACCATTTTCTCAGGAACGCGTGGATGCATCTGGTTGAAATTAATATCAAATACGAAAGCTTACGGTCTCTTGGAATTCAAAAAAATCAAGCTTCTAAATCAGCGTAATAAAAAAATACGGCCATATTTTGATAGGTACTCGCCAGTAAATTAAAATCTGTATAGTACTTCCCGTTGACCTAGAGTCATGAAATTTGGCAAGACGCAAGGTCTCACAGTAAGGTCAAGTAAAGGAAATAGTCGGAAAATTGATAATTTGTAGTGTTATCATGTTTTATCTAATATATTTTCTGCAATTACAAACTTATTTTGCAGTTGGAGAATTGTCCATGACGTATATCGATGTATAGCAGAACATGTTTTTCAAGTACAATATTAAGTTTGTTTTTGGGATTCATTCAGCCCAACTACGGAACGCTTCATTGTGCGTGGTCCGACACGCTCTTGGCTGGTTTTTTTATCAGCCCTTGCTGTCCCACTTCTGATATTGTAGTTAAAATACATAAAATGTAACATCAAAATGCAAAATGCAATCAAGGCAGTTATCTGTTTATTTCTCTTTTGCTATAAGAGCCAGTTTCTAAAAAAATACTACACTTTTACGTAAGACCATGGTCTAACCTCCGATACCTAACTAATACCTTTTAGTCTTAATCGCCATATCTATAAAAAAAAACTCGGTCAATCGACTAATAGCAATAACAATTAAAACTGTTATGGTCAATCAAACATCTCTTAAAATAAAAACGATTTCGCTCGTAAAACCAAAAGTTTTTCATTTTGTTTTGGTGTTTGAGACTATGGGTGATCTGATTAGGTATGTAAGATTGTATGTGGGTAAATTAGTTGGGCTATTGTTTTTTAATGACCTACCATTAGAAAACATCAGCCCAACAAATTTATTAAATCTGTCCGTTTATTTTCCACATTGACATAATTTGGAATAAAATGTGCGTAGCTGGAGACTTTATTCTTTTAAAAACGAATAAATAAACTCATCATCGTCATGTCAGTTGAAGACGTCGCATGCTGCACAAAGGCCTCCCCAAGCCACGTCACATCGACCGGCCCTATGCTGCTCGTATCCAGCGAATCCTCGCGCTATGTTGGTTACATTTGTTCTCCTGCAATAAGTTAATAAAACAGCCGAAAATAAAATAAAATTGAATGAGATGTCACGATGTGTGAAACGCGCGGCTGTTGAAAGTTTTTTTTTCATTATATCTGAGTAACCACAAAACACGACTGCAGGATTTGCGGTTTATTAAAGAATTTCACTTTTTTAAAGTCTTTCCATCAAACACTTTCATCCTGTGGTTTCAGAAGGCGCAACATCCTAATGCGGTTAACATAGTAACCAAAAACAAACCACATTCACTGCCATTACCACTCTCTATTTAAACCAAAAAATAATTCTAAACTAAAATCTTATCAGATCTGAGATCCGCGTTCAAACAATACATAGCCTTGTCTCAAGTAGACCGTTAATACTTCTATTAACTTACAACATACCTAACTATCTTAAATCGTTCAATTCGTAATACTAACGTGTAAAGCTGTAGACACATGACTTGGAGATAAATCTGTTTTTCTGACTTAGGTAGAGAAACTCCTGAAATGGGATAGGTGTCTTAAAAAGTACCTAAGGAAGCTGGAACGACATCACCGTAGCACCGGTAGCCGTTGAGGCAGAAGAGGACAGAAGAGATCATTGTTTAAACATAACATAACCAGCCTATAATGTTCCCACTGCTGGGACACAGGCCTCCTCTCTATGAGGGAGCGGGCCATAATCCACCACGCGGGCCCAGTGCGGGTTGGTTAATATCGCATGTCTTTAAATATTTGGTTCTAGGACATGCCGGTTTCCTCACGATGTTTTCCTTCACCGTTGCGAGAGTGATGAAAAAAATTTACACAAAGTAAAGTGCCCATCTGGGTTCGAACTTACGACTTATTCGGGGCTGATACTACTAGGCCACCACTGCTCCTCCTCTCCTCCATTCCTTCTCTATATGAGAAGCAGCCGTATCACGATACCCGGGACATTACAGATCATTGTTTCAAATTCAAATTCAAATTTGATTCACCACATCTGTTATAAGCTGAAGTAGTGGCAGAGCGGTCACGTCAAGACGCGCAATGGCTGTACGCACAGTCGTCGACTACAGGGAAACATTCGTCTGGGCCAAAGGAAAATCCCTTGGACAAAGGAGATGACAATACCCAGCGAATCACTAATTAATAAAAATAGCAATCAAAGATATCACTAGTAATCGTTACTAGTGTGCGAGAACTGACAAATGTGATCATATCCTTATCCGATGTGCAACTGATAATGCATGAGTGCAATACCAGAAATTATTGCAATGTTACACTAACTACCTATATATTACTTATTTCATGTTAACTCGGTTTTAATAACCGGTAGAGCGTATTAAGGTGAAAGTCTTAATTGGGTTACCGACTGTATGAAATGGATTGAGGGAAACCACGTATGAGACGGCACTTGTTAAGCTGTTACGATTACGACGGGTCTGTTAAGTATTATTCTTTTATTTAACAGAGTCCTTGTATGGCCTTGTGTGTCCTTTATATAACCTTAAGCTTTCAGACCTGAAAACGCGTCAACTATCACTTAAAATGTATTCTAATAAATTCCATTGTACCTACATAAGTGCTTTCACTAAATACATTGTAAACTTCGATATATCGTTCGTAGGAACGATAACCAAGATAAATAAATAAGACTGTCGTAAGACCATCTTAGTTATTTGGCGCTTGTTTACGCTCCATTTATGTATTTGCATGGTTACTGCTCAACCGTATGCATATGCATGCGCCAATCTTGCTTCTGTATGCTGTTCTGATAAACGATAACACTATTATAAAAGATACTCAAAAATATTTCAGAAAAACGTCCAATCATCACAATTTACCAAAAACTACATACAACAATATTTTACCAACGGTCATCGAAGAATCGCCGCGGGCAAAAGATAGTTATCTAACAGAAACTCGGCCAATTACGTATCAGATGTTACCAGTCTTGATCTAATAAGTATGTGGGTATTAAGTCCACTGTCTGACGTAATTCTACTTTCTGTGACATTGGTGAGATGCATCTTGTGTGTCTGTCCGTCTGTTACAACATGTGGCGAAACTGCTGGGCGGATTGTGATTGCAAGGATTAGAATGTGTGTTTAGTATGAATATATTTGAATTTGTAAAGTGATTGTTGGTTGGACCGCTACTTACTATCTTTTGATTAAATATTGTTCATTATTAAAGAAGACATCTTCGTCCAATGCACTGTGCGTATTTAATCTTAACGCTAGTACCTACCTAACCTTACTCAAACTTAATTCATAGTATTTATTGCAAATAAACCAATTACAGGCACTTTCGAATTGTCAAGGGGTCGGTCAGTCAGACAGATGAAGCTAGTTGCCCATTCCAAAGCGTAGTAGGTACCTATGGAGAAGAACGGGCAAGAAACTCCATGGACACTCTTTTAAATCAAAATATTGTAACAAAAAAGTGGTTACATCATTCATGTTGAAATTATACATGTGAGAACGATGTAGAAAGACGTGCACGTTAAAGGCGCCCGTAATAAAAAAGATAAAAACAATTCAGGAATTTAAATAAGCCGTGGCAGCTAAGAGATGACCAGTGCCTACTGACGGCGCCCGTTCATGAACATGACGTATGGATCAGCACCATTCAGCTCAACCATTTTGAAGGGAACTTAATGATCCAATACACACGCCACCACCAGCGACACATTTCAGTGAGCATGACATACTCTCAGCGGCCAGGGCACATTCAAGTCAATGAAAGATGAACCCAGTCAGCTTTATAGTAGGTACATAGTGCTCACACATGTGCTGTGCAATTATACAATACTAAGAGATTGAATTTATACAATGCAATGATAGTTTTTACAATCTTCATCAGCTCCAACAATATTTTCGAATGCTAATCAATTAGTTTAATATGTGCCCTTGTGCAGCAGGACCAGCGCTGAGCCAAGCATATTTGTCAGCGATGTAATCTCTCACCAACAACAACTAACTGGCTAATCAAGGCATGATCTATTCGGACTTTATTTAAATTATTTGCCTCACCCTTGACCTGCTGAAGACAGTCGTGATGTTATGTGTTGTGTTATTTGCCTTGCACTTGCTGTAATATGTCCCAACACTCACTAGTTCTGCAAAACCTATTGATAATTGAGATATTACTTATTTTCTTACATTGCATTTGCTGCAGTCACAGACGTGAATCAAATGATATGAGAACACAATTTTAATTTGCATCGATCTCGGAGCCTCACGCCGTCGACTGCACTTTTACCCACTGCACCAACTCACTGGTCATTATTATACGACTCTTAAGTGAAGCTAAAACAGTAATAATATGCCTGTTATAAGCTTATATAACAGTCTGTCTAGTCGTGTTGCCTAGTGTTAAGTTACGCAACTCATATAGGTAAGCTTGTATAGTTCCTGATTATAAGCAAACTGCTGCGTAGCTTCCCATTACTGCAGTCTTTGCAGATAGAATGTGTCTGTGAATATGTCAGATAGATGTCTTGCCTATAATTAAATATTTACTTACTGATTTGTTTAGGGACAGGCTTTTCTGTAAACGTCATTTGTGTCGGTCAAAGCGAGATTTAGAATAAATAGAACCGCAAAACTCTTTTAAACGGTGGTAATGAAGTTTTCATTTTGCTCGTCCAATGAGCAAAGTGTGAGAAAAGTGTAACGACTGGGGATTGAAATTACTTCCTATCGCTCACTAATTTGCTAGTCTATGTCTTAATCGTTGGGATATTGCCGCGTCATTATTGAATATTACTTTTTGTGCTAGAGGCGACCTAGACGCTTTTACATACACGAAATCTCTCAGCAACTGCACCGTTTGAGCAGTCGAATAAAAAGAGTCTTGTCCTCAGTTTGGACTCAAAGCCCTTGACACTACGATAACAATCTCACGTTTCCATACATTAATTCAAATCAAACTGGTCCAATGACATAATTTTATTATTATTTTCTTGTTTTTATGCTACAACTGCGTTTCAGGTCGAGCCACTTTAACAGTCAAGTCACATGAACTTTTGAAACTTAAATACATATTCCATTCATAATAAAACTTTTTCTTGTTGCTATTATTGCTTACTAGCTTTTGCCCGCGGCTTCGCCCGCATCGAGGTTGGGAATTATCCCACGGGAACGTACTACTGGGATAAAAAAGTATCTTAAGTGTTAATCCAGGTTATAAACTATGTGTGTCAAATTTCATCCAAATCCGCTCAGCCGTTTTTGCGTGATAGAGTAACAAACACACAAACTTTCACATTTATAATAGGTATTATTAGTATATTAGTATTTATTATTTTTGACTTTGAGTCACCTTTATCGACCATCCATTGACAAACGATTAAGCAAACTTAAAATATTTGCAAAACCAAAAATAATGTAAGGTACGACCAATGGATAAGTCTCAAACTCAAAGCATTTATTTCAATTAAACCATTTACAGGCACTTATGAATTGTCAAGTGGTCGGTCAGTCAGAAATATGAAGCTAGTGGCCTATTCCAAAGCGTAATAGGTACCTATTAAGATGAACGGGCAAGAAACTCCATGGACCCTCTTTTAAATTATATTGTTACATAAATATTAGTTACGTCATTAATGTTGAATATAGGTATCATTGAATGAGAGAACGATGTAAATAAGACGTACACGTTGAGTGACCAGAGTACAGCAAACATACATTTAATTAAAATAAGCCGTGGCGGCTAAGAAAGGACCAGTCCCAACTGACGGCGCCCGTTCACGAACATGATGCATGGACCAGCACCACCATTCAGCTCAACCATTTTGAAGGGAGCTAAATGATCCAACACACGCGCCACCGTCAGCAAGACATTTGAGTGAGCATGACATCTATCAGCCGCCAGGGCACATTCAAGTCAATGAAAGACATTATCCGGTAAATGGTAGCTCGATAGTACATAGTACTCACACTTGTCCTATGCAATTATAATAATACAAAGGAGATTGAGTTTATACAATGCAAAGGTAGGCTTACAATCTTCAGGAAGTTATTCTTGCCTTAAATCTCAAAGTAGATGATATAATAATAATAAAATAATTTACGTAAGCTGCAGACGCTGCAGTACATTGTTGTGTGTTAAACAAAACAGCTGTATACCGATCACTATCAGTGTTGATAACACCATGATCACGCGTTACCATTGCGTGGTACGAAATTACCATAAAAACGCCATCAGAATTCAGTTTACAAGTAGACGCACAAAATGCGGGTTAATGGCACAAACTTACGGCGCACGTACGAAAAACTACGCGTGAGATTTGTGTGGTACAAGTTAAAAGATGATAGTAATATTTAAAAGCAATTGTTGTGAATGAAAAACATGTTAAATTCAACCTTAAGGTAAGTTCCTATAAAAATGGCCAAAAACAGCATTTTCATGCGATAAAGCGGTGTTATCAGCCAGTAGTTATGTAACTTTATTTTAAATACATCATATATATACAGAAATTTCAAGAACAAATTTCACAAACTACAACAACATTGGCTTGGTTTTTGTTTTAAGCCCACCAACATCATTTAAAAGTCGAATTCTTTCTGGCTCTTTACTACATCTAAACGTTCAAATTGATTTTTTTAATAACTGCTTCAATATTTTGATATCCTCTAGATTTTTTTGCATGTAAGTACGTATTGCAGCGTGACCTCTGGGGGAGCGACCTACTTTTCTATTTAATATGCCTGGTGATCAATATTTTTATTGTGTAATACCCTATTTGCCAACCAGGCCACATTTTTTTTTCAACACTAACACACATTATTTGTCAATATTATACGCCCTCATACGACCATTAAAAATCACAAACGTTTACTTAAACCATGGATGAATACTGGCATGCTTCGCTGCATGCGTAACAGAGTTACAATGTATAAAAAACGGAAGTTATCACCACCATCATATACTAACTAACTACTTTCTAACTTATAAAAGATATCGTAACTACTGCACTAAAATTATTAAAATCTTAGGAGGGAGTACGACAGGCCGGAGTTGAGTGAGGCTGCCAGTGATAATAAAATGGTTTGGCAAATTATAAAGAGACTCTTACACCACTGATTTACTGGTTCCTTCTGTTTCCCCCAACAGTCGGTGGACTCCGTTAACGAGTTTTTTGTCGACATAGACAAAGTCTTACGAGCGTTTTTACTCACCATGGTGTTATCCGAGGCTCACCGCATGTCACTAATGTCACACTTGCGCCACTACACTCGTTTGTGATGATAGACACTGATATGGATGAGGTTGCAGCCCTGCTCACGTCTCTAAAAACTGATGCTGCTATTGGATGGGACAGTATCTCTACAAAATTTCTGAAACGTTATAAAAAGTTGCTACTGACATCATATTTAATATTTGCCTCAGCAACAGTGTATTCCCCTTGTACTTGAAAAAATCTATTGTGCATCTTAGTCGTATTGTGCGTCTAAAGGACGGAATAGAAATTGTGTAGTAATTACCGTCTTGTTGCTGTTCTATCTTCAATGTCTAAAATCCTAGAACGCATTATAAACAAGAGACTCATTAAATACTTTGAGGAATAAAAGCTTTTATCTCCAAATCAATTTGGGTTCGGACGAAATAAGTTAACGAATGATGCTGTTCTAATTTTAACGGGCCACATTGTCAAAAACATTGATGCAAAAAACTAGGTAGTGTCATTTTTGTTAGACCTAAAAAAGCTTTTGAAACAGTTTCTATTCCTAACCTAGTGTTGAAACTAGAGGAACTGGGAATACTTTAACTCCCACTCCAAATTTTTGCAGACTTCCTAAGCAATAGGACTCAGTGCGTAAAAATTTACAATCACCTGATTGGGGAGCTTCCTGTTACTTTTGGGGTGCCTCAGGGAAGTGTGATTGGTCCCACACTTTTTTTGCCGCAGCTTGCTCTTGCCCTAAACTTGAACGTACCCCCCAATCAAATACCTCAGGATGACTCTTGATGACAATCTGAGCTTCTCAGCTCACGTATATTAACTGACAGTAAGGGTTAGAAAACTAATATAGTAAGTAGTAGTAAGCACATTTCGTCCGATACTTTTCCCATCTTTTTTCTATAAATGTTGCAAAGTACGTACTCTCTGCCAGACAACTCTTTGTTTTTAACAGTTCCATTACAACACAAATATACCCATTACATGACAATCTAGTGATTGTCATGTAATGGGTATATTTGTGTTGAGAGACGTGAATTTATAGTTTTTCAGCACTACATACGAAAATACTCATCCACCAAATGGTTTCTCTGCTTCCAAGGGCCACAATTATAATAATAAACTCAATATAGGGAATTAAGGCCATATTCTCTTTCAACCTCGTCCCTCAAATAATCGGTCACAAACTTTCTACTTACAAATAACTACCTGAATACAGAGCGCCTGCTTTTCTCTGATAATAATCGACCCTAAACCATTCTGCACCGACACAACATAACCATCACCATTCCGCACACACACACACACACTAAAACACACACATATAAGAATAATCCAAATGTCAAATAAATAAATAGTTTTTTTTTATGCTGCAATTATGGTTTTATGTCAACTTTAGTATAAAAAACCACTTGTTCTATCTGCAATTCTTTTTCTTTAAGCTGAAGTATTTATGGGCTTGTACCACTACCCTTATTAATAAAACTTATTTCATATCTTGGTAAGGGTGCTGGTTCCAACACCTTCCTGTTTTGTTAACTAACATTAAGTCAAGTGTACCTTCAGAGATACTGTTAAGTGATAACATTGTTATTTGATTAAAATAAATGATAATTATTTACCAGGATTGCGGTTCTATGGTGCCACTTTTGCCTACTGCGTAGAATTCCTGAAGTTCGAGATTGGCAAACCCTCTTTGATCGACGACACGTGATTGTCGTACCGTCACCGCGTCGGCTGTACTTCGAGGCTTGCTGTTCTTCGAGGCCGCCATCCAGGAAACTACCACCTTTATCCATTGTGCCGTGCCACAGATGCCAGAGGTCCACCAGCGTCCAGTAAACTACCACTTTTTAACCGACTTCAAAAAAGGAGGAGGTAATCAATTCGACGGTATGTTTTTTTTGTGTGTTTGTTACGCGATTACACCGCCAATTGTGGACCGATTTTCAAAATTCTTTTTTGTTTGGTAGTTCATACTTCAGAGGTTGTCCCACATAAATTTGATCAAAATCGGAAGAGCGGTTTAAAAAAAAACAACATTCAAATTATTTTGAAATAAAAAAAAACCGCCTTCAAATGGACGTGTACGTGGACTTCCAAAAAAAACACTACAAAGTGAAAAATAACTTTAATTTCGGAAGTCGGTGGAAAAAACTAAAATACAGATGCAGACACCGACTTCCGAAATTAAGTTTTTTTTCACTTTGTAGTGTTTTTTTTTTGTAAAAAAAGTTTTTTGTCTATTGCGATAACTTTTATATTTTAATGATAGTGTACCATTAACCGTGGCTGTTTTTATCGGGATAACTTAGATAATCTTTAAGAGATAACATTAATTTAAAAGTTTACGTACCTATTTTAATGGTCCCTAGCCTAAAAACCAATTGCAATCGTAACCAGCGTAACAAAGATTTAAGCCGGAGTATATCTTAAGCTTTCTCGTATTCTTTTTACATATTTGGCTAATTTACCTATTCCGCAACTGTGTTTTTATAATATATATATATATATATATATAAATATTTAATTTGGATTTGATTTATATTACGTTTCATTTTACGTGTTCAATACGGCGAATTTCCTTTTTTATTTCGCTACAGTATGTAAGATAAATAATATTATTGCATATTATGTATAGAAAACGCTGCCGCATCCTCTCCTCACAAACACCACACAACTAACCATTTGATATTATATTCTAATCTTTACATAACACCTGATCTACTTACCTGGAAGTCCAGTACATGCCCATAGCTTGCACAATTACCTAAATGTTTACCATGTGCTAAGAGAGTAATACATGAACGTAATACAACTTGGTCACATGGTCGCATCGTCGCATGGAAACCTGGTCACTTTTACCATTACATAACATGATCAATTGGTCACTGAATATATTAGACTTCTAATAATATCCTTATAACAGAGATTACGGTAAGCTGTAGCGTGTGGAATTGCGACAACATTAATTCGCGTTTTAATTATGACTGTTATGTAAACGGAATTTTCGAATGTTTTTTAAAAGGATGAGATGTCTCATTTTGGTCTCTATTTTCGAATCCTCAGGATTAATAATACCTACCTACATAAGCAAAAATTTAACTGTCCGACTGCTTAGTAAGCATATGCATAATCAGCCTATAACGTTCCCACTGCTAGTAAACAAGCCTCCTCTCGGTGAGAGGTAGTAGGCCGTAATCCACCACGCGGGCCCAGTCCGGGTTGGTAGATGTCATATATCTTTGAATTTTTGGTTCTAGGGCATGCCGGTTTCCTCACAATGTTTTCTTTCACCGTTTTGAGGGCAGTCGAGATGAAATAATTTACACAAAGTAAAGCGCCTGTCTGGTTTCAAACCTACGACCTACAACTATTTAGTAAGTCGCGGCCGTTACCACTGGGGTGCCATTGGGGGCTGTCTGTTTAGTAAACCATCTAGTCCACCGAAATGAACAGCCAACTGAAACCACAGTGCCCATACTCAGCATTGGACTTGACCCATTCATTCCGTTCAGTAGTTGCTTTTAGTACCTATAGAAATACACTTTTAACATCATGTGAATCGATCAGAAATTACGATAATACTCTTATCTTCTCAAATAAACCCACAAAACTGAACCCAGAAATCATGTTTTCAGACAGTGTTTATCAATTCAGCATTTTAATAATAAAAATGTAATAATCTCTTACACAAAGCTTTTAATTTACAAAACGATGCAGACATGCAAATCATAAAGAAATGCGGACACTAATTAACATAATTTAACCTTTTATATTCAACATGTTTTATTAATCGTTGTAATCACTTCATTATGACTTACCAATTATAAATGTATGAATTTGGCGAATTTTCCTAATGCTTGAAATACAAGTTATAAAAAAGCCAGGGTATGCATTTGGCTTGATAAAGTCGCAGAACTTTTGTAAAAAATGTCATCGTCGTTTTCGATTCATTTATCCTTGTAGTGGTTTTGTTTAAGAAAACAGATTAGTATTTCTTTAACTAAGTTCTCTAGGTCTACTGAGGTCTTTTTGGCAATAAAGCTTTTTTAAAGTTTTTATTAATTAAACTTTAAACATACAAATTACATTTTTAAATATTTACATAAAAGTCATAAAAACATTTAAAAATAAAAAAAGTAGTTATCCACCGGTATTTGGACAAGGGTTCATACTACCGGCGCGCGGCGGCGGCGCGGCGGTCTGGGATCAAGAGAGAGGAAAAACACTATAACAATACAAGCCATGTCCAGAAGTACCGCTTTCTGAATCAAACCCTTGATCCAGCTGCCAAACGAGACCCTTCTCAGGTGTCCAACCATCTTGAGGTCGGCTTCAAGTCTAACCGGATGCAGCTGAATACCAGTATTTTACAAGGAGTGACTGCCTATTTGACCTCCACAACCCAGTTACTGGGTAATACGATACCTCTTGGTAAGACTGGTTGTCAGACTTTCGGGCTTCTGACGACCCGACTATCAAAGGTCGACGAATGACAGCCGGGACCAATGGCACCCATCCTCGGACAACGGACGGACGACGGCAAGCGTAGCTTAACCTGATCGATCGACCCATGCGGCTGTTATGACTTAGCCACGAGCTCCTCAGGTGTTACACCTCCTATTACTATTCTCTAAGTCTTCTAAGGTCTTTTTGGCAATAAAGTTACATCACTACACACTGCAGCAGCAGGCAGCTACTATTCTTATTCCTTCTCTGTCCATGCTGTAAGACTGTGGAATGCACTCCCGCCTAGCATTCGTGATTTAAATACTATTTCTCTATTTAAATTTCGATTAAAAGAGCATTACCTTTCCTCTATACTGTGAGTATTTATATATTATTATATAATAAATAAATAAATATCGTCTGACATTGCACACAGCACCATCTAGTTCCAAGTTAAGCACTTATTAAGGTTTGTGTTATGGATACCAGATGGTTGATACACTACTTAAATACATTTTTTTTTCGTAAATACATACATATTATAAATATACATCCATGACTCGGGTACAAATGTCCATATTCATCATACAAATATTTGCCCCTACCGGGATATGCTTATATATTTTAGCATTATGTATTTATTTAAGTATACATGTTAATTTTTTTTTTTTTTTTTTGCATTATATGTGTAGCTATATTTAATATTTTAGCTTTAGACTTCACACATTCATATTTTTCTCTTCTTGTTCTCACGCACTATTGTCTACGTTTCTTTTTTACTTCTCCTTTCGCAGGTCTGCTGGAAGAAATTTCTTAAGAAATAAGCAGTACCTTTGTACTCAATTTGTAATTATGTCATATCTCTTGTATTTTATTGTGTGTACATAAATAATAAATAAATAAAGTTTTTAATACTATTATTTTAGTAACGATTTTGTACCACTTTGACCATATTCGCAAATGATTTCAAAAGCATGATTCCGGAATTTAATTACGTAAATAAAATATTACCATGATGCTTTAATATTGTAAGTATAGTGCAGCAGAAGAACTTGAAATTCACGATAAATACATTTTTTTTTTAAATTTGTGAGATGGGAAGTCTTTCAAGCCGCCGTCCTCACAGCAGAAAAAAAAAGCCGCCTGGAGGGAAGAATCTGTGAAGTTACATATTTAATTGCATAATGTAACTTCTGTGAATCAAATGAAATATATTGAGATTGAGAAATGTTAAAGTGATGTAACAGTGCATTATATGCACTCGTTTATTTGTGTTTGAAACGCAAGACCGTAAAGACTATGTAGGTACTGAATATAATTGGATTCTACCATCTCTTTGTAGGTATATTATTTAAGCCATGTGCTCTCGAAGATCTTAGGTAACATCCTGTTTTATTTCGTCAAGTGTAGAAGAAACAGAGTTGTTGCCGGATTATCTTCTGTAATCGAGTTCAGTGTTTGCTACTTCAATCATATTTTTTACAAGCTTCCGCCCACGGCTTCGCTCGTGTGGTATGTCGATAGAAAGTAGGCTATATCCTTCCCTAGCGTTCAAAGTGTCATCACACCAAAATTCATCAAAATCAGTCCAGCCGTTTCGGAGATTAGCCGGAACAAATTGATAGAGAGACAAAAATTAATAAAATATATATTTACAGTAAAATAAAATATGGTAATATATAAATACCGTATATATTGTTGTATGCATTTGGTAAATAGTTGTTATTTTGATATCACAAACAGACAATTCTATTTTATTTATTTGTATAGATGTAGTATAGATAGGGAATATTTATACAAACCTTATATTTTTATTTTGGTGATTTTTAGTCTAGTTTAGAGGCATTTGTGACAAGAGAATCGCCACCATTGTCATCCAAATTAAACGTGTATGCAAACTTTCAGATAACTGTTTAAAAATTTGACCTGAACAAACTAACATACATACCTACATGCTACATACATACAAACATTGCAAGTCAAATAAAAGGTTGTAATCAAAATTTTGCACAAAATTATCAAACTAACTACTAATTATCATTTCTAATTATAAAGTTATCTAACTACTAAGGCTAAACGCCTTATATGTGTTTATAACTCTATCTTCTAGCAAATTCCTGATCATCGATTTCCCATTGACAAAACAATTACCTCTGCATTGCATTTAACTATTGCAGTATGGCAAAGGTTACTAGTCCAGATCAGCTGTTCTCTGATAATGTCTACCTTTCACTGAAGCTTTGTAATGCTACCGATGATATTCAAGCTTAATGCGTAGTTTCAATCCATTGAATTTGTACACCTTGATTTTTTAAATAATAGACAGTCTATTATTTAAAATTCAAGGTGTACAATTTACCCTTAAGGCACTCGCACACGAGACGGTTGGTGGTCGATCATCAAAATCAAAATGTTTTATTTCACTTATGGAACGTCTGAAGCTAGGTGCACAGTTCCAATTGGTCGTTTCTTATGGAGAAGAGCCGGATTTGTTCCATGTAATGGAATACTTGAATCCCTCACTACCAACGAAAATATTCTACAATAAGATTTGCGTCATTTCGACTAACGGACCCAAAAGTTTTCCGTGTGTGAGCACTGTTCATTTATATTGAAACTGATTAAAGTCGAGGGAATCCTTCACTACGGTAGACTATCTAATCGCACGCAATACTAAACTACCAATTTATAGATTTTCTTATGATTCTGAAATTCTTAAGATCACGTCCACTAATATATATACTTACCCATCCCTATCATCTTAAATACTCTCATAAAGCCAGATTATATTTATATAATAAGCTAAGTTCAATTAATTCTAGACATTAGCCAACATGTTGGGTGTGTCGCAAAAAGATGCCTTTTCACTATGCGATAAAATTATGTATTTCGTAACAACTATTACGAATCATTTTGTCAAAACATCAACAAGATGGTTCGTTTTGTTCTATTGCACAAATCAACATTCTTTGTGTCTCTATTGCGCAAGTCAAAAATGATTTTGGTTTTGACTTGTTGCGTAAGTCATTTTATTTTTTTGCACGATGGATCTTCACCTAACAACAATTCTTTAAGCGGCTGACAACAGCTAAAGCGCGGTTACTGTGAGACTGCATAGAAAAGAAAGAGTAGCGCGATGACACAAAGCTGATAATTTATTGCAAAATATGAAGCAATTATATACAATTCTATTTACAAAAATTCTATTGATTGGACTAAAAAATTAAAACACTATCACGAATATGTTGCTTGAAGAACAATCGGAAAAAAAACAAAATTATTGCAATATATTAGTACCTATGGTTTTTAATCATTAAAGATATTTTTAGATTTATCTTCGTGATTTTTTTTCTATCGTACCAAATTAGTTGTATTATGTTTTCAACACACTATTTAGCTAGCATATAGCCTTTTTTTTTTTTTTTTTTTGTGGGTGGGAAATCATCAAATAACTTCTCCCGCTCTGGGTAGAGCAGGAGGGCGTGTCAGACTCTTACTGACTAAAACCCACCCGTGTTCCTTCTGTTGCCTCTGCCAGGGGCCACGGTAACCCTCTTGGACGTTTCCGCAACCCCAGCAGGCATCGGTCCTAGCAAACCCCGTCATTGGTGCTGACATCTCTTTGAGGCGCGCGTGGAACACAACGCGCCGTCGACCCGGGCCTGGTCCTTATCGAACGGTGAGCTGCCCATTGCTCGCCGTTCGCAAGCCCGCGCCTACGGTGGCCGGGAATCGGCCTGCGATTCCCGACGCCCAGGGCGTCTCCTGCGGCGGCTAGGGGCGTGAGGGCGCAAATTTTGCCTCAGCTAGCATATAGCCTGAAGAGTATCATATATTTTTCTGATTTTGTTTACTGCCGTGGATTTTAGACATTATAAAACTTGCGTTTAGGTCATGTAGTCAAAATGGTATAAATCAAATTTTAATGAACCGGAAACCATTCAATAACTTGGAGACAAAAGCTTACTAGAAGAAAAGTTAAGTGGCGATGCAAAATGAAGTGCTTAACCCAATGTTTTATTCAAGGTAGCTCAGCACTGAATGGTTGGGTGACGGTGATGTTCATCGTGATCACTCACAATGACTTAATAGGCTTAAAAGAGGCGTATCGCAAAACTTTTGTCTATTTCAAGATTAGGTACAAAAATTGACTGACTTGCCTTTAGAAGTCAAGGCTTGATATACTCGTAAATCAAATCATCATTATCATCTAAAATATTGTTAACTAGCTGTTGCCCGTGACTTCGTCTAAGATCCAGGATGAAAAGTAGCTTATACTCTTACGTGGTTACGTAGGTCATGGTATATCTGTGTGCCAAATTTCATCCAAATCCATTCAGCCGTTTTGGCGTGAAAGCGTAACAAACAATCAAACAAACTTACTTTCGAATTTATAATATTAGTTAGGATTTATTTCCGTAATGAACTACTTATAGTAAACACAAGTCTGAAATCACCAACCCGTCTTGAGCAAGCATGGAGGATTTATTTCCGTAATGAACTACTTATAGTA
Source organism: Brachylomia viminalis (assembly GCA_937001585.2). NCBI lineage: Eukaryota > Metazoa > Arthropoda > Insecta > Lepidoptera > Noctuidae > Brachylomia > Brachylomia viminalis. The sequence goes on from OW443304.2 coordinate 24,985,106, forward strand.
AACACAAGTCTGAAATCACCAACCCGTCTTGAGCAAGCATGGAGGATTTATTTCCGTAATGAACTACTTATAGTAAACACAAGTCTGATATCACCAACCCGTCTTGAGCAAGCATGGAGGATTTATTTCCGTAATGAACTACTTATAGTAAATACAAGTCTGAAATCACCAACCCGTCTTGAGCAAGCATGGAGGATTTATTTCCGTAATGAACTACTTATAGAAAACACAAGTCTGATATCACCAACCCGTCTTGAGCAAGCATGGAGGATTTATTTCCGTAATGAATTACTTATAGTAAATACAAGTCTGAAATCACCAACCCGTCTTGAGCAAGCATGGAGGATTTATTTCCGTAATGAACTACTTATAGTAAACACAAGTCTGAAATCACCAACCCGTCTTGAGCAAGCATGGGGGATTTATTTCCGTAATGAACTACTTATAGTAAATACAAGTCTGAAATCACCAACCCGTCTTGAGCAAGCATGGAGGATTTATTTCCGTAATGAACTACTTATAGTAAACACAAGTCTGAAATCACCAACCCGTCTTGAGCAAGCATGGAGGATTTATTTCCGTAATGAACTACTTATAGTAAATACAAGTCTGAAATCACCAACCCGTCTTGAGCAAGCATGGAGGATTTATTTCCGTAATGAACTACTTATAGTAAATACAAGTCTGAAATCACCAACCCGTCTTGAGCAAGCATGGAGGATTTATTTCCGTAATGAACTACTTATAGTAAACACAAGTCTGAAATCACCAACTCGTCTTGAGCAAGCATGGAGGATTTATTTCCGTAATGAACTACTTATAGTAAACACAAGTCTGATATCACCAACCCGTCTTGAGCAAGCATGGAGGATTTATTTCCGTAATGAACTACTTATAGTAAACACAAGTCTGAAATCACCAACCCGTCTTGAGCAAGCATGGTGATCAATGCTCATGCCCTCTCTGTATGAGAAGAGGCCTATGCCCCGCAGTGGGGCTGTAATATTCTGGTGTTACTAATAGATCACTTCAATGCCTGATACCTAGGTCTATCTGCCTACGTTTAATCTAAAGCAATCCTTTAAATACTCTTGTGTCGATCTCATTGCATCAATTAGAAAGCTAATCGTTCAATTATAATTGATATTTCGGTAAATGGAACCAGTTAGTTGATTTCTACATTAAAATTAGTGCTCGTATAGTAATCATTAGAAATTGATAAGACTTGTTTTTTTCGATTACGTCCTGTTGATTTCATCTTAATTTTATGACGACTCTTGAAAGACGTCATTGGTAGATTCTTTTCTGCATTAAGAATTTATTTAAGCTTCCTTATGACCTCTAGTTATTTGAGAGTTTCGAGTCGAGGATTCTCATCTAAATAAATTATGACTGAATAACTAGTTTCTGGAATTATTAAATTAGAAAAACTACCAATGTTTATATTTCTGACTTTCGTTTCTCTTCACGTTTATTCCTCATTAGCGCTTATTACCCATTAGATGATCATAATTATCAACTGACATTATCAGTGCTTAGACAGTTTCGATTTAGATAGTATTTCCAGGATGTTACTGCCCATCATTTAGAAAACAAAGCCAGCAAAAATAGGTATAAATTACAAAACATCCAATTTACCATGCAAATGTCGTAAAAGCTTACAGAAAACTGTGTTTACAACAGCTAGAATAGAGTATACGAGTACAAATATTTATGTCACATCCCCTTAAAAACACAGGATGGCCTGCCCTGATTGGTCAACGCACTAAGTTATATCACCACGATCTATAAAGCATCATTTAATTGAATCGAAACGTTGCATCACTAAACAAAACTGTACTAAAGTTGTACTTAAATAGTGAGGTCCGTATATCGATAGAAATTGACCTGTCTCTTTTATGATTATAAATGCTGCTTTTACGATTACATTGTTGAATTTATGACTGTTTAGTAACGTGTTATGTGGGTATTAACAATCATTGCAAGCGCAGGCCCCTTTCTCTCGGTGTGATGACGACGCTAAATTACTTCATCAACTGTTACATCTATGGAGGCACGAGGAACAAGGGGGTAAAGTTCACTCATACCTCCATAGAATAGGGAGGATCCTCCGACCAGACGGGTGTCGTGTCTGGTGGGCAACTGCCCAACGATTGATTTCGGGAAGTTGTATATATGCTAGTCGCGCGGTAAACTCTGCTTGCGCGCTGCAGGATTTGCGTGACGTCAGTATGACGCGCAGCTCGCATGTGGCGATGTAGATACCGCTACATATTTACCACAATATACTTACCTACAACTCAACCTATCGCAGTCCACAGATGATTATAGGGTTCTCCTAAGCTATGCCACAACTATATCTGCGAGCTATGTCGGTAACTCCAGTTCTTTCAATGACTTAATGATTATCGCAGTTCACTGCTGGATATAGCCCTCCCCCCCAAACTGCGCCACAACACCCGGTACTCCGCCAACATGAGTATTCCATCAAACTATTTTTAAAACACATCACGTCCCTTTCGCGGTAAAAACTTGCCTCTTCCTATAAGCACCCGCATCACCTGAGCTGAGTTCATCTTAAAGGTTGACAACACACACCGGAGCGTTGTCAACCTTTAAGATGAACTTGAACATCTTCCCATATTAAACAGTTCAACTACATAACGAGACAACCATGTACCTATCTCTCGATACAAGCAGTATCCCACTTTAGAGATACTTCTAAATAATATTCAGAATTCAGCAGTGCAATTGCGTTTCGATATATTTTCAAATAAAATCGATACCCAATTACATCACTAGCAGGAACCTGTCTTATATAATAATGATTCACAATAACTAACCAGCGCTGACCCGCATTAGGCCATCAACATTAACAGCCATGTAAATGGTCCAGGCTGGAGCAGGACACTTCAAATTATTAGTGAAAGTGCTTGACTTGAAAGCTATTGTAGAATCTGATAGAGAGATAGGTAAGCTGACGGGTGCGTAAGCTTATCTGACTTGTATAAGTCAGTATCTAGGTAGATTCCGGCAGTGTGACGTCACTTTGATTGTGATTGGATGCAGCAGCTCGGTTGTCGATAGATACCGTGATAAATCAGTTTGGCGTTAAACCGGTTGATCAAATGCTCTATATCTTAATTAGGGATGCTTATATGACCAGTGGCTAAATAGGTAATATTTTTTTTTTTTAATTCGCTGGTGCCATGAACTTCTCGTAATCATTGAATAGCTCAAAATAATACTTGTTTGGACTTTTGTATTTTAGGAATAATGCATTTTGTGTGGTGTACCTCTAAAATAATAATAATCCCATCTACCGACTATTGTGGCACCATATTTAAAAGGCTTATTAGTTGATTCGCATGATTATACTCGCCCGAAACGGGTGAATCAAAATTAAAAACAAAAAAAATTAGGCCATTCGCACAAAGCTAATTTATTTGTGGGCGAATCGACAACTCTAGAAATACGTATTAGGTAATTGGCACGTTTTGAATAATATGAAATTAAAAAAATTAAAGTTATCGATTCACCCACAAATAAATTATTATTTATACGTGCGACTCGCCTACAGAAACTAATATATATTGTTGTTGTGCGAATCGACTAATAAGCCATTTAAAATAGGTGTACACAATATAGCGTATTCTATTCTCATATAAACTAACCAGCCTGTTTTGTCCCACTGCAGGGCAATAGAGTATACCATGATTTAAATATATACACGATAACATTCTAGGTTTAGTAACTTATTTATCGATTCAGGCACATCACAAACTGTCGCAACACTGACTCATAACTAGGCAATGTTATCCCACGGACGATATAAACTCTATGGCCATTTAACTAGACTACACTAGCAGTAAGGAGTGGTCATAGACAGTGAAAGTTTATAGCTATGGCTAGTCTCTGGTCCGGTCTAGCTTCAAAAATTAAACAATGTAAGAATTTGCGTGATGTTATATAATGATATTACCCGCGACTTCGCCCGCGTGAAATTTCTGGTTCCTCCGACCTACCCCGTCGCATCGCCAGCCCGCGCTATAACTTCGTTTTCGTTTAGCGTTCTTTCTGACTTTTTTCTTTTTGCTCGGCTCTTATGGGCCCTAGCGTGATGTTAATTAGCCTTGCTCGAGAATTGGGCTATCAAATGTAAAATTATTTTTGAAATCCAACTGGTAGTACCAGAGATTAGTCCCTACATACAAACTTACAAGCAAACAAATTTTCCCTCTTTATAATATTATTAGTATAGATTATACGTTTTGGTTGCGAATAACTACAATCTCCTTTGTGGGTGTGGCAAAAGATAAAGATGGTTTAATAGTAACATCGTGGGTCCCTGAACTTCTGAGGTTGAGCTGCACTTGCCAGGGTCAGACTTATGTTGAGCGACTGATTAACTAGATGATCGAAACGCTACGGAGAGCACGTTATCCTGTCAGCCTTGATGACAGTCTATATGGGAGATCCCAAAGCGTAGGTCTGACTTCAGAGATTTTTTAAGCCATACCCATCGTATTTTTGTGTAAGAGCTACGTTGAGAAATGATATATACATTTTATGCCAGCCGAATTCATTACCCCAAAAATAAGCTCACAGTTCCGTCTCAAATTCATAATAAAACTTCCATAAAATGTAATAAGATAATAAAAAGGTAAGCGCAAGCGCAGCTGATGCTTTTACACTGCTTTAAAATAAGTAAGTATGTGGTGCAACTTTGACATTCTGATAAGTACTGCACTTTATATTGTAAGAACAATTTTAGTTGAAAGAGAGACTTCTGTTTTATATGAAGCCAAAAGATTTTGGTATTATTTTTATGATTGCCTTCATCCTCCATGGTGGCTGCATCTGCAGCGTCTTAAGGGGACTGCATGACCTAAATGCAAGTTTGTTAATGCCTAAAAGTATATGATCCACTGCAGTAAACAAAATCAGAAAAATATATGATATTCTTCAGTATGCTAAGTTAGTGTGTTGAAAACATAATACTACTAATTTGGTACGATAGAAAAAAGTCACGAAGATACCTCTAAACATATATTTTAACGATTACAAACCATACTAATATACATACAATCATTCTCTTTTTTTTTCAGATTGTTCTTCAAGCAACATATTAACGTGATAGTGTTTTTTCGTTTTTTAGTCCAATCAATAGATTTTTTGTAAATTGAGAATTGCTTCATATTTTGTAATAAATTACCAGCGTTGTGACAGTGACCGCGCTTTAGCCGTTGCCAGCCCCTTAAAAGCCACATGCAAACCAGAAAACTACTTTTCCCTAGCAAGAATTTAAATCACGATTCGTTTCATGGCGCCAATCACTAAGTCACTGCGTAAATTAAACCTAAATGCTTCAAGAATGTTTAAATTTCATAATTATTACAATAAAAACATTCTAATCAGGCCCGTCATGGCGAAAACTAAGAATTTTGTGGTCCAAATGTGGCAATAACCGCATGCTTAGTGATATAATAACATTTTATAGATGAGCCTCAAATAATTAAATTATGTATTTTTGCGATATTAATATTCATGGAGACTGCCCTCTAAGAGGACGGCGCCGCGCCGTGGCCGCTGTGGCATAATCTGGCGAAGTTGGCGCCGGCGCAAAGATCCATGACGGTGGTTTTTTGAACGATTAGCTGTCAGCTGTCAACAAATTGTCTTACCGTGGGTACATTTTATTAGTGGATAATGGTGACAGACAGATGACGATCGAGGACAAGCAAACTCTAGTTATAGTGAGGTAGCTGAGACCAATCGTACGCATTCTTCTAATATGTTGCCGGGAGCAATGGAATCTGATGATTGTTAAACGATGGCGCAACATGGTATGACTTCCTAACACAGATATTTTTCTTATCAATTCTTTTAGATGTGCAACACATTTCATTCATTTCTTACATAAGGAAATATTATTATTTCAGGCACTCAGTCTGGTCACCCTACACTGAACATAATCCGCGCATTTATGACTGACGGACGATCGAACTCAAAGTATAGTTATTACGTCACCAAAAGGTTGAAAATGTTACAAATATTAATGTTACAATACTTATACGTGTGGCCACAGCACAAGCAGTACAAGCAGGGGTGGTCCAGTGGTAACGGACCTGACTTACGAGTTGTAGATCGTAGGTTCGAACCCAAGCAGAGGCGCTTTACTTTGTGTGAATTAAGTATTTCATCGCCACTGCTCTCAAAACGGCGAAGGAAATCCTTGCGAGGAAACGGAGGAGGTTAGGTTATTAATTATTTATGGAAGTATTTGTTTTTGTTCTATATTATTTTAGTCTTATTAAGTTGCACCTGCACATTTTATTATGTAATGTTCCATTGAGAAATAACTACAAATTAGTAGATTAAATAATTGTAATAAACTAAGGCACTATAGAATACAAATTGTCATTAAATCAAATACAGATAAAATCTGAATCTACAGCAAAATAATACCTTTCAAATTATTACTCGCCTTGAGAATTAAAACAGACCAAATATGTGGTATCTTCTTTATAGTTCTTATTTGTTGGAACATAAAGTTTATTTTCCTTTCACATGAAAATATTGCGTTTTAAAAAGGAATGCTCTGCAATTTATTGTGTATCTAACTTTTAATTTCTGTTGCATCATTTATTTTATTTTTCCTGCTGATTTTACGATTTTTTTGTAATTTAAAAGGTAGCAAACAGGTCAGTTGGCCTGTTGAAAAGTTGATGATTTTGGCACTGGACACCTGCAACATCGAGGGGATTACCGACATAGGCGCGACACGCGACGCGAATCGCACGCGACGTAAAGGCACCGACCGTCGCGCGACACGCGGTGCCCTTGTGTCGCGTGTGATTCGCGTCGCGTGTCGCGACTGATTGAAGGAGCCTTTAAGAGACAAAGTTGAAAAATCTAGACTCCATAATATCAGCAATAGTGATATTTATCAAAATAAAATAGGTAGATATGTGGGACTTTCTTGGACGAACCTTTTCAACAGGAGTTTTACCAGTTTTAAGGTGCATTGTAGTGCGATTAATTATGTAAGTAAGTAATTAAGTATACTTAATTATGTTAAAATAGTAGGTAGTTTTATTCACTTGTCGTTTGATAAGGATTAATTACAGTGCAATTTCATAAAATTGAATTAACTGTTGCCTTATTTCTAAGAGAACAAGGTTGACTTTACTACAAGTCAATAAACACAACTGAAAGGTGTAACATTACTAATTTCCTACTCCATTATTAAAACTCACCAACACACACCAAGTTACTGTAGTTATTTAACACCTTATTCTTAACACAACAAGGTTGATATTCCCGTAAATTAATTATAGATGACATAACGAGGATTGATGTTTGATTGATCATCAATCATTAGTTGCACCTAGTCAAGGAGATAGTGATCTTTCGCTGTGTCATCGATCATCAAATAGGTATGTAGGTGTTGCAAAACTGAATAATTCATCATTTGCCATCTGCCAATCCTTTTGTCAATTAGGTATATTGTGGTCGTCTCCTAGGCCAACGAGATGCTGCTGAGTAAAAATAAATGAAAATAAACCTAAAAATTAGTAAGTAAAATAAACGAAAATATAAAAATAAAAATTATAGTAAAGAAGTTTTAATAAAATAAAATTTCAATAACAATAATGACGAGGTGCGGAAATAATTACATCTCAATCTGACCTTCATCGGTATGACTGATGGTATTTGCTGATGAAACTTATCATACCCATTCCGACTTTCGGGATTCTAACAACTCGGGTAGTCAGGAAGACATACAATCGTTAATGATTTCATACTATAGAAATTACACACGGTAGGTACTAGCGACGTCTTTTAAGTAAGTTTTTTAGCCACCGCTGTTAGTAGCCAAAAACATAGTAAGCAAGCACGATGTGTGATTGTTCCTTCTCTTCATGAAAAGAGGCTTTTGCTCCACAAATACCTCTTTACGAAAACACAGTAGGTACATATATGAAATAAGCAGCATATCATTACAAATAAGAAGTCTTATCCCATGCAACACCGTGTCAAGTTTACATAGGACCTAGCTAGACCGGTTCGTTAATCGTTACCACACGGTCTACATCTAGACTTGGCTAATACATAAGCATTGCAATATTGTAACCGATCATCTACACGGAAGCATTAATTGGAGCTGTATCGCTTTGCAATGCAATTATTACTTTATAATGACATAGTATGATTTTGTGTTGCGAAGATTCTGTGGTAGAGAAAGTTATTCATGTGGGGTGTAAATTGTCACTCTAATTCATATTATTATGTGTCCAAAAAGACTGGCAGAAATACCACAAACCCTGAAGATATACATATAAAATGTTTGGACGACGCGTTCCTTTGAAAGTGTATAGGTAAACTTGAAACTTGAATTGGCGTAGTAGATGAACGATTGGCTATTGAGCCAAGGGTCGCAGTTTTAGTTACCAAACGGAAACCAATAGGTATTGATGCGCAAAACAGAAAGCTGTTTTGCATCTCGATGTTTTTTTATGTACCTACCTACGTATGAGCGATTTGTGTTAGTAAACGCACCCAATGATACATGGAATATGAACAAGAAAAAAAGCTATGCAAATTACGGAAAAAATCGCTATAAGTGCTGCAGCTACACAAATAGCCTTATTATTACGAATGTTACATAATACCAATATTTATTATTATTTTAATAAACGTGGGTCTCACCCCACACGAAACACAGTGTTATGTGAGTCTCTGTTTACCCAAAAATGGCGAGCCGAGAGCGATATAACAAGAAAACTGTGTCAAAAGCAGACATTTGCGTCTTTTACTTCCTTTTTTACGTTTTGGGTAAAGTCAAAGTCATATTTCAAGGTTTGTTGGGAAATAAACTTGGCCATTATCGAGGGCCGACACTGCATTGATATGCAGTTTAGATGCATTATCTCCCTACATAAAAGATCATGAGAATAGTTTTAATAATCAATGTTCACTATTTATTTGCATATTGCTGCTAAGAGGCAGTGCGTAAGCGGATAAGGTATTTTCGTTCCTATGAAATATATGCAATATTTACTAATTAGTTATGAAAACATAATGTACGTAAGGAAAATTTTTAATATTTTCAGTAAGAGAGGCGAAAGACACAATTAAAGGACTAGAAATAGTGATCAATTAGTTTCAGACTGGCTAAAGTAGACTCATCCTTCATGGTTTAAAATGTTACAATAAAATACCTCCCCACACGAACTCCCAACTGAATGAAACGAACTTTAAATCTTGTATAAAACGCACACTATACAGCCAAGCTTAATATAAGTTGGGGGCTTACATCACTAACAAAAATGGTTGGCTCAGCGCTGGTCCTGCTCCACAAGGGCGCATAAACTAACTGATTAGCATTCGAAAATATTGTAGGAGCTAATGAAGATTGTAAAAACTATTTTTGCATGTCAATCTCTTAGGATTGTATAATTGCATAGTACATGTGTGGGCACTATGTACCTAGTATAAAGTTTATTGGGTTCGTCTTTCATTGACTTGAATGTGCCCTGGCGGCTGAGAGTATGTCATGCTCACTCAAATGTGTCGCTGGTGGTGGCGTGTGTATTGGATCATTGAGTTCCCTTCAAAATGGTTGAGTTGAATGGTGCTGATCCACACGTCATGTTCATGAACGGGCGCCGTCAGTAGGCACCGGTCATCTCTTAGCTGCCACGGCTTATTTTAATTCCTGAATTGTTTTTATATTTTTTATTACGGACGCTATTAACGTGGACGCCTTTCTACATCGTTCTCACATGTATAATTTCTACATGAATGATGTAACCAGTTTTTTGTAACAATATTTTGATTTAAAAGAGTGTCCATGGAGTTTCTTGCCTGTTCTTCTCCATAGGTACCTACTACGCTTTGGAATGGGCAACTAGCTTCATATTTCTGCCTGACCGACCCCTTTACTATTCAAAAGTGCCTGTAATTGGTTTATTTGAAATAAATGCTTTGAGTTAAGTTTAGTGCGAAATGTTGTGTTTTATAGACTGTTCCACGAAATTTTGAAGAAAAACATTTCATCACTGTTACTTTTTAACTGTACTGTTAAATTGTTTGTACAAACGAGGCCCTGGTCGTGGTCCAGGTCCAGGAACCCAGCAAACGATTTTTATCTGCACATCGGCAAATTATTTTTTCCACCAGTAGCAGCAGCCGTGACCGAATCGTCTCTGGACTCGAATAGCTTTTCCAAAATACCATTCATCAATGAGATGCTACAAGATGAACTCTTAGATGGATATGCTCATTCCCACATCTTGCCAATTCATTTATGAAAGTATTTTATGTATCTAAGAAAAAATCTAAATCTTTTTAATAAAATAAAATAAATCAACCATTTTCAGATTATTTAAAGTACATACATACATATGTTATGGACAGGGACACTGTGTTTTATGTTACAACAAAATACCTTGTGATTTATTGCAATAAAATTAAAGAAAATTTAAAACTCATATTAAAAGTACACTTTGTGAACAAGCATATTACAAATTAGATCGTATTGAATAAAAGCGAAATTTTGCATTTTGAGTTTATATTTAAACGAAATCTCGATTTTTCATTTGCGAAATGCCGAAATGCGACCAATGCTCCGTCGTTCTCTGAAGAGGCCGAACAGCTCTGCAGTGAGACCATTTATCTCAAAGTCAATGTAAGGTCACATTCACATAGACTGGACATGACGCATATTCTTGACTGGAGGCGTGTATCACATCACGTCTTCGCTACGTTCATATTAGCACCTATATATGCTTACAACACAAACATAGGTAACCACCGTGACGAAGCCACCAGTTGCACAATTAATTCGGCTCTATTTTATTTAGAAAACTTAAGGCTCTTGCGTGTTCAAAAAGTTACTTACATTTAAAAGTAGACCTACGATGGTTTGTTTCTGCATCAACCAACGACGATCAACTGGCAAAAAAAGGCAGGAATATAAATTATAGTCTTTATAATTATTAGCTGGAAACAAAATCGTACAGTAGGCCGCACGTCATTGGTAACAAAACCAGTATAAACTAGCCTCTTATTCTATTGAAAGAGAGAGAAGAGTTACTACTGACGTGCGGGTTACTGTATATATACCGTCTTTATAAATGTCTTAGTTCTTGAAAACGAGTCTTTTTCGCAGATACTTAAAACAGAAAAAAAAAACTCTCCAAAATAAGTTGTTTAAAATAATATCCATTATTTTATCTCATGCCAGATGAAGAACGTACATAATTATTGTAAAGTTTACATAACAGTGATTGGTGAGTGGTCGAGATTGGGCAGGTCGCGTGGTTTCCGATGCATGATATTTCGTCGGTGGGTGTCCATTGTTGCACCGACACGATATTCATTATAATCATACGTACTCGTAGCTTTTCTAATCGATTAAAACCTGCTCTAAAACTTTTCTAATGACATTAGAGTTTGGTGATCCAAATATCGCATGTCTCTCGAATACCCGGTGGCCGTTGAAAGTTGGAACAGACTAATACTTGAGATCGTGTATTGCCAAACGTAGCGTGGACGCTATCTGAAGAAGATTGCGGGGCAGATTTGATGCAGAAGGTGGAGATTTGGGTGTGTGGAGCAACTTGGGAGATGTCCTGCAATGAAATAATTTTAATAGAATATTAATCCAAATAAGTCAACAAGACAATAGGACCATTGTTCCCTCAGACAATGATCTTTCTGTCTTAGTAGGATGCTTACAAAAGCACTTAGCTTTCCATCCCGTTTCATCTCTTAATTGACGTCTCAACCCGTCTGTCCGTCATTCGTCAAAATAGCCGTTACTCAACGGGCACGCACACACGCACTAGCCCGGATCTCGATTCCTTTCTCCATTGAGAGACGAGCATCGCATCAGTTGCACGTTGTGAATGGGATGGGTGCGGAACATCAAATAATTAATTATTACGTCGGTATGTGGGTGTTGGTGCACTCTCACTAGTTTTATTATTTTCGAATAAATATTTGAGCGGATATTTGATGGTCATCGATTATTAATTAAACAAAATACTTTACTTTGAATATTAGTATTTTTTTGGTTTTTCCTCATACTACGTCATAGGCCAGAGCCTATGTTTGGTATGATAATGATGATGATAAGATGATGATAATGACGTATTATATACAACAAGCCTGTTCCCTATGAGGTAGGCAGACACGACAGACGTGTTATGATTCTACCACGCGTACCAGTTATGCGAGATATCCCCTTGTCTGTCAATCGGAACTGATTATGTTCGGTAACAATAGAAAAGTAATTGTGTCTCATTAGCGACGGTTGAGCTCATAAAGAAGGATATCACTAACAAGAATACAGACTACCTACTTTGATTACATCTACAATCGTTTTTATTTGAATGGTTGCCCGACTAAGACATAAAAGAGAGTTATAAAACTGTTAGTTAGCAATTCAGTAAACTTTAATATGTAGATCTATCATAACAACTAAGTTATGATCGACTACTAGATGTCCTCCATGTTGACGATTGAATTAGATCTTATTTTATTACTTAGCGGTAACTAGATTTCTTGAAGATAATCTCTGTCTGCAATGTGTTAGTGTTATTTCTTGAAAACCAATTCACCTCTCCCTTGTCTACGGGTCTTTTATACATACTGAGCGCTTGCGCAAATTAATGTAGTCGTAAAAATGGGCTACATATTACTACCCAAGTATGTTTCCAGTTACATCTGAAGTAAAAATACCGATGTACATAATACCGAAACATAAAATGCCGAACGAAACGAATGACTATGAGCCTGCAGTTTAAAATGTCTAGAGTATATAGGCATAGTATATAAGGTCCTTCCCTATTACTTTTGACTTGACATACTTAAGTGGCGAAACGTGAGTGTACTAGGTAAAGGTGCACCTCTGCCAACCCTTCGGGGATAAACGTGAGTGTACTAGGTATAGGTGCACCTCTGCCAACCCTTCGGGGATAAACGTGAGTGTACTAGGTAAAGGTGCACCTCTGCCAACCCTTCGGGGATAAACGTGAGTGTACTAGGTAAAGGTGCACCTCTGCCAACCCTTCGGGGATAAACGTGAGTGTACTAGGTAAAGGTGCACCTCTGCCAACCCTTCGGGGATAAACGTGAGTGTACTAGGTATAGGTGCACCTCTGCCGTATCCTTCGGGGTCATTCGGGGATAAACGTGAGTCTACTAGGTAAAGGTACACCTCTGCCAACCCTTCGGGGATAAACGTGAGTGTACTAGGTATAGGTGCACCTCTGCCGTATCCTTCGGGGTCATTCGGGGATAAACGTGAGTCTACTAGGTAAAGGTACACCTCTGCCAACCCTTCGGGGATAAACGTGAGTGTACTAGGTAAAGGTGCACCTCTGCCAACCCTTCGGGGATAAACGTGAGTGTACTAGGTATAGGTGCACCTCTGCCGTATCCTTCGGGGATAAACGTGAGTGTACTAGGTAAAGGTGCACCTCTGCCAACCCTTCGGGGATAAACGTGAGTGTACTAGGTAAAGGTGCACCTCTGCCAACCCTTCGGGGATAAACGTGAGTGTACTAGGTATAGGTGCACCTCTGCCGTATCCTTCGGGGATAAACGTGAGTGTACTAGGTATAGGTGCACCTCTGCCGTATCCTTCGGGGATAAACGTGAGTGTACTAGGTATAGGTGCACCTCTGCCGTATCCTTCGGGGATAAACGTGAGTGTACTAGGTATAGGTGCACCTCTGCCGTATCCTTCGGGGTCATTCGGGGATAAACGTGAGTCTACTAGGTAAAGGTACACCTCTGCCAACCCTTCGGGGATAAACGTGAGTGTACTAGGTATAGGTGCACCTCTGCCGTATCCTTCGGGGATAAACGTGAGTGTACTAGGTATAGGTGCACCTCTGCCGTATCCTTCGGGGATAAACGTGAGTGTACTAGGTATAGGTGCACCTCTGCCGTATCCTTCGGGGATAAACGTGAGTGTACTAGGTATAGGTGCACCTCTGCCGTATCCTTCGGGGATAAACGTGAGTGTACTAGGTATAGGTGCACCTCTGCCGTATCCTTCGGGGATAAACGTGAGTGTACTAGGTATAGGTGCACCTCTGCCGTATCCTTCGGGGATAAACGTGAGTCTACTAGGTATAGGTGCACCTCTGCCGTATCCTTCGGGGATAAACGTGAGTGTACTAGGTATAGGTGCACCTCTGCCGTATCCTTCGGGGAGAAACGTGAGTGTACTAGGTAAAGGTGCACCTCTGCCAACCCTTCGGGGATAAACGTGAGTGTACTAGGTATAGGTGCACCTCTGCCGTATCCTTCGGGGATAAACGTGAGTGTACTAGGTATAGGTGCACCTCTGCCGTATCCTTCGGGGTCATTCGGGGATAAACGTGAGTCTACTAGGTAAAGGTACACCTCTGCCTTACCCTTCGGGGATAAACGTGAGTGTACTAGGTATAGGTGCACCTCTGCCGTATCCTTCGGGGATAAACGTGAGTGTACTAGGTATAGGTGCACCTCTGCCGTATCCTTCGGGGATAAACGTGAGTGTACTAGGTATAGGTGCACCTCTGCCGTATCCTTCGGGGTCATTCGGGGATAAACGTGAGTCTACTAGGTAAAGGTACACCTCTGCCTTACCCTTCGGGGATAAACGTGAGTGTACTAGGTATAGGTGCACCTCTGCCGTATCCTTCGGGGATAAACGTGAGTGTACTAGGTATAGGTGCACCTCTGCCGTATCCTTCGGGGATAAACGTGAGTGTACTAGGTATAGGTGCACCTCTACCGTATCCTTCGGGGATAAACGTGAGTCTACTAGGTATAGGTGCACCTCTGCCGTATCCTTCGGGGATAAACGTGAGTGTACTAGGTATAGGTGCACCTCTGCCGTATCCTTCGGGGAGAAACGTGAGTGTACTAGGTAAAGGTGCACCTCTGCCAACCCTTCGGGGATAAACGTGAGTGTACTAGGTAAAGGTACACCTCTGCCAACCCTTCGGGGATAAACGTGAGTGTACTAGGTAAAGGTACACCTCTGCCAACCCTTCGGGGATAAACGTGAGTGTACTAGGTAAAGGTGCACCTCTGCCTTACCCTTCGGGGATAAACGTGAGTGTACTAGGTATAGGTGCACCTCTGCCGTATCCTTCGGGGTCATTCGGGGATAAACGTGAGTCTACTAGGTAAAGGTACACCTCTGCCTTACCCTTCGGGGATAAACGTGAGTGTACTAGGTATAGGTGCACCTCTGCCGTATCCTTCGGGGATAAACGTGAGTGTACTAGGTATAGGTGCACCTCTGCCGTATCCTTCGGGGATAAACGTGAGTGTACTAGGTATAGGTGCACCTCTACCGTATCCTTCGGGGATAAACGTGAGTCTACTAGGTATAGGTGCACCTCTGCCGTATCCTTCGGGGATAAACGTGAGTGTACTAGGTATAGGTGCACCTCTGCCGTATCCTTCGGGGAGAAACGTGAGTGTACTAGGTAAAGGTGCACCTCTGCCAACCCTTCGGGGATAAACGTGAGTGTACTAGGTAAAGGTACACCTCTGCCAACCCTTCGGGGATAAACGTGAGTGTACTAGGTAAAGGTGCACCTCTGCCTTACCCTTCGGGGATAAACGTGAGTGTACTAGGTATAGGTGCACCTCTGCCGTATCCTTCGGGGTCATTCGGGGATAAACGTGAGTCTACTAGGTAAAGGTACACCTCTGCCTTACCCTTCGGGGATAAACGTGAGTGTACTAGGTATAGGTGCACCTCTGCCGTATCCTTCGGGGATAAACGTGAGTGTACTAGGTATAGGTGCACCTCTGCCGTATCCTTCGGGGATAAACGTGAGTGTACTAGGTATAGGTGCACCTCTGCCGTATCCTTCGGGGTCATTCGGGGATAAACGTGAGTCTACTAGGTAAAGGTACACCTCTGCCTTACCCTTCGGGGATAAACGTGAGTGTACTAGGTATAGGTGCACCTCTGCCGTATCCTTCGGGGATAAACGTGAGTGTACTAGGTATAGGTGCACCTCTGCCGTATCCTTCGGGGATAAACGTGAGTGTACTAGGTATAGGTGCACCTCTACCGTATCCTTCGGGGATAAACGTGAGTCTACTAGGTATAGGTGCACCTCTGCCGTATCCTTCGGGGATAAACGTGAGTGTACTAGGTATAGGTGCACCTCTGCCGTATCCTTCGGGGAGAAACGTGAGTGTACTAGGTAAAGGTACACCTCTGCCAACCCTTCGGGGATAAACGTGAGTGTACTAGGTAAAGGTGCACCTCTGCCTTACCCTTCGGGGATAAACGTGAGTGTACTAGGTAAAGGTGCACCTCTGCCTTACCCTTCGGGGATAAACGTGAGTGTACTAGGTAAAGGTGCACCTCTGCCTTACCCTTCGGGGATAAACGTGAGTGTACTAGGTAGGTATAGGTACACCTCTGCCGTACCCTTCGGGGATAAACGCCCGTGATGCTACGTTATGTGGTATTTTTACATTAGAGGATTTTTTTTTGCATTCAAATCGCTATTGATATTTCAGTTTTAATTGTTTATTTCTGCTTGACTTCAGTTTTCAATGTTTGTGTTGGTAGGTATATTGGCGTGTGCTAGCTCAGCTAGCTGACATATGGCAAATAATTTAATTTAATGTTTTGTGTTTCGCAATGTTAATTACTTACTACTGTATAGAATCCAGTTCTTCTAACTGAACAGACAGCTATGCTGCTGGGGAGTTTGTTGCGCCACTTCATCTTCCCAGCTAAAGCACTAAGAAGTGATGTAGGGCAGGCGTTTTGGTGGACTATCTTATGCAATTTTGACGTTCAAAAAGTGCTGATTCTCAGCCTATTTTGAATTTGAGGGTTTTGATTTTGAGTGACAGCCCTCTGAGCTCTACAGTTTGATCCTAAGTCTAGATCTTGTTTACCTGAGTCTGTGCGTCATTCGCAATTATAGAAGGAGGTAGGTATGTTTCAACGGACTGTTTTTCAAGGAAAGGATAGGTACATATTTTATACTTTGTTTTTAATATGGTTAAAAAAAAACTAAAATATAAATCATTGTGAAGTTTATAATTTTGTTTTCAGCATTTTTTAACTTACACATTATCGTTTATTTAAAAAAAAAGTGAGATAGAAATTATAATGTAAGTTAGGTAATGTAGGTTTACATAGACTAAATCAGGATATTTTAAATAAATTCCACCATAGCAAGTAAGGCACTCGCATGTGTAAGTACCCACGGTACGTCAAACTGCGCACGCGCATTATTCAACATCTGTCAAAGGTCAGTGCCGCGAACTTGGGGACATTGCACTTGACTTTTATTGAAGGATGCTCATTATACACCGTGATTATAATTCACTTACCATTGGATCTTGAACAATGAATATCCTTGTTTTTTTGGGTTACTCTTTACGGTTGTGTGTTATAATTTGTGGTTGGCTTCTAGTTATTTCTTAGTCGTATATTTATTTAGTCGTATATCGAATCTATTTTAAAGGTTAAGCTAAATTAACTTAACCTTTTAAATAGATTCGGAGATTTTATTTTATTAACAATTTAAGTCGACTGTATTGGTCTTCTTCGTAGCGTGTTGATACCAATATAAATAATTAAGTCAGCCGAAAACTTCGCTACGAGCTGGGCGTCTTCACTAGCGCCCAACCGTTCCTGTCACGTGCAGGCAACAGGACACGCAGGACACGATATTAAGTGTCCCATCGTTCGTCGACATCATCACAGCAGCACATTGCATCAGCATCACATTTACCCACTCATTTTACTCCAGGGTGGAGTCATCTGCCTGCTAGGGTTGCGGGAAAGTCCGAGAGGGATACCGTGGCCCCTGGCACAGGCAACTGAAGAAACACGGGTGGGTTTTAGTCAGTAAGAGTCTGACACGCCCTCCCGCTCCGCCCAGAGCGGGAGTAGTTATTTGATGATTCCAAACCCACAAAAAAAAAAGAGGATTGGAGTCATTTATGAATCTCCACCTCGGCTGATTTCCTTGCGTCGGCCAACCTGGGTCCGGAGTCTGTAACCACATTTAAAGTGTTCTCCTATTAGTTTGATGCCAGACAGTAATACCTACTTAAAATCATTATTTTTGGGTAAGTGTTACCAAAATTGCCAAAACAGCCAGACGTGTTTAAAATACGTAGCAGATGAAGAAATGTGTATCATTTCGTACTCGAAGAGTTGCATTACTTTAAAAGTATAATTAATTTAATAATTACAACATTAAGACAAGTCTTAAAATTACGGGTATGTTAATAAAATGTTACTTTATGTTGGTTTGTATGTCATTTAGAAAGGACATTAATTACTTACATCACTTCAAGCTTGTTATTCTAACAGTGTAAGCAGAGATTCACTGAATAGAAAACTAAGTAGGAGCATGTCTAGGATTTGTTTTACCTTTAAATGAATCGGCTGAATTTCAGTATTGTACATTTAAACATATCGCTCATTGGCAAGAAAGGTGACATAAGAAAAATATCTGCAATTTTGAGTTAAGTATGGTGAACGTAGAAAGTTT
Source organism: Brachylomia viminalis (assembly GCA_937001585.2). Taxonomy (NCBI): domain Eukaryota; kingdom Metazoa; phylum Arthropoda; class Insecta; order Lepidoptera; family Noctuidae; genus Brachylomia; species Brachylomia viminalis. The sequence goes on from OW443304.2 coordinate 25,003,660, forward strand.
AATTATTTTTGCAACAAAAACGACATTATGCTGAAGCCTAAATATGAGGGAGCTAGAAATATGTGACTTTATGCTTCGTCGCACTCTTACCGCTACTTTTAAACTTTTAAATCGTCATACCCAAAAATTGCTCTCATTGAACTATGTCAAGCATCTCGCAAATGAACGATATTATAAAATAAAGTCACCTTTAGTGTCTGTCACACTGTGACCGCTTTTTTCTTCTAAACTAGGCAACGAATTTTGATGTGGTTTTTACCATAAATTATATAATTTATTTCTTAAGGCATACAGGTGTTAATTAGTATTCTAATAAAAAAAAACCTTTATGTTTTGTCAACACGTCAAAAGAGTGTAAAACAGAGGCCCGTCGTTAGTTGATGATTCAATTCTAAAAACAAACTAGGTACCTATTAGGTAAAAACCGAAAAATATAAAAGGGAAGCTTTGATATTGCAATTCCTATGAGCCTGTCTTTGAGAATATTATACCTAATGTATCTGTCTATAAGATGGATCATTCGCTGAACTTGATCAATAAATCTCTGATTACAAAAACTTAATTTTTATTTACATAGTAACCAGTATAATTATTTTATTTCAATCACCAACACCATTTGGCAATGACTTTGATTGATGAAATCCACACACAACATACTTAATTTCGCACACTTAACTAGTGGCCAACCCGTCATAGTTCCCATACAAACGCTCACGTGATTATGGTGTTATAACAAATTTTCCTCCAGATATTTTGAACACACAGATATCTGGTGGTATACAACGTGTAACGTAATTAACGCAAGACCTCAAACACCCCAATTAGAGTATTGAGTTAAAAGCACCAAAACCACCAAAACAATATTTTTTTATACTAACTTTTATTATTAAGAAAATTGTTTTGACCCTAGCATTACTTTATGCATTTAAAACTGAGTCTTATTGCCTTGAAATAAGATTTAATTTTCTTTGACTCAATCAGCGGTCAGTATTGCAAAATACATAAAATTTGAAAAAAATACCTATATTAATAGTTACTGTAATCGATTCAGTAGGCAATTAAGAGCAAACTACTTTCAGGACTTGCGTTTATTCTGTTACACGTTGTATATCTAACTTATTTTTTTTACTTTTTTGAGAAACAATTTCAGTAAATTTAGACGTCTGAAAATCAGCTTTATTGCACAAATATTATCTGCACTCTGCTTGTTCATATTGTACATTGAAAAACTAAAGAAAAAATCTTTATAGAAACCTCGCAAATGTAATGGAGATTCTAAATGACAGCCATTGTTTCCCAAAAACAGGTAATGCTTTTTAAAAAAACACATATTTTCTGTGCGTTGACGATAGATGGACAGGGAAGGGCCCTCTTAATTATTGAAGTAGTTCTGCTGGCAAGTTCTTTGAATTTTGAAATAATGTTGAAATTATATAATATGAAGTAGGTAAAATAGGGAAAAACCATTTTTTTTTTCTACAATACAGATGATTAATAGCGATGTTTTGACCTCTGAAAATAAGTAGGTAAGCTAGGTACACTCATTCATTTGCTCAATAATGCGTTACGTCACAAATTTTACTGAAAAAAATGCACCATCACGGCGAACAGACGATACCTAAGCGGCTACGTCAGAAAACTTGCTTTCTCTGTTTAGATAACCAATATTTCAACCACTTCATTATTCTGTTAAAACCCTTCTAAGTACACCTACATATGCGGTACTTATAGGAAACATCAAAAGTGGAACGCCTGAGTTTCGAACTCAAGACCAATCCTTTCCTCGATGCGTTTGTCCCTTAAGTAATTGTGTCACCAAATTATTATTTTTTCTTTCACAAATCATCTTTAATAAACTAGACATTAGTATTCAGTCAACTGACGAACTGCATTAAACCCTTAGAGAAACAAATCGTCATTGACTATTTAGTGATCTTTTAGTTCGTTGTTATTACTGGCAGTATAATTGTCTATCCTCTTGTCACCATCGAATTGAGCAGAAAACATATGTATCTTTATCCGAAAACTATCTATATATAGAAACTTATACAATTACATAAAGGAGATATTGGACATCCGTATCTATATTATAATATAATCTATGCGGGCTTAGATATTGGTTAGCAGCGGGTGGTAATCACCTTGCAAATGAGCTATTGACAGATTACAAGTTACACAGTCACTATATACTAAATAAAAATAATATCGACGAGACGAGTGAACTTCGAGAAAGAACGAACACTGACTTCTCAATGATGAAAGAATGAAGGTAGGTGAATTGTGATTGCACAATTCACCTGCCTTCATTCCTAGGTAGTGTGTATTGACCTACTTCATATTTTTTGACAAACATATCACCCTCGCTAATACCCACATACCTAAACCGGTTTATAAAATAATAATAAAAATTGTCAGGAAACGAATCTCGTTCCCACACAGCAAAAGAACATTTTTCAGCCACTGCACCGTTGTCATCACACTGATAGTTATCTGCTATGAAAGTCAATGCCTTTTGTCTTCAGGGGTCAAATTGACGCAGGCAGCTCAACTTAGCAACTATCCAGTCAATGTGTTTTTATATTTTCACTCTTTAATTAATTAGGGACTTATATAATCTGCGGAACAGACTCTTCGTATCATTACTATTTGGTTAAGACAGAATATTATAGAACGCGCCTAAATAAAGTCGGTTCAATCTCAAGACCCCAAACCGCTCATTTCTATCAGACTCATATCGAACACAGTCTATCAATAAGTTATGTAAGTCTTCCACAAAACCACTCTCAATTTCATTTTTAAAACTAATTAGAAAATCCAAAACTAGAGGTTACTAATGACAAGTTTTAAACTCACACTTAACTCCTTGACACAGTTAAACAACATTAACAAATCGTTTATCCGTATGTGTATAATTACCTACAAAAATGCTACACTATTATGCAAATAACATTTTAGTTTGAACGCTCTTCATTATTTATTATGTTTAATGATGGCGAGTTAAGATTATGTAGTTTTAAGTGTAATTGCTGTTCACATACACATACTGCATTCATGTTGATGAAGAATTGAGCTAAGAAAAGATCGATCGTAGGTTTGGGTAGTGCGTTACCAGTTCTTTATCAATATCGTATAGATGTAAATGGATCCTAAATAGAACTACTTACGAAGATTTTTTAATAGCCTGAACTGTCCTACTTTTGGGAAAAGGCCTAAGTTCTTCCACTTTCCTTGATGTTGTGTTTCTTATCGCCAATTCACGACGAAGCCATCTAATGCCTCCCGTCATCTCTTCCTTGGTCTATCGCGACCCCGTCTGGTGAAGACTACGCTTCATTAAATGAACTGTCATGATGTTAAGTATCATTGTTTGATTGGCAGTGGTGTCTATACGGCCCTATAGCAGGTTGAATGAAGGTCTGTTTTAACGAGCAATCATCACCATCCTTGTTCTCTGCATGTAGGTTAGCTATGCGATTTCGTAGAGTGCAACCTGATTTGAACCCTACTTGCACTTCGTATTGCGCATTATAATATTGATTTTTATTAAGGAAAATATCAATCATGAATCATGGTGGGTTATAAATTACAATATACAAGCTAACACTAAAATATATATATTATGTACAAGTATATAATTAAAAAAAGGGAAGAGCTCATAGGGTATCAAAAATTCCTCCACATCGCTGCCAATGGGATAACTGCCCTAACGGCTGGCAGCATTCCCACGTTGGCTGGCAATGCTGATTCTTTGGGCTTAAAATGATGATATCATAATATAATATCATGATTATTTTTTAATGTCTGTCTAGTTCAAGACAGGACCTTCATAATTATTATTATAGCTATGAGGCCACAAACAATTTTGGATCGAGACGATTGCTTGTGTTAGAATAATGAAATGTATGCATTTCGAAAATGCATCGCATTTAAATAAATAATTGAAATACCAACTGTTACTCGTGTATCTATTAAGAAAATATTTTAATGAAAAGGTGACAATTTAAATAAATCACAATTACCATTTCTAATTAATAAACGGATGCGGAAGTCAATAATAAAATCTTATACCAATGTGCATAAAAATATGAATAATATCGTTTTGAAGTGAGTGTCTGTTGGTTTCTGTCTAGCTATTTCGATTAATCTGAATGACTGAATTTATTATGATGCAGTTTAGTAATTAAAACGTTTAGAAAACCAACGACGACTATCAATAACAATGCATCATTTAATTCGAGTAACAAAGATAACGAAAGTAAAGATACATAATTAACCTTTATGTTTAAACTTCTACGTATTAAGTTAAAGTTATCATTACAGAAAACAATTGGAACATCGCGAATATTTCTTATGTTAAGATAATTGGAGCACTTAACCCGTTATCCATTTCAGCCGTATCGCCCAAAGTCCGAAGTCTCACCCACAAGAACCAAAATTTAAAAAATAGTCCATTTACAACCCGAATTCGTCCTCGATAGCCTCTCTAGCAAAGTAAAAGTAGACGGTCTGATCTCCGCTATATAAACGGATCGTTCCGACCACAAGGCATCACACATCAGCCAGCGTTCAACCAAACTAGACATGGCCAAATACATCGTAAGTTGGAGTGCAGTGAATGTGTTGTGTCGTGTGAAGGTGCACTATGCACACCATGTGAAGTGGACTTAAGTTTCGTACAAATCGGTGCTTTCTGGATGTGCTTTCGGATATCTCCGAGACTTGCCAAGGATTTGATCTTCATTTCTAAGTGTTCCGTACCAGTTTTGGGAAAACAGGACACTTATTTTGTGGAGAGGCGTGTGATTCCGGCTTTAGGAGTGATAGCTTCGAAGCTACACGTAATAATTGTGGGCTGATTAGTTGGTGACGAGTCGGTTACTGAACCAGTTACTTGTGCATAAGTCTCGACTATGTAGTTAGTCAAAACGTTGCATTAAAATTTATCTTCACAGGTTTATGAAAGTTTGGGAATCGGTATCTTAACTTAATGTTTGTTGACAGGTCGCCCTCGCCCTCTTGGGTTGCGCCGTCGCCGAGCCTCCCGTGGGCTACAGCTACTCTGCCCCATCATCCCACTCATCATCTATCTCGCTGGGCAGCCTCAGCGGCGGCGGTCACTACGAGTCCGTGCCCATCGGACATTCCGAAAGCGAGGGCTACTTCGTAGACCCTCATCTCCTCTACAAAATCAAGAACATCCTCTTGTCCGAGGAGATCAAGAACCAAGGCTCCAGCTCCGGTGGTCACGGACATGGCCACATCTCATCTCACTACGGTGCCCCTGCCCCCGTGTACGGTGTCCCCGAACAGAAGATCGTTGGCATTGAACTCGACCACGTACAACAGGCCATCCAGGTCGCTCAGTACCACCAGGCTCAGGAGGCGTACGCCAGCGGTCACGGCAGCTACTATTCAGGTGGAAACGAAGGCTACTCATCCGGTGGACACGGAGGCTACTCATCCGGTGGACATGGAGGCTACTCATCCGGAGGTAGCTCCCACTACACCACCATCGGAGTCCCCTCAGGATCCTACGGAATCCCCTCCGATACATACGGCCACCCCCACTAAACGACCGAATTGTTAGTCATCTCATCTCATTTAATGTAAATCATGTGATCGCATCCTAGATGTTATTATGTATTATATTTGTTGTTATAAGTTTCTGTAAATAAAAGAACAATCTATTTTGTACGAACGGCTCCTTGATTTAATGTCCAAACTTTCACATCCCGAGGTACCGCAAGTGGTGCTACAATCGTAAAACCATATGCGGTTCAACAAAAAATATATTAATGCGAAACAAAAACATGTTTCGACGCCTTAAAGAGCTGTAATAGGTCCCTGTAGTAAGTCGTTTTCGATAAAATCGAAAGTACCGATGTCAGCGGACGACTTTATGACATGCATGTGACGTAATTGACGTGCAATTTTATAATAAAGCGGAATAAAATATTTTTTTTTTCGACATATTAAGTTACATACTTAGCACCTCATAAAATGAATCACTCTTGATTTCACAACCCGCTGACCGAGATACGTGAACGTAACAACCTTAAAACCAATGAAGAATTAGAAATTACGGTTCGAAATAGCAGATCGCACTTTCGAGGATTAGATAAAAATTTCGAAACTGGCTATAATGCGAGCCATCTAGTGTTGCGTCAGAGCGGCCATTTTCGCGGAATTAGCGAATAATTTTGCTCGAGTTGTTAATCCGAATGCACCATGCACTTTCTCCATACAAACTCGGGTGTTCCGAATCTCGAGTGGTTACATAATTAACGCATGAGAGGCTGCGAATGGTCTGGTCACATCCATCTGTAGGATTTTGTTTAGGTACATCAAATTATTCGGTTACTTAATGCCATTCTGTTAATTAGCAGATGCTGAGGTTGCGAGATTCAAGACTTACGTATTATTAAATTTTGAGACGTTTTGATTTTCGAACTCGATAATTACCATGTTCATCAACATCGACCTCCATTTTATCAATTTGTTTTATTAAGTTCTTCACTCGTTTCGTCTCATATTTTGGGTGTGATTTCGCCGAAAAGTGAGTAATGACTTTTTTACGAGCGATGCGAAAATTGAGCGCCTGAATAATATATTTTTTCTTCTTATCACTTTCTCCCGTCTTGCAACAAGTTATTGTAATATGGTTTCTGAAGTCAAAGGCTAATGTGATAGTACTTAATTGAAGCATTGTTATTTATTATAATAATTTTATATTATGATTTATATATATTATTACCTATATTATATAATTGTCTATATATAATATAGGTGAAGGTTATATATAGTTATTTACAAGATATTATGTAACAATAAAAGTCCATTATTTTTTCAACACGATATCATAAAGCAATTTAATGTAGACTAAGTTACTAAGCTAACAGATAAGACAGGCTATTTTATTGCATGATGAGGCCAAGAAAATTTTAAAATAAAAAAATAGGATGGTTTTTGACATCGAAGATTTTATTTGAATAAATACAACGTACGTGAGAGCAGTGGTGGCCCAGAGAGAGTAGAGGTGGCCTAGAGGTAACGGCTCCGTCTTACGAGACGTAGGTCGTGGGTTAGAACCCAGGTGTGCTGCTCCCAAAACGGTGAAGCCAAACATCGTGAGGAAACGCATGTCCTAGAATCAAAAATTCAAAGACATGTTACATCTACCGACCCGCACTGCGCCCGCGTGGTGGATTGGCCACTCCTTTTCGAAGAGAGGAGGCCTGTGTCCCAGCAGTGGGAACATTATAGGCTGATTATGCTTATGCTACAACGTACCTAGGTATTTGTTTACATGACTAATCATGTAGACGATCAATATAATAACTTAATAAATCATTAGCTGATGAAGGTTAGTACTCGTAATGAGCTACCTACTTATTAATCACAAAAACTCAGTGTACGTAAATATTAGTTTTTCGCCATCAAATTGTACATTTGAATAAATCCAATAAAATCTACCTAGCTTTTTTCCAACCATGTTGGGATCGTCTTCCAGTCTAGCCGGATGCAGCTGAATACCAGTATTTTACATGGAGCGACTGCCTATCTGACCTACAGAATCCAGTTACTGGGTAACACGATTCCCGTGGTAAGACTGGTTGTCAGATTTTAGGCTTCTGACTAACCGGAACGACTGTGAAAGTTCTACAAATGACAGGCGGGACCAACGGCTTAACTTGCTTTCTGAAGCACGGAGGGGTCTCGATATGCAATGAACCCATCCAAGAACCAACCGCGGCTAACGTAGCGGCTGTTCATGTATCATTTAGCCACGAGCCCCTACATTAACATTAATTCATCCATACTATATAAATATATGTATATAATATAAATGCGAAGGTAGCTCTGATTGTTTCTCTGTTAGGTACCTATTCATGCCTAAACCACTGAAGTGATCGTTAAGACGTGGCTACTTTTCATCCTGGATATTTTGTATTAAAAATTTATGAAATACCAAATAAACGCAGACGAAGTGGCGGGCAGTTCGGGCTTTCCATAAAAAACAAAAAAAAACTTCGATTTTAATTAAATTCCTACATTAAACTCTTAAGGGGCTGACAACAGCTAAAGCGCGGTCACTGTCGAACTGCATAGAAAATAAAGAGAAGCGCGATGATACAAATCTGGTAATTTATTACAAAATATGAAGCAATTCTCTATTAACAAAAAATCTATTGATTGGACAAAATAATGAAAACACTATCACGTTAATATGTCGCTTGAAAAAAATCTACAAAAAAAATACAGAATGATTGTATGTATATTAGTATGGTTTTTAATCGTTAAAATATTTTTTTAGAGGTATCTTTGTTATTATTTTCCATCGTGCCAAATTTGTTGTATTATATTTTCAACACACTATCTAACTAGTATATATCCTGAAGAATATCATATATTATTCTGATTTTGTTTACTGCAGTGGACCATATACATTTTGGCATTATAAAACTTGCGTTTAGGTCATGTAGCCCCCTTAAGACGTAACCCTAAAGTGCAATGTTGTCCACTGTCACAATCGTAGATGGGCCATCGCTATTGCTAAGTCATATCTTTACTTACGAAATAACGACTGCCCAAATGACACAATACTCTTAATAAAATGTGTAACAAAATATCATAGTGTAACGTGTTATTATTATATATTATACACACAGTAACCGAAGACGAACACTCCGTCGCTTTAGATAGTAGTCACACTGGTTTTTGAGACTATTGTATAACAACAAACATACATAAGTTCATACTTGATTATACTAACTTCTACCCGCAAGTTTGTGGGCACGGTTGGCGCAGTGGTTAAGCGACTGACTGCTGCGTGCGTGTCGCGGGTTCGATTCCCGCACGGAACAAATATTTGTATGACCTGCAAGTGGTTGTTCTGGGTCTGGCTGTTTGTGTATGTGACTTTAAATGTTTGTCAACGCACCCACGATACAGGAGAAATTCCAAGAGAGGGGCAAGGTAAAAAAAAAAAAAAATCGGCCCCCAATCCACCGCGTCGCATCGTAGGTACCGCCCGTCCGCGCTGTAACTTCATTTTTGCTTAGCGTTTTTTCTGGCTTTTTTTTTCTCGGCTGCTAAGGGCCGTGGCGTGATGTTAAATATAGGTATGTTATATACCTTTCTCAAAAATTGGGCTATCAAATGCAAAAATAATTTTTCAAATCCGACTGGTAGTTACAGCTAGTTTAAACAAACAAAAAAATACAAAGAAACTCTTCGGCCTTACTATTAGTAATAATAGAAAAAGATACGTGTGATTTTTGTCAATTTGGTGAATATAGCTCAGACCGCGGCGTGGACTCAGGGTTTTATCGTTTTAATTTGACTACCTGACTTAAAAGTGTAGTGCCGTATTGGTTTTGTAGTGTCAAGGTCTTGAGTTATTTTAAATGTAGGTCAAAAGTGCGATCGGGTTTGTACTTTTTTTTGTAATAATTTGAAGCTTGTTCATTAATGGAGCTATAAGTCAAACTGAACTCAGTTTAGCCTTTTTTTTTTTTTTTTTGTTTTTTTTTTTTGTGGGTGGGAAATCATCAAATAACTTCTCCCGCTCTGGGCAGAGCAGGAGGGCGTGTCAGACTCTTACTGACTAAAACCCACCCGTGTTCCTTCAGTTGCCTGTGCCAGGGGCCACGGTAACCCTCTTGGACTTTTCCGCAACCCTAGCAGGCATCGGTCCTAGCAAACCCCGTCATTGGTGCTGACATCTCTTTGAGGCGCGCGTGGAACACAACGCGCCGTCGACCCGGGCCTGGTCCTTATCGAACGGCGAGCTGCCCATTGCTCGCCGTTCGCAAGCCCGTGCCTACGGTGGCCGGGAATCGGCCTGCGATTCCCGACGCCCAGGGCGTCTCCTGCGGCGGCTAGGGGCGTGAGGGCGCAAACTTTGCCTCTCCCTCACGCGTTCCGCCTCCTCCTTCGCGAACATTACTGCTTCGCAGAAGGAGGTGACGGCTTCCCAAGCCCTCTCGCTCCGTACCATGGCCTGGACCAAGGCCGGACGCGAGAGATCGCCACCGCCAATCGCCTCCACGAGGACACGGCGGTGCTCCGCCCAAGCCGGGCAGACCTCCACCGTATGCTCCACCGTGTCCTCCGGGCGATCCACACAATGGTGACACCCGGGCGTTTCCTCCCGCCTTATCCGGAACAGGAACCTCCCGAAACAACCGTGTCCGGTTAGGACCTGCGTCAGGCGGAAGGTGAGGACGCCGTGGCGCCTCTCTAGCCACTCCTCAAAGAGGGGACTTATCGCCGCAATTGTGGCGTGCCCAGCGCTGGGTTGCGACAATCGCACTCTCCATGCCGCCCTGAGATCCCGCCGGGGCTCTGTCCGCTGTACCGTGATTTCTCGCGGCAGCGGAGCTACGCCCCGGCGTTTCGCCTCCTCGCGCCACTCCCAAACGTGCGCGAGGACTTTTGCCTCCAGATCCCATGGCGGTAATCCGGCAAGGAGGCTCGCCGCCTCACCGGAGACCGTACGGTATCCCCGGACCAGCCGGATGGCCATGACCCTTTGGGGCGCGTTTAACCAGCGGGCTGGCCGCCGCCTCAAGGAACGCGCCCACACCGGTGCCCCGTAAAGGGCCATGGACCGCACGACCCCCGCGTAGAGCCTCCGGCAGGAGGCGTTTGGCCCCCCTAGATTGGGCAGGAGCCGCTTTAAGGCAGCCCCGGCCCTTTCCAGTCTGGGAGCCAAACGTCGGAAATGCTCCACGAAGTTCCACCGGCTGTCGAGGACGAGTCCCAGGTACTTCATCGTCGACTCGACGCCGATGTGAACCCCTCCTACCGTTATTTGGGAACCCGACGGTGGCGTGTTCCGAGGACCATGAAAACACATGGCCTCGGACTTGTGCAGGGCCACCTCGAGTCCCAATTGCCGGATCCTCTCGACGATTGTCGCAACCCCGCGTGTCGCTAGTTCGGCCGCCGCCTGGTGCGACCTTCCCTGCGCCAGGACTAGCGTGTCGTCAGCGTAACAAACCACGCTGACGCCGCTGGGGAGGTCGGCGCGCAGCACCCAGTCGTAGCCGATATCCCACAGATGCGGCCCCAGGACCGATCCCTGTGGGACACCGCACGACATCTCTTGCCGGTTCCACACTCCCTGGTGACCGGGGTAGATGACGGCCCTGTCCGTCAAATAGGCCTCGACCACACGACAGAGGTAGGTCGGCATCCGGTGATACCGGAGTGCCTCCCTGATGCAACTCCAGGGCAGGGTATTAAAGGCATTGGCGATGTCTAGAGACACCGCCAAGACGACCCCACCCCGGGCCACAGCATCCCCCGTCGTGAGGGCCCGCACGCGCATGATGGCGTCCACCGTAGAGCGCCCCCTGCGGAAGCCAAACTGGCTCTCCGCCAAATCCGGCCCCACCCGCACCAGCCGCCCGACGAGGCGGTCTGCAATGACTCTCTCAAAGAGCTTGCCCACCTCGTCGAGCAGCACGATGGGCCGGTAAGCGGACGGAGAGTCCGCTGGGCGCCCCGGCTTCTTGATGAGGACCAGTTTCCCCGTCTTCCAACGAAGTGGGAACTGGCCCCTCTCCATGCATGCGCTTAGGAGCCCCCTTAGTCGAGGCCCGAGAGCCTCCGAGGCCAGGACCCAGGCTTTCCCAGGTAAGCCGTCGGGTCCTGGGGCGGTATTTTTAGCACTCAGCCTACGTACCGCCACTCGCAGCTCTACCTCGGTCACCTCCGGAGCATCGTTGTCGTCGTCGGCGGTGTGGTCCGCATTCAGCACCGCAGTAGGCGGAGCCATGGGCGGGGAGATATGGTCGCCTCTAGAAGGGAACAGAGTGCTCACCACGTCCTCCACGAGCTGGGGCCGGAGACTCTGCGTCAGCGGGGGAGCCCATGGGCGGAGCTTCTCACGCACCAATTTGTAGGGGCGCCCCCACGGGTCCCTGTTCAGAGTCTCCAGCGACTCCTCGCGGGCCAGTCCCTTGGCCCGCAGGATCTCCGCTTGGAGGGCGGTCTTCGCCGCTCTGTACCCCTCGTACAGCTCCGCCTGAATGGCTTCCGTATCCGGAGGGCGAATACGGAGCCTGCGGTGCCTGGTGTACCGGCGTCGCGCAGCGACGCACGCACTGCGTAAAGTCGTCAACTCTGGCGACCACCAGCACACCTGGCGCTGAGCGCGTCCGGGCTGGGCCCGGGGCATTGCCACGTCGCATATTTCGGACATGGCCTCCCGGAACCACTCCGCCTCGACGTTGATGTCAGCAGGCCTGTCCGGTGATGACACCCAGGCCTGCACGATCGAGGCTTCCAGGAGGAGCTCCCGGTCCAGCTGCTTCAGCGACCACCGCGGACCACTCGGGGCCTGTCGGACCAGCGCGCTCGAGGTCTGGGCGGAGACGTCAAACCGGATGTACCGGTGGTCGGAATAGGTCTCCACCCCCTCTATGACGCGCCAGTCAAGGACACGCGGTGACAGAGCGGGGCTGGCGAACGAGATATCCACCACCGATTCACCCCGCATCCGCACACACGTGGGGACAGAACCCCGATTTAGGACGACCAGGCCTGTCTCCAGAGCCCAGTCCTCCACCATCCTGCCCCGTGTGTCCGTATACCGGGAACCCCAAGCCACATTCTTGGCATTGAAATCCCCGAGGACGAGCACGGGGAGGGAACGGAACCCGACGACGACGACTTTCAACTCCGCAAGGGAGTTGTGGAACTCGGCAAGAGTTCGGTTCGGGGAGAAGTATACCCCCACCACTACAATCTCCCCGAACCGTGCTGCCACGCAACCCCGTCCCCTCGTGACTGCCTCGAGGGACGGAGTACCGGCGGCGGCCGACGAAATTAGGGTCACTGAGCCGCTCAGGTCCTCCACCCAGTCATCCCTGGGCGGGACAAAGTACGGCTCAGCGACCACGGCGATGTTAATCGACCACTGCGCCATGCTCTGGAGCAACAGATCCTGAGCAGAGGAGCAGTGGTTGATGTTCGCCTGGAGGAGGCGTAATGGGGCCGTTATTGGCACTCCATGTCAGCCTCCTCCCGAGCCCTCTGTGAGGGCCCCGCCGCAGTGGTGACGGCGGCGACAACGACGGTCGAGGCGGCAGCGGCAACGGCAGTGGCGGCGGCTGCGGCAGTGACGGCGGTGGCGGAGGGCTTGTCCCTGCCCCTGGCTCTGGCGGGTGGAGCGCAGGCCTTGCTCCCCATCCGGTGATCAGCTGGCTTGCCAGCTGCCGCACATACGGTGCAGTGCGGCGCGGCATTACAAGACCCGGCCTTGTGACCGGGCTGACCACAGCGGAAGCAGTGGTGGCTGCGGTCCACCTCCGAGGTGCATTTAGCTCCCACGTGGTTGCCCACCTGGCAGCGGAAGCACCTCAGAGGTCTGGGTTCCAGCAGTTTCACCTGCGCGGAAACCCAGCCCACCAGTAGCCTACGGCCCTCGGCTATTTTTTTGGCCGCCGACACAGGGCAGCTCACCGTAACGGCTCGCATCCCCTTGAAGTCAGGACCGATGGTGCCTGTCCTCACCTGCTCGGCAGAGCACCCTCCAGTCCTAACGACGGCGGCCACCACCTCTCCCTCCGTCACCGAGTCGTCCAGGCCCAGGATGCGCATGTCAGCGCACTTGGTGGGCCTGGACACTCGGGCCTCGTCCGCATTTAAGGACGCCCTAAGCCTTTCGGCCAGAGCGTCAGCGGCCGGGCCGCTAGCCGCACCGGGGATCTCAAGCATCCGGGCCCCAGTCGCCGTCAGCCTCACCCGGATGCCTTCGGTGGCGCCGATCTCCTCGAGGCTCACCGCCTTTCCCACCTTGGCTAGCACGTCGCGGTAGGACACGCCCTTCTTTTCCGCTTCCGGCTGTAGCGTAATCACTACAGCTGCGGATTTCGGGGCGCGGAGCCTAGCCGCGACGCTTCGCGCTTTTTGCCGCTGCCGCCTCTCCTTCCTTTTGGCCGCCCTTGCCGCCTTACCGGCCTTCCTCTTCTCCCCGGCTACTTGCCGTTCGGCGCCGGCCGGAGGAGATATAGGAGGTGGGGGCGGCCGTCTTGCAGCCGGGGCCGTTGCCCTCGCCCTCTGTGTTGCCGTCCCGCCCTCCCTGGGCATGGGTGTCCCCGCGGGTTTCAGCACGGGGGGGGCCTTCCTCTGCCCCGACGAGCCAGGTTTGGCCGCGGCAGCTGCGACGGCGGCAAATGAGACCGCCTTCTGCCGGCTCGCGGCCGGCTGGCTCGCCGCTAGTGGGGGGCGCAGGACAATGGCCTCCAGGGCGGAAAACCGGCTTTGGAAGGCCGCCAGTTCCTGCCGCACCAGAGTCAAAACCCGGTCTTCCGCAGGCATGGGCCGTCCCTGCCCATGCTGCGGCGCCCCCTCCTGCGGCACCTCTCTGAGGCCAGCTGCTCGGAGCCCGGCCAGGTCCGCTCGGAGCTCCCCGTTCTCCTTCCGGAGAAGCTCCATGGCGGCTGTCAAGCGGGCGACCTCCGCCCGCATTTCAGATATTCCATCTGACGGAGGCCCGGGTTGAATGGCCTCCGCTGCCGCCATAATGGAGGCCGTGGCCGCGGCTATGGCCTTGTCTTTTGAGGACTTAATCCTCTTCAAGGCCACATCCCTAATTGCGGCGACCACGACCTCCGCAAACCTGGCTGCTCGCTCCGAATTGGAGCCGCCGGCGGCATCCGGCTCGCCACCCGAGGACTCTGAGAGAGCCGCCTTGCGGCTGGTCTCTCCCGGCTGGTTCCCCTCCGAGGCGTGTCTCTCAGTTCGCTGGCTTGGCTCGGCTGGGCTGGCAGAGCGCAGCGCATTCGTCTCCTGGGTGGCGAGCCCTCTGCCCAAACCTTTCTCTCGGGCCCCACCCCGCCGGCTGGAGTGGATTTTTTTGGGCCCTGAGGTCCACTCTTCGGAGGACGACCCCTGGCCCTCCCCTGATCTGGGGCGCTTCTGGAAGAACCTTCGGTTCCTCGCAGCAGCCCCCTCCACTTCGTGCTCCGAGCTCTGGCATGAGCCCCTTGCGCCAGATGCGGCGTCGGACTCCGACCCCGCATCACTCCTCTCCTCTTCGTCGTTTTTATTATTTTTTAATATATTTCTTTTAACCATACTATTCCCACGAGTAAATATAGGGCAAAAATGTCCACCGGGCAGAGCCTAGATACCCGGTAAGCCTAAATACTGCAGAGTGCGGCAGGTGCTCTGCAGGGGAAGCGCTCACGACTGGACTCCCTCCAGCCATTCATCCTCTCACCGCGCTTCAAAGCTTAGGATTGGGTGGTTTTTTATCTTAGAGGTAGCCTTCCTCTGGGCCAGGCAATTAAGCCAAGCCCCCGGCGGCGGCATTAAACATGCCTCCGTTCGCTGTCCGGCCGACCCGACTCAACGAACCCGCCGAAAGTTCTCTCCTCGAGGACTACTCTTCAAGGAGAGAAACACGCGCCGCTTTGGTGCGCCTGCACCGCAGCGGCGGCCCTTCCCAGTCTACGCCCACTCAACTACCTCTGTAAGCAGAGGAGGAGTGGACGTATTGACCGTCCGTAGCCCGGTTCCCTTCACCGACCATCAAGCATGATCGGTGATTGGAACCATGACCTTTCCTCGTTTGTTAAAGATTAGCCGCCAGCCCCCATGGCCCACCGAAACCTGGTGGGCAATGGGAGCTGACGTTGCCCAGGGTGCGCCACGAGGAGGCTCTTCAACATGCACCCCAACTCAGTTTAGCCTTTTTTTTTTTTTTTTTTTTTTTTTTTTTTTGTGGGTGGGAAATCATCAAATAACTTCTCCCGCTCTGGGCAGAGCAGGAGGGCGTGTCAGACTCTTACTGACTAAAACCCACCCGTGTTCCTTCAGTTGCCTGTGCCAGGGGCCACGGTAACCCTCTTGGACTTTTCCGCAACCCTAGCAGGCATCGGTCCTAGCAAACCCCGTCATTGGTGCTGACATCTCTTTGAGGCGCGCGTGGAACACAACGCGCCGTCGACCCGGGCCTGGTCCTTATCGAACGGCGAGCTGCCTATTGCTCGCCGTTCGCAAGCCCGTGCCTACGGTGGCCGGGAATCGGCCTGCGATTCCCGACGCCCAGGGCGTCTCCTGCGGCGGCTAGGGGCGTGAGGGCGCAAACTTTGCCTCTCCCTCACGCGTTCCGCCTCCTCCTTCGCGAACATTACTGCTTCGCAGAAGGAGGAACTCAGTTTAGCCTGGATTGCCCATTCATTGCATTGTTCCAGCAGACACGTTGCTGTATCAGTGTCGGAGAGAGGGTATTATTTTAATTGTATTGATTTGATTAAGTATTTATTTTAATTTGAATTGACTTATTTTGATTTGATTTTATTTAGTTTGAGTTTATTTTATTTTACTTAGTTTGATTTTATTTGTTTTTTTTTATTAAATACATATTTGATAATATTATTATTGTACCTATTGTGTTCTAACTAATTTTATTTGATTTTTGTCTGGCAATGGGTGTTATTTGCCTGAAGTAAACGAATTTAATCATTTAATAGTTTTAGCTCTAGTCAGTATGCTGAAATCAGTCCAAAATACAAGACCTCCTTCTGGTGTTTGTCACTTAACTTGAATGACCAACGTAGGAAACGGAAGCAACGAAAGGCAAAATTACACACTGTAGAAGGATTTCTACGGCGCGATGTCAAAAATGAACAAATTAATTTCACTTTGCTTAGATCAAAATCTGTATAACCTCGTACTGATCGTGCTGACAATCCTGAATTTTGAATTTCTGTATCATAACTCAACATATGTAGGTATTCTCTCCATACAACGAAAGAAGGAAAAAAACACGTTTATTCGCTTCAAATGAGCCGATACCAGTTTTATGTAATCGATTAATAACAATAATCAATACATGAATAAAAAAATCATCATAGCTGCATTGTTCATTTACCACGCCAATTACTGAGACAATGAACCTGCGTTATATCGTGTTTTAATAAAATAAAACTATTATTTGATATGCCATATAAATAAAAGAAACTCGTACAATCTATTGACCGTAACGGATGATTGTCTTATTCACCACGATTTGGAAACCGCTGAGTGAAAGATTATGGTCAACAAGGATGCTTGGTACTGCAAACTTATGTTTATTTTTGTGTATGTGACGATATTGGTGTACGGCCATCGTAACCGCTGATATATATAATAGATACTCATCGCCCTGGAAAAAACTCTAGGCTTATGTAGCGACCTTTCTTTCAACTTATACTAGGAACAAACCCTTGTCCTCAGTATAATTTGAAATAAAGGTTGCTACATTGTAAGGCAGCAAGAAGCTGTTAAGACTAAATTTGGCTGGGTATATCTACCCAACCAAACACAATCTTAACAGTTGGGTACAATACTTTGATGGTCACGTTGACAGAGATAGTTGATACCCTATTTGTAATTAACCATAAGTATTTCAAGTTATAACATTTGCATAGCCATAACTAATGGTTTCTGTAATGCAAAGTCGGCATAACATGACTTATCGTACATGACTTATCATTTCCCAAATAACAGTAGACACATAACCAGTTACAACCGGTTCTATGGTTTAAAATGATGGTTAACCGTCATAAATAACCACAAGACTCCTATCATTTCATAAGTCTGATAGATTGACCACCTGTAAACCTGGCCACACTTAGACCGGGGATCATGGGAACTTGTGCGCCTTCCACGATTCCCGGCTGGTGTCGGTCCGCCTTTACGGCCCACCTCAGGCCTGCTGAGGTGAGGTCTAAAACTCCCCCCGCGACGTCCAATAGGGACACGCGTGGAACACTATGCACAGCCACTTTGGGTCCCGCTGGATGGAGGGCGGCGGACGTCCCGAGTCCACCGTCCCTTAGTACCTGTTTACAGGACCTGGATGAGGGAGTTGCTCACTCTCCTCCGACGACAGTCCGCCTTCTGCGGGTCGGGAGTCTGGTCTCAGTCTCCTTTTAAATTTCCGCAGCCTCCTTCTGCGAAATTACGGTTTTACAGAAGGATATCACCGCATCCCACGATTTGGCACTCCCGACTATCAAATGAGCGACGCCCGGCAGCGACAGCTTGCCTCCGACTTCTGATACGAGGGCACCACGTGGCTCCTCCTATGTGGCACACTCTGCCAGTGTATGCCACACCGTGTTCTGCTGACAGTGGACGCAGTGGTGACACCGAGCATACGGCTCCCTGTTTATGCGACAAAGGCACTTACCAAAGCAGCCATGCTCTGAGAGCACCTGTGTCGCTCGAAACGACAGGGACCCGTGCCTCCTCCCGAGCTATTCATCGAGCACTGGTTGGATCGCCTCGACGGTAGCGAGTACGGTAGGGCGCAGAAGTCTGTCCCACCATTCCGTCACCAGGACCTTGTGGAGCTGTGACCGACGAAACGCGATCTATCGCTGCACCGGGCCACCGATCGCACTATCCCCAAGTACAACCGCCTACAGGCGGTGCTCATGCGCCCCCTGAACGGGAAGCAGCGTTGCGAGCGCGCACGCCGCGCCCATCAACTTGGGCGTCAGCCGCCCAAAGTGGGGTCGCAGTCCCATAGGTTGTCGAGCACCAGTCCCAGATACATCATGGTGGACTCAACAGCAATTCGGGCCCCCTCGACCACGATGTAAGATTTTGGCGTCGGCGCCCGCCAGGAGCCGTGAAATACCACGGTCTCCAACTTGTTGAGCCACCTCCAAGCCCGGGCTCCGTATGCGACCCACCTCCTGTGAGACTGCAGCTATCGCCAGCAACGCTGCCGTCCTGTGCGAGCTCTCCCGGGCCGTGACCAGCGTATGTTGTAATGTCCTAGGTTAGGTGTTAGGTTTTGGGTTGCTTGTTATATTAAAATATCACCCACGTGGCATTGCTTAAAGCGCACACTGGGCACGGGACCCTACTGCCATCTTGCTGACTGGCTAGTATTTTGCCCACGGCATGACTGTATGGCGGCATGCCTGTGAGCATAGTGTGGACTTGAGTCGGGTTCTTATCTTTTATAACATTAAATGGATGACACGACGTTTAACATTAAGATTACCAATCAGAGTAAATAATAATATGATGCTTGAACTTTGTGTATGAAGCCGAGGGAACGAGGGGCTCGTGGCTAAAATATAACAGCGGCACGGGTCGATCGTAGGTTGAGCTACTCTTGCCAAGGTCGGTGCGTGGATCGTTGACCATCCATTACATATCGAGAGCCCTCCGTGCCTCGGAAAGCACGTTAATAAGCCTTTGGTCCCGGTTGTCATTCATAGATTTTTGACAGTCAGAAGAGCAAAAGTCTATATAGTATATATATATAGTCAGTTGGTCTTATCAAGGGGTATCGTGTTACCAGTAACTGGGTTGTGGAGCTCAGGTAGACAGTCGCTCCATGAAGAATACACTCAGCTGCATCCGGTTAGAATGGAAGCCAAACGCTAGATAGCGAAAGGCTAGCCAGATTGATTAACTCCGTGTATTCAGTCACTCATGCGAAGGTGCGCAATAGAAGAATACTAGAACTTTTAAAATGAGTAGGTTATTTTGTAATACAACTAATTACGTATTCACATTCACACTATGTAAATAGACAGGCGATTGTTAAACGCACATTAACAGTGCTACAGTCGTAAACAAAGACAAGTTTACTTCCATATTGTATTGAGTCTCGAAATAATTTGCATTGAATAGGTCAGCCAAAGATGGACGGAGAAAGTTCATCTTGGACTGAGGTTCGATTGTTTTCGATGACCATCCGACGGGGAATGGATTTTTGTTGGTAGTGGAGCAAGCTAGCTTTTAGCAGAGTGGGAAACGCAGCTCATAGTCTAAGCTAATTTTATAGGTACTTACATCAACTAATTTTATTGATCTATGCACTTTTAATTGAGTAATATTAAAAGCACTTCGTCAGTGAAAAGGAGAAAATTCTAAAGCGCCAAAATTGTACTTTTGGGAAATGAGGTTTAAAGTTTTTTATTTTTATTTATATCTTTTTTATTTTTATTCTGATTTTAATAATCTAAAAATATAATATTATTAAAAATTCTGTTGAGCTACAACAGATTTTTTTTTTTTTATGTAAAATTATTTATGATACTTTAGCAAAATTATTTTGAATAATAGGATGTTAGTCAGGAAAATATTGCAAATTTACCCCAAATGTATGAATCTAATTCTTTGAAAAAAACTTATAAATGGTAAAAACTTGAAAACTCTTGGAAACAAAAAATGCTTAACTGACTCATACCGTATCAATCTTGTAAAGAAAAACTGCTAATATTGCTTATGACGGTTTCATGCTGTGAAGAAGAAGTACTAAAGAAGCGACACACTGCACAGGCTATTCAAAAAAAATTGCTTGAGTGCACGGGCATAACTGAATAAATAATTGCAAGCAAAAGTTACTAATGGTAACTTATTAACCATTACTTTATTCGTTTCATACTACTTAACTGTGGATGGGTTAAAAGTATGTTATGTTCGAAAAAATTACTGGACCTCATTATGTGTGTCATCTATAATAATATACAAAAGGAGAGTGTGAGTTTTGTGAGTTTGTGTCTATGTGGAGGGGAATTCTCTGTAACTACTGCAACTATTAAACATATTATTTACCATTTTAAAGGTACATTATTCTAGATTGACATAGGCTTTCATTATGTATTTTTCAACCCAGGCAAAGCCGGGTCGGGCCGCGATATATTCCATACAAACATGGTCAATGTCTTGAATAGACCTAAACTGAAAACCTCTTAGAATTTAACAATTCTGTTGTCGGAATTTGCATTAGAAATAAAAACCATTGCTTTTATCAATTAATTTTATTTATTTATCAAAGTTTTAGACACATTAATGTGACTCTCTTTTAAAATATGTCTTACTATAATTTTTGAAACAGAAACAGACTTTTTTTGTTAGATGAACCTAACCAACAAAAACGCACTTAATATAGTTTGATTTGATTTAAAACGATTTATACCAGAAAAATGCCTTCCTTTTTCTAACACAAATGTTATTACATAATTAACACAATTTTATATTCTCTAACGAAATTAAATTAAATAACGATACTTAGAAAACATTGCTAAAGCGCCAACTAAACTTAAATCTTATGCGAATAGTTTTGCTAAAGCACTAAACAGTTAAAAACAACAGTAATTAATAAATAGCAAACAGACTGTTGAACAAAAAAAACAAAAATGTTAAATAGCTAATGTAACAATGTCATCCAAAATACAAAAAAGAAAGAATGCTTATGTTGCTGTTGTGAAGAGAATGTTGAAAGGAAACGCGTTCTAAAAAAGTCTGGGCCTCTGTCCTAAAAATGTGTTGCTAAAGCGACGTTTGTTAAAAAAACCATCGGAAAACCGTCGCTTTAGTTCTTGAAATCCGGGAAATCCCTACATTTTTACAAATGCTAAAGCGCCAAAAATTGGCTCAGATTGTCTTGAAACCTAAACAGATCGACGCAAAAAAAAAAACTAATTCAACGATATAAATAACTCATTTTGGCCCAAATGGCGCTTTAGCATTTTCTCCTTTCCAGTGACGACTTTATTAATTACTAGCTTTTGCCCGCTACTTCGTCCGCGTTTAATTTCTTGTTCCCCCGCCCCACCGCGTCGCATCGCATCGCCTTTTTTTTGTGGGTGGGAAATCATCAAATAACTTCTCCCGCTCTGGGCAAAGCAGCGTGTCAGACTCTTACTGACATATCCCACCCGTGTTCCTTCAGTTACCTGTGCCAGGGGCCACGGTATCCCTCTCGGACTTTTCCGCAACCCTAGCAGGCATCGGTCCTAGCAAACCCCGTCATTGGTGCTGACATCTCTTTGAGGCGCGCGTGGAACACAACGCGCCGCGTCGGATCGGGCCTGGTCCTTATCGAACGGCGAGCTGCCCATTGCTCGCCGTTCACAAGCCCACGCCTACGGTGGCCGGGAAACGGCTTGCGATTCCCGACGCCCAGGGCCGCATCGCATCGCCTGCCCGCGCTATTACATCGTTTTGATTAGCGTTCGTTCTTACTTCTTATTTTTGTTCGGCTCCTAAGGGTCCTAGCGTGATGTTAAATAGCCTACGGCCTTTCTCATGAATTGGGTTATCAAATGCTAAGATTTTTTTTTAACCCGGCTGGTAGTTCCAGAGATTAGCACATTCAAACAAACAAACAAGAAAACAAACAAACTCCTCAGTTTTATTATTAGTAATAATTGAAAAAGATACGCATAACGTTGGTCGATATGGTAAATATGGCTGACCGAGATAGACCGAGATATAGATAGATAGACGTTTTCATGGCAATATGTGCAAGAACCAAATCAATAAGTTAGTTTTTTTTGTCATTCATGCTGTTACGCACAGCTCAAGAACACATAACCCATCATCATACGGGTATTTTGTCCAATTCTAATGGCTCCTCCAAACAGGCGCGACGCGACACAAAGGCACCACCTGTCGCGCGACGAGCGGGGCTTTTGTGTCGCGTGCGGTTCGCGTCGCGTGTCGCGCCCGTTTGAAAGAGCCTTGAACCAAATAAAAAATGGCCTATACCCTCCTATACCCATAACCCCAGTTGGGCGATTAAAATATCTTTATCGTGAACAATTATCAATTTAATTACCAGGAAGATAGACCAAAGACTTTCATTTAGTCAACGTGTCATCAAGTCATCGAAAGTCTAGCAAAATTCTAACATGAAAGTTGAACACTCCTAACAAAAACAATAGGTAGTTTGATCATAATCTCTAAAAAGTATACACGGAATTAAGCATTTCGCCGGCGACAACAATGCTTGAATAAAATTTAAATAATTTATGCTAATTAAAAACCCAAATTCTAATAAAATGTACGTAACGAAACGCTGCAATTATATAATGTTGTTGCATTTATATATTTACATATTTAGTGAATTTGAATTAATTGTTAGTTGGCGCCTCTATTTGGTTGCAAAAATTCTTGAGAAATTTTCGCAAAGTCTGCTTAGGTCATCTGTCTTCTAAAACGTTTTAGAAATAACAGAGAATATCTTTCTCTCTGATAGATATTGGAGTAGAAATATGTTGATGAAAATCGGTTTTCACAAGAGCTTATGCTGCGGCCTGCTGGTTTTGGGCATCGTCTTGCAATATTCGGTCAGGCCGATGTCCAACAATAGGCAGCTTAACAACCTCATCCTCAGGTCTATTTTT
Source organism: Brachylomia viminalis (assembly GCA_937001585.2). Classification (NCBI taxonomy): domain Eukaryota; kingdom Metazoa; phylum Arthropoda; class Insecta; order Lepidoptera; family Noctuidae; genus Brachylomia; species Brachylomia viminalis. The sequence goes on from OW443304.2 coordinate 25,026,819, forward strand.
TAATTCAACATTTTTCCTTTGAAATTAATTAATACCATTTTTTTTTTATTAATTTGTCTATTACTGTATGCTACAACATACCTACTCTATTAAATATTTGCATGGCATCTTTACATGCAGGAATGTCTGAAATCTTTGCACTGAAATTGTATGTAACATCTTTTATACCTTGTACATTTTGTGCAAATAAACGACTTTGATTTCGATTTTGATTTCAGACTCCATATTTCTCCTTAGCAGTCCACTGCTGGACATAGGCCTCTCCTGAGTGGCTCCACAGCAATCGGTTCTCCATCTTCTGCATCCATATTCTCACCATAATGGTTCTGTTTGGACAGTTTCCGCTTGAACCCTCATAGAATCGACCGCATTCTAACTGCTATTCTGGATTGCTAACTGTCTCACAGCATTCTGGAAGTTGGTTTCTCCTCCACCCACACTTTTATTTAAGTGCCTACGTACCTACCCAAATTTTCATTTTTCTGCCAACTTAGAATATCTAAACACAACAAGAAAAACATATGCAGGTCAGGACATACAAGAGAAAGCGATCTTAAGATTAGTGACGTAAGAGAACAGATTGTAACGAATTGTAAATTTTCATCACGTGCACAGTTTGCCCGGGTATTGTGTGGAATCGCTAATCTTATAAGCGTTCACATAATGCTACTGTACCTATTGAGTGTTATGACCGATGCACTTCCTAAATAGTGCATGGAGTCTATTAGACATGGATATGGTCGATTATAATGGTCAATATCTGGTTTGTAATTAAACCTCTAGGATGTGCGATTAATGTAGTCTGATTTTGATTTTATAAAGGCAAGGAGCGAATGAAATCACAGGACCTAGGTGATCTGAAGATACAAGTTAAGAATATTTAAGTGGAAAAAATTTAGCAAACAGTAGAATCAGACAGTAGGTACACTATATAGCAAAGAAATACATTATTTGTATTTTAATATTTATCATAGACATAATAATTTGCGTACGCAATAATTCTACCTACCTACTTAATTCAACATTAAAACATGCCATAAACAAACCTACATCTCTAACAATTAATCGCCAATCTAATCGGTTTAATCAATTTATCATCATTCGCCAATAACTATTCAAATATGTATTAATGTAAAACATTATGCGTCACACATTCGTGGCTATAGACTTTCTAGAGATATAAAACCTGACTGTGAGTTTTTAATTCGATACTTAGCTTGGACTTAATGGTTGAAATTAGTTGATTTATAGTCATCGCCTTTGGGTGTCAAAAAAAGTCATTCCCTAAATTGAATCTATAAAAAAATTCAAGTACAGGTTTATGATGTGAACTAAATTATTTATACTAATAAAACATTATTAAAGTTTTTATGCAAATGGTCTGTCTATACTCTATAACTTCAAAGTCTGTGATAGGTGAACGATCAATCTTGCGCGGGCGCAGTCGGACGGAATGATGTCCGCGGTGCACAAGTGACAGGCGGATGGTGGCAGATAGTGATCTATGATAAACTGTGATCATTATCGGTAGAGTATAGGCAGAAATAAAGGTTGTAATGCAAAAGTTGGTCAGTAGTTTTTTTTTTTTTCTAAATGAGTTCCCAATGGTAGTTAGTATTTTAACATAAACGATTTGTTTTACATAAACTAAAATAATTTGTGTTGTAATATAGATCAATAAATCCCAGTTAAAGCCGCTTTACTAAATACAAATAAGTTGCATACCCCATAACTCAAGACCCACATTCACAATGTGCGTTCAGTTTAAATCTAATCAGTGAAATCAGCGGGGATAAGTATCTGAACATAAAAGCTGACCCACCTGACGACTCTCACTTGTACCAAGGCTCCAAGATACTATAACCGGCACCAAATAATAAAGTTAAGAAGAATCACTGATAACTTACGCCAGAAATGAAAGAATATAACACACAAATTATTGTTTAAAAGAAAGAAAGTAAGAAAACTTGTTAAGTAAACTAAAATTATCTGGAACCATGTTAATAGCGGTGATTTAAATAATTGATCTCGTGATTCCATAAATAAACCGTGTCGTACAAGCCAAAAGTGGCGAGATAATGGGAAGGACGTCGTGCATCAATAAAATCTTATAGAGATATTATGGCCAGTTTAGTTATCAAATTGGAGTTTGTTTAAATGAATGAAGGATAAATAATGGGCAATGGTCTGTTTGGACTAGAGGCATAGGTAAGAAGTTGATAATAACATAAAAAAAAATATTCTTGTAAGCGTATCGATGGCAAAAAGTTCATTTAACATGTTTGGCCCAAATTTCAGCAACGCAAACTGCACTCACTGACGCCGTCATAAGGCCATCAAGGGCATGCGGCGCAAGACGGAAGGTGGGCCATTGTCTGTGGGGAGACGGATCTGAGTCGTCAATAAACCTCCATCTGTGGAGATTGTCTTTGCTCCGGCCGACTTGGGTTCGATTTAGTAGATTATATGAAACTTCTGAAACTACTGCATCGTGCCTCTGCAGGCCATTGGCCACAGCAATACAGAACATTATAAGTTTTTGTTGAGTATAATGATGTGTCATTTTGCGGTCGTTAGAGTATTTATACGCATCGGCTTGTTAGTTTTGCCAAATTGAGCGGCAATTGAAGATGCCGCGAATTCTTTACTAGGGAAGAATGTTGGTAAGCACATGTTTAGAGTTCGTAGGAGAAATTTTGGAGAAGTACTTGATCGTAATTGTGAAAATAAAGTGATAAATGACTCAACGTTTTAATTCTTATACTATGAAAGTGCAGTTTTTCGTATTTCTGTTTGCACGTATGACTTCTTATGAAGTCATTAGGTATACTTAACCTAAAATCGCTAACAACTTTATATATATTTTTTCCTTGTACCTTTGGTGAGCTAACTAATTAATTGGATGAGGAACAGAATTTCATTCGAAATCCTAAATTAACTAATGTAGTTTCTTGTACATTCTTCCTCAGTATTGTCTAACCTGTCCATCATAAATAACCAAACACTTTCAATATCTCGAGATTACAGTGAAAGTAATATTGTCTAGTTCTATGTGAGTGACTGAGCTATGATTTGACCAGTCATATATAGTGGCGTAGTTTTCTATACTAATCTGTACGAAGTAAATGAATATCTGCTATATATGCTTTAAAGGCTTAGGATTAATTAAGCTACTCCAATGTACCCCATGCAACAAATCATTTTATACTACGTGTAGAATTATTAATGTAATTTTTGTTGATTTACGTGACATAAATAATGATATTTTTGATGTCATTTAAAGAGAAAACTGACTGAGAATGTGAGTACCGTGCAGACTTATTTGAATACTTGAATTTATGACTGTCTGGCGGTTTTGTGTATTTTATATATTATGGCCTACGCAAATGTCCTGCAGATCGTTGAGCTACACGACGACCGATGCATACATGCCGTCTGTTGGGACAGGTCAACTCAAAGCTGCAATGGTTCTATGTTCAAAAGGCCCTTCCAGACATGTCTAACAATGCAGGGCCATGGCCCTGCATTGTTAGACTCGCATAAAGTCCTAATAATATAATTTTTGGACTTTAAAAGAGACCATGATCTCTGAGTTTGTTTCGGCATTTCTTCGCAGGGACCAGTCAGCTAGGAAATGCCGGCGCCACCTAGCTTTAAAATATTGACCACCAAAATATTGACGTGTAAAAGTGTCCTATAACATCTACTTACAGAAATAAACATTTAATTCAATTTCAATTATTAAGATAAGGTGATTATGGAATGATTGCGTGTAACTGGGGCAAGAGCAATATTATATTTTTTACGATGACGTTGATTTGTATGATCCGATTCAGCCTGTCCCTTGCTGCCCTCCCCCAGTGACACCCTATGCCGTGGCTGGAGGCTTTAATTTTTTAAGGCATCCACAGGATAGCCTGGTTAAGCAGCCGAAAACCTCAAAGGTGTACCAGCAAAATGCCATTTAACAAAAAGTAGATTTGTAAAATAGTGATCCTGGCATGAAATATGCTTTGAATTTTGTTAAGTGGAGGAACAGATAAGACAATGACATATAAGTTAAGTAGACGAGTAAGTAACATTTTGTTCAAGAGTGCCTCGTGGTCCAATTCTGTGTTCATTTCACTTCTCATTCTAGAGAAATAAAATAATCACCCGAAATAACACATTTTACTGACGACACTATCCACATTAAAAAAAAAACGACCCCAAAGTTGTCAACGATAGAAATAGCTTTTCTGCGTAGTTGTTTACTGCAAATGAATAATTATTTATCAAAGCTGACATAAGTGTTGTCTCTCTTCAGGCTCACAACAGACTAATTTAGTCTAATACTCAGACTTGCTAATATACCTACTCCTTCATATACCGGACAACCACACTCGTCTCACCTTAGTTTTAAACTACTGTCACGAGACTTACATAAGACACATTCACTAATCAACTTTACTTGGCTAACCAACCACAGAATTTTGATTGGTTACACGTCGTTTCTGAATGTTGAGATGAGAGAATACAATGCTAAAATTTGTTTAATTGCAGGTGATATAATATGTGTTAAAGATGCGGTTAAAAAGACACAGGCGCAATGAGAGATTCTTCCGCCATTGCAGTCACTAACTGGTGTTCATATATGATAACTATTTTTGGATTCTTGTCTGTACGAGAATTCAAGACTATCATGATATCATTGATAAGCAAGTCTACATTGCGAGTATCTTGATTAATTGGTACTACATTTTATCCTGTCTTGTCGAAATAGCTATTCAACTGTTTCACACAATCTATCATATAGGTACATACATAAACTCACGCCTTCTTCCTATAGGCGTAGGCAGAAACTACAGACCGCCACCTGCTACGATTTTTACATATTCCTTTTGCTTCGTTTACATCCATGCATCTGGTCACGCACCTTACCTTTCTTTATTGACTTTATTGAAGTCCTTCCAGGGCGTCCCTTCGTCACTCAGTCATCTTAGCCTATAAATTTAGTTATATCCCATGTCTCGCCAAAAGCCTCTCCAAAATCTGTTCGGTTTAAGACATTTATTTCTCGAAAAAAATAACGTTACAGCTGTTCTCTTAACATATTGAGAAAAGTAAGTGCGATTCTCTGTGTTCACAATACGAAAATAAAGAGTTAAAAGTGACAAACGGTATTGTTACTGTTGTTTTCTAACGTGTTCTTCTAGGGCTTTTTTCATCATCGGGTAGTTCATTATACAGTTTGGCTCCCTCGTACAGTATATTTTTTCTTCTATAGGTAGTTCTGGGTTGTCTCAATTCTAGTTTGTCTCGTCGTCTTGCGTTGTATGTGTAAGTTTTCTTTTAAAAGTTTAATTGTGAATGTGTACACTGTGTTATGATTTTATGTATTAGAGTGCATGTTTTAAGTATGTATAATTGGTTACTACTAAGTTAGTTTGTATCATTGTAAATTTTGGCGGTTGGAGTTAAGTAGTCATAGTTATAAAGTGTTTTTAGTGCTTTATTTTGCTTGTATTTCTTGAACGTTTGATTTTGCTGTAGTTCCCCATACCTCAACGAGATATTTTATATGGGGTCCAACAAGAGAGTTGTAGATCATTGCGTGAACTTTTTTAGGAATGCAAGTAGATATTCGGCGTATCGCTTCTATAAGAGAAGATATTTTAGACTTAATATGGTTCTATTGGTTTTCCTTGAGTATTTAGGGAACAAACTACACACATCAAAAGTGTCTAGGGATCAACATATATTTTTGCAATAACTTTTCTCCTGATTGATATTAATTAAAATTTTCTTTAAGGATTCATAAAATAAAGTGTTTTCGTTTGTCACAGTAACGATAAACCAAGTCACCTTTGCATTAATAAAGAAATTTGCCATTTTCCTAATAAAGGGATTTTTGACATTTGAACCACTAACACAAAAGTTCGAAAAAAAGACTGAAATAACAGTTTTCTTTAAAATTTTATTGGGTAACTTAAACAATTAATAATCCGTGTTTCTACCGCGAACACTAACAACACAAGAACATCGGTTTGGCATACTCAAAATGAGTTCATCCAAATCACGCTGTGGAATGGCCGCCCATGTTCGTTGCAACAACAAAAAAAGGTCTTCTTGCGACTGGATACCCTCCATATTCGGCAGAGCTCTTCTCTGTAGCATATCCCATGCATGTTCAATCGGGTTCAAGTCTGGCGACTGAGCAGGCCAGGGCAGGACATTGATGTTAGCTGCGGCGAGAGTCTGTCTTACAACTCTTGCGGTGTGCGGTCGTGCATTATCATGCATTAACTGAAATAAGGGACCGATTTGCACTTGTAGAGGAACGATGACGTCTGATACAATCGTCTCAGCATAAATTTGAGCGTTGAGGTTGCCTCTGATCCAAATCAACTCAGTTCTTCCGCCGATCCAAATACCCGCCCATACCATGATGGTTCCACCACTATAAGGATGGACTTCCTGGCAGGATTTTAATCGCTGTTGGCGTCCAGGGGTTCTCCAGTGTCGTATACGTCTTGTATCCGGTCTCATACCAAAACGAGACTCATCAGAAAAGCACACGAAACGCCATTGTTCTTCTGCCCAATTTCTGTGTTCAAGAGCCCATTGATATCGAATCCTACGATTGTGCATTGCTATAGGTGGTACCCGTAGCGGTCTTCGGGAATGAAGGTTCACTTCATGCAAGCGGTTTCTGACTGTTTGGTCGCTAATTAAGTTCCCTGAAGAGTGATGAAGCCTCACGGCTAACATCATGGCGGTTATTGTTGGAGCTCTTCGAGTTAAGATTTGAATGTATCGGTCTTGTCTCCGTGTGGTGCAGCGATACCGTCCTCCATGGCGCTCAGCCACGGTACCAGTGCTTCGGTAACGTGTCCAAAGTCGACTGATAACACTCTGACTTGTATTCAGAGCTAAAGCCACAGTACGTTGCCGGGAACCAGCTTCTATCATTCCCACGGCTCTGAGCATTTCTTCCCTGCTTAAATGACGTCGCCGCTCCATAATAACGTTGGTTTTAATCAGTAGTAGGGAAACAGTAGCACTAATAATGTCTTCAATGCGTTGTATGTTTTTATAGGGAAAATATTGACAGCTGATTTTCATCTTTTACTCGAATTTGATTCACAGTTCCTGATTCAAATTATGAAATGCACCAAAAAGGATCCATATAAATTTATAAAATCATAAATTTATTACAAAGCCACATCTTAATCTCAAGAAATCCGCATAAAAATGCTTGATCCCTAGACACTTTTGATGTGTGTATTTGTGCAATTGACATGGCCTAATTGGCCAATGTATTTATTTCTTCATATGAATTCTTCAAGTTTTCTTGTATAATAATTATTTAAATCAATTTCCGTATCTTTATTTTTTTTAATATTTTCTGTAAATAAATTTTGTATCATACTGACGAATTCAGATTGTGCTAGCGATACCGATTGCAAAGTTTTCGGAATGCAAATCGACGACAATAAAGTAAACAATTTTATTACCCCTTTGCGTAATGGTTTTAAGATTTCACAAAATGTATCTCCAATTTGTTATGTAAAGGATATAAAAAAGTAACTTTGGATGAGGGGTTTTGAGGTTATAACTATTTAAGCAGGTAGATATCCGAATTGGGAGAAGACCGACTGATTAGTATTTTGCCGGTTGATATCTACAAAAATAATATTGACGTTACTTATTTCGGTGATTGATTACAAGGCGAACCAATTATCTTTTATTCTTTTTTTGTTGGGCCTGCTATTGACTTTGATAAGCCTGATGGAAGGCGATGGATGTGGTCTACGATATAAGCGTGCCCAAAAGATGCCTAATCACTCTTGCTTGGTGGACCTCACTTAAAATTAAGCTTCCAAAAACCAGCAGAAATAGTCTTTCAAGCAAACGTCTATCTATACATTTTTCACTTGAATACCTTCCGTTTTGGAAAATTTGGAGGGACATGTCAAAAATCTGCAGACCAAAACCACACAGTATCCGTCCAACACAAAAGGACCTCCAAAATCCGGAAGTAATCATCCTCACATGAAACGAAGTAAAAGCTGAATTCTCTTGAAGGAGGAAAATGCGTGAGATACAGAATCTAGGTCATACAGTACAGTGACAGCATGCTGATCAAATGCTGATATTATGCAGAGCATGTACTTCACAAAGATGGCTTTGTGAGTCATTTCTGGGCAGGAACGCGTTACGTATGAGTGGTCTTCCCAAATCGAGATGTTGTATGTAATAGGGAAATTGTATGCTGTTTTGAATAGTGGGTTCGTAATGGTAAAAGGCTTTTACTGAAAACGTAAAAAAAATGTAATTCAAGCCGAGAGTTCACGTAAGTATTGTCTACACTCAAGGAAGCATAGATCTATATTGATTATGATCAGTTTTGCATACCTTTATGTGACCGGTCTTAAACACTTCTACCATCTCAGCTATGAATTTCTAATAATTAATTAATCTAAACATGAAAAAGATTAATTGAGACGATATTAAGTAAATGATTTTGAATAGTTTTTGTCAAACAAATACTTACAAAAAAGTACATAAACAACCCATTTAAAATAAATGTAATGCTACTTCTACAAATTTACTTAAGTGTCAAGTCACAATTGTTTTTTTTTGGGTATTACCAAAGTTGTATTTCAATTTGAATATGCCTCGTTGCTTCGCAACTTTGCACCCATAAAAATTCAAATAATGGTGTACCTACAACAATACCCGTGGTGCAATTTGCCCATACATCGACATTGACCCTTAGCAGTAGTTCTGCTGACCTCAATACACATCACGTCCACCTGCTTCCTTATGAGTAGTACGTACGTTACACAAGCGGACACCTGATCGCGAGAACTGTGTTATAAGTGTGTGTAGTAACTGTTTTAACAGATTATGGAGTATTTATGAAGCTTTAAAGTAAAAAGTTGATAAAGGGCAGTAAGAACCGGTGAAAAGTACTTTCTATATTCTGTTGTCGACGATTCCAGTGGTACGGCAGCATTCTGGTCAACAACGGAAAGATGTTTGACCAGCGGCATGTTATAGTTTTCACAAACACTTAAAAATTTGTTTCATTTCATCATCACCATTTCAGCCGAAATGCTTCCACTGCTAAACATAAGCCTCCTCCAAGCGTCACTGGTTACTTCGACCTGCTCTGTGATACTCGCATTCAGCGGATTCACGAGACCTGCATCAGGTCATCGGTCTTGCTAGCTATTAATACACCCCCCAGCTAATGATGAAGTATCGTTTAAAACACTTAGGTAAATACACACGTACAATTCGTTCACACGCAACTTAGTTTCAACGTATTAGCGCACCATGCGTTTGGCAGCACTTTTAGCGAATCACGGGCGTCTTACGTTTTTATAATGTCTTACTTAACAAGTCTGTATATCTTTTCACTATGATAAGCGTGACTTTCAAGTTCAGTTTTATACATTAATAGAGGATGATAATGTGGAAACTAAAAATAAATATCGAGTAATTAATTAGTATTTTTTATAAATTATTCAAAGTATGACGCCTAGCCACCAACTCGCACTGGACTTGCGTCGTAGATTACGGCCCACTCCTTCTCACAGAGATTAGGCTTGTGTTGCAGCAGTTGAAACGTTATAATTATAATATAGGCTGGTTATGATATATGCTTATAATCTCCCATGCATAATCAGCCTATGATGTTGCCTATGCTGGGACACAGGCCTCGTCTCTTCGAGACGACTAGGCTTAATTAAGGCTTAAGGCTGTAATCCAACACGCGGACCCTGTGCGGGTTGGTGGATGTCACATGTTTTCGAATTTTTCGTTCTAAGAGATTCCGGTTTCCTCGTGATTTTTTCCTTCATCGTTTTGACAACAGTGGTCATGAACTTATTTACACAAAGTAAAGCGCCTTTCTGGGTTCGAACCTACGACCTAAAGCTCGATTAGCCTTAAAGTATTCGTTGATTTCATGCTGTACTTCCTGAATCTCTCAGCGGAAGAGATGGCCCCACTTTGCTGGGATAACACACGGGTGTTATTTCATTTTTTAATAGTAGCAATCCAGTTAACACCTCACACGTTGTGTAAGTATGAAGGAAATGTGATTCTGCGATGCCTGCACCGCGTGCGATCTCAGAGCAATCTGCCGCTAATTATGTATAATTTTCTACTTTACAACGTAAGCTAAACTGAGGCACTATGTGTAGCGAGAGATTGCGTAGAAATGCAAACATTTCATTTTGTATCGGGATATTTTTATTTGGCCTATAAAGCCTCATGCTGGACTGAAATGTTTTTAAGGAGATAGAATACTTTTAGTAATTCTATCGATAGGAGATAATCCTTTTAAACATTTCCATCTAAAATAATACGACGAAAATCTGAAGAGGCCTGCCTCTTCAGATTTTCGTCGTATTATTTTAGACGACATTTTCTATAATATCGTCATGCTGTATACCAGGGTACTGGTATACAGCATGACGATATTATAGAAAATGTACATTATTATATTGTAGATAGGTACTTTTGAACACGGTACGTATTTTAACAGATTCCTTTCTACTTATTACACTGAAATTGAAAAAATGGAGCAAAGTGAAGCTGAAAAATTTGGCAAATAAGAGTCACTGAAATCATCGGAAAGAAATCACAGCAACACAAGTGTTGAAGATACTTAGACTGCGATCACTACTAAGTTATGGTCATACTTGATAAATCTTTCCACTTCAAATAATTAGTAATATTTCATACAAAAAACTACGATAGGTATTAATCTATATCTTATCGATTTACACATCTAAAGTTACATGCACATAAGTTCCATTACAATATAACTTCTTTGCAACGGTAGCGGACAAGACGCTCGTAACGTAACGAAGGCTGTATAGAAAAGAGTTCAACGCATTCCGCACCTAAGCGGTATTGTTGTTTGGGTCTTGTATGGACTAATGTGGCTGTTACAAAGGGCTTGCTAATACCACTGTATATGGAAAACTAGCATAATATCGCTTTAGATTATAATAGTGACCCTGTTTGGTGTGTTGCTTATCAATGGTAGGTTCAAACTGTTAAGTAATGAGTTATTAATCGGTTATTGATTCATAGGATATCTATCAAGAGGATTTGACTTGCAAATTTTAATACGTAGCCATAATGACAGTATGATAACGTTGCAGGAACTATATACGGTGTTGTTGAAATAACTGAAAGCCTGAAAAGAGGTCATTATGACCATTTTTATGTAAAAGTTGTTCGTAATGATTAGGAGGTTTTCAGTTATTCCAAATACATCTAGTTTAAATAAATGTGATTGTGTGAAAAATTGTAAATTCGTTTAGAGATACTAAATAAGTTGGTTTTGAAAAGAAAATGCGTACTACTAGTAGTTACCTACTTATAATGACATAACGGTGTTAATAGGCGAAGAACAACAAACGTCGTAAAGACCGCCATGGCCATGCTAAAACTGCTAATGTACTTTTATGGTACTCACTGCAAGAACATACAAGTATTGAGTAAGCACTTACCTTGTAGGTAATATTGTCCCACTGCACTACAAATTTTCGTCCAGTGATTTGTCGATTCTAACATTTGAAATGTACGTTTCCTCATTTTATTTATCAAAGTTGTTATTGATTCTCTTGATGTTTTCTTACACCAAGTCAATCATACCAGACAATTGATGACATTGAAAGTTGTAAAAGATTCCAGATTTCGGTCACCAATCATTTATCCCCCTTACATATTAACTTTCTTTAAAGTTAATGCATATATTTTTTGACGTTAAGCTTGGTTAGGAGGTAAATTTTACGCCAAACATTGTTATTAATACTTAGTGGTGGATGAATGGAAGGAAGAATGATTGCACTGGACAGTGTTGCCCCCAGCAACAATACCTGCCTAACTCTGAAAAGTGGAACAAAATAATTGCATCATATTCTGTCATATCCTTACAGCGGACAATCTTGTTCACACATGAACAATTTTTATGGTGTCACATGCAATGGTTTTTATTATCATTGCGCATTGTGATGCAACGGTGACCAGCAGTGATGTGGGCGGGCTATTGTTTATAATAAATGTATGTACTTATATTAGCACCTTTACGTTATCTCTGACCCAGTTGCGTCATGTAGGGATTGAGGGCATATTCTCCTGTTTAGGAGGGGGCTATTAGCAGTGAATTGTGATAGGCTAGAAAATCTTTTGGTTATTTCTTGGTATATGAACTCAATGTCAGGATTCATAAGATGGAGTGACAGTTGAGGGCAATTAATGAAGCTGTGCTAATTATTTTATGGAATGGTGTTGTGAATAGGCTATTGCTTGGGTGCTATCAAAATAGTCGCAGCCTTATCTAAAGTGAAGGCTTTATATCTACAAAACATACTAAGTATACTTTAGACTTACCTATTTCTTACAATGACCGATTTTTCAGTTTTCACTGTCATAACAGCGTGTTTATATCTCATGTCAATTGTCCCTGCTACAATTAATACCAAATCAAAAATAATACTTCAATTACCAAATCACATAATTATATTTATTTCACTGGCAAAACGTGGTAGTGCTAACATAGGTAGTTACACCTCTGCCGTACCGTTCGGAGAAAACATGCGTGATCTTATGTTTTATAATAAATAAATTTAAACCTAAAATTAGTTTTTTATCTAAAGCAAAACCAAAATTAGTTCTCTAAAGATAGCAAAACCAAAATTAGTTCTTTATAGACAGCAAAACCAAAATTAGTCCTTTATAGACAGCAAAACCAAAATTAGTTCTCTAAAGATAGCAAAACCAAAATTTGTTATTTATAGACAGCAAAGCCAAAATTAGCTCTATATAGACATATAGAAATGAAAGAAAATTTAAAACTCATATAAAAAGTTCACTGTGTAAACAAGTATATTACAAATTAGAGGATTCCATGATAAGAATTCTTGGAAACATGCTCTAGTTCCAAAATCAAACTTGTTGCTACTTTAATTGTATAGTTTATAATTTTTATGACATTGATTAACATTCTGGGATTACTTTAACTCACACACTGACATATTACTTGTTTACATAATTTGGGAAATCGTATACTTTTACAATGTTTGTAAATATGTGAGCACCATGTACGAGTATCTATCACATAATTAACATTTTTTGTCATTGCTACATTTTACTATTATTTTTACCTATTGTGGTAGGGTAATTTTATTATTTTATTTTTATTTTATTTTATTACTTTTAAAAAGGCTTACATACTAATTACAATATAAATAGGTAACAACAACATATAATCAAGTTGCTAATAACAAGCCTCCACAGATATAAAGTATTATAATAGTATAGGTCTTCACTTATTAGTACATTACTGCAGCGGCCAGCAAAAGAGGCATTGATGGACGAACGTGTAAATGTGGGCCGAGGCAAATCCGAGGCATACATACGTAAGTCCATCAATGCCTAGTTATGGCCAAGGCTTGTATAGTAATTTTCTCAAATAATGAGCGGAAATTAAATAACAATTACTTTTCAAAATCAACGACGAACAACCTACAATAATTTTTCGACGAACGACGAAAAATTTCAAAGCAGGAGGTTTCTGCCAGGGTTGCGGGAAAGTCCGAGAGCGATACCGTAGCCCCTGCAGAATTTTCAACCTAAAATAAAAAGGGTAATTTTACTATAAGTGCATCGTCTTCACATATAATTATAATTATATATTATATGTATACAAAATATTGTAACAAATTTTAAAAGAGTAACGGTGGAGCTTCTTGCCCATTCTTCTCCATACAAAAATACCCTTTGGAAGCGGCGACTAGAATCAATTCTATTTTAAAGTAAATGTTGATGTTCAAAAGTGCCTTGTATGTGCCCATTTGAAATAAATGCTTTGACTTGACTTTGACAGTAAAACCAAAATTAGTTCTTTATAGACAATAAAGCGAACATTAGTTCTATAAAGACAGCAAAACCATAATTGGTTTTTTATAGACAGCAAAACCAAAATTAGTAATTTATAGATAGCAAAACCAATATTAGTACTTTATAGACAATAATAAAGCCAAAATTAGTTCTTTATAGACAGCAAAATCAAAAGTCATTTATTCAAACTGGGCTGAGAATCAGCACTTTTTGAACGTCAAAATCACATAAGACAGTCCCCCTAAAACGCCCGCCCTTCACCACTTCCTAGTGCTTTAGCTGGGAAGAAGAAGTGGCGGAACAAACTCCCCAGCAGCACTGCTGTCTGTTCAGTTAGAAGAACTGGATTCTATACAGTAATTAGTAATTAACATTACGAAACACAAAAACATTGAAATTATTTGCCATATGTCAGCTAGCACACGCCAATATTTAAAAGTATACTCAAGCAGAAATAAATAATTAAAACGTAAACAGAACTTAATACATAATAAAAAGCCTCCAGGCATAAAGGGCGTGCCCGCTTACATATGCAATGCTGCATTATGTTTATATATGTCAGTAGCTGTAACTTGTAGCCACAAAGAAAGAAAGAAAGAAAATTTATTTGTAAAACATGCGTTTACATAAACTGACCAATCAGACATGCAAGGTATTGTATTCATAATGTTGTGAGCGTCCATGTTTTGCCAATAACGGCGTACAAATTTTGTAAGTATTAAAAAAAATTACATTTCATTGCATTTCACATAATTATAGTCATTCTAAATTTCATTACAACATACAAAACAAATAAATAATAAATTAAATGATAAACTTCGAAGTAAAAATAAAGAAACAGTTAATTACTAATAACAATAACAAAAGTATAGTCAGCAAGATGACCTAAGCATGCAAGCACCTAAGATGAGCAAAACCAAAATTAGTTCTTTATAGACAGCAAAACCAAAATTATTTTTTTATAGACAGCAATACCAATATTAGTACTTTATACTTAGACAGCAAAACCAAAATTTGTAATTTATAGATCTAGCAAAACCAATATTAGTACTTTATACTTAGACAGCAAAGCCAAAATTTGTTATGAAAAGATAGCAAAACCAAAATTAGTTTTTTATAGACATCAAAACCAAAATTAGCTATTTATAGATACCAAAACCAAAATTAGTTCTTTAAAGATAGCAAAACCAAAATTTGTTCTTTATAGATAGCCTATACATGTACCTAAGCACCTATAGTCCATCACGGATACCATGGTTCCATGGCCCATTTCTTTACGTAACTGCAGTGAAATCTGACGCACTTATGGTGGTCCAATTAGAGCTATTAGTTCTCATTATGGTGTACCAAGAGAATGGTTTATGAAATGAGAAGTAATTATGTTTGTTTGTGTCTCACGCCGTATCTCAGGAAATGGACAACATTCACAGATTGTTATGTAGAACTGTGTATTTGCTTAAAGGAAGAACATACATACTTTAAATAAGGTTTTAGTATGTTTGGTTACGTAGAATGCACTCAAACAAGGTAGTAGAGGGTCTGAGGTAATCTAAAGACGGCTGTGTCTTTTCGTTGTTCTAGATTCTAGAAAGACACCTGGAAATCCTACATGTGATCAGTATATAGGCGAAGATGGATAGTTAGAAGTACTAATTACAGAGCCTCGTCAAGAGGGAAATGAACATTACACCATACTTATTTCTGCCGCTGACAGTCTTTGTGTTGATGATGGTATAAGCGCCGGTGAATTTAAGTATTTTAAGCTGGGTATTGTGTGTGTAAAATGACTGCCCGTAAGGCAGTTATTTTTTGTTCAAGTGCACGTCAGCTTGCTTGACAATTTTAATAGTATGAAAAACAATAACCACGCTTAAGAGATTTCCAATATAGAAAGAAAGAAAAAATGTTTATTCTGCACAAACAAAACGCACATTACAAATAAAAAAAATAATAAAAAAAAAAGACAAGTATACACATCCAACGTTGTCAAAAGCCTCATATTCAAGCATACATATTGCCGACAATTTTGTCCATTGCTTGATGTGTCAGTGCCAGAGACCAAAGACAAGACACCTTAGTTGACATCTCTAAGTAGTATGTGATATTGACAATACAAATCAATCTAGATGCGTCTGCGACACTGACAGTTGACAACAAAAGTTGCAAAACAATCACAAACGAATCAAAACAAAATCAAAATGCCAATTGCAGTGTGGAAAAATAACTACTTTTGTAGTAGTAATATGTATAAACGATAAAAAAAGCGTCAATATTTTAGTTTGTTCAGATTTTTTTTGTAAATCTCATGTAATAGGGGGCGAGCCTATTGCCATCAACCGGGAACAAACCCAGACTCCGAGCTGCTACTCAGAAATCCAAGAACACTTTTTCCGACCCGGGAATCGAATGGAACCCAAGACCTTATGCTCAGCTGTAGCGCTTGTCACCTCTACACCAATGAGGCAGTCACTATCCAGACGATATTCTTATAAACAAACCCAGACGACATCACTATACCCTATGACCAAACAACAGTGAAATCGAGTTACCTAAGATCAGTCTCGGAAACAAGGCATTTGCTGTTGCACGTACATAATATATTGAACATGTAAATGTATATTATAATGTATGATAGTATCACATTGATTGATCGAGCGAAAGGAGTACGGTCACCGGTCGATAAACTTGTTTAGAGTTTTAGACGCTTCCATTTCAAGTAATTGTTGTGTTGCAATAAAATATTGAAAATGTTAATGTGATTTTGGAGATACTGATTAATATGATGTGCTTCACTTTCTGTTTTGAAAGTTTTGAATTTGAATTCAAATAGTCTTTATTCAACAAACTTATACTAATTTTACAATAATAATATTGAACATAGGTATAGTAAACACCCGTAGTGAGTTTGTTTTGCTTTTCAGCGTAGGCCTCCCCCAGACCCTTCCACAGTTTTCAGTCGTTTGCTTTCCTTGTCCATGTCGCACCTGCAGTCGATCTCAAGTCATGTATTTGTATCGCTTACTGAGGTTAATTTCAAACACAGTAAGTACCTGCGTATGTCGAAAAAAAACCATGGGTAAGTGCTCCCTTAAGTTCGTCAAACGGATCGTTTGCGTTACCTAGATATTGAGACCCGCGGGGTAACTGCGTAACGCACTAACAGTAGGAATAGGTTTCATTTTGACAGTTCAACAACATTCATTGCGTTATTTACGTTGTTGAGCAGACACATTATTCGAACATATGAAGCAATGGATTAGCAATATCCTTCAAAATTATTCAGATTGCAATTAGGGTGCTGTCTATGTAGTGTGTCTTGTTCTTATTGTGTTTGAGTGTGTTTTATTTTATTCGCCACGTCTAGTGCTAATAATTGTTATATTTTCTTTTCTAGCGATAAAATGGAAATGCTTTTCTAGCAATGCTTGTCCGTAAAAGATCGCTCTTAACAATAAGACCGCCCATTCTGTCACCCTATGTAAAATTCCTACATTTATATCTGTAATTTTATGGTGTACATAACATAATAAAGACTATTCTATTCTTTTCTATATATTCAGAAGAAAGGAATATAAGGAACTACCTCGTCGGTATAGTGGTGGTAAGCGCTACCGCTGAGCATGAAGTCCTGGGTTCGACTCTCGGGGCAGGCAAAGTGTTATTGGATTTTCTCATTTGAAATTTCTCAATAGCAGCTCGTAGTCTAGATTTGTGCCCGGTTGATGGCAACAGGCTCGCCCCCTGTTACATGAGATTAAAGATAACTCGCGGAATGTGAATGTACTATAGGTACCAATAAACGGGGTGAATAGGGATGCAGGGGTGAATAGAGACGAAACTTTAAAAGGGATTTCAACCTTGAAATTGACTGACCGGTTGGTCCAGTTGCTAGCGACCCTGCCTTCTGAGCCGCTGGTCCCGGGTTCGATCCCCGGACAAGTCAAACATTTGTGTGCATGAACATGACTATTTTGTGGACAACACATTATTGAAACGAACGGAAACGGTGCGTAGTTTAGGAGTACGCCTTGACCCGGGCCTGGCATTTCGTAATCACATCGTAAATGTTTGTAAAAAAGTCTATATGAGCCTAGGTTTCGCCCTAAGAAGACCCGAGGGTTTTACAAGCATCGCTGCTCAACTTCTTTGTACAATGCATTGGTAAGAAGTCAGCTCGAATGTAACGCAATCATATGGACTCCGCATGAAGCTAAATACAGTCTCATGTTGGAGCGTATACAAAATAAATTGAGTAGGTTTCTGTACCTATGGTGGTATGGTGTATATCCATTTTATCCATTGATGTATTCAACTTTGTTTGTGATAGGCATGGTGGGATACAATAAATAGGAAACAAGGAGGGACATAGCTCTTGCTACCTATATTTTTAAATTATTGCGTGGCAAGACTTCAAACCCAGGTATATTGCAAGAAATAAACCTGTGTGTGCCCGACAATTATGTGTTGCGAAGGCGACAGCCACGTCTATTGCCGGTACCCAGTAGCAATCTACCAGTACCAATCTACAGAGTAGAGCCCCTATAACGCGTACCTTGCGTGTACTTAATGACGTAGCAGACAGCATAGATCTTTTTACTTGTTCTCTGAGTGAGTTCACAAAAACCACGATGTACATAATATGTTATGGTAAATAATGAAACTGTAATTATGGCCACACTATTGAATTAGGAGATTCCTGTAATGATAGTGATAGTGAGTTAATAAATAAATAAATGTCTGTTTGACCTGTGTCTGGGTGTTTATATGTATTATAAGTATGTGTCAGTCATCAAGTTACCGTAGTACAGGCTCTGCCTAGTTCGGGGCCTGAAGACCTTGTGTGGATGTGGTCTCATATTAATATTTATTTAAATAATATATTTTATTGCTAAAAAGGACTCTTAATGTGTTTACATGTGTGTGTGCATCAAACTATAATATTTCAAGGTTAAAATACCTTTTAAAGTTTCGTCTCTATTCACCCCTGCATCCCTATTCACCCCGTTTGACGGTACACCTGTGCCTACGCTTCGGAGAATACATGCGTGATGTTATTTATATTTATTTATTTATTCAGTTTCGGACAACAATATAAAACCCATCTGGTTAGTAAAAAAATACCTTATAACTAATGTTAGTAATACAAAACACACAATCAACACATGCAACACACAACGAATTAAGTGTCCGATGCAGGTTGCTCAAAGAACGACCAAGCAAGAGGTCAGCTACCTAGTTGACCATCCTCTCCACAGTATTCCTCAGAACAGGGGTTTTAAGGACTCTCCGCCACTAATTTAATCAGTTATGAAGATAAGGAAATCCTCAGGTATTAGGAAACATTCACATGAGAAAAACAATATACAATCAAAATTATATCTAGTTTTATAGTTTGTTTATATCGGTAAAGTACATGAAGTGACTGAGAAGTAAACAAGACCTAGTACTTACCAACTCTCATCTGCCTAACAAAATGGCCATCAAAACTAACATACACACATAGATAACTACTTAGGTATAAGTGCTATAAGGTATAAGTGCTTAGGTATAAGTGCCACAAAGCAAGGTGTTCTCAACCATTGACCGGTGGCAGTTACCTTCACTTTCGATTAGTACTCCAAGCTTCATCGGTAAACTCGCGAGTAAAAGAGTATCTACTTTGTAGTAAAAGATAGAATCTCGCAAAAAAAAATCAAATTATGTTGACCTAAGCACGTTATTTATTTACTTCACTTTATTATATTTATTACCACAGAGAACAGTGGTCGCCCAGTGGTAACAGGTCGTAGGTTCGAACCCGGTCAGGCACTTTACTTTGTGTAAATTATTTCATCACCACTGCTCTTAAAACGGCGAAGGAAAACATCCTGAGGAAACCGGCATGTCCTTGAACCAAAAATTCGAAGACATGTGACATCAACCAACCCGCACTGCGCCCGCGTGACCCACAGACCTCCTCTCACCTAGAGGATCATATTACAGTATCTTCAGAGTAATTCTACTTAATTTTTCCTGCAAATACTCTCCCTCATTAATGAAAGCATAGCCTCATTTTTCGGATTTTCAGGCCATATTTTTATATAGGCCGTCATAAAACTATAACTATAATTTAAAAGTTTAATAAAAACAAAATGATCTGTTCCAAATGTATCTGATGAAAATGTAAGCAAATTAGCAAACACCCCCTGTTCCAGGGTTCTTACTGAACTGAATCACTCTTATCACACACGGAAAGTGGCACTTTCATGATTGTGTTTAAAAGATTGGTTAATTACCTAGCTGGTAAAGTTTTGAAGTGAACACTGATCGGGTTGCTATATAAAACCATAATTATGTTCTATTCTAAGCGACCCTAACCAAATCATTAGAACGAAACCATAGCGAGATCTATTTCGACGCCAACGCCATCTATCGAGCTGGACATCAAACTTTTAAAATTTTACAATCATTACTATGGTTTCTTCGTGAACAAGGTTTCAACTTTATGTCACACCACGATTTCCAACAAGAATTGTGTTAATAACAGTATTAATTTATAATTCACAAATCATCGACAAGGTTAGAAAAAATATTCTCAAGTGGCAAATGAAGAACATCTTTATGGTGATTTCAAATTAAGATTTCGGATTTTAAGTATACAAATAACCAAATCAAATCAATCTGTAAGTAGCACTACACATTGGCATTGGCATTTTCATCAGATACTTTTAGAACAGACTATACATACATGCGCATATAGATACCTATAAGTGCAAAGTGCCACAAAGCATGGCGTCCGGAACCATTGACCGGTGGCCGGTACTCGTGGGTAGAGGTACCTTCACTTTCGTTTTACGTAAGTGAGTAAGTAAGTAAGTAAGCGGCCGCATCCGCACATTGTGCTCTGAACTTGTTCTGTGATTCGGTTAGATGTTGCGAAATTGTTTTAACGATGGCTAGTGTTGATATAAATTACTGGAGCAACGTATTAAGGCTATATTCTGCACTGAATAATTAAATAAAGTCTATAAAAAATTTAAAGACTAACTTTGCCAACGCAAATAAACATTCAATAATATAAATAGCTCAAGAGTGTAAAACTATAAACCATAATAATAAATCAACTGTGCACAAGATCAGCTCACCTTTGACTTGAAGTACATTAGCTTGCTATCAGTCTTCGACAATTAGGAACATTGAGTGATCAACGGATTGCGAAGGGGAATGGTGTCAGGTTATCCATACAGCGTGGATTTGAATTGGGTAGGAGAAGTTTAATTATCAATACATATTTTTTTCAGAATAGTAAACAATTACAGCTCAGATGACCGGTCATATATTATAAGTATCTAAGGTATTGTCAAAATCACCTCGCTTGGCATCAGGATTATATAAACTTATCAGCGGACAGAAAAATGCATCTTCTAAGCCTAGTTCTATAGGTTTTATCTTAGCCACCAGTTTGACCAGTCACACCAGAATGAGAACTAGAATGATGAAGTAATTAAATTATCTCATCTTCTTCATAATCTATTTTACTCCAGAAACATTAGTTTATGGTGTCCCCATGAATAACCTCTACAACATCAAACAATAAATCTAATGTTATCAACGAATGATCAATCGAACTTCTAAAGCCATCAATCATTGCAGAACAACAACAAATTAATAACACTAATTATTATTCAGCAAATATTTAAATTAATTACTATAACAATGGCATAATGCTTTGACACAACACACATAAGTTCAAGAGGTCAAAGTATTATTTATAAATAGTGATTAATATTTCTTGAGGCATTTATTTGTGGTGATCGCTGCAGGCTATGGTCACTTCTGTTCAGGCCTATTCATTATGTCAAAATCAAAGTGTGCGGACCCACCACACCACTAGCCATTCCCCCGGTGGGATGGTGGGTCTAAAACTATACCACTGAGAAAATAGTGTAGTGGACTACAAGAGAGTTAGGTTAGAACTGTGACCATTTAAGCGCGAAGGCGAGCGAGCGAAGCAGGCGTGTCGCGGCAGTGGCCGCCGAACGCCAGATCCTTGTAGTCCACAATACTATTTTCTCAGTGGTATAGTTTTAGACCCACCATACCACCAGGGGTATGGCCAATGGTATGGTGGGTTTGCAATGAAATGAAACACCTCAATTGCGGAGTTTTAAAAAAAGCTGACGAATAATTTAGTTTATTATAAATGATGGTTCTGTAAATAAAACTTTTGTGATATTTACAAATCGCGATTTGACGCGTGACCAGCTTTTAAAAAAGGGCTCCCTAACTATCAGAGTGATTAATTTCTGGCCAACGAAACTTGAAAGTTGTTGACTTAGCTCAAAGAATAAGCAAACTGAAGTGGCAACGGACCGGCCATATTAGCATATTAGAACCGTTGGGCTAGACGTGTTCTTGTGTGGAGAACGCAATTCGGCAAACGTAAGGTAGGGCGCTCTCAGGCTAGGTGGAGCGACGATCTTCACAGGGTGGCTACTAGCAGCTGGATGAGAGTTGCCGAGGATCGCGTGCAATTGGAGAGGCCTATGTCCAGCAGCGGACTGCTGTAAGCTGACGATGCGACTTGGAACGATTGTTACACCTAAAAAAAAGTAGTATGGGCTACGCACATATGTTTTCAATTACAAACAAAAGTGGTATTTCTAAAAGCAACGAAGAAGTTACCTGTATCCATCGTTAAAGAAATATAATTAATATAACCGTATAACTTTAAGAAAAGCATAGGTTTACGAAAAACCTATCGATTAGCACCAGTGTCACCACTACAACGTTCATTCACCTTGAACAATTCTTTCTTTCCTTTTGACCTCAACCCCCGAGCTCGATAATCACCAAATAAAACACTCTCCATGATATCCCAAAGACAGCTCTACGTAGAGTCGTACTCTAGCTAGAGTCGCGTCGATAACGTCCCCGCTCTAGCGTATAAATCTATTTGAAATACTCCGACGTAGAGCGATTGAGGTAAAATGGTTACAGTGTGTAATTTGTAGTAGGTAGAGGTCTTGTGTTATGGAGGATTATGTACATACGAGGGGTTTACTATATTTTCAAAGGTACTTATAAGAGATAGAATTTGACTACACTGAAAATACTAGTCAATTAGTGAAAATAGTCAAAATTATATAATTTTGACTATTTTCACTAATTGACTAGTATTAAGTATTGTTGTGTTTTAAGTATTGCTGTAAATAAAAGGGCTGACAAAAATTTAACCTACTACAGCCTTTTACTCTCCCGCCAGGGCAAAGGCCTCTTCTCATACAGAGAGGGCACGAGCACTAATGTAGACTGTCCAAGATAAACTCACAAAGCACATATGAATTTAAAATGACCCATAGGTGGTGACCCATACTTGCATGGTTTTGAAATTAGTACATAGTTATTGTATTCTGCCTGCAAGCAAGCGTGCAAATTACATTACATGAAAAACCATTATAATTTTATGAAAACTATCATTATATGCAATTATCCGCCCAATTACTCATAAACAATAAATAATTCATCACTTAACAACTATGTCTATGTTCTATAAATTCCTTAAGGCTATAGAAGCAACTATTTTGTAGCCATTTTGTCAATTTGTTATTAAAAACATTACCCTGCAATCATTTTAGTTCATTTGGTATGTTATTATAAACTAATATACACATATTAAACACATTATTCTTGTAAATATCTTTATGACTAGATGGATGATTTAATAAGTTGCGAAACTAAGCCCTTTTTTGTCTTGGCACAACTTCACTATGCTGCCTAAAATAATGCATGTTTCTTTGTAAAGATGCAGATGTCTCGTATGTACATACAGAGTAGTGGAAGAATTTTACACTTTTTAAAAAGAGTTGTACAGCTATCTAATATCTAGCCTTGTTTATGACCCGGATGCAACGTTTCTGGAGCTTGAGAACTCTGTCGGTATCGGTCGAATTACCCCACATGATAAGTCCATTTCTTAGCACAGATGACACATAGCCATGGTAAGCTGAAAGACCAGCATCTACAGAAACATTTTGTCGTAGCTTTTTAATGCAAAGACAAACCTATCATGTTTCTGACATATATGTTCTACATGGCTTTTCCAATTGAGATTTTTGTCTTTATTAGTTAATATCTAAAAAAATATTTCATCCACTTGTTGTACTTTTTCATTTTTATAGCTCATATCTAATAACAATTGTAAACGAGTAAAATTCTATTAATTTGGACTTGCTAACATTTATTTTTAAGTCGTTATTTGTCATCCAACTAGTTATAGCTGATAGAGTCTCTTCAGTAACTGATTTGTAATTGATTTTATCCTGACACTTTATAATAACTGTCGTATCATCTGTAAAAAGAATACATTTCTGCCGAGTGGCCTCCAGGAGATCATTTATGTAAAGTAAGAAAAGCAAAGGACCGAGAATGCTACCCTGAGGCACACCACACTTATTTATTATTGCTACTGATTCAAATTTCTCTTTAGAATATATTTTGTCACGTTTCTTTACAACTTTGGATATCTCTGTATATTGCTTCCTATTTCTTAAATAGGAATATAAATAATTTCTTAATATCCATTTTTAGGCTATGCCCCATATGCCGTAGAAGTCTAATTTGTTTAATAGTTTAAAGTGATTAACTAAATCAAAGGCCTTACTCATATCTATAAATAATGATACCGCTGGATTTCCTTTGTTAATATTTTCGGTTACAAGCTTAATAAAGTTGAAGATGGCAAGAGCAGTTGAACAACCTTTACGGAAACCGAACTGCTCTTTGCATAATATGTCATGTGTATTGAGAAAAATATTTAACCTAATATGCGTGGCCTTCTCAAAAAATATTATGGGTAGTATTGTGATAGGCCGATAGTTATTTGGTCTGACTTATTTCCCTTTTTATATAGTGGTTTTACGGTAGACAATTTGAGCTGATCAGGAAATATACCTTCCAAAAAAGATAGGTTTATAACATGTGCTAGTGGACGACCTAGTTATACACGGTGACATTTGAATCACTGTTTTGCTAGAACAAAAGTTGTTCAGACCATGGTCTACAACCATTCTATAGCATCCAATAGAAAAAAAAACGTCATTGGTTTTCTAAAAAAACACAAAAAAGGCAATGTAAAAATGTTGGGATTATTGTTACGCCCTACAGCACAGACACTGCGGCTGCGACGCGCGGCGCTCGCGTCTTGAATGCAATATCGCTACCGTGATGAGTACTTTGATGTTACGGTTAATGTTTCAAACATTATTACACGTTTGAGCAACATAAGACTAATTTGAGAACTCCTAGTTTAGATTGTTTTAATAACATATTTGATGCTGTAGAATGGTAGTAGACCATGGTCTAAACAACGTTTGTTCTAGCAAAACTGTGATTCAAATGTCACCGTGTATAAATAGCACTCCTTCAAAACTTGTGTGGCGATGCCGTCATATCCACTAGTTTTACTATTGTTTTGGGACACTATAATTTTATCCACTTCTTTTGCATCTACAGGATATAAGAAAATAGTACTAGGATTTTTGTTATTTTGATTAAGCTTAATATTATTGTAATTCAGTGGTTGATTTGATGTCAAATTAATAAAATAGTCATTAAATATATTGCAAATGTCAGATGGATTTTTATATGTCACATTATTACTACTTATTTCATCAATGTCATTTCCATACAAATTATTATTATTTATCGTTGAGGATATTGCATTCCAAATAGTTTTACATTTATTCTTATGTTTTTATGTACGCCTTGTATTCATGAGTTTCTGGGCTTTCTCTGCACAACGTTAAAACATCAGATTATAAAGTTTGTACATTTTCGCATTATGTTTTTTATTTATTTAATAAGTTTTAAACCCTAAATAAAGCTGTCTTTTCCTTTTGCTGGATTTTTTAAAGCCTTTTGTTATCCAATTTTGTGAAAGCACAGATAGTAACATAAAGTGAAAATTTCATAAAATAATTTGATGGCCTCTGTTAGAGAGTCGGAGTTAAACGTTTCCGAAAATGAGAGAGAAGACATACATTCTCGAAATTTCTTAAGGTTTTCAGCACAGTAGTAGTTCGAATTTCGCGGGCAACCTGGGGCTTCCCGCTTAACTACTGCAACCGGACAAAAGGGTAAAAGTTATCTAAAATATCAAACATGCATCCCACCTGAGTGTAAGCGGTCATCGCCGCCAATGGACATCTGTA
This sequence comes from Brachylomia viminalis, assembly GCA_937001585.2. Taxonomy (NCBI): domain Eukaryota; kingdom Metazoa; phylum Arthropoda; class Insecta; order Lepidoptera; family Noctuidae; genus Brachylomia; species Brachylomia viminalis. The sequence goes on from OW443304.2 coordinate 25,052,918, forward strand.
ATATCAAAAGCACAGTGGGTGCGTTGCCCGGTTGGTCTGAGTGTGGGGTCCTGGGTTCGGTTTCCAGGTCGGGCAAAGTATTATTGAGTTTTCCTATAAGAAGTTTCTCAGTAACAAACCGGAGTTGGCAAGTCGGCGGTGTGATACCCCCCCCCCCCCCCCCCCCCCGTGCCTCGCAAAGCACTTTAAGCTGTTGGTCCTGCGCCTGATCTGTTTCCGGTCGTGTCGGATTGCCGTCCCATCAGACTATGAGAGTAAGTAAAGAGAGAGTGCACCGTGTCTGCGCATACACTCGTGCACTATAATATCTCCCGCGTCGATGGCTATTCTCCACCAAAACAACCTAAATGTCTCTTGTGGTTGTAAAATCAATGACAATCATGGCCTTCAAACCAAAACATAACAACGCTAATGATTGAAATGCGGTAGGATTTCCCCGGAAAAACTTTAAATAATTATCTACTGAGAAAAAAATATTTGTCCTAAGTATATATTATTGTTCAAATATATATATATATAATATATACATACCACTACTATACCACTATAATTACTGTCATAAAAAAAAGTTCTCATTCAAATACTATACTTACTTAGCCTGAGCTTATTATTTTAAACTAACATAGACATGCCATATTTTAGTAACTAATAACAAGATAAATACCGCCTATATAACACGTACAACTGACTTAAGTAACTCGCAAACAAAACTCTACAAAATCTAATTGGTGATATCCTGAGACTGACTCTACATAGAGCCGATAGCGGGCCGCTCTACCCCGCATAAATCTGCCTAATCATTTGAAATACTCTACCGTAGAGCGGCGTTTAATACGCCACGATGTAGCGCCAGACAGACATAAGACTCTATGTCTGATGAGGATTGGTCGGATCAAGGAATTGATTTGTTCTTGTAGAAATCTTACTTGATACGCCAGGGAAAAATTCAAAAGCTCATAAAATCTCAAAGCAATCAAAATCTCATCAAAATTTCTAGCATTAATTTTGTTCACTCGTGGATAGTTAAACGCAACAAAAATGAAAAAATATATATTTAAGTATTGATGAAAAAGAGAGTTGAATAGAGTGGCAATAGGCCTTTTGTAACAACGGAATAATAACGTTCATCTTTAACATGGTCATACAATAGTGTGCTTGTGTCCAAAGGCGAAGAAAGGGCCTTTTCATCATGTTTACTCGTCTAGATTTTCCCACAAAAATAACTTAACCGTAAGTCAGTCAGTATCTAAAACTCACACAGAAAGTTAATTAGAAATACTATAGTTAGCGCGTCCCACTGCTGGGACAAGGTTCTATTCCTTCCATCGGTATTTCGCTTCTTATTGCAAAAGAAGACATGCCAAGTTGTGAACCAGAAATTAAAAAGTTAATAAGCTTTTCCAATCTATAAGAAAGTAGTTCGCAAATACAATAACAGCAGTACTCAAAACTCGTCACACAAAACTCATCATATAGAAGATTAAGGAAATGCATAGTCAACTCTAATTAGTAATAATATTTAAAACAACGTTCCCAAACGCTAAGCGAAATTTATGCCAAGACAATATTAGAGCAGAGAAATGAGAGAAAATGCAATAACAATAAATAGCAATAAATAAAAGGATTCAGTTGTTGCTTGTATTGTATGATACTAATCCTGCGGGATGGGAAGGGGTGGAGGCGATGTTGTGCTGACAAATATTTTTGGGGTAACATTTTGGGTTATACAGAATCCAAAAACTGCGAGAAAAAGACTTCAATGCATGTTTGGTAGGACACTTATAAGATAATGATTGTGGAGCTCATAACGATGATGAAATAATAACAAATGATAGACTATTTTTTGGTGGTGTAAAATAGACAAGAAATGAAGCAATTGACTAAAGAAATGTTAATTCCAGACAACTGCATAATATGCGAGGTGGTGACGACAATATGACAATATATTAAATAAACTTCACATATCTAATGACGTTGCCAGTAGTTTCCCGTTTAGTAAGCTGAAAAGTTGATGCATGGGTAGGTACTAAACCGTCTGTCTCTGAAATCATACAATTTAAATGAAAACTCGCAGCAAAACCTGTACAAAATATTTTACCAACGCAAGGCAGCCCAAATTTTGTAATAATCCCAAAAACACGCACCTATCGGTATCACCCAAAAAATCACCCTTTGCCATCTTACACCCCGAAAAATCTTCTCAAACTAACAGCGACTCCACAGCTCTCATCTCCGCAGAACTAATCCAAGGCAGCGTCGACTGTTACGGCGATTACTTTAATTGGCTCAATCTCCATTCAAAACCACCTCGCGGCCTGAGGGGGGCTGAGTGCGGGGGGCACGGGGGGGCTGGCGCTAGATTTATGGCAAAAGGGTAAGGCTCATGATCCCTGTTTATGAAGGAAGATGGCGAAAAATTGTGGATGCGATAGTTTTGTGGGTTTGAGTTCGGGTTGCAAGTGTTTGCTGGTGGGGTGGGTTTGATAGAAGTATGTTTTAAGTGAATTAGGAATAAAATACAAAAGCTGCTGTGCTTAGGTTAAAGTCCAACAGGTTTTTGGAAGAGCTTTTAATATAGCATGCTTTGCGGAGCTGGCTCTTCTTCTACCTTCTATATTTCTTGGGAGTTAAGAATTCAGTACCTTGAGTAGGTACCTATGTACCTTAGATATTTTAAGAGCGTCCATCTAGTTAGTTTTGCCCATTAGTCATGGGCAAATACACACCTATTAATCAAATGCTATTTCTTTAGAGAGACACTGAAACATTTACAAAGTTCAAGATTATTTGTCTATATTATGTATCAATTTGCTAATTTAAGTTATTTCAACCTTGATTCTAACACATTTCAAATAAAATGTTATCTATACCATCAGGTGTCTTAAACATATGGCGACCACAGCCCGGGGCTATCACGACTGCCCATCAGATGATGGATTACTTAAAGCTTCTTTATAAACATAGAAAGAAAGAAAGAATTTATTAAGATGATGGTCTGCGGTGGTTTCTTGTCTGCTTGGCTTTATTTTTCTTTACCAATGATTAGCCGAGGAGGGTTTTGGCCTAATGTAACCATGGTGTCACATACAGGGTGGTCCAAACAGTGACGGCAATAAAAGAATGATTTACTCATACCTAGGGGTATCCGAAAATATCCCCATGTATGTTCCGCGATTTTCGATAGTTTATGAGATATGATTTTATTTTTTTTTTATTTTTGGGGATATTGTTCGGTTTTATGTTTAAAAAATTATAGCTTTTTTTCGACAAGCTCATTTTATTTATTTTTTTGCGATGGTACTGTCATGAAATACCCTTTCACGTAGGTATAAAAAAATCTTCCTAACATTAGTGCAAGATACATTTTTATATCGAATGTGAGAAATTTACATTCATAAAAAGTGCCTGTAAATGGTATAATTGAAATAATAGCTTTGAGTTTGAGTCTGAAGTAGCTATTAACGTAGGTATGTCTCATTGAATGGAAAAGGTCTTCTCTTTTATTTTCCTACTTGTTACTGAGGCTCACTTGAGTATGGGCTAGTCCATTTTAAAAGTGTCAAGGAATCCACTATCTTCGCTGTGTATTCCACGATGCATTGTGATGTTTTGCGAGTATGTAGTTGTGATATACAGGTAAGTCCAAATAAATCTTTTCGTTCATCACTCTTGGTTATATAACTACCACCAGTCAAGAAGAATCCCTTAAAATGCGTGACAGATTTTATAAAAAAGAATAGAATAGAATACTTTTTATTTATTTATTTGCTCTCATGCACATCACACATTTTACAATTTATTATTGTCGGTTTTTGTACATGAACCCTGTCAGGGCACTGCAAAGCACAATCTCGGTTTGCTGCTGAGTTTATAAATTAATATATTGAGTCAAATTATCAAGTTTACACAATACAATTCATTTCGGGAACAAAAATAAAAGTAAAATACATGTCTAGAAGTTGTTACGGTGTCCAATTAACAGTAATAAACAATACACAATAATAACACACATAAAGTCAAATTTAGTCAGATTGCATTAGTAGTAAATAGTAGAATAAAATATTATTAAGGAATAGGTAATAATTACAATCATGTCATGTCAAGTTATTGATTACATTGAATTATGGTATGTCATTTTATAATACAAAAAATAAAATGTATTCGTTAATGTCACTGGAATAAACAAAATTTATGTCTTGGATCAGGCCGGATCTAACAAAGAAAAGTTATGAATTAAGTAGGTACCTACATCTATAAGGTTTTATCCTTCATGAATTCGTCTACTGTGTAATAACATTTCCCTATTAAGGCGAAAGGATAGCCCAACGTCCTTGAGCATTGAACGTGAAACAAGCGGCCAGCGCGCTGACCGCCCCGCGCGCCCGCTCATCCCCCGACTGTCAAAGAGTATCAACGGACGCAGATGCGTTCGAAGAATTTTTGTCGCTACAATACTACCTTTTATCATCATAAATCGATTGAATGTAGGCAGACTCAGAACATTTGCAATGCTTGTTTTGAGAACAAAATATTCTTTACCGAGTACAGTTATTGTAGTTAGAGTAAATCAAAATACATAAAATTTCAATTTGTTTTTGTGAAAAGAAATAATAACGCTTTTTATTAATGTGCTTAGACTAATAAAAAACTGTCCAAGTGCGAGTCGGACTCCCCCATGAAGGGTTCCGTAGTAGCAAGCAAAGTTTTGTTTTTAACTTTGTTTTCCATAGTGTTTGTATGAATGACAAATTTATATTTGCGGTTTTTGAACATGTGCTATATCTCGAAAACTAAAGCCCAGTTTCCATCGCGAGCGGAACGGACCCATTAATGACTTCGTTAAACTTCCACCAACAAAGGAAATACAAGTATGCAGTTTGCGTTTGCGATTTTAACGAAGTCAATAATGGGTCCGTTCCGCTCGCGGTGGAAACCGGGCTTTATGACTACATCTCGTTCAAACCAATTTTCATTGAAATTTTTCATTGAGATCTACCAGCACATATTTTATTGTACACTTATTTAAAAAATTAGAGGGGTGCACATTTGACCACTCTGGAAGTGTCTATATTTCAAATGACTTGACTTGGAGAAAAATGGTTTATGTCATTTGGCTACGAAACCATAAAAACGAAAATATCAAAGTAATATTTACTTAACATTTTATTTGGACCATTTAAAAAAATTGTTATTAACCAATCAAAACTAGTTAAATTGCATTTCCCTAACAAACGTAGATTGTAAATACGTAGTTAATGAAAGCAATACAGATGGTATTGCTTTCATTAGAGTTTGACTTTAATATAATAATATCTTCATTTCTTTTTTCTTCTGTATTGCTATCATTATAATTTAATTTCCATGTATTTTATTTTTCTTCTGTATTACTTTCGTTGGATCTTGACTTCACTGCTTCATTTTCTTTTTCTATAGTTTTTTGTTTTTTTTTTGTGGCTGGCTAGATTTTTCTTAGTTTTCAATACTCATAAATTTTCGCTTTTCTTTGATAGTGTTTTCTTCGATCAATAAATAGAAAAAGAATAGCTCAACCGTACTACTGTACCAAACGTACTATCTGCACTGTTTACTCTTTCACGTAAAGTTTATAGAGCGGAGCGCGCTAACATGCGACACAGCCTCCCCGTGCAAACGCTAGGGTGAGACTGGCCCTCGCGTCTGAGTGAGCGCCAGCGCCGGTATTATGATATTATTGATTTAACGGCACCTATAAGTAATAATATTGTACAATTTTGAACTTAAATTTAATAAAGCAATAAATTGTCTATGATCGTGTGAAAAAAATATTTAAATCGCTTCAGTTCTTTGAAAGCAGTAAGCAAATTATTGCAGATTTAAAGAGGATATATTCGATTTTTTTCCGACAAAAGTATAAACAATAATAAAAAAATTAAACTTAAAATTTAAAGTCAAATATGTTATGCGAATTAGGTATTTTTTTTTTATATATTTAGTCCATCCGTCTAGTAGTAGTAGTCCTTCAAAGAGAGGTCTATTTTGTAGTTTGGCCTATCCTTTCACCTTAAGAGTAATCTTAGTTTGCTATACAATGAATTTGTGTTGTCGTCATCTTTTATGTAATTTGGTAATTTATTATAAATAGTTGCGATTCTATAGTTGGGGCTATTTTTCATTATTTTTAATTTTATTAAGTACACCATAAAAATTACAAATATATATGTAGAAATTTTACATTGGGTGAAACTTTGGGGGGTTTTTTCGCTAAACGCGATCTTTTACAGGCAGCCTTTGGATGGATTAGAGGGAGAAGTGGAGACAACACTGCAGGTAGTCAGTGGTATACAATTTACATACACAATACATACATAAAACATAATATACTTGTCCACGTATATATGTATACAATAATAAATACGAAACAAGAGCAAGGAAACTATATGTAATGATGATGTTTCAGTAGAGAGGAAGTGTTTTTAAAAAGTGGACGAAGATTGAGCGCGCCTTATCGCAACTGGCGAGGCATTCCATAACCGTACCTACTTCTTGAACTGAAGAAGAAGCGGAAATAAAGACTTATAAAAAACAGCACAATGTTTACATGTCCACCTTCATCCCTAACATAAGCTAACTAAAGAATACCGCATAAAAAGTGCAAAAAACTAGGGTAACCAGCCATAAATAAACGATGATACAGGTGGTACAGCATCCTTATTATTTAAGATGTGTGTACCCGTCTGTCCGTCGGGCCGGCGGCCGATATATCAACATTAGTCCGTCCCCCGTCTAGTCCGTGAGAGGGACATATCGGAGCATGTTGGGCGCTGGAAGTGTTTGGCTGAAAATTTACTTTAAAAATGTTGTGGGTGAAAAAGTTGATGAGCCAGGTGCCTTTGATGGTGCCACGTAAAAAATGGCACTGACTTCCAAAACATTTATGTTTTGTATACAGGTGACAGTTACTGGTAAATATTGGTGCAATATGATTGGTCCTAAAAAGAAGCTTCCATGGGATGACACTAGGTAGGTACATTTTCTACCATTATACTTATTTCTTCCATCAGGTAGCAATACTATGTTAAAGTTTGATGGTCGTTGTTGGAATTACAGGCACATGAATTATATTTTTCGAAAATTGTCTCAAAGTTCGTATATGCGTCTCTTGTGTGTTTTAAATATCTAAAGGCGTTGGTGACTGCTTTTCACCAAGTCGATTGTGAACGTCAGGCTTTAAAACCCTGCAACATAAAAACATACTCAATTAGTTTTATTCTGTTGACTAAACACTTCAATATTTCAATTTGCTCTGAAAATACTTACAACTATGTCACATCTAGTAGTTCCCACAAATCACTATCCTTGTAGTGACCCATGGGACGTCAAAAATGAAGATTTAGTCCCCCACCGCGTCATACGTTACCAACTAATGAAAACACGGCTGTGGCCTGATGAAGCTGTCACTTCACCAGCTATGCTGTGAAGGTGGCAGGGGATAGAAGGGTGAGCAGTAATCCAAGGTGTTGAAGGACTAAGCGCGGCCCCAAAAATAACAATGATGGGAATAATACTTGGACAGAAAATGTAAATAAGTCGACTGATGTGGGAGTCGGCTCACCTTGGATTGCTCATCAAAATAACAGCTATTTACTAAATGCATATTAAAATAGTATATATACGGTACTTACAATAACTTTTATTTTAATTTTAATGTATCTAACTGTCTGTTTATTTAAGCTAATCTCCGAAACGGCTGGGCTGATTTTGACGGGACTTTCACTAACAGATAGCTGATGTTATAAGGTGTTACCTTGGGTTTCTTTTATTTAAGAAAAATAATTGGGGTTCTGCGCAAAAAAATGAAAACCCATGAAATCCAATTTGTTTTGCGATGCACGCGAACGAAAACGCGGGCACAGCTAGTTTGGAAATAAAATTGTGTTCGCAATATTGTTAACTTTGTTTAAGGATATAATTTAGCGTTGATAGCCTCTGTCATTTAATTTAAAAAAAAAAACTTAATTATGTTACTGACAGTCTTAAAATAATAACAATAATAATATGTACCTAAAAGTATATTTAAAAAAAACAAAGGGCATTAAAAAAATCGTCCGCAGCACCGTCAATGTCATCGATGCGAACGAATTTTTTGATGCCCTTTGATTTTTTTATATACTTGTACATGTTATTATTTTAAGACAATGTTAATTATTAATTTTATCTTTGAAAATTATGTAAATATTAGTTCAGGTTGTTTAATTATTAATAATTACAAGTTGAATGTTACGAATAAAGTTCTCATTTGATATTCTATTACTTAATTGTATTTTGTAAACTTGTTTGATATTTGTGCAACGTTAACGACAAAACAAAGAGACTAACAATTTTATTTACAACACTATTTTACTCACTATTTATTTTAAATTATCTATACATATGTTAAACAAGAAAACCTTTGACCTTTGAGGTTAGCAGTTATCTAAGGGTTCACATATAATACCAAAAGCAGGCCTTGTCCAAAGACAATCTTGAGCAGGAACAAACTAGACTGATGTTGACGTCACATTCCACAAGGATAGCATCGGGTACAGAACGGAATGAATGGGTTAATAGCAGCTAGAAACGACTGACAGACGGGAGGAGGTCCAAATACAGGGTGGCATGCAAACTGTTTCCATGGATTCAGTATATGACTCTGAACCCCCTGCGTTAAATGAAATATTTCGCAAGTTGCAAAAAAAAAAAAATTGTTTCATAAATTTTGACAGCGTAGGTTTACTTTTAAGTACCCTTTTCTATTTACGCAGATTTTTTTTTTTTTGGTCACCGACGTATAATTTCTACGCTTAGGGGGTTTAGAATCTTGTGCTGAATTTCAGTTTGCGTACCGACGTCCCTGCCACCCTGTATTATCTAATGAGGACCATCATTAAGCGAGTTGAGCATATTCTTACTTATATTTGCGACTTACCAAGGCGATACATAAATCAAACTGACCCTAACGGACAGCAAGACGTGAGCATAAATAGTGAAGGTTTTGGTAAGCAATAAAATAAGAAGTTAACTAACTACTTGTAAAAGACAACCAAAGGAAACGATTACTAAATCCTACTGTCACTGCGCAGCAATACATTAATTATTGTGGTATAACAAACAAGTTATGTCGACTTGACAAGCAGTATTGATGGCCGTGCTGGTAAAACTACGGATGTGATTATGATTAGACGGAAAACGTACATTAAACCGCAAATCTTTGGCAAAACCAGTATCATCTGGCCTCTTATTTTATTGAAACTCCATACTGCTCTACGCCAAGCCAAGGTAAAAGTGTTCCCATCTACGTGCGGTCGAGTGTACCAGATGTGTTCATGCAATATTACAAAAAAAAAGTGCAGTATTTGCCTTTTTGTGTCTCTGGATAAACTAAAAGCCAGCCAGATTTAGTTATGTATTGGGCTGGTTTCTATACCATGGCCAGTAAATTATCCACACACTTAATGACATAAGATATCTTACTTTAAATAGGTTTCTCTTTGGCTCATCACTCAAACTCAAAGCATTTATTTCAAATAAACCAATTACAGGCACTTTTGAATTGTCACTTACTGACTTTCCTAGATAGTCAATATCTTACCAACATTTTCTTACCTCAGCCAGATATTTTCCTATATTTTCAAGTCTTAAACTCTTGACCGCGTTAAGCAAAGATTATTTCCCATAAATCTAGCCATCATAGCATGGTGAATGATAAATATCGCGCTCCATGTAGTGATCGCTTCGATATTTCAGTCTGTAAGATTCCTGCCCCTTGAAAATTATCGAGAGCTTAACTCTTGGAGGATGCGAGGTGTAAGATGCTCTACTTTAGCTTCCCTAAGATATGATTAACTTTTGTAGTTCGTCCTTCGTTTGCCTGGTAAGCCTCTCGGGTATTGTAAAAATGTAAAAATTCCGCTATCCTGTAATCGTATCAATTTATAATAATATTTTTATTGTGCTTTTTTGGTGATTGATTTAAAAAAGTATTCAACAGTTGCAATGAATAAGTTAAGTTGAGTTGTGTTACTTATTTTTTTTTTTTTAATTCTGTGATCTTTATAATTTGTACCAACTCATTCGTTTATTTTAATTGCATTGACATTTTATTTTATTCTGATCTATTCTGTTGCAGTATTGTGAAAATTATTTTATTGTATATAATATGGGGTATGCCTGTTTTTTTTACGTTTACTTTCGTAACCCTCAGTGGCCGATGGCAGAAAATACTTGGATACAGAGAACAGCTTCTTATAGGATGAGCCGACATCTATAAACTACACATTACAAATAATTATTTGAAAGCCAATAAATTCAATTTCAGGAAATGGCTGCGAACATTATGGATGTAAACACTGTAGCATAATAAAATCATGTTTTTAACAATCACAGACCACGGAATCGCCACGCAAACAGTGACTAAAGACGGCAGTACTAATAAAATTCGTGGCGCCTAAAGTGCTTTGAGCGCAAAACTTCAGTCACGGACACCATTCCGAGCCGTCAGTTTTTGTACGTCATGTGTCACGCGTGTGTGTGTGCGTGTGTGTCAGGTGACCATGGACTTATTGGTGACACACGTGGTATTAATGGAAAGTGTTGACAATGTCACCTCTAGCAGCGGCCACTGAGGCGTTTCCTCAGATCATGCGGACGTTTCCAAGCTCTTTGATAATAATGTAACAGAACCACCTACTCTAAACCAACGTCACAATAAATTACAAAGTACACCTACATACCTTATATTACGAAACAGAGCACTATCCAGTCCGTCTCAGTAGCAACTAGCCAATCTCGTTCATAGATAATTTATTTGTGCGCATCACGAGAGGTTTCGCTCTTATGTAGGTTACACACCACTTCATATTTCCTTCTAACGTCGATATTTATATAGATATTATTGATGGTGTATCAGTTTGGTTAGGTAATAGAAGATTAGGTTTGGAAGAACTAGGAATGCCCATGACTAAAGGGTAAAACCTGCAGTTTGTGAAAGACGTAAGTATTTAACTTATGTCAGATCTCATCTTCTTAATTGTAAACTAAATTGAGCTGGCTCTGTGAAGTTTGCTAAGAGTTTGGGACCGTCAGTAGCGACGATCAGTTCCTGTAATGGACACGCGGATACGATATTATGAGTCTCGTCGTTTGTGGAACAGCACCACATTTAGACTTCAGGTCGGAGTCATTTGTGAATCTCCACCTGAGCAGGTTTTCCTTGCTTCGGCCAACCTAGCTCCCTTTTCACCGTATAATATGAATGGTGGTTGCTGAGTTCGGCAAATCGGAAACGGTGGTGAATCAAATGAAGCTGAAAATAACTTAATTTAATAATATAAACAATGCTGATTATGTGTGACAATATGTCAATGTTTTTCTTGTATAAAACTGGATGCAGTTGTCTATCTATAGTTAGTCATGAAAGCAACGATTACTCATTTTATTTCTAAAGAATAGCACTAAATTAAAAAATACCTGCAAACGGTCATGCAGCTTATAAAAGCTCTGATTTTGAATCGACTTACTTACTGGTGTGTGCACCTGTCTCTGAGTTTGTATTTTAATTTGGAGCAACCCTAAGGTATCAAAGTTTAGAACAAGGATAGATGTCCAGGCCCATCCATCAAATGTGACCCCTCATTAACCACTTCAAATACCCACGGGTAAAGACGGCTAACTTCACCTCACTTTGACGAATGACAAAACATAAATTAATTAAATTATTAATTAAATGACAAGACCTAATAAATCTAAAAACTTTGCGGTTATAAATAAAAGTTGGACAACACATCCGGGAATCGAATCAGGGCCTGTCCGTTCGCCTCTCACCTCGGAGGGAGAGTGAGTGATTAGGGAAGGCCCGCGGGGGCCTTTCATCAGGGCGCACAGGGACGCAACACTGAGGTCGGGGTTTATTACCTTTTAAAGGGATAAAATTTATTTAAAAGATTTTGGTTTTTGATTTATTTTAGATATTTGAATGTGGAGTTAGTTTTACATGAAAATCTAGTGTCACGATAACCCCGCGTTTACAGCCATATACAAGTTGTGATACTTGTCTTCAAGAAGTCTTGAAAAACTTGTTAAAAAATTGTCGTGTAATAAACATGTATTTTACTTGTATTGGCGTTGTTTCACACATATCTATAACTATTTTAATGACATATTTATGTTTTCTACATGTTTTAAATACTAACAACTAGTATTTAGAACTTGAATTTAGGTGTAAATAAATTGTAGGAGTAAACACAGCGTGTAGAATATATATTTAAAGAATTTAGGTTGTAAACGCGGGGTTAGACAACCCAAAAGACATCGATGTACCGTCTTCTAGGTGTGACGGCACTTCGATGTGCAAACATGACATGTATCCATGAGTAAAAATGATGATTTTGGAGGCGTCTGAACTTCCATTAAATAAGTTATGATACTGAATCAGCATAGTAAAATATGTAATGAATTACCTATATCACGGGAGAAGTTCTCCTGATAGTATTTAAGTGCGAGTTCGACTATTTACGTTTCTTGCCTACTGTACCTGGGTACCTCCCTACTTAAAAATAATCACTAACAAAATGAAAAGTTCAAAACTAAGTACGTCCTTAAGAGCGTTTATACCTTATGATGAGTGGCAACGTCGCAATTTAGTGTCATATTTCGTGGTTTCCAATTTTTATCAGTTAATCGGAGCTATATTTTAAAAATCTGTTTAATTAACTTTTTAGAATTATGTGAAAACTGTGTAAAAGGTAAGAAATCGTTGCGTTTACAGTTCTATTAATATGCAAATAATACATTGGAAACTTGCCGGGCGTTATTTTCATTGTAAAATAACTGTAAGCATTACGGTTACTTAATTTTTTAAACACTTTCACGTAATTCTAAAAAGTTAATTAAACAGATTTTTAAAATATAGCTCCGATTAAATGATAAAAATGGAAAACCACGAAATATGACGCTAAATTGCGACGTTGCCACTCATAAGGTATAAACGCTCTTAATTAAATAGATCCTCCAGACACATCATGAACACTTCTGCAAAAACTCCTGAATTTCAGCGTATCAGCCTCAGCTCAGTGCCTACTTCAAAACCCCCATAAAATAAATAATAAAGCCACCATAACCTTAAAAGTGTCTGGCGAGCGACAATAAATCGCTGGCATGATGCCGTTAATTATAAAAGTAAGACAAGGCTGGGTGGGTCAAAAAACTAATGGCGGCTATTCGTCACTAGGTGTCGCTGATGTCGCCCTTATTGAAATTATGTGCAGAAGGTGAAGGAAAATGTTGAACTACATGTTGACAAAGGTTTTTATTTTTTTTTATTGCAAATTTTCTTTTGTTTAACTTATTTATGGTTATGCATATTATTTACAAACCTACATATTTGCGAGTTATAAAATTGTGAATTGAAATTAGTTAATAAGTTTACCTACTTACTACATTGGGTGTTAGTTTAGTTCTATATTGAAATAATGCGTGTATGCGTATAGTGATTCTATTTAATTACTCCAAGAGTATGCGATGAAAGTGTGAACCAACCCTGTTCAGCATAGCAATTCACAACTATTCTACAGGCTGTCGTATTGAAAATGACACATTTTTAATTACTGATTTGCCTTGTCTCCGACAGCATGTAGCTGTCGGAAGAATGAAGGTCGTCTTTTTATTCAAAGTGACGCATTTTTCGGGTTTAGGATGTGTCAACAGCCTTTAGAGGACTCCTTTGATAACATTGATTTTTATTCGATTCGGCACGGAAGCGTATTGACCGGTGGGGAATTGTTACACGTAATCCTACCTACCACTTTTTCCAACAATAATTGTTAGAATAACATTAATAAATTCTAATTGAAAAGTCATCGACGATTATTGAGGTAATAAAATCTACCTAATTTGTCAAATTAAAAACATGTTTAAGGTGATTTAAAATTAGAGTTAAGAGTTGAATTACTAGAACCAAAGCAGTTAATTTGTAAACGGCACTGACACATTTGCAAACAGGCGCGTTTTCTAAGCTATTTGTTTACGTAGTCATCAGCTACTTTCCCTTTTCCAACAGACCATAGGTACCTACTTCTCCTTTGGTCCTTCTTCTCCCATGATTTCCATTTCAGTTCACCCTTTACTGTGGTGTCCTTTTCCGTACTTGTTTCAAGCTTGGTGCATATTTGGCCAGTACCGCGAGCCACTACAACGTGACCATAATTATGTATTGATGCAAATGCATAAATGGTAACAAATAAATTATTCCACTGTCTTTATTTTACCGCATCATTAAAACTACTAGCACGAATATTATCTACTGCATAAAACAATCACTCCAAATTCAACCAAAAATTCCTAGCGCATAGCCGAACGACCTTTCTATTAAAAACATCCAGGTATACAATAAACAAACTAAATCAAATCAGAAACACTTTTACCGTGCGCTTGCGCACTAACACGGCAGCGCCATCTATCAATCACCGCGGAACATTACACGTTTACTCGTTGCGCACACTTTTTGATAGATGGCAGCACTTGTTGATAGATTTATCGAGCTGTTGACGGTTTTATATTGCGTTTGATGCCTTGTAATAACATTATACGGAGTTTTTTCCCGTGGGCCGTGAGTCGTGAGTCATGGGGTGTTTTCTTTTTAATTTATAATGTATCGAAGTATTTGTGCAGGTGAGATGGATGGGCTTTCGGAATGCTCTAGATTTGAGTTTATCGTCTGATGAGATTTAGGAAGATTTATTGAGACAATAAATAAGATCGTTTTCTAGGTGTTCTGTTATGAGAATTTTCCAGATTCCCGGAATTCAAAGACTACACGAGCAGTTCGGGGTTAGACGCTTTTTGAATTGCGATTTAATTTTTTTCACGTGACCAATGTAGTATATTTAGGGTCTAAAAAGTTTAGGGCAAAACATTAAATAATTTTCGAGAGAGAAACCTAACTACTTATATTTCAATATTACACAAGGTTTCAAATTCTGTAGCAATATAAAATCCAAGTTTTAAAGTGTAACCTTCACTCGGAACACGTTGCACTTTTATTAATTAGTAAGTAAAGTGTTGCTTGTAACTTCGCTACTTTTCATACTGCTCGCCGCCTATTTGTCGAGTCGTTAATATTACAATTAAACATAGAGGTATGAACAGCATACAAGACCAGGAGGAGGCAAGTATTGAACTTCCATGACTGAACTTGGGGTAGAGGAAATATACTCAATCAGCTATACTTAACCAGTTTACCTACGCACTGAAACAAGGTGTATCTACCTAATAGGTGTGGGTACATCTCTGTTTAGCTCTTCGGGAAAATAGGCGTGAAATTATGTGTATGTATTGAAATAGGGTAATGGGTGTTGTGTCTATATCCCGGGCTAATAGAAACATTTACAAAGAAAACGTACTCACCTAGATATCATCACTTGCACTACATAACGATTATTAAACACAGTCGCCGCGTCTGTCTGTCTGTCTCTGAACGCGATAAACTCAAAAACTCCCGTACAGACTATCATACGGTTTTCCCTAACGGACGGAGTGATTCATGAGGGAGGTTTAGGTGTATAATTCATTATGGCTTTATGTAAATTGGCTGAAATATGACGATGATTGTTGAAGATGTCGGAAAATAAACCAATAGAGCTATATGAAAATCCCGGTAAAAATCCTGGTAGACCCGGTTGTACGTTCCCGTGGGATATTATTCGACTTTTATTATTGAAGCTGCTAGTAACTTTATAATTCCAGAGTACCGTATTATTACCAGAGTAACCTATTAAACGTAGAAACAATCAAGTAGGCCTGGTTACTGTTTTCAGGTACCATTAAACGATTGGTATATAGGTACCTAAACAACGCAATCCAACATCTTAACCCTCACCAACCGACCCCACATTATCCGCAAAAAACTCGCGACCATCCGCGACCATCACGCCGTCTCGCGACCACGACCAAATTGTTCTCGCATTAGATTTATCGTTCGCCAACGAAACAGCAACAAAGGCACTCTCTCATCTCACGACAGCTTTATGATCCTTACAGTTTTTGCTAACAGCTACCTACGACGCCCGGCGATATTTATAGCTTAAGTTTTATTAATTAGCCATTTGTGAGACGTTGAAGCATGGTAAGGATTTTGGGTATTGATTTGTGGTCGCAAGTCACGGTATTACTTTAATGTTGAGTTTTGGTATGGTCTGGAAAGAAACGCGAAGCTCGTGTGTGTGAATCAAGGTCAATTTTGTCGTAAATTGTGTTTTTTTTTCTGTTGGTTGGTGTTTTTGTGATTGCCTGATAAACTTGTGTCGGCAATTTGCAGGTAAGCGGCAGATATATACAAATAAGTTTTTTTTCAGGTACAATATATTGTTGTTTCGAATTATATCAATGTTTGCCCAAGAAAACAAGAAAATGTATGTACAGTAAGAGGCCTTCATCCTGATTCTCAGAAGAGAGAGGGGTTCTCAATGCTGTTCATAACACCTAATGAGTAACGATTCTACAAATAGACAACAAAAACTTGGTAGGTAGGTACATTTATCACCACCAACTCACTTGAAGTTTGAATGCAAAGCACACGAACGCTCTGAAATGCAGCATATACTTGTTCACAAGCAAAACAACCCATCACACACCAAACAAACGAAAACTTCGAATTTCAAAACAAACACCGAAAACAACCGAGTTCGCCCGAAAAACGCCGAGCGTCGATCTAACCGTCCCGCTGCTGCCAAAGATTTGACGTCAATGGTAGCGAATCGTAAATTACCATTATCTACAGACGCACCGTGCTAGTATTTATTATTTATGGGTCGGTTTGACTCGCCTGCGGCCCGATCGGGGGCGTTTTTCCCCATAGCGAGCGCAGGGTTGAGTTTAGGAGGTGTGTGTAATGTTCCGTAGTTAAAATGCTGTCATTACCGCACTTTTTGTTTTGTTAAGGCTTTGGTTAAGATGTTATTTATAAGGGTCATAAGAAATTATGATACCTGCAAATGTTTTCTTATGGATATGTTTTGCCATAGATTGACTCAAATTGGTCAAGACTTCCAACAGAAATATTTTTACATGTCTCAAAATATTTATTTGACATCCGGAATCAAACATGATAGGTACTCGTATCTTCTAAAAGTTTATGTCGGCCACATTTTCAAAAATAGCTTAGTAATTATAAGATTCTTCTGAATTCCATGCAAAAAATAAAAACATAATCTCAGATTATATTTCACAGAAAATGATAAGTACCGCAAGTCTTCGAACAAACGGCGCTTGCGTCGCGAATCAAATAAATTACAAAGATATAAATTATTATTAAAATTTGGGCACCAACTTCATCGCATTAACTTCGGGTAGTATCGGGACTGGGGCACACTGGGCGCGGAATAGCTACAGGACGGCAAAAACCAATAGTCGAGTGTTTTCATGAGGTAGGTAGGTGCCTACTGCAGTTGTTTGAAAAAAAAAGCAGGTACTTATGTAGTATTTTTCTATTAACAATTTGATATTTAGAATGGGCGTAAAGCACTAGAAAGTGGTGAAGTTTTGTGGGAATGTAATTTTGACGTTCATAAACTGCTGCTGATTCTCAGCTTAATCAAAATAAATAAGATTTTTAGAATTTTTAGATTTTGAATGATTAGTTTTTAGATTTTAATTTTTGAAGGATTATTCCTTGTAAAATGAAGGTCTCCTGTTCAAGTCTAATTAAACAAACCTTAAAAAGCAACACGCACAACAACATCACACCTGTAATCTCCGAGGGGTGAGGTTAAGGTGTACCTGTACACCCACAAAAACCCAGTTCCTCTGCTAAGTTCTTGCCTTGCTTTGGAATTCTGAAAGTTCTGGATTATCAGGTTACAGAATGAAAGCTTTCCAATTACTCTAGAAGTGGTGATAGTGCCAAAGTTACAAAAGCAACGCTCTCATTGTGCCACCATACTCGTCCTATAGGCCACGGCTTGTGACATCTACAGAAATTAACGAGTTACCGTTTGAGACGTGCGATGTGAGGATCCGATAAGGACCCTTCCGTGGTTCCGGCACGGCGCCGATACGGCTCCGACACGGCAACGACCCGATACCGGCACGGAAGCCGGTAAATCTTGCCGATCGGCTATTTAGGCATTAAGCTCATCAGTTATGGGAGATCGTTCAAGGAAATTGTTGTGTCAAGGTGTTTTTGATAATGGGGTGAATCGGTAAGCTGGTGGTTCGATTTTGGGATGATTAATTCGAAATTACCTTTATCTGAATAATTAAAGAACTACCTACCTACTTCTGAAGCTTTGCTATTGTTGAAAAATGAGCCTTCCAGAAGTTCCAGTAACTAATTATACTTTGTATGACCTATAGCTACCTACAAACTAGACAACAGTCAAAAAGAAAACGTTATCTCTCTGTCACTAAAGACATGTTCATCCAAAGTAAGAAAAAACCTTACTTAGAATCAAAAGCACTATCTGATGTGTTTGTTGTTTTTTGATACTAAAACAACATAAGTAACGCCATCTTAAACTTAAATGGGAGAACTGCATCATAAGGTAGGTAGGTGGTTAGTTGTGGTTATTGACCATATTAGTAGCGCCCTCTATGATTGACTCTTGAAACTTTAAGGCAGATCGATACCTAAACGTAGCGATATTGCAAAGTACTTTCACATTTTTTAAGTTTGAACTTTTCGATTTAATTATCAGAATGATGTTATTGAAATACTTAAGCGCAAAACAATGATCGATAATGTAATAACAGATGTACTTAAATTTATAGAGGAACACAAAATACGGTCAATGACCATAAAACTAGCGCCCTCTATCCTAATTTTATGTCATTAAAAAGACTTCAACGATACTACAATACGTGGTCAGATGTATATTATATGCCTGAGTATTTGTTTTATTTGCTTAGAACCTATATTTCGTATAGCTACGCTAAAGTAAAAAGTATATTTGTTTTTAAGGATTATGTCAGTAGGATAATATTTCTTATCACGAGCAGGTTTTATTTTATTACTTAAGTAACTACGTACCTAAATAGAGGTGCTAGACATGACTGCTAAACATTAAAGACCTAGTAGTAAAAACTATCATTACTTTTAAATTATAACAAAAAAAAAACATTCAAATTTCAACACGAAATTACACAGACTGATCAACAACAACAGCGGTTGATTTATACGTTTTATTTGCTGGCCGCTAGATGGCGGTAGCTAAGTGGAGCCATTTTCGCGTACTTTAAGTACTGGGGTAGCTGTGACCGCATTATTTATCGCACCATTACCGCATGGACCCTTAAATCATCACATGACGTGGACCGTGTACGTGAGTCTTAATGAATGGCGGGAGAGTTGCCCAAAGTTTTTTTATTCTTTATGAAATTCTAGGAGCACTTAGTGGGGAATCTATTAGAGCGAATGTGCGTTTTGGGAGTCTAGTAGTTATATTTTTTTTAAATTTCATCTTTTGTTTGTTTCTCTGGCTGTTGTGTGTGGTCTGTGAATGTGTAACTTGAATGTGCGACACAAATCAAAACGATTAACATGCAAATAACCCGGACGAGCAAGTACTTAACTACTTAGAAAGTTCGATAAAACTTTATATTACCTAATGTTTAAGTGTTAACATTACACTTCCATAACCGGATGGTGGTGAAGAAGAAGAATAAGAAATACAAATACAAATACAAAAATATTTATTTATGCTTCAGGTTTACAAAAAGGGTCATTTGTGTTTGGAGCCTCCTTTAAGCAAATAATGCCTGTGTTAGGAGGTTCCGCTCTTCCATAATAAAGCATAGTTAACTAAAGAACATTTAACAGTGCTTCTTCTGCTTTAAAAGTAATTTAACCCCTTGAAGGACACTGAACGAGACACAATAGAAGTTTTATTGTTATTACGTCTAGGGGCGTTTACTGTCCGCCAACGTGTTAAGGTAAGTAATTTAAGAAGAGCGTATTGTAGCAATTTGATCCCTCGTTAAAGCTCTGAAGTGCTTTCCAAGTCCTTATTAACATAGATGACGTTTTTTTTTTACTAGGCTGGGTCAGTGGTGACAGAAACAGAGTCGACGGTGGAGTGAGCTTACCCAGAAGAAGCCTGTTCACTCTCACTTTGAAGAGATTAGGGTTGTATGCGTTCGAAAACACAGAACGCACCTCAACTTTTCCATTTCATCTACAATATTTGGACACAGAACTTGACCTTTCAATAAGCCTGAAAACCGTCTAGATATTTGAAATACTTAAACAATCAAAGATAAACAACCCATTTACCTAATTACCTTCCTTCCTTCAATTAAATTAAACAAATTCCTCATAGGTACCTGTGAGTTAGGCAACGATCTCCAGGATACTTCCATAGTGTTCCATAGTCCGCGATTGTCATCAAATTATAAGTTCGAAACAATGCCTATCTGCCAACTGTATTGAAACTAGTGATTGTTCGCGTATCTGCTTGCCGATCTAGGAGATCTGTAGTGAATGGAATTTCATTAATTAGATTGAGAGGTAACTAGGAGTGTATGGGTAACAATTTTGAGTTGGAGCTAAAGGTATAGTGAAAGCTTACCGAAGTAGTAAGTGCACATCGATAGTACAGCATGGTCATAGAGAACTCAGACAGTCAGTGCTTTCTTGGTAGGAAAGTAATAATGAAAGTAATATTGTACTAGGAACACACGGCTACACATCAAGCTATACATATCCAGTTTACACAGACCTCACATTGTAAGGAAACCCTATACAATGCGAGATCAGCTTATACTAGAAATTTATAGCCTGATCTGTAGCCGTGCGTACTTACCTAGGTACCTTTAGAGTTTTAGGACGTCCCATGCAATAGATCGTAAACGGTAATTAAATTTATATTTTATTTTATTTTATTCGGAAAACTTACAGCTATAATATACGGTGTACTTAAACAACATGCAATTGAAGGCCATTTACAAGAAAATAAAAATATTAAAGTACCTTCGTATTAGTTATCATACATGAATTTTACAAAGATTGAAGGCTGTTTTGCCAGTTTGACAAAGTCTATTACAATCCAGCAGTCGAATTATCTTTACTTAATTTTAACCAAAATTGATGCCTAGTAACACAGTTGTGTAAAAGTAAAAAATCGCTTTGTTTACAAAGTGACGAAAAACCTTGAAAAACGAAGTCACTCGATCAATAACTGACTAATAACTGAATCTTTCAATCACAGTTCGGTGACATGCAAACATTGAAATTATTTACAGCAACTAAACAGGTACTACCTATCTTACAATACAAAACTACTTAGTTGACATTACAAACAGAACTCAATAAAAATCACTCACGACATATTCACTCCCTTCCCCCCTAAGTAAGTTATGAGAGGTCTAAGAGTATATGAGGTGCATCGATGTTCCTAATAAGTGATGACAGGTACTAACTTTGTTATGTAACCCTTTGCGTTACCTTCACTAGGAATATTGAGGATGTAAACAAATTCCTTCAATGAATCCTGCGAAGTTTATACAGGTTAAAATTAAATTAGCTAGCGAAACTCCGCAGACATTATGGGTATCGATAGCTATCTAAAAATGATAAAACAAAATACGGGTATAAATTAATTTGATGAACTTCTTTTGACCGCAGTTGGTGTGGTCACTTGAAATATTAGTTTACAAACTCGTGTTTTTTTGTGTATACTTCACAGACACAATAAAATAAAATAAAACAGATTTTCTTAACTCATACTTCAAATAACAACACTACCAGCGGTCGTTGACCCTCAAAAAAAAACATTAAATATTTTTTTGTTTTTATTTTTTTGTCTTTAGATATCGATACCCATTACGTGTGCGGAGTCTCGCTAGCAAATTTAATTTGACTCTGTATTTCTTAAGCTTTCTACAAATTGCAACGCCTGTATTAAGTTGTAGGTTGACTCATTTTGCGGCAATTATCATAAAATAATTAGGTACTACTTACTTTTTAATAATTTAAAACATCAATTTGCGAATCAACATAATTTTTCAGGAAATTGAAATTTTTGCAGCGAATTGTAATGAACATACATTTTAAAACAGCGCTGCATTTTGCAAAACGTACAAAAGTAACCATGGAGTTATTTTCCGGTTCATCCTCATTGCAGACTTCAACTTTCTGACTTGCTGACTGACTCCTTGCCAAGTCAAAAGTAATCTGTATATTTTTCAACTTAATGGGAAAGGTAAAATGGCGCTGTCGTAGCTAGTTGCCAAACTGGCTAAATACACAAGGCGTGAGTTGGTTTTATTTTATTTTTGCGAAAAGACACGTTGTTGTATAGAGATATTTTTTTTCAATATAAGTAATCAGTTTTCGAGATTATGTCGGAAACATTTTGAAAAAAGTGATTACGAGGAAATGTCTAAGGTTAAACGATGACACTTTCCATGTCAATTATTTGAATAAAATTTTGAAATCACCGTAAATTACAAAATAGTGAAATAAAACTAAACTCATGATCATGAACGAACACGAAATGGAATGACTGAACAAAATGTCAAACTTATTGTAGGCCGTAGGGGCCTAGCTATGGTCACGTCATCTACAATTAACTTTGACCTACCTTCCCCACTGTTGAGCAAAATAATTTTAATTAAAATCGGGGCAGAAGTATTTAAAGAAAATTAACTCTTAGCTATTAGGTATATGAAAAGTTAAAAACCTTTTCGTTTTGTGTCGATTTTGATGATTTGTGGCAATTGTTGCTGGTAGTAGGTACCCAGTAATAATAACCTTATAACTTTTTTGCTGAATCGTTGACAAAACTCATAAAAGAGAACGAGCCATCGATTTTTCAAAACTAACATTTGTGTCTCTTGTTGGCTTAAAGTTAATTTAATTATGTTAGAAAGAAGATATCGAACGTTTCTTGTACAAATTAAGTTTTCAAGGACGTGTGTTTATATAGAACACAGAACATGGATATAACATATAATTATCAAAATGAACCCTTCCTTTTTGAGCTTGCGACAATCTTCACTTATCATCCCTCACGTTACGTTTTGAACATCATTTAAACCTCGGACAGAAAAACAACAGACTTCAAGCCCGAATATCTTCAAAGTCATAACTTCAAAGAAAGATAAAAATATAAACCCCGGGACACAATGCTGGTACAAGTATCAGTAGCGTGACAAACTCAAAAATATCACAACATAGCGCATACATTAGAAACATTATCGCGTCTGTGGCCCACAAAAGGTTGAAAAGTCGCATTTCGCACGTATCGCTGTTATCGTCGGTCTGTTCAAACCCTTACGTTTGGAGGGAGAATTATACTTCTGTTTATGTTATAAGCGATAGCGATTTCCGAACTAAACGTGACATGAGTCTTCTAATAGGGAAATCAAAAACGCAGGCTTCAATATCTTAATTTTTTTTTAACGAAGGCAATATTAATATTTCTTACGTGTAGGTTCACTATACATTCAAGTTTTTAAATGAGTTCTTAACTGAAACATATTTCAGTTCTTCTTTTCAGGAGGGCACACTTTGATCCTGATTTAGGTTAGCGTAATGGAAAGCTAGAACCTAGCTTAAGGCTGCATAGGTATCATAAAATATTTATTGTTTCCTGAAAACTTACCTTATACCTTATCGTCATGTTCTAAAATATACAATAAATATGCTAGGTTGAGTCGAAATTTCCTACCTGAATACCCCTGAGAAGTAACAACGAAACAAGCTCAGGGGTCAAGGTCTCTTTTAAATGAACTCAAGAAAATAAAGCTTTTCTAACTTATTTTGATTTCAATTTTTTTTTATATATAAGAGGTAGCACAATTACACATAGGTATTAATTACTAACCAAACCATTCACCTTCAATCGCCCTCATCACCACAAACCCCACTCTCTTATAACTTGCAACCCGTCCTTAGTTCGGAGGGCGAATTATCAGAAGTCGTTCAAATGATTTATGTACACAATTATTGGGTTATTCAGGTACGATGTTTTGTGCGATTCGATCCCGTACCGATAGAAGTTTTGAGACAATAAGAGTTAATTTAATGCCTTTCTGAGAGCTGTGTGCTGCGTAGTTTGGATGTGTGGATTAAATATGGCGGCGTCGGGTTGGTATTGAATTGTTTCTCGTTTTAACCCCCGAAACTTAGGAGTGGGAGGTGAAATAAAGCTGTCATAAATTGAGGGCACTTAATGACATATTGATAACATTGTTTCTCCTCGACTGGTGTTAAACCACCCACGAATCATATGTGTTCAGGGAATGGCATTTTTTAAAACTTTTTTGCAGTGAACTTGTTTATTTGAACCCTTCAACAAGTTGCCAGAAGTGAATTGCATCGGAGAA
Source organism: Brachylomia viminalis (assembly GCA_937001585.2). NCBI lineage: Eukaryota > Metazoa > Arthropoda > Insecta > Lepidoptera > Noctuidae > Brachylomia > Brachylomia viminalis. Next base: position 25,077,251 of record OW443304.2, read on the forward strand.
TGACGTTTCACGTAAAATTAAACATATTGGACTAACCTTTCCTAACCATTGGGTTGGAGACACAACCTCCTCACCCAAAGGAGATTCTTGCTGATTCACACACATACACCCAGTTACCTAACATTATAATCAGAGTCTTTTTATCAATAAGTAATAAAATTTTATTTGACGGATTGACAAATTCTCAGTGTATTAAATTGGAAAAAAAACTGAGAATTGTAATTGCTTTATCTGAATGTATACTATTGCTATAGACTAATATAAATTTACTATTGTGCATTATACAAATAGGTACTGCACGTACTGCTTAATACTCCTAGCGATTACACCTGTCGACAGCGTTGTGGGTTAAATTATAATTATTACTAAAATTGTTTTTGTTAAATTACTTGTAAGTTAATATAATATAACTGTTTGCTGTTCTTTTCAATAAAAATAAAATAAATTTGTCAATCCGCTACATAAAATGCTGAATGCCAAATCCTTAAAACTTTCCAAACCATTTCACACATCCCTCACCCTTTCACCATTTTTCCAGGAGTTTATTTTTTCAGTAGGTGTACAATGCCGTTACTAAGCGTGGTGTACACAACACGTGTCGCCGTGATACGTGACAGGTTGCAGGCCCATTCACCATGTATTATATAGCAACTCATCTCCATCGGACTTCGCCTTGCACGGAAAGTGTTGCGGGCTTTTTTCGCGCTTATATTAGAAATTGATGCATGAAAGTTACTGGTGTTTTTGTCCTGGCTTTTTTGGGCTTAAGCTAGGTATACCTCAGTTTTAGAACTAGATCAAGTTTTAAGTTGTCAACGTCCAAATGAGATTCACTGCTAAACATTGTGCAATTTATAAAAAAAGCGGTTTGAACTGTTTTTCTTAATTCCAAGAGAAATTAATTTCGGTTAGCTTTTTTTTATGAGATAGTCAATCCAAATTACAAATTGGTAGAAAATTGGACAACCTAGTGGGATGATGACCCTTTATTTATATCAAATTACCCATCCCTTACAAACAGGCTGAAAATAAACTGCATAATATTTTTAACGGACTACATAATTATTCTCGTCAAAGCATCTGCGGATAATTTTAGACGCGTTAACAAATTGACAAAATTATCTTATAATTCCCTATCAACTTCAAGTCTCGTAGTTCTGCCTTCACTTAAGCTAAACTCAAATAAAACGCAGAGAAGAACCACAAAATATCTATCTGAAAACCGTTCTCAAAACGTATGCACTAACGAGATATCAAAACCGAATCGAATGCAATAGCCACGAGGGAAATGTTCCCGACGTAACACCTCGGTACGAATCTATCACTGTCCTGATTGCTTACCGAAACTAGTCTGCATAAATCCCACAAGTATAACACGATTTTGACATATCATTGATCTATCCAGCCCAGGATCACCTCAACACCTAGCTGCCGTCTCCCCTGAGACGTCAAACCAAAACTGTATTACATCAACACATTTGTACATACCATCGTCCCTGTTTACACAATATACATTGCTGATTTTGTCAATAAACTTGTTGAGAGCAAGCATAGAGAGCACGCAATGGATGGTGTAACATTCGAAGGTATTGAGTATCTTAAATTCGCAATATGGTTGCGCCAATACACGCTGTTCTATCTACGAAAGTCAATTTTTCTTGCCGCTTGAATTGGAACTTTGCTTGTGTTAATTTAGAGTCGGTTTTTCATTCAGTGGGGTTGGTTCTAAGATTGTTTTGAGCTAGGTAGTAAACTAGATAGTTTGAAAGACAGGTCCTATCAACCGGTGACAACTACATATTGTTTAGACGCGTGTTTTATTCGGTTGTATAGTGATCTCTGTTCAGTTTGGTGCTCTCTGAAAATTGTCTTAACAATATAGAATACATTATTCACGACACTTGAATGGCGTTTGTCGATTGGTTCGGCTTTTATAAATTTTACCTTTAGATCTGCTTCTTGATACATACCTATGTATGAAGACTGTTGAATTTGATTCTAGTCGGTCTACAGATACGATACAACAACTTTTAATTCTGAATGGACTTCTTGCTGTATGCCTTTTTGGTTTTAGATGGCTTCTGTGAGACTATTACTGTATTATCAGTTATGTCTAGTAAAATCTGATATTTTCCTGTTGCTTGGAGTTTGGTGTAGCATACTCACTTACAACACTGTATAGGCAGATATTGTACAAATGGCAATGGCATTGATATTATAACGATGAAATGGACTCTTTTAATGTATCACAAGCAGGTGATACGCTTTATTTCTAATTCACATAAAAGCCTAATTTCGGTTAAATCACAATAAATTATGAGCCACAGTCTGTTAGGTTCTTACTCATTCCCCTTATTTTACATCTATTATGTTTCTTTTTATTCCAAAATCAGCACTAAATTAACCAACAGAGCATCCTCAAACAACCTTGAGAGTAACAAAAAACGAAATTGAAACAAAAATATGAGCTATAAATATAAAATACTTATCAGATTGGGCGTGTAAGTTTAACGTTTTAATAAATAACAAGCGGACGCCATGTTGGATTTTTATATTTATTTGTAAAAATTAATAATAATGCTGAATAAATCAATAAAAGAATGGAAACATTTCAGGACTGGCTCCGGTTGAATGATTTGTAGTAATACGAGTGTAGTGCCGTCTGCGCGGCATAGTAGCGACGAGAGGTTTTGATACTTCAAGATGTTTTTAAATTTTCAACAAACTGTTTCTACAAAAGTCCAAAGTTCAGCTTTAATCTTCGCAGTACGAACAAAATTATGCCCCGAATGTATGTTGAAACAGTAGCATAATATTACTATCGTTATAATACCTACATAGTTTCTGATCATTTGAGTGAGCAGTAGTCATCTTAGGCCCACGTGCCTCGCCAATCACTAAACATGTTTAGCGCTAAACGAGTTTAAAACATAATTCTGTTTCTGTCAAATGTTTGAAGATGACAGAGACAGAATGATGTTTAAAACTCGTTTAGCGCTAAACGTGTTTAGTGATTGGCGGTGAAATTGGGCCTTAATATAACTAGCCTTAATATAACATCTTAGGTTATGATTTGAGCTGCACGATTACTGACAAATGCGTGCACTAACTGGACAGGTCCACTCAATCTGTGTGGTATTTCCTTAAAAGGCCGTTTCAGACACCAATCTACATGGTCTTCACAATGATCGGACCAAGATTATTTCTGAACTAGATACTGTAACCTCTGAGTTTGTTTCGGTCTTTCTTCTCAGAGTAGTAAGATACGAACGCCGATCTCAGCTAGTTTTTAAAATATGATTGACGTGTAAAAGTGTTTTTGCAAACCTGCATACAGAAATAAAATCATTTATCATATTATTACGAGCCAACTATATCTAACGAATTCATGTATTTCAGGCGATTACATTACAGTGGCAATTTTTTGTACTTAAATTTAAATTACTTACTTTAGGGAATAAAAAAGGGTTCTACAATTTTAAAGCTTCGCAGTTTGTGACGGTTATAGGACAGCGATTTTCAGGTCGTGATTATTTTATCTCATTTATCCCTTATGATTTAGTTTTCGTATAAGTTCATGTACCTACTATCTTGTCTAGTAGTCATTCACAGAAATGTTTACACTGTAATGAAGATTTAGAAGAAGTTTTCGTTCAAGTATCAACACTTCTCATACCTCAGGTATCACAAGCTAGCCTTATATCAGTTGATATCGAGTCGAGTCGGCTGTACATCTCAGTCCCACCTCCAATAACGTGCAGCCATCAATTCAGACGGTCGCAAAAACGTTGCCTTACCTCGGGCGAGGTATGGTATGACGGATGGATGGGTGGCCGCTGTTGCACTTTGTTGTGGTGAAGTTACCTGGGTTTGTTATGGTCAGTGATTTGGATATAAGATGGATGATGTGGATGCTATTCTTGTCCGATCGGCACGAATATGAGAACATAGGTCACGTTGTGGTAACAAAATATGCCAGTCAGAAGGCTGGATGCAAAAACTTGCCTAACTTCGGGCGAGGTATGACGGATGGATGGGTGGCCGCTGCTGCACTTTGTTGTGCTCTGAGAGTACCTGGGTTAAGTAGGATTGTAGCGGTGTTATTTGGAGGATTTAATAGCAATGAAATAAAAGATGGTCAAAGAAATGAGAAGGCAAAGTTTCTCAGACTAAAAACCATTTTAGAAAAAAAAAAAACATAGTTATACCTACATTTATAGGTAGGTGTGCTTTAGTAAAATATTAGAATTTTACCTTCAGGGACCGGTTTGAAGTGTGACAGGAAAGTCCTCACATTTGGTTTCTCAATAAAACATACTAATGACGTAAGCCAACTAATGGTATCCTTAACCACGGGTAAAAACCAAACTCGGAAATGATACATATCGGATATGAAACATAGCTTCTGAAGAAAATAGGTAGACAGCGAGTCTAAGTAAAGTCTTCTGTTCCGAAGTCGAATAATAAAAATCATTAATGCAAAATATTCCCATTTAAAATGGTGACTCCTAATTCTCGTGAAGAATCTCAAGTTTTCCTTCAACTCCAAAATAACGTTATTTTTTTAAGAACACCAACGAAGACTAGATATAACAATAAATCAATCGGAACAGAGATAAAATAAATCATCCAGAAACCGTCATAGCAACGTGTCTCATCAAAATTCAAATGGATATGGACCGGCCCGTCAGTGCAAGCTGACGACTGGCGTAGGAAAACTCCAAGATATACCTACCTTTGATTTATTTGAGTACTGGGAGCGCCTGGTGTCTTGCCTGGCTGTAGGGGAGTTAAATTTCCGGAAGGAAAAGTTCCTTAGATATGGGTATTTCTGAGTTATAAGTTACGTCAGTATTGGCTAGATGACTTAGCCCTACAAAGACTAGCAGATATATAAGCAAGAATAACACAGTTTTGGATGAAGTAAGGTACTTCGATTAGTTACAGAAAAAAAGAGAAGGTACAAAGGTGAGGATACGATAATTTGCAGTGTAAAGAGACCCATCACATAGCCATCACGCCTACACATTCTGTAGGTACCTTGAGTAAAAGTTATTGCTGAAAATTTACTTTTAATATTGGTGAGAAAAGTAAGTTAGGTTAAGCTAAGCTTGCCGCGGGTGGTCCGTGGATGGGCGACCATCTTTACATAGCAAGATAACCCATAAGCACCCCTGCGCGCCTCGGAAAGCACGTTTAGCCGTTGCTCCCGGCTGTCACACTTGGATCTTTGGCAGTCGTTACGGGTCGTCAGAAGCCCGAAAGTCTGACAACCAGACATCCCTAGGGGTATTGTAATACCCAGTAACATATTAGTTGTGGAGGTCAAATAGGCAGTCGACTCATGTAAAATATTCAGCTGTATCTGGTGAGACTCAAAGTCAAAGCATTTATTTCAAATAGGCACATAAAAGGCACTTTTGAACGTCAACAAGAATTGATTCTAGTCGCCCCTTCCAAAAGGTAGTTTCGTATGGAGAAGAATGGGCAAGAAACTCCACCGTTACTCTTTTAAAATGTGTTACAATATTTTGTATACATTAATTATATAATTAAATGTGAAGACGATGCACCTATAATAAAAATTACCCTACCACAATAGGTAAAAAGAATTTTATAAACGTAGCAATGATAAATAAGCTAAATAAGTGGTAGATACATGGTGGATAAATTATGTAAACAAGTAATATGTCAGTGTGTGAGTTAAAGTAATCAGATCACAGAATGTAAATCAATGTCATAAAAATAATAAACAATACAAATTAAAGTAGCAACAAGTTTAATTTTGTCTAGACCCTTGATTGTCCTATGGAGCTGGACCAGCATGTTTCCAAGCATTCTAATCTTAAATAAATATCGTCTGACATTGCACACAGCACCATCTAGTTCCAAGTTAAGCACTTAACACTTAAGGCTTGTGTTATGGATACCAGATGGTTGATACACTACTTAAATACATTTTTTTTCGTACCTAAATACATACATATTATAAATATACATCCATGACTCGGGTACAAATGTCCATATTCATCATACAAACATTTGCCCCTACCGGGATTCGAATCTTGGATATAATCCTCTAATTTCTAATATGCTTGTTTACACAGTGAACTTTTTATATGAGTTTTAAATTTTCTTTCATTTAATTGCAATATATGACAAGGTATTTTGTTGTAGCATTTAACACAGTACCCCATAAAAGATGTATGTACTTTAGCTAATCTGGACTGGAAGCCGACCCAAAACTAGTTGGGAGAAGGTTAGGCAGATGATGATGATAAAAGTAGCCGTGGGTGCATCCAACAGTACCGGGGTCGTGAGGGATTTAAAGTCTAGAAAACTTAAAGTAAATTGTTTAGTTAATAAAGTTCATTGATGGGTAAAACATCAGCTCGTCCTCCTTTCAAAAATACGAAATTATCATCATCGATCACTTGTTATGACTATTATACCGTCTTCAGGTCATCAGTTTACCCGATACCCAGTCTATGGCAATAAAATAGAAAACCATAAAAGGATCGCAGCTGTATAGATAGACCATACATCTTCTACCATACTCCCATCTCAGAAATTAAACTACAGTCGATACCTGATTAAACTACCCATCTAACGTATCGAATGTATACCGATCTCAACCACGATCATACGACTGACCATCTTAAATTTATAATCGGCAGATATTATCTGGTTGCGCAGGCGCAGCACGATGCTACGAACTAATGATAATGTGCACAGCCAACAATTAACTTCTATACCGACTGGGCAGGCCCGTGTCAATGTTGATTTGTGATTGATATTATGTGCGTCATGTATAGGTTACTTTGTACATGGAAAATTAAACCTTGGATAGTTAAATATAGAGTGGACTTCAGCTTGTGATTAGAAAGATATCGGTCTTAGAAAGTGATGCAAGGGATTATCAATTGTTTCTTCGTGTAATTAGAGTTTGGTTTTGATTGTAGCATTTCTAAATTACAAGGTAAGTTTCAACTATTGCACAGGGGAATGATTTTGATCTTTATATGGAAGGTATCAAAGTGGGATTTTGGTGTACTCAAGATTATTGTAGGATTAATCGGTGCGTTTGCGCCTGAAGCTTTTTTCTGAATAGTTTACTGATGATTTATTTTAAACTTTAAGCTCTTTGCAATAGGGGCTGGCTATTGTTTTAATTAATTGTAAGTTTTTGATGTATACTGGTGATTAGCGATAGATATATTATTTTGGAGGCGTGATGTTAATGTATGAGATCAATATATGTATTTTAAAGTATATATCATCGGGTCAATTATCAAAATAGTTATCGGTTGACGAGATCTTGTTGGGAACCAAATCGTTCAGAACAATAACAATTTTTTTTAAACATCTCATCTTGCGTTTGATTTATCGCGTACTTTTAAATCATAGCAACATGTTATTTTCTTATAGGTACTCTATAGGTATAGGTACAGGACTGGGGTGCTCACAGGTACATGCATGCATAATTATCCTATAATGTTCCCACTACCAGGACACAGGCCTCCTCTCTGTGAGAGGGAGTGGGCCATAATCCACCACGCGAACCCAGTGCGGGTTGGTGGTGGAAGTCACATGTCTTCGAATTTTTGGTTCTAGGACATGCCGGTTTCCTCACGATGGTTTCCTTCAACGTTTTGAGTGCAGCGGTGATAAAATTAAATACCTACACAAAGTTTTTTTTCTTTTCTCTACTAACAGTACTATTTAAGTTCTATTGTACTAACACTATGGATTTTTAAAAAAGTCTGAAATAAAAAGTTTTTTTTTATTTATTTTTATTAAAGTTTACATATTTGGAAGTTCACTCATGTGCTTAAGTAGTGGATATAGGTATTATAAAACAAGAGTATTTAAGTAAAAATAACATTAATCGCGTCTGTTGTGTGTGTAAGACCTCACGTTGTATTTTATTACGTAGGAGGAACGAGGAACAGAAGAAATACTATTTTAATAACTATGAAAGCAATACCTACTCATAACTTACCTTTGTTTACTTAAAATATTTTGCAGCAGTGTACAATCAGTGTATACAGCTGTAAAAAATAGTTTGAACTCTGTTAATTTTGAATGACGAGATGAAGAACAAGATTGAAGTGTTGCCCTTGTCAAAAAATATACCCACATAGACGTACACACAGCAGCAGATCAAGTTACCACAAACTGTCAAATTTTCTCTTTCGATTTTAGACGGAATCTTCAAAATTTTAAGGTTTAAAATCTTTTGGAGAAATTTGACAGTTTAGTATAACCCGATGTGCTGGCGACTATACATTTTGGGGAACAAGGACATCTTGTCACTTGTCACCCTTTTAACTTTAACTTTTACACGGTGGTGCAACAGTAGTCAGGTCAATTCTATGGTCACTGTTAATGTTACTTTTAAAATTAACTTTGACGGAAACTATAACGTAGCTTTTGGTGCAACCCACCCTGAGGGATACTTAGTGAAGTTAACTTTGAAGGACCTTTAGTAAAAGAGGCTGGGTAGATAGGTACCTACTAATTGTTATTACAAGACTTGTTATCACTAGCCTGAAGTTGCAAGCTTGGTATAGTAGATCAAAATAAATTATTAGGTAGTTACTTGAAGTTCAAGTTTCGAAACTCAGTTTTTTTTGTTATATCCCGTTTAGATATCGATATCCATCATTTCTGCGGAGTTTGGCTAGTTAATTTAATTTGAACCTGTATGCATGTATAGAATACCCCGATTTCATTGCAACATTCTTAGAAAACCTATGTTCCAGAAATTCCTCCCTGATTACGTAACGCATATTTTTACGTTTCCCATATCATGCGCAGATGAAATACGTAACCACATACAACTTTATCTTACGGTATACGAAAGTAATAACTTATGGAACAATAGGCCAAAGACGCAATATCAACGCCTCTTCATAAAATATGGTAGAAAGTGACTGCTCGGTCATTGTTAGTTATGTGATGTAATATTAGATTTGGTGGTTGGTGGTTGGTTTTGACTGGCGTTTATCGGGACATGGACGGCGGTAGATACTGCAGTAGCTTATGTTCGGTTCCTGCCGATCTACTTATTCTGTAAAAATATTACCGTAAAAACTAAGGTGAAGTGAGTTGCCATTCCACCTGCAGATGCTTGGGTTCTAACACTAACGACAGCTCACTTCACTTAAGTTTTTACGGTGACATTTTTACAGAATAGATCGGTTGATATTATAATGTTGGTATGACCTTTTATTGAGCCTCTCTCTTTATGGTAGAAAATGCCTCAGGCATTAAGTCCGCCTTTGTACAGTATTTTTTTTATGTGCATAAAGTTTTAATAAATAAATATCCACGATGAGCAGACAAGTAGGTATGTTTAGAAAAGACAATCTAATGTTTTGCCTTTTCAATCGAAAATAGGTTAGCTCGTTCTACGACACCTTTATGGGTTGACTGCCCCGTTGGTCTAGCGGTCCCAAGCGCGACGACTGAGGAACAGAGTGTGCACCTGTGTTTTGGGCACAAACTTGTGCACTATAATATTTTCTGTATACCTGGCTAATCTCCGTTGAGATTGGCCACCTCGGGAGTATTATTTATTTTATGGGTTAAGCCAATGAGGAGTAGCTTGTTCTTTGTCAGAACCCATGCCTACTGGATACTGGATGGACTTCATAAGGTCTCTAATTCTTCACTTTTCCGGCAAATTCTAGATTCCTCTAGTTAGTTGTCTCACTTGTGTTAGTTGTTTTTTATTTACTTATTTAGGTATATAAAGGGTACCAACCCAAAAACATACACAGCATTAACCCATAGCTCTCGCAAGTTTCTAAATTATACGAAAGCCCGGTAATAACCCTAGTAATTACCGTACCTACACCTACATAATACCGAAGAAAATATATTTTTATATAAGTATGTAAATGTATGTAATGACAACAAAATCATGTTTTTTGATCACGACGTTATATTTGCAGTCATACTGAATTCAGTTAATATTACTTGAACTCTAAGCATTGAAAAGCTCTAGCTTCGGTCAGACGCAAATATTCGTTTTGGAACCATCTCGAACATTAACAATACTTATCATTTCCTGAGAAAATAAATTGAAAACTTTTGGTTCCGAAACTTTAAAACTTTAGATCTAAATTGACAGTATTTTAGATTCAAATCGAGAAGTTTCTAGGTCAAAAGACTTCCTGAAAGTTTTCGATCTAGGATATTTGTGTAAGACCGTTCATTTCTATGACCTACCTATTGGCATGGAAACGATTGGAAACAGTTTTGATCCTTCTTATATTTTGTTGGAATAAAACATTAATTTATAATGCACTAGCGACCCGACCCTGCTTCGCACAGTTTTTACGACTTAACAAATCATCGACCTTTCTTCATTAGTTCAATATTCTGCACTTAGACCTACTTGCATAAATACTCTAAACTATGACAAAAACAGCATCAAAATCATTTGTGTAATTTAGAAGACCGAAGCGGCAAAACAGACAGACACGAAAAGTGACTTTGTTTTGTACTGTGCCTAAATTTAGATTGAGCGTTAACAGATTGATTTCAAAGGACTTTACTTCCAGCACAGCGAATCAGTCTCTATCTAGCTGCCGTTTCAGTAAATACTACTTCAAAAGTAGATAGGTACCTTGAACTCAAAATCTACTTGATCTGGGAGGAGCAAGAGACATATAAATCAAAGGCAACCTGCTCCCTCACGTCACAGCGTGTAACAGTCGTGGATATACCGGCTGTCGGAACTTACCAATTAACGGAACAATAAATAATATTAGTTAGAATTAGATGTTATCTCTGGTCGAGTTGATTCCGATACCAACAGATATTGGTAATAATCAATGTTCGAACGACGTGAGTAGGCGTTGTTATCATGGCCTAGCATGAGATCCTTTCATCGTTTTTTAAAATTGCCTCTACAATCTTTGAAAGGAAAAGTTAGAAACAAAATGAGATCACCATACAACCCGTCATACCATAACATTACGACCTTCTTAACTGAAGGTTTAGCAGAGTTTTGCCTATAGAACATCACCTAAGTCCCATGTAATAGTTGGTGAGCCTATCCGTGCACAAATCCAGATTCCAAGCGGCACCTAATGACGAGTTCCTAATAACACTTTGCTCTCCCTGGAGCCTTTAGACTCTCCCAGCAGTCATGCTTTGCGACCAGCTAGACTTACGAGGAAAAAATGTATTTAAAAAACCACCAGCTATTAGGTATGATGAACCCATGAATCACGACTCGGTTGAGCGAGTGACAGGACGCCCTCTATCTTTAATTGCCGTAAACACCGAACTTTTCAGTAACACCATCATTGTGATGATTTACACAGTTTTGTTACCATCACCAACAATGGAAGTGAGTGGCGATTAACGTGTCCATTGTTTTTGGTGATTTATGTCATTTTTACGTAAAAGTTACATCATGTATAGTTACGTGATCCATAAGTTTATAAATTGCTGATCTCAGAGCAATTTTATGGTCTCCTTTCAATAATTATTCAAAAATCAATGATAGCGATATATTTAGCAATAGAATAAGTATTGAAAATATATTCCAACCAAAATAAAATTGATATCAATATCATTGAAAGTTGAGCACTTACAGTTTTGAGTATCGACAAAATGAAATAAAGTTCCAAGCAACAGATTGAAAAGTGACCAAAAAACAACAACATTACCAAATAAATTGTTTTCTCACCAACTCAAAGTTGCCAAAATATTTTTACGATCGAATACCGTATCACCTTGGAGCTTATTAATTTTAATTTTAAACTGATAACTAACCTACATACGTTACATAACCGCTGATTATCAGCGAGGATTTGGCGACTATCCGTTGATTTTCATACGAAATATAATGTTTCAGTAGTTATTTACACAATAAAAACATTTTACGAGTTTTAAATTGACGTTGAGAGGCAAAACAGCGATCCTTTCGACTTTTGACACGATCGGATCTGACCTGATTGTTGCACGTTTCCATTTGTTTGCGGGAATTTGTAAAAAGTTATTGTATTGCGCCAGGTACTGTGGCATTCTCTTTTTGTAACCCTAACAAGTGTTATTTATTTGTTCGTAATAATCGCTTTTTCCTAATTACCATACCGGCAACAAGAAATTGTTAACCGCCGTTGACTCTTCGTATTCTGAAATTATGGATTACCGTCGATTTTCGGAAGTCTAATACAATCTCTTCGTCGTTTCAGGGAAATATAATTATGGTAGTTATGCATTTGGTATGTTGATGAAAAAACCATAGCCGGGCTCACAGGGGACCCAACAAACAGCCGTTTTATTAATCAGAAACTTCAGTTATCATCTAAAGACCTTGGACTTTATAAGATATGGTTTTGCATACAGAATTAACCCTACACTCTCTACATTTCCCAAAACTTCGCCGGCCCCCTTCGTCCATCGGTCATCTAGACGCACTGTAAGTTATCATCCTTACCTAGTTGCTATTCCACCAATTCGCACTAAGCGTTTCCAAATGTTTTTTGTTATGCGCACAGCAAAAGAATGGAACTCTCTACCTGCGTCTGTGTTTCCGAACGCATACAACCCTAATCTCTTCAAAGTGAGAGTGAACAGGCGTCTTCTGGGTAAGCTCACTCCATCGTCAACTCTGTCTCTGTCACCACTGACCTACACTAGAGTCAAGAGCAAACCCATCTTAAATAAAAAAAATATATATATATAACAGTTTTCGCAGTAAAATGAAAACTCGCACAAATTCAGCTAACAGTCGCACGCGCATCAAATACCAATACAATTGCACCACGTCGCGTTTACGATAATCGTCGGTGCGCGTGAAAGGAGAGCTGCGCACGCGCATTATTTTTATAATGGCGCCCGCTAAGTGAGGGGACATCGTTCTACGAATTTAATTATTTAACTTATTGATATTGCTTACGATAAGTGTTTCTTGAAGGTTTGTTAACTTAGTTTATTTTAATGGTGTTAGTTTATGCTTGGTTAATGATAGAGTAAATAACAGCTGATATCGATGCTTAGATGGCGTTTGCTATTAGGGTTTTTACTTATTAAATGCATTAAAGCCAGCTCAATATTACATTGACATAAACTGTTCTAAAAGAGACACACTTGTTTTGATATGGTCATTATATTGTCTTTTTTTGAAGAAGACATTTTGATCACCACTGCCTTGGTTATAGATCGTATAGATTTCAAGTAAAGGTTATTTACGAAAAACACAATATTGCAAAAAGCTTCTCCAATTTTCTGAATACTGATCTTCGTCTAAGCGTGTCGATGGCAATCTAGATACAATCAGCCCAGAATTTGTAGAACCAATTCCTGAATCGACTCCTGAATGTAGAATACTGATGTAAGTACCTACTTATGTTCAACTTTGTATCAAAAAACAAATGGCAACGCAAAAACCGTACATTCCAAAAAAAACCTTATCCAGCAATATATTGCTACTGATCACGTTTTTATTAATCGTAAATTCAGCAAGATATATTCACGACTCATCCGTGAGGGTACTAACTTTATTCCTAAATTGCAATTTATGATCGAAGCGTTAACTGCAGATCGCATCGTAAAACTCTGTCACTTTCGGGAAAATAATCAAAAAACTATAAAAAGTTGTCGATGTGAAATTATTTGTAACTGTTCCGCTACAGAGAGATAATTAGTTTAAAACTGTATTTAAGCATACACGATAATAAAAATGTACTTATTTGTATCGAGCTTTATCAGCCCAAAGACAACTTACTCGCGTAGGATATCGATATATCTTGCATCTTTGAAAGTATATTTTTTTCAAAGTATCTACTTAATAATATAATTGCAATAAACATTATCATCACCGTATTACATGTAGGATAATATGCTTGTGGCTAAATTATAACGCTGCATAGGTCGATCAATCAGGTTAAGCTACGCTTGCCGCGGTTGTTCCGTAGATGGGTGACCATCTTTACAAACCGAGACCCCTCGGAAAGCACGTTAAGCCGTTGGTCCCGGCTGTCATTCGTAGATGTCTGAGAGTTGTTACAGAAGCCCGAAAGTCTGACAACTATTCTTACCATGGGGTATCGTATTTAACAGTAACTGGGTTGTGGAGTTCAGATAGGCAGTCACTCCATGTAAAATACTGGTATTCAGCTGCATTCGGTTAGACTGGAAGCCGACCCCAATATGGTTGGCCAAAGGCTAGGCAGATAATGATGACGAATGTAGATAAGTACAACACTATAGTTTATGCTTATTTCTTTGAGTATGAAGAATCACGTTGAGAATGGATAAAACTAACGCCACGTCTTAGTTCAGAATATAAATTACTGGCTAAAACTTTCCTAGGCCTTAAATATTCTTCGGATACCTTCGATATGAAAAAACAATTGTATCGTTATAATTTGTCTTTAAGTTTGACTATGAACACGCAATCTGACAAAAGTAAAAAAAAAAACTAAGTGGAGCCAGAAACACACATGGTGATAAATGATAAATGAATGATAAATGACTTTATTTCTGTAAGTAGGTTTTTACAAACACTTTTACACGTCAATCATATTTTTTTTTTAAACTAGATGAGGTCGGCGTTTCCTATCTGACTACTCTGAGAAGAAAGGCCGAAACAAACTCAGAGGTCACAGTCTCTTTTAAAGTCCAGACAGAATCTTGGTCAGATCATGTGAAGGCTATGTAGATCGGTGTCTGAAATGGTCTTTTGAGGAAAGAACCACACAGATTGAGTGGACCTGTCCAGTCAGTGCACGCAATTGTCAGCAATCGTGCAGCTCAACTCAGAACTTAAGGAGCTCAACGATTCGACGAACAATACCAAAGAAAGGACATTTGAGTAGGCCGCACAAGTTACTCAAACTGCCAGATCATGATTACACTAAGAGTAAAAATATAAAAAAAACAGCAATGACCAACATAGTTCTCACATTCACAATAGTTAAAATAATAGCATAATACTTTACAAAGTAAATACTCTTGTCATAGTATATGTATATAAAATTCATTAATGTCAATGTGTATATAAAATCCGGACATAATAATTGAGGACCATGCAGATTAGTGTCTGAAATGGACTTTTGAGAAAAGAACCACACAGATTGAGTGGACCTGTCCAGACAGTGCACGCATTTGTCAGTAACCGTGCAGCTCGACTCAGAACTTAAGGAGCTCAACGATTCGACGAACAATACCAAAGAAAGGACATTTGGGTAGGCCACATAAACTACTCAAACTGCCAGAACATGATTCAAACTGGAACAATGACCCACATAGTCCTCCCATTCACAACAATTAAAATAATATAATACTTTATACAGTAAATATTCATGTCATTGTATATGTAAAAAGTTATAGATACTTATAGCAAAGATTAAAAGTACAACAGTTAGCAAAAAAAACAAAAAAATAAATCAACGTTCCCTGTGTAAATTTGTTAAAGGTGAGTAGACCTTGTGTCAAGCCAAGGCACCACTGTCACAATTTTCTCCAAACCCTTTTTATACTTCAACAAATCAACACCCTAATAATAAATCTATCCAATTCCCTAATATTTACAACAGGTAATCATAAGTCACTGATAACGCTGATCATCCCGTTCAAACAGGCACCTGTCATGGCCGCCTGTCAAATGGGACTTATCTCTTATCAAGTGCAGCATTTCTTTACGGATCAGTGTGACATGTTTAACTTTGTTGAGATGAGATGATGTTTATGGTGAGGTAGGTACGTTAGGGGCATGGTTTGTTGTGATGCTATCACAATCTCAAGGATTTCGAAGGAAATTCTTAATGCATCGCTTCTTATGTTTGAAACATTCGTGTGCCCGACAACGTAAATAACGCAATGAATATTTTTGAACTGTCAAAGTTAATCACATTGGCATTGCAAGCGTGTGACCTAATTACCCCGTTCTTTCTAAAATATAGAAGATAAATCTTACGGATGGTCCTCCTACGGAAAATAACGTGATAATTTCAAACTCTGTGTTCACGGCGCTAAAACAACTCTTATGCGTAAGAGCATCTATTGCATGGCTCCGACCATTTTTAATAAATTGCCCAAATCGTGGAAAACATTTTAATATATCTGCTCTTATAGGTAAGTTGAAGAGTTTACTAACTGAAAGAGCATATAACAGTATAGCAGAAATTATGAAAGAGGACAATGTTCTTTATTTTTGAGATGGCAATGTTGTATTTTTGACATGTTATTGTAATCTATTGTATTTTTTGGATTAACTGTAATTTGGAATTGAAATTTTTAATGACAGTAATTCATATTTTTATTGTCCAATTAATTTAAAGACTACTTTGACATTGAATTGTATCTAAAAATACGCTTATTGAATTCTAATTATACCTAATCTTTAATGAATAATGAAAACATGTAATTTTGATGACTATTATCACGGTTTATGCACCATCTCTTCCTGCCAATTTGTACGCCACGATATGCGGCTGAACATGTTAGAACTTTCTATATCCCATTACTATCGTGCATGCAATGTATCATGTACACCATGTTTAAACAAATACAATTTACTTACTTACTTACTTACGGAAATACAGTCAGATGACAGCTAGATACTTGCTCTAATATCGGATTTAATACAATACAATTTTCATATTATGTTCTAACATAAGATTAAATTAATAAGAGGAAAACAATCACCACTATCGCATCATTCTGAATATAATTTTTTGTCATGTTTATAACCATCAACTCCACTTATTAATCTCAGTTATTGTTTATTGAAATCCTTTAATTTGAATCGTACTTCGATTCAATTTGAAGAACTTACTTGTCTTGAATTACAAAGTCACGATCATGTTTGATTTACCAGTCCTACTGACCTATTCTCGATGACGGAAAATCACATGAAGTCCTCCTGATACAGATCTATAACACAATGGATTAACCCACGATAACACTTAACTTTTAAATCCTGTTAGTTACAAATTACCAATAAATATAAAGGACACTGTAACCAGGATCTTACTGATGTTGAAGTCACGGATCTGAAAACCCAGTTATTAAAAAAATGCATAAAAATAATAGCTATATCGCTCATTAAGTTCATAATAATTTAAACTTGTATTGCTGTTGATGTAATTATTATTATGAACATTTTGCTAACTGATCTCGATGCTAAGGAAGGTCATGCTTTGGAAGTTTTTGTCAAAATCACTGTAAACGTCTCTCAATGTCTCTTCAGTCTTCAGTTGAAAATGAGATCCAGAAATATCATCTAATGGTTTTGGATAGTATTCCAAAAATATAAATTAAATAAATAGCATACCTACATCTTAAACTTCTTCAAGAACAGTTACTTCTTGATCTTGATCGAAATCAGCTCATACCAACAAAATATCTCCACAGCTCTTCAAACTTAAATTGGAGACACTTCACCCCATCAGTGAACACATCTAAAACAAAAAGGAATCATATCTACATTGTTATCAAAGTTTACTGTTGGTTCTACCATAAAAATATAACGAACATGCTTTGATGCGCGGCGATTCTGAATAATGCCCGTCCTTTATTTTTTGTTAAAGGCATCGCTGAAACGTCCGATGGACACTGTTTTCCATTTATTGCTGGGGTACAAGGATGTAAGAATTTAAGATATGGGGATCTTATTTATGATGCTAGAAATGAAAATTCTTCTTTACCGAGTTCTGCTACAGCTTAAGAAGTTTATCATCATCATCAGCCTATAATGTTCCCACTGCTGGGACACAGGTCTACTCTCGGTGAGAGGGAGTGGGCCGTAATCCACCACGCGGGCCCAGTGCGGGTTGGTAGATGTCACATGTCTTTCGAATTTTTGGTTCTAGGACATGCCGGTTTCCTCTCGGTGCTTTCCTTCACCGTTTTGAGAGCAATGGTGATGAAATAATTTAAAATAAAGTAAAGCGCCCGTCTGCGTTCGAACCTACGACCTACAACTCGTAAGTCACGGCCATTACCATTGGGTCACCACTGCTCTTCAAGTTTTTCAGTGCATTCTAGTTTGGCCTTCTATTTAGAGACAAAGGCATATGGTCCGGCTGGTATTTGGCAATTTACTGTCTTGACTGAGAGATAGCCACTTAACTATAATTGTGTGGGTATTGGTTATATAAGTTGTCTGTCTCGTTGGTGTAGCGGTCGTAAGCGCTAGTTCTGAGCAAGAGGTCTGGCTTCGATTCCCAGGTCAGGCAACGTGTTTTTTGGTTTTTCTATCTGGAATTTCTCAGTAGAAGCCAGGAGTCGGGATCTGTGCCGGTTGATGGCTAAAGATCCGCTCCTACGTCATGGGGCTTAAACATAACAGTGCGACGTGGGTTTACTATAGGAACTCCTCTGCCTAATCCTTCCGGGAAAACAGGCGTGATGTTGTGGTGTCATGTTATTAAGGAAAAGATGATACCCTGAAAAAGTTTTATGATTTTATGTAACCATTTCCTGTTAACATAGACATAAGTTGGAAGATTGTTTGAACCAAAATATTGTTATTTATTTATTTAACCATTTATGTACACACTTATATAAAAAGACAAGAAGAAAATAACACAAAGGTGATGCTTATTTCTAATGAAATCTCTTCCAGCATACCGAGGCATTGCATTTCGAGGTAAACAAGCCAAATGAAAACACTAATAGTTTCATAATTTTAGTTGTTTGTTAATCACAAAATAAAGGATTTTCTATTATTAATTAAATACTATCTTGGAGAATTTATTTAGCCGTCGACGTCTCAATGCTTTCCTAAACTATTTGATTTAGTTTGGCTGCTCGCTCCTCAGTGTTACAATCTCTTTACCAAAAATACATAATATGCCTCATCCAAAAAATCCGGGTTTTTTGCTCCGATTCTATCAAAACTTTCTTTGGCCACCCTTCACGCGCTGATGACCACTTTAGACACAATAAAAGCATATATTATTGTAATAAAAACATGTATTACAATAAAAACGGCGATGGACATTCGGCAGTACGACGTACAATTCACAAAACTTGTAAAAGTTTACTGCCTCGTCACTTAATCGTATTCTGAAACCTTTGGAGGTCAATCTTTGAATCTTTGGTAGAGGAAGTGTAGTCGTAAAGATGGAATTATATTATTTTTAAATGTTCTTCGAAATATCGTGATCGGTAGTTTGGAAGTACGGAATTCGGGGATGAATTCCTGGAAATTGGGAGGTTCTAAGATAACTGTATTTGGATAATCATTCAGATACTCGTATTGGAGAAGTGTTGGGTGGTTTTTTATGAATGCCTACATAATATTCGTCCATCTTGCGGATGGAGGCCCGTTTTCCACCGTGACTTAATGTCCTTCGTATGGTCAGATAAAGTGGTTGGAAGATTACAACTTGAAACAAAATACGATGTCAGTTGAAATGATGATGATGAAATAAGATTCCCTTAATCTATTTCGGTTATAATCAAATTCGAAGTAAATATTTATATTGTTTAACTTTTGCCCGATAAACCTAATACAAAGAATGCTTCGCTTCATGATTCAGGCTGTTTCAAACAAAAGCTCAATTTTGATCCTCTCGACAACTAGTTTCTTCTGAACATAGGTCACAAAATCTAAGATCTATGAACAGGCCATTAAACACAAAAGTAGCTAAATAAAAAAGGGTCAGCACAGGCATCGGTGGACACAACAAATCATAAGGAGTAGCCCTCAAACAAATGTGTGAAATATGAACAGAGGCTATTTTATCACGACCACCCAAAACATACATGTTGTGGGCCAAGTGAAAATGTTTAGTTATTAGACGTGAGGAGTTCTTGGGAGCTTTGTGCAACTGAAAAAAAGGAAAATAGTTGCGTTGGAGCTCATTTTCCTCGTTCTTTAACGTATGAAAATAGCCGTTGGTCCCGGCTGTCATTCGTGGATCTTTGACAGTCGTTACGGGTCGTCAGAAGCCCGAAAGTCTGACAACCAGTCTTACCAAGGGGTATTGTATTACCCAGTAACTGGGTTGTGGAGGTCAGATAGGCAGTCGCTCCATGTAAAATACTGGTATTCAGCTGCATCCGGTTAGACTGGAAGCCGACCCCAACATACCTAGTTGGGAAAAGGCTAGGCAGATGATATTTAACGTATGAAAATATTGCCACGGATCTCAGTATTCTCATGTTGAAATACATTGTCGATGTTCCGATTACAGCATTTGATTTTCAGAATAAATTGTATCATCAGTTTAAGTTTGACGTTTTCACATACCTAAGTACTGCTTAGTTGCGAAACCTTGGAAGGAAATAGATCTTTATTATAAATCAACCAACGTTGTAGAGCTCCCCTCGCAATTTTTAACCATTGGTCCGTATTTTATTAAATTAAATTACGTTGGTGATGATTTCAGTCGTCCTGTTAATATCTGAGGGGCAATTCTCGTACTTAAAAAACGTTCAAATTCAAGCCGCAATCTTGTCTCAGCGACAATTAATGTCAAAAACTTGTCAAAAATGTATGCAAATTGATTGTGTTTTTGACAGATTGAGACTGAGATCAGTAGGCCAATTCTCGTACTTAAAAAACGTTCAAATTCAAGTCGCAATCTCATCTCAGCGACAATCAATGTCAAAAACCTGTCAAAAATGTATGTAAATTGATTGTAATTTTGACAGATTGAGACTGAGATTAGAATGCGAACGGTCTTAAAAATACGGGAATTGCCCCTCAGACTGTGAACGTTCTTAAAATTACGGGAATTACCCCTCTGAAGGCATTGCTACACTGTCCTACGGATTTTCAACCGACAACTTTCCAGATTCTACCTAACAGGAGGTATTTTAGCCTCCAGATATCCAAAAAAAGAACTTCCTAATCGCCGCCCACTCGTATTTCACGCCATATTCTCAAGTTCACGTAAGAGGTTATTTATAGGCGGAGGCGGCCGTGTCCAAAAAGCTTAGTTGTGTCAAAAGTTGAGCGTTAAATCATTGGCCACTATCTGGACACTGCAGGCCGGACTGTGGCCACTAGTGTTCGGTGTGTGTCCATTCTTGCACGGCGTGCGGTTTGACGTGACGGATTGCTAGGACTAGGCAAGAGTGTTATGTTGGATATTTAGTCCCAGTTAGTCCTGTATTTTTTTTGCAAGTGTAAGGTCCGTTACACAATAAGCACGATATTCTACGCGAATTGAAAAAAAAATCTTTTTAACCTGATAATTATGAAATCCTGCGAGGTTTCTGTTTCATCAATATGTGCAAAATAAGGTACTTAATCAATGGTGCAATACACGTGAGTTTATTTTTGTAATAAAACTAAACTCACGTGTATTCGCACAGGTTTTCTATATTAGCGAATTGTAGTAAATCAAATAAAAATAACTGGATTTGAATAATAGCACCTCTAAAAAATCTGTTTCATCTTCATAAAAAAAAAACTCAAAAGAATACATCAAAAGAAACTAACGAGACTAAAATGTATGTGACATTAACACTACATCCGGCAAGTAGAAAAATGTTGAAAAACCCGTACTATATCATAATCGTGTCGTGTGCCAATGGAAACAGTGCCAAGCTAAGTGATCCGACACAAAATGAAATATGATGACACTTCCACACATTACAATACGAATTTTTCGTGTAAATGAAAAAAATAAGCGTGTTTTTTTGCCCTGTAGTCCAGAGTGCTTTGTTGTATAGTCTTCCGCCTTAGATTCTCCTTAGTGTTTAGGTCCTAAGAGTGGGTCAAAGGCAGATCAAAGTGGGACAAAAGCATTCGTTTGCAAATAAAGTTTGGTAAGGAAACTTTGAGACGGACGGACGACATTGTTACAAACGCAGGTAGAACCTGGATGAGACTGGTACAGGAGCGTGGGGATTGGCACGAGAAAAGAGGCCTGTGCTCAGCAGTGAGTGAAGTCGGCATTTTATAAGTCGGATATATAAGTCGTCACCCGGTGGGGTTGTCACCAAGCAATGCTGAGATGATGATTTCACCGTCAGTCTGCCATTCAACTAGCAAATATGTGTATGTGTGTGTGTATGTGTTTGTGTGTATGTAATGATGTATGCCATTTTTTATTGTATTTCTTTATTTGTATTTATTTTTATTATGTTTTATTTAGGTATGGATCGTGTAGTCTGCAATAAAGATTTTTATTATTATTATTAATGTTACGTCTCTTGACATTGCTCGGGACCCTGCGCGTCGTATAAAAGGCGTACGAGCGGCCTATGTCAACTCGCAGAGGCCCCTTAGACTTTTTTTAATTAAATGAAGCACCAACCGACGATTACCCCTGTTCGGACTATGCCACCCAAGGACAACCCCCGGTTGGTGTAGGACTATTTCAGGATATGAAAGCCAAGAAATTGGACTATGGATTATAGCTTAAATGGACTGGTTATCTAGGACTATGGAAAAACCTGAAAGCCCCTGCCAAACCAATGTTTTATATAAAATGCACAGATAAAATGGCAGGGTGTGACTTGCACACTCAATTATGGGCCCCCGAAAACGGTCGCTAGCACATAGTGTCGTAGTGACAAGGGGGCAACATGTCCTGAGGTGCTTATGAGAAGTAGAGAGGTATCCACGGCTATCAGGACAATCCCGGAAGTACCCAGCCAGCCAGCCAGCACCAGCACCACCAGCATCTTACTGGAATACTTCCTTCCTCCGAGCACGTTTGCTCTTGCGAATCTCCACTCAAGCCCGCCATTAAAGGCAAGAAAGAGGTGGGTGCTCTGTTCCTCGTCAGTGTTCACTCCAGCCGGCTAAAAAAGGCAAGCTAGAGGTGAGGAACAAGACTACCCCCGGGAGATAGGGTCCGTGAGTCGCTTCTGCCCAACAGCTCAACATATGTTGCCCTATATCTCTCTTGGTCTGGCAAAGTGGCAAATCACCCTAGCCCTATTTTCGGCAAAGTAAACTCAACCGGCACAGACCCAGAGTTCAAGAGCACTCAAGGCCAACTACGACGTCAACGTAAAGATACGGTGGTGGGGTCATTATTATTATTTCCTTTATTTCATTAACATACATATAAATTACATTTTTAAATATTTTTATAAATAAAAAGATACCAAAAACATTTAAAAATATAAAAAAATAGTAGCCCACCGGTATCGGGAACAGGGTCCAAGCTACCGGCGGTCAGGGCTCCAGAGAGAGAAACTTCCTAACAATGCGGGCCGTGTCCAGAAGTACCGCTTTCTGAATCAAGCCCTTGATCCAGCTGCCTAACGAGAGCCTCCTTAGGTGTTGGTCGAGGCTCTTGGGTATTAGCCCATTGGCTGTCACGACTATCGGCACAATGACCGCTGAGCCCACATCCCAAATGTCGACAACCTCGTGAGCCAAGTCAAGATACTTGATTTGTTTATCTTTCTCGGCTTTCACGAGGTTCTCATCATGCGGGATGGTTATGTCAACAATCATTGCGCGTCGCTCCAATCGATCCACCACCACTATATCAGGCTTATTGGCAACAATAGTCCTGTCAGTGATGATGGATCGATCCCAGTACAATGTGATATTACCATTTTCGAGAACTGGGTCGGGCACATACCTGTAGTACGGTACCTCCGATTCCACAAGGTTGTATTTCAGAGCAAGCTGCTGATGGATTATCCTGGCTACAAGGTTGTGTCTATGCAAGTACTCTCCGTTAGCTAGACGAGAACACCCGGAGATGATATGCCTGATTGATTCTCCCGGCCGGTGGCATGCCCGACAGATGTCAACCGTGCCGTCTTTCACAATAAATCTCCGGTAATTGTTCGTCATCATAACTTCGTCCATAATTGCACAGACAAAACCTTCGGTTTCTCCAAAGAGGTCACCGAAACGCAGCCAGGCAACGGACGCTAGTAGATCTACATCTGGTCCATGTAGGGCCCGGAAAAAGCGTCCGTGGAGCTCCTTACTCTGCCATACCTCCATGCGATCATTAGTGTCAAGCACTACAGGTTTGCGCCAGTTCTCTTTAGCCAAGGAGAGCGGGGTGAGGCCCTTGTCCACCGTGACTACATCTCGATGCATACCCACGTCGGTTTCTAGGAAATATTCCCTGAGACTGCATATCTCGCGATTGTGGAGGGTCTTAGCGTTTAAAAAGCCTCGACCTCCACACTTTCGCGGGATATACAGCCTCATTACCGATGATCGTGGGTGATGCATTCGATTTGCAGTCAGCAGCGTACGGACCCTCCTATCCAGGGCGTCGAGTTCGGTCTGAGTCCATTTGAGTATGCCGAAAGAGTACATCAAAACTGGCATGACCCAACCGTTGAAGGCGCGCACCTTGTTTCCGCCTGATAGAAGACTATTAAGTACTTTTTTCAGGCGGCCAAAGAAGCGTTCCCTCAACGACTGCTTCATGTCAGTAACATTGATGCCTAACGTTTCCGACATACCCAAATACTTATAGGTTTCGGATGCGGAGAGGGCTCTAAGGTTTGTGGAATCCGAGAGTTGGGTTCCCACGGATTCAACAATCTCCCCTCGCTTTACATGCATGACCGCACATTTGTCCACACCAAATTCCATCCTGATGGCGCTACTGAAAGTTTGAGTTACTTTCAGTAGCTCCATCAGTTGCAAATTGTTGGGGGCAAAGAGTTTTAGGTCATCCATGTAGAGGAGGTGCGATATAACCTGACCACCTCTCCTCAACCGATAGCCTAGACCTGAATCCTCCAGCAATGTGCTTAGAGGATTCAAGGCTAAGCAGAACCATAGCGGACTCAAACTATCGCCCTGAAATATGCCTCGCTCGATCCTTATCGGTTCGCTATTCCCATGAATATTTCGACATCCTGGATAGTGAAGGACCGTCCTCCATTGCCGCATACATGACATTAGGAAGGTGCGAAGAATTGTATCTACTTTATACAACTCTAACACCCTCACGAGCCATGTATGCGGTACCGAGTCATAGGCCTTCTTATAATCTATCCAACATGTCGACAGATCCTTTCGGGAACGACGAACCTGTTGGCTAATGGTCATATCAATGAGGAGTAGCTCCTTAGTACCGCGGGACCTATTCCTACATCCATTTTGAGAGGCAGACATGATGGAGTTGGTGTCTATATGTTTGTTAATTTTAGTTCTCAAAATGGATGTAAGAACTTTATAGACCGTCGGTAAACACGTGATCGGCCTATAATTCTTGGGTTCCGCGGTGCTACCTGATTTATGAAGCAGGTGGGTAATTCCTGTCGTTAGGAATTGGGGTAGCGAACCAGATTCCAAAGTTGTCTGAAACTGAGATGCCAAGCGAGCGTGCGATCTTGTGAACCATTTAATCCAAAAGTTGTGCAGTCCATCCGGCCCTGGAGACTTCCAGTTGGGTAGTGGACGGACTGCACGAGCTACATCTTGGGGGCAGATGGTAATAGCCCCCATTTCTGGTATCAGATCGCAGGCTCGCTCGACTTTCCGAGTCCAATCACCTTCGGTGTGACTGACAGGTACCGACCAGATGCTGCGCCAGAAGGAACACATGGCATCATCATCCGGTAGGCACGTCTCAGTCACACCATGGTCCGGTCGCTCCCAACCCCTATAAACCCACCTTTCATCGCTCTGGAAGGTGCGATTCTGAGTGTATCGTTCTACTCGCCGCCTATACCGACGAATACGGTTTGCCCATGCATACACTTTCTGCTTCAGGAAGTCGATGCGCTCTGTGACACAAGACATATAGTCTTGGGGACTGATATCAGTCCCTGAGAATGCCCGTCTCACAAAGCGCATCACTCTAGGGCGAGTATTGCCCTCCTTGAAGCAGATTAGTTTGCCGATGAGCGTCCTGGCCCCACCAATACGGCGTTCAATTCTGCACTGCCAAGCTGGTACGTTTGGTTTCGGTCGTGTAGCTCTAGTGTCATTTGCAAATTTGACGTGAGCTACACGACATGCTGCTACTGCTGCGCAGTACAGAATTGAATGAATATCGGTGAGGTCTTCGCAGGTATCAAAATAGTTTGATAACTGCGAATCCAGGACCGCCACCAGCGCCCTATTTTTGTTATGCATGGGCAAACGAGGTAAGCGTGGCCTAAGTTCGGGCGGCATGAAGCGATATTCCTGAATCGCATCCTCCAAAGCACTCCTCAATTGCTCATTGCACTGACTACTTACATTTGTAGCCCTATCATTACTCCCTTCGTCAGCATGCGTTATATTGGGTTGCGGATGTACAACAGTCTGCGACTGGGGGGCGATGATATGGCCACTCTGCATTTCATTTCGCAGGCGATCAAGTACAGAGTCATCCAACATATGATTACGCTGGATGACTCGCACCTGATCCGACAGTCGTTGTGCCGAAACGTTGACAGCTGGCTCAAGCACCTGAAAAAGAGAGAGCATCCGAACACGGTACGCGGTCAGATTGTTTCCCCCCTCTGTAGCCCCATAGTATGAGCGCATGACATTTTCATTAATGGATCTCGTCCATCTCATGCGCTGCACACTTCCGCCGGGAGCTGGGACCCTATCAGAGGCCATATTATTATTATTATTATTAAGGTCAGTTTGGCAATTGCAGTGTACCTACTGTTTAATATTCTGCTCCAAAAATTATTAGTTGATTTTGAAGTGACTTATGTTCAACCGTGAAATACGGTAGGGTTTTTAGCAATAAAAAGCAATTGAAAGCAATTGAAAAACAAACTTCAGCATGTCTTTATGCGGCACAAAGTTTTAGTTTAAACTTATTTGACAACAATTGCGTCCATCTTCTTCCGGTTCAACCCAAAACTGTGTAAGGTAGTAAGATCATACAAAATTGACATTTCACAATTTAGCATAATGTACGACACAAAAACCTCAGCCATGTAACAACAATATTTCAATTAAGCATCGCCGATAACCGGCACACAGGTTAATGAGATTACGCCATTATTATTTATTGTTAATTGTTGTTATAAAGTGCTGCCTAGCAATTTACTAGGCGCAGATTCCGATCGATTTGTATTAGTGTAGTTAGTGATGGTGTGTTGTATGAAATTAGGTGCAGCCTTCTTGTGATGGGTAATGCGGAGTTGTGGGTACTCTAAGATTACGATCTGAGAGCATGGAAATAGCAGTGTTAAGTTTAAGTTAAAACGTTGAAGGCAGAAGGTAGAAGTGTGAACGTCGTAGGCCTAACTTGTAAACTTAAGATTTGTAGACCATTTTCTATATTGTTAAGTACCAGGTACCTACCTGTTGACAGGCCTACACTGTCCTCACATACCTATAAACATTGTAATTAGAAAACATTGCAAAAGCCCATTATTTTTAAAAGAGCAATCGTGGAGTTTATTGCCGGCTATTCTTCATAGGAAATGACCAATTGGATCCGTGCACCTAGCTTCTGACGTTTCCTAGGTGCCCATGTAGGTATAAACCTGTGAAATGAAATGTTTAGTTTTTGTTATAACTTATTAGAGTTCGGGAGTAATTTGCATAATCGCAAAGAACAGAAGAAAGCACAGTTGAGCCCTGCACGTGCACTAGCACCTGCCCAGTTCTCATTATTGTGTCAGTTTTCTATTAAAGTCTTGGAAAGTTTAAAAAAATAAAACGTATTTTAATTAATCCATATCATTAGAACTCTTGCCATTCACAATGTTCACATCGTATTGAATCACACAGGACTTAGGTAATCGTCAAAATAAATTGCACACTATTCATTGCTGAATGCAAATTGCAAATTATTGAATGCGCGTTTGCTGCATGGTGGTGGTCAGTGCGTCAATGTCCATGTTCGGGGTCACCAGTATAGAGGTATTTTTTTTTTTTTTTAAAGCGTTGCCCCACACTAGGAATTTCTCCTGTATCGTGGGTGCGTTTACAAACATTTAATTAAACTCACATACACAAACAGCCAGACCCGGAACAACTACTTGCAAGTCATACAAATATTTGTTCCGTGCGGGGATCGAACCCGCGACACGTAACGCAGCAGTCAATCGTATGAGGAACAGGGTGTAAAGTTCGCTCATACCTCCTGGTAAAGGGAGGATCCTCTGACCAGACGGGTGTCGTGTCTAATGGGCAACTACCCGACGATTGATATCGGGACCTTGATTAAACGCTAGTTGCGTGGCAAACTCTGCTTGCGCGATGTAGGATTTTGCGTGACGTCAGTGTGATGCGTAGTTCGCATGTGACGATGTAGATACGGCTTGTTCAAGTTGTTGCTTCCCACTTTCTTAAACAGGTACAATTTTTTTCAACTATTTTTGTTTGAAAGTAAAACCAAATGACGTGATAGTAGAACTGTCTATAGTTATTATTAGTGGCATGTCAGCTGTAAATCATGTTTGTCTGCGTCCGTCTGTTATACTTCAAAGACTTTCATTCCTGTGCTTCTGTCTCGTTTCATATAAATAATTGGGTGAATATATCATTGTTATAGAATTGTTTAAGATGACACAACAGCATCCTCTTGTTAGCGAAGCATATGACAATGTGGTGATTTTGGAATTCTCTGAAACGCTCTTCTTCATCCATGAGCAGCATTTATCGATTGACTGTGAGTACTAGATAATGTAACTAGCCACATCTAGTGCTAGGAACTAGCATTATTTGCTGCATAAAATTATCGTTAAAATTACTCCTTTCTCTCATGAATAAAACTTGCACATTTTGAGACACAGTTCCAGACTCTAGGCTACCACGAACTGACACATTTATATTCCTAATAGAAGAAAAAAAACAATAACACTTTGCCAGACATTTTTTTTTTGTGGCAAATCGTCAAGTAACTTATCCCACTCTGGGCGGAGCGGGAGGGCGTGTCAGACTCTTACTGACTAAAACCCACCCGTGTTCCTTAAGTTGCCTGTGCCAGGGACCACGGTAATCCTTTCGGACTTTCTCGCAGCTCTGGCAGGCATCGGCCCTAGCGTACCCGGTCATTGGTGCTGACATCACTTTGAGGCGCGCGTGGAACACAACGCTTTGCCAGACCTGGGTATCGAACACAGGACCATGCGCTTAGAAATTGCGCTCGGGACCAAGCCAAAACCAGGCAATTTCTCCACCAGCTCCGAAACCACACCTAAGAATTATTATCTGGCCAAAATTCCATTATACTAAGTACATATTGTACAACAGCATACAACCGTTTGTCTAATTTTATCATCACAGGATATATGACATCCATACATCAACAGGCAGACGGACTCGCCCATCAATGTGACGTGTGCGTTTGTCTCTGTCTACGTTTCTACGGAACTAATTCTAATGCCGTGTTTGTTACCGAAATAATTTGAGAGGTATGAATGTGGTTATCAAAGTTGTGCAGTCTGATTTCAGACTAGAAAAGAAACAAATAAGCGTTACAGGCTGTTTAAATAGTGTCTGTGAAATAAGCAGAAATATACACTCAGCCTAAACGTCAATAGGTATAACCTAAACGTGAATTTGTGAACAAACTAAACCTATTCTTTCAGATGTTTTAATGAGAATAGATGTCAAGTATCTTTTCTATTTGGTTAAAGGGAATATCTTATATATAGGTACTAATAATCTAAACAAATAAATAAAATCGAAGTGTCTGTTTGTAATGTCAAAATAACAGCGTTTTATTAGATGCATATGAAAGTATATAGTTACAGTACTTATGAAAATATATAATTTTTTAAACATTTTGTCTGCATGTCTGGTTAACTGTCTGTCCGTTGGTTCCGGGTAATCTCCGAAACTTGAACTGTGTAAAATATTATGCCAAAACTGTTTTTAAAGTTCCCGGGATCGTAAGTTAAAAGATTTTTATTAACTTTCAAGCTGTGAAATTATTTTTTTACGATTTGGTATTGCTGTTTAGGTTACGTTGTTTACAAATTCACATTTAGAGCTTGGGTCACATTTACTGCCGGTGAATGTATGTAGTTACTTACAAGTACTATCCGGTAATAAACGCGAATTTTTCTTCTTTTCTTCAAGGTGTTTTGCACCTTGCAATTTCTATTATTCCTGTTTACGGCTGCAAATAAGCTCAACATGCCTGTGATAAAGGCAGGTTCACGTCCATTGTCTTGCATGTAGGATTCGAACATGACACGTCTAGCTGGCAAGTCTAGCAACTCTAGTTTATTCTAGTTAGCTACGTCACAATGTGAAATTTTTGAGTTCAGAATATGGCTACTGTGATCCATTTTCTTGTAGCTTCTCGTTGAGCTTCTATATTCAATCTGTCTTCATACGAACTTTGATAACTCGTAGCAAGTGTCATGAAGACTCTTAAACAGCTGCTGAAAACATAAAAAAGAAGCTATCACATTTCTCCCTCACACATTTCGATCCAATCCAACAACTACGCCTTTGCCAGTAGATCAGCAAGTAAATAAAAACAGGCTAGATATGTGACACGTTACTAGTAACTCGCCTACGATCAGTCGCACAGTGGGCTGAAAATCGACTCTCATAGACATACTATAATGACGATAATTAAGATCGTTACTTATTAAGCTCTTTGTAACTATTATTTTTTTTATGATCATGTGGTGTGTTTATACAAAGTAGCGGTCGGGTTCATCGTTTAAGTAGTCCGTGTAGATTTTAAGCTTAAATTAAGTTAAATATATGATAAACATTTTTTTTTTATATTAAATTTAAATCGAATTTTAAACAAAAAAGGTCGAGGCCTTGGCCGGTTCGGAGAGTATGTCAAAAAATTCTTTCTAAATAATTCAAGGTTTAATCAATTGCAAGATAATTAGGGCCAATTGAACGATGGTGAAGAAATATAAGACTTTTTCATGCCAGCTCCATAGTAATTTTTAATGAAAAAATTCTGTTTGCGTTGTTTGCAATGCTATTCCATAATGTTGATATTTTTAGGCATGTATTTAGTCTCCCAAAACATTTTCAAGTCATAAAAGTGGACATTTGGGAAAAAAGTGTTACATGTCTATGAGAGTCGATTTTCAGCCCACTGTGCGTCACTCGTCGGGCGAGCAACGTGCAACGTGTGGGCTTCTTTAATTTATTAACGTGTGTTTACCACTCGTTACTCGTAAAGTGAACTGGTTAGATATAGGGATTGTGGCTTTCTTGTCGACATATGGGATCGGGGTTGTCTGTGTTTGCTTGACCGGTGTTGTGAGGACTTTGAAACATGTTCCTTCCTTGGGAAGCATAAGGCTGGCGTATTGCATTTTTTATTTCTTTTATAACGTCATAAGAGTGACAAGACTGACTCCACGTGGGATAGGGTACCAATACGTTATTTACTATTTCGTCAAGTACAGTACAGGAGTCTAGCTGGAATCGTGATATAGTTCCTAATGCTTACATTAGGAACTATATCACGATTCCAGCTAGGTATTCTGTTAAAACATAAACCATTCACCTGAAAAGTGGAAAGATTTGATGTTGATGAACCTGTGATTTTAACATTTTAGAAAGTTATTTATTCCGGGTAATAAAAAGGCATTTTGAAAAACTGAATTACAATCAGTACAGGATTAGCTGCATAGGTCTCAACAATAACTTGATCGTCTCAACAAGACACACTTTCCATTCAAAAAATTATATAGGTTTGCTCTTGACTCTAGTCTAGGTCAGTGGGCACAGAGACAGAGTCACCGATGGAGTGAGCTTACCCAGAAGAAGCCTGTTCACTCTCACTTTGAAGAGATTAGGGTTGTATGCGTTCGGAAACACAGACGCTGGTAGAGAGTTCCACTCTTTTGCTGTGCGTTTTTTTTCCATTCAAATACTTTAAGAACAAGAACAAATTAAATTAAAAGTTACAGGTTACAGATTATGTACTATTACAACTAAAACATTTTAAGTTTCCTAATGGGAAATCCTTTGTTTTCAGACTTTACAGCTGCAGCACTAACTTTTGTTAATAAAAACCCGCCTAAGTTAACGACTTAGTTTTTGTTTTGTAATTTACAGCCATCATTTACTCGATAATTTTCTACAAAAGCAAAGATAACACTCACTTACTAATACTAATTAAATAAAACTATAAATTCGCGATAACTTTCGAAGTTATTACCCAACACTTACTGTGGTAAAATGAAACGTATAAAAACTTCTATCGCGTGTAAATTTAAAATGAAAAATATGTGATAGGCTGCTGTGAGTGAGCCGAGAGTCGCAGACGAAGGACCCGGCTAACTTAGTGTGGAGAAGGATCTTTTAAATTTATGTTGAAGCTTCTTTTTTCCACTTTTTGTGGCGAATTCCCGGAGTGTTCGGGGGATTAATAGTCAGTTTCTAACTTTATACAGTGTAGAATTTTGATGGGATATCTACAGGGTAATTGCGTAACACACTTAAAATTATATGCCTTTCATTTTGACAATTCATCAACATTCATTGCGAGAATTACCTGCTCGTCATTTCTGTAAAAATCTCACCGTGAAGACTTGCGTGGAGTGAGCTGTCAGTGTCATCCCACTGATTCTAGGCAATGTCCAACGTTACATTTAAAATCATAATCGAGATTTTAATAATATTTTTTATCCAAATTCTATAGATCATTTTATATTATTTTAAAGCTAGTACCTATGTAGTTAATTGGCCAAACATTACTATTTTCGGGGTTTTAAAATAAAATAGCAAAATAGAAATTCAGAAACTCAACGTTGTTTGTTTTTTACAACTCATTCGAATTACGCATCACACTGACGTCACGAAAATCCTGCATCGCAGAGTTTACCACGCAACTAGCATAGATACAACGTCACGACATCAATCGTTGGGCAGTTGCCCACCAGACACGACACCCGTCTGGTCGGAGGATCCTTCCTTTTTTATGGAGGTATGAGTTAACTTTACACCCTGCTCCTCATGCCTCTATAGACACTTAGAATACACTTTGAAATAATATAAAATTATATATCAATAGAATTTCCATTAAAAAATTGCTTGTCTGTAAAGTCGGTTTACGGACGATAGTTTTACGTGATAACGTCATAAAGAAACATCGATGAACCACTACTATTACTGTACTATTCGGAATACTACCTCTGACGTCACGCGAGAAGAGAAATAAATGTGACACAAGCTAACGCTAACGAAAGGGAAAGGGCTGAATGTGCCTCTCTATCGCTTGCTCCGCGCTCTCGCTTGCACGCTCAGGCTCTGACGGAACGTTACACTTTTTCGTGCATGCAGCCGGTGTTTATCGATTTATAAGACGTCAAAAATATTATTAAAATCTCGATTATGATTGTAAATGTAATGCTTGGTCTATCCCTTGCATCAGTGGGACGACACTGACAGGTCACTCGACGCTCACTTCACCTAAGTTTTCACGGTGGTTACAGAATCGCACTGCTAGTCGAGGAGACGAATTTTTCAAACATATGAAACAATAGACTACCAATTTCCTTTTAAATGCGTCGCATTGTGATTGAATGTGTGTTACATAATTAGCGTGTTGAGCAAAATTAGAAATTACTGATGAATATCTAAAAATCCCATGGTTCGCTTTTGGAGTAAACCAAAACCGAGTTATTAGTTTAGCAAATTCAGCATTGAAATGAGCACTTATGTTTTAGTTTAAAAAAATACCTTCTTGGTAGACACATAATCACCCATAGAACCAGCTTAACAAACTTGAGCCAGATAACTTATTCAGAAATAACGAAAAATATTTAAATTACCACCTGAATCATGAATGTCAATTGAAGGAAGCGTTATTAATACTAATGTGTCACACTGCTTATATTTCATTGCTATTAGAGAGAGTTAATTGAATGTCTGTCATCGTCGCAAATACTTTGGCTATATGCATGTTGCAGGCATTTGGTGCCATTAGCAATAGTTTAAATAACTACCAATTAATGATCCCGGTTCTTATCATGATCTATGGCACCTTTTATGTACAAACAACGTGAGAAGTATCAAAAAAATGGAGGTACAGTTTCTTTAGAAGAGATGATTGACTGAGCTGTCCACGGACAGCTCAGTGCTTGTTTTTCTTACCACGACCTCATATTTATGTCCTACAGGATTTGCCGTCCTAAGCGTAAGCCGCAATATATTTTCCTTCGGAACTACAAGGGCATTAACCTGGAGGGATTACTGCGTGATGCTGGTATCATCGACTGGACGGATGTCTTGGAGAGCTCATGTATCAACGATATGGTTCACATTTTTAGCAACTCTGTTCTCAGCCTATATTATTATGACCGGCATGCCCCTATCCGTCGAGTCAAAGTCAAATATGTTCCGGCTCCTTGGCATACTCCTGCCATTAAGGATGCGATGGCAAGTAGGGACAGAGCCAAAAGGAGGTTAAAACGCTGTTCTTCCGAGCGCAACTTGAATGTGTATCCCTAAGGTGCTGCGTAATCGCTGCAGGCGTATGTGTAGAGATGCAAAGAGACGCTACTTCCATAATTCTCTCGACAACCGCAACTCCTCTAAAGTCTGGAAGTTTCTTAAAACTGTCGGCATTGGCAAGTCTCCAGTCGTTTCCAGTAAAGACATTGACGTGTGTGCTCTTAACAAAAAATTCTCACATCCCCCTGTTACTTTGGATCTGCACGTCAAATCAACTACGTTAAATAAACTTCTTGTTTGCCAGTGCCGCAGTGTTCTTCTTTTGAGTTTAGTCCGGTGTGTGAAAATGAGGTCAAAAAATCAATTTGTGCTATCTCATCTACTGCAGTTGGTAACGACAATCTTTGCTCAAGAATGATTTCTCCTATCCTCCCCACACTACTTCCCGTCTTGACCCACATTTTTAATTTCTCATTGTTTTCTTGTACTGTCCCTGAGGCCTGGAAACAAGCTCATATCATCCCCTTACCCAAAATTCCTAAGCCAGTCTCACCCACCGATTTCTGCCCCATTTCTATCCTCCCAATATCTCTAAAGTTCTTGAATATATCGTTCATCAATAACTTTCTACCTTTCTATCTACGAATGACCTACTGAATCCTCTTCAATCTGGGTTTCGACCTGGTCATGGCACAAAACGCCATCCTATCTGCGGGAGCGTTTTTCCTACGCCCGACCTTCAGGTGCGCCTTGCAGGTCGCATTTTAGAAACCTCCTTAAGTCCCTTCCCCACTCCACCGACTTTTACTCCTACTCCTTCACTGTGCACGTGGTGCGGTTGTGGAATTCACCTCCGCCTGACATTAGGGACTGCCAAACTGACGGAACACTGTCTTTCCACTTCGTCATAGTTGCGAAAGTAGTGTTATTTATTTTAGAAGTATGTATGTTCTCATATTATTTGTTTTATTTTATTAATTGAATGGTTTTTGATTTTATGTATTTAATTTTCTCTTTTACTCTTACACACGCTGTCTACATCTCTAAATCTACTATCGTATCGTAGGTATGCTGGAAGAGATTTCATTAGAAATAAGTATCACGTTTGTACCAATTTTTCTGTTCTTTTCTTCTTGTTTGTTTATTTAAGTGTGTACATAAATGGTTAAATAAATAAGATGATCCTTTGGTGCGAAAGACAGATAAAATTGCTCGTGCATTTAAGAAAATAATAGATACCTACATACCTGCAATATTATTCATGTAGTGCTAGATAAAAAGTACTTACCTTATATTATGTATATACAATGTGGAGATGACAATATGACTTTAAATGAAAACACTGGCAATACTGGTTTATAGAAACATTTGTAAACTATCAAATAAATCCGAACATCAAAATTAAAAAAACAATTTTTTCTAACAAACTAAATAGCTTAAAACTGCAAACAAAATAAAACACCATTTATAAAATTGGTACACTGACCTGCGATAAGAATGGCAACGCAGCTTGGTTTCATTCATAATAAAGCTGTGGCCGACGCAGCGACGTAATGTTTGGCGCCATTATTCTTATTATTATTAATGCTCAATTACACAAATCAAATCACAGAATATTGACCAAATAGTCGGGCATCATTCACCCGCGAATTATTCACTAATCAATTTATTATTCACAATCACTTTTCGATCACATAACTATGTCGCCAGTCATTAATTTTTTTTTATTTTCAATATGTCCGCCGTGTTCTTGAATACACAAACTACACCGACGTATAATGTTATTTCTCACTCTTGATAATAGGTCACCATTAGCAGCCATTTCTTTCAATTTATTAAAAGATATTATTATTCTATTTTTTAATTCCTCAACGGTAGTAACTTCTGTTGAGTATACCTCATTCTTTATGTGACCCCACAGAAAGAAATCCAGGGGCGTGAGATCTGGTGACCTCGCTGGCCACCACACTGGTCCAAAACGGCCAATCCACTGCTGTCCGAACATTTGAGTCAAACGCTCTCTTGCAGACACCACTGAATGAGCTGGTGCTCCATCTAACTGGTACCACATCTGCCTGTACACGTCCAGCGTTAAAACAAAGCGTCAAATTTCGCACAACACAACAACAAAGATACGATAACAATCGCGCGGGGACTTCAAACGGGCGCGGGCGCATCCGAAATTCCAGAGAAAAACAAAACGCGTCACTGGCAGGAAGGAGGTCCGGTGACACACTGACCGCGTAACCTAGACACGTCGACAAGTAAGCAAAGTAGAAACAAGCAAACTTACCTATCTCTTTCGCACATACATATTTTGCGTTTGACATGAGTGCGTAACAGGAAAGTAATAACTTTCGCATGCATTTTTTCTTATCTACTTGTGATGACACGCTTTATGACTCTTATGGCTCGGGCATAAAGTATAATTTGCATTAAGAAAATAAATTTGAAAGAAAAGGCGTAGGTTTTTAAAGTAGCGAGCTGGCAACGTGTGTCATTACCATGTCGCGTGCTCTCCTGTTTACAATACATCATGTAGAAAATACTTAAAATGAAAAATAATGTCTTGTGGCTAAACTACTGGATATATTCATTTGATTTTTTGTGTGACGGTTGGGAATATCATGACTTATACGAAGTTTCATTTATGATCATATTGTCCTCCCCACATTGTATAATATAGTCAATAACGTAATATGAACGTCTGACCGATTTAAACACTTCCCTGCTACATAACAGAACGCACTGGAAATAATAAATCAGAGAAATTGTTAGAAAACCACTCGTAGCATAGGTGGCGCTATCAGTCAAGGGAGGTATAAACTAGCGGTGTGACGTCAACGCATCTAGTGCCAAGTATCATTACTATCAATCCTAAGCTTTGATTTTATAGTAGATCATTAAGCATTTAATATAGATTTGCTACAGATAATCAGACTCAACATTGCTAGGTCATTTTACCGTGTTACTGTACGAGAGATGGTAACTAAAATAATTATAAAATTTATAACTTTTTTTGGTTGGCCATGTAAAAAAACGCCTTTTCCATACAAACCGAGCACTACATAAAACCTTATAAACGCCACTAAATAGTCATCTTTATACGACAATAAAAGTCGGCCATCTTGAAATATATTTATCAATAAATATATCAAAAGTACTTAGGTACCTATATTCATTCAGTATTCGTTTTAACCATAATATGTCGGTCTCGTCATGATGATCACTTTGTATCAATATAAGGACATTTGTATTGTTTATTTACCAAATATTGTAGTCGTTAATTGGGGTATTTTTATTTGGACTTTTTAATGTAGAAGGAACAAAAGTGCAGGATGGTAGATCAAAAGGATATTTTAATGATTGAATTCTGTCTTGAACAAAACTCGTAATGTCAAACATTAAAGCCTAGGCCCTGACTGGCCTGGTCAACTAGTATTCTCAGAGAAGAGAAAACACTGAATAATTGTAATTGCAAAATCAGTGACTACAAATTAAATTAGAAAATACTACTTAAACTTAGATAAAGAACATAACACTCGAATCGAATCTCGCTGGCCAGTCATATGATTAACGTGTAAAAGTGTTTGTACAAACCTACTTATAGAAATAAAATAATTTATCATATCTTGGTTTCATGTTCAATTGGAGCTACTTCAAACTCATTTTTGAATGATAATTTTTATCAGTTCTTCTACATCTGAAAGATGCAATTTGTACAATATTACTACACTTTATGGGTTCCCAGTAAGGTATTCGATAGTATGCTAGTACAAAGCACACGCCACTGTCACACAAAAGACTAGTCCAATAAAAATTACAGCGCATAACGAATACAAACGAATCACCGGAGAAAATTAATTAAAACCAGTTCTTAAACTAACTCCCTAACACACATTTAAAACAGAACGAAACAACAATACCATCTGCCATCAGTAACATGCAATACTACCAAAAACCAGACCTTTTTAGTTCACAATAGAAATTATCAATCACGAGAATTTACGGCGCGGAACCAAAGCTTGCTTTTTCCACTATAAACCGTATAAATTTGGATGAAAGCTAAATATTTAACTGACTTGTATACGACGAGCTCCTCCTAAATGTGTCGCATAAATTCGGTCAAGTAAAAAGTCGTCAACTCTTGGGGGTAAGGTTAATGTGGATAAGATGACAGGGTGAAGTTGTTGAAAGTGTTTTTCTCATTGAATATTTTTGTTATAATCTCGTTAGGAATGTTAATTTTTCTTAAACAATAATTAGTGACTCAAGTGAAAATTTTCAGAGCGCTTTTACTACCTACTAATAAACCTTGATGTAACTATAACGAATGAAATTAACAAATTACATGATTGGGCAACAAAACAAAAGATAAACCACAGTTCATGATAAATGAATGATACATTATTTTATTTCTGTAAGTAGGTATGTACAAACACTTTTACTTTTACATTAGGTGTGGTCGGCGTTTCCTTTCCGACTACTCTGTGAAGAAACACCGAAACAAACTCAGAGGTCTCTTTGAAAGGTCAGACATAATATTGGTCAGATCATGCTTTATAGTGTCTGAAATGGTCTCTTGAGAAAAGAAGTACACAAATTTGAGTAACAGAAATATCACTCTCAATAATCTACATTCAATTGTTTAAAAATAATAGAAATACACTCGCATTAAACACGTTTAGAGACGAAGCAGTGACGAAAGCTATCTATTGAATATATTATTTACATTTCGACCAACACATTATAGCACAATACGCCACATCCACACAACGCTAACCCCTCCGTCGCCATTAAACGCAATAGTTACGGTTACATAATTTATTGTTTTTCATCTTTGAAATCTTAGCGGAGTCAAGTTGTATAAATCATGCGTTAATGCCAGAGTATTATACAAATTCAAATTTATAACATGATAAAATTGCCGAATGGGCGCCCCCCGTCCCCCTTCCACTGGGGGACGTAAACTACGCTGCCCTTAATTCATTAGAGATCGGGTTCGGTTTTTGAATTTTTGACTTTTGAGATTGAATATCAAACGTACTGACAATTTTTAGTCAGTGTTTTATTTTGTTTTTGCTTTGTCTGATGTTATGAATTGTGTTGTTTTGTACAAATGTTGGTGTATGTCTTCTATTATTACAGGCTGCAACTTTAACTATACAATGTGTAACTGAATTATTGCACATTATGAAAGTGATTTGTTCAGAATCGTACACTGATCGTAAAAATAATTAAAACTACGTTAATTACAATCACGCTTTCGCTGTTCAGTCAAAACTAACCAAAATGGACGAAGTACCTACTACGAATTACTGTGCGAATGGGCCGCGTGCAAAAAATAAAAAACAAAAAAGTAAACAAAATCAGAAAATATATGATATTCTTCAGGATATAAATGCTAGTTAGATAGTGTGTTGAAAATATAATAGGTACAACTAATTTGATACGATAGAAAAAAGTCACGAAGATACCACTAAAAATTTCTTTTAACGATTAAAAACCATACTAATATACATGCAATCATTCTGTTTTTTTTCCAGATTGTTCTTCGAGCAACATAATAACGTGATAGTGTTTTAATTTTTTAGTCCCATCATTAGATTTTTTGTAAATAGAGAATTGCTTCATATTTCGCAATAAATTACCAGCTTTGTGTCATCACGCTTCTCTTTCTTTTCTATGCAGTCCGACAGTGACCGCGCTTTAGCTTTTGTCAGCCTCTTAAGTGAAAACTCAACTGAATTAAAAGTTGTCACGGTCTCTTCGCGTCCTGTCAAACTATGTCTCACCCTTCACATTAACACATTGAAGAACGGTTAAAAGATTAGAGCCATATGTTTTAACTCCACTTTGATGAAGATAACAATCTCTTACTAACACATTATCTACGAAGTCATAAATACCAAAGTGTAAATCAAAAACACGAGGTGTCGACCAATATGTCGAAAAATATATTACACATACTGTCACAACCCTTTTGTATCGAAAGATGATATTATATACCTTTCTTTCACACAAATCTTTCTTTCATTCTCACCCATTCA
Source organism: Brachylomia viminalis (assembly GCA_937001585.2). Lineage (NCBI taxonomy): Eukaryota > Metazoa > Arthropoda > Insecta > Lepidoptera > Noctuidae > Brachylomia > Brachylomia viminalis. The sequence continues at coordinate 25,117,508 of OW443304.2, forward strand.
AATCCGCTCAAAAGCATTTTTTCACACAATCGAATAACTCAATTCAGAAATAGAAAATTAATAATCGTCTAAAACCGATCGCGAGCGAAAAAGCCCGATTATCATCGAAGCAATTATTATTAGTGAGCATGATTTATATGGATTTTGGACTGTAAACCTCTTTCTTTCCTATTCAGGTTTAATTGAATGATCAAATCGGATGGCATTAGCGAGGCTCCTTTGTCTCTCATTTGTTTAAACAATGGGAATCAATCGGTGATCGGTTTGCGGCGTTTTTTGTAGTTTGGGCCGATTTTTTGGGGTTTTCAAGCGGTTTTCTTGAATGATCTCATTTTTATGCGTCTGTATTGTTAAGCAAAGTAGTTAAGGCCTTTAGAACAATGCAACTTGATTCGAAGTGCGCCTGTTTTTGGACTGACTTGAAACTTGTACCTAGTACATTTTCTTTGGGCAGCAAAGTTCGTTGATTCCTATCTCGCAACATAATAACAAGTTAGGCTCATCGCAATACATAGGTACTCACTTCGTGTAATTAAAAGCGAATACGTAGATGACACTGATCAACCCTCTTGCAACACGTTTAATAAAAAAAAGCTCTTTATTAATTAACACCAAAAAATCATCACCCAAACATTCAACCCTAAAAACATACACATCAAATTCTCTAAATATGTAGCAAAATCAGCACCAAAGGTTATTATATTAATACGGGAGCCGGACCGTCCATAACTAATAATTATATTTTGTCGTCCATCCGTAACAAATATGTCCCAATACGGTGATATCGGTATGGTGTTCACCCCCACCTTTTACTCCTTTCCCCCTCCACTACCCCCATATTTAATGCGGGTTCCCGATATTCAACTCTGCTGTATTGGTGTACCTTAATAAATTTAACATTAAAATCACAGTAAAGGGATATTAGTATTTTGTTTTGATAATTTGGATACATCGTTTTTATAACACCTATTTTGAAAGTAACCCTTAAACGAAGCTGAGTGGACCTTTTTGGGTTAATTATTTTTATTTGAACAGGGAAGCAGACAGCTAATTGTGAATTTTGGATATCGGAAAACGTTTTTACACAACACTTACACTCCACTGGACCACATCTTCACTAATATCAAAACCTAGAAACTAGAAATAATATAACTTAGCATAAATAGGCCGGTACTAAGTTGAGTTTTTCATTGTTGAGAAACATTAAAAAAAAGTGTTTAAATAACATCAAAGCAAGATTTTTTTAGGACGCAACGGAAGAACCTCTTACAACAATTTTTTTTTTTTAAATTGATGAGTCTATAGATTAAATTTTTCTTCTTAACGCTCCGTTTTCTGATGTTTCGAAAGTTTTTCATTTTTTAATTTGATGAATGATTTAACTTTGATCCCACACGTGCCTAATACTTAATTCATGAATGTCTCATAACTAAGTTTATGTTTACGAACATTAGTCCGTTGAGAGAGAGTGATACAGTATTAAGTGATATAACATGACTTAAGTATTTCAATTAAAAAAAGCCTCTACGAGTGGTGTTACTCATACGTACGCCACACCCTGAAGCCCTACCCTGCTACGGTCCCTACCACCTTGCGAACGGGCTAATATTGTTATCAGTTAGTTGCAGTTTATTGTTATTGTGACATATAAACTCTTATAATTATTATTCGCGTCAATACAAGAGCAGTACAACAATTTCAATTCTCACAGACGAAACATTCTGTGTGACTTATTCAGCCAAAAATAACACACAATTTCTTCGTACGTCATCAAATATCAAAACTGCCGACTTCCCTAAATACCGATGTCTACAACCTGACGGGAAACAGAAGCATGCTATCAGGCAGCACCGTTTCAACATCGCCAGTGCGGCAGATAAACACCGAACACCACTTTTGCACCGCCACAGCTAAGTATAAGCACTTAGCACACAAACTATGCATAAGCACAGCTTTTTGATAACTCGCCGACGGTACTGGTGCGGGGAACAGTGGTTGGGAATATTGGACGATTTCATTTAATTTAGATTAACCCCAGCACGCGTAGCATGCCCACCATAGAAACGGGTTTCGTCGACGGAAGAATAGACAAAATGACAGGTTTGTATAGAAAGTTTTCTACCGTCTGTCATTTTGTCTATTCGTCAGTCGACAAAACCTGTTTCTATGGTGGTCCAGCTACGCGTGCAGTTTTTCAAGTTAAATATCCAATTAATTTGGTTGTAGAATAAAGTCATAGTGTAGTTATTTTGTTTAATAGATCGCATCAGCAAACATGACATTCATTAATCACAGACTGTATTTATCAGTAGGTATGATTGCGTTGAGAGACCAGGTTGATTTCTAATGTAATCCTGAAATAATTTTGTACTCATCAAAGCTATCCTTTAAAAGTTTAAAGTGTAATACCTAATTATCTATTATCGTTTTAATAATAAGCTACCGTTTTTTCATAGAGTGCCACTCTGAAAACTGTTTCATTAGATCAAAAAGTTTTCGACGACGGTTTTCGCTATTGCATAAAATACCAACTTCTGACATAACATCGCAAGACAATATTTTATTATTTTTTTATCAATATTCTTTATTGTCCCAAACACTTCTCAACCTGCCAGTACGCGTGTACAGAACACCTCTCACGTCTGGCGATCACGGGCACATTTAGCGGTCTTTGATTAAGTCAATAGGTGGCGCTCGCGTCGCTGCTCACACATACATTATTTACACTGACGGTGGGAGTCTGCGGGTTATGTAAGTTGCTGATCATTGGTGCCGACACGTGGGGGGGTTGGGAAGATGTGGTGAAGAGTATTGACTAGAGATGGCATCTAACGTAGTGTGGGAGTTTCAAGGACCTTAATATCTTATTTGTAGAGACAACTTGTAAACGTTTTTTTTATGTCCTGAAAACTGAAGGAAAGGGGTTCGATTTTCTAGATTAACGACACTGTCTGATACAATTGGAATAAATTCTTGAATCGAATTGACAACAGAGGGGCAATTCCCGTATTTTTAAGAACGTTTGCAATCCAATTTCAGCGTAAATCTGTCAAAAATAAGTCTAACTTTCATACATTTTATAAGTTTTGTTGACATTGATTGTTGAGATGAGATTGCGATTCATTTGAATTTGAACGATTTTAGTTACAGGAATTGATTTAATTGGTCTCAAATAATTGTTGTCTTGTGTTGTCATGTAAACACTGTTACTTTAACCTATTAACAATTATATATTGTTGTATGTGTTATACTAACGAATGGTTTGTCTAGTTCCAGTAAGCAGAGTAAGATAATATCAGTTACAAGTAAAAAAAAAACTACTAATTAGGAAGTCACTAACCTAACTTTAACTTAAACCAACCGAGTCATTCCACGGCCAATTTACATCTGTCAAATTAGGCTATTTTTTGTTCAACAATTTCACACTCCAATTATAAGAGTGCGCACACGTCGTCGAATTGCAAAACATTTGGCGTTTCAACGGCTCGGCGATAATCCTGCATGAAGGAAGCTATACATCACGGGAAAAAAACGTCGGCGTCGGTCGTTGCGACGCCCGCGCCCGTGTGTCCCTCGCTTTAGAGTTATGAATAAATTATTTGATTATAATAATTTATTAGCCTATGGGATTAGTATGTTTGAGGGATGTTTGAAGCTTAGTTTGTGGTCGATTGCTATCATAGAGTGTGAGATGAGAGAGGGTTATCCGCTGTTGTGAGTAACAAACCTCGGAGAAGAGCCCAACCTACTTGGGACTATACCCTAGAAATCTGGTTGGGTAACTCTACCTGAAGAACATTAGATTCTACCTAACCGATGGAGTCTTATGGTAGTCTAAGATTCAAATCAAATCATTTATTTCTTTGCAAACATGGGTATAGTACATAGGTGTTTTTATAATAAAGTTCTTTATATTTTACCGTCACGTGGGCATGCAATGGTTTACAATTCCAAATCAAAAATAAGTGGCAGATTATTGGAATTCCAAAACATATACCTATTCATAATGAAAAACGGAGACAAAAAGTAAGGGAACCAGGATCACAATAATTATGTCAACCAGAGTAACAGTATGCCAATCAGTTAGTGAATCAAGATTCTCGTCTTATGTGAAAAAAGTTATCCCGCAGGTTATAATTTGTCTGAGTTAGTAAATTGTAGTATCAAAAGTTGTTAGAATAATTTATAAATAGGGATTCATAAATAGCAATCAATAGTTAGCATAATTCATTTAGATGTTACTGATTTACTATGATTTTAATACTAGTTCTATTCACCAAGACAAAATCTCTACAACACCAAAACAGGCAAAGGTATTCTTTATTTTAGGAGAATAGAAGACGTAATAATAGCCTCTAACCATCAGCCATTGTTTTGGTCGCCATAATTTTAAGAAAACCTTTTATTCCCCTTCTTTAACTACATTAGCGTGTGTATGTAGTGTTGTTAATAAATCGGGCGGCGCCATTAGTCCCGGGTTCGAGTCCCGGCGGAAAGCATGCGTCTTGTTGATTTGTGATGAACGCTGATGGATGGGGTGTGTGTAGTGTTACAGTTTTTTGGATGATTCTGTTTGTTGGTTCAGTTTTGTGGATGACGTTGTTTGAATATTGTTAGGTGGTTTATTAAATAAATTATGTACATTGTAACTTTGAAATATGATTTCTGCAACTCGTTATTTTAATTTGCGACTTCAGGGAAAAGTATCTTGAGTACAGTTAAGGATTGAAACAGTATTATTAAGCGACTTTAGGAAAAAATTTACATACACCGTAAATAATCAATTTATTTTTCGACTAAGTATATGTATACCTACTGCCAGCATTTTGAGTTCCAATGACGGTCCGAAAGTGTGACTTGCGCCAACAACACCTTCGGGAAACTTATACGAAAATTTAAAACCGTTTTATTCTGTGACTGTACATTTATTTTATGACATGATACCTATTTAAGATCACCAAATAATATATATTTTTTAATAAGATAAATAAGTACTGGTTCACTGTTTAATGTTCTACGAAACTCTATGCAAGCGCTTTTGTTTTTATTTTTCCAACACCAACATATAATTAACTGCCATAATTGCTAAACCACATGCCATAAACACATGCAAATGCTATGAGCGACATATCACTCTATATGACGTGTGATGTACGTACACTTGTCACATATATCCGTCATTATACTGATTTATGCGTCTTAGAACATCTGCTCGCCATATTAGAAACTGCAGTGTGTGAGCTTATCTTATAAGGTTCATAAATTAATCATTAAGTATGTTTGTGTGATGAGAAATAGGCCGTAGCAGAATTTTGCAAGATGAACCTAAAGGCCTATTTCTAAGTGTCCAGATAAGCACTATCTAATATTGTTTTTTTATTTGCAATATCATAATTTTTGTGGACCTTATCCGAAGGTGGTAATACAAGATGAGCAAATTTGACTAGTTATTCATTCTCTGAAGAAGTGGGCCTTAGTACACCACGGGGGCCCAGTGTAGGTTGGTAGACGTCACATGTTTTTGATTTGTTCTAGAACATGCTAGTTTTTCAAACAGTGGCTATGAATGGTGGAGGAATTTCAGTAGAACCGGGTTAAATATTTCTAGCAGTCGTTGTATGTAAAGTAGGTACAGACAAACGTAAAATATACCTATGCAACAGAAGGCAGATAAGATTGGAGCACCATGCCAAGATAGCTCCAGTAGACATAAGCCCTTTACAGTCACTTTCGACATGCCCAGAAAGAGACATAGTGACCCATTAAAGAAGACCCCACGCCAGAACTCGTAAGCGGCACGTACAAAGACACACTAGCTAATAACCGACACACATTTCATTAGTAAAACACACAAATCATAACAAAAGACACCGAACTTCAAGCTATCTGCCGACGCAAACATTTCAGGGGCCACTTGAAAGTTGAACTCTTTTCAACTTACCGCTGTCATTTTAAAGGTGAGTGCAGAAGGCCCATGCTCCTCTGAGACAGGAGAGAGAAATTTTGCACTTGATGAGATTTTGGTGACCCGGGGCTAACCGAGGCAGGCGTAATGTCATTGAATAGGATAATCACGAACTTTATAGTGTAACTTGATTGGTCAGCTCAGCGTTGCTTAAAGTGCAAAAATTTTAGACTAATTTCCTACATCTCTAATGTTCTCTTCCGGTTAATTGATCAATTGAGGGTCCCAAGATGATTATATTGTTTACCTAGGTTCCATTGACGATCAGGTCAGTTGCCACAATTCTGACTTACAGGAGTTGCCGCTGCGACTCTGCAATTCAAAATAGCATGGCGAGTTGCGGAGTATGACGCTCTTATTATTAGCTTTAGCGTTACTTTAAAAATGTTTCTTTCTAATTTTATTTATTTACTAGCCCATTTACTATTTCATAACAATTATTTATTAGAAACTTTATTTACATCACTTAAACAGGACAAACATATTTAAAACTTGAACAAAATGTAACTAAACCTATTATTTTGTTTCGTTTGCCACTGATGTGCGCGTCACAGCAACAACCAAGTAAACTTTTTACACGTATAGGTACATAATTATTTCTAGTGACAAAGCTCTTCCAACTCACCGTGGCGCCTGCGCATTCTGTGTCAACATGCGCACGCATCTCAAACAGCTATTTGTTTAGCAATTATACTATTTTATATGGTTTGATTATGTAGGAATGCTCTGATAAGTTAGTTGGTAAATAGATCTGCGGCACAGTTTTGCGTGGTTTAAGAGATTTTGTTTGTTGTTATGTTAATTTGCACAAAAAAAACACACGACATCAAAATAATTTTTGTCAAAGAGGGTTGTCGCTCAAAAACATGCAGTAGATATTCGAGAAGACCAATAATTTCAATTGCAAGCCTAAAACAGGTACCTACTTGAAGTTCTACAACATAACTGATATGCTCATATTCCCCAAAAAGTTTAAAACTATCTTCATTTTACTAAATCAACAACTCAACTACCGGCCGCCCAAAAGACCTTCATTTACTTAAATAAAAATAACATCACGCGACCCCTGAAATCAGTAAATAACTCCAAACATATACCTACTTGAAGTGTACTTGTAAAATTTATTGCCCCTTTGCTTAACCGACTTGGAAAAAAGCGATGAACAAAGAAAAAAAGCACAGGATCATTCTAATAGCGGGGCGAAGTGAATCAAATACTTTTCCGACGGGAAAGGGAAATAAAATAAATTTATTTGGCTCTCTGTTCTGTAAGTTTGAGAACTGTTTAATTCTTGAATCTTGTATTGGACTTTTTCAAGGCTTGAGTCGGGAGTTGGATTAGGCCCATTTGGGTGCCAATAGTTTGGCGGAAGTATTTTTGTTGTGAATAGTGATGGTTTACTGAATTATTAAATTTACATACTAAAAATATCTGTATTTATATCGATACAGTGTCATCTACCAGTCTTAAAATAATAATAAAATGTACAAGTATATAAAAGGCGAGGGGAAAGAATCATAGGTCATCACAAAATTCGTGTGCATCGCTGTCAACAGGAAAAGTGTCCATAAGGCAGGCAGAAATGCCACCTTGTACACCTACCGCTTGGCAATGTCTCGAAAAACTAAGTGGGTACTTGGACCCCTGGGCCCTTGAGTTTCAAACCCAAACGGCTCTAACATGTAAGTTCCAATTAGATGATATAATTATAATAATACTTTTAAGTTGATACTTAGATACTTTTAAGATTTAGAAAATAAAGACCTTCGAAACAAGCTGGAATATCTCCCAAATGCCTAGGTGAAGCAATTAATCTAAAGCTGCATTCATGAAGCAATGAACTTATTGATAACCACACCAAAATGAATGAAACAAATTAACCAATATTCTACAAAAAAACCCTTACTATTCAATGCGTTTATACCTTATGAGTGGCAACGTCGCAATTTAGTGTCATATTTCGTGGTTTTCAATTTTTATCATTTAATCGGAGCTATATTTTAAAAATCTGTTTAATTAACTTTTTAGAATTACGTGAAAGTGTTTAAAAAGTAAGTAACCGTAATGCTTACAGTTATTTTACAATGAAAATAACGCCCTGCAAGTTTCCAATGTGTTATTTGCTTATAAATAGAACTGTAAACGCAACGATTTCTTACCTTTTACACAGTTTTCACATAATTCTAAAAAGTTAATTAAACAGATTTTTAAAATATAGCTCCGATTAAATGATAAAAATTGAAAACCACGAAATATGACACTAAATTGCGACGTTGCCACTCATAAGGTATAAGCGCTCTTATTCAAAAAATAATCATGAAGCCATCAACTTTAAACAGCCCTGAAATCCGTCCATGTTTTTTTCACGCTAGTTTCTTCGTCCTTCGCGGTGGGGTTGAAACGATTACAAATAACTTTAACCCTGCCACCGCGAAGGAGTCCCAAACCTGTTGTTGAGTGAAACTCTGTTAACCCTCACACTCTCATATTCGTCAAATGGTGCTTTTCATAAATATGCAACACCCCATCACGGTTGTGCGTAGTGTTGCTAGAGTGAAATAGTTTTCACGGTAAACCTTCTAGAACTTAGATAAAAATATTTGAATGAAACACAGTGAGAAAATTTATAAATTCAACAAAAAAAAAATGATAACAACAACGTACATTTACGAGAAAAACATAACTAGGTACATACTTTCAGTTATAATAGGTCTTTCTTTACATAATAATTATGAAGTTGCTATTTGAAATGTAATAATTGATGTTTTTAAGGCAATAAGTTCTAAATTCAAATGGATTTTATTTAAACATTATGGAATTCTTTTTCAAATTCAGTCATTTCTTTTTTGATTAGTGATTTGTTTTCACTACATTTGAACCTTTTTCATCAATACGGACACGATAAAAATACGAGTAATTAAGGAATACGAGTTCCGTCGCGGTGGCAATGCCGCACAAATGGACTCACAACATTAATTACGATTACGGAGTGAACACTACAAACGAACGCACGAATCGTTATTGGTTTGAATGCTTCCGACATGGAAATTTTTATCTAAAAAATGAAGCCCATGGTCGCCCGAAAACTAAAGTCAACAACGACGAACTAAAGGCGATAGTGGATGCTGACTATCCAATCTACGGCTGAGTTAGCAGCAGCTTTCAATCATAGCATCAAAACAGTAGGTATTGGTCCATTTGCGTCGCATTCGCAAGGTAAAAAACTTGATCGTGGGTGCCGCACGAACTAAACGATTGCATGCGCACGCGACGAACGCGTTGAAGTATGCCTTGCGTTGTATAACAGACACAGAAACGAAGGGATTTTGAACCGCGTTGTCACTTGCGATGAAAAATAGATTCTTTTTGATAATCGTAAGCGGTCAACATGTTGGTTAGACCTTGGTTCAGCGCCTAGGCAATGCCCCAAACGAAAAGTTACCCCTAAAAAAGTCATGGTCACTGTTTGGTGGTCTAGTGCTGGTATAATTCATCACAGCTTCTTACCAAATGACACCAGCACTACTGCGGATGTGTACTGTGAGGAACTGGACACCATGATGGAGAAACTCGCAAATCTCCGGCTAGCCTTGGTTAATCGCTTTCGGTTTCGTTTTCTAAGCTACAAGAGATATTGTTGGAAATTTTGCGTCATCCACCGTATACTCACCAGACCTTACGCCGACAGTCTTTGAATATTTTTTCCAAAATTTGGACATCTCCTTGGCAGGGAAAAAATACCATACCCGAGAGACAGTACAAAATGCCTTTGAAGTGTTTGTTAGCTCCCATACACCTGACTTATTCAAGAAGGGCATTGCAAAATTACCACTGCGCTAGCAGAGATGCATCGACTGCATCGGTGCATATATATATATATATTTTTATTAGTATAAAAATTACTTCAACTATCTGTTTACTAAACGGCAATTTCATAGGTAAAGATTTAATATTTAAAGATAAATACTTTTACAAAATAATGTCGATACACTAACAGTATTTCTCAAGAACTTGAGAGTAGTCCATTCCTGCTGACTGACTATTAGTTTCAACCAGAGAAATCGGTACTTGTAGCCTCTAGGCAGTGTACAATATCGTCGACCAATCATCCTATCAAGTCTAATAGTGCTCAACCACAGCTTAGCCAATAAAAAAGTCAGTAGCTATTCGAAATTCGAACTTTAAAAAACCTTTATCAACCCTGGCAACCCAGCCAGGCCCGCCCTCCTGATTGTACCTAAATAATACATTCAATTTGCAAGGTCTGCACATCAAATACTTTGCTCGTGATAACCTCGTGTTTGGACGCGATCTTAGGAATAATGGCGTTATTTAGAGAGCTGCAATATGCTAAGATGGTAGGCTGTGGCATTAACAAGTCAGGAGATGGTTGTGTTTTAAACGAGTAGGGGTGCTGTGGAGCGGTGCATAAAGGGTTTTTGGCAATAAAAAAGTGAAAGGGTTACGATGCCATGTTAAAAAATAGGTAACTGTCACCAATATTGTTTTCCAGCACTGGTTAATATGCTTTCGTCAGAAGCAATATTATCCAATTAGACCAACGAAATAATTTTATTTCCATTATTTTGTACTTTTCTTTATTTGTTCATAGGATCCCAGGGTGAAGATACAATGTCAAATAAACCCTTTAAAATTGACTTTAAATTTCATGAAAACTTTCCATTGAGATTAACCATGGCCAGCGCCAAATCACTTAGCATTCCCCTATTTTCTACCGAGTTATAATATAAAATAAAAATTAAATATTTGTTCAGCTTTTTCAATTTCTAATCATAACCAGACTCCTGTCTATATCACCAAGAACTGCATGCAAAACTCAAGAAAAACAATCCAGAATAGAAAACTCCATGTCGCGACTCCATGGTTTCTCTAGAGCAAAATTTTACGACAGCAGCGCGGCTCTCTCCGCCGTTCTAGTGGCCTCTCTCAATTCCGCACCGCCTGGGCCGGCTGTTAAAAACGCAATGAATAATTATTTCGGGACCCCACCCGCACCTTTTGGCACGACTTAAACTTTCATTCCTCCTATTTGAAGACTCGGGTCATTTTGATTGACAAGCTTTTTTGGACAGAAAATGTAAAGATATATTTTGTAGTGTAGTAAAATATTACGTAGTACTGTCGACTCACGAAAATCTTTACCATATTTAGAACCTCGTCATAATAATAATTCGATGCCAATGACGACGAAAATGTTACGTATTAATTACATCAATTGGCAACTAACAAGTTTAGTGTGACAAATTCCAAAGTGATCAACGTTTTTGTACAGTGATCGTAACTACTTTTCATCCCTATGTGCCCATCATAATTAAACTCAATCTGATTGATTCATCATAATCTGGATCATTTTTAAGGATATTGTTAATCCATTGCTTCATATGTTCCAAAAAATTGTCCGCTCAACAACGTAAATAACGCAATGAATGTTGTTGAACTGTCAAAATGAAAGCCATTGTTACTGATAATGTAATACCTACGCAATTACCTTGCTGTTAAGTATTATTTAGTACTATAAATCAGAAAAAGTTCGTTTAGTAGCGTTCATAGCTATTTTATGTCAAAACATTGGAGTCGATTAACATTCGAGGATTTTATTTAGATAATTCTGCATCACTACTGCTCACCCCCTTACCCAGACTCGCATCTAATCAAAAGCCGTAAATCGCGATCAAAATTTATATTTTTAATTCTGCAACACTAATACATCAGGCTGATTTATGTCGCGAACTGGCAAAAGTTGTAGATTTATGGCGCCTCAGCTGAGGAGCCATCTTTCGCGGGACGGTGCAGCTTTTGGTGTGGAAGGTATCCATACTAATATTATAAAATAATGCGATAGTAACTCTGTCTGTCAGTTAGTCTGTCTGTCGGTGTCTGTATGTCGATCTGTATGTTTGTTACCTTTTCACGTCTTAACGGCTGAACGAATTTCAATGAAATTTGGCACACAGATAGACCATGAGCTGGGTTAGGACATCGAATACTTTTTATCCCGGTAGTACGTTCTCATAAAATAATTACCAACCTCCACGCGGGCGATGCCGTGGGCAAAAGCTAGTGTCATATGTTTGTAGGTAGGTATAGCTTTGAAACTGACAGCTGCACACATACAAAATATTAGACATACTAAAACGAGACCACCAGATGCATCCGTAGAAGCTTGTTTGCCTCCACGCCTATCAAACTTGGCAGTCATACAACAAACCGCACGAGAACATAGTAACAATACAATATAAATGATCACTATATATCACTCAAAATCAACACGCTTTTTAAAATCTCGCGTTGCAGTCAAACCCTCTAAAACAGGAATAAAAGGAAACGACCAATAAATCAGCAACACGTCGCGCTAGACAAATAAAACATGTATGAAACAAAAAAAAGTTGTATATATGTGTACAAAATTCGCAAAAAGAATTACAAGCAATAACATGCAGTAGTGTTAATATTGGATGCGTAAGAAAGCTGGTTGTTACAGGAAATAGCGTCTTATGCGTGGCGTGTTAAGGTCGACGTTGATGGCAGGAGACAGCGCGGTAGTGATTTAGTCCCTATCGGCCGTCAACCTGATTAATGTCGCTAGTAAATCAGCGGATTACGACAATGCGAGAAATGACGAGTCGCGGCCGGATCGCAAGCGATACTGGTGTGTGGTGTAAGCATTGGCCGCAAAACAAAAAAATATTTCTGACTATCTGCAAGCTAAAACAGTCGACCGTTTGGACAAACTAACCTTGTAAGATTTGTTTATTTCTTGAAGTACCTACTTATGTACCTATTCTGCTTTGTCATTTTCATTCCCGATTTACTATTTTATCTATCATTAGTTACTTATAATATTTCCTGTTTAGAATATGTGTATATAATATATATGTCGGCAAATAAATTGCTGTTCAAAAATGCAGATACCAAGATCAATTTAATAGAACTGAGTGCTGTATCTTTTAAGAGTCAGAATAATTGTTGTTTGAAAACTCGCTTCCGTCTCTCCCTTGCGCTAACAAGTCACTCGCATCGAATTATTGAGTAAACACGTACGTAATCGCGCGATCGTTCCATTTAGAACGAATGCAAGGGCATCGGGAGAAATGTCCTCCGTATATTTTCTAATATAAAAGTGTCAATTTCTTTTAATAGGATCTGTATGAAAAATATAGTTTTACACGCATGAAAGGTAACATAATCTTTACAAAAGATTTGTAAGAAGTTCATTCGAGTCAGCTTATCATCGAATAAAAGTTTCGGTCTTCTGTCCAACCGCTACGAAAAGCTCTTTGTCTGTTGCAGATAATCAATCAAGTTATTATTGCACTTAATCTAGTTTCTAAAATTCTAGCCTAATTACCGAACAATAAAATTATAAAGCCAATGCCCTGTATTGAAAATTGTTAACAAGTCAATGAACGCTATTAGTGATCAGTCAAATGGAAAATTCATCATATCAGAGCTTTTCTAATTGATTAACAAAAAGTAAGGCACAATATAAGGAAAACTGGGCAAGTATGGGGAGGCCTTTGCCCAGCAGTGGGACAACATAGGTTAACTAAATAATATAATATTATTAAAAAATATTATTAAGAAATGGGATAGCTACTGTCCCTTAGTTTTCCTTTTTTTTGTGTTCTTTTTTGCGTCATGTTTACCGCAAATAAACGCTTTCTTTTTATTCTTTCTTTCTTTCTAGTTGCTTTTTACGATACTCACGAGTCTTTGCAGCTTGACCGATTTATTATACTATGAGCCATACAAATATAGGGAAAGATAATAATTAATATAGTTTTGTCTCATCACTCATGTTTTGAACGTCATAAAACTGCGAATAGTGATATCATCTAATGACAAGTGGTAAATTAGAATATAAAGTCTAACATAGCATATTTCACTTTGATTTATATATAATGAAAACTACACATTTCGCACATCAGTAAATAATTTAATATGAATATGAAGAGGTAACGAGTAAAATGGTTTATAGGACTAATCCCATTTGGTTTTTGCAAAACCGGTTTATTTTACAAGGGTTTAGTAAAAAAGGATATGTAGTCGTATGTGCTATTAGTCTTCACAAATATATTTTTTTTATCACTTTAAGTACCGGACATATTTATGTATTTATTAAATCAATAAACTTTGTTATCTCTATATATTTAATTCTATAAAATTAACTAACAAACTATTATACTATAAAAACCTACCAACTAACCTCAACTAAAACTAATAACAAATTAAAATATGGCGTAGAAAAAGAGACTAGCGGCATTGCTACGTTGTATGGCAATGCTAAGCCTCCGGCCAAGGTCAAAGCCAGCCCTTGGGTCACGGGAAGTGTCAACCAACAGTTTGAAGATTTCGTTGAACAAACCATGAGCGCTCGGACCCCACGGACCGAGGGTTTCACCCCAAGCGGCACGAAAATATAATAGCCGCTAAGGTTATCATACTCTCGCCGCTTGAGATTTTCCGCAGCTGCCGCAGCAGCGCCAGCACAGCACGGTGAACCCGGTAGATGGGATGGTGCAAGAGTATCAACACACGCTGCGTCCCACATTAAACGCCTACCCACCTTCCAAGGAAATAAAGACATGCCGTCCGGTCTCTTGCCATCGTCGCGTCCCAAACCACTAGGTTCTAATACAGCTGGAACGCCGACGGTGACCTGAGCTCGTCGGATGATGTCATTTATGTTCGCGTGCCGTGCCAAGCCGCCCGCACTTCGGCTGCAAGACAGGCCGTGGTGTCCGAGGCTGTTAAAAACTTCACAACAGTGACAGCGATGAGGAGAACAGCAAGGGGCTCCTAGTCGCCGGGAAGCAGCGAGGCGGAAAGTAGTGTCGTCGAACAAAGTGCCTATGTTCGACGACGGTAGTGCATGACGCCAAAGACCTGGCTCCGACTTACCCACAGCCAGGCGCGCACGCTCCGCATTGGTGTCAAGTAAATTGTTTTGTACTACTCTGCGGGGCGGCTCATCCCATCGTCACTGAGAAGATGGATTGGCCCGTTTGATCTGAATTCGGCTAAGCGAGTCAGCCTCGGTGAAGCACGGCACATCAAAATTAAACAGTGTGGAGGCTAGGATTTTGCTGATTAATTTCTCAGTGCCGGAGACCGAGGAAAGCCGGTAAACTAATACTAGAAATTTTGCGGATACTGGTTGCAGAAATTTGGTAATATTGTTAGTTCTTCTCATTTTCAACAATATATGATTAATTACATATAAACTTAACATTTAACTTAATCGATAAACTTATCCTGTTGCAGCTTCGTGCACTGTTATACAATAAACAATGGTAAGCATTTTCAAAGTTGCGCAATGGCTCTCGATCATAGACGCCCTTGCGCATCCGGTCCACCCTAGCACCGTATTGGGTTCGTCAGCTTCGAAAATATAAGCCTTCCAAAAACACTGCGAAAGACATCAAAATCATGTTAGCCTTAAGACACATAAAAATATCGTTAAAATTAGGTACAATGTTTATTCAGAAAATGCGTGACAAAACACACTAACATCAAAAAACATAATTTTTATAAAAATCCCTCACAACAAAATACCACTCCAATCAATCACTCATAATTGCACACAATCCATAGAAAACTAAAATAAACTGAAAAATAAAATAAAAAAAACGACCCACACGTTCACAAGTTCGCGTGTGTGTGCACAACTACGTCACATTGTAACTGACAAATTGATTTATGTCGTCGAGGGGAGCACGACGAACCTAGCAAGTTTACGCTAAGTCCGACTCGGATCGCTCGCTGCTACATGTTTGAAATTTCGAACTTTTTATGTTTTTACATTTTGGTTGAGCTCGTCGAGGTCTTTTTGGAGACCTAATCGTAAGATTTTTAAAAGGGTATTTTAAACATAGTGGGTATTTCCGCAAAAATCCTTCAAAAGATGCAAGGATAGAATTAGTCTAAAGTTCATTGTATTGTGAGAATCTACGCGTGTCCTTCTTTGCATTTTCAACTTATTTCCACATTATTCTGGACGCTACGTAAATAAATTGAGATCTAGGTCTGCATTAAATTAAAATGTTAAAATTTTACGCCGTCTACGACTCGACTCTTACGTGATAGATATTTCTCAGACAGTCTCAGACTTAGGTACAAAAAGACATCCTTATTACAAAGAAACAAAAAATCTAAATATAGGTAATATAGGTTTTACATGGCCATATATATATGGCCATATATGTCCACTTGCTTATTTTTAAAGACGAAACAATAAAATTGTGATCAGCATACCTACCTGAATCTTTAATTTAACGATTGTCCTAGAAATCTAGATTTTTACTAAGCATTATTTGATCATTACGTGACGGACATACAGTCTTATCTACCAACACCAACTGAGTAACATTTTGGTTATATACCAAATTGTTACTTAATTGGTTACATTATAAATTTTTTACTTCAAATCAATTGACACCTAAAGTTTTATGGTTTGAAATACCATAAAACTCTTGGACACTAAAATGGTAGATTTAGTGGTGATCGACCAATCGTGTTAGCCTTGGTTTATGGCTTTTGACCATAAGACTTACGTCACCAATCCCGAGTGTCGTGTCTCGTAAAATAGATAAATAACGATTTTCGACTTTTTATTCGTCTTGATAAGATATATTTGTTATTATGTCTATATTGGTTTCGGTTACAGATTCAGAGTGGCCGGGCCTGTTTGATGGCCAAACTTTATGTTGTTTTTAATTAAAACAAATTGTTAAATCGTTAATTTTTATCTACATTGTTAGCGTTGTGTATTGGATCATTGAGTTCCCTTCAAAATGGTTGAGCTGAATGGTGCTGATCCATACGTCATGTTCGTGAACGGGCGCCGTCAGTAGGCACTGGTCATTTCTTAGCTGCCACGGCTTATTTTAATTCCATAATTGTTTTTATCTTTTTATTACGGACGCTTTTAACGTGCACGTCTTTCTACATCGTTCTCACATGTATAATTACAACATGAATGATGTAACCACTCTATTGTAACAATATTTTGATTTAAAAGAGTGTCCATGGAGTTTCTTGCCCGTTCTTCTCCATAGGTACCTACTACGCTTTGGAATGGGCAACTAGCTTCATCTTTCTGACTGACCGACCCCTTGACAATTCAAAAGTGCCTGTAATTGGTTTATTTGAAATAAATGCTTTGAGTTTGAGTTTGAGTTTGAGTTTAGCTTAAGATCTCTAATGTTTTCGGCTCCATTTCGATTCACAATAAAAAACCTATAAATTATTTACGTACCTATTTAATTTAAAAATCGAAATGTCGTGTCTGAATTTATACATATTTGATACTCTTTAATGCCAACGAAGTATGTAATAGTTCAAAGATTATGTCGCCAGATGGCAGCTGGTTATCATAATTCATCCTCCTGTCAATGTTTTTTTTATTCAACACTAAACAGTTAATATAAGATTGATTTTTCCTTGATTAAATTCTTTTAGGAAATATTAGTTATGCGTGACGAATGTCCGTGGTTCCTGTACCTCTCTTTTATAAAAGCGTTGTTGCAATAGGTATTGGGTTAAAACGATACTTGTTACACAGTTGGTAAATAATGGCCCTATGTGTGTTTGTTATGGAAAATCATCGTATATTGGGTTGGTAACTTTTCTCTATGTTCAAAACATGAGGAAGTTTATCGACAGTTTGATGAATTTTCCGACTTTTCATCGGTGTCAACTGTTACTTTTAAAGAAACTTAATAACTGCAGCTGCTTAAAAGCCACTTGTATCATGCCACTTAAATCTAAAAGCCTGTTCTTTTGATGAAAACCTAAGTATTATTTCACTCTTACGGTATCCTGAAATAACAGGACGTGAAACTCTTCATATTATTATGTACCTCGAAGTGAGGTGCGAGCAGTGTAATGTAGGACACATCATACATATCTTCAAGCCCAATGTATTCTAGTTGTAACAGGCACGGGGAAATATCAACAAAACACTTAGTAAATGGGCAAATTCAGTCGCTGACTGAGAAAGAGTCGTTTTGCAGGGCAGTTTGTAATTCTTATGACTATTGTAAGTTATGAATAGTGAAGTTTTTCCTATTTCGCGGCTATTTTTATCGTGGGCGGAACATGGCAAGCGGGGTCTCCTTTTAAATTCCAATATAATAAGCAATCCTTTACCATTTTCAATAGCAAAATGCCAGCATATAATATCAGATCCAGCCATCTAACTTAACACAACATATTATATTGAAGTACAATGTCATAAAATGGTCCAAATTACGCGGGCCCGATATCCAAAAACAATGTCCCGATCGACGTGAAACTACACCACATTTTCAACCTTATTTCGTATACAATAAAGTGACTTTTATGTATTGTAGCTAACGAATGCAACTACGCGACTGAATAAGTTTTTTTCAATTATAAAAGACTTAATTTGTTGGAGAGCCACCAAGCGATTTTAAAGCGTTGCGTTTAGGTATAAGGTTGAGAATCTCTTGTAGATAAAAATGATATATGACCTACCAAAATCAAAAAGGTTATCCACGAAAATGTTAATATAATAGTTGCTTCAGTGCTACGGGTTTTGTTGGCGTGAAGGCATAAATCAATTTTATGGCCTCATCTAAATCAAGCGCGTTTTAATGGGCGTCCCCCGTCATATCATAGCGTAGTATGATAATTTACTGCTACTATGTGACGAATGTTAGAAATAAAGGGCCCTTCGACCACCCCCCTTGGCCCCCTTGGTCCCCCTACGTCGTAGGGATTAGTTTTATGCCCTAAACCGTTGTCGTAAATATGTCAGGCGTATCTCGGGCCTTCGGGAGCTGTGCCGTATGAGATAATTTTTGAATTTACTTTATTATTAGTTTTGGAAGGTGGGTTTGGTTAACTGGGGCATGATGGTGGGACTGGTTTTTTTTTTGTTTTCGTCCTAAAATTATGGAAGGTTGAAGATTGACATTGATTGAAGTACTAACTAGGAAGAATAAGTACCGACATTTACATATTTTTGTTAGTGGTCATTTTGATTTTGCTTCCCCAGCTGACCTAAAAAAGGGCGATTTACAATAGGCAAGAATATTAATTTCAGAATTTCCCATTTTCCTAAGTATATAAAATAAGTAGGTCCATCTAACTCCCATCCGTTTTCTGAACTACACAAAGAAAAAGAGGTACAGATGTAAGGATTCGAACAAGCAACCTTGAGCACGAAAAGCTGCAGTTCACTCCGCCACGCCACCCCACCCCGCCCCTATGCAAGCTAAAAACAAAATGCGATCGCTCCAATTCTTACTCCTGCAGTTCCGTCAAAACTTTAGAATGTATTTTCGTTTAAATCATTCCCACAATAAAGGAAGACATTCTAAGTTAACACACAACTTAATAATATACTTAACTCATGCTTAATGCTCTGAGAAGATAGCAGCACTCGCATTTCTGAGTAAGTTATTATAAGGGCGTGTTAAAGTAAAGGATATAGGTCAGTAGGTCTGCAGGCAACGGGTTAGTTTGTCAACTTTAAACTCTTGCAAGTTATTTTTATACATGGATTTAGATTTGATTTATTTTATCTAAGTTAATTAATTCTAATTTGAAATCTTACGGACGCAATGCCGCTGATATTATGGATTATTACTTTTTAGAACTGTTTCAAAGTCTGCTTAGGAAATCTCTTATTACATGGAACTCTAACTAGCTTTGGCCCTCCGCTTCGCCCAAGTGGAGGTCAGAACTTATCTAACGGGACCGCACTAACAGAATAAAAGAAAGAAAGAAAGAATAACGTTTATTTGGGCACAGTTCGTGAAACACAAAATACAAATAAGAAAATAAAAAAAGTAATTAAAGTAAGTAGTTAGTAGTAAGTAATTAATTAAAAAAGTATCCTGTTTCCTAACACAAGTCATGGTCTATCTGTTTGCCAAATATCATCTAAATCCGTTCACCCGTAAAGGCGTGAAAACTTCATAGACAGAGTTACTTTTGCCGTAATAATAAAAAAGTACTATAGGTAATTGGTACAAAAACATAAGCAAAGCTACAGACATATAAGATCACATATTTATCAAAATACACTTTTTTGAGTAGGTACAACCTCTGCCCACCACGAAACAAACATGCCATGGACACCTCAGACAAAGGCGTGAGACATTATCTCTGAGGCTGTAATAAAATACTTTGATTTGACGAACATACAGTCGTCAGTCGAGCCAGATTACAATAGACTGGGCAAGCGTAGGAAAGTATAGTTAGATGGTGTTCCGTAGGGTAGGTGTATAGTAAGTTATACAGGTTGGTTATAAAAAGGTATCAATATACACCCCTGGTTCCTGAAAGCCAGATGTAGTCGTATGTCGTTTGGTGGACCAAGTGTCTAAATCAAACAGACAGCGCCATTTCTATCTAGGTATTTAGGTTAATTACAAACAGTAAGAGAGTGAACTTCATTTTCACATAAGTCCAGATCTTTACTCATTTCAATCAAAGTAACTGTTTTTGTATTTCAGGTTAGCGAGTGCAGTGCTTGCGCAATTTGTAGAATCTAACCTCCAGTTTCTGCATAACATCAATGTAACATGTTAAACATAGACATGTTTTAAGATATTTAACTGGTAAAATGAATGTTTCGATACCCATTACCATGAATGTGTATGTAACCAAAGCTATTATGTGGTTTGACGTCAGATTGACCAACCAGAGAATTAAATGGCTTTTAGAAATCTGGGTAAAGGCTACCTACTCTAAGGACCTGTCAACTAGGCATCTACTAGTCTGTTAATTATGTCTCCTAGTACAAAATGCTTTTAAGTGTCGATAACCTCAAAGTGTAGGGCATCGCCAGGACATGTGATTACTAAGTAGCGGTTTACAAAAGACTTAGGGACAGTATTAATTATTAGCTACTAGCTTTGGCTTCGCCCGCGAGAAGTCGGAAATAGTCCCACTTACCCATATGTTCCTACTACCAGGATTTAAAAAAAAACTTATGTCTTAACTCAGGTCACCGTCTAGCTGTGTGCCAAATTTTATCGAAGTTACAAACAGACAGAGTTACTTTCACATTTTTAATATTAGTATGACTGCTATGGATCCTCACCGATTTATCTTCTTCTTTTTTATTAGATCGTCGTCCTTGGTGGTTCGGGAAGCCGCTGAAGTAGTATTTTGAATTAAGATGACCGACAATTATTGGAGTTTTGTAGCTATATAGGTAAGTAGAATTTCCATGCTAAAATATTTTCTTCCATTTAATTGTCTAGCTCAGAGGATGTACTTACGTATTATCTCCGCCTTGTCATTTCCTAGAAATCTCCCATTTCCACTTCTAGACAACAAAACCTCTCACCAGCGGAACCCCAAAAAACAATGACCTCATTCGCTTAACGTGTAGGCAAAATATAATAAGCAACATGAAATTTATGTCGGACATAAATTTCATTAATTACCTACAGCAATGATTAATGACCTTATCTATGGTATATTTAACGAAAATAATCATTATTATTGAATAACAACATATCGTTCAGATGGATATATTGATAGTTTCAATTGATTAAATTGTGAGAAATGCGATGGTTTTGTGATAGTCATTAGTTTTGGGACACAGTGGGAGTGGTTTATGGGTTTGGGTTTTGTAAAGGCCCCTTTTTCGGTTCCGGTGAGAACGGTACCAAAAAGAGGTACCGGTATCGATCGTAGAGGTATCTGAAGAGTTATATTATGCGCATTTGCAGTATGTTGAATTAATAATACAAATAAATAAATCAGCCTATGTTGCCTCACTGCAGAGCATCGGCTTCCCATATTAAATCTGTCTATAATTAATGTTTTATGATTATGTCCATTATTCATCACCTGATTAACAAAGAACTAAGCATATACTCTCTGAAGCTGCGTGAATGTAAACAAATTGTATCGAAATGGCTTAAGACTAAAAGCTATGATGAAGTTGAGTCAATGGTAACAACGGTTCGATGAGCTGACAATAGTTATATCGCGGAGTTTACAGTTAGTGGATGAGGCTACTTTAGGCTTCTTCCGATACGCATGCATACGCAATACGGCACATCTTCATTCATTCTCACACACCTTACACTACACTACACTACTAGCGCGCCTCTTTGTCTTTTTGTTTATTATTTAAGTCAGTGTTCTCATCATAATACATGTTGTTCAATTACTTAGTTTTCTTTTGGAAAGCGATAATTGGAAGGGCGGAGTCTCCTATCACAAGCAATTCCTTGCATAAAAGTAGAGTCCAAATCATATATTGTGACGCAATTACGTATTTTTATATTTTTTTGTTTATTGTAATCTATAAATTCGTAATGAGAAATTCTGTTTCTTGGAGTTCATTGGCATGCAAATTGTTTACGCTAAATTTAATTTACACGTAATTTGATTATAAGACTCACCTTGATTTTTGATAACCTACTGCGAACGTCACTTCTAATTTGTACTAACTTTCACGACTTCAAAAGATATCTTCTTGATCGGCGTAGTCTGTAAATGGTCAAAAAGTTTAAATGTTTGGAAAAGTCTTGGAAATGTCAATATCTATTTATCTTTAACTAGCTTCTGCCCGTGACTCCATCCGCGTGAAATTTCTTGTTTACCCCCCCCCCCCCCCCCCCCCCGCCCCCCCCCGCCGCATACAAACAACTTTTACCTCTTTATAATATTATTATATTATGTGTAGATTTCGTCAATTATAAAGACTAAATGCTGCACTAAAAGTAGCATTAAAGTGAGTTCACAAACTGGAATCTAAAGTGACACATTGACCATTTGATGTCGGTAGCTCATAGATCAGGATCTGTCTGTCGCTCTGACTGAAATAAATAATGACAGCATCGAACATGGGATGGTTTATGTGAGATAAACACAAAAATTCCATTATTTTGTAAAAAAATAATGAGTTATAAAAAATGCATGGAGATGAGCTTTGATAAATGATAAATGATTTTATTTCTGTAAGTAGGTTTGAACAAACACTTTTACACGTCAATCATATTTCTTTTTAAACTACATGGGGTCGGCGTTTCCTATCTGACTACTCTGAGAAGAAAGGCCGAAACAAACTCAGAGGTCACAGTCTCTTTTAAAGTCCAGACAAAATCTTGGTCAGGTCATGTGAAAGCTATGTAGATCGGTGTCTGCAATGGTCTTTTGAGGAAAGAACCACACAGATTGAGTGGACCTGTCCAGTCAGTGCACGCAATTGTCAGTAATCGTGCAGCTCAACTTAGACTCAAGGAGCTCAACGATTCGACGAACAATACCAAAGAAAGGACATTTGAGTAGGCCGCATAAATTACTCAAACTGTCAGATCATGATTACGTTGAGAAAAATACAAAAATAAATATAAATAAATCAATGACCAACATAGTTCTCACATTCACAATAATTAGAATAATATTATAATAATCTTTGAGGACCATGTAGATTTGTGTCTGAAATGGTCTTTTGAGGAAAGAACCACACAGATCAGTGCACGCATTTGTCAGTACCCGTGTAGCTCAACTCAGAACTTAAGGAGCTCAACGATTCGACGAACAATACCAAAGAAAGGACATTTGGGTAGGCCGCATCAGTTACTCAAACTGCCAGAACATGATTAAAACTGCAACAAAAACACACATAGTCCTCACATTCACAATAATTTAAAATAATATAATACTTTATACAGTAAATATTAGTGTCATTGTATATGTAAATAAGTATAGATACTTATGTCAAAGATTAAAAGTAAAAGTAGTTAGCGAAATAAAATAAATTAACATTGCGTGTGCTTTATTGGAGCAACTCAATCCCAAGCCTTTTTGTCCTCAATATAGTCTTTGACAGTATAATAGGCATTCTGGCATAGTTTCCTTTTTATAAAAGATTTGAATTTATTAAGGCTTAGTGCTTGAATGTGGCTAGGAAGTTTATTATAAAAACGTATACATTGGCATCTAAACGAGCCACCTATTTTCTTGAGCCTGGTAGTAGGAACAACAAATTTGTGCTTGTTCCTAGTATTTAAATTATGGATATCACTGTACTTTTTAAACAGATTAATATTTTTATGTGCATACAAAAGATTTTCATAAATATACTGAGAAGGCACAGTCATTATATTAATCCCTTTAAATTTGTCTCTGAGGGAGTGTCTGGGACTTAATTTATAAATTGAACGAATTGCCCTTTTTTGTAAAACAAAAATCGTCTGAATATCGGCGGCATTTCCCCACAACAGAATACCGTACGACATTACACTATGAAAATAACTAAAGTATACTAAACGGGCTGTCTCTAAATCAGTTAAACCACGAATTTTCCTAACGGCGTATGCTGCAGAGCTAAGCTTCTTTGACAATTTATCTATATGGGGGCCCCATTGAAGCTTGGCATCCAAAGTTATGCCTAAGAATACTGTGGTATTTTCGGGTTTCAAGTCTTCACCCTTTATGAGAATACTTGTTTCTACTTGTCTAACATGAGGTATCGTAAACTTAATACATTTCGTTTTTTTCTCGTTAAGAAGAAGGTTATTAACATTAAACCAGTTAACTACTTTTGCGAGGGTACTATTTACATTGTCAGTAACCAGCTGCTGACGTTTGAGTTTAAATAAAAGTGAAATGTCGTCTGCACTATATCATGTTCATCCTTTATGAGGTAAGGCAAGTCATATAAATAAATAAGAAATAAAAATGGACCTAGAATTGAGCCTTGAGGGACCCCCATTCTTACTACCGATCCGGGAGATCTTTTCCCGTTAACGTCAACTCTCTGAATCCTATCACTTAAATAAGAAGTAAGAAGATCCAGAGAGGCGTTCCGGAATGTTCCGTTCCGTTTGATCACCACATCATCATCACTTAGCTGTAAGTTGTTCACTTCTGGTCATAAACCTCAACCAAGCAACGCCACAATCGGTCCCGTGCTTTTAGCATTCAGCGGATTCCCCCGACCTGAGCAAGGTCCACCTTGTGGGAGGCCTGCCCTAGGACTATGGCTAAGTTGTTACTATGATTGTGACGTTATTCGATATTTGTATAACTGTATCCTGTGTTCTATTTCTTCTTTTATAGTTTTGATTTGTGCTCATGCTCATGCAATTCAGAAGTCTTCATAAACTAAGGAGCATTTGATATTGTTCTGAGAGCTTTATTTTGAAATGGCTGAAGAATTTCCACATTTGAGTTCCTCGCAGAGAGTCCCCACAGCTCAACTCCGTATGTCCAGACAGACAGTTTTCGGAGAAAGATGTTAAGCTGGTCACGTTTTTTCTCTATGTGGTATCTTCACGTTTGTTTCCTGTCGAGATGTTCGCCGAGGTAAGTACTTAGCTGTCATCTCCGCGTTGCACAGGTGGGCCAGTCATCTTTTGATCTTTGTCACCTGAGAGAGTAAATGTCACATGGGTGGACTTACGGAGCCCTGGGGTAAGCCGACCTCTATGTTGTAGAATTTACAGTACCAGTCATTAATTTTTACCCGGAAAAATCTGTCTTCTAAGTAAGACTTTAATAGTACGTACAGATTATGTAGCAGTGGTTTTTTATCTTAAAGTAACCCAGGGTCAGACTTTGTCGTACTCTAGCTGTACATCCAGGAATAACGCCGAGCAGTACTCCTTTCGTTCCAGCTCCTCTCGTATCCCATTTACCACTATATGCACCTGCTCCATGGTTGAGTGCCCTATTCTGAAGGCCTGTATGACGACACAAGGTGCAGCGGTTTTCCTGGCTTCAGAATCATGATAAATTATCACTTTCCATATTTTCGCAAAATATTCTGTCCTCAAAATTTCATTAAAGAGCTGTGTTATGAAGACGATGGCTGTGCTTGGCAGTTGACGTAGGATTTCGGCAGTTATAAGGCAGTATTCAGGAGCTTTATTTAGTTCGAGACCGTATAACTCTCCAGATCTCGCGAGGTGGGTAAACTGAGTTGTAGATCTGTCTCCAAATAGTTTTGGATCTCTTTATCGCTTGATGTGTCGCCAGAATTGGGAGTGAATACATCGGCCAAGAAAGATCCAAAAGCCTCGTCAAGTTCGTAGTCTTTTCTTGGCCATGCATAATTTCATAGCTCTAAAGGATGCTGAGCAGTTTGTGGCTGTGTCTATTGTGGGTGTATTGGTAATGTAGCAATTACTATGGGAAGACGAGATTTCTCCCATATGATGTACTTAAATTTAAAGCTACTAACGATAATATTTAGTACTCGAAAGTACCAAACTAAGATCACAAAGATTATTATGTTGTCCCTTCACCGGGACTTTTACGACCTTCCATAAACAGCCTACAATATTTTGATTACGTACAAAATTTTTACCAAAGGAATCACATCCGAGAGAATTTCGGTTTCTTTTCAATGAGATGAACCACTAAACACTTTATGGGTATGGAGGCCATAATAAACCACGCGAAACATTTAAATAATTACATTACGACTTTGTCGGGTGAAAAAAGCTATAAAACGACTTCAATTTTTACGAGTTTTTTACCGATTGAAGGGACTAATGTGCACATGCGTAGATTGTGTTTCCTTGGTTCCATGTCTTCTTGCAGGCTCTCACTCTTGTATGTAAGATCAGATAAAAATATAACCGTTGATAACTAACATCACAGCCTATTGCTGCCTACAGGTACAGATACGAGTAGGTATCCAAATAAAAATGTCCTAGTTTTTTTGAAATATAAAAACTTGTAGTAAAAGACCCATGCATAGATTATAGATATCGATTTGAAATATCCACTACCATTTGGCGGCGTGCAATTATTGTTTAGCTGAAGGTATTCGATGAAGATGTACAGGTGGGTTCGGTCACTGGTCGGCTGGCCTTCATCCCAGAGCCTCAATTCCTCCAGGATCTCTCTGTTTTCAGACGATGAGCTGATAAAGTGCATCGCTCAAAATGTACTTTCGTATGGAGAAGAATGGGCAAGAATCTCAAATACAGGCCTAGAATACAGGCCTAGAATACAGACCTAACCTAGCTAGGACATCAGATCTTAAAATTGTATTGTTACCTACTCATCTCAGATGTAAACTATTCCTAAGTTGTCATCCTACTGTCCTACCTCTTTTTATGAAATAAATATGAATTTGAATTTCTTTCTTCTTTTAAAATGTTTTATATACATTAATTATACAATTAAATTAGCAATCAGTTGGATTTTGTAGACTCTAGATGGTCCTATGAAGCTAGACCAGCATGTTTCCAAGCATTCTTATCTTGGACTTAATCCTATAATTTGTAAAGTGTTTGTTTACAAAGTGTACTTTTATATGAGTTTTATGTGTGATCGGGAGTGACAAGTAGCCAACAGCAGAAATAAAGACTACTGTCTATGATCTTGTCATCCCATTGTCACCTGTACCGACATTTTTATAATCTTACTCTCTCTAACAGAGAAGGATTATTTTCTTCCCATACACGGGAGCAAAAAATCAAAATGTAGCATAAATAAAAGCCGTAGCATAAAGCGGTCCATGAATAACTCATAGGATTGTTTCATTTCATTTTATTACGCTGTGTGCCAGTCACACAGAATTTTGTATAATACACGAATGTGCAAGCTATAAAAACGTTGTTTTTATAGGTTTAATAACTTCACTACGTATGTTGCACTAAAATGGCTAAATTGTAAGCTTTGAGCGATCGTAGCGGGCTATGAATTTATTATGAGAGTTGAATTTTATAAGTGATATAATATTATTTGTATTCATATAGAGAGCTCGAAATTACTAAAATAGTATAGACCATTTTTTGTTTTAAATATAAATGATCCTTTGTTAATGTTGAGTTTGTCAGACAACATACGCTTACAGGCTCTATCCGTTTTCATTCCTGCCTTCATATTTGATAACGAGCAATGCTTATATTCAGCAGCTGACTGTTCCACTACCGGGCTTCAAAGTGGTTTGGTGATAACGGTGAGATATAAATGTGAACTTTTCGTTTCCAACGGACCCGAAACATTTTCTCAACTGATACGGTAAGAACAACAAGAATCCTGATGTATTCTACCCTTTAACATCTCTTTCATTCCCTATCATCACAATAAGCCCTCTTAATAAGTTAAAATCCTCCAAAAAACCAGTACAAACTCTTTTCCCAACGTTATTGCAGATCGCTGACGTGACAAATGCCGACGTTGACGTTGCAACGCTGACGTCCGACGGTGCGACCCTCGGCGGGGGTGAAAAATGGGCCGTGTAATGCGGCCTTTATTGCTAAATTAATATCATTCAGGGGACTGATTTTTGATTGGTTATTGAAAAATTTGCAAGTATATTCCGACATAAATGTTGGGATTTATTTGTACATTTTGGTTGAATCACTTTGGCATTAAAGGCACTATTGCAGAATTAGCCTTGTTTGCCACTAAGCGGTTTATTCTAAAATTTGAACAATGCTCGATTGAACTATTTTAAAGATACTTTTCCTAGAACAAGTGTAATGGCAGAGAAAAGAGCAATAGAAATAATTAAGATTTACTTGAATTATTGAAGGGCGCTAAGCTTTTCAGATATGTTTTTTGTAATATAGCTCCCATAATAAGAAGAATTACAAGTTCACAGCAGACGTTCAAGTTTAAATTCCTTAAAACAAAATACTTTCATATAAACAGTTTCATCCAAGAACACTTCAACCTCACCAAACACACTCACAAGTAACCGAACATTAGCTCAAACCTTCCTAACCCTCAAAAATCACTAAATAACAGCCGCCAGCACCAGACACATAACTCACCCCCACCCACCCGTCATATTTCCATCATATGCGAGCAAAAATACAACTAGATTCATTATCAGCCCGATACATCACCCCCTGTAATGGCCGGGGGTGAACGTGGACCGTGGGAGGGGGCCAGGTTGATTCATAACCAATAAATCAATGGACTAGGGCGAGGTAATAGTCCAAATATTGTGCGCATACTAGGGTAGGTCGGAAAAATGGTCATCCCTTAAAGAAGGTTGATTTGTGCGTAATTTTCTTTCTGGTTTTTTTTTTGTTTATGTTTTGTTTACTTTGATGCGGGTGGTGTGCTGGGTTTGGGATCAGTAGCGGTTGTAGTAAGGTAGTGAGGGTATTTTGGCAGCTTTCTCTAAATTTTGTGGATGGTGTAGAATTAATGAGACACGAGGGGTAAAGTTTTGTATGATAGTAGTTGTGTCGATCACATATTTTATGAAGCTTGAATAGGGTACAAATAAGATCCACAAACAATAGTACTCTAGTGATGGTATTATTACTTTCATGCAATGGCTCGTGTCGAAGTTGCGATGCATGGTCAAAAAAATATGATCACTCACGCACACAACACATACTCATGACATTCACATATCATCGAAAATCTTAAGTAAAAATGTTCTAAAGCATTAATATAGATACAAGTTATAAATAAGATACCTACCATTCAACAACTTGTAAACTCCATGAAATACCACTCGTTTTACACAAAAAAAAAAAAATCACCAACACTATTATTGCACCATTACCACCAAATTCCCAGCTAACCCCTAAAAACTCCAGCTATCAGGTGCCACGTCGTTCACTTTACGTATCTCCTCGTCGATCGACAATCCTTCGTCAGTCGTCAGTGTCCCCAACTGTATCTCTGACGTACGTCACTCAACCAGCGAACGATTGAATAAAATGTCTATTTTACACTTACACCACTGTTTATTTGAGTACTGGGCGTACATTTACATAATCAAATCTTGTGATTTATTGATAATTTAAGATGTTATTTTTTTAGATTAATTTGTAACTAGTTACTGGTTAGTCGTGATATAATTATTTCCAAGATTCGATTACACGTCGTCACTAAAAATACTTTTTTATAACATTTTTGTATAAAATAAAGTTACGTAAAATCATTTTCAATAGTAGACGTCTTCATACAGATTATCAGACGAGATATTTGAAGCATTTCTTATTATTGGTCGATCGGCGATCCTTCGTCAGTTGTCGCGACTGTATCTGTGACGGGCGTCAATCAACTCGCGAACGATTGAATAAAATGTCAATTTTGTACTTACGCTCTTGTTTTTGTGAAGCTTTTAGAGTGGATTCGGTTTCATAGGACGGTGTTGAGTGTTTTTGTCGTAATTCTACGTTATTGAAACTGCTAGGGAATTGATATTATTATTATTTGTTAAATGGTAGTTAATTCTGAAAACGTTAAATCGTTAACTAACGTTTTAGTTTTCTTCTAAACGAAGTATAATACACCGTGTTTGGTTACACTTACTGCTGTTTTAGCATTTTTTATTTACTTTTAGGGTTCAGGTAAGAAACCAGGATGGTGAAAATTCAAATTAAAAGTTATATTTGTCTTTGAAAGTAATTATGAAAAACGCTGATTCAGCAATCTTAGGCACACTTTGAATTAAAATTATATTCCATAAAAAACATAAAACTTCCTCTCCCTTAAGCTAAAACTATTAATATACCCACAAGAATCCCAAAAACGCGATAAAAGCATCAATAAACATGGCAAGTCACTACTGAACCATTTGAAACGAAAAAAAAACAACAGATGCTGACAAAAGAAGTCTTTTGTCAGCTCGCGCGACTGACATTTGTCAATCAACCCTCGCGCCTGTCAGCTGTCAATGACAATTAATGGCCGCCCATACAAAGTTTTATGGCTTTTATTACCCGAATTGTATGAAAATGATTAATGCAAGCACTAATGCAAATCCACGCGAGCGACGCACGTAGGCACTTATTGTGTTTTCGTAGTTTTGTATATAATTGATTTATTGCGAATTTCGCAGTTATGTCCTTGTGCGTGGTGACTGTGGGCGGAGTAGTCTGTGTAGGTCATTATTACAAATGCTTGGTATGAATGAACGAATATATCTTGAAATTGTAGACACTCGAATGTAGATGTACCTGATGGTTCCTGAGACTAATTAATGATGATGTACACAACGAAAGCAATTCTAAGTCCGTCATCGTAATTCTATCATTTTCTATACAACTATTACTAGTAGATAGATAAAATGTTAGAATGTTTGCGGTTCTTTGAGAAGCCAGAGTGATAGGATTAACTGAATTTAGTATTATCAAAACAAATATATTGTGACCCATTTAAGATAACAAAGTAGTGATAGATAGTGTATGCACTGACCGATCCTAACATTCTTTAATTGGCCCACCTAGCTGTCCCAGTGCGGGGCACAGGTCAGGCACATTGAGTGCCATCGCCACTCGATCACAGCGTGTTCTCGATGTTAGACTACAGTACTACATAGTACATAGTTCTAGTTTCTTTGCAATGTTTTTCTTCACAGTAAGTTTGTGGCCTCTTAGATTTAAATAAGAAGTCAAGCCAGGTCTTTACTACAAATTGATGGAAAATCTTCCTGGTCACTCTTTCGTCTTATCGATGATTCCATTTAAAAGTTTTAAATATGCTTCGATCAGAATTTGTAGGCCACTAAGCCATACTGATTACTGAACCATTAACTGTAGATCGATACTGTAGATAGACTGCTGTTAAAACACTTTGTTTTGAAGATTTCCCCCACTTTTCATCATTTTGTACATATTTATACCTAACCTCTATGCGGGCAAAGCACGAAATACATAATTTTTCAACATGATGCCTATTACATAAAGTAGGTACTCGTTAATACTTCGAAATAGGTTTTCACAAAAAAAGTATGATTAAAAATATTTGTATTTTTACAATAACAAAATAATATTAAATAAAGTACATTTCAAGTTCTGAATACAGTAAAAGGATCGTGAAAGTTAATATAATCCCGAAGCAAACGTCTTGTGAAAATAATTAATATCGATTTCGAGACAGAGCGACTGTACTGCTCAGCTTTGGTGTGGCCCAAGTAATAAGAGAATAAGATCCAGCGGGTTCTTGCATATTCAAATAATTATGAGTTAATTCTACACTTAACTTCACTTCTACGGAACGCTTTAAGAAACACAGGGAGACTGAAGCTTGAAAAAAAAAAAGAAACAGGGATCAATATCCCTGTTTCTTAAAGCGTTCAATGTCAACGACTAAGTAAGAAATATCGACCATTTTGATGATCAAAGATGAAAGAGAACTTTGTTGATTTTAAATACTCCTATTCGATTTTAGGATCTGATGAAAACGCCTGATATTAATAATTCCACTCGCTTTGCTATCGGAAAACGTAACTTCCCTAACTGCGTCTTGGCAACACTCTTGATATCCCGTATCCTTCCCAAGTCCTTTGTACGGCATGGAATGTGAAAAGCAACTTATTGCTTATACAATGCTATGTTTTTTTAACATTGGTGTTCTAAAGCACACTTCTAACAACTTGTGTTAACAAAATAATGTTTATGCTTTGTTCTAAAAATAGCTCACAATCCGCCCTCCTCTCTCATTTTACGTCTCTCGTCAACGTCACAATTTCATTACCGCCGAGATCCACGTCACGTCACATCGCGTCACGTCAACTCGCGTCAGTTCCCGTCAGTTGTCACCCGGCCGTCACTTACCTGCCACCGGCGGTTTAGACAGTTCGTTAATTAGACGGTAACTTGATGTGTTACGTGTTTTTAGTTTGGATAATGTAGTTTTAGTTTTGTTGAGCTGTGTTGAGCATTTGGGAATAAAGAGGGATTGTTGGATGTGTGGGTTTTTTATCAGCATGTTCTAGTTTGATAGGAAGTAGGTATTTTTTAAACTATACTACCTAGTTATCCGCTTTTCTGTAAAGCTATAAACAGGTAATTGGGGTAAGGAAGAGTGTTGGCATCAACTAAAGTGTGTAATAGTAAGTTTCCTTTTATGTTATTTTGTAAGGAGCAGCAGCAGGCAGGCCAATTAAAGTTAATATGTAAGTGTCGCCTACAACAGGGGAAGAGTTCAGACTCAGATGTTCAATATCTGATCATAGAATAAAGTATATTATAGTGTATCACCATATTATTTAAATGTCTGTACATTTTTAAAATTGAAAATGTGAAGTTTTTTTTTATGTTTCAGGTTCTACTAGTAATTTTTAAAATTTTAAAAGAATATCAACTTTTAATCGTAAGAATGTTAATAACTCACTTTCGATAAAAAAAAATATATCTGGCACTAATGTTAGGAAGATATTTTTTTTATACTATAAAAAAAATATCTTCCTAACATTAGTGCCAGATATTTTTTTTTTATATGAAACTATTTAGGTACATGTACTTACAAGAAAGGGTTATTTATGATAAACACATCGCAAAAAAAAAAACATAACAAGAGCTTGTCGAAAAAAAGCTATTTTTTAAACATGTCCCCGAAAAATTTCCGCAAAAAATCAATAAAATATTCAAATCTCCTAAACTATCGAAAATCGCGGAACATACCTACATGGGGTATTTTCGGATACCCCTTATAGGTATGACGAATCATTTTTTTTAGTTGACCTCACTATGTGGACCACCCTGAATATAACGTAGTCCTCTCAGTTACGTCTTTCCCTTAATATTGTATACATAATATGTGTATAATATATATATACATATGTACAGGGTCAAATATCTAAAATCCATTTAATCATTTCATAATTTAACAGACATAAAATAATATTAATAATTATGTAGGTCGGTACAAGTATATAAAAAAGAAGGAAAAGATATATTATAGGGCATCAAAAAATTCGTCCGCATCACTGTCAACAGGACAAGTGCCCAAAAGGCTGGCAGCATTCCCACGTTGTATGGTGATGCTGATTCTTGGTCCAAAAAATAGGCTAGCTCTTTGCTCACGTGAAGAGTCGACCAACCGCTTGGCGATGTCTAGAAAAACCAAGTGGGCACACGGACCTTATCCATGGCCCTAGTGTTTCTAACCCAAACGGCTAGAACATATAACTCCCAATATGATTGGAATATTTTCGCTGTTTGAGGTTTTCCGCACCTGCAGCAGGCGTGCCGTTCTATCCAGCCTGCGCTATTATTGCAAGGCCGTGGTGTCCGAAAAGTCGACAGCTACACCGCACTGGCAGCGATGCGGAGGCCCGCAAGGAGCGCCTAGACGCAGATAAGTAGCGAGCCAGAAAGTGGCCGTTACCCAGCATAGTGCATATGTTGGGTAACGATAGCGCCTCAATCCAGAGGCCTGACTCCCATCCTCCCAGAGCCAGCAGGCGGGCACGCTCGCCAGTATTGGAGGACGTATTGATAAGATTATTCCGTACCAACCTGCAGAGCGGCAGATCGCTGTCTCTGGGAAGATGGGTTCACGGGCCGATCTGTTACCGGGGCAGCCGCTGTCCAGGCGCTTTTCGCATCACTTATCCGTGATCGATCAGGCTAAGCTACGCTTGTCGCGATTGGTTTGTGGATGGGTGACCAACTTAACTTACCAAGACACCTCCGTGCCTCGGAAAGCACGTGAAGCCGTTAGTCCCAGCTGTCATTCGTGGATCTTTGACAGTAGTTACGGGTCGTCAGAAGCCCGAAAGTTTGACAACCAGGCTTATCAGGGTGTATATATTATAGTGTTACCCAGTCACTAGGTTGTGGAGGTCAGATAGGCAGTCGCTCCATATAAAATACTGGTATTCAGCTGCATCCGGTTAGACTGGAAGCCGACCCAAACAAAGTTGGGAAAAGACTAGGCAGATGATTTTATGTTATCTTTTTATAAATATTTTGTTATTATTATTAATTCCTTTAAAACAGAGCAGCTGCCATCTTATCTCTTCACCACCCGTGGTTGACTGGTAGAGAATGCCTATGGCATTAAGTACGCCTTTGTACCTTATAATGTGCGAGAAGATAAAATAAATAAATATTCTTAAGAGCGTTTATACCTTATGACTGGCAACGTCGCAATTTAGTGTCATATTTCGTGGTTTTCAATTTTTATCATTTAATTGGAGCTATATTTTAAAAATCTGTTTAATTAACTTTTTAGAATTACGTAAAAGTGTTTAAACAGTAAGTAACCGTGATGCTTACAGTTATTTTACAATGAAAATAACGCCCTGCAAGTTTCCAATGTATTATTTGCATATAAATAGAATTGTAAACGCAACGAGTTCTTACCTTTTACACAGTTTTCACATAATTCTAAAAAGTTAATTTAACAGATTTTTAAAATATAGCTCCGATTAAATGATAAAAATTGAAAACCACGAAGTATGACACTAAATTGCGACGTTGCCACTCATAAGGTATAAACGCTCTTATTTAATCAACCAAATAACCAACCAACCATAAGTAATCACTTCTAAGTTTTCTCCTTTTTATGTAATCTTCACCCAAGTTATCTTTTTTACGTTATCAGTAGGTCTACATAAGAACCATTCCACGCTACCTATGCGAGTTTGTAGTCTCTTTTCAGTTTCAGTCAGTTTATTGACTGGCCAGGGAATACAGACTCTGCTGGGTTCTAACAACTCTACAGCTTAACATACTCTCCGAAGGTCTGATGACCTTGATATCACAAAATGGTGCCCTATCAGGAATGCCTTTTCTTGTGGGGATACGCCAGAGGGGCAATTCTCGTACTGACTTAAAAAAGGTTCAAATTGAAGTCGCAATCTCGTTTCAGCGACAATCAATGTCAAAAGCTCAAAAGCTTGTCAAAAATGTATGTAAATTTATTTTATTTTTGACAGATTGAGACTGAGATATCAGTTGCGATTAGTACGCACCTGACCTACACGTGTAGACAATCTAAAAAACACAAAACACAGCAGGCTTTATCGCCATAGCCTACCACAATCCTAGCCGAATAAAACCTTGGTTTGCAAGACCAGTATGTACTAACAATGTGCGTATTAACAGGTCTGATTGTCGGGCTATTGTCAGCGAACGTCGCCGTCGCAGGATCCTCACTCAATTGATTGTGACAATGTA
This sequence comes from Brachylomia viminalis, assembly GCA_937001585.2. Classification (NCBI taxonomy): domain Eukaryota; kingdom Metazoa; phylum Arthropoda; class Insecta; order Lepidoptera; family Noctuidae; genus Brachylomia; species Brachylomia viminalis. The sequence goes on from OW443304.2 coordinate 25,153,328, forward strand.
TTACACGCGACGAGTTGACGAGTACCGCTGATATTTATTTATTGGTGACTGGATGTATTTCAGATTGATTTCTAGATATTGTTGGACTGTTGTTTTGTTGGAAGGTACCCACTATTGATAACATTTTTTTTATGGAAAGGGTAACGGCACCCATGAATTGGGGTTACCTCCTTCTTCCGACATTTGAAACTTTCAAGAAGTTGTCAATATACCTACTGCCAACTAGCGATAAGAAATAGAGATGAAGCTTAAACTCTTAGTTGAATGTCTTTTTACCAGGAAATCAGTCCTTTCATACCATTGTTGCCCTGCAGTAGAAAAATAGGTAGTTCAAGACTTATCCAGACAAACCCTTTCATGAGGAGGAAACTTTACAGAAACATTATATATAATACAGGTACCACTACGATGCACTTGTGCTGGCGCAAGTAGGTAAAAACACACATCAAACGTTAAAGATTCCTTTATATAAAACCTCAATCTACATCCAAACACCATAACCCGTCAATGTATCTGTCAATACACATGTTTGTCCGGGCGCAGCTGAAGCGCTGCAAGTTATTAAAATAAAGCGCTTCTTTTTTCGCTACAAACTCCCGCAAACGCGTCCTGACTATTTTAGATTTGATGATATATTGTCGACTTTCCCGCGATTGGGAGCCGCTACAGATGTGGCGTTAGGTAGAATATCTATAGACGCTGTTGGAGTAATTAAAATGTCAATATTGTTTTGAAATATTAAACGATCTTTTTAATCCAGCTTGCGTATGGTTTCCACGAGTGACAACGTGTATAACACCAAGAAAGAACTTCTTGGCATAAGATCTGAGAGGCATTTTTAAGCATGTTCGCATTCTTCTAATTCTCAACCTGTTTCAAATACCTCTACTTTCTCAAAATGTTGACAAGTTTTTGTCATTGATTATTGCTGAGATGAGATCGCAACTAGATTTTAAACGTTTTTAAATACGGGAATTGGCCTTCAGCTTATAATCTTGCTGAGTAGCTTAACTGTTCACCTGCTTTTTACGTAGGTAGGTACAGCTCGTGCTGACACCAGAGGATAATGTTAAGGTTTGCAATATTTGGCTACTTTTAACTACAAATAATTGTTTTGACCTGGCCCATGGCCCTCTCCAAGATTCATGGTTATAATAAGCCTGATCTTCATCAACATGAACCAAAAGAAAGACAAAATGTTACCCATACTAAACCACAAATATTTAAATACCAGTAGTTCAAACTACCTTCCATATACCTACTAAGTAAATAAAAACAACACGAAACCATTGGAAAAACAAATAAAATTCCAACTCCACTCCTACTCTGTGTCCAATGTTTGTGAGACGTAGTAGAGGTAGTGGGGAGAAGGGAAGGAGGGGGGGCGCACAGATGCGCCCGCGCAGTCGCCGCTGTGACGAGCCTTGACAGACATAAATCAATTGTCAAAGCATCGGCGGTAATCTTCAGTAATGGCGGGTAGATTTGTGTGGACATGATGGTTCGTATTCCAGAGTTTAATGCTGGTGGTATGGTATGTATTGTGGTCAGTCGATGCCATTACACAGAAGTGTTTTCTCGTGATGAAAGTTTTTCCTTACGAGAAAACTACATTCAAACTCAAACTCAAAGCATTTATTTCAATAAAACCATTTTCAGGCACTTTTGAATTGTCAAAAGTGAGTGAGTTCTGTTAGTGCAGAGTGGAAGATGGTAAGGTGAACAGACAGCCGTATAAATCTGTGCAGTTTTCTTCTTATACAGGCGGTGATTATAAAATAACCTGTGCAATTGTGGAAAAGTAGAAATTAATTGCAATCGTCCATTTTTCTACGGGTTGGCTGCGTAATGCGTTAATTAGTTGTAACATATTTCATCGGCCAAAGGAGTTCCTAGGAAAAAGCTAAGAAATGCTAAAAGAATGGAGCAGAATCAACACATCAACGAACAAAAACGTTACCCAATGCGAAACTTTACTGTAGAAGACATAATTTAAGTTGCTATAAGTACTTATACTTATATAATTTCACTCCGCACGTAACACTTTGTCACAACACCAAATCTATCTCGACCGATCGACATCCGTATGTCACTGTAGGGATCCAGCAGAATATCAGCGTCAGGTACATTTGCCTGACTTAGATGCTGAACTGGAGTCCCATTTGGTGCAACCTTGAGAGTACACCGCACTGTGTATATTCGTTGTTTTGATTTGTATTATGTCATAGGGTCAATAAATTGCTTTTTCTCAAACATGATTGGAAAGAGCATTATTTTGACAACCTTCTTCGAGATAAATAGAAATTGTTGTACTGGCCAAATACATGCAGTCAGCGGACGGCAAAAGTGGAATGAAAATCCATATCTATCATGGTTTAGCGGCCAAATAAATTACATAGTAAACTCATATCTATCGTGTTATTTACAAATGGAACGATCATTTACTCCGAAACATGGCAACCAAGGAGGTAACTTATTTAAATTTCGAACAGGCTTGCAAATAGAAAACCTTTTGGAAAAAAAAAAAACAAATGAACACTTTAACGCGGGAAAAATTATTGTTTTTCGTTGTTCGTCATTGATTTTGAAAATTTCCGCGCATTGTTTGAGAAAAGTACTATAAAAGCCTTGGCAACAACTAGGCATTGATGGACATACGTATGTGTGCCTCGGTCTCGCCTCTGCCCACATTTACACGTTCGTGCATCAATACCTCTTTTGCTGGCCGCTGCAGTAATGTACTATAATTATGTTTGATTTTTTGTATGTTGGCACCTTGTTTTTATCATGTAATTTATTATAATTTAATTTTCCTTTTCCTGTTGTGCTACGTCTTTTGTGTGCACTGAATAAATGGTATATCTATCTATCTACCTAACTATCAGAAAATCTACGTTATCCTCAGTAAGGAATCATTTACTACTGAAAACAAGACCAGATTTCCTTCCACACCGCATCCCCTCTAAACCAACGCTATCAAAGGGCAACGAGCACAGCTTAATAAGTCCAAATGGCGGCGGCGACAACAGAAACGTGTTGTATCATGTCTCGGCCGTGGGAGCCATCGATTGGCTCGAGTGCTGTCATCTGTTTGATTGGTTTGGATGACGGTTGCTTTAGTTTTAACATGACTTTATAAAAAGTATATGTATGTGAGATAGAATATGTGATCTTGAAGTGTTCTCGTGTTGTCTAGAGATAAAAACTAGACAGTCAGTTAAGTCGGTATTCTGGGCTTAGCCCATAATATGGCTGTTAGCAGCCCAAAGGGCCTGGACAAGTGGCAATCGTTTTCAAAGTGTTCGGTATTTCTACAGCATTTTCAACGGGATTTACCTAAGCTTTTTGGTAGTTCATGTCAGTCCCATTGACAGAGACAGTGACATTTTTGACTTTTCCACCATCGTTTTGGCTGATAGAATGTCACTTTAGCGAGGCCTCACGAGACGTCAGGTAAACTACACCGACCCTTGAGGGGAGGGGGGGCTCGTTTGATACTGCCAAGGGTCACCAACACAATAATGTCACAAATTTGCGGGAGCAAAACCTCAGATGTAGTGGGCACTATGAAAACTGGTAAAGTAAAACATCATGAGTTAGCAACTACCACGGTAACCAGTAAAAGACACCTTCTGAAAAACCGAGGGCTTGTCAAACCTCCCAACTATAATACTATAAAACGACTGAACGGATTTTGATAAAATTTGCCACGTGGGTAGACCATGACCCGGAGAAGCACATAGGCTACTTTTTATCCTGGGTTGTAGACGAAGTCGCGGGCAACAGCTACTAAATAAAAATGTAATTTGTAACATAGCATGTATATTACAAAAAATTAAGGGCTAAAGGAAAACAAGTTTTTTATTTTACTGGTCTGGTATATTTATCTTTCTTTTATTTCTAATTTAAGACCAGCGTTTACTTTGTACTTTCCATGTAGCTATCAATGTATCCCCTGTTTTCTAACAAAACGTAAACAGTACTTCCCACTGCTAACCATAGGTAACTTCAATATTCAGCTCGCAAATTACAGGGAATTGTATGCAAAATAGATCATAACTGTACTATTACCGTCAGTAATCTGTCATTACTGGAGCCCATTATCTGAATAAATAGCCAGCCTATCTGTTTTATGATATTATCGTCAATGGCTAATGTTGTAACTGGCACTTACTTCCCCTTAGTTGGTTCTAACTAAGTACCTAATAGATTGAAATAATATGAAGGAATATATATATATACTCTTTCTCCTTGTTGGAAATCAGCAGCTGACAGTATAGTCTTTTCGCCATAAGATGAGTTCCCTGACAGTTCATTTTTTTCCGTGGCACGCATACTAGGTACTTTAGACGAATAAAAAATAAACTGGCAAAAAAATAAAAAAATAAAATAATATTGCCTTTCGTAAATTACTAAGTAAATTATTGTATTTATAATTAACTGTTAATAAATTAAGTAAATAAAATAAAAAACTAAAAATCTTAAAAATGTCTAATGCGTTGAACGGAACGTCGGCCAATAGAGATTGACACTACTCAATACACTAATCGACGAAAAAATAGATGAATCGGAGCGGCCATTTTGCTTTTGTTTTTGCTCTGCTCCCGTGATGTTATGTAGCCTATGTCTTATTCTGATGTAGAAGCTATATTACTGTAAAGTTTCATCAAAATCCGTACAGTACTTTATGCGTGAAAGAGTAAGAAACATCCACACACACACACACACATACATACTAACTTTCACATTTATAATATTAGTAGGAAGTAGGATAACCAGTTTATTAAAAAAATAATTTGAAAATCTAAAGTCGATAATCCGATTCCATTTTCATTGCCAACTGAATCGATATTATAAAAATATCGATTATATCGCTGCCCTAGTTCAACAGTAAGACATCTTAAAAAAAATCAAAATTGGGATAAGTTTTGTTTCATGTCAAAAATTTGCTCTTCTGTCCGGTTAAAAAATCGGATATGTGTAAAACGCAACCAAAGTGCCTAAATTTCAATGTCTCACTGAGACATTTAAGCATATTTTTACCGACCTTTAGTTCAAGATTCTGACATCTTAAGATATTTATAAAGTCAGAAAGATTTTTACTTTTATTTCATTTCTACACAGAGACTTCTTCAAATGTCCTTATATGAAATTATAAAAACATTTCTATGTTGAGACATCTTAAATTGTCCCAGTGTTTAACTGAAATATCGTTAAATTATATTTATTTCTAGGACATTTTAAAATAACCTACCTACTCTTCTAATAAGATGTCCGCATCACGCGGCTGCGTGAGGCGCATTTTAATACTTATAATACTGTGAGGCGCACTGATTTTTCGTTCCGTTCGTCGAATGTTGCGCGACAGCCCCGCGGGCCGGGGTACCCCGCGCTTCCAATACAATGCGTGCTAGTTTCGCGAATAGTCTGTGCCATGCTGTTGTTCTTATTGAATGTTTGTGTCACCTGCGTGATCTTATAAATATAAACATATTTTTTGATTTTAAGTTTTGGTGTTACAATTTTCGGACGAGTATCAGTCACAATGAAACGTGTCAAATCAAATACAAATCAAAGTTAAACTTCATTAATTTCACTGTATGTGATATAATTAATAAAGATGGTATTTGTTCTGCTTGGCCCGAAGGTATTGCCAAAAGAGGGGCCAATGAAATAGGGTCGTGTGTTTTTTCGTTATTAGAAAATGTGGGTCCAAAAACAGAAATTATCTTTTACAGCGACAATTGTGGTGGGCAGAATAAAAATAAATTTATTCTGTCAATGTATATGTACGCAGTGCAAGCTTTACCCATAAATATAATTACCCACAACTTTTTAATAGCAGGACACACTCAGAATGATGCTGATAACATTCATTCCTTAATAGAAAGAGAAAAGAGAAGATTGCTGAGAAGTGGCCCAATATTTACACCTGCTCAAATGGCAATGGTACTGAAATCAGCCAAAAAAACTGGAAAACCTTTTACAGTCATGAAATAGGCTATCAACAGATTTATGACTGGAAAAAACTGTCTCAAATGGTGAAAAATTTCAACATAGACGAAAATGGTCAAAAAATTATATGGGGTGACATCAAATGTATCCAAGTAAAAAAAGAAGATCCATACAAATTTGGCTACAAATCTTCATTTTCAGATCTTGATTTTAAAATTGTGAATACCAGAAGGAAACAAAGGGGCCGCATCTCAGAAAATATAACTCTGGAACATGCTTATGATGAAGCACCAGCAATACCAAATCACAAAAAGAGAGATCTGATATCATTATGTACTGCCAATTTGATACCTCAATGTCATCACAGCTTTTACGAAAGTCTTAAAACTACAATTAATAACCAGGAAAATGAAAGCACCAGTAGTGATGCCTGTAACGAGTAGGTTCAGTATGATAATAGAATTAATTAAAACAATTAATTCACTATTGTTATTAATTAATTAGAATTATATTATTTTAATTTTATTATAAAACTAAATTTTGGCTGCTACTCGCCTATTTGTGCCATTAAGATTCACATAAATATAGCATTATAGCACTGACCGATTATTATAATAGTTAAACTGACTTGTGCAATAATAATAATAAGGTTTTAACTGATAACATGAGACTGATTTGTGCAATTATGATACTAGGTAATAAATAATAAATTACAAGCAAACTAATTTCTCAGTTTTAAATTAATTTTTCCTATCCCTTTACCAAACATTTCCGCGGATTTAGTCGGACAACTTACATTCTCAAATATCGATGTGCTGTAATACTAAGATATCTTTAAAATATGTCGATCTCTGTTTATTTTCCATAAATTTGGAAGCTTGGTTGGATAAATCTTTAGAATTTCTTAAACAAAACTAAAAATAATAACTCTATGAGTTACAATATAGACATAATTTTTAATAAACCATTTTAGAGACAACATTAAAATCACAAAACATTTTTTATTTAGTCTGAGTTCAATATAAAGTTATCTTACTATTAAAAGCCTTAAAACTATTATACAAAATATTTTATTCATCTTGAAGTATAAATAACTCCCTATAACATTAAACTAAGCTATAGTTTTAAAAAATCAACTACATTTCAATTAACAACGAGTGAAATAATGACAGTAAAAGCATAAAAGTATGAATAACTCAAAACATACTTTGTTCAACATATCTTACTATTGAACTAGGGCAGCGATATTTCGTTAGGTCACGTCACTACAATTGTCAGACAAGAACTGTCAGGGAACTCATCATAAGGCGAAAAGACTATAATACTATTTATTTGGCCGCGACATTGTCCGCGTGAAATTGATGTACCCCGCCCCGTCCCTATTACTTGGTTTTCGCTTAGCATTCTTTCTGCAAGGCTCCTAAGGGTCGTAGCGTGATGTTAAATAGCCTATAACCTTTCTCAAGAATTGGGCTATCAAATCCTAAATAATTTTTTTTAAATCCGACCGGTAGTTTCAGAGCTTACCCCCTACATACGAAAAAACAAACACATTTGACCTCTTTTTAACCGACTTCAAAAAAGGAGGAGGTACTCAATTCGTCGGCAACTTTATTTACTATATGTAACTGTTCTATAGATGAACTATGAAATGTGCATTGGCAATTGCATGCTGCTGAGATCAGACTGCTAAGAGGGATGTGTGGTGTTAGTTAGTTTGAAAATGGATGGCTATAAGGGAAGACTAAAGAAACGATGGAAGTACTGCGTGAAAGATGAGAGGGCTACAAAGGAAGTGACCACCGAGATGACGACTAATAGATAATAATGAAAATAAAAATATGTTGCGCCGACCCAAAATAACTTGGCAGGAGCAGGCGTGGGCAGGAGAGAGTGAAGATGGATTATGAAATGAGGACTTTGTCTATCGAAGGACATGGAATGTGGGCACAATCTATGTTGTATAACCTACTGTTGCTACAGCATTGCACTTTTGAGCAGTCTTAAAAGAAAAAAAAAATTAGAAATTTTAAGTTTTTACAGTCTCCTAAATCGACTTGGACGATACAAAGGAAAGTACTTACGTAGTACTAAAACTAAAAAAAATGTCTTTCATAGAAACCAGCCCATGGCCTATTCTATATAACTGACAGTGTGATATATTTGTCAAAAAATTACAAAATTGACACATTTTCGTGTCAGGTGCAAGTGCAACACTGAAACGGTTGGTCTTACCACAAAAAATAAATAAAACAACATTCAAACACGTGTTTAGTTAAACAGTGTCTAAGGGATAAACAAGTTACCATCTTTACCTAGTTGCTATTCCACCAATTCGCAATAAGCGTTTCCAAATGTCTTTTGTTAAGCGCACAGCAAAAGTTTGGAACTCTCTACCTGCGTCTGTGTTTCCGAACGCATACAACCCTAATCTCTTCAAAGTGAGAGTGAACAGGCTTCTTCTGGGTAAGCTCACTCCATCGTCGACTCTGTCTCTGTCACCACTGACCTAGACTTGAGTCAAGAGCAAATCCATCCTAAACAAAAAAAAAACAAATGTTTAAAGTTCCTTATCACAAATACATGCATTGATATTCAGATTTATTTAGCAAAACACTACTTAAATTGACGTATATTTGTTTTACTTGGCAATCCTAAGAAACGTTTTGTTTCAAGCAGATTGCAATTGTTAGGCCTTTCTCGTTCCTATCTATGTTTTTTTGTTTCGGTTGTTAGTACAGAATAATAAAGTAGGAAAATTTTAAATAAGTACTTAATTAAATTAATAAGTATACAATTGGTAACCATACGGCTGCTGTAGACATAATGTAAAAGTTTATTGTACATTAATAACAGAACGGATTGTACTTTTCAATGACAGTGTTCGCTTCTGACAGTGGGTTAGTTAGGTTAGTTTGAATTGAAGTTGAGTGAGAAAATGGTTCTAAATGCTCTTACTGTGTCGAGCTGTGTGTGTGTGTGTGTGTACGAGCAACTAGACAATCTATTATATCGAGGAACATATGAGTTTTCTTTGCCAAGCTGTAGTAACATTTTTGCAAGTCTAGCTTACAACTTCCTGTGAGATTCTATGTAAGTCACCGGTATCGTCTTGTATCTGAAAAGTAAAATAGCAGTAAATAAACTGTACAATGACAACCGGTTACGACGATAAAACTGAAGACAATAACGAAAGGGCGCTTACCTGATGGCGGGCCCAGTTCATTAAGGCACAGGCAGCTTGAATGTGACGATCTAAGCACCTACCACGAGAATCATGTGGAATATCATATATTATTAGGTCCACAATTTGTCCTGTTCGAAAAAAAAAAAACTGAACTTGTACCTTTTCTGAAGTGATATAAAATGTTAGAAAGGATTCACTCGCACATGGTACACTTGATCACGATAGTTGTCCTTAAATTCCATGTTGTCCGATTCCAATTTACGTAGGTACTGGAAGAAAGCAATAAGACGAGGGTTAAACGTGTGCTCAACAGGGGGTTAGCATAAGCAGCCTATAATGATCCCACTGCTGGGACACAGGCCCAGAGACACAGGTCCTCTAGGAGAGAGGGAATGGGCCGTAATCTACCACGCGGGCCCAGTGCGGGTTGGTAGATGTCACATGTCTTCGAAGTTTTTGGTTCTAGAACATGCCGGTTTCCTCACGATGTTTTCCTTCACCGTTTTGAGAGCAGTGGTGATGAAAATAATTTACACAAAGTACAGCGTCTGTCTGGGTTCCAACCTACGACTGCAACTCGTACCTAAGTCGCGGCCGTTAACAGGGGACAGGGGGTTGTATTTGTTTAAATTAAAATAACGGCTAAACATGGTTTTGTGGTATCACCTTTGCTAAACAACTGCTAAACACGTGTCTAATTCGGGTCTATGTTTTTTGTGGTGCGTCTGTATGAAAAAAAGTTTTAAAATTATCGAATTATGACTGTCGCCTGTTAGTTTTATTAAATATACCCGGATGTCCAAAATCACCAACAAAGCTCTTCAAAATATCCTCCTTCAGTCTGGCAGTCTTGCCGCGTAAACGAAACAAACCGACAGACATAGATTCACATACTTATGTTTCTTCCTCTCTTAAACTTTAAAATGCTTATTTACAATAAATTATGTAGAATCAGAAAACAATAGAATACAAGAAATAGAAAACAAACATCTGCTGTTTCTTAGAAAAGTGCAATACCTACGTGGGCAAAATATACTGAACAGCAAATTTTTGTTTTATTTTCCGACGAAAATTTTCAACGCAGGGGCCTTTAGAATTATGTTCTGAATCCATGCGTCGATGTCCCTGCCAGCCTGTATATTATATAACACAACTAAATACTAATACAAAAAAAAAACAAAAAAAATGACTAACTATACAAATAAATACAAAAACAAAAGTACACTTAGGCGTCGAAGTAGGAAACGTGCCCAGAAGACTACTGGCATCAAAATCTTTCTTTCTTTCGTTTCATTAACAAATTTAGTAAGTATATCATTATCTCCCAATGACAAGTAAAAGTAAACAAAGCCATCAGTTAAGCATAGTTCAGTACAAGAGACCAGCTCATGCGTCACTACCAACACCAAAGGACACAGGTAATGTAAAACTTACGGCCGACTCATTAACAAAGCACTTAATCGATTGGCGTCATTTAATCTCAATTTGAACTTTATGCCGTGGTGATAAGGGTGAAGGGTTGTTTGAAAGGCGACCCCTGAAATATGAGTGGTGGCGTCATGGCTACAGTGATTGATGGGTGCTGACTGACGTGTGCACGAAGTGGGGTGTGGTGGGGTGAGGGCCGGGGCATGAGCGGTAGCGGGTGAAACTTATACCTATTGTATGGGAGTGCATTGTTAGGCTGGTGTCAACTGCTGTTGTGCAGTGTGAAAATGGTGATAGAAATAGGTGATTTTATGTTTTTGATTTGTTATCGGTGCATTCTTTAGCTGTTTTCAGAAAACTGGTGCTTCGACTATGCTAAAATAATTATAAAGACAATGATGATCAATGATGATTCTTTTTCTTAACATTTTGAATCATAAATAAAGAAAAGAAAATGTGATTTTGTTCATAACTATATGCTACCTCCTCAAATATTCCTACCTAATTCCGAAACTGGACGTCCATTTAGCTAAGCGCTGGAGTTAAGTAAATAGCTATTAACTTTAAAGACTCAGACAGTTTTAACGTTTGTTTTTACACTCCAGTCATGTTTGTTCCTGATATAAAACCAATTTGAGAACTTTTGTAAAATCTCTTATAACTTGTACCATTCTGTATTGGGGTTTGTTCTGTACACATAAGCACGGCTATTATAGTTTTGACCTGAACTCTTTTAGTTTCAATTTTCAACATATTGATTAAATACGATGGGTATCAACAAATGTGTCTGGGTTTTTTGGGTCTCCATCTAGCCGATTGATTTGATTACAGTTTTTGATCTATATGGGTTTTACTGTAGAGTACATTTTGCGTATTGCTCACCTAGACTAGATTAGCTACATCCCTGCTAGGTTCTATCTTTAGTTCGCTAATTAGTTACTAAGATATTGAAATTCTTACTCTTAGTTTAGTCTTGCTCCCAATTTTGATGATTATTTAGTATCTTTTTATAATATTTCCTAATTAAATACAGGGTAGCAGAAACATGGACGAGCAACGTTACCATGGATTCAGTACCTACATGATTCTGAATCGGAGCGCCGATGAAATTGTTCGATGGTTATAAAAAAAAATGCGTTTCCATACATTTTGACCGCGTTTTGGTTTTTAAATAACGGACAGACAGTTTTTTTTAAATAACCGACTAGTTATTCTAACGCAGGGGTGCCAGAAGCCAGAATCACGTACTGAATCCATGGTAACTGGCTGTGCATTGATGTCCTTGCCGCCCTGTGTTTTAATTTCCTTACAATATTGTTTTAAAAATTTTGTAAGATAATTTTAAATCAAGACAAATCAAACGTTTATTTGCTAGAAATACACTGTCAATCATCATCATAACTTTTTTTCATTGTCATTGTCAATGATGTTGAATCATAAATGTTTTGTACCCTGATTATAAATCAATCAATCAACTCAGCCTATCGCAGTCCACTGCTGCACATAGGCTCTCCCAGGCTGCGCCACAACACCCTGTCCTCCGCCTTCCGCATCCAGTCTGTCCCAGCCACTTTCTTAAGGTCGTCGGACCACCTAGCTGGAGGGCATCCCACACTACGCTTGCCGGTACGCGATCTCCGCTCCAGGACTCGTCTGCTCCACCAGTCATCGGTACTTCGGCGAACATGGCCAGCCCACTGCCACTTCAGCTGATATAATAAAACTTTTAAATTCAGCTCTGTATAATTATTAAAATAATTTTACGTAAATAAATTACAGCCAAACTACATACAATTTAAATTAAACAAAATATTGCAAGCGTAATGAACAGAAATCAATAATTCCATCATTTCCAACACGAACCAGCGGAAACTCGAAAGTGAAATAGCGTCGAGATAACGTCAACTGTCGATCGGCTGTCAATCAGCACAGTGTGCGCAAACGCGTGCGCGCAGACAAAAAGATTTTATCAATTATTATGTGATTCATCGGAGGCAGGGTTTGGTTGAAAAAACTGTGATGGAATAATTTTGTAAGAGTTTTTTAGTATTTTATAATTTTTAGTTGAGTAAGCTAGGGTTGGTGCTTTGTTTGTATTAGAAAAATGAGGAGATAGCGAAAGAGTTTCTTCTTTTTTTTAAACGTTTTTTAACAATGCAGCACTACCATGCCATTAAAATTACTTTTGTACCTACTTCTACGCATACACAGTGTCTGTGGGATAAACAAATAAGTATTCTGCGCGGGAATTGAACCAGTCAGCCGTATCGGAGAAGCCGATGGCTTAAAAGGTTAATATTTTGGTTGCTTTTTAATATTTTGCTTTCCTGCATATCGTTTAGCAGAGTACCTATGTTGGAGTAATTTCGGCACTGGGATAAGACCGTCCGAATCACATTCCCGGCTAATTTTTCAAAGTTTTTAAATGCGTGGCAACAGTGTGTTTTGCGCCACGTCAGGGCACAGTAAAATGATGCAGAATTTGATTCGTACAGTCCTATCCCAGCGCCGAACGTACCCCAACAGACCATATAGACTTACCAAATGATCATTGCGATTCAAGGTGGTGTTGCTTGCATGGAAGAAGTAAAAATATCCGCCAAATCCAGTACATTTCATCCTGCTTCTATATTTCGCCACACGCAAAGTATGTCAGCTCGTAGTTCTCTGCATACAACAGAACTAAAATATCGTTGACACAAGCGACACAAGCGAATGGTTTGGTCGATCGTCGCTTAATCATCGCCGTGACAATTCGAGCGTAACTTGACAGCTGATGTTTCCTTTCCGCGGTCTCTTTTTGTGATATATGATCGATAAATATCAATAGCTATGCCAGTAATAGTCTTTTGGGTTATCACCCAGCCTGCCTGCTCAACGTAGAGTAGTTTCAACCTAATTTATTTTCAAAATTCTGGACTTTTGCCTGGTGCATAGCCAAGAACGTATATCATAATCATAATCATTTAGTTATTGGTTAAAATAGATGTTTATAAAATACAGATCTTAGCTTAGATGAAATATAGCGCTATGTTATGCCATGAGGCGTACAAATATGGAGTTCAAATTTAAATTAGTACAAATCAATTTAAAACTTAATTCAATAAAAATGTAAATAAAAAATAGCTACGATTAATGTCAATTATTTTAAGTCAATGTCAAAGCATTTATTTCAAGTAGGCACATAAAAGGCACTTTTGAACGTCAACATTTACATTAAAATAGAATTGATTCTAGTCGCCCTTTCCAAAAGGTAGTTTCGTATGGAGAAGAATGGGCAAGAAACTCCACTTTTAAAATGTGTTACAATATTTTGTATACATCAATTAAATAATTATAATTATATGTGATGACGATGCACCTGTAATAAAATTACCCTACCACAATAGGTAAAAATAATTCAAAATGTAGCAATGACAAATAAGTTAATTATGTGATAGATACATGGTGCTCACATATTTACGAACATTGTAAAAGTATACGATTTTCCAAATTATTTAAACATTAATAGGTCATTGTAATAATCAGTAAAAAGTAATCACAGAACACTTCAGAGCAGTCAGTCATTCATACAGATCGGTACTTAATGAAAAGGAAAAAATATAATAACAATATAGTAATGCCATTCTAAATTAATTTGTCATCTAAGTATTCGTGAACAGTATAATAACATTTATCAACAAGTAGTAATTTTTTTTTCTTTAGATAAAATTATACACCCCATGGCCCTAGTGTTTCAACCCCAAACAGATCACACACATAACTCCCTAAAAGATGAGAGTATTTGCGCCGATAAAGGTTTACCGCACCTGCAGCAGCCGCCTCAGCACAGCCCGCCGCGCCGTGCTAAGAAGATGGGAAGGCGCAAGGGTGTCGACACACGTTGCATCCCACACCAAAGGCCTACCTACCTTCCTTTTTTTCTTGAAGTGTATTCATTTCATTTTCTTGTTTTTTTTATGGCGTCGGGAATTTTATTGTAAATTTTATCGTAACTAGTTTTATTTTGTCCTTTATTAAAAACAAAAAGGTTCTTAGTAATTAATTACAATAAATTTACGCTATTATGCAATTTTAATCTAACTTAACTTTTCACGTGATAATTATTTTAAAGCATAGAATAGTGCTGATTGTACTTTCTTAGAGTCTGATATAGTGGTGTAAACACTTTGTTCATGTGTTATTATATTATGCGTACTCGTACGTCATTGTCACGATTATTTCTGCACTTTGTACACTACACTAACTCAAAAGGTTTCTTTCGTTTTAGTCTTCGCACTATATTTGAATAGCTTCTATGTTCACATGTCGGTGGAGTTGGTGTTCATGGGCCTCAGCAAATTTTTGGATTATGTTGGTGACGGGTTCATGTTTAGGTCACAATGAAGGTCCTCATTTCTTATATACCAGGGAGCATTAACAATACTCCTGAGTACCTTATTCTGGAATGTTTGTATAATTTTGATGTTGGTCGTTATAGTACAGCCCCACAGTTGGATGCTATATGTCCATATTGGCATAAGAATCTGCTTATATAAATAGATTTTGTTATGTATCGATGGGCAGGAATCTCGTCCAATCAACCAATAATGTTTTTAAACGCATGTCTAGTTCCTGTCATTTCTTTTTGACGTGCGCTTTCCAGCGCAGTTTCGCGTCAAGCGTTATGTCAAGGTATTTATTTGGCTGTATTTGCGTATGGCACTTGTTAGCCATTTATGAAGATTGGGTGGTAATCACAATTTCTGTTGGTTAATTCAATGTGAAGTGACTTCGTTTCATTCCATTTGATTCTCCATTTTTGTGCCCAGTCATGAACTGTATTTACAGCATTTTGTGCCTGACTTGAAACATTCTATATGTAATGTATGATTGCAAGATATCAGCAAAAACATTGGGCGTCATTAGTCTCAGCTTGTATTTCGGGCCCTTATGCCGAACTCTATCAAAAGCTTGACCCAAGTCTAAATATATGGTGGAGCAGACTTTTTTATCTTCAAGCGTTCTCTCAATAATGTTGGTAATTCTATGTACTTGGTATAATGTGACGTAACTAGTGAAATGTATTTACAGAGCATGTATGCATGTATATCATGCATAATGAGCCTATAAACTTCCCACTGCTGGGACATAGGCCTCCTCTCTGGAGAGGGAATGGGCCGTAATCAACCGCGCGGAAGTGCGGGTTGGTAAATGTCACATATCTTTGAAATTCGAATTTTTGGATCTAGGTTTCCTCACGATGTTTTCCTGTTTGTTTACAGAACCTACTACAAACACATTACACACATGCACTATAAGCATGGAAAACTCTGCCTATCTCTTCGGGAATAACAAGTAAATTGTTATGTTGTAATGTGTTGTTTTATAATTTAAATTGTGTCAGAAAGGTATTCTCTCCTCAATGATATTAAAATGAAAAGCTCAACA
Source organism: Brachylomia viminalis (assembly GCA_937001585.2). Classification (NCBI taxonomy): domain Eukaryota; kingdom Metazoa; phylum Arthropoda; class Insecta; order Lepidoptera; family Noctuidae; genus Brachylomia; species Brachylomia viminalis. The sequence continues at coordinate 25,169,328 of OW443304.2, forward strand.
GAATATAGTATTAACATATACAAGGTAATATTTTGTAGCTAGCTGCAATACAACTTTACCTCAACATCTTGTAAGCAAGGACCTAACTGAAGGAAAACACCGAGGAATAAATACGACACAATTTTTAAACTTGCACTAGGGCGTGTTTACCGTCGTAGCGTTCGATTGCTACTAGATTAAAATAGCACCAAAATGTCCAAGTGGGCGCTCATTTGGTTAGGACATGTTTTGTCGCTAATTGTGTATATAGTTCTTTATGCTTGATGGATGCTTTCAAGCTACTTATTTTAATTGAATTGGTAAAATATAGATACTCCCACTTTTTCTTAGGTTTTTTCGTAAGGAGCATGATAACAAACAAATTCATTGACTAATAGGACAAAACAAATACTAAATATTCAAAAGTAAACATTTTCAAGTGAGAAAGTACGAAATTAATTTAAAATATTGCCATACAAACTAAAATACACACGTTTCTCCGCTCAGTCGAAAATACCCGACCTACGAGCTACCATTTCATGCAACCCGTCAACGTCAACGTGGATTGATAGACGGGAATATATCTAGAGCGGGTCTTGCGAGCCCCTCTGCCTACCCCCCCGCGGAAGTGTGCGTCCGTCCGTCATCCGTCATCGTCAAATGTGTGCACAGTGCGCCTAACTCGCGGAGTCTGGACAAAGGGGTAATTCGCAGGTGTGTTAATTTTTGGTTTCTTATTGTTCTTTTTTGTGGGAGCTGTCAGTGAAGTATTGAAATTCCCTTTCGTTTGAAAGTGACAATGTTATTGTACGTTTTATTTCTTTTTAATTGCACCTTCTGAAAGTTTATTTTACTCCAAACATATATTCTTTGCCCATACACTGATTTATTATTATTAATTAATTTCTCTAATTGTGTAACGTAAACTAATGTGTAATTTATGAAAGGAAGACGCTTGTTCACAAGTATTTAAAATATTTTCCTGACTTAAAACTAGCTTTGATCAGTACTAACTGGATATATCTTAATTTAGCAACGTAATCGCTGAGAAGACATTTATATGAACACATCTTTTCATTTTTCTATCATTCTATGAGACCGTTAACTTTTCAACACTTCGCCTGCGCTTGTTATTCAAACACTCGCGAATCCGTGAACCGATATTTATATAGCCGTTATTCTTATAAACTGCCATCTTTATTTCTGTCATAAATCCCGTCAATCACGGCAATTATTTATAGCGTCTGCGGAAAAATGAATGAAAGTAATTTGTTAGTGCAAATACAAAACCTTTTTTTTACAATTCTATAGAACACTCCCTGTTGGTATTCAAAAAGTTTCCTACCCAAAAAAATTATTACACTAAATCGCATAATTTGATTAACGAGCGTGTCAAATCCACGCGATTTTTTTGTCCGGCGTCTTTTGTGGATGCACGTTTGACGCAGTGTGCAGGCGATAATGGACACATGTCCCGTCATCCATCAGTGCCGACAGATGCCGCAGAGTGGACGGCATTTGTTTCGACAAGAGTTATAGGTGGAGTGCGCTCCATTTCAATATAGTTTTAGTTCAGTAATCGATACGTTTTAGTTTTGCCGGTGAGGTGAGTTTTATATTGAAAAGGTGAAGGGATGCCATTTTTTCGATGAAATGTTTTACGTTTTTAGTTATTAGTTGGTGGCATCCCACAGAGTATGTGGCATCCTTATTGTTATAACACTAAATTCCATAGTATTTTTATATTTTATATTCCTTATGTATTTTTGTTAATATAGCTTTCAAGCATTTTTTTATAAATGTAAATCTTAAAGTGCTTGAGTAGATTATATAGTAGTTAAAATAATATCGTGGCTAATACTGATGTAATTAAAAGACCCTGAAGCTCTATGTCAATCCCGATACACACAAAGGTCAATAATCACAATGACAAAACACTTCAATAAAATAACAGTCATACAATCACGTAACATCAATTAAAATACTCATCTGGAACTACTAAATATCAGGAGCGACGTATTTATTTAACATTACACTTATTTCACGTCCAAAATAATATGTTTCAATAAATAAACGAATTTATAACGCCTACATAACATTTGAAATATTAACAATGATATTGTTTTGTCCAGAATAAACAAACGTTAGCACACTACGCGAAGTAATTAATTAATTTGAATGTTATGAATGGAATTTTATTTATATTTTTGAAGGCTTGAACGGAGTGTACCCCCTTTTTGGATCAATGTGGCAACATTACAAAATAGTATTATTTCACCTAAGTATCATATTATCCTACTTCATTCACTTATCAAGGAATATCCAGAACTCAACCTGAAATAGCCTGAATTATAATTTTGAACTTAACAAAGTTCTCGCATCTTATCTTTTAAGTGCTGCTAAAACTCTTTAAAATTTCATCCCGTGTGGCGATTCAAGGCCATGCGAACTTAGTAGTGGGCAACGGGTTATAATGTTTACGAGATATTAGTTTAAACTTCAATATTGCTTTATAGGTTTAGACGGCAATTTTATTAGGTTGAATTGTGAGCACCAATAACTGAAACTAAAAACATTTATTTCAATTAAATTATTTATAATTGGCACAAGCACTTTATAACCGTCAGGTAGTCGGTCAGTCAAAAAGTCAAAGCTAGTAGATCCAAAATCTGCAATTAATTAAATAGAAAGAAGCGGAAAATGCGTCTCCTAATGTAACTTAGACTTACTCTTGAGTTAAAGAAGAATATTACAGCAAAAGTTATAAACAACTTTAGTATTTCATTCTAAACTGAAAAGTCGAGAGCAAAACTTCTGCCTCAGAAAGTCGGTCAAGGTCAAAACGCTTTTCGGGCAAACAGTGGGGTATAGTCGAGCGACAGACGAAATGGGCAAAGGAATCAGATGCTTAATGTCAATTACTAAAATATAAAAGTAGTGTTGTATATGTCATCTACTTACGGCAGGATTATAAATCAATTATATAGAATAGTTATTCAGAAAGTTATCATTTAGTTAGTTTTATTTTTATCCTTAGAAAACATGTTCGCTCATTACATTTTCAAAAGTAAAATACTACTAATTTGTCATGAGTGAAATTAAATTATGTGCAATTCTAATAAATGGGGGTGTATATTATTATTATTTTTATTGTATTGTACCTATTGTATTTAACTCCTCGTTATTTATCTAGCAATATATTTCCAAGGCAATATTTATGAAGCTAATTAGTACGTTGTATTGAAAGTATTGAAACACCTGGCAACGCCACTTACTCTATTCGCATTCAGATCCTTTAAGTTTTTATTGAGCGAAATAAGTGAACAACATTAAAAGTCGTTTGAGAACATCATTTCTTTCAACACACTAATAAACTCGAAAAACCAGAATCCAGGTACTAACATGTTTTTTTTAAATCAAACACCTTCAATTTGGCACACTTTGAACTTCAAGAAAACAATTTCTGTTTATCCTAACCGAACTTAACCCCACCATTACGAACGCTCAAACAGATGACGGGCGCTCCTATATCAATCTACTGATTAACACCAAACCCAAAATATTAATCACTAACATTAATTATCAAATACGTCAATAACAATAAAAAACAACTTGTTTTAATACTACACGTTAACCTTCCTCCCACAAAATTCTCAAAAAGTTTTAAAAACAAAATAAAATATCTCGTGTATACAAAATTCAAATATATTTATCATGAATCTAATACCTAATAAACCTTTTACAACCTAAGAAGATATCTTGCAAAAAAAAACACTTCAAGTTCGTGAAAACCCACGAAAACCCAACTGAAATTAACCCCACTCCCACAAAAGCTTAGACAACAGACGGGGCTGCTCCTACATCTACTGATTCTTAATTCTATGACATCATCGAAATAAACAAAAACATCAGCATCACAATTACCGAACACACAGTTCTTGATATTGTATACTTACTACCTTTTTTTATCGAAAAGTTTTATTACGAAAACTAAGAATAAAGTACGAGTATGTTGTAAATGCAGTAACTTGACACATTTGCCACCCACCACATTTGTAAACCCTTCAAAACCATAGGAAACTCTTAAAAAGAAACACTTGAAACTCCTTAAACCTGAAAAAAAACTCTTCAAAGTCAAGAAAAACCATCTGTTTCTGCTAACCGAACTTAACCCCACCACCGCGAACACTGAGACAAATGACGGGGGGCGCTCCTACATCAATCTACTTATTACGGCCGACCTGAAGTAAATCATTTATTGTGCGATCTAAATCTCGCTATTTACTCAACGATGGGTCATGGAGAGCCATCAGTCAGGTGATACTGACTCTTTTGTGGGTCATTGTTTATCGAGTTTTTGTGCTAAAGTAAATGGTAGTGAAAAGTGAAATGAAATTGGCACTTTGGAAGGATGTATGTGGGGAGAGGCTGATAAGTGTTTTGGGTTTCAGAGGTTTTTTGAAGTTCTAGTTCATGAATTGATGATTAGGAATTGTAAGTAGGTACATTATCTTAAGATGGCGAATGCTCATTATATCCTGCTCCATCAAATTCTCTTTGCGTAAACAGAGAGTTAGAGCAATACTTCGTTGTTCTATCTATACAAAATTATCAAGAAAATCGAGAAATGAATACTCTTACTTTGGTCCTATGTTTTATTGGTCTGAATCTAAGTTCTAAAGCCCCCATATTGGGAAAAAAGGGTAAGTGACACCGGCGGCCTAGGCACTATCTTTACATTATCAGACCTTAGGAGATAACAGATAATATCAGCACAGCCACAGCTGCAACCCCGTCGTTCAACAAAAAGTGTTTTGTTGTAACGCATGAAGTCCAAGTTTCGGCTGGATGCATAAATAAAATGCACTGCGTTTAAGAGCATTTATACCTTATGAGTGGCAACGTCGCAATTTAGTGTCATATTTCGTAGTTTAATGTTTTTATCATTTAATAGGAGCTATATTTAAAAAATATATTTAACTAAATTATATATAAGAATTACGTGAATAGTGTGTAAAAGGTAAGAAATCATTGCATTTATAGTTCTATTTATATGCTAATAATACATTGGAAACTTGCAGGGCGTTATTTTCATAGTAAAATAACTGTAAGCATTATGGTTACTTACTTTTTAAACACTTTCACGTAATTCTAAATAGTTAGTTAAACATATTTTTTTAATATAAGTAGCTTTGATTAAACAATAAAATTGAAAATCACGAAATTTATGTTATGACAATAAACTGCGACGTTGCCACTCTTAAGGTATAAACGCTCCTAGTTATAAACTATGAAATAATAAGTCCTGAACACATACATTCTAATTCAAAATTTAAAAGTAAAATATATCTCATCAGTGACGTACGTGTATTGAAGTGATAAACGACTAATAAGACGTCCAGCGTCTGTTGATGGAGTGTGTCCGGTCCCACTTCAATGTAGAACACTTGATTACTTTTATGTCTCAACAAATTATACGCCGGAATGTTTCATGATATTTCAACTGGCAAGGAAAGACGTATTAAATGTGAACTGAATTGATTGGATCAACTGTTGTTAATAATACTGGATCACATTATACTTAACTCTTCATTAAAATAAAACGAATTCCACCCATCACTATTGTGATAAGTTTTTTTATTAGCCGAATGATTTGTATATCACAGATAGCCCACAGATGTTCAATAACCATTCACTATAATAGAAATCATAACCCAAACACAGAGTAACGATTTTATTAGTGATCCTTTTTTTCGAAAGAACCTAAAGCCGATCGTAAATAACAGTGGAAATAATTAAACATTCTCGACAACTATCCCGCCATTACAATAAATAAGCGAATTTACTGTCCAGAAACAACTATAATTAAAACCCAGGAAAAAAATAAACACAGTATTATTTCATTCGATGCCATAAAAAGATGATAAACAGCGTATAAATCATGCTATCCATCTCGCGACTGCGGGGCTCGTAAATCGTGGGCAATGGTACCCCGGTGTACCCCCGTACCCCACCGGCGGGCGGGGGGCTGTATTCATTAATTTGATGATATAAAACAAAATGTCATTTTAATTAGTCACCATTATTAGACGTACAATGACAGACAGCGGTCTGAGGGGCCGGGGGACGTTTGTCTTGTTTGGGGTTGAGTCGTTGTGGCAGACGGGGATATGTATGGGAAGCTAGGTGTGGCGGTGACGCTTTAGTGATATGACTGAAAAATGTACTAAAGTAAAGACTCTGAAAAGTCAATTGAATATAACTACACCTCTGCCTATTCCTTTGCACACAGGCGTGGTTTGTTATGTTTTTTTATTAGAGAACCAATTATTTGAAACACAGAATTTGACTTAAGTAACAATAGCTATATAAAAACGTTTTCATTTACAAACTCTGAATACAATAAATTGATACTTGAAAATAACTGAAGCAAGTTTGATTGTCATTACAGACATTTATTTTGTATTTATTTTTATAGTCTACATAGACAGCACCTCAAATAATTAAACGGACGTTACTAAAATATTTCACTTTTCTAGCCCCCGTTCCCGCCCAAGACTACCCGCCGAATGTTTCCTTTACCTGTAGCGACGAATACTTGCCTTCAAGGGTTTGACTGACGGCCCGTCTGTCACAGTTCTCTCTCAACGATCTCTCTTACCAAGCTATCCATTACCGCTTTCCTTTGAAACCTTCCACTCTGCCGCCTGTTGACCCGTCAATGGTTACTACAAATTGCAAGTCGTCGATGTGTATGAGGTCGTGGTAGGAGATGTGCGTAAACTGCGATGAATGACGTAATTTGGGTGATAAAGACGAGGTTTCTTGGAGTTAAGACGTCTCGCTGAGTGATTTCGGGGCCCGGCAGATTTAGTAGTGGTAAGTCAAACGTGTTTTATGACTGGCTAATTGGAGATTTTTGGGATCGATGTTGTGATAGTTAGTATCTTTGAGTGGTAGGAAGTAAAATTTTAAACTTTTTGTCACTTTAAATGTCATAAGGTCAGATGAAAGTCTGTTTTAGTCCTGATCAATTTAGAAAAGTAAAAACGATGGTGTAACAAAAAGGACATTAATGCCTAAGGCATTAAGTCCGCCTTTGTACCTTTTGTGCGAAAAGTAATAAATAAATAACTAATAAATACATTAATTTATTATTGCACTGCTTGTTATATATGAGGTTTTAACTGAAATACGCTGACAAAATCTATGCATTTAAAACGTAAACGTTGTTAATAATAGTTTTGTGAGCAGCACACACTTATAAACCGGTCATAATCGAATACATTTTATTTGGTTGCTCTCTATTTACTGTATACAGTGAAGTAATGGAACATCTCTATCATGCTAAGAGACTACGAGGCGTAGCAAGTTGTTTTCCACAGTTTTACTTTAATATTGAAGGTTCTGCTGGCTTGTATCCAGGAGTGATACTCACATTACCTGTCTAGGCTTTTCCCGCCAACTTCAAATATTGGGTTCGGCTTCCAGTCTAGCAGTCAGTTGAATACCAGTATTTTGCATCGAGCGACTGCATGAACTTCACCACTCAGTTACTGGGCAATACGATACTCCTGGTAAGACTGGTATTCTTGATATTTACATGTTCAAGTTAACTCACGCATTTTCTCCATGAGTTTATACTGAACAAACTACAGCTGACTTATTCTGTAAAAATCTCACCGCTTGTGGTGAGCAGTCAATATTGTCAATCCCTAGACATCAGGAAGAACGACAGCTCACTTCACTTAAGTTTTCACGTGTGAGATTTTTACAGAACAGACCGCTCGCTGGTCCCAAAACGTGCTAAGTACGATCCTTTCATACCATACTTTTCTTTAAATATTTTTTTATGATTTAATCACTTGAATTGACCAGCACATGGTATGGCACATGTCAATAAAATTGAAATGTTCTAAATCCGTCATGTTTTTGACTGACAGCCTTTATATTTTTATTTTATTTAAGGTGGGTTTGCTCTTGACTCTAGTGTATGTCAGTGGTGTAGTAGGTAGTCTAGGTCCACGATGGAGTGAGCTTACCCAGAAGAAGCCTGTTCACTCTCACTTTGAAGAGATTAGGGTTGTATGCGTTCGAAAACACAGACGCAGGTAGAGAGTTCCGTTCTATTGCTGTGCGCATTACAAAAGACATTTGGGAACGCTTAGTGCGAATACAAACAATGAATACCTACAACTAAAAATACAATTACAGTGCAATTTATATTTAGTTGTCTTGTCAAATAAAGTTAATGATTGTTTATTTTTTAATGATGTCTATGAGTTCTGAGTTCATCTGAACCAGTTAGGTACTTTACGTTAAGTTTTTTTGGGGAACCGTACCCAGGCTTTCCTTTTGAGATAAGGAAAAACGGGGCTGTTTTCAATTTTTAAATTATGGGAAAAAAATGCCTGCTTTATTTTACTAACCGTACCGCACCGTATACAGATTCGGTTCATTTATTTGTTTTTGTCAATGTATTTCGTCTGATTGATTCTTCTTTTCATTTCATACTTACGCCATTTATACTTACTATCTAGTCTGTTTTGTAGTGGACATTTTTTGATGATGATCCAGTCTTTCAGGTGCTGTAGCTCCGGATTGTCCAAGATCACTAGAAACTTTATTTTGGAGACAACTGAAGTGACAAGTCCTTCAGTGACAGTCAAAGATGATATTGATACTTAGTGACACATGTCTTTCATATCGAAGACGCGATACATGTGCCGATTGTGTCAATATTATAAATATGTTTGAATGATATTGGTTCTTACAAGGTATTTAGTTCACACCTTGTGACGATTATGTCAATAGTAGGTCCATCCATAGGGTGATAAGGTGAGATCTATAAATAATTCCAATCTTTTATTTTGTAGTTGCTTCTTTCATCTATTTAATTCCTGAATGATGTATTGAAATATGTAGGTCGTTTGTCAATTCTTTTCAGGCAAAACATGTACCTACCGATCGAAAAATGTATGCTGTTTTGTCAATGAATTTAAATATAACCGGTCTATCCTATAAAATCTTGTCATGAAAACTTAGGCTTTAAGCGCGTAATTCCACCTGATGCTAGGGCACAGTGCTAGGGATTAATACTTCAAGCTCAGTTCGCCTAAGTTTGTTATTTTTATAGAACAGGTCGGCTGTATTCAGACAAGTTCCTACCTAACTACGTCTTATTTCTGCAAATCTTCCGCTAGATGCATGGAGTGCCTGAGGGTTGGATTTCAAATCTTAATTCCTTTAAAATAAGGACAATAATTACTGATGCTTTTGTCACAACCCTATCATTGTATTCTAGTCATCAGATTGTTATTTGTCATGTTTTAGTTTAAAACATTACCCCAGATTGGGTGTGACAGTACCTTGGCATTCTCAGATGTCCAAAAATGTTTTTTTTCTTGACTCTCTTTTTACCGTATTTGTAATTAGTACAGACTTGGTGTGTGTTCTGTGTATGTGCAATCAGATATAGCTACTTGATGGTATTCTGTTTCAGGTCAGGGGGTAAATTCAAATAAAATGAACATTTAAAGTATGTAACATATATATTTCTTTGAGCTTTTAATTGCATTTTGAAATACAACATAAAATATTAAATAAGATTATTAAATTTGGTAAAATCAATATTTCAACACCATTTTTTTACTTTTTTTTTCTTAAGAATGAGCAAAAATCTCTCATCAGAGCTAGCGTATACATAATATTTGTCGTATGTTTCATTATTATCGTTAAAATGATAGTTTTTTTTTACGATTTCAAATTTTTATCGATTTTAATCATCATTAGCTGAATATTCGCAACTTTTGAAAAAACTATGTATAATATTTAAAACATCAAAAATAAAATTCGGAAATAAATGTTAAAATTGTATATTCCATTAGAAATTTCGTATACACGTCAAAGGGTAAATGGAATTTTTAATGTCACGATTATTCAGTTTACAATCAAAGTTTTTTGTTGATATCGTCTGAAACTTACATTAGACAGTTTACAATATTTTTATTAAATATAAAAGAGGTTCTTCACTCTCAAGTGCCGTATATACATCATCGTATAACTGTCGTTACAAATTGGAAGATATATCTGGTATATCTTTATGTTCTAAACGTATACGAATGTTATCATTCCTTTCAACGAAAAAAAATGTATATGTATCACTTTTAAATATAGGCTGATTGTTCAACCGATTAATGCGCTGGTATATTGGTATACAATTGTTCACAGATGTAGTTTACCTAATATTATGTACTTATCACTAAATAATAAATAGCATCCTCACGTGGGTGGAGAGCATACCTATAGCAAAATTTACACTAAGGAGATTGTTATATTGCATTCTATGTCGAATTGTATGTACAAAACGAACAGAAACGAATGAGATTGAATCTCCGAGATTATACGCATCGACGGATCTCTTAAATTCACAAAAAAAAAAACAAGAAAAATCATCAAAATTTACATAAACTAACCACGTTAACCCTAACTCTGATTTACATAAAAAAATAAGTAACACGAAAAAAAACGATATTGCAACGAATGTTCTGTTAAAATACTGAAAGTCAACGTCACTACGCGACTAATACGATGACGAATCACATGCGAAAGGCGAATTGCAATCAACGAAAACAAATTTCCACGATTTACTTTTTTCAAAGAATTATTAGCAAAAAATATACATTTACAAAAAGAGATCGAATCGTATTTTTTATGACTTAATGTGACTTATATTTACATTTATCGAAATGGAATTATAACGTAGTGTGGAAGATAAGCCACGGGCTCTGCCGCCCTTACAACAACCGATCACCTAAAGGCAATATTTTGAAAATATTCTCTTAATACCTAAAACGAACGTAAGACGTTTGGCGTATACTTAAGTCGCTATTAATTTATTACACTAACCGATCTATGCGTTGAAATCTAACAATAATTACCTAAATAATTAAATTGGCAAAGAGTTTCGAAATACTTAGCGTCGCGGCTGCGACCTAACCCTAGCAAGGTTTAACGTAGCAAGATATGGTATCATCACAACTGCCGGCCGGGGCCCAGCCTACACGTACTTACTGGAGAGCTGCTTGGCCAGTTCCGTGTACTTGAGGAACTTGGAGTGAGGGCTCTCGTCGAACGACTGCGAGGGACTGCGCGGGTCCTGCGGCGACGCGGCGTTGGACCCGCCCTTGTGCGGGCCCGGCGAGCCCGCGCCTGTCGGGGCCTTCAGCGGGACCGGCTCGGGCAGCGCGCCGTCCTTCACGAAGTGCATCTTGGACAGGTGGTGCCGGTACGCGCCCTTCGATATGAAGGGCGTGTCACACAGCGCGCATTTCATGATGGAGTCTGTGACCACGGCGTCGTTGCACGCCCAGCTGAACGTGAGGATGCTGGGCGGGCCGGCGGGCGAGGGCGCGGGCGCGGGCGCGCGCGATGGCGTGGACTCGGTCTTGTCGCATAGCTTCTGCAGCGCGGCCAGCGGGTGGCTCCCGCCGCGCCGCGACGAGCCGGGCTCGCCGGCCGCGCCGCCCGCCAGGCTGTCGAACATGCTGGACAGCGCGCCCAGGCTGCCGCCCGCCTTGCGCTCGGCGCCGGGCGTGGTGGCGGAGCGGTCGCTGGCGGGGGAGGCGGCGGGGCTGGGCGCGGCGCTGTCGCGCTTGGCGACGACGGGCTTTACGTCCTCTTCGGCAGTGCTGCTCGGCCGCGGCGGCTCTTCGTCCTCGTCTACTTCAGTCTTCACTCGCACCGGCTGGCTGCTCAAATCTACGCCATTTTCGCGCTCTTCCTCCTCGACTTCTCTCTTTATTCGCACTTCAGTCGGGCGGTCCTCGGAGGCTGGAGTTTGAGAACCGCGCGTGTCGGGAGTAGTGCGAGGAGTCATGTGATACGTGTCCATCTTCCTATCGGGAGTCAGTGATTCTACTCTACTACCGCCCCTCTCGGACATGGAGCTGGACTCGCTCCCGCTGCGCTCGCGGCGCCCGTATCCTTGCTGGTGATGGTAATTCCTCAACATATTCATAGTCTGTGGATCTACCAATGGTTTGGTATAGTCTACGCTCTCATCTATGCCTAATCTCTTTAGGATACTAGACCCGATAGGCGCGTGTGTAGCGCCGCCTGGCATGCCGGGCACGGTGTGCCGCGATCGGGTATCGAAACTCTTCTCTATCAATTGTTCTATGGCGTTGAGAACCGAAGGCGACGAGCTTTTTTCATTGCTCGCGTTGGGGTCTTTGGAACTCGGGGAGGAATCGTTCACGGAGGATGGAGAGCGGTGGTGCGAGCCAGGAGACGGCAGCTCCTCATTGATGCTCTTGCGCCCGTCGCGGCCGGTGGGTGTGACGTGCCCGGGCACGTCGGGCGGGATGATGTTGTTAGATAACAGCGCGCTCTTCAAAAAATTCCTTTGGCTATTTGACATTGGCGCACCAATACATTGCCGTATGTGCTCGACGAATACCGCAGTCTCAATTTTGTCACCGCATTTCTCACAGGTGATTCGGCTTCCAGCGCCGAAATCTCTAATTGGTTTACCCATAGGTACACCGTTTCCTTCTCCGTTTTTGAACTCATGTTGTGCTCTCTCCAATTCGAGGAGTTTTCTAACTGGTAGAGATTTCTTTCGTTTCTCACGCGTCTGACGTCGCCTGCCTCCACTTTCGGTGATTGATCGCATAATATGTTCTTTGTAGTGAGAATTTTTAACCATATGATTACTCAACTCTTTCAAGGAACTAAATGCTTGGTCGCAGACTTTACAAGTTAATACAGCGCTAACATGACTACTAGTACCTGTAGCAGGGGGTGCCGGGTTGTTCCCACCCGGACCGCTCGAGTTGGACCCTCCCTTACAAGCGTCGTCCGAAGACTTCCACGAAATAATTTGTTCTTGCGATATGATGTTTGTATAGTGCTGAGTCCGCTGCATATGGCTGGTCATCTCAGCCAGGGAACGGAAGCTCTCAGCGCACCACATGCATTTTAATATTTGTCTGGTTTGTTCTGCGCCTTTACCTAACCAAACATCTTGGCCACGGACGAGTTTTCTAGGAATGGGCATATTCTCTTTTATGAGCATGTTCAAATCGTTTTGGCTCGGTTTGGATGAACCGCTCGAAGAGGACGAGTTGTGTGATGGCGTCGATGGCGAACTGGAAGGTGGTTGTAAAGAGGGTGGGATAGGTCCTCCCGAGGAGGGTGGTACGGGCACGTTGACCCCGCAGTGCTTTGCTTCCTTCATGTGTACCGTCAAATCTGCGAGCGAGTTAAAACTCTTCTTACACCACACGCATTTAAGGACATCTTTAGTTTGGTCTGCGCCCTTATTCAACCAGTGGGATTGCCAGGCGGAGTGACGGGCGGCTGCGTTTGGAGCTAGACCAGCGCCTAAAGCGGCACTTTGTACTGATCGGAACAATTCCTCACCACCCAGCCTGCTTAACTCACTCATCTTTTCCAATGCTTTTGTGGCATCGCTCGGTGTAGGACCACCGTGCTTTAATTTGCCATTCCAATCAGATGGAACGCCTCCCTTAGGAGACAGACTAGCTGCAGCAACTGCAGCTGCGAAGTATGGCAGGTGCGGTGCCACAGGCGTGGACCAAGGAGATGGAGAGTGCTTAAACTCTGACGGCCTAGAACTCTTTCTAGATGGGACTGGCGATGGCGAGTCCTCTGGGCCACGTTTTCTTGTGCCAGTAGACAAGTCAAGGGGACCATTTTCGTTCTTACTAAGATTGACAGCGTCGTCGTGGTCATCATCGTCGTGCGGTGATTCACTGCGTTTCCTGCTGAAGTCAAGGACGGCGTCACCTCGTTCGGAGTCAGTCATGTCCTCGTGACAGGACATGAGGAGACGCTGCTGAGCAGCGGCGGCGGCTGCAGCGCCGAGGTAGGCGGCGACCGCGGCCGAGTGCGGCGGCAGCAGCGCGGCGGGTAAGGCAGCGGTCAGCGCGGCCGGCAGCGGCAGGCCCGCGCCGCTGCGGCTGGAGTACACCGAGTCATTCGAGGGACAGCGCGGTGCACCCGACGACTCCCGCGACAGACATCTCGGGCTCTCCCTGGGGACAAAAGCGTGACACGGTTAGTTCGACCGACATAATTCACTTAGCGAAAATTGCCGCCTCTGTCTCAGCCCCGTCGTTATCTTAAACTGGTTATCGATATTTGAATATCGACGGTAAACAAAACGAATGCAAGTTTTTTTAATGGCCATTTTTTATAAATTAATAGCTCGATCGTGAATAGCAAATAGACACACTAATGGGTTTATATCGATCTAAAAAAAACTTTATAGCTCGTTGTTTGGGTGTCCTTGTGGGTCGAGCTTTTCGTTTTGTTAAATGTTTAATGATGACAATACGATCAAAAAAATATTCGTTGACAGAGTTGAGGTTCTGACATTAGATTTAATGTCTTTGAAACACAAGGAAAAAATATTGATGACATGCGACATACTAAATATCTAAGGTATATTTGGGTACAAATAGGTCAAGTCTTGAGACATGCATAATCAATTGGATATCAAAGAAGTCATATTAATAACAGTTATAAAATTACAGAATCACATTTTCGACGTATAGAATATTTTAAATATTGAGTCAATATTGTAAAGCAATCATACAGGGAATTGTGGTGATATCAGATGTGATAAACATGACGAGCACAATGGTTGATGACACAGCTTATCGATTATTTATGAGACAATAAAATAACAAAAACTTTATAAAAACAGGTTCCACTATACTGGAAAAGTGAAAGACTATCGAATGTCCTCAAAAATCCTTGTACCTCGTAAAATAGCAGAATCAAATATAATATTGTTGTTTTGAGAAACCCACATACCATATACGGATCAAACTTTATAGATAAAAATGATATAGAATAAATCACTATAATATAATCTAGGCTTTCAAACTTTTAAATATTTTGTTACAAAATCACGTAGGAGTTTTAGAAACGAGCTTTCCTTTTGATTTGAATGACAGAATTCATCAAAATGTTAAAGTCAACGTTGTTTCATATTATATCTTAACGATGAAACTATTTTAAATATAACAAAGAAACACTTTTTTAGTGTAAGAACATGATTACATTGGAAACATAGTATTTGTGAAGCTTTGATCTAAGCGAACATGAAAAATTCTAAGTTGAATGTCGAAGAGTTGAAGTGCGGCAAAGTCGAAAGTATTCCCAATGTTGAAGTCAATATTTGAACGTGAATACGATATGAAACATGATGAATTACACAAAAACAATATAACACTTGGACAAATAGAAAACCTACCTCACGTGGTCGGGCTCGACGATCATTTTAGACGTAATGTTTTCAAAGTACTCCAAACTGGTAACGGTGAAAAACTTGCGGATCCATCAATACAACACTGATACAATTGATAACACTTTGCTACTAGACAACAATTGAGACTCCCCAAAAATAGTTGAAAATGTAAACACGTCGCGAAAGACGCGCCGCGATGCCGGCGGTCGGAAGGGAAGTGAGCGGTGCCTGCGGCGGCAGCGGCGGTCCCGCGTGGAATGAGACGCCGCGTGATTTACGACCCGCCTGCAGCGCCCCCGCCCCGCACGCCCCTCGCTAGAGAGAGACAGGTGCCGCTGTAACGGACCGCACGCCGCGAAAGACAGAGACAGCTATCGGTATCCAACTTCGAGGGGTGGCGCTGCGTAATGCAAGCGTGCGTGCGATGCGCGAGGTGGACGTGCAGTGACGGGCGATCGTTCCGATGACAGCCGACTGACACAGCGGAGCTACTCCGCATAGCTGAGTCACAGTCGTAACACCAATGGAAAATGTACAGAGCATCCTTGATGGCCAATAGGCGCAATAACTTTTTAACGACATTGTTTACGGAATTCCATGTATGTAGGTGGAGCAAGCAAAGATGAAGCGCGCTTGGCGTGGTAGATTGAAGTCTCAGGGCTTAAAGAAGATTACCCGGACAGGGTTGATGGCGTTGACAAGGAAATGGCGCGTTAACAAAACGCCGAGACGAGTCCTTTTAACGACTCACGGACAGACAGGGGACGCGGACGGATTTACGCGTATCACGAACAGATTTCCTGCTTTGACAAAGGGAAAATATTTTCTCATGTTTTTTTTTATTTTTACGCGCGGAAACGTTAGGACACTTCCGAACGACAATACAATAAATGTCAGACAGCGAATCGATAATGACAGGACGTCGTATAGATAAATAAATTAACAAAGTAAAGAAACTATGTGCCGTTAATCCACGGAAACGAATGTACTATACGTTTTACAGCCCATAATACTGTTTTTATTATCATTGAACGATCTCGAAGTAAATGTTATCAACCAATCCGATCTAAACAACTGTTATAGTGATTTGACAGAACCCTGTTCCAAACCCAAGTTTTATAAAGTTTTTAATAAGAGAATCGCGCAGCTGTTTATTGCTTCCTATGAGCATTAGTCGGCTGCGGGTCAATCAATCACATGTATTTATGTGACAACTAACTCCGTCTCTTTCCTGCGCCAAACTAAAATAACCCCGAGTTGGAGTGGGTTGTGACATAAACAAAAGAATTCTAGGCTATTTTTCTACATGTAACGACAGATGATAAAAAAAGTTAGTGGGATATATTTTAGACTGTGGCCGTTTTGATGCGTAGGAATTAGGACAGAGCGGTTTTATGAGTCAATGTGTGCATAGTGCGGGTCGATGTATGGGGGACACCTGACATCGTTAGAATAATTTTGCAGTAACAAAGCAAATTTTATAACTGACACATGTCTCCTTGGTAATAAAATTGCAGTGAGCTTCATAGTAGGCATTGTGCGAACGTTTGTAGAGAATGTAGATAAAAGTGGAGACAAGAGAGATTACTGTGTGGAAATATAACTAAATATAATTATATACCTATATGTATAAATATTATATATAAATTTTATGAACGCGCAAATATAATTGTCTGATAGATTATGTCAAAGTTAAATCTTATTAGATTTATTTTCCTACCAACTTTTAGTGAACCTTTTTTTTTACATAAAATTGACAATCACGATCATAAGAGGTGGAGGAAATGACAACTTTTGAACACAGAACTTGGCGATCAATTATTTGACAGAACCATAGTTATAGATTATTTTGTATTGTATTTTATTGAATAACAGCAAGTTTTCAGAACTTGACGAATGTTTGAATACTACTTATTCTGCACGTATTTTTATGGATTATTTCATTTATTTACACAATGTACACACAGTTACAGGCTATGCTAAAACTTAAGAGTACATGACCCAGTAAGGGTGCAGCAAGTTTTATTACAGTTAACTTTCTAGTTTAAATACTTAATATAACAATAAATAAAATTACAATTCTACTAAATATTAACATCACAACATTCATTATTATGATTCATACCTATACTCTTTCTAACATATAGGTATTTAACTTAAATAGTGACAAGTAGCCAGCCAAAAAAAAAACTATTAACTAGAGCGAATACTTTTCCATTATGCAAAGAAAATAACTACTATAAACTAAGTAATAAAACCTGATCTACGAAAGGGTATTATTTAATAAAAGTTTTGTTTCGAAATCATATTTTCTTGAACGAATCGACTGAAACATTTAAATAATTAGTACAATGTAATCGAGACGTGGATACGCTGCCAGACTTTGACAATTTCTCTAATTTGCCTAATTTCATAATTAGACTTAGGTTAAGAAGGTACTTTGGATGAATATAACCAAAGTTTAAGAATTTAGAAACACATAACTATGTGTTCAATTATTCTGATATTATTCATAGAACAGACAAATGTGTTAAATATACGACAGAACATAGAGAACCAATAATAACTAGCCAAACAAGATAACTCATTTACCGGGAGCGACTGCTATCTGACCTCCACAACCCAGTTACTGGGTAACACGATACCCCTCGGTAATACTGGTTGTCAGACTTTCGGACTTCTGACGCCCGTAACGACTGTCAAAGATCCACGAATGACAGCCGGGACCAACGGCTTACGTGCTTTCCGAGGCACGAAGGGGCCTAGATATGTAATGATGATCACCCATCCACGAACCGACCCCGGCAAGCCTAGCTTCACCTTCCATCGACGCATGCGGCTGTTATCATAATGCCACGACATGCCAGGTTAACATTTAAAACAATGCAATAGTAGTAAATTTGAAAAAAACACTAATTCATTTGTAATTAGAAAAAGAGATTTGTAGATAGTAACGATGTCTTTTTTCTTTGTAATGCAAAACAATGTATTAGTAGTAAATTAGAAAAAAGATATCGCTACTATTTACAAATCAATACATCCATTACAGGAATGAAAGAAATAATAGAAACTGTTACAGCTGTTTATTGTCACATTATTGTTAACCTCGATTTATTACACTTGACCAAGTGACTTACAACTTGCCTAGAACTGGTTACGATGACAAAGCAATTCACTACAACCTGTGACTACGTAGATATTGATAAATTCACATTCTATGAACTGAAGAACATTTTAGAGTGTCTATTAAATAAACAGGACTGAAGGACTTGAACAGTGGCGAAAGCACTATTTTATAGAACAGGGAAATGCTTTAACAAAGATAAACCCATAGAAGGTTCAAACCATTAAGCCATTCCAGATTTTTGAATAATTAAAATACATCACTCATTTTTATTCTACGACACTCAATAAAAATTACTCAACTAATGCTTTGCCGTCATTCCCACCGTAACCAATATTTTATCCATTTTAGCGAATACACAAACTAAATCAGTAGATCTAAAATCTAAACAATAGAACTTCAAGGCACTAGAACCTCAAAATGATTGATCACGCCACCTCAGTGCAGCTAATTGACATTGATTGAACAGACTTGCTACAGCACAAACTTTACCGTTCACTTTACTTAAACTTTGCTTTCCTTATTTCTACCATCATAAAGCTGAGGCTCGTTTAAATTTGGATTTTTTTATTGTATTGCGTTTCTTTGCACTCGTACCTGGCTGGTCGAAAGGTAAAGATTTGAAATAAAAGATTTCTAATATAATCAACATGTTAATCATGTCCTCAAGTTCATATTAGTGAGGACGTTAAACTTTTTTTAAAGTATCTACGTATATGTACTACGAGCCGGTTTTCAATTGACTGACAAATGAGAGAGCTTCTAAATGCAATGGATTTATTTCAATTTGGAACTAACGAAGGGATTAGAGCATTAAAAGCTTCACAAATGATGCGTAGTCATGACAAAATTGCGCTTTACCAGGAGGCAACAATATTTTCATCAAAATCGATAATATTGAAACAGACTGAAGCTATTCGAGTATTATGAAGGCTATAAAAATAACATAATATATTATTTAAAATATAATTATTAATTTATTTGAATTCCACATTTCCAAAACACAAAACCTAAGTGATAAACGACCTATAATTTTAATAAAATTACATTTAATTACGTCGATACATCTAATTAAATATTGAAACTAATCGAATTGCAGCTGTCCTCATATCGATTCGATACGGCTCTCGTACAACCTGATTAACGATTCGTAACACAACAATATAAATCAGCTAGTAATCGAGACGTGTGAGTAAATAATCGATATTATTCTTATTGTTAATCAAATGATGTGACGTCTTGTAGTGTCCGATTGTTCTTCCACGCCACACAGTAGGATTGTTTTTCCAATACTGTGCTGGGTGGGGGCATTATTTTAACCGAAGTAAAGATAGTTGAATGCAAGATTATATTCTGAGGGGTAGTCTCTCATATATTATATAGGTACCAACATCTGTATGATGGACGGATAAAGAAATCATCAGGCCATCGGTAGTTTTAAGCAGTGATTATTAAACAATGTATTGAAGTTATTGATTTAATATTTAAAAAAAAACTGTTTTTCGTTTTTATTGGTATCATGTGTCATCCTTTCGGTATTATTTTGAGTATTTATTTATTTTAAATGTTTTTAATGTTTGCTCTTGACTCTAGTCTAGGTCAGTGGTGACAGAGACAGAGTTCATTCGTTTGTGACTTTAGAAACAATAACCATGGCAAATAAACCCATTCAACTATACAATCACGTTCGACAACAAACTGCCAACAAAATGTATCCGCCTCAGATACAAATCTCCTCATAACCTTCGCATAATGATTAATTAACACAATCAAAACATCCATCATGTATTATTCTAATAAATATCAATAATCACTAATGTTCATGTCGATCCAATAATCAAATAAAGCCGGACATACTAAGTGATAAGTGGTATCTGTTGCTCACAGATTATAGTCACGTTCTGTTTAAATATTTTTAACTGAAATATTCTAGTACGCTTCATGGAAAAGAAGAGTTTCCTGATCACGCGGTGAAAGTAAAACGATTGTTTAACAATGTTGTAATAAAAATGATGATGTCTGCATGTGGCGCTAACCTTGATTTTGTTCGTAACATTAAAGGTTTAAGAGCTATCAATTATTGATAACTTTTACTTTGTTTGTCATCTTAACTAACCTGTCCAGCACTGAGGAGGCAGTCATTTTCAAGATAGTTCTGACTAGAATAATGGCAATGGCTTTCATTGACGAGCTCCATAATGGTGGTCAAATGAAATGTAAGTAGCATAGAAACAAAGTTAATAATGTCATTATTCTCGGGTTGTCAAGTACTTACACTAAAATCTTTTGTGGCTTATGTCGTGACTCCTGACCCATCAATCATTCTTACCAAGATCGATAAATCCAAAAGCATTTCAAAATGAAAATTGATGGAACGTCATTTTGAAAATTTTGATCATTTTTAGTGGTTCTGCCCACTATAACTGTCAATGACTAGTCCATTCATTTCCCTAACTTCACCAACTTCTTTCTGCACTCCAAACATTCTAAAATATACTTTAGCGTCCTTTCAACAAGATTTATTTTAACTGCACATTTAAATTTTCATACCTCTATCTCGACTATATACAATTTTCGTATTGCATATTCCAATTCTAACTTTACGAGCTGTATAACAAGAGTTATGTTGGCTGCATTTACAAGTTGGTTGGGTAAGTAGTGATGTCAGTGGACAGTCGTTGTCAACTGATCGGTGGAAACAATGGGATCATTAAAGTGGACACCATGGAGTGATGTGCAGACCTCCGCGTTGACAATGGCGTATGGTATTATGAATGGGTCCGTTGCTTCGAGATTGTTGGTGATGGTTTAATTTCCATAAAAGCCTTGAGGTGCAATATTGGAAAGGATTGTTCTTGCGAGTTTGACCCTGCAGACATTGGAGCTTTGAATCAAATGGATTATTATTTGCACTCAAATACGTATACGTCTGGTCAATGTAAGAACAGGTACCTATATGAGGTGCATCAACAAAAACAACAAAATTCAACATTTAAGTCAATTAATGACTCGGCTCTGTCGGAAGATTGGAACAAAGATCGTCATATATTTTGTGTACGTCCGAAACTAACGATGTGTTAACAATTTTATGATTATTTGGCTATCCTTAATCATAATGGGGACAGTTTACTAACTGTCCCCATGAGATTTTCGCTAGGTTCCTACTGGAACCTAGCGAAAATCTCATTTCATATTTCCTAGTTTGCAAGAAGATGTACAGTTAATTACTGTCTTATGTACTCTGATTGAATGGAACAACATGAAGTATTTTAAATTGCCAAGATGCATTTTGGCCCCCCTATTCTTATACATCAACCACATTTTCACGATTCCGACCAAAGGGTATGATTGCCTTGTATTTCACACAAAGCACCATACCTACTTCTATCATCAGCCTATTTGCCCAAAACTGTTGGTATAGTAGGCTATGAGGAGCCTAATATGAAATACTTTTTGTCATCTCCGAAACTTTCTAGAACTCACCTCTCAACATTAGGATCCTGGATCAGGGTAGCTGGTATACTGTGCTCAATGTCATCACGTTCGTCCGGCGCGGGGGAGGTGCGGGACGCAGGGGAAACAGAGCCAGACACTTCGCCCTCTCCCCCTTCCTGCCTCTCCCCCCTGTCGCCTCGCTCCTTCACTCCGCTTTCTGGACTGTTGGCTTCCTCTGTGGACAATGAAGGAGATGTTGTTAGTGAGGTTGATGACAGGTTTCATCAAGAAGAAGACTGACCTTTTACAGAAAAAAGATTCGTCACTATGTGATTTTAATTCAAACTCTTAAGAATATAAACATATTAAACATAATTATTATTCTTGTAAGATTAGCAGATAGTATTGACCACACTTTAATATTTAAACGTTTGACTTCTGTAATGATGTGTGACAGAATCACGTTGATAGATCTAACTTTAATGAGATAAACCGTAATGAAAAACTCATATCACAATAAGCTTTTATAAATTAATAAATATGCATCCTTATCGCGTAACAAAGTTCCAGTCACCATATTAGTCAAATGGAAAAATTACGAAGCAAATAAGCATGACACAAACAAAACTGATACAGAGCTAATTAATATTGAAATCAAAACACCAACTGACAAATTAATCATGATAATAAAGACATTTCAAAACCGTATTTAGGTTGATTTAAAAGGGAACAGATAACGGTATATCGCTTTATTGCGATCGTTCATCATCTAAATGTAATAATCGGCGATAAGTTAGATATTAAAAATGATAATACAAGGAAAAACACAATTGTAATGGGGCCATCGTTCGTTGCGCAAAACCATGTGATCGATAATTGATTGATTGGTTATATTATGCTAGTCACAGACGGATCAATTATTCAAACTGCTGACATAATTTGGGACGATAAGTAGTATCGATAAAACGAATATTGATACTCAGATATGGTTTTTATCAGGTTTTGAAGGAGTCACCTAATTAGATGGAGATAGTGGAAATTATTGGTGCTTTTCTTTTGGGGTTAGGTAAAGATAGTAATAATGCTTGATACGTGATGACAGTATAGTATTAGATTCTTTTGATAACCGTGCAATGGGTGTTTCTACCCAAGCTACTGATTGTGGGGTTCGAAATGATACATCACATAGATTCAAACGAGCGTTTTCTTTGATAGCGACAACGTGTGTAATCTCTTAATTATTTGTCACATAGAACGCAGGAACAAAAAAAAGTGATTAACTTGTTAATTCCGACATACCATACCGCCCGGACCTTTCGCAATAAGAAAGGCAATAACTATTTATTGTTATTTGTTCTTCTGCATTGTAATTAGAACGTTGATGATGACTGTGGTCACTAAAATACATTTTCATCACACTGAACGATTTGCACATTTGTTCTATCCGAACATGAAATCATTCAGGCAGCTACTTACTATAATATTTTTTTGTTATGAGAATCAGCAATCAGTTAAGGAAGCCCAGTTTTAAAATAAAAAAAGAAAACCGTATCAGGAATCTTAGCACTC
This sequence comes from Brachylomia viminalis, assembly GCA_937001585.2. Taxonomy (NCBI): domain Eukaryota; kingdom Metazoa; phylum Arthropoda; class Insecta; order Lepidoptera; family Noctuidae; genus Brachylomia; species Brachylomia viminalis. The sequence goes on from OW443304.2 coordinate 25,192,715, forward strand.
ATAAATTAATAAGATATCACATGATTAAACAAAATCATTCAAGAATCATTATTCAACAGAAGAAATTCACCAACTGACAATGATGAGCAACGAAAGTTGAAAAAAGAACATTTATTATCTCTATCTAAAACAAAGCGCCCGTTTGACCGTAACGAAAATCCGCGGCAAAAAAGAACCCACCGATTATGAAGTTATCGGCCGTCCGAAAACGCATTTGCAAAAAAAAACGTATTTGAAACCGGATAGCCGAATTGGCGCCGCGGTGGCCGGCCCGCTTATTTCACTGCCCATTGATTCGTGAACCGCGTTTCTGTACGCTAATTGATTAAAACGCAACGTGTCAATCCGGTGCCGGACGCCAAAGATGTGGTTGCGGACGAAACGCCCGCGGCGGTCTGCACTGTGGCTAGTGGTGGGACGATTGGTCCCGGGGTCGGGTGCCCCGTGGTTGTGCTATCAGGCACGGGACGGTACGCGGGAGTGTGTTAGCAATAAGGGCTTTTACTAACGCAAGTTTAGTGAACAAGAAGGCAGTTGTCTAGGAATGAAAATATCTTTAAATTGCTTTTTTCAAACTCCGGATGAATCATTTATTACATGCTATCTTAGAATCATAGAAAGTGCAAAATATATTTTTGGGCCTTATCGATATAAAATTAGATTTTATGATTGATAGGTGCTAATGATTAAGTACCTACTACTAATTATGTATAATCTGTGATAAGGTTTTCCACATACTCTGGGTTTTTCTCCCAGCAAATAACAAACCCATAAATCAACAATAGAATCATAATCCCGGACTCTCCTCGATCCCAGTGGGAAACAAGTGTGGGCCATCCCTATTCTCGATCCGTATGTGCCAGCCAATTGATCAAAGGAAGTGATAGGCCGCTGGGTATCTGCAGGTGACTCTGATTCGCTCTATGAACGTGAATTTTAATGAAGCCTCCCCTTTACCGCATTGTCTGTGAATTATGGGAGGTAATGAAACGGTATGTTTGTTTGGGGATAATTTTTTGAGGGTAAGGTGATTTTAGTTTAAATTTTATTTATTACATTTCTTTAATTTGTATGCTTGGAACTACTTCAGTTGTCGAGTTTTAAGTTTTGGAATGCCCTTTGTAAGGTGCTCAAAAATATACAAGGTTTTAAATATAATAAAATATATTTTTTTTAAAATACGTTGATGAAAGTTATTATTCAAAAGTGAGCACAGTTAACAAAATCAAAGTACAGGCATTCATTTCGATTAAATCTTCAAAAATTCAAACGTCCGCATAAATAACCTACAGAATTATCATTTTAAGAAAACAGTTATTTTTAATGACCTTATTAACGGGCATCTGTCTGCTTTTGAATTGTCTCTTCAATAACTCTAAGAGTTCAACCATTTTAACAAAAAAATGCTTACAATTTTTTTTCCAATTCGTCACAGAGAGACCAGAGAGTAACAAAGCTTACCTACTCTTTAGAATTCTGACGAAACAATAGATCAATTTCACGAAAATTGCCGTGAAACCGATGTGATTACCGATTACCGATTACAATTGTTCACCAAATGACAACGTTAACTAAACCGTTTCTTAATAAAACGTTATGAATCTTGATTTTTATCGATTCTCGACGAAATGTGTAGGTTATACATAGTAAACGTACACTCCAGTTTAAACTCTATTTAGTTGCATTTAAAGTTTTGATTTGCTTGGGGAGTTTGTAGTGCAATTTTTACAGTTGACTTGTAAAAGGTAAATTGTAAAATGTTCTAAAAACAACTTTCTTTAATCGAGATATAAAAACTCATGTTGAGGTAGACAATAGAATAATCTTTGAAGTTGATTTAGAATAAGTAAACTTTTCTATCATTATTTTAGTGCTTGAGATAAAATTGATAGTCTTAGTTACACTGTTATAATAGTCAGCCTATAATGTTCCCACTACTGGGACACAGGTCACACAGGCCGACTCTCTGTGAGAGGCGGGCCCAGTGCGGGTTGGTGGATGCCATATTATGTTCCCACTACTGGGACACAGGTCACACAGGCCGACTCTCTGTGAGAGGCGGGCCCAGTGCGGGTTGGTGGATGCCATATTATGTTCCCACTACTGGGACACAGGTCACACAGGCCGACTCTCTGTGAGAGGCGGGCCCAGTGCGGGTTGGTGGATGCCATATTATGTTCCCACTACTGGGACACAGGTCACACAGGCCGACTCTCTGTGAGAGGCGGGCCCAGTGCGGGTTGGTGGATGCCATATTATGTTCCCACTACTGGGACACAGGTCACACAGGCCGACTCTCTGTGAGAGGCGGGCCCAGTGCGGGTTGGTGGATGCCATATTATGTCTTCGAATGTTTGTTTCTAGGACATGCCGGTTTCCTCACGATGTTTTCCTTCCCGTTTTGAGAGTAGTGGTCATACAATTATTTACACAAAGTAAAGCGAATATCAGGGTTCAAACCTACGAGCACGCCACAATTGCGGCGATAAGTCCCCTCTTTGAGGAGTGGCAAGAGAGGCTCCACGGCATCCTCACCTTCCGCCTAACGCAGGTCCTTACCGGACACGATTGCTTCGGGAGGTTCCTGTTCCGGATAAGGCGGGGGGAAACGCCCGGGTGTCACCATTGTGTGGATCGCCCGGAGGACACGGTGGAGCATACGGTGGAGGTCTTCCCGGCTTGTGCGGATCATCGCCGTGTCCTCGTGGAAGCGATCGGCGCCGGCGGTGGCGATCTCTCGCGTCCGGCCCTGGTCCAGGCCATGGTATGGAGACAGAGGGCATGGGAAGCCGTCACCTCCTTCTGCGAAGCAGTAATGCTCGCGAAGGAGGAGGCCGAACGCGTGAGGGGGAGGAAAAATTCGCGCCCTCACGCCAATAGTCGCCGCAGGAGACGCCCAGGGTGTCGGGAATCACAGGCCGATTCCCGGCCACCTTAGGCGCGGGCTTGCGGACGGCGAGCAATGGGCAGCTCGCCGTCCGATAAGGACCAGGCCCGGGTCGACGGCGCGTTGACATAGGAGCCCTCAGTTAACATTTTCAACAAGTCACGTTTACGTATCAAACTTAGCATAGTAAGTTTCACTTAAACGGTTGTTATTAGTCGTTATCACGTGATCAATCAACGGCAGATGTCGGTAATCCAAACATGTATTACTGATAAGGACTGTTTCGCAATAACCGCAGTTACTGTTGACATACTACATGTAGTAAGGGGTTGGCGGATTTGTTTGCAAAGCTTGTGTTGTTACTTGGCTATTTATTTATTTATTAAAACTTTATGCACAAGTAAAAAATAATACTGTACAAAGGCGGACTTAATGCTATTGTAGTAACAGTGGCATTTAGGGCCGATTTTTTGATCCGGAGTCAACTCAATCTTTTTTTTTTTTTATTAGGTAAAAATAAAAAAAATTGTTTAAATGCGTTGATCGAGAGCAGTGGTGGCCCAGTGGTAACGGCCGCGACTTACGAGTTGTAGGTCGTACGTTCGAACCCCGACAGGCGCTTTACTTTGTGTAAATTATTTCTTCACTACTGTTCTCAAAAGCGATGAAGGAAAACATCGTGAGGAAACCAGCATCTCCTAGAACCAAAAATTCGAAGACATGAGAGATGTACTACTATGAATGAATTAATTACTGTTACTGGTCTATAACCGTTGTAATTAATAATAATAAATGAATCTACCAACCCGCACTGAGCACGCGTGGTAGATTACGGCCCATTCCCTCTCACAGAGAAGAGGCCAGTGTCCCAGCAGTGGGAACATTGTAGGGTGATAATTTGTTGATCGAATCAACACATTTTGGCAATTTTTTTCACTCAACCATCAACGGATTAAAAATCGGGCCCTTAAAGGTGTTTTGGTGTCGTGTTGCTTAACAGAAGTCAGAAGAATAAGGAGAGCCGTGTACGAATATCAACTTTTATTGTAGTTATCGAATGTTATTTCAAATACCGCTAATAAACGATGATAAAGACTTTTACAAATTAAGAAGGTACCTAGCTGTTTGAGACGATGACGTGCACTTTAACTTTCTGATTTGGTCGAAATCATTTAAAATTTTATTTGCATTATTTGTGTCTTTCAGACTGATATCGATCAATGCAGAAATCTTTTTGACAATCACGATTGGACTAAAAGTAGAGTACACTTTGGATGATCGGGGTTTCAGTACCAATCAAGAAACCTAACCTTACTATCACAGATCAAAACCGCGTAACTAACAAACATCATACGTAAAGCTAAAAATAATTCAATCAATCGGCGCGGTATCGACGCGTAATTTCCTCGCGATCGTCCCGTTGTCCTGCCGTTGTCGTGCCGTTAGCGTGCCGCCTGTGCCGGACAGCACAAAGAGCAAGAACTCTTTGTTGGGGGACCGATTCCGCATTGAAATTGAACGAAGTTTCGCGATATTGATAGGTCAATTTTAATTTTCAATAAGTTATAGTTGCTTTGAATGGAACGCTGGTGTTGGTTATTATATTGATAACGTTGATTATTTTGTTTGCAATGGAAATGGAACGGGTGTAATATTAAAAGTTGCATTTGTAAATTAGCTAGATATCTATTGTTGATTACTTGATATCCTATTTGATTACCTACTTAATTTTTGATAGTTTTTATAAGTAGTGTTATTTATTTTGTTTAACCCCAAAATGCACTGGTTGATTTAGTTTTAAATGACGTATTTTTTAAGTCCATAAAAGATTATATATAAACCTCGCACAGCTCACCTCAACACAATGCCTTTATCTCTACATCAACGTTTCTTCCCACAGCTCACACAATCACAGCTCACTAATTACGAACACTGTAAAAAATAAACGGCAAACTAAAAACATCACAGATCTGTCACCGTTTCGTGCATGTTCCGATAAATCCCTTGGGCACACGCACGCACTATAAATCGTGCTTACCACCGATGGGTGATCGCGATGTTTCGAATTTGTCCTTCGACTTTTGTATTAAGTGCTCCAATTATAATCGACCGGTTCGCTGATCGAGTTATGGCTGTTTTTTTTAATTTTTTGGCTGATTTTGTGGGGGTAAGGTTTAGTATAAATTTTATGGATTATTTTTTTGAATGTTGGCTTTATTACGTTGGTTTAAACTATACCTACTGACTTCGTTTTATGTATGCGAATTTATGAAAAAAATACTAAAACATGGCTTACCTAATACAATTATTATTGCCATCATCTGAACAGTATAATAAGGTAGTGTACTGCCGCTGTTGTGCCGGTCATATCAACTAAACTGTAATGACACGACAAAAGTGAATTACGTCTAGGTACAGTCAAACCAAAAATCATCTAGATACCTACTTAATTGTTTTTCATCAATGTGGAAAATCATAATTTACCTAGTATTTTTAGAATAATGTGATGAATCATGAGAATCCCTTTTCAAAAGTACCGTACCTACGAGAAAATTACGCAACGAGAACAGCTACAGCATTTGTAGATATTATGTGCGTTCTTATTTATCCTACAGACTTTGCATTATTAACCCCTTTATTTGAATTACTACTCTTCATTATTAGTCTCTACCCTTCCTATTTGCCAAACACAACAACTAAAACCTAACATTTTATAATTCACCCCGTGCATATCGTGCACAATATTGATTCTACACAATAAGCAAGCGGTATCTGGCGGTAATTGACCGGCCGTCCCGGTTGCGCTCGTAAAATGTCAGATACCGCGTTGTCCGCGCCGCGTATGTTCACGATAGTCGCCACTGGGGTGAGTAGACTGATAACTGAGAGTAATGTGGCGGTGGTGATAGCGCGGTGATTATGGGGTTCGTGGGGAAAAGATTGGGGTTAAATAGGAGTGGTTTGTGCAAAAATGTTGGGAAATACTATTTTTTTACGCAATTGCATTGTTACTTTTTGTCGGCACGAGCTACTAGATAATACCTCATGCAGACGCGAAAACGTTATGAGAGTAGCAATACTGAAAGTGCAGGTCGTGCAGGTCGTGCCGGGTGGATTCGTCATTCCTGAAAGCCTTTTTGATGCAATGTTATCTCAGGACTGAAGTCAGCCAACCGAAACGAAACCTCAAATACGTCAGCGTGCTAAAGTCCGTCGATATATTATATTGAGTAAATATGAGAATAATTTGAGTGTAGAACGGGACTTAGGAGGTGCATCGCGAATGCTGAAAATATTGTGAAGGACATTTTGTAACAATATTTTGATTTAAAAGAGTGTCCAGGGAGTTTCTTGCCAGTTCTTCTCCATATGCACCTACTACGCTTTGGAATGAGCAACTAGCTTCATCTTTCTGACTGACCGACCCCTTGACAATTCAAAAGTGCCTGTATTTGGTTTATTTGAAATAAATGCTTTGAATTTGAGTTTGAGCTTCTTCTAAAGGCTTGTACTAAATTAGAGCAGTCTTGATTTACCTAACCACTACACCATCAGCAGAAGAACAACAACCAACAGAATGATGTCTTCATTAACGTTATTAACAACATATCAACCCTTAAATGCGCGGTGCGTCATCGCTGACGCGTTTAGACGTCGACGTCGACGCAACAAGTTACAAACACAACGGGCTCAAGTGTAACTTGTCATGACGTCGCAGCGAGTCTCTTGTTTACATCAGGTTTGTGTACTCTACGAGTGGACTTCGGTTTTCATGCAAAACGTTTGTGGGAGACACAGTTGTGAGGATGGTTTTCTAACGCAACGACAGAGTAATAAAGTTAAGGTAGATGTTTTTTTGTCTTTGTAGTTTTTATTGAAGATGTTAAGAATCAGTGCTGTGCTGTGCTGTGGGTAGCGCAGCATCATGTTGACTGGAAACTATCTTGTCACAGTCATGACGTGCAACTGCCGACTATTTCTGTTTGGTGCTCGTGATTATAGATCTTTTTTGTTTTTATTTTTCATAAATATTAGAGCTAACTACCTTTTTTTGTATGCACGTGTTTCTGTGACGAATAAACCTATTTTCTTTCTTATTCGATATTATAAGAAGGAAATAAAAAATATTTTTTAAGTTCTGAAAAGGAATACCGATTATTCTGCAAAATTTTCGGTTTAGATAAGTAAGTACACATGTTACTACAGTATTATTTTTCTTATTCGATTTCGTTGTCGATTATTTACTGTCTGAAGTGAAGGCTGGTGATGTAATTAATTAGAGATAGATGCATCTACATAAATATCTATCAATCTCTGTATCAACAATCTATGCCTACTAAACTCGACCAGTTCTAAACGAGGTGACTATTTCAGCTCGTTAAAATTTTACGAAAATGATATCCTTTTATTTTCAATTTCAAACAAATGCTATCCTTTTGAACTCCACCATCCTACCATCAAAATATATGTTCATACATAAACGGTACATTAATAAACATGTATGATAACAGTGCGATATCTAAACAGTGAGCATATAAAGCTTGCGCAACAAGTAACGATTTGTCGCTGTCACTCCGGCGCGGGAGGGTTGACTCCGAGTATATCAACTATTTGAGCTCTTGTTAATGTTCGTACTTACGTCTTGTTGGCATTCATAGCGGTTGCGGGTTGGATGTCACTATTATATGACGTGTAAAAGTAGTAACGTGTGTCTATGGTATTTTAATGATGTATGATATTAATGAATGTAACGATGGCTAAAAGTCATCAAAAAAGACAACGTAATAATCACTCACATTTTTTAGTATCTTTAACTTGTTTTACTTTTCAGAGGTGTACTTAAAATTATACAGAACTGTCAAAAATAATATCACATAATTTCTGATTCTAACCCATTTAGGTAGAGTTTGAAAATCTCATACCAACCTTTTCGTAGTTTTTAGGGTTCCGTAGCCAAATGGCAAAAAACGGAACCCTTATGGATTCGTCATGTCTGTCTGTCGGTCCGTCCGTATGTCGCAGTCACTTTTTACCGAAACTATAAGAACTATGCTGTTGAAACTTGGTAAGTAGATGTATTCTGTGAACTACATTAAGATTTTTACACAAAAACAGAAAAAAAAACAATAAATTTTGGGGCCCCATACTTAGAACTGAAACGCAACATTTATGTTTCACCAAACCCATACGTACATATCTATGGATAGGTCTTCAAAAATGATTTTGAGGTTTATAATATCATTTTTTTCTAAACTGAATAGTTTGCGCGAAAGACACTTCCAAAGTGGTAAAATATGTGCCCCCCCCCTGTAACTTCTAAAATAAGAGAATGATAAAACAAAAAAAAATATGATGTACATTACCTTGTAAACTTCCACCGAAAATTGGTTTGAACGAGGTCTAGTGAGTATTTAATACGTCATAAATCGTAAACCGCAATTTACCTTTCATTCAATCAACTCAAATAGAAAAAAGAAACATTTACTTGCTGCTACGGAACCCTTCATGGGCGAGTCCGACTCGCACTTGACCGCTTTTTTACTGATAGTCACTGTGTCACCAACTGATCGTCATACTTTCATAAACACCCGTTCCATCAAACATAAACCTCTGAAAACCTACCAACAACTAAACCCGCAACACATACATCAACAAAACTTTTACCTTTCACATCGAGATAATTATATAGCTCGTTAATATCATAAATATCCATCAATGTCGCAGCGAAGTTAAATTAATACGCTCATGAATCCAGTGTCGTCGCGTATCAATCAAGAGATGGCGTTGATTGATTGGGACGGCGACCGGCGAAACAAATTCTAGTATCAATCATGTTATCGACGAATATCAATGGAGTAGGTTATTCATTTATAAAATTATTGCTTGCGTGTTTGAGTCTGGGTAGCAAGGTTATTCAGAATTGTTGTTTATTTTGTAGTCATTTGAAGTTGTAAAGTTTTGTTAAGACTTAGAAATTGTATTAGAATATCATTAAGAATAGTGGTAGAAGAAAACTCCTTATTTGACGTCCATTTTATTTAGTTTATTGCAAATATCCATTTATTTTGAATTTTATTTTATGTTTTCATAAGTTTTTTTTAAATTTAATTACGATGTTGTTTTGGGGTGAATGCTGTGTATAGTCATAATAGGAATACATAACAGTACTCTTATTATGTTATTGTTCTGTTTTTATTGTCTTAAATGTACTATTGTTAGTGTACCAAATAAATAAACAGTGTTCTTATTGAGCCTGGAAAATGCTACCAAGCTTTAAGTAAAACAAGTTAGCAATTTGACTCTCGTTAGTTCAAGTTTATCAAAAATAAACAAACCGAACCAATCAATCTATAATGGCAAGCCAGTTTTATGTAATTCCACAAACAGTTTATTAAGACAAATCAACAAGGTTCATTGTGAATTTTATTTTTTATTGACCAATATTTAGATTCGATCAATAAATCATTGATAGTTAATGACTTGAAATATAAATCAGATCTAATGGCTAATCATAGTACTTGTTCTCAACAAAAACCAAATAGAATGCGTGAATATTTTTTGTCTTAAATCGTTCTTTAAACTTTTTTAGTAATAAGTTATGGGTGGAACAAAGTTGCCGACAGTGTATTTCTCGGCTTATGTTCAGACTTATTAGGAAATTTCAATTCTATTAGTTGAATCGATGTTCTTGTTAGTTTTTTGTATCATGACAAATACAGTCATCGAGGCAAAACCGTGACACGTAAATATATGCAAAGCTATTCGAATCATAAAAAAGAACACCAAAAACTGCATTCATTTGTAGTTTATGCAAATTAATCAGATGCCAAAATAATGTACTGTCAAAATAAACAATTGATTTGTTTGTTTAAATTAATCTTGGCTCTTCAGATTTATAAATGTGAAGGTTATCATCTTTTATAATCTAACATTTAAATATCGCAATTAATAGTTGAGATGTCTCGCGTTGATAATACACGTTAAAATAATGAAGAAAATACTGTGATATACTTTTAATTACCATAGAAATGATGTAATAGAGGAAAAAGATGGCCAATCGGCCAATATAAGTATAGCACGTTATAAAAGTCTAGATAGAAACGAGTTGGGTTGCTTAATGTGGACGAGACACTTATAATTTTTAGTTTATTTAGGACTTTTTAATTTTGTGATGATCGCAGTGTATTTCAGTATTCGGGTGAATTATCTGTTCTATGATCTCAGCTAAGTAATGGAAACAATGCATTATCCTATACGTGTCATTTCCAAAGAAAGGGTTCATTTTAAAAGATAAATTAATGATACCAGCACAACGGCCACGGCGGTGTACAGGATTTATGTAAATGATGTAGCTTTCAAAAAAAACATTACAAAAATGATATCAAATCCATGCAACAGATGAATCTTAATCTCCAGTTGACATCGCCAGATAACCCTAAAAAATCGTCCGTCTGCCAACAAACATTGGGACAAATCTATCGGTCTAACCGACCTCCACGCTGGATTAGACGGGTTCGCGTGAAAAATCCCGGACGGGGCAGTGACTGGGCCGGTGCGATCCGTATTTGTCAACGCTGTGATGTCCGGACATCATTTTCATTAGCGAGAAGAGCCTGGCCCATTTGTACCAATGTTTGGTAACAGATGGGGTAGAAATGACTGGATAAATGCTTTTTTCTTAAGCTTTTTTTTTGGGTTTAGGATTTTAGAGTTATAAAATGTTCACTCACGGAGGTGAAGGTGACAAATGTTTTTTATAAACAATTTTTGTATGACAATGTTTTTGGGTCGATAAGTTCGAAGGATCATAAATTTGAATAATCGTCATTTGTTTGTTGTAAAACATTACTAACTACTAGTACCTATCTAATTATTAAATATATAATAAAACCAGTTGCTAACATCTACTATTACGTCCTTCAAAACACTTTTGCATAATTTTCAAGCGATTAAAGTTATCCTCACACAATAATTACCTTCATTTCATTGTATAAATAAATTATAAATTTATTGTTTTAAATAAACTCCAGTTTTGTCATAAATTATCATTAAAATTATGGCAATTTAAACGTTATATTGAAACATTCAAACCGTAAATTATTTTAATGTTTATTGATTAGGAGATAACGTGTTTTCAAAACTTTCTGTATTGTTTTTTGCATTAATTTGTGAATATTACCAAATAAAAATATAATTTAGGCAATCTATAGCAGTAAAATTTTATTAATTTTCCATGCATTTATAATTATATATAGATTTGACAGATAATTATAAAAACACTGTATACTTAATTAATGACAGAAATGTGTAAAAGCGTGACAGTTTTTTTAATAATTTATTTAAATACATTCTTTTTATTTGTAGGTCAATGTAGCTAACGGGTGACGGTGGTAACGCGTGAAGGGCGGGCGTTTTGGGGGACTGTCTTATGTAATTTTGACGTTCAAAAAGTGCTGATTCTCAGCTTAGTTTGAATAAATGATTTTTGATTTTGATTTAACATTAAAAGAAAATATAAAACACGCGCATTTTTTTTTCCCTTATAACAATGAAGCTTTCCTCACAATACATTTAAATTATTAATTTAACGTCACCACATCAATTTCTAATAATTAAAATGATAATTATAAGAAGCCTTGTCTTATTAAAGTGTAAATGTATAAGAATTCCGCTCATCATGCGTCACTAATGAGTTGAAGCGGTGGTCTGAATATTTTAAATAATGATTGGAAATAAATTAATGAAGTTAAGTTTTTAATTAATTCTGTGCTGATATTGGACACACACGGTGGTATGAGGTAATGAAAATCGTCGAAAGAAAGGTTTTTATGGACTTGAGGTAGGTTTATGGTGAAGCTTTTTGGAAAGTATTACCTATATTTGAATGCATGATGACTTTTGTTCCATCTAAGATTTACGTCATTTAAACAGTGATGATGATGACGGAAGGTGATCCAAGAAATTCGCCATCTCTTCCCATACCTATTAATTTTCTTTTTATGTTTATAAGTGGCAATAAAATAGTTATAGATAATGCCTTTCCCATGTCTTTTGGAACATATCCCATGCGTGCTTAATTGGATTTGAATCCGGGGACTGCGCGGGCCAGTCCAGGGTGCCCACATTATGTTGCTGCTGACACTGAGTTGCCATTCGAACCGTATGTGGGCGGCCATTATATGCATAAGCATACAAACTTGACCCATTTGCAACCGGTGCGGTGTGGTCGGTCTACAGGTTCCAGTACCTCGTCACGGTATTTTGCAGCAGTTACGTTGCCATGACCCCAAACGAGGTCGGTTCTCACGCCTAGGGGTATTCTCGCCCCTACCATTATTGTTCCACCATGGTTGGACTTCCTGGGAATTTCGCAGGCACGTCACGTCCAGGTGTTCGCCGAAAACGTATTTTTCGTGAATCTGGATGAAAGCCGAACCGGGATTCATCAGAGAATAACACTCTAGCCCATTGGCGATCGTCCCAAGCCAAATGCTCATTTGCCCATTGTAATCGTCGTCCTCGATTGCCTCGTCGTAGTGCTGGAATTCGAAGTGGTTTACGAGCATGAAGGTTGACTTCGTGCAGTCTTACGACTCTCACTCGTCTCACTAGCACCTAGTGCTCCGACTGTAACTTCAAAACCAATTGCCTAGCTGTAGCCGTAGATTCTCTTTTCATCGTTATTTGTAAAAATCAGCCTTGCCTTGCGGTGGTAATTCAAATATTCCCAGTGTGGCTCAGCCACCTCGCCAGTGTCCCTTCCAATCTTGATTAATAACAATTTAGTCTTTAAAACACACAGACGAAAATTTATCGTGATCGTTAATTTAATTTTACCGCGTCTGTAATTTATTTTTATTTGAATTTAGAATTCAGAAGAGAAATGTGCCAGAAACAAATTGACGTTTATATCTCTTTTATAAGGCCAGTACTTATGATACTAAACTTGAAATATCCCTAGAAAGTGTTGACGTGTGTATTTAAATGTTGAACTAATTACATGCCAATATCCTTTAGGCAATCAAATAGATTACAGTTGCCTATCTTCGGACACAAGACGAGAAAGTTTAAAAATAATTGTCATATGAGTATTTATTATCTGCATAGGTATAGGTTCTTATCATAAATAGATATGTGCCTTCAAAAAATTTGGCATAAAAATACATAAACAAAAGCCTATCTGAAACGAATCAATGAAATAATTAATAAACCAAATTCTTATCTTCTTGTTCTTACACACTATTGTCTACATTTCTTTTTCCTATCTCCTTTCGCAGGTCTGCTGGAAGAAGTTTCTTAAGAAATAAGCAGTAGGTACATTTGTACTCAATACTAATACCTATGTCGTATCTGTATCTGTTTTACTTTGTGTGCATAAATAATAAAATAATAAATTTAGGTTAAACTTACGCAAACCAAAAGACATCTAAAATTGACCTAACGAAACTACACTATTTATAAAAATTTGACCTGCGACACCCATTAAAAGACCTGAGCGCAATTATTACCATAATTAATATTTAACTCCTTATGTATTAGAAAGTTTACATTCTTATTTAAATGCTATATTTACATACAAAATATTTTATATATTTGGAAAATAAAACCGAAGGAATTCGTGTTGAGTCGTAATGAAACAAAAGAAAGGCTCTTTGTATTAATTTATTCGATCATAAATGTATCGATTTGGGTAAAGGTGTTGTGTAAGTATTCATTTTCACTATGAAAAACCACCGTAGACATACATACCTACCTAGCAGAGCCAGGATATTATTTGTAAGGGATTGCAAGAAAAGACTATAGATAAAGAGGTACCTACACGTCGAAAAACCAACTCATTATAATCTCCGCAGACGCGATTCTCTAAGGGAACTGTTTAACATTATTAAGATCATGACGGTACCTTGTCAATATATCTATGAAAACATCATGTAGTACCTACGTAAGATAAAATTTACATATTTTTAGAAAAAGAGGTGAAAGACATAATTATAGTACTAGAAATAGGGACCTATTAGTTCACCGGGTTTCAAACTGACTAAAGTAGACTCATCTCAGTACCTACTGTTTAAAATGTTACAATAAAATACCTCCCCACATACTTCAACTGAAAGAAACGAAACTCAAATTTTGTATAAAACGCACACTATGCGTCAGCATAGTGTGCTTATAATCCTGTCTAGGCATAATATAAGTTGGGGGATTATATCGCTGATAAAAATGCCTGGCTCAATGCTGGTCCTGCTCCACCACCACAACTAATTGATAAACACTTGAACATACTGTTGGAGCTGCTGAAGATTGTAAGACTACCCTTTGCATTGTATAAACTCAATCTCCTTTGTATTACATAATTGCATAGGACAAGTGTGAGTACTATGTACTATCGAACTACCATTTACCGGGTAACGTCTTTCATTGACTTGAATGTGCCCTGGCAGCTGATATATGTCATGCTCACTCAAATGTCTGGCTGACGGTGGCGCATGTGTTGGATCATTCCTTCAAAATGGTTGAGCTGAATGGTGCTGATCATTGCGCCATGTTCGTGAACGTGCGCCGTCAGTTGGGACTAATATAATTTAAAAGAGTGTCCATGGAGTTTCTTGCCCGTTCTTCTCCATAGGTACCTACTACGCTTTGGAATGGGCAACTAGCTTCATCTTTCTGACTGATCGACCACATGACAGTTCAAAAGTGCCTGTAAATGGTTTAATTGAAATAAATGCTTTGAGTTTGAGTTTTCAACAAGTATTTTTGCAGACTTGAAAAACAAAGTGTTGAATGTCCTTTAAGTCCAATAAGTAGTTCGAAAACAATAGCGAAACAATTGACAATACCATAGATATAAATCAATACGTAAGATCATAATCGTCGCACTATTGTATGTCACCGATTACAAAGCAAACCTATTCTGTGCCATGAAAACGACATTATCTATTCGTCAAAATCGACACGATTTAAAGCCAATGAGGGTAAATACTACTAGTTCACTCAGCGAAAAACGTTGATTAGTTTGAGAGTAATTTTCTCCATACTTTTGTATTTTATAAATGGCCCGATATGCAACTTGCTGTACTGTCTTGCTATTCAAAACAGGCCGTCAAAATACTATCATGCCTTTAAAAAAAACTAAGTGACAGAATTTGGTGAGAATGGGTCTGTCACACCCTTGTCTTGCTAACGTTGTTGTATTGTAACTTACTTACTCCTTGTTCTGGTTTTCACAATAAGTTATAATAAAAAATTGATAAAGTGCAGTTTTAACTTACAGACCACAGAAGTGACTAGGGTTAACCTATAAAACTCGCAACCGATCGTTAAAAAAAGTAAAAGCATATAAAAAATGGAAAGATAAACGTCAAATCAATTGACGGCATTAAAAATAAACGTATGTATGGGAAAAGCATGTGTTAAAGTGAAGGCTACTCAGCACGTACATTGTTGCTACTTGTACCTACGAGTTGTAGACACTTGTGAATGCGCGGGGCCCGGAGGTCGCGCTAGTCAAGTACGGTTAGCACACGATTTTTTTGATATAATATTTTTTAAGATTTTCCTGATTTCGCTACAGAGATGACAGCTTTATGCTTAATGTTGTGGCCGGGCTTTTCGTGGGTAGGGATTCTGTTTCTTGTTGAAAATTTTAGTAATTCGCACCATACAGTGACATTAATTCTGGTACAGATAGCAGGAAGTTTTTGTGTTTTTTTATTAATATTTAGAAAAATACATAGTTTTTCGTTTAAAAAGCGGATTTCTTTTCGCAGTCCTCTCAAAACCTATCAAGTACAGATAATTGTTACTCTTACAAGAAACGGAATATCGCAGACAGATACAAATTAAGGAAGAAAACGACTTGAGATATTCCTAGAAAACCAAGAACATTACAGTATCTTCAAGCACAAAGAGCTTCAAAAAGCTTCAAGTTAAAAGCTCGTAACAATGCACCACAATCTTATCCCACACTACTTCAAAAACACGAATAAGTTACTAGAACAGCACTTAACAGATTTTCAGTGCAGATAAACACGGCAATCCGCACTCGTATTGCTAACGTTACGTTTGATCCAATTGAACAGGCGAGCGGCCGCTCTAACATCCACGATGCATGCTGCACCGCAGGGGCGTGGCCACGATGCGTTTTGACCAATGATTTCGCTCCGTTCAAGCAAAACTAATTATACTGATTTATGCTCCCATTGTTCATTGTTTTATGTCTTTCTCTTAGTGTACACTCACAAACCCATATTCGTATGTAGATAAGTGAGTAACTTGATATATCGCGTTTTGTTGCCTTTTTATGTTTTCGTGACTCGCCCGGTTGTGAGTTACGGTTGTAATTAGCCGTTTATTTTCATGGATACCGAGACCTTCGGCAGAGGCCACTGAGTTGTAGGCAAGGGGAATCAGTTTAGTTTGCCTTAGCGTTTATTAAGTAGAATATAAGCTTGATAGCAATGATATGATAACTGAGCAGATTACTGAAGATTATAAGCCATTTAAGATCATAATCAGAAAAGTAACAGAGGGGCAATTCCCGTATTTTTAAGAACGTTCGCATTCTAATCTCAGTCTCAATCTGTCAAAAATACAATAAATTTACATACATTTTGACAAGTTGTTGACATTGATTGTCGTTGAGATGAGATTGCGACTTGAATTTGAACGTTTTTTAAGTACGAGAATTGGCCTTCAGGTGTGTTCATAGTATCGCGACCTCGCTGCCCTTACGCATTGTGTAAATCGAAAGCTCAACATTATGAAGTCGCCACCATCCAGACATTACCTTTCACTTGCTCCGACGTAAAAATCCAATCGCTATTTAAAAAAAGATTTAAAATATTCCAGCGTAGATATAGTCAAGAGTGAACATAAAAAGAGACAGGCGGACGAGCGGACGAGCGGACGAGCAGGTACAATGAGGTCGGAGATGTAACAGAAATCGCGCGCAGTGTCACCACCCATTGTATATCAATATTTTATTAAGCATATTCTGAAGAAAAACAGACCAGCAAATCGTAGCGTCCGGCGCGGCAGCTGCGCCCGCGTCGCATTCACCTGTCGCTCGCAGCGCGCGCGCACGTGGGCGGGGCTAAGGAATGCAACGTTTTTCGCGCTTTTTTCCATTTGCCCCGTCAGTCGCCACCGGAATTCGGGTGCGATATTTTCTTTGGTTGGAATCCAAAGGCTTTACCGGGACTTGATATATTTATTCCCCTTTAGTCCGTTGCCTTTTAGATTTATGAACGCTGATCTTTTCATGCGATTTATTGGAGTTTTAATTCAGGTAACGAAACGAAGGGTTAGAGTTATGATTTTTAGAACTCGACCCTACCGTTTGAGTCTTTTTTAAAAGATAATAATGTAGAAGAGGTAGTATGTTTCTTGCAAATTAAATGTTAAGTGATGCGTTTAAAGGCCATCTCGCGGAGAATAAGGGTTAAGATAATAAATATGTTTTGCAAGTCAAAGGCGCACTTAAGAGATTATTGTGGCATTTCTTGCGCGTGAGAAATATCTATGCATCGTAATAGAAATTTTATTAAAACCGTTTATTCCGATAAAGCTCGAATATGTTTTAATGTTTTAATATAGTTAATTGTTTTCTTTTAGCGCTCTTTGTAAAAATCCATCGGAATGATAGCCGGCGTAAAAAAGTAATATTTTAATCTCTAGATTGTTTTTCAAGAAACTAGTTTAAGTGGCTTAGTTCATTGTACCTAAGTATTCCTGTCCAAAAACAATTAACCAACAAAGCAGCCCTCAACAAATCATACACCATCAAAAATTCATCATTTTCACTAAACAATTCGTGTGGATTTAACATTTAATATAACCGCCTAATCGCGTGTGGTTAGGTATACCGATAAAGCAAGTGGGTCAGGCAGAGGGCTATCAGTCAAAAAATAAACAACAATAATACACAGAAATCTATGGGGAACAGGGCGAGGTTGAGTGGCTTCCGTCGACGTAAGATTGATCGAGCAATCGCAATTATGAAAAATGATTTTGTGATAGCGGTGGCGGCGAAGTGACCGACGTGCGACGTGCGACGTGCGCGGGGAGAGGGTTACGGGGTCTAGTACTGTCATTGTCACTTCTGTGTCGATTGGAAAGGTCTTCTGTTGCAATAGCTCGGGCTATTATGAGAATGGCTCGTGCCTTCGTAAAATTAGTTGCCAGATAGACACTGAAAGACTGAGCCCATAACTCAGAGATCCGACTATACTGTAAGGTCAAATTAAATTACCCCGCGAAACTTCACCGAAGTGATTGGTATCGTTATATAAACACGATGAAACATATTTTTTCAACTCGTAGGTACTTGTAACAACACAAAAAACAAACATCGAATAAGTTTTATTGTATCGTGTTTAGATATCGTCTACCTACTCATCACGTCTGCGGTGTTTCGCAGCTAATTTGACTCTGTTTATAGGAATAAGGTGCAAGACATAGGACTACGGGTTGCGGCTCTGAAATAGCGGTGAGCAGGACACTTGGCTAAACGTGATGATGGCAGGCGGAGCAGAGCCCTAACGGAATGGTTACCAAGAAACGGTAGAAGGAGCGTTGGCAGACCAATGGCTAGATGGCCCGCGCGACCTACCTACAGAAGATCGGGGGGTGATCTGGATGAGACTCGCACAGAATAGGGAAGCATGGCACAAAAGGGAGGAGGCCTGTACTCATCAGAGGTTGGAACAGGGCTGCCGATGATGGTGATGATGGTTCGTAGCAGGGCTTCCTACTCCTGGCTGCATGTATGGGTGTCATGGACGTTGACTTTTTATGTAGCAGTTTATTGTTTCACTTATTGTAGGTAAGTACCTACCTATATACTAAAGACAATTATTATTAAGGACTAAAGTGTCGAAGGAAATTATTAAAAAAATAACTCTCTTTTATTCTGTGATTTCTCTTATGAGCATTACTTAATAATGATAATCGGGGAATTACTTACCTACATGATTAGGTACAGTTTGTAACTTTATCGTTTAAATCAAAGAAAGTATGTCGCCGCATGAAAAAATATGAGACAACAAGGCCTTCAGGTCCCGAACTAGGCAGAGCCTGTACTGACTCTATTGATGTTAGTTCATATCGCCGCCTGTATTTGATTACATTTTTACGGTCCGAATAATGTGAAAAAAAAAATTGCTTGAGTCTTTAATACACGTAGGTATGTTTTTGAACCGTTGTAAACATTTTACTGACCAATATAAACATGAAAATGAAAAATATCGAAAAATCTATACAATTTAGAAAATCGCTTCAAACTCATAACTTGCGTGTGCCGACCCTGAATTTATACCGGATTGTCGACTAAGCTCTTTCATGGAAGTTCATGGAAAACCGACGCCAAATAAACCCATCGGAAAAGCTCGGTTTTGTTTTGCTTTTGTCATGGACTTCTGAAACTAAATCTTTTTTCAGTACTCATCGCTTTATAATAATAAATAAAACATTTATTTCAGGCTACATTGGCCCATAGACCTAACAAAATAATATAAACAGGGTGTGGCGTAAGTAATGGTCCACCGTTCAGGATTCGATAAACCAGATAATTAACTATAACAATTAAAATTTTTAACCATTTTTACCCAAGGGTTCCAAAAATATTTCCTTGTTGTCTTTTATTTACGAAATTTCTACCTTTTATTACAATTTTGTTTGTAGTTTCAACAAAAAACATTATTTTTTCATTTTGATTTCTGATAATTACTGCTGAATACTAGAGCTATCATGATAAATTATGATTTTTTATGTTAATTCAGCACTTTTGAAGAAAAAGTTGGTTCTTCTCTAATTTTAACCCTAATTTTTAACACACCATCAAGAGCGATTTTTGTAAAAAAAACTTACTACTAAAAATGGTTAAATTGTTTAATTGTTATAGTTAATTATCTGGTTCATCGAATCTTGAACGGTGGACCACTACTTACGCCACACCCTGTATAAAGTATACAACAAAAACTTGTGTTAATAAATGTAGCTTAAAACTATGTAAGGTAGCACCTCACTAGCTTGACCTAGCAAGCGACGGAACACCACGTCCTGCGGCCAAAAGTCTTCTTCCGTGACCACGAGCAGATACCAATTCGTCACGCGCACCACCAACGCCTTGAAGTTAAAGTTACGGTGCCGACTCCAGTAACTGCAACCTCGGCATGTGCCTCGTCTTCTGGCGCACGTACTCTACGATACCTCTTTTAGTATGAAGTCTGTTAAAATACCGTAAGACAGATAGGTATGTTCCATCAGTATTACTTTTCTTATCACGGTGATACATTATGAGAATTTATTTGTAGGTATACTTCGAAAAACTGAAATTATATATTACGTTGCAAAATTTTACTCATAACAATGCGTCAGTGATATCTAGTAAAGATACTTGTTATATTAAAACACAAATTATCTAATATCACCAAATTTTAATGACCTATACTTAATAGTGTTTTTTCACTTTATTGATACCTCTCATAATAGAGATAATAATTATATGGGTGGAGATATTGTGAAGATTAACTTTTATTTGATGGATTAAGCTGCATCACTGCTTGCTGTTAATTTATTAGGATAGTTAGGTATACTATAGTCAGCAGACAAAGGAAACTTGATTTCACTTTTTTTTAAACTATATTAGTAAAACAAATGAATACCAATAGGTAGGTACGTAGGTAGGTAATGATACACATTATTTGTTATAAAAATATTACCAACTGTAAAACTCTCTCAGAAACCACTTCAATCGAGACGTATTAGAATAGTCTTGCATCGTAAGACACTCGACTAAATATGCCTGTTTATAAATGACGGCGGTATATAAATCCAAGTGTGTGAAATCCTTCTGCGGTCAGGGCGTCCAATTTCGGATTCGATCACATTACCATAAGGCGAGTGCGCGACTGTGCGATGCACTGCCCAATGTGGACATCCGTGCGGGGAGTACGGATAGCAGAATGTTCGTTTCATGAAGGGCATCTATTTTATTATTTTAGACAAGAGGCCTGAGATTTACTAAATCGTGTGTCTTAATGCCTTTAGGTTTAGTTAATTTAGCACCTACCGACACCGCGGAGTAATTGCCGGCTCTTCTCAATAGGAGCTTCTATTTCCAAACGGTACATGTAATGTGGTCTATGTCCTCAGAAAGCCAGACCAAATAGAGATATGGTAGGCGCCTTCACATAGGGCCATAATTTTAACATTGGTTATTATAATTTCTCAACTATACTTCAAATTATACAACAATTTAAGCAAGTGGCAAAGTGTCAATGTCATGGCATGTCAATGTCAACTGAATGTCATACATTTGAACAACATAACTATGTAGGTACCTACCGTTAAGTAAGCCAACTCTAAACAAGCTTTCTATCAACCATCACTCCATTAAAGACAACAAACTACCCTACACCATAAAACAATTACTTTTCCCAACCGTCCAACAGATTGCTCGCCACATTCCCCGCCCGTATGTCCCACAGAACCTCGCCGACTATTTTATATAGTATTTAGATGCACATTAAGAGTCATCTTTAACTGGAGAATGTTCCGATCGGGTATCATTACCATATTGCTGGTCGGGAACCCTTGACTACAGACGTAGTGTATGATATTCAGACTAGATTATACTGGAATAGATAGGGACTCATTACCGGGACGCTGACTAAGATTTTGCGGCTCTTTTTTGAGTGGACTGCAGTTTGGGGTTGAGGTGGTGAGGAGTTTTATAAGAGGACATTGTTGTCTCAAAAGCATGTCTGAATTGTATATAGATATGTGATACAGCGCATTATGTACAATTCAATATATGGAAATGATCGTGTATCCTCGTGGGGTGGAGTGGAGTTTCTTGCCGACTCTTCTCCATAGGAAATGACCAATTGGAACCACGCACTTAGCTTCTGACGTTTCATAAGTGCTCATGTAGGTTTATGTGAAATAAAATATTTTGATTTGGAGTGCAATTTGTTGTTTAAAATAATACATGTTGACGATCATGATCTGTCTGGCGCCTTCAATCGATATAGTTATTGAGAGACTTCTCTTCAATTCTCTTTAAATTAAAAATGAATGCCCCGAGCCATTTAAAATGATTTAAAGCCAGTCTGACTACGAAAGCAGCAGCAATTCCCAATCAATTAAAGCAAACCAAAGCAAAGGAACAAAACCAACATTAACCAGTCCATTAACCCTAAAGCCAGTAATTATAAAGGTGGCGAAAGTGAAAACAAAAGCCAAGTCCTCCACGAGGCTAACGTGTAAAGAATGCACCGATTCCGAGAGACGACGTCTCTCGACCGCATTTTATCACCGACTAATGATCTCGGGCGTCTACGCCGCGTAATGAGAGCGCCAACCGCCCCGGCTCACAACCAATAAAATATTTATGAAACCATCCCCCGCCCTAATGGAACGCGTCAACTCCCCACTTAGAAAACTCCACTCGCATTAACCTCCGCAAAATTATCATTACCGCTCCACAAATGGACAATAGCCGATCGCATGTCCTATACGCAGAATGCGACTCGTTAAGTCGCCGAGGACGCGAATTTAAGAGACAGCTTCTAAATATCCAGTGGCAGCGTGCACATGCGTCCCGAGATCTGTATCGCGCACAATACCGAGGCCGGCCGTCACGACGGTAGCAGAAATATGGACGCGGGCCCGCCGCATGCCCGCTTGTTTTATGTTAATGTGAGGTATAAACGGCTAGGCTGCGCGGAAAAATAACGCGCCGACGTCCACCGTGATGAAATACCTGATACCCGCCGCTGATCGTTAGCCGGCCCGCGCCACAACACGAGATCCACACCTAACGCCATTGTCTCAGACGCACGAGGAAGTCGAATAATTAAAGCGAACGCGTCGTCAGTCCAGCGTGCATTCCCACAGACGCTATCGCTCCTGTCGATCTCCGCGAGCGAAATACCGAAACCTAATAAGTCCGAGCCGAGTCTCATTTGTGTAAGGAGTCGTTTAAAAAAACGAACAATACGGAGGCGCCCGATAAAGGAGACGGCCCAATAATTTAGGGTCATTGTTTCGCCTCTTAATTTATGGAGTGCGGGCGTACGATTGATTTGTAGGTTTAGGAGGGAGATTCCTCGACCCGAGAGTGTTGGGGATAAGCGGTTTTAAATCCGCGGCGGATTATCGCGAGGCGACGTCGCGGCTCTGTGACGCGCGTCAAGAACTCAATTTATTCGCGGGCCCACTCGATATACATACAATGCGCGGCGGCATTTAAAATGCGCGATAGGATTGGCCGGTTGGGCCTGGGCGGGGTGCGCGGACCATATACGCGTTCTTCGTGATGCACATATTAAGTTAGAAGGCTCTGTACATGGGATGCGGTGGAATTACGATAGGCACCGATGATGTCTAAGATCGTGAGTGTCCCTCCGGTAGTACAATGGGCGAACTCGGAGAAAATTATTAATGCCCCCGGGTTGTTCAGTGTTACATTAAATTGCGGGTGGCGAGCGATGCCATTAAATTATCGGACCCGCTGATGTCCTCCTACAATGCATCGCTTGATAGTAATTCACGGCCGATGCTCTTGTGGTATAATTTTGCGGATGCAATATGTACCTACGAGTGGAATTGGATTTGTTTGATTTAGAGAACTGAGGGGTATAGCATGCCGATGTACTATTTGTTGTATTAATGCTGCATCTACATTGTAATCCATGTATATCAGTTCCATAAAATCACAACTAACCCGCAAATACTCTACAATCTTATCACCCTACAGACAACAAGCAATCCAGAACCTCCATCGTTTCCAACCTGACATTTAACCCTAACAAATTCACTCCACAAATAAAACAGTCCATCGTAAGTATAGCCTATCAGGCATCGAGCGTCTGCATTAATTGGAACAGCCGATCTGGACGACGCAGATTTCACTTCTATAAATGGCTCGAAACTTTATGGTATCGCGGTGCGTTGTTACCGTCAACTTGCGCCTGCACACACTTGTAATTGGTCGACCGCCGGTTGACATTTACAAGAGAACCAAGATGGCGGCCCATCGGATATGCGACGTGTAATTGACAAATAGGCTGAAGGGTTAGAATAAATTGGGCTTCGCACGCAAACGGTTGGATTTTGTTTTTCGAGATCGATGGTGCGTTTGCGCACGCGATGTCTCGACAGATTGTTGACTTCTGAGTCGAGTAAGCGAGCTTAGAATTAGATGGGTTCTCTGTAAGATAGGACCATTCTGGTGTACAATAAAGTTTTATTCGTCTGTGCGAGTAGCAAAGGCAGACTTAAGTTTGCTGGCTTGACGTTTAGACGGACTTTGGTTTATGAATATGGCATTGAATTTTGACAAGCAGAATAGTTGAAGACTTGGGATTTATATCACTTTGCTCGATTTACATCTGAAAGAAAGTCTCAGGAAAGTCAGACTGACTGGTCTTGTAGTTCTAATCGAGCAAGACCCTGTAATGGTGAAATGCTAAATGTATATACTTAAGCTTAGATACTTCTACCCACCCTATGCGTGAGCAATATCAATTGGTCTCTTTATAAAAATTAAAAAATACCTACAAGAAAAAAAGGTATTTTTATTCGAATACCAGTCACTTAGCTATAACTAAAGGATAATTATAAGTTCTTGAATGCAAGCCTTCTGTTGCTATTCACATCCGTACCGTAAGTATAGGTAATGAGTACCTTTAGTACGCAACAGTCTATTGAGCGCGAAATACTTCGGGCGTAAACATGGAAAAATATATAAAATGGTTTAAAAAAGGGCTAATTCAAGGAACGTTAAGTTTAAGTCTAATTGCTCCCATCCTTTAAGTGACAAAATATCACTTTACTGTGGCTTTGCATGCATTGCAGAGGCTACAGACAGGTGAGGAGGTGACAGGTGGACCGGCTATTTCGTAACAAAAAAAAAAAAAAGTAGTGTTTGGGCTGTTTCTCGTGTGGTACCTATCCCCAAATATTGCCCCGATAATGGAGCTAATTGGTGATTCCAGCATTTATCATAGGTGCTACAGGTAACTGCTGTCCATATTCTTGGCAAACATTTTTAGAAGCCAATAGATGAGTCAGCACTTACATTTCAAAACTCAAAAATGATAGCACAGATTAATACATACACAAAATAATATAAACTACAGTCGTTTCGTACTGCCCCCAAAGGAACCCCAAAAGATAATGCAACATAATAATTACAAGCAATTTCTAATTAGCATAATCACATAGAAGTTCAAATTAACATTAATTAGGTACATACAAACACTGCTGAGCCACCATATTTAAAACGGCGCGAATTGTATGCAGACATAGGCTTGGAACACACCGCCGGCCGCCGTACGACTTTTAAAACAGTAGATGACTGCTAATAAGGGTAATTGGACGCGATTATCGATGAATACCGGTAAGTTCGCACTTTTGCAAACACGTTGAGTGGCTCGTGGTTAAAGTGTTATTTAAGGTTTCCTAGATAATGTCTTGTGGCTACGTTTCGCGTTTCGTCATCTTTCGCATTTCGAGGTAAATCCGCGAAGTTGTCAATATTTGAATGAGTAACAAGTCCCCAAGATACAGACCACTACCGAGTTTGAGGGCCACCGTCCAAACAAGCTGTTTTTTAAGATAGTTACAGATAAAATAGTCAAGTTGTTAGGTCATTTTTGGAACAGTGAACAAATTTCTTTTTTATTCTTAGTGTCCAAATCCATGCTAAGTATGCTATCATTCACTATCAATGACAATTGAGACAGACTGTTAAAAGCCTAGTAAACTATTTACGACTCAGTCTACACGACTGCTGTTCTCTCCCTGCAGTTGCAATGATCAGACCTGACCAATAAGGATCATGTAAACAACTGCCATTTACCATTTTTTTTCGCCGTTGTGATTTACTACTAACTTCGGTAAAGTTTCACTTTCTCGTATCGTCTCGAGCTTTACGGGGATAGCTCATGTCATGGAGCAGAGATTAGCCAGTCAGTGAGGCTGACTGTCCAGAGTGGGAAAGATTGACTCAAAATACAGGACAATAGGGACTGTAAATTTATAAATAGTACTAGCTTCCGCCCGCGGCTTCGCCAGACATGGTTTGGTGCCTATACCCTAGGATTCAAAGTATACCCATACCAAAATTCGTCAAAATCGGTACAGCTGTTTCTCAGATTAGCCGGAACAACAGACAGACAGACAGAAAAAAAATATTTTTTGTTATAAGTAGATACCGTAATATACTTTCATAATGCATTTAGTAAAAAGCTGTTATTTAGACATTACAAACAGACACTTCAATTTTATTTATTTGTATAGAATAGATAAAATTAAGTCGCTTTTGTGTCTGTCTGTTGGTCTGCTTTATTTTTCTTTACTACACAATGAATTTTGATCCGCAACAAGATCCATCGCCATAATTAAGAGGATTTAATCCGTAAGGTAAACTTAGATATAGCGCAGAAATCTCGATGATTTGATAAGTCGCAACATCAGTAGATTGCAGCCCGTGTTTGCCAAGCAGGGGCGAGTCGCTAATGAAAAAACATAACATTGGCTACTTACTCAACCATTAAATACCACACACAAACAATTATCATACAATCTTTAAGTAAAAAATCTGCCTTAAGATCAAAAATGGCACCTTAATATTATCCGTTAAAAGGGTTTTGATTGATCAAGACGTCAGGCGAGGACAGTCGTCCGACGACCATCCGGCGACAGTCCGGCGACTGATGATTGATACGCACTGTTAGACAATCGCACGATCCATCATCACTGTCGTCAGTGTGGTCTGCGCCTTATACGTGACCTATTGTATTGTAGAAAGTTATTTTTGATTTTTGTTTTGTATTATGGTTTTAAGTTTTGCGATGAAGGTAAAGGCACGTAGGTCAATAGTTATTTTAAGGTGTCTTGGCTTTGTTATGTTTTGTATATGTATGTGTTCTTTTTTGAAGCATGAAGTGTTTTTGTTATTCAGCTCAGATTTGTTAATACCAAAACGACAGATTTTCTAAAGTTTTCGCTTTTTTAAGAAAGCTTTTCCTGCTTCATCAATTTCTATAATAAAAATATTGTAAGGCAGTTTGACAACCAACGCAAGAGATTTCTATAGAATTTTTTTTTTCTTTATAAAAATGTCTACCGAAATAACTATCAACTATAAAAACGATAATTTCGGAAACAAAAATATCGATTTCCTTTAATTTTTTTGTTGAGTTATCGCGTCATTTCGGCGCCGGCGCACGCAGTGATCGATTGCACGTTTAACACCAGGTAAACACCCCGTATATGAAATGAAACTATCACTTTACTGTGACATAAAAATACCAAGATACTGTATACACTTACCAAAAGTATACACATTCTTTAGATGACTCAAAATAAGGTTGAATATTGAGTGGTTTTAAGTTTCACAGCTTGTGTCAACAAGTCTGTTTGATAAATTAATTAAGCGAATGATGGATTTGTCTGCATAGAGTAGTGATTGATGATTTGACAATAATTTTAGGGTCGGACGGCGAATGTCAACAGATAAACATACAAAATGGGTTCCGGATGCACCTGAAGATAGGACAGGCAAAAATAAATTGAAAAAAAATGTGTTTAGGTACTTCAGTCTTACTTGAGGCTACATAGAAAACATGAAGGTATATCTCACGTGCATAATGTACTTAAAGGATAAGTATAGTAATATTTGTGATTATATTATATGCAAGTTAAAGCTTGTAATAGGTACATACAGCCCATTTATGGTAAGACTGACATAAATTACTTTGAATTTGTCACCTAGTTTTAACCTTCGATTCTCGATCGGAAGTCAATGACCTTTAAAAGCTTTAAAAGCTGTTTTGTACAAATCATTACAGAACTGACATACCTACATCTCTATAAGATATTACTATAAAATATTTATTACCCTTAACCAAGGGGCAAAACACTGAAATGTTTGTATCAACAAAGTATTCGATCACTAAACAAACAGGTGACATAAATATTTTGACGTAAAAATACTGCGCTTTTAAGGTAAATTAAAAATAAATTAAAAAATAAATTAACAATCGATTAACAGACATCATAAACAAATCGAAAACTCGTTTAAAATTTAATATAATGCTCATAAATATACGTTTTTTTTCGCAAAACGAATCACCCATTTAGTAGGGTGTCCACAATAAACCTGTCACGCGGGACAGTCCGATACCCGACATCGCACTTATCAACGAACATAACATCCTCAACTTTACGACAATCTTGCGCTGGACGCGCGCGCATATAAATTTGAACAAACGTCAAGGCAGTCCGATTTTATTTTACTGATCATGGAAATTGTATCGATATTTCAACGATAACGTTATTGTGTTGTGTCGGATAAAGATACTTTTTATGTTCGCGTTCGTTTGATTTTTATACGATCCGAGAATCGGATGAGAGTTGGAATCGATTATAATAAAGTTAACAACGTATGCTGTGACTAATAATAACTATTGGGAGATGCACTATCGTGAATCAGAAGTAAAGTCAATGTCAATGTCAAATCAGTCCAGAATTCATTCACGAGCAAAGGTTGAATCATTCACCGTTGAACTTCAATCACCATACTACGTAGTTCTGAATCATGTATGAAGAACCTGTTGCTTCCCAACGCGTAGAGCACTGCGCATGGTACGCGAATGTATAGAGGCTAAAATAAGACCAACCAAACAGCACGTCAAGTTAAACTTTTTCCCCACTGAAGCAACTGAAAACCTATAAACAACGTGTGACAACACGCAAATAAAAAAGTCACAAAAATCATTCCCGCAGCTAAAACCCACACGCCACAATCTAGATCGCAACACACGAATAGCGAAATCTAAAAACCGGTTGTTAGTTCGCCATGTAATTCTAATTAGGTAATTCGAGCAGCCGGTACTAATGGTTCGGTTCGGTGCCATAAAGCAGGCGCAATCTGATCGTGTGAACATGCTGTCCGCGTGTCCCGTGCACATTGTCCGCAGACATGCGACGCTTTGTCACCCTAGCCCACGCGGCGAGATAGCGATATGAGAGCCTGTAATTATTGGCTTCAGGGCTATTCTGTAAATTCGATTTTAGTATTAGTGGAGGGTTAGTAAATTTTAATTACCAGATGAGCTTTTTATTTTTTTTACAAAATAGAAAAAAAAATCATTTTTTTAAATTTATTTTTACAGTCAATATTTTCAGCAGGCTACCATTTTTCTCACGTCTTCTGATAAAAAATAGGCAATGTATTATTCTAAGCAGAGTACTCACTCTCATGTCTTTCAACTTCATTCATTCTCGAGAGCACTTTGTCACTACTTACATGCGGTAATTACGTGAACTTTAATCGCTTGACTTCGAATAGCAGTAAACCGGTATTACAGAACAAAACAATCGGTACTTTAATCGCTTCAATCGGTTCAAAAAAAAAGGCCCTAGGCACTCGAGACCAGAAGTAACGAGTCAACAGGCTGGAAACTTCTAGTCATTGACAATAAACCTCTAATTTGGTATCCTTTGACTTTGGACTTTTGGACACCGTCATTGATTGTTCTCCTGGGTACACAAAAAAGTAGTCACCGAAGTCACAAAAGACGGATGTAATGAATAAGCGCACACCGCTCGGGCCGTGCATACTCATTATTCTTAACCCTCTCATTGATGGAAGTGCTTCAAACGAGACAAACACCCAATGACGTCACGACCTGGGTCATCAAGAGTCACGCAAAACATTCATTGTCATGTGTATCCAAAATTCGGTAACGGCTTTACTGGACAGATCAATCTCATCATCTTAAATCTGATAATTATAATTTATGAACATAGCAAAATCAAGCAAACAAGAAAGGATATGTCCTAAAAGTTTTCAATCAGGAGCATTACTGCAAACTTTATATTTTTCTGACTTTTCCCATCTTTATTGAATGTCAGCCTTTTTAGAAGCGTAGACAAAAAAAATCCTCACCCAAGCCGACAGACGGACATAATAAATAAGTGCACAACGAGTCGGGACATGAGGACACCGATACACACTCAGCGCTCACATTGATGGAAGCGTTTCAAACGCAGTTTAGATAGCATAGTGGCGTTGACGTATTATTATTGTGGCGTTTCGATGTTCTCGTACCATTTCCGAAGTATAAGATACGAAATTTTCGTGTAGTGATGGTAATGTGTGGTTCTAAAGGCTAATGTTTTTGTAAATGATGGGCTTGGGAATAGCGAAAATGTTTATTTGAAGGCGATTGATTCTAATCGTATTGTTTTGTTGGAGACAGGAAGAGGAGTTGATTATAAAATAAAAAAATATTGTTCTACCCTTTCTTGCTACACTTGATTAAAGATTCGCTATGCTATGCACAACAGAACTCTTAATGCCTCCATATACTTGTAAGTACACTAATTTGAAAGCCTCATGAATTTCAGCTAATAATCCAAATAGCCAACTAAGTTGCTGTAAGTTCCTCAATAAACCTTTTTCTTTACCACTATCTCACGAACTTGTTCGAACAGCTCGTATTTTGACATGTTTTATAGTTTTTCTTGTGTCAATCGCGCGTGTTGCGTCCGAAATACTTTATTTTATAGCCTAAACGGTTGAGTCGTCGCGGCCGTAAAAAGTTTTAGTGCCTTCCGATTGAGGCGCCGTGTCTTTATGCCGTTTTTTATCAATATTGAGCCGTTTTTGATAGCCTGTTTAGGGTTATGACGTAGTTTTGTCTGTAAAGAAGCCATGGAATTGCAATGCTAGTCACTTTGATGTAACGTGGGCTTGTAACGCGAAGTTTTGAGTGCATCTGCGACAGGTCTTTGAAATAGAAACTTACAGGCTGTTGTATAATTTTATCTTTACTAATAAATTGTGTTGAAGTAATTTGAATTTCCTGCTTTTCATTTACATCTTTAACTAGTGCGCTCACTAGTGAATGATTTCCTGTAACATTGATAGGAATGTTTTAGTTCTGAGTTTACACGAAGTCCGGTTTCTGATTAAATTACTCAGGAGAACATTTGTTTACGGGATGTACAGGGCCAAATTAAATTAGCAAGCGAAACTCCGCATACGTGACGGGAAAACAAAAAAAAATATTGAATTAGATGATTTGCTTTTGTGGAGTCATCGACTGCAGTTAGTGTATTCACTAAAAATACGTTTTTATTTCAATTTTATCGTGTTTAGATATCGATACCCATCACGTCCGCGGATATTCACTGGCTTTGGCCCTGTTTAACTAACACTGGGCCCCAAATCTGCAAATATTTTATAAATTCGTCATTCCACCACGATCCCATTGTCATTTTGCTTAAAGTTCGTAATCTGCAAAATTCATAATAGTCGATCATTGGTCGGTCAGAGGTCTCGTAATAGAATCGTGGTAGAATGATATTGTCGTATTGCCATTATTATAAAAGCCGTTAGTAGAAATGATTTTCGAAAACTACTACTTAAATGAACATTCAGTCATATTTTTTCATTACCGCATACGTCAGTCATTCATTTGTCATTATGTACGAGATTACCATTCTATGCTATTTCTTTCAATGGAGTGTCAGTGGTTGACCGTTGGAAAGTCATAATGACGCCATTCTATTAGATTACCATACTTGTCAAAATCAACAATTATGAAATCAATGATAGACCATTCTGACACTGTTGTAATAGCAGACTTGAGGCCCTGGAGTGCTGTAGGCTGTGTTGACGGACTAGCACTGTTTAGACTATCATTCTCCTAAATCAAAATCACATTATATCACGTACCTTCACAAACTTTTACAGGCAGGAATCAAGTCTAGACCTCAGTCATATCTTACATCTTGTTATTAGTTGTTAACTGTGTCATATCAAGGCACATTTTCCCTATCATCTCTGTTCATCAATAAAGAAAGCCCAGTTCACTGACCCTGCGTGTTAACAATCCGGATATAATTTTTTTTATCATTATGTTTAGTGGATCATTAAAACTCTGTCAAAAGAGGCATTTTTATGACTTTTTTTACGACAAGAAATCTGATAGTATGTCTTTTTAAATGTTCCCAATGATTTTTATATGAGTACTTTTATTGCGTACGACGGTAGATTAATTTCATTGTTGTTAAATATCTGTTTGATTGCTTTTTAAGTGTTTCTTTACGGGTTATTGGTATGTTTGGTTTTCTTTTTTATGGATATAGTGTGGTATATGGTTATGCACACGTTTTCAACACATATTATGTGGTTACAATTACAAACACACGGTAGTAACAAACTAATTTAACCTCCATAACCGATTTCGCAAAAGAATGGCAATTTTAACATCAGTGAAGTTCAATATGTATTTTAAAACTTATAAACGTGTATGTTTTGTGTAGTAAGTAAACAAATACTTTATTCCTGAATATTTAATGTGAAATTGACAAAATCATTGTCACCCGAGTGTCTGCTGAATACGAACCAGTACTTGGGGAAAACAACCTGCTACTAATTAAATTATTTCTTATAATTGCCATAAAATAAACTGCCCACTAAACTTTTAAAGGCTTTTAAATTTTTATAGATAGACAACCGTAGATAATTACGAACCGTTGAAATAAATATGAAATATGCAGGAGTGACTCGTAAAATTATCAAAATTATTGAAATTGACGGAAACACTCAGAACTAAATGTTTTAATTAATGATACTAGTGTGAAACCATTTATTTTATAATGTTATAAAATTCTCAGTCTCACCAGATTCAATATAAATATAATTAATCATTAAAGTATACGGATCTGCATTTTATTTTGATTATATTTTGATTTATGTGACATTTCTTCATAAAATATCTTTCGACCTCATCTTTATTTAAAACAGACGACCCAAGAACTTTATGTTTCAGTAGTTATCCGGTAGATCGACAGTAGGCAACATCAACTTTAACATTTATATTTAGCTTCGAGGATAGTACTGCTTCATCACAATCATCACAAATGTAACCCCCTGACACCTTGCTGTAGATGAAATAGTTAACAATTCTACGTTGTTGTTTGTTAGATCGGATTTACGACAGTTGTTTCTTTAACAATGAGTGTAGGAAACCAAATGTAATCACTAATCACAGGCCTCAATGCATCCCAATAATGAACATCTTTAAGTAAAAAAATAAAATGAGCAAATTAAATTCAATAAAATCAATCACCACCATCTAATCGTAGTCTCTACAAACAAAAACTCAAAATTACCCAAAAATATATCATCGAATGTTAATTAAAACGGAAGCAGGACCACTCAATCACGTCACGAATCAAAGATGGCGCCCGTTTCATCTTGAAGATGATAAATTTATATAAAAAAGTCGTATGAACTAAAGGAAAGGCCGGAAGGCGACGCGTTGTATATCAATCAAGAGATGAATGAGTTAGTGTCCTTATATCTCACGCGACGGACACGATACGAGTTTGTGGTGTTGATGTATTTTGATAGATTTTATTGTGGTTTAAATAGGGCAGGAAAGAATGCTCGTAAGGCGTTAGAAAATTTTAAATTAGTCTGAGACATTCATTATTTGATTCTGATGTTTAAAAGTGAATATTTTTATGAAGTGAAGATCGGAATATCCTTAAACTAAGTAATAATTCATAAATGTTACCTACTAGCTATTTTCTTTTAAAACTGCCTTCCGGATGCATTTCAGTAAAAATCAGATTTCGTCGATCACCTAGTGGCAACATACATTTTCCTGAGACTTGATAACAATTTTTTGTATTTTGTGCAACGAGGAATAGAATAAGTACCTAAATGATTAGTGAATCTGATTCCTAACCGATTCTATTCATTTCGATTTCTTTTCTTTTAAACCAGCCTCCTAACATCTTCAATTTCATTTTCGTGGATCACCTAGAGCAGACAGGCTATACACAAGCAATCAAATGTACAAACCCTGCAATTTAAAGCCTTCTGCAGACACAGTAAAATCGTGACTTATAAACGCGATTTCTATTCATATATTACATAAAAATTTAAATATTCGCAACTGTGCAACTTTCATACAATATTATTGTATGTAAATCTTAATATAGCCTGATCGGTCAGTCGGTTATGTAAACGTCAAACCGATTGAGTCGAACAATTAAAAATATGATTTAAGTCCTAAGAGCTATGTAGGTAATCTGCGTTTACAGCAGCTTGATGTTTAGTATAAGGTGTAAACTGTTAGCGGGTAGAATTATTTTCCATAATTTTCCACAATAAGCTTGTCGTCTTGTCGTCTTCAAGTAAAGTCAGGGAAATTAATAATTGTTAAGCAAATTGACCACCAACTTAAGTTGTCTGTTTATTCAAATCATTTCTTGCTAGTTGCATGAAATGGCACAATTAACGTACTCGTAGGGTGTCAATTTGCTAAGCAAATATTTTTTTCCCTGACTTTACCTTTGCTTAATCATGTTTAGTTTTCGATTTTAGTCCTAAAACTCTCTTGTCTAAATAAATCTAGGATGGTAACTTCAAAATCAGGAGGATAAAAGGACTAAAAAAATAATTACAACTACTGATTTTACGTAATTAAACTTGCTATTCGCCACCTCTCATGGTTTAAAACATTTTTCTGTATTTCAAGAGAGATTCAGTTTTACTGCTTATGCATATTTAATTAATTGCATCTTGCAATCTTTATTGACATTATTTATTGTCAAAACCTACATCAAAGAGTTTTATTACTTATTTATGGCTTTAACAGATATTCAGTTAGATAAAACACAATTAGTGTGGCGCCAAAATTATATTATCGCTAAATCCAGACGTATAATTACTGAAATAAAATAGCAATTATTGTTTTATTTTCATTACATAGTTTAACGACTTTTTGAGTGGAGCTCAGATTGTAAAACTCTTGGCGACTAAAGCTCTGTTCTTGAAAGCTCATTCAAATTAT
This sequence comes from Brachylomia viminalis, assembly GCA_937001585.2. Taxonomy (NCBI): domain Eukaryota; kingdom Metazoa; phylum Arthropoda; class Insecta; order Lepidoptera; family Noctuidae; genus Brachylomia; species Brachylomia viminalis. The sequence continues at coordinate 25,227,494 of OW443304.2, forward strand.
TAGTTGATATACAAGACCGAGGAGTATACATGCATATGGAAACCTGATTCTGAAATCATAATTAGGTCCAAATTAAGTGTAACTTTCTCGGTACAAAACACATTTTTAATTCTTAAAGTAGTCTCTTCATAATTTCCTTCCTTCAGCTTAGTTGTTCATAGTATTTGCAAGCGATTAAAAACAAAAAGGTTTGGAAAATCCAAAAGTGCACGCCTCTTAACGCTCATTTATTTTAATAACATAATAAATCGTATAATTGATTTGTAATATAAAACAAAACAAAACATGTATGCAAGAGTAGTTCTTATATTTTGTACGTGTGTAGCTATCATAGTGCATTTTAATAAAAAATTTATTAAACAAAAAAACAACGTAGACTAGGCTACTGATATGAAATACGGCACCAGTTCAACGAATTCTGGAACTAATAAAAAAGCCCAGTCTCGATACTTATATATATTTTTTTCGTTGGTACATACAAAATCAGCGTACAGACATGAGGACGTCCACGTAATGTTTTTTACTAAACGTGTTTTTTTCAAAGTGGCAACATAAAATGATTTTTAGAAAGTATATTATGATGGTTATATTAAATGTTTTCTCGATGTACATCTACTCATTTTAATGTAGAAGTGCAATATACTTGTGATAGAGGCATTTGAAGATCACAAATTGCTTGACCTTGACGAGTCTGGAGTAAAGCACTACCTCAACCGCTTCGCGTTATGAGGTGTGCAAGTATTTCTGATAATCTCCTGTAGACACTACAACAACAACTCTTACCTATACCACACTAAACTCTACAAACTGTAACCAAACCACTAGCCTCCTACTACTCCTTAAAACAGCAAGCCTGCTAAAAAGACCCGGACACCGTTGTCTAATTGATAATTAGTATTCAGGCGGACGGTGCAGGCCTACGTGTGGCCCCCATGAGCCCCCCGGCCCCGTGGGCCCCGGGGACGGTGGGGGGTTGGTCAACGTTGCATCAGCACGTCCAAGACGTCTGCTATTGACGTAAGACGCCAGCCCGCTGGGAGCGCGACGTGATCACACGGCTATGCGGCAGAGGGAGGGTTACGTCCGATGGTTTCAGTTCATTGAATTTAATTGGTACTTAGATTTGCTGGCGGGTTGTGTTTTTGATGTGAAGGCTGTCAAAGTTATTGTTTGGTGAACGCAGTGCAATGAATTCAGATGAAAATCAGATAAAATCTAAGATATCGGTTGTATGATTGGATCTAATGTCAAAGGATTCTTCTACAAAAATGCTAATAAACATCTTAAACTCTGCAGAATATTGCCATTCAATATGTAAGGAGAATATAAAACACTGCACTAGTATTGTGATTTGAGTCGAACTGTCACTAATCAAAACCCCTTTTAGCATCGAAGGACAACTGCCCACATCTATATGAAAAACAGAAAACAGTCACTGGATCACACTACTCTAGATCGTCAATCCGACATTACCATAATTCATTATAAATTATTCATCCCAATAAACTGACCTACCCCACCACGCCCTAAGGCCTGGTACCCAATCGCGGGCGACTACACCGCAACTTTTTCAAGATTACCATATCTACGTTCGAGAATCGCGAGTGAAATGGACGGCCAGTACAGCAAATTGGCTATCTAGCTCATGCATCGCGTATGAATCGCTGCGGCCGAAGAATCGGAATATTTAGGCGATCGTGCGCGTCGCCCGGTAGCCGGTCTGTGTCGGCCCTTATTTAGATACTTTGATGTTTTCAGTGTATCTGTCTTTTTGTTTGCGTTGAATACATTTTGGAGTGTTTTATGTTGTTTGTTTTTTAATTGTGGAAAGCGAGAGTATTGAATTCTTTGTTCTATATGGTTAATTGGAATAATTTACCATGGTCTTTTGATAATCAACATAATAAACCAAGTAGCTGCATCTGCTGTCTTAAAAACTTAAACGGAAAAACTACGCACCAGTGCTTTTCCTAATAAAGAATTTCAAGGTTATGTACCTTGAAAATCTTTATTAGGAAAAGCGAAATCAATCCGTTTCTGAAATGAAATCGAACCCACTCAAATCATGGAAATATGAATTACCTACATCAATAAAAAAGTCCTCTAAGCATCCGCCCAGAACCACAAATTCCTCCCATCTTAATTAACAATGCACAGCCAACAATATTCAAAACAATCGCACCTCATTACAGACCAGCGATCTCCAATCCAAAGAACACGGTACGTGCCAATTTCGAAGCTAGCAGCACCCACCGCCACCGGTCGGAATTTTTCAACACACTAATGAATCAGTCGGGTTAATGCAACATCGAGGAGACCGTGTACATATTTAAATCAGGTACATGGTTCTTGATTATAGCAGTTGGGAGTCAACTCAGTTGGTTTTATCTGGATTGTTCAAAGTTTCCCAACGGTTATTGCTTTGAGACAGTATAAAGGAAATGCTGGTTAAGTAGAGGTGGGTTCTGCTTTTTTCTTTTCTATTTTGAATTTAATTGTTATTTCGTCTGGGTAGATGGGAATTGCAGATCTTTGATCAAATGGTTTGCATTAAGTTAAGGTATAGACGAAAACTCTGAGTTGAAAAATAAATTGGTAACTTAGTAACTTCCTATTTTGACATAGGCTCTGCATCAAATGGGACGAACAGTGTCCAAATACAAAACTGTCTTATCTTTAAAAACTGTACAAATAATAATATTCTTAATAAAATAAGCTTGAAATCAATCAAATCTCATTTAAAAGTCACACGTCACGATCGATGCAACTCCGTGTCACGTTTACAATATTCAGACAGAACCAACTAGATTCTTTACCTACAGACATTTTTAAAGAGTAATTACATCCCTAGTCCTCAAGAAAAACCTATCCCCGTCCCACCTGGCCACATTAGAAGTCGAGACTTCGAGAGTCCCTTCCTCCTTCAACTTCATTTGCAGTCTCCTCCACGTTAAAATCAATTATGCTTGCGATTGTTTCGTTAGTGGAAGCAAATGTTTTTTGTGTCCCCTCCCCCACTACCCCCTTCCAACCCCCCCGTTGTCCCTCTTTGTATTCAGTGGACGGAATGTCTCTCCACTGTTTGGTTTTCTTTTGACGAACTTCGTTTCGAATGCATTTTCTTAATTCGTTCGTGATTTTGTGGAAAATTGAATCGTTCTGTCTGGTGCGGTACTGTGTTTTGTTTTGTTGACTGGCTTTTTGACGATGAATGAATGTGCCGTTATTTTTAAGTGAATTAGAGACGTTTGCGTAATTAAGGAAATTAAGCAGTTTGTTTTGGGATGCATTGGCATTCATGTGTAAATAATGATGATGTTTTTCTGAAAGTATTTTTGGTTGACATTAGACAAAGCAATCACGACTCATCCGAAAAAAAATGTAGGACGATGCTCTTTATTCTGCGTACAATGAGTAACATTAAAAATAAAGTACAACAAATACATTTAAAAAGAATGTAGTAAACGCAACAGTAACATTAAACATCAAAGCAATTTATCCAGTTTCGTAATGCGAGTCAGTCTAAGTTTTAATCTGCAACATAACTTCAAATTAAGATTAAATGCAAAACTCTTCATTTGATAAGCCTGCCCTGACTTTGTATCGGCATGTCCTTTAATTGACTGACCCTTTAAGATCTCCCATCGAAGCATTCACATTCGCATCTCAATATTATTAAAAACTTTATTTATTTTAAGCAAAGGTAATGTGCACCAATACAGTAAATCACGAACCAAAGTCGTTAGCAAGTCTGTTAAAATTCTTAAATTAAAAACAAACTAAAAACCTTTAACAATTAGCATTTTATTTATTGCAATTACTGTACAAACTAATTTATACACTACACTCAGACACTTATGCCGTATGAATAAAACCTATTTCGTGAACTTGGGGCGCTAAATAATTGTTTTTTTATTTTTTCTTTTATAGAGGCGAGGACACACTATTGTCGCTCGCCGATGTCCAATATCTACGTACATTAATTATGCAAACGATCCACTCCAGAGAGGTTAGATGGCGATTTTTTGTATTTGTATTGTGTTTTAATGCGACGGTGGTACGTGATGGCAGAAGATGGGTGATGTAGGATCTCGTTATTGCTTTTCTTTCAAAGTTTTCGTAAAGCGTTTTAATTCAATTAAATTAATTGAGGAAAAACAAATGAAAATGAATTTACAAAATGTGCTAACAATTTTATTTGTTACGTTTTTTTAGCATTGCATAGTAATTGTCAACATTTTCACTGTTGCATAAAAGTAAAATTATCTTTAACAAAAATATACTGAAAGCAAGTTAGCTCTACCTTATCAGCGGCATACCTATATTTTTTCAATTAAATCTTAAGGTGTTACGGTTACTGTTCTATCCTCATAAACAACTTTGTTCATCTTAAACCTAACGCAACTATGAATATTGTGCAGTGTCGTTACAAAGACTAGCACACAATAAAGCGGACTGCACGGCGTCACGTACCGTATCGACGGAGCGCTCTAATTAAAAATCGTAAACATCGACGCGCCGTCGATAGCAGTAATGTGTGCGGACCCTAATTACTTGGACCGTTTGAATTAAAAACATCGATGTTTTGCTTGTTAGGAGTTTGTGTTAGTGATGTTCATATTTTAGTGAGTTTTAGTTTGGGCAGAGCAGCACCTTAGCTTTTTAAACACAATTTTTTTTTCTATAGCCTGACTACCTTTCGATAGGCCGCGTACGTTCTCAAATCCACTATGCTTTTTTCTAAAACAAAAAAAAAAGTTTTTTTTTTATTCAACCCTAGTTAGTTCCCATCCATCCCTTGTACAAATAAATATAAATCCTTAGATTTTTTTTTATTGGAATAACTCATTCCTAATTCGGCGAGCGTCACACAAAACTCAGTCGCTATTAATTTTATTAGTCATCAAAAACTACAAGATAATTATTATGATTGATTAGTAATTAATCCGTTCAAATATTTTATTGAAATCGAAAAAAAAAAATAATATGCATAATAATTTATGTAAGCCATAACTATTGCAACATAATTATTTACATAACACATTATAGTAAAAGTCTAAAGTTTTCTAGAAAAACTAATGAAACGTTCAAGAATTTAACAGACCTAATCTTATTCGGTGAATAAACATTAATGATATTTTCACTCCCTTCCACTCTTAGAAAACGTATCTAAAAGATATAATATCTCTTGAAAAACTATCATTTAGATCTAGATAGAGATTGGTATGTTTATTTATAAGCTTTTCATTTCACCAAACAGCCGTTCCCCAAAATGTCCTCATAAAATACAGAAAACACTTACTAACATTAGTAGTACTCCACCCGAAATTCGCTAACGTACCTGGAAAAATAAAACAAATCAAATTAAATATGGCCGGCGTTAATTACACAAACAGACAGACCTCGCCAATTACGCGTACCCATAAAACGACGACATTAGATCCACTTTAGTACGCAACTGTACCAAAGGGACGTTTCCCTAATCCATTTACGATATAACGGATATAAATCAAACTTAATATTAGCTACATGTGTTGATAAAGCCCGCCACACGTGCACACACACACACAAGCACACACACACATACACATATCCAAGATGGCGCTTGACTTGAGGGAGAACGTGAGATTATCTTTTTAATGTGTGGCCCGGATTAAAATGACGAATGCTTATTGTTCTATTTTTTCGGGTGCTTTTTCGCAGTGGGTTTTTTAGGGCAAAACATTTTTTTGTTTGTTTTTTGGGATTGTAACACATGGTGCATATTCCTACCGAGATGGCTGGAAAAAAGGTTTATCTAAGTCTTAGAACAAAGTTCAGTATTGTTTTAGGATTGAAATTCACGATCACTACTTGCGAGGCGTGTCCATTGAAAGAAAGAAAAAGTATTTATTGGAACTCGCACAGGATTATCACAAACTAGGACTAGGAATATTGTATTCAGCGGTTTTTTTTATGTCTTTATCTAGCCGTTGATCATTTGCTAAATATGCTTGTATTGTATTAATAATGTTAGTGACACTTTTTCTAAATATTCATTTTGCGTTTGATAACAAGCAACTTAGCAACAGATAGGTACTATATATTCGGATTTGTAATTGATTCAAAAATTTATGAGAGCAGACTGATAGTTGATAAGAATTACTTTTATCCATACGTATTGGTAATTTTATAGTGATTAGAGATAAACAAAAGATGTTGTCGAACCCTATTTGCACTTGAAATTGACTGCACAGCTGCAGCTGTCAAAGGGGTATTTATATTCATGATGCAGTTGCAGTACAGGTGGTTGCTTCTGATAATCCTACTGTTCAACTGTATCATCAGCTACCCAATAATTTTTAGTACACATCGTAGACATCTACATAAATAATAATTAGTAATGGTTATATAAAAAATATATGTTTTATCAAAACAAAATCATTTAAAACCTGCATCAATAACATTGCCAAAAGCTCTTACTCAAGCGAACACAACCCTCTCGCTGCGATTACAAGACACAACATACCAACACACACACACACAATCTACAGATGAAGCGCAAATGTGTGCAAGGTGGCATGAAAATGGAATTAAGGGGGGAAAATGCAAAGGAATCAACCGGGCGAGAGCGCGGGGGGCGAAAATGTCCCAGACCGGACACTTTGAACGAATTATGACGGTCATTATTAGAACGTGGACAGAATTAAATTGCCTCCCCCCTACCCCTTCTCGCCCAGTCGGTCGGCCCCTTACCTTCCGGCTAAGTATGCCCGCATAATGATACCTGTCCAATACTAGCAACACTTATCTAAGCTGGCGAGTGGATCTCTATCGCTCGGGATTCGATATTTGTTTTTTTTTCTTTTTTTTTAAGGGATCGTTTTGTGTGAGTGCGTCGAATGAAGTGTCAATAGAGGTAAGTGAAGTGTTTTGAAAAGCTTGAAAGACGGCTGCGTGTGGAATGCAAGGATTTTGGGGTCGGTGTTATTTTCTAAATATGTTTTGTTCAAAATGGCAGCTTTTTATTAATATGAGCATTTCTTTTCAAAAATCAAACGCCAAAGTTGCTATTTATTACATAACATTTTCATAACATGGAAAATTTTAAACTCTTTTACTATAGAGATTAATTAAAAGTCTGATTATTAATTCATACTTCGCTTGAAGTGAATATTTATCTAAGGCTCACAGTTAATTTACTCCAAAAAAATATTTGGTCCTTCAAGTCTACACAAACTCGCCTAACAAAAGGATTAGATAACCTTGTAGGTCTCAGCTTAAAGTAATCAAATAAAAGAAATCCTATACAGTTTACAATCAGCGGGCACATCACACGATAAGGCGAACAAGTCCGTACAACTAAAGTAAATTTACAGAAACAAAAGTAAACATTAGGAGAGATTAGTGGACGTTACGCGAACGCAACGATGCAAAGTTAATGCCTGTATCAATAGTTCTGGAGTCGCAATCAGTAGATTTGGAGTAATCTCGGCAAACGCACCGAGCGATAAAGAGGGCGGGTGGAGCAAGGCATGAGCGAGAGGACCTGAGGTCATACTGATGGACAGAGGTTGTGTTTCAAAGGATAAAAATCCTGTTATTAATATTATCAATGTGAAAGTACGTTTGCTTGTTACGCATTCACGTTAAACGGCTGAACAGATTTCGATGAAATTTGGCACACAGATAGACCATAACCCGGAGAAGGACATTATACTACTTTTCATCCTGGATCGCAGACGAAGTCGCGGGCAACAGATACTAATGAAATAAATTATTTTAACATAGTACTAAAATTGGATAATCGATGATTGTAGTCAAAGGAGAATTTGACAGAATCTGGTATTTTATACTAGCGGAAAATTTGAAGTGAAAATAAACAGCAAAATATTAATGGTAGTAGTTACTACGGCAATGTATTTATGTAGCCATTAAATTCTGGTCTTTGAATCCGGATAAAGTATTGCTTTTCATTATTATGTTCTTGCGTTATGAGGCTTCAAGCAACACAGTTTTCTACTGAAACTGAAACAAGCTATGAAAAAATCTTCGCCCTAAAAAATGCATAAATCAATTTCCATTTTGATCTCCCAACCCAATCTTTTCCAGATCGTATCGTAAAAATAAAGTGTAACTAATCAAATCAGATTGCGAACGCCTTTCCGAATCGCGCGCGCTTGTACCTTACCCGCGGCCATTATCATGCAATATTGATAGAAGCTTCGTATAAAGCAGCCGAGTTAAGACGGCGGGCACTCTCTGCGTCCCACGTGCCCACTTTATCTACAAGATATTGTAAATATTAGGTACAATTGTACCCGCAAACAAAGCCCGGATTACTTCTATAGTTCGTCTGATTGTTGATATTTGCTTTTTTATTGGGTCGTTCAGACGCTATCAGTGTTTGAAGAGTGTAATCCGAGCTGTACTGATATGGTTCCTAATGTGAGGCTGTGATTGGAGGATAATAAGGTGATCTTGAGGTGGACGAATTATTTATTGGCCAATAAACGGCTTCAATTGAAGCCGAAAGCCAAGGTCTCACTGGATCAAATTCAAACAATGAAACTAGTAGATAAAAAGATCAATAATTATAAATAGTATTTGTAATTTACATCGTTATAACTTGTTATCCACTAAGTTTACTACTATCAAAAGCCTTTGAAACCCGAAAAATATTACTCAAACACATCAAAAAAGTAATTCGCCCAAATAAAACACCAATAACAATAACAGGTTCTGAAAAACAAAACGCCGACATTTTGATAATAACGTAGAACACACGTAATGCCTAAACACACACAAACACCCATTAACACACACTCTATTACACACATAACATATTTAGGGATGGGAAAGTGAAATTTGCAAGAATATATCGATGGAATGTAAACAGGGGGCGAGTATATTGACGAGGTCGCAAACACGTGGCGCGGAATCAGCAAAGAAAGATTATTAAAACAATGGTTTTGAACTAAATACGGGACAGAGGGGTTATTACAATATTTGCTGGCATCTCGTTATTTTTAAGTATCAGTACGGCTCCCAAAGTTTAGGGCGGGGGACTAAAATATGGGTTGGGTAACGGAATTTATGATAAAGAGTTTTTGAATGAGGATATTTTGTTTGTAAATAGGGATTGTGGATTTTTGCCTATGTTTGTTTTGTTGTAATTTTGGCTTGGAATGGATGATGCTGAAATATTAGCTTGAGTTTTTTCGCAGTTATGAAAATCAGACAAAAAGAAAATGGACTGCGAAGCAAAGAAAACAAAAGCGAAGAGATTGATGAAATGCCAATTTTGTAAACTAACTGCAAGTTATGTTACAAACTCAAATATTTTACCACGACTGTCTTAATAACATAATATTCATTAGAGTTATGTATGACAATATGAATACAATCGGTAAAGACCCGCTACATAGTTTACAAAATGTGTTAGAAATTGTCCAAAAATATTGGCCAATCAACAATCACTCCAATCCATAAAATTATACAGGAATTCAAACGAAAAATTATAAAAATATATAGGTACAAAACTTCACTCAACCCTTCTAGTAAAAACGCGTAAACTTTGAGAGCCTGTGGAACGTCATAGCCCAGCGACATAGCGTTGTAAATTATAATGTTTTATGGTTTAATACTGCAGATAAGGCGCGGGAGGGTAAGGAGCCTATTATTAACCGTGTTAACTGGGAACGGGGGGTGGCCTCACCTCGCAGCCGTTTGTACGCTAAGCGACTTTCGGTGGCGACTTTTTATGTGCGAGTGTAAAGTAAAAGTGGTTGGGACTTGAAGTGTTTTATAGTTTGTGGTGTTGCGAAAATGTTATGTTCTGTGAATTATTGTGAGAGTGGGGTAAACAGTGCACTATGCTGATGAAGTTTCTAAATGAGTCATTAGAGTGAATGAAATGTTTTTTTTTTCAGTAATCGATTACAGTCTGCTTTTCAAAAGAGCACCTAGGAAACGACATGAACAATTATTGAATACGTACCCCCCTTGTGCGCCCCTTAGTGAGCCTTGATATCAGCCATACTGACTGGAAAACCTTTTTTTATTACACCTACGGGCTATTTTCGTGCTGATACAAGAGAAAAACATTTTATTAAACCAAATATAAATATTTAAAACTGCCAAGCCAATTTCAAAAAACGATATTTTCTAAGTCTCACCACTAATGCTTTTAACACATTACAGCAAGCAGGGAGTCGGTCGCCCCGTCTGTACCCGCCCTTAGAATATGATTTTTAACGAGCCATCCCCAAGTATGTAATTGTGTCTGAATGCGTTTCGTAATGATTATTTATGTAGCGTGGAGAGGCGTCTGGATAAATTATTTTTTATTATTTCCATTGCATAGAGTGTTAGTCCTACCCTTTGTGTTGGAAAATTAAAACCGCTGGATTGGGCTAATGTTTTATCTTGTTGTGGGATGTTGATGCAAGTTCTGCACATGGTCTTTAGTATGGGCGAACGTGGAATAAGCAATAATAGGTTTTGTATATAAAATTGATTGAATGGTGTCAGAGCCTGTATAGTTTTCATTGTAGCTAATAATAGTGCAAAAAAACTATTGAAAGTAAATTAAAAATATATTGGCCAAAATTAGTTCGCTTAGAAAGTAAAAAGAAAAAAAAAATTAAGAAAATATTTGATTTACGAAATGATTCTAAGGTTTGGGCTGTTTCCAAGCTCATAACGCATGCAGATACAAGGCTTTCACACTTAAACGACACTTTGTCAACGTAAATCGCTGGCAATTAAATATTTAAAGTGACACCCAGTGACAGGCGACTGGCTAGTTTTCAACGCCTTCTTTACTGAAGGAAGCGTTACGTCAGTAATACTTCAAACGACAAGACAAATAATGGTTGTTACATTTTTAATTGATATGGCCACGTCATGTGATAGCTGTAGGATTTAGCAGGTGTTCTTCATTGTTGGAATTCTATGGTACAAGGCTGTTTATCATACATGTATACTTGTATTTAGCTCCTAATAGATCAGATGTACTTTAATCAATTTATGATTACAATTCAGATGTTTTTCAGAAAAGTCTCAGAATACTGTTTAATTAACTTGATTCATCACTTTTGCACAAAATCGGGACGATTTGAATGCCCGATAGGACAACGCCAAAAAGAGATATATTTTCCAACACGCAACATCAACAATCTTCTCACCCTAGACAACTTTGCCTTATTGACGACCAAATAAATCAAAGCCAAACGACGTCCGACACATATTTTCGCACAAAAATCGTGTGCATTTTAAATCAACGAGTTACCGAGTTGCCGGAGCCTAGTATAATGAAATCGTAAATCGGCTCGGTTCTCGTGGATAATAGTGAAATATAAATTGGGCGGTCGCGGTTTGGCGCCCGTCGGTCCGTGGGCCGACATTTTTGCGGGCTCGCTTCAATCACGCGTTTTGTAACGTCAGTGCACGTGTGGCTGGCAACTGTTGTCACGATAAGTTAGGTTTCGGGGTGTGTGGCACTCGGTTTGGCGAGTGGCACGGTGTGGAGGAGGCCTTATGTAAACTGAGAATTTGTCTTCAATCAAATGCTGCAGTAAATATGCTGTAAGTGACACTTATTAAATTTTAAGAGCAACAGCATATCTTTGGGTACGTGTACTTTTAGGTCGATAGAAATTATGTTAGTACACAGAGGATATGCAACAGTAGGTAGATATGTAATCAAGTTCGAGTAAGTCACGTAACTTTGTGATGCAGAAGCATCTTACGCTACATAATACACTATAGGACAGACCAAACTCAACAGAACAGCTTAATCCACTAGAAAATTTATCCATAGCCACACGTCACACACTTTAATCCGCAAAAATTAAAACCTATAAACTTCCACGAACAACGCACTAGATTTATAAACCCTACCAACGCTAACACACTTTCACGTGTCGATGGATCCGCGTAAAAGCCTAAAAAGAGAAAAAAAAAGTCATTGGGTCCTACATGCATCTTTTTCGCCCGGCTGACAAATGGCTATGAAATGGCCAGGACGGCCCAGCTCGGGACACCGAACGTAAAATCATTCACAAATTGTGATGCCACGGTTAGTTCGGACGTTCGGCGGTGCAGGGTTAGCGCGAAGGGTAGTCGTGTTTTCGGTTTTAAGTGTTCTGTTTTTTTCGAGGTGGCGATAGTGGGTTAAGATTTTTTTGGGCTTTTAGTGTGGTGTCAAATAAGGAATGACCTTACATCGTAGTTGATATTGCAATGCAATACAGTGAGAGTCACATTACCTACTGGAGTTTTGGTTGTAATTTGGACAGTGTCCATTGAGAAAGTTGTTTAAATTATTATAGGTTCGCATCAAAACGTAGTGTCACTTCACTTGCATAATCTGTAAGCTTACAGCAGCACAATGTTTTAAAAACAGTTTTTTAGCTTCAATTGTTTACATTCAGCTGGTCTATGTTCGTTCAAAGACTTATAGACTACTATAACTGTCAGTTCCACACACGATGACAGACAACAGGCTTCACACGCTTCTTTAAAACCTAGTACCCAACCCGGTAACCCTATCACCACCACTTTTTATCTGAACGCCATCAATAAAAGTCTGTACAAAAAAAAAACAGAAAAACAAAAGCCGTGACGTCACTAGGTAGGTTTTCGCACCGGCAAACGGCGAGCGTATAAATCAAGCGCTACGCAAGCGTGGAGTCGGCTCCGGCCGAATTGTGGCGTTTTATGGCCTTTTGATTTACACAACCACTATTCGCTACGTATTTTAATGTACGCTCGATAGTCCGTGTTGCGAGCGACTGTACGTAAATAAAATTCAGAAATCGCTCAATAAAAATCGTCACATATCACTGTTATGTTGCAAGTTTGTGGGAATATCTTCCGGGTTTTTATCGATATTTGGCTCAACACTAGTTATGTCAGTTGTGACGTAATGGGCGGGTATGACAGATTGTTGACGTAATTACGCTACAAATGACAGATTAACACTGCAATCGCAAAATGCTCGTGACGTTCTGTAGATTTCGTTTACGATCGACATAAATTTGATCGTTGACTGTTAATAAAATATAACAATAAACACATGAGACACATGTTCGGGCACCCGGCAGTAAATGCCACTAAATAGCTACTAGTCAAATTTATAAGTTGCAAACGACATACATATTGCATATTTAAGTGTTATTTATTTGATAATGCTCAAATATTAATTTTATTTTTGTTTTATTGTCCCGACGATGTGTCGATAGTTAGGTTTGGAGTATTTTGGTACAGCGTTATGGTGCTCAAAATATTGTCTAATCTGATAGTGTTCACATGCTGAAGTTTCCGACATCTTTGACAATCAAGTGCAAAGTATGTGAAATAAAATTCTCAACAAATAACTAAAATTTAGACCAATAATTAGAATTCAGCAAAATCATGAAAGCATATTTACCATCATTGCTTGAACTCTCTCCTCCCTATTTCACTCTGAATGACTTTGACGGACACGAGCGCATCATGGTTGATCAACTGGTGTCCCCGGCCCTCCACTCACTCACTCACTCATTCATTCATCCGTTCGTTCATTCACTGCGACGTCGGTTTCGAGTGATCACCGATCACCTTACGTCGGTTTTATTCGTTCGTAAGCAGAATTTAAAAAAGGAATGAACGAATGGCGGTTTGTTTTCGGCATTTTTGGTTGCAACTTGCAGTGTTAGTTTTAAACTTGCCGTTTATGGGTTTAAAATCGTATTTTAGCTGTTTCTTTTTTTAAAGTGTTGGTCACTCTCTGCTCAGGTTTCCAAATGGTAATGATCGTAATCGACAAAATATCGACCTTTATACGATATTGTCACCTATAATCCGCAATCAATTACAGATGTTTGTTTAATTTTTCCAATCTATATTAGATAAGCTAACAAATCGCAAAAAGTTTCACATAATTTTGATAACACCAGACAGTTCGAAGTCCGCTTGGTATTTTTTAAACTTATATAAACCCGGTAGGTATTAGACATCCATCAAAACTTTGTGGTTAGTGGGGTCCGGTGACTGGTGAGTGGACGCGTTTGTCGCCGCGGTGTCGCCGTGACGCGTGACAAGCTGTCGCCGATGTGTCGACGAATATCGCATAGACGCGTCGCTGTTTATTGTCCATCAAACTTTAGGCAATTATTGTTACGTAGTTTTTTTCAATAATAATCTCTTAAAAGAATAATATTAACTGTAGAGTATAAATAGGAAAAAGCCCGATTTTATGTATTTTTTCAGTGAAATCAAAACAAAGTCAGGTAAACATCTGAACCTAATTCTACAGCTGTTCTTCCCTAAATACGTGATTTCAACATACTTACAGAAACATCCTCTCGTGGGTCAAACTAAAACAACATAAGGTTAATGCAGGAACTCACCTCACAAATAAAAAGATGCCACTTTTACTGTATAAAAATATTTCTCAAAAACAAAACACTTAAAAAATATGTACACTAAGCAAAGAAAATCTAATATTTAGCCGGACGCGTACTTAATGCAAAGTTTGTGAGAATTTTTGCGTTAACTTAAGTTTAACTGTGCATGGAGTTTAAAGCCTAAACTGTGTTTATTGTTAAAGTAAGCCGAGATAATAATCTTTGGAAAAACTAGTTCTGAAGACTGGGTTGGGTAGCTTTCACGCTACTTAATTTCATCCTAACCTGTAAAACGTTAAGACTGAAGCTAATGAACTAATCATGCTATTAACAAACATGCTTGTTTGCTAGATTCCTAGCATAAATGTATTTAGTTTAATTATGAACCCTTACATTAGCAAAGACCAGAAAAGTCTGCATTGGTCGAAATTGAAAGTTCTATGGGCTGAAAGCCGAAGAGGCAACAAGCGAGGATAACCTTAAAAATAATTAATAAGTACTAAAAATAACCTTACGGTTACGGCTGCCATTGAAATATTCCAGCTATCAATTCACAATTCGCACCCATAACACACCCAATACAAACACGACATAAAGCATCGAACACATCGGCGAGATTACCGCCGCAGCTCGCCAAATAATCACCGATCATAAAAAAAAACCGCCTTAACGGTCTGCGAACTTTCCTATAGCATTCCAGTCACGTCGAACCGAACTGATTGACGGGAGACGTCTGCGCCTTCTAGAAACACCCCCCAACTCCCCCTGACTCCCCCACCTTAAGGGTGGCCCCCCACAACTTGACCTGTGATCGGAGCTGGAAACATGTGAAAAATGTCATTAATGCACTCCCGTGGTGCCTTATTGAGTGCTTTATGTAGTAGAGGGGTTACCGTCATGCGTGGCGTTTGTGTGAGCGGTAATCGCGCGTTTGATTAGGTACTTACAGGGTGTGTTCATGGCTTTATTTTTAATTAGTTTTTGGTTCTTCTTGCAATGTGTGGACGTGGGCAAAATTTTTCTGTAAAGTATCTTTGAAAAAGATATGGTTAACTGGTTACATAATGGTTATATAATGTTTACATGTATTGATATTATGAAAATGTGGGCTGAAAATATTTTCTACTTTCAATGTGAACAGTAGGTAGGTTCTTGTTTTAGATAATTGGGAAAATACAGAATTGATAATCAAACAGAAATGAACACGTTGAAGGTGGGGCAATGTTCTACTATGCAATGTAGGTGTACTTAAACTTTAGAGTTTGGCTTATTTCAGACTAAATTGAATTGTTTTAGAAGCGAAAGAAGTGGATGACTGTGGAATGAATAAATCCATCAAAGAATATACATAGATGGACAGAAGTGCAGGTATAAAACAAAATGGTAACGTAAACTCTCTTTGAACAGGAGCGACCTCTCAATGTTGATTAATTTCGAGCGGATTGTAGCACGCGTGGATGTTCACAAGTTTGGAATGTGCACTTTACAATAAATAGTCGGAGGTCTATCTTTTGGTGCCGTTGATTAAAATCGTCATTGGCTACGTGGCGTTTCATAGAATCGCGACTAAGATTAAACGTATTCGACTAACATATTAGATGAAGTTCGGTTTGATACGGATCAGGAATTACGTTAAGTTAAGGAGGTTTATGAGACACATTTATGCATGGAGAAATTATGTATGGTATCAGCCCTGCTAGAGGCCTTTAATATTTGCTCTTGTAAGGGCCAAGCTTACAAGTAGAGTTCGGGAGAAGTACCTAGTTCTTTAAAGTAGAAAATGGTTACAAATAGCAGATAGATATTTATTTATGATTTTGTTTTGTATGAATTTTTGACTTTGTTCTTCTGTCTAGTCTTTTTTTCTGCTAATTGCTAATCCTAATTATTGTTCCGATAGTGCAGCACCCGGTTAGACTATCTCAGCAAAGAGTCACTTCACCTATTCATCTGTCTGTCCCATAATAACCTCGGAAACAACTCCCAGCACCGCACATGATGTGGCCGGTATTGAGATTTACGGCCAGCGATTAGTGAGGTCAAGGTCAAACGCGCGATACGTTAACCTGCTCCACTCTGTGTCAACAACCCGATGGGTGAAATAAGGGCTGAAATTGTTGAACTGAAAAGTTGATGGTTTTGGTGTGATTGTGTATTAGTGTTGTAAATAGGGGGCGTAGCGTACTATGTAATAACAGCCGCACTGGTCGATCCATCCGGTTAAGCTACGCTTGCCGCGGTTGGTCCGTTGATGGGTGACCATCTTTACATACCAAGAACCCTCCGTGCCTCGGAAAGCTCGTTAATCTGTTGGTCCCAGCAGTCAATCGTGGATGTTCAACAGTCGTTACGGGTCGTCAGAAGCCCAAAAGTCTGACAAACCAGTCTTACCAAGGGGTATCCGGGGGTTCCGCCACTTCTTCTTCCCAGCTAAAGCACTAGGAAGTGGTGAAGGGTGGGCGTTTGGGGGGGACTGTCTTATGTGATTTTGACGTTCAAAAAGTGCTGATTCTCAGCCTAATTTGAATAAATGACTTTTGATTTTGATTTTTGTATCGTATTACCCAGTAATTGGGTTGTGGAGATCAGATAGGCAGTCACTCCATTTAAAATACTGGTATTCAGCTGCACCCGGTTGGACTAGAAACCGACCCCAACGTAGTTGTGAAAAGGCCAGACAGACAGATGTGTGTAGTGTTGTCTGAGTGAGCGAAAAGAAAATGGTTTGTGAACTAATCCTGTTTAAGTTCAAGTGGCAAGTTGATAATTATCTAAATAACATAACTCACCCACCCACATTTCGCCAATTATGATTAATTCCTATCAATCTCAATCTAAATCTAAGATGAAAGAAAATGATTGTCCGCAACCAAAGTAAAAAACCCAATGAATAGGTATAGGTGATTTTTGTGGTTTTGAATTGAAGTTTTCTTTTATTTGGATACTGGTCCTGCTGAAAGTAAACGACCAATATTTGCAGGTAGAAAACTCTTTGATATGTAAAAACTGATTTCAATATTGCACAATATGTTTACGTTGTCTATGTAAACTTCCTTGGATATTACGCTGTTTGCCTTTGTTCGCCCGGATTAAACCAGCAACACATCTAACTAAGAACATAAAAACTCCAAGGCTGTACCATCAATACACACGCAATAACGCGAAACTCGCAAACAATAGACATTAATAAGACGGGCCGGGCAAACGGGTCCGGGCATAACGGCCGGCCGCGTCCTGGGATGCGCTTATTAAAACATTTTCACCCGGGCAATATCTGACGATAGCGAGACGTGTACAATATGTGCCGAGCAAACTCTGGCCGCATGTGACGACCTGTGGGAATCGCTGAGAAAACTTCATTAACTCCGCCGGACGCCACCCGGCGGACCCCCTTCTCCGGGACCGGGAATCGGGAGTCCAGGAGTCCGGGAGTCCGGGACCACCCCACGGTGACGGACGCGACGAGCGGACTCCCCCGTCCGCTTATTACGTCGCGAACGTGCCGCAGAATCGAAGAAATGTGACGTAAATACGTGAAGCGTTTTGATAAAGAATCGGCCTGCTGATTGGCCGGGCTTTGTGTTCGGTTGACCGTTAATTTGATCTGTATCTGAGGGGCGCCCACTCATTTTTTTCTTGGGATTATTATTGATGCGATCGATTCGTTTTGATGGGATGCCGATACGTCGGTTATTTTCGGGTAGAGCTCGCTCGTAATATTATTGTCGCGTCTTTTTGTAATGTCGGTGACTTGTAATCAGATGATGATCCGCACGCTTTACTTATAAACCCGATGGCGTAGAACTAGTAATCTTATAACATGAAATGAAAGAAAGATGAGGCTGTCACAGTCGAGCTGCCAACTACTTATCACATTTTATGCAATGTTCACACAACAGTTCAGTGCCAAGTATCCACGTTTCATTAAAACACTCAGTGCTTTACAAAAATGCACTCAGGCGCATTATCCGGACGTTCCGTTTCTCGGAAGACCACACGCGCGCGTCCCGTTGACGTACGAACCATATAATTGCCAAGTTGCGTTTCGTTCTACGCGAAGAGTGACAAAATGTGAGCTTTGCTGTAATTACGCATGTTTAAAAAATGTGAGGTAAGTAGAAATGAAAGTGTCAATCAACATGGATGATTGACGTTGAGTTGGTCCACTTCGCAGCTTCGTGTTTCTGAAAGGCTTATAACAAGAGTCACGTGGGCAGTTTGTTCAGGAATGTGATTCACTAAGATACGTCATACTAATTTTATTAATATTTGGTGTACCAATAAGTCATTACGGATGTTTAGTAAATTGGCGTCAGACCGTCAGATCGCTACAAATCAGTCTGGTAGCTCGAAGAGCTGCAGGATTTCAGAAAACTGAGCTGAAAAAGTCTTATTTTACATCAGAATAGAAGGGTCTTCGAACAAGACTGAATATCAGAGCTTCATACCCCGAAACGTATCATTAAAATCCATGAACACGTTCTATGACGATGGTAAACAATATTATCACTCTAAGATGTTAGATGTTATAGTGAAACTTAAAACGAAACTGTTTTTAAGAACTGTTAACAGTATCGCAAAAATAACAAGAGAAAAGTCTTCGCCAAAAACTAGTATCCAAAAAATTACAATTTCTCCTACAGTGTTGCCAAAAGAAAACATCAGAATGACGGCCGATGAGTGACGGACGGACAGATATAATTATAATATTTGATGCCAAAGAAAATATATTTAGTCTGTCCTCTAATCAATCATTGACGTGTCATTTTTGATAAACGGCGTTTCAACAAATCTTTGAGATATTTTAATTTGGAGAGAATAGAATAAATATTGTTATTGTAATGCTTCGACACTAGCCAGCGAGGGGGCCTAGACACACTTATATACTTTAAGCGGTAACTCTGGTAGAAAAGTCAAAAAATTATGAGACCGACTTAAGCTACCGACTAGCTTATGTTAATCCTGCCGAAAGTTGTTGTAGAAATACGAAACGTTTTGAAAGCGATTGTAACTTGTTTAGGCCTCTCTGGTTCTTAAAAGTTGTGACTTTGAGAGTTAGGCAATGTAATCGTTACGCTTGATTCCTAGAACCAGAGCTAAAAAAAGTTGGATTCACTTATTTCACACCGCACAAAGTCATTTAAACAGCGGTCCTCTCACATTTTTTGCATCTCATTTAATATGACTTTAAAAAACATAAAGCTTCTTTTAATATCTCAGAAAACATCGCTAAAAATAAAACACGGACTAAGAGCCGGGACAGATTAACCCTTCAACGTCAAATGTCTTTTTACACCGCGACAGATGGAGCCACCGTCTCACTGTCAATCACACGTCAACGGACGGATTTTTGTCCGTCGGTCCGTCAGTCCGTCTATCCGTCGAAACGCGTAACTCGACTCTGAGAATCCGCTTAATCTTTATTGACGTTACGTTTTTCCTTTTAGCGGGTTTATACGCGAATTTCTACTCTATTTTAGGTACAATAAGGGAGTGTACAAGTGCAGTTTGTTACGTTGAAAATATATTTCGAACAGTGTTCATTAGTAGCTCGTTTTGCTTTTAAGTAGACAACGTCTGTTATTTTTTTATTGATTGATTTTTTTACGTCTGTGTTTATGGGTTAAAGAATATCTATGGTATGAGTGTGTGTACGTTTGTATGCACTGTCTGTTTTCTTTGTAATATGAACGAATGAGAAATAATGAAGAATATTATCATGTTGAATGTTTCATGTTTAAAATGCATTAAGTATTTGCTAAACAGGTCAAAGGCGCAATTATTTTATGACCCTAAAACAGAACTTCCTCAGGTTGGTCTCGACGTCATCGTACTACTAATTTTGTTATAGGTAATTTACAATCACGACAGTAGTAACAAACTAACAGCACGGAACTTTGTATTTATCAAAATGTCTCTGACCGAGTGATGGCGAACCGAACTAAGTCATTGACCGTCACTGATTCGATCATTGTATGAATACTAAAACAGAAAAAGTAAGGATAGTAATGAATAAAAGGAGCCGTAGAAGATTAGAAATAAGAAGTTAAAATTATGAGTAATTCCGAAAAGTATTCAACAGCGCCCTAAGTGCGTAACACACATATCAATCACAATCTGAATCATTTGAAGGATATTGCTAATCCATTGCTTCATAAGTTCGAAAAGATTTTCTGCTCAACAACGTAAATAACGCAATGAATGTTGTTGAACTGACAAAATGAAACCCATTGCTACTGTTAGTGTGCTAGGCAACTATCCCGCAGTTCCGTTGTAACATCAAATTACATATTTAGTGAAAGCATTTATCGAGATGTCAATCCAAATACTAGGCAAAGGATCTGTCAGTTTGGATAATATCAAAGTGCTAACAAAATCTAGGGTATCATTCCGTTTCTAGTCTAAACGTCTGGCTGCTTTAGACAAAGTCTAGAAATGTATTCCTATTTCAGATCTGTGACGTTTAAGACAAGTTATTGACCAAGACATTGTGAAGTTTGTTTTTATTTGGACCTAAAACTGATCGGTACTTGTCTCTACTGTAGCAGCCATGTCTACGTGGTAACATTTTACTTGCAGATGTCCACTTTATGATAGGAGATTTTTTTTGGTAAAAGAGTGATTGAGTAGATGTAGTAGTTGACATGCGTATCACAATGTTGCCATGATCCTTGCCTGTCTGTATGACAGGATAGATACATCAAGAGTATGTAAAAAACATCAAATAGATAAATGCATACATTTGTAATTGAAACCAAAGCAGACACCTCCCAAGGGCAGCAATTCCCAGTTACTTAGATTATTTTGCATTACCTGTCCTTTGCGGACACAAAGACCAAGTCTCCTAAACTACAGCTCAAACAATGCACCACAGGCTCCGTTTAAAACAACACAAACTAACTACACATTGACTAACCACCTTTTACCAACAAGCTCAACTATACATTTCCAAAAACCGAAATCTCCAAACACGCACCTGACGGCCATTTCACTAGAAAACAAACACGCAAGCAGCAAAGCAAACAGACAAACATGCGGACACACACAGTGGTCGTGCGCGCGCAGCCTTACGTTTCAACGGCTCATTGTCGAACAAACACCGTTTTTTTGCTTTGCTTTACTTGGTAGAGGGTTGTGGATATACCTTTATCATAGTATTATTACAATTATTTTTGATTTATTTGCAGGATGGACGCCATTTATAAACATTGGAAACAGTGGGACTACTAATATAAGTTGTTTACTTTGATTTGGGTAAGCTAAAACCTCCTGCTAATGAGACGCTTAAACGTTAAAGAACTGATCGCTAATCGTCGAGAATGTTATTTATTAGAGAGATAGAAGAAACTACCTTCTCATAGGAATGTAAAACAGTATTCAACACTTCCGATGAAATCGTTCGTTTGCACCAATTTCACAAGATACATCTGTAGTTGACTGTTTCAACTATTACTGAAATACCACTTACATTCTCACTTCTTTTCTTATATTCTTTTTTTTTAAAGATATTAAACCTTAAATCGTCAGCCATATTTGCAAACAATACAAAAATATCAATAATATTTCTAAAATAAGCCCCGATCCACACTATTCCATCAGCGCTCCATTTTTTGCTTCTCGTCCACATCAAGCGCATTGATTGATTGATGTTTATTCAACGGGCATTAGTTGCCGTACCTGCTTTATTGATATTAAGACGTATCCCGTCGCAATTATAATATTATTCATCACTACAGCACCTGTGCGGGCACTCAGTCAATCATTCCAGATTGATAATCATTGTGCTTCGTTACGGAATTTTTTCGTAATTAATTCCGATTGATGGCCGCGTTTTAGGTTTTGGCTGTGTGATTGACGAATATTGTTATATTGGTGCTGGTTTTTTTATAGTTTATTTGATAGATCGGAAGAAGACCTTGAATTTAGATGAAATTCAGAACATTTTAAAAATAAATGAGGAGGCTCTACAAAGTGCTGAGCTGCTGACAGTGTTAGTATTATCATGGTAACAATACAAGTGTTGGTTGAGGAAAAAATATTTATTTCACAATAGAACTTCTTAACAAAAATATGACTGATTGATTCACTTCCGGACTGTGCTTTTGTTGCACTTAAAAAATATTTTATCTATACATCTAATGTGTACATATAGTCTTTCTTAATATCTGCCTCATAATAAAACTACAGTGTGCGCCTAGCACATCTCCACCGCAAATCCAGACAGATCCATTCAAACGATCTCAATCTAACCTCCAATAATTCCACCTGAAGCCCGATTCTGGCGTTAACGACTAAGCCGAGATAAAGGCCAAGACACACGGCAGACATAGGTGAGCCCAAGGTGGCTCGGGAGCAATAACGATGAACCGACTCTAAAGAACTGCAGTCATTTGCATATCGCGCCGGCTTTATGTTGCACTATAAATGTTCTAGAACTACTATAAAGGGTAAGAGTTTGGGAGTGAGTGTGCAGTTTTTTGGAACTGAATTTTAAGTGGGGTTTTTGAGTCTGGGGATTGGTCTAAGTCTTCTGCAATTACAGAAGTGCAATCTAGACGTGCTTTGGATTTGATTTTTGTGACAGGGAAACTGATATTAGAGTAAATTTATGTTAATAACTTCTACGTGAAGGTACTAAATCACATTTTCATCGAGTTCGAGTATTTCTATCTACACGAGAGTGACCAATATTGGCAGAATAGACTTATTTATTTATTTATTTTTGTTTATTTACTTATAAAATAAGAGTCCTTAATTTTGAGTAACTTACGTCTAGAAAATAGCAGCGTGTACAGAATTCTTACATTGGCTGTAATCTGTTTTGCTAATGGATTGGCTGAAAATATGTAGATACTCTTCTATTTTAGTAACATTCAATAAAGAGACCATGACCTCTGAGTTTGTTTCGGCATTTCTTCTCAGAAATCACTCAGCTAGGAAATGCCGGCGCCATCTAGATTTTTAAATATTGACGTGTTAAAGTGTCTTAAAAGATCTACTTACAGAAATAAACATTTCATTTCACATATGATGGGTGTAAAGCCAATATGACTGATTTGAAGTGTGTATGTAAATGTCAGTCTGTTTATATTGGAAATCGATGAAAAGATTTACATTGGAAATATATGATTGACTATCATACATCCGGAAATAATGGATACCTAGGTTTCCTTTTAATTTAAAAACAGTGAGATTTGATTGACTACCGTAAAAAGTCCTTTTTACAATCAAACATTCAAAAGACATGAAAAAAAATCTTCCCACGACATTGCCAATATTATCGTATAATGACACAAATCAAAACCCTGTACGTAAAACTGTCAAAGTTACCAGAGGACGAAAAACCCACGCACATCCCACTTTACATCAATCATACTAAAAATAACATTTAAAACAAACAATTTCAAAATACCCTCCTGGCTGGTCCTTTGTACGTTATTTGACGTCCTTATCGACCGGTGGAGACGACGCAAAAAGAATTCATTGACGGGAACGTGAAACGACGTCGACGTCTGACGAGAAGAACGGAACTTGAAGACAACATGGAGCTGATTGGCGAGGGCGGGACACGAGTTGATGATTGCACTGTTATTGTTAGGGTGTCTCTAATTCTGTTGCTGGTAACTTGGAAGGTATAGTGTGTGTTTTTGTCGTGCTTTGGTTATTTTTTTGTGAAAACTGTTAAAAAAGTTTAGAAATTAGAAGGAAATAACATCGTATTAGATGAGTTTGATTTACAAAGTGTGGAGAAACAAAAAAAAATATATATATGGTAAGTGCTTCAATAAGTATAAAAAGAAGCCAAAACAAAAAGTATAAGAGTGACAAGTCTCAACATAGATCATACCTAAGCACGCAAATAAGTTGTAAAGTCCAAAATAATAGGCCATTGACAGTCACGATAAAATTGATATTCTTTTACGCTCTCTTTCCTTTTATTTGTAAAATCAATGACACACCACGTCTTCAAATGAAAGCGTAACATTAATAAAAGAAATTATAAAAAAAAAACTACTGCAACACCGGTAATAACAAAAAAAAACCAATCAGTTGGCAACTCAAAAAATGACCGGCTTCCTGTTTTGAATTTGAAACGACAGTAATTGATTGAGTGACGCAATTAATTAAATTGCTTTATCGCTTGATTGATGCGCAGGCGACGGGTTGACTCGCTGACTGATTTTGTTTTTTATATTAAGTGTTGTACCTATGAAAAAACATTGTGTTATAATTTTATAAGTAGTGTGTTTAGTGCTTGGTTGTTATGCTTAAAATAGAAACTGTATCAATTTTTATATCAACAGTCTTTGGTGATATAAAAATTGATACAGTTTCTATGTACTTTATTTAGAAAGGTTTTGAATGTGTAAATGAATTCAAGTTGCTTTTTTTTTCTTATTTCTTGTATTGTGTTGTATATTGTATGTGTATAAATTGTTATGTAAAATTGTGAAAAGTGTGTTTAAAGTTATTCTTAAACACACATTCCAATCTTCTATATCAACCCTGCCATGTCTCACAAATTAAGAAGCGTGAAAATCCGACAAAAATGCGCTACATAGTCGCCGCCAAACGGAATACTCTATCATTCGGCTCTCGATAAAGATCGGCTTTGTTCGTAACGTGCATTTTATAATTTGCACTGAAGCGTGTGCGCAGGTTGCGCAGGGTTGCCATTTTAATAAATGAAAGTTTAATTGTTTCCAATTATTTAAAGCATTCCTATTTTCTAAGCATAATAAAATAAGTAATTGTAAAGTATATTTATTTAAACGCATTTTTATATAAAAACTAAAAAACATCGTTTTATTAATTAACCGAATAAATGGATTTGGAATTATTATTAGCTACCACTGAAGTCACAAAATACAAACAACCATTAGAATTATGAAACTGAATAAAGTATCTGGCAGTTTACATTGGCACTAAGAATTTAGCTTGAACTACAAGACAGATTGTTTCCTAGTACCTATCAATGCTAGAATTCTTAGGCAACGCTTAATTGTCGAGACCACTGTTTTGTGCTAGCTTCGAAACTAGACCTTAGAAATATTTTTCTTAGTACTATTGGGTTTCCTTTAACTTAAAGATAATTCCTCTTTTAATAACCACAATATCCAACCGACAAGACCTACACTTGCTACGAACCCTAGCCATCCGAGCGGCCATCAATCAGCTGACTGCTTGGGGCAGGATTCATTCCGAGTTGTTGCAGATCTCGGAGATAACACAGCCGTGTATGATGCGATTTAAAGCAAGATGAGATTGTACTCGCAGGAGGTCAAGTGACGATAGATAACAGAGGTGGAGGTTTGTGAGATTTGTTTCATGTTTAATTCGATTTTCTTCGTGTGAATGAAATGTAAGTATTAAAGGAACTCTGGGTCTTGTCGGCTTGCCTCTTGATTCCAATAAAAAAGTATCTTACGGTCAGATATTGCCTTTGTACCTATCAAGAATGAGCCAAAGACCGCCTGGTACAGTCGAACACACATCAGTGTTAACAAAACCAGTATACGTTTAAAATAAGCTGGCCTCGTATTCTGCTGAAACTACGTACTACGCTAGGCCAGCTTTAGGTTTTGACCGTGTTATCACTTACGAGGCGTCGTCGGTACCAGCTTATAATTATTTCTAATGTGTACTTACTAAATGTAAGACCAATTTTTTTTTTGTTGTATGAATTTAGAACTCTTTATCTTGACTCAACAATCATTTCATTTCATGGTGTAATTTCTAATTTCTCTTCCAGATTTACACTATATTCAAGTGAATCTATGAACCACACCGTTAGTGCCAAGAGCTAGGTAACCATGTCAGATCGTCGACAGGTGTTGGGCATTCGACTGACGTTTATCTCGTCAGTGCGGCGCTCAGAGACTGAGGTCCTCAGTCGATAACGTGTCGGAGACTGACGAAACTATTTGTATGTGAAAACTAGAGGGTTTGTTGTTACCAGACTAAGGGCGAATTCGACCAAACTACTATAACTAGTTTATAGGTAGTATGCGATTTTTATACAGTTTTTCCATACAAATACTGTCAGACGTCAATTTTATTTCAGAGTATAAAAATCTGGTTTTGGTAAATCAGCCCTTAGTCATAGATTTTGAATAAATACTTACGGGTTACGTGGATGCCTTATTTGAAGTATGTTAGTTGATTTGTTCAAGGAAGCTTACCTGAAACAAAGAAATAATTCAATAATTAATTTAAAATAAATGTACAAACATAAACGTACGCATTTCCCCATAGCGTAGTCAGAAATAACAGATCCTATAGCTTCTACCTCTCTGTCTCTACCATGTCAAATAACAGATCCTATAGCTTCTGCCTCTCTGTCTCTACCATGTCAAATAACAGATCCTATAGCTTCTGCCTCTCTGTCTCTACCATGTCAAATAACAGATCCTATAGCTTCTGCCTCTCTGTCTCTACCATGTCAAATAACAGATCCTATAGCTTCTGCATCGAATGACATAAATAAAACAAATCCACCAGATACTAGAATATCTATTCCTAAAACAACTGCTACAAATATAGTATAAACACAAAACAGCAATAATAATTGCGAACGCTTGCACCGCGCATGCGTCGACGCCCTTAATCAGAATCCAGCGCGCGCGCACATCGCGTCAGATTACACTGTAGATCCGTGACGTTTGAGAAAGAGGTTACAGTGGTGGTGGATTAGCAATGATGGCAAATAGATCTAGAAGGCAAAATATTGGCCCTCAGTTTTGACAATGAGTTGTAAGTATCCCGAAACAACTACTAGAAACTAGTAGTCCCGAAACTAATACTTACTCACTTCACAAGTCAAAGAAAACTGTTAGGATAGTGAAATAAACCTTCCTAACCTCTACCAAATATGTAAATGATATGTTTTTAAAGCTGCAGAAACTAGAGGCGTTGAGTAAGAGCCCAAATGGTTTTAGTCTCTCAGATTCATACTTTAGTAACCACTAACAAACTTTAGTTGTCGAGGTGCCTTCTTCAACACATTCTCACTCAGGGATTTTCAGTGGAATCCGTCAGAGCATACAAAATGTACTTAGCGTTTTTTTACAGAAATAATTTCTAGTAGGCTCAAGTAGAGAAGTATTTCAATGTCCTTTCTCTGTTGGACTTTCTCAACCCGCTACCGCTCCGCTCATCAGCACACAACCCGCCATCTAGGTGCAACGCCCCACCTGCGCAACAAATCAGGAAGTGTTCCCCTGTCACAACAGTTACGGACAGACCCATCACTTTATATAACTAACGTGTTTGAAGCTGTTTGTTGCAGATGATAGAATATGAGGTGGCAGCGTGGGGAGAGATGGAGAATGGATTCTGCCAGGTGAAGATAAAGATAATAATGTAGCACATCTAAAAACGGAGCTAGCTTTTACAAACATGCAAAATGTAGCTACGTTTTGCAAACATGCAAAATGTAGCTAGGTTTTGCAAACATGCTAAATAATAAAAAGAAGCAAGAAAGTGTAAGTTATATGCAGATTATAGAATAGGTATGAGTGGCAGGGTGGGTTATTGATATAAATATAACTGTTTTTAAACTTTTTTTGCAGTGGATAATACGCAGGGCGATTCGTCAAGATAGTGACAGAGTAATCTTTGGACTGTCACAAAAGGTACGGATAGACCCATAACGTTATATAACTTGTTTGAAGCCGTATGTTGCAGATGATAGAAAATGAGGTGGTAGGGTTGAGATGGAGAAAGACCAGGTGTAAATAAAGATAATAAGAATAATGCCGCATCTAAAAACGTAGCAAACTTTTACTAACATGCTAAATAAGTAAGTGACGCAAGATTGTACGGTACTTGCAGATGATAGAATATGAGATAGCAGGGTGGTCGTGAAGTGAGAAATATTCTAGCAGGTGAAATTACGACGAATAACAACAAAAGCAAAGCGTTTTGATGCAGTCAATAAGAGAGTATGCCGTAGCAGGGTTTGTGAAGGAGAAGGATTATTCAAGGTGAACGTGCAGACTCAAAACCCAAAAATAATGATACTGAATGAATAAATGAGAAAGATTTGGCAGGTGCGATATCTATCAAACTTTTTGTACAAGACAACAGGACACCAATGATGTCACACTTACTTCTAATTAGAGTTGAGAACTTTTTGCGATGACTAAACTGGTTTTATCCAGTGACAGACCCATTACTGCATTCTAGACATACTCAGAAGAATTCAATTCTCCTAATAAAACAAACAATCATAGAAACAGCTGCCATAACCTCTTCTACTTTCAAAATCAAAACGATATTAACAACCTGACATTCAATAGCATCACATTTATTTACATTTCAACCAGAACTGACGAAATGAGTAAATAATGTTTTATAATAAAATCTATATCGTTTTTATCTGCACATCGCCAGCGTTCGATCAACCGTCAGTGTAGTTCAAACGGCGACTGACAGTTGATGTGATGCGAATTCACTTTGTTTTCCATTTTTAAAATAAATGTAGTTTATTTTGATGTTTTATAGAATTCATGGTTGCTGGCTGGAAAGTTGAGGGTTAATATTCATCCGTATAAATATACTTGTGAATTTGGGAGATAATTATGTGCAGCAAGGGGCTCATTTGTGCATCTTCTTTATTTACATAAATTCGTCGTGAGTATCAAGGACGTCACAAACACGGTCCTAATTATTCTTGAAATTCGATGTGCTAGATGGAGTAGCTCATTCTCTATTAAACATATTTTTAAGTCCGAGTTAAAAGTTTTTTGTCACCAAACCTTTCCTAATTCTTGATATTTAGCTTTTGTTCCAATTGATTTAAAATGAGCTTTTCATGACATAAAAACGACATTCACGCAGTCCAAAGTCCTTTTTAACGATTGAAAAAAATGCACTCAATCAGTACTCAGAACTCAGTCAATCAATTGATTCTTCATCCATCAAACATACATACCTACCTACCTACAAACAGTCGCCTGGCAATGACCTGCCGATTGATTCATTCAATCAAGCTGATTGATTGACATGTGACGTGTGACAATGCCGTGCTCATTGATCAATCAACTGTTGCTATGTAGTAAAGTAGTTAGCGGTTAGCGGAGGGTTAATTTTATGATATGTAAAAGTGTAAATAAATTTATTATTACAATAGTGAGAAATGGTAAATTGAGTTGATATTAGTGGATCATTAGAACATTTGAGGCGCTTCGAATTAACAGTTCTCGCGAAAATGACGGTGATAAGCCGATAACCTTCGCAAAAAATGAATTAGGTACCTACACTTAAAATACTATCTTAATACACACATAATCTTGATTTATGATTTTGATTTGTTTGCAAACCAAACATAACAAAAAATAACCACATGCAAAAAGATCCACAACATGATTTCCATGCTGCAATATTTCGTCCCATAATACCCCAGTACAATATGATTAAACTCTAAAAGACCCTAAACTACAAAATGAACGACAACAAGTCTCCTAAAATCCCTTCTTTAAGTCTAAAAATTATGGAACACACTAGACATTTTATTACAGCCACACAGCAAACAGAACTTTCGCGCTCGAGAATCGAACGCGTACCCACCTACAACCACTTGTTTACAACTTGACCGTGGCGATATATTCAGAATCAAATTGTCGACCGATCATCGTGTCTGACTCCTACGCTAACAAACTTAACCACACTCTCCGACATCCAAACATCGTCTTTATTCTTTTACCGATAAGGTTGGTATGAACTGAATGTAAGATGTTGTAATCTCCTTGAGTAATTTGCGTCCTTTTAGTGCCTTATGTATTCCTAGTACCTTCATGTCGATCTTAAGATAAATTTTCATAAAATATTACGTGTTTATTTCATTACCACGTATTAATTACATGCTTGATCACTATAAAATGTTTTAATGTGATATCGTGAGTAGACTTGATGCAGCTTTGCAATCTTGGCAGATTACGTCAAAATCGCAGATTGCAGAGGGGCAATTCTCGTACTTAAAAAACGTTCAAATTCAAGTCGCAATCTCATCTCAGCGACAATTAATGTCAAAAACTTGTCAAAAACTTGTCAAAAATGTATGTAAATTGATTGTATTTTTGACAGATTGAGACTGAGATCAGACTGCGAACGTTCTTAAAATTACGGGAATTACCCCACAGATCGTTTGATACCAGCATGCAGAAAGGTACCTTTGTCAGGTGCTACTGCTTACCTACTTAATATCTGCTCTTTCCGGATACACAGTTCCCCGGCTCAAATAAAAAAATACTCTGTTTATTTAGGTACAGATAGTTTTTGACACAGACAATTTTCAGTACCTAACGAAGGACAAGGAAACACTAAAACTAAAACGCTCTGCGGTAGAACTAAGAATGGTGGAAGCACCTTTCTGAAAGAAATCTCTACCACTAAAAACTCACAGTAGTCAAGGCTCCGCGCACGAAATCCACCCCGTTTTGGTCAATTTCTTATCTAATTCGAATTGTGAGTAAGGCTTGAAACAATTGAAACATAAGTCTGTGTAACTATAAAAGTAGGTACAGTTTTCGTGGCGCTAAACCATTCGTGTCAGTCACAGCACCTGTTAATAGTTTCATCACTTTTGCGCTCTCGATAATATAGTTTATTTCGCCTTTCGTTTATTTCAACGAAGATATGACATTATCATAAAATGAAATTTTGATTTAATTTCAAAGTTAACTGTGACTTTTAAATTTCTTGACATAATTTGCTAAATAATAGGAAAAAATACATTACTTAACAGGTTTTTTTCGAAAAATTTGTTAGTTGTAGTAAAATTAGCATAATGACGTTGATGATATTTTTTAATGTTCCGAATCAAAAGTAGTTTCTAGTAAAAATATGATCAAACGCTACCTAGTCTCGCTCGCCTCATTTTGGAAAACTTGTTGCGAATATTAGTGATTTTCGATGAATAACTAATTTATTTGAAAAATCCCTTTCAGCCACATGCAAAACAAAGAACTCGACTTTTCAAATCACAAATAATTTTGTTTTAAATCTTTTTCCGTTCCTCACAAACCATTAACCAAATTGATCAGAATCAGTAGTTTTCGTGCACGGCCCCAAACCACACACATATACACGGCTACTGTCCATAAACTAACTAACTACAACAACATCAGCACTACAATTACACCAAAGCAGAAAATATGAGCAAAAATTATACGTTTACGTTAGTGACGGGTCAGACGAGACCGGACTGATTGCCTGTCCGTCTGTCTGTCTGTCCGTCCGACGTATTAACGTTGCGTGCAAGAGTTGATTTTGTTTTTGTTTGATATTAATAATATATAGGGATCGTGTGTTTGCGCACTTCTTATGGACACTACTGTTTGTAATCCTGTCATATCTTAAAAGGTAGTATGAGATAACGTCAAGAAAATGGACAGTAGCATCATTCTTGTCAGCTAATAACAACAAACTGTTATCACTGTTATTCCGTCAGCCAAGCGTGGTAATTACTGTAATTTCCTGCAAATATTTCAACTTCTATGACGAGAATTAAAGTAATTAAATTAGTCACGAAGATATTAAGGACCAATTCAAAACTAAGGAGGAGTGCGCAGAATTCTGATTTCTTGTGACAAAATAAAACTTTAAAACATCAGTCACAAAGACATAAAGAATTGGCCACTATTTATTACCGCCTTAACAGCAACGTACTAACTATATATTTATTTAATCCTGTGTGCACACTGCCCTCAGCAACGATTAATTATAATAACACCGTCGCACCGGATGTGCCCAGTGCCATCCATCAAGCGTCAAGCTCGCATCACTAATTACAAACACCTCACAAACCGTAATAAAACGATCCAACGTATATTTTAATTTATAATAATAACATGTGCAATATTCTTTATAATAACTCGGGTTTTAAACGCGGAATGAACTCAACGGAAACGCGAGCGTAAACGTTTGTCATAGAGCTATATATCGCACAGACGCGGCACGTCGCTTGCCGCGCTCTGCCGTGAGGCGCCCATCTCGCCGCGCGCATTAAGTCTGCAGTCACTCTCAATCACTCAAGCTGTCCGGCCGTCACTCATAAGCAAGACGAACGGGGGAATGTCGGTGGCCTCCTTTGAACCCCCTTCTCCCTGTAGGTGAAAAGGGGGGATGGTCAGCTCTTGAAGACAATTTACTGTACAAGTCGAGTTCGCCGTCCGGGATTCGTGCGCTGATGAAATTTATTTGGAGCAACTTGTGTTGCAGTTTCCTTCTGTTATGGGATTTCCATAGCGACCGTTGGAACTTATATTTTTATGGACTTTTGTGCGGGGAAATGGGAATGTATGTTTCCCAGTTCCGTTATGTATGAACACAGTTTGTGATTTTTATAAAACTGTGTGTAACTTTTGTTTGTATTCGGAAGAAAGTACGGCTAATAGAATTTTTTATCGTTCTGTTTTCTCGGAGATAGGATTGTAGTTGTACGAGAACTTTTCGTACACTAACAATCGTCATAAATTCTGTTTATGAAATGTCTGCGACCATGCTGATTGACCAAACTGTCATTTTCTATTGTAGAAAAGACTAGTATATTATCATTCAATTCTTTTCAGATGTATTCCCAAACAATATCTCCGCACAATTATCCTGCAGCCTCACTATCGATCCTCCATCCAAATTAACACAACACACGACTAAACTACAAAACATTAGCTCAGAAAAAACTCAACAAAGCGGGGCCAGTCTCAAACGGTGAGTTAACATCATTATCGGCGTTGGACGCGGGTGGGGGCGAGTCGGGGCGAAGTAGGGGGCGAGTGGGGGCGGAGGGGGCGACACACGTCGCTCAGATGTCGCGTGCAGACGGACGTCTTTGTCGACCGAAGCTTTATTTACTCTTCGCGTGGACTCGCGACGACTAGAAGTGACAGCGTTTGAAAACATTTTTTTTTTCTTTTGACCTCTAGCTAATTAGGACGATTTTCAGAAATGAATGATTGGAGTGTTTTGGTCAGGTTTTTGATAGATTCTATGCTCAATTTTTCTATATAAAAAGAGGGCCTTATTACCCCGTAATAGGACATTAGTACAAAATGATTTAATTAGTTACAAGTTTACAACATATAAACGTCACTTACAACCCAAGAACTATACTTTCTATAGCTGAAGAGTTTGGTTTATTTGTTTGAACGCGCTAATCTCTGGAACTAACAGTCGGTTTTTTTATATTTTATTTTTTTAAGATGGGTTTGCTTTTGACTCTAGTCTAGGTCAGTGGTGACAGATACAGAGTCGACGGTGGAGTGAGCTTACCCAGAAGAAGCCTGTTCACTCTCACTTTGAAGAGATTGGGGATGTATGCGTTCAGAAACACAGACGCAGGTAGAGAGTTCCACTCTTTTGCTGTGCGCATAACAAAAAACATTTGGAAACGTTTGTTTTGTGCGAATTGGTGGAATAGCAACTAGGTAAGGATGGCGACTCTGAGTGCGTCTAGATGACCGATGGAAGAAGGCGGCCGGTGGAATGAAACAATATTTTTGAATTTGATAGCCCGATTC
The DNA here is from genome assembly GCA_937001585.2 of Brachylomia viminalis. Classification (NCBI taxonomy): domain Eukaryota; kingdom Metazoa; phylum Arthropoda; class Insecta; order Lepidoptera; family Noctuidae; genus Brachylomia; species Brachylomia viminalis. The sequence continues at coordinate 25,261,386 of OW443304.2, forward strand.
TTAAGGAAGGTTATAAGCTATTTAACATAACACTGGGGCCCCTAGGAGCTAGCAAAAATAAAAAATAAGTCAGAAAGAACGCTAAACGAAAATGAAGCAGAAAGAAAAGCGCGGGCGATGGGATGCGACGCGGTGGGTCGGGCTCGAAATTTCACGCAGAGTCGCGGGCACAAGCTAGTAACATGATATATTTTCGCAAAACAAACACATGTCGCTTCTACAAACTACATCTGTGTTCACCGTGTTGATTCAATCAAACTTGACAGCACAAAGTCGATGTGGGTTGGACAGTCTACTGATGATCGATTTTTCACCCCCTCCACCCCCTCGTGTAAATAGCGTTATGAATAACTGGCTAATGCAGGCTCACAAACAGAGTAGCCTTCACAAATACTGGGTACGTTTTTGTTGGTACTATAGGTACTTGTTTGGGTAAATAGAGCTTTCTTGATTTGGTGTCCTTTAGTGGGTAGGTAAGGTTTTTCGTGGATTTTTTTGGGGGTAAATGTAGCGTTGGTCTTTGAAAATATCTGATACTCGACCACGTTGGAGATCTGGTCATGAAACGTGACAAGTAAAATACAAAGAGAAAAGTTCCAAATGTCTGTGAAAAACCATTATTTAACTGCACATCGAGACACTATAGCTGATTAATGTCTTGTGTCTACAGTCGGATTCATTGTATTGATTTATGCAGAAATCGTGATTTTAATAATAAAATTCAACTTTCACAATCAAATAAAATCCTCTCATATCAGACCAGCCATACCTCCGGAGCCTGCATGACTGCACTCAATCACACCCAAGACGCACCTCCTCAACCCTCTCCTACTTAATTGACGTTCCACTCCATCAAAACAACCTTAAACATTTCCACAAACACAAACCCAACTACAGAACAAACGAAATCCAACCTTAAAACAATAACATTAAAACTCAAATCGACTGCAAGAAAAAAATTGCAGAAAATTTGCATTGTGCTGCAAATAATTCTGCTGGGGAAATAAGCAGTTATGACCTGTATTTCAAGGGGGTAGGGGTTCTGGAAGGTGCAGTAGCTATAGTAGATAAGTACTAAGATGTGCAGCTGTCATCAGGAAATCATACGTCACAGTTGAAGTGTCAAAGAAATCTTGCTGTTGTTAGTTGAATGTGGGAAATAAAAAGGTATCGGGTACGGTGATTTTTTACAAAACGAGTTTCTGTAATAAAATATTATTTTAGGTCTCTTAATTATGTGAAACGACGACAACTGGAAATAAATGATTGATTTTTATAAATTATGATAGATTATTCATTTGTTTTGGGCGTGCGTGCTAATTTATTGCCAAACTGCAGTTTTTAATGGAATCAGTAAACTCGTTTTTAGTTTATCCTTTTTAGGATCATTTCTAAAGTTATATTGCTTTAAGTCTGTAGCGGTATCTAGGGATTATAAATCCAAATTCTACTAGTAACCAACTACTTTGTTGAACTTAATATTGGAAACAGTTTTAGCTTAGTGATACAAAAAATCGTTTTATTACTACATTAGTATTTAACTTTGTCACATAATAGTAATCTGGGTTCCAAAAACAAGCCATAAAACACCATTTTAACATTAACGACTACCATTAAAAATGCTTAAAAGTTTTTAACAAACTTCTGAAACACGCACAAAAGTCTACAGAAAGCATCCAAAGTTCCAAATCCGATGCACTGTGCGACAAACTGAATGTTGGACGACGAAAATAGTCAACGATGTTTGACAAATAGCTAACAGATGTCGCTTCACAAGTGGGAGGTCTACGCCACTTTTTTTCCAAGCCGTTCCCGCCTCGGAACACTTGGCAAGCAATATTCGGCGATTGTTTCCAAACTTCAAACAGAAGTTCCCTTATTGTGAATGGTCGTGGAAAACTCTTAATAAGATAGCTTTGTGTTCGGTTTAGATATTTCTTTTTGGCTTGGAATTGGTTGAGTTGGTAGCAGTGGGTGCCGTCTACTAACATCTGGTTTTGGGTTAGAATTTACGAATTGAGGTCTTTACTATGTAGTTACAAACTTCATCAAGCGTACCCTTGTGTCGAACTATTTAGCTACCTGTAGACACAAAATGGTGGTGAAAATTTGTGTCCCGTCTCCCTTCAGTCTACACTATACAGAAACGAATCAATTACCTAATTAGTTGTAGACTGAAGGGAGAAGGGAGACAATTGTTTCATTGAAACGTTAAAGAAATGACGTTCAAGCATCCTTCAACTCATCAAACAACCAGACATTATTAAAAATATCCAAAATTACACGAATCGTCCGCAAACAACATCGTTTTACTACGAAACCGCGCGGAATCAATCTATCAATCAATAAATCGCGCTAAAGATTGAGATATTCTACTCGGGGGCGAGACTGGGCTAGTGGGGGCGAAAGGGGGTGTGGGGGCGACAGGGAGGGGGTCTGTTTACCGCGCCCGTGACGGATATATCCCTCGTAGACACCCGTCAATCATCCACGATATGATGAGAATTAATATTTCACGAAGATATTACGACGACTGATGAGTCTTGATATTTAAATGCGGGTAATATAGATGCGGTGGCTGTTGTTTTGTGACGAAGGATGATGGCGTACGGATGTTGAAGTTAATGAGGAAATTTTTAAATGAGTATGTCACTATCACAAAAAAAAAAAAACCAAATTCTTATACAAAGGGTTCATTAGTAAAACGTGGAGTACTGTAAAACCAGTTCTGTAAAAAAAACGCAAACTTGGCTGCTGCTGGTCATTAAAATCAACAAAACTGAGGTAATCATAATTAAGTTAACTAATTAATTGGTCAACCAGAGTAACTACAGTCCATATTTTTATTTATTTAACCATTTATGTTCACACTTATATAAACAGACAAGTTACCAATAAGTTTAAAAATATAATAGGTACTTATACGCTTCATATCAAACCAACTTGCAACGCCACATTACTCGCATTCGATCAGAAGCATTTCTAACTACATATTTCAGTAGAAGTAAAACAAAATGACATCAGAAAGTTGTACTAGAAGTAGAAATGTGTAAACAGCTAGGAAATCAATCAAGTCGGACTTGGGGGGCAGGTTGGGGGCGAGAGGGGGCGTCGTGGGGAATCGCGGGGTGTCGTGAGATCCCTTGACCCGTGCAGTAGACGGGTGACGTCTGACTGATGGCTTTCACGGGACATTGTTGCAACTGCTTAGTATGGGGTGAAATGTTGGTTTTGGTGATCATTGTGGAAACTTCTTAAATATCTTTTCTATGGCATAACCATCATTGTCGTTTTTTTACTGTGGATTCGTTCAAATTTTTTGTTAAGTATGTGTATCAAAAATGTAAGTACCTACTAACGACGACTAATTTGAATAAATGACGTTTGATTGATTTTAAGCAATCAGAAAGGCTGTATGTAGGCAGCCTTTCATTTCAGTGCATGTATCGCGAGACAATAGTTGCAAAAATTTCAAATTTTAATTAGCTGTCACTGATTTCTCCACTAATCAATCCCTGATCCTTTCACAGAGGACATAACACTTTCCAAAGTGACTGATCCTTCCTCCTTTCACAAAAACTAATAAACCTTAATATCAACATAATTAATTCTGTACAAACACATCACGCTCTCCTTGCATAACCTCGAAGCTCATAAATGGATAATGACATTAATATATCAAAATGATTTGGGCCAATAAAACGAGCGGTACCAAGATGTTTATTGCCATATTTAAAAATAAATCGTATCAATCAGTTATTATGTTAACTGCCTTGAGTTCGTAATGTAACTTTCCTTCGTGCTGACGTGTTGATTTAAAGGAAAATATACGCCAAAGAATATTTATTTGCCAGAAGCGACATTGACAAAAATAATAAAATATTTTTAAATGCACTTACGTCATAGAGTAATGAGTAGATAGACAAGTAAAATATAATTTTGTGAGGGCTATTGCAAAGCCAGCTATTTTCACATTCATTCTGTACCGATAAACTACATAAAATTAGCATATCGGTGAAATTAAAGCGTTTCTGGTAGTAGTATACTTATAAATCAGAGGTAATCATTTCATCGCTCGCCGTTTACTTGCCTTTTACTAAAGGCCACATGCAGAGCTAAGACATGGATTACTTCTTGGTATATTCCTTAGCTTCACCCCACAAAACAGTAGTTTTGCATTGTTATTTTTTCTTCTAATACTTTTAATTTGACGAAGGCAGTGGACAAATGTTAGCTTTAGAACTGTTTTGTGTCAACAACTCAGCCTATCGTAGTCGACTGCCGGACGTAGGCCTCTCCCAGGCTGTGCCACAACACCCTGTCCTCCGCCTTTCGCATCAAGTTTTGTGTGTTATTGCATGATTTTAAAGAAATAATATTTCTTGTAGAGGACAAACCTGTGAGTTACTTTACGCCAATATTGACTGACGCCTGCGTAACCTCGTATCGCTCGACAAACAATAGAAAATGCATTTTAATTGTTCGCCCCGTCTACACTCCTCCTTACTCTATGTCATAAGATATTGATTGGTCGACTGCACTTGACATAATTGTGTATGTTCGTACTGAGGTCGCCATGTTTTAGGACATACTCATTAATAAACGAGCTGCTTTTATTAATGTATGTTGATGGGGTTTTGAAGTAGATGCTAAGTATTTTTGTCATAGACTTTGTCGGCGTAAGGATATAAAGTTCGCTATTTGTGACACAATAACGTGTTGGGCATGTTTTATGCTTTTTTAATTGCAATGACGCTTATAATCACGGCTTGCAATAGCTGGTGGGCATTGGACATGGAGTGACGTATACGTAACCTCTTGTAAATTTTGATAGATCAGAAGCTTATAACAACTGCTTTACTTATCAAAAGTCTTAACCGTAAACGTGATAGACTGGCTACGTGCAAGGTAACGCGCATGCACTATCGGTGTTCGCAAAAAAATAACAATGTCTACGTCTTTGCAAGTGCATGCTTGCATAACATAGCATGTTGCATAATACCTGTACCCAGCTTAAAAATAACTAGACTGCCCCCATTAAAATATTATTAAATACAACATTAACATACATTGTACAGTGGAATAACTACAGACGGTCGCCCCTGACACGTCGCTCAATTAATACCCGCTTACGTCAATTAAAACCAAAATCTGTCAATCATTTTACAGACAGGTCACAGAGTAAAAATGTTCCGAAGGACTATTTGTTACAACACCGCGATATGGAACTTGCAAAAGTACCCAATAATAAGGTGCAGTATCAGCAAATTGTCAGACTTTATTTAATGATGTGTGCCAAAGACAAAAACATGACTAAACCTATCAACATCCCAATTAAAAATACACTCATCTAGTCCACTGGTTATGTCGATAAAAATGTATAACAAACTACCCGAGGTACTCAGAAATGAGAAAACGATTACTATTTTTACAAATAAACTAAAAAAATATCATTACAAGAATGTTATTATAGCATAAATGAATATTTAATTGACACATCCATAGAGCAGACATAATAATATAAATTAATAATACAATTTTAGATTAAATTAATAATTAATAAAATGTATAAATAAGTCCTCTTCCTTCAAATTTTTCTTTTGCTGTGACCGACAGGGTCCACCTTTGTTTCAACAAATGCTTACTTACCACCTATGCATATACATTGTGGAATGCAATAAATGATTCGAGTATTGAGTATTGCTTATTTGTAAAAGGGTCACTTCATTACAAACCGTGTATCACACAAAAATGTGTCGCAATTGGAAACATGCACTGGGTTCCCGTTGCCCGAGTCATTTTGAATTTAACACCTATTTGTTCATGTGACACATGACAAATACCTACAGTATGGATTCGTGAGACTGCTTGTTAAATGTGACTAATGTGTTTAAAATCTTTCTTATTTTTAATAACTTCCTTGGAAGTCGCAGTAAGTAAAATCATTTATTAAAAAAATGGTGGAGATCTTCAGTTGCATATTGCATGAGATGCACTTTCATGATACCTTATTAATATTGTTACTTATGACAAAGGACGGATGAGATTTATAAAGTCGGTTTTAAATAATGGGTCTTCTGTAACCTATGTACACTGTGGCCAGACAGACAGACGTCAAGACTTATCATATTAATCAATCAACCACACGATTCGTTATTAATTAAGTATTTTTGTTCGTCGTTTTTATGTTACCTTGTTTTAATACGTGGGACTGGGAATGACTGGCTTACCTGGGAAAGAAAAAAAGGCATTATTATTATATGAAGCGACAATATAATAATATAATTAAAAGGTAAGCTACAGAGGTAGATGTTGTAGCTAGCTTCTGATTGATTGATTGAAGTAATTTTTGATATTCAATTGAAAATATGACTAACATGACCCATATGCCTGATAAAATGTATCAATGTTTTTACAGCAGTTAGTACCTATTTGCTATGAGTTTGCTAAAATATAATGATTTCAAAAGAATTGGCAGCAGCTTCTCTTTTAATACGCTGATATAACCACTAGCTGTGATCACCGATGCATTTACCAAAAAATGGTGATACAAATGAAAAATCCATTCATTTTAGAGGTCTACGAAGTGCTTCAGACCGATATATGAAAGCTTCCAAATAATAACGCGACCGAACTAACTGTTGTATTGACAACAATGCCAGTAGCGCCATTGACAGCCTGTCCATCCAGTAAACTGTTCATCGTCCGTCTTATTGTAACGATGCGATGACGTAAACATTCACAGGGCCTCGTATTGTTACGATAAAGTTCCTAATTCATAATCATAAGGTTTATGAAAATGTGACGGGCACATTTTCATTACCCGGACCTTCAAACCGATCCACTAAAATACACAATAAACTTCTAGAAATACAATAAATAAAATATAACGCACGAAAAATATCAATGTTGTAAAAGAAAATTTTACCAACTACCCTACACGGGCGGCCGATAAAAAATAATGCCATTTACACCGTCCGACACCGCGGCGGATTCGACTTATAGTCACTTGCCCCGCTTCGTTATTGCCGTAACAAAATGGCCTATCTTCCTTCTCGCTCGCACTCACGAAAAACCCATATAGAACAATGCGGGCGTAGTAAAATTTTATTGGAAGCACACGTGGGGTACATCCCGGGTCGACCTGCATAATGCAAAAGCACGTTAGCTAAAAAGAAAGATAACTGCATATTTATACAATCGGTACGCGATATTTCGTTGCGACCGTCACTGTAAAGTGTGGAAACGTATCGGTTCCATCCAGGCTAGACTAGTCTGTTGCTAGAATTTATGCGTTTTAGATGTTTGATGGCGAAAATTTGACTGGAAATTCAGGTAAGTTTATGGAACAGTTTTATTTGTTAAGTTGTTAGAGTTATGGAGCAAAATATCGAAGAGTGTCCAAAGCATTCTTTTGTTAATGAATCAATATGTTCTCAGAGAAAAAACAATGGTTTTGTGATCGCAGTTAGAATATTATTTAAAAAATTCTCTAAGTTCTCAATCATCTCAGATCAAATCGATCATTAAACAAAACCAAACATTAAAGCAGATCTGCAATTAAACTTGTAACTGATAGGCCATCGTCGTACCCTTTAAACTTCAGCACTATAAGTTCCCACTTCTATATCTGGGCAGTACTGGCATCACTTAAAATCTAGTACAACCTACAAAGGAAACCAGCTTGCAAATAAACAAGGCTATTTTAAACCGCTTTTTTCCGTCCACTAAATAAAGTAGCGCCCGCGCCGGGTGTCGCCTCGTATGTTTTCACCATAGTGTTCGATTACAATTTAATGCATCGCATTCGCACTCAAATTCAAAATCTTAAACGTTCTCAGTTTACACGGAAAAATCGACCTTAGACCTTCACACTTACAATTTGGATTCGATTGTGTTTTCCTCGTTGGTGCGTCGTGTCCCTTTTGTGGCACAATCGACTTTATTTCTCAGTGAGTAAAGTTTGTTTTCGATTGTTTCTAAATGTCGTATCGTAGTCGTGGAGCGGTCGTTTCGTTGCATTACAGTGTAGTAGTGACATCGGTCGCTACTATTATTTCTTTTAGAACAAAACGAGTAGTTTATTGGTTCCGTGTCTCATTAGAATCGTTGTGGGCGGTTTATTTTAGAGCATTTAATATTTTACACCACCTAGCTATGATAAAGAGATATACAGTGTAAAATTGATTATTTTTATTGCTCATCTCAACTTCATTCAAATTACATCATTCGTTTTATTACCGAATAGTCTACACACTGATGTATATGTTCTTAGGAGTGGATTTATTTTGTTTGAAGAGCTTTGGTCTGGTGCACATTCCCATGAAATTCAACTAAGACATAGGTACACGAGATAAGATGGATAGGTAGGTAGGTCATCCATCCGCGTAACTGATAATTACTACCACTATTAGACCTAGAGTTACGAGCGATCAAATATGAAATTATAAACTCCTGGCTTGTACCAAAAAACCAACAGCTAGCTGTAGCAAGCTGCTGTGGAAGTCTTACAATAAATCGGTAATCAATACCTTAAATTGTTCATGAAATCCAGTAGGACCTAGATTTTTTGTCTCGTCGGTTTAACATACCTTGATTAAAGCTTAAAAATCTTGATGTACGTAATATCACACAACAGCATCACATACATTTAACGTGTTCCGATCTCACAAAATACAAATATTTCGTTACAAAAATGCTATTTAGTATCTCAATAAAACTGTCTGGATTGTTAATTTGATTTATTTATCGTATTATTAGTTGTAAGAAACGCGTCTTGAAGACAAATCTTGATTTATGGCGCGCCATCTGTGTTAAGGATGTCAATCGGCTAAAAGTTCGCGCATATGTTGCGACTGTGGGCAACTTTTTGTGGATCGGTGATTTGTGGGGTGGAGATAAAAGGTATCATTGTAAGATACATTCATTGATCCTTATTAGTAGGAATGGTGCTCTTAATTATCTTAATCTTAATAGGACTAGGGTCAAAGTTGCCTAGTTATGTGTCTCGGTACCGGCAAACAATGCAGACAAACCATTTTGTGATTTTTCAGAACAAATTTCAACCTACCTACCTACGTTTGACCAGTGAGACTAAATGGAAAGCTGGCCAGTGTGCAGTGCTTTTAACGCTATTGATACTTATTTGAGAAAAATAGAACATACCTACATAATAAAAAAGTATGTCATAGTTGCTCCGTGTGCATCCTTACTTACAAATAAAGTAATAACCTAATTTTCAACCAAAAAAAACTACAGTGACATCACCACAAGAGTGATGTCTGACCATCCTATGAATCAGCATCACCAGTGTTTTTCCATATGTCACCTCCACTGACACCTGTCCCCTCATATTTATGGCAAAAATATGATAATTCAACTCAAAGTTGTTATTTCTTTAGATTAATAATATAAACGAATCGCTTATGTCACTCATATTCTGATTAATTAGTCATATAATTATAATGCTGTGTTTATTTCTAGTAAACACAATGACTTTTAGTGTCTTTGATTTGTTTAACTCAAGTGTGACTAATGATGAACAGGTTAAATTTATTGTGAAACCAGTGAATAAAATTATCTTATAGGATCTAACCATCCAAATTATGTTTCTAAGACAGTTTGAAATTGTGTTACGAAAGAAAAACAACAAAAATCCAAAAGTTTAGCATAATTTACTCTAGGCTGAAACAGATCTTATTCTGACCATCAACAAGCTGACGCAATAAGGATCGCAGCCCTTAAACTGCAATATGTTGGCGGTCAATCTTATTGGGTTTAATCACCTTTGCATCTAAACCGCATTTATTCATTTGAATTGAAAAAACACATCAACCTCAAAAATGTATAATAACCTCCGATTCATTTGAATTGAAAAAACACATCAACCTCAAAAATGTATAATAACCTCCGATTCACCTTTTTACTGATACCTAAATCTATAAATTGGCTAACAGGTTGACAGCTCACAACACACACAGCACACAGTTGTTTTATACAGACACCAAAAGACGTACAGACATAAATAGACGTGCATCAAATCTTGACGACGTAAATAATGCCTTACTGCAGGAATATAATTGGTTCACTGCTAATAATTTAGTATTAAATAAGAAAGGGTTACCGATATTGTGTCTATTTTTATTCTGCAGAAAAGAGCCATCAGAGCAATATACAACCTCCGCAGGCGCCATTCTCTAAGGAAACCGTTTAAAGACATTAACATAATGACGGTACCTTGTCAAAATATCTATGAAAAGATCATGTACGTAAGAAAAAATTTAAATCTTTTCAGTAAAAGAGGTGAAAGACACAAATATAGGTCTAGAAAAGGGGACCTATTAGTTCAACCAGGTTTCAGACTGGCTAAAGTAGATTCATCCTTAAAATACGTCCCCACATACTCCAACTGAATGAAACGTTTATCTTGTATAAAACTCACACTATACAGCCAAGCATATTATAAGTTGTGGTATTACATCATTGACAAAAATGCTTGGGCCAGCGCTGGTCCTGCTCCACAAGGACGTATAAACTATAATTAGCATTCGAAAATATTGTTGAATCTGATGAAGGTTGTAAAAACTATCTTTGCATTGTATTCAACCTATTAGTATTGTATAATTGCATAGCACATGTGTGAGCACTATGTACCTTCTATAAAGCTTACTGGGTTCGTCTTTCATTGACTTGAATGAGCCCTGGCGGCTGAGAGTATGTCATTCTCACTCAAATGTGTCGCTGGTGGCGGCGTGTGTATTGAATCATTAAGTTTCCTTCAAAATGGTTGAGCTGAATGGTGCTGATCCATACGTCATGTTCGGGAACGGGCGCCGCCAGTAGGCACTGGTCATTTCTTAGCTGCCACGGCTTATTTTAATTCCTGAATTGTTTTTATATTTATATTACGGACGCTTTTAACGTGCACGTCTTTCTACATCGTTCTCATGTGTATAATTTCAACATGAATGATGCAACCACTTTTTTGTAACAATATTTTGTATTTAAAAGAGTGTCTATGTCTTGCCCGTTCTTCTCCATAAGTAACTACTACGCTTTGCAATGGGTAGCTAATGGGCAACTAGCTTCATCTTTCTGACAATTCAAAAGTGCCTTTAATTAGTTTATTTGAAATAAATGCTTTGAGTTCGAACCAAGTCAGTAAAATTTCTGTCATACTTCTGAGTGGAATCAATAGAAAATAACGTTATCATTGAGAGAAGACGTCATTTGAGCCGTGGGAATGTTGGAAGCTGGCACGTGCTATGGCAATCAGTCTGGGCACTACGCAGAGTGTTATAAGTCGGCTTTGGACACGTTGCTGCATCACTGGCAGCGTAGCAGACATGGAGGACGAGCTCGCATCACCACGCGCAGACATGATCATTAGATACAAATAAATTACTGCTCGACGAAATCGTACAGTGACCGCGATAATAATGGTTACGAGAAATCCCAAAGTCCGCTACGTGTACCACCTATTTAGCCCCGCAATCGCAGAGCCCGTTTACAATGGGCTCGTGTTTACAGAAATTGGGCAGAAGAAGAGTGAATAGAATAGAATAGAATACTCTTTATTATGTACACCAAAAAATTACAGATATAAATGTAGAAATTTTACATAGGGTGACATAATGGCGGAGTGAGAGTGGCGTTTTGTGTGTGTTTTCTGACGAATCTCGCTTTGGTTTGAGGCTAGATACTAGATGCATACGGTGTTGGAGGTCCCCTGGACGACAAGAACGTTTACAATCATGCCAGGAAGTCCATGCATACACTGGTGGTCTTGCCGCAGCTAACATCAGCGTCCTACCATGGCCTGCTCAATCGCCAGACTTGAATTCCATTGAGCACGCAAGGGATATAGGCACTTCGATAAGAAGAGCTCTGCCAAATATGGATGCCGACACACACCAGAAAATCTTTTTTGCCAGTTACAACGGACGTGGGCGGCCATTCTGCAACGTGATTTGGATGAACTCATAATGAGTATGCCAAATCCATACTATTATATTATACGCGTTAACGGCGGAAAAACATACTACAAATTGTTTATTTTACGCAATAAAAACGTTTAAAAACTTTACCACCTTTTACACCAGTACGCCCAAATATCTGTTACTACTTGGTACAGCGTGACACCGTCAACTCCGACCGATCGCTGACAAATGTTACAGGTGTAAGTGAATAATAATGACGCGGTGAGGACCTGACGCCAATATTTCGGTCACGTCGAGAGCCGTATTAATGGTGACTCATTTATATCAGTCGAGATGGAATCAGCTGGTGTCTAGTTGATTATGACGTCATGTTTCAAGTATTTGATGTGACAGTGAAATGGTGTTTTAATTAAATTGTATTATGTTACAATCTGTTTTTAAAATGGATAGGTTTAGAAATTATTTTTTATAGTTTTATACGTCTTTATCTTGTTACGTGTTCATCAAAACTTGTGATTATGAATTAATCTTTATTTTAACACAATATTTTTCTATAATATTTTTATAGGTTACCGTGCGTGCCTCTCTACCATAATATCTTAGTGCTTAGGGTAATATCACATATCTTCGCTGTCGACCTGTTCTGAAAGCCATATTTTTGCGACACCTGCCTTCTGACAGTGTATCATCTGGTTAAAGAAATGCCTTGTTAGTTGTAAAGCATTCGTGACGATCGACACCGCAACTAGAAAGTCGAAAGGTATAAAGCGGCTTTAATTTTAAGTGCTACTGAATTATCTAACGACAAATCTAAAAATATCTCAAAAGTGTGAAACTCTCGTTACAATTTCAAAGTATCATATAATATAAATAATGTTACCAAAACATCTTGGTCGTCGTGAGTCATGACAGTCGCTCGGGAAAACGCGGCGTTTCGTAACACTCATGCAAAACGCTATAAAACTGAATGATATCTATACAAAACTGTGTGTTTATGTCTGTTTGTAAATCGTAAATTAGTCTGCTGGTGTGTATTAACTCGAGAGCTATTAGGTTAGTTTTATCGCTTTTTTATATTCACGTTTTTTTACACTTTGTAGGGTTAGTGAAGCTGGAGACGACGCGCGACGCCTACACCAGTTTGTAAATATCTGGATATATTTAATTTAAATTAAATAAATTTAAGTCAACTGTGTAAAATTATGTGTATTTTAAAGTAGGTACACTACTCGTGATAATGAAAGTATTGTCAATTAAAAAAGATGGATTAAAAACACTGTTTAAATTGAACTGTCGTGTGACGTTTATAAAGCAACAAACGACTATGACAAAGTATTCTGATTTCATTTTCCTCACTCAAATTTAAAACAAATTGCATGATATCCGTTGGAATATTTTGTTATACATAATAAATTAACAGTAATCATCACTGCATAGTGATGATTACAAACCGAACAATCAACTCATAATCGAAGACCATTGTAAAAACTAACACTACGCGATAAAACGCCGACAGCTTACCGCGAAACGCCGCCGCGCCGTAAAGCTGTCGCAAGGATGACGAATCATTAACGCGTTGCGACGTTTACATGTACGAGATTTGACGAAACAGACATAGCAGAAGGCTTGTTCTTGAAAATCTACAATTTATTAGAACACAAGAAACGTCATTGCAGCTGCAAGTTGTATAGGAGGTAAAACTGCACTTAATATGAAGAAAATATATTGACACTTGGTTTGCTTTCGAAATTAATGTCACCTTTCTTAACTCTATTGCAGAATAGGTTAGCCTTAATGGCCATGGCTACTGAATGACTGATAATCGGAGAAGGAGACCTGCCATTGAGTAAAGATTACGAAAGTAGAAAAGAAAATAAAGAAGATTTAAGTATTGTGGACATTGTGGTGCAAGTGAGAAGAGGCGTAAGCAGTGGAATGTAATAAAGTAAATGACCGATACACCAGACGGTTGATAGAGGTGTAGATATGCAAGAAAACCACCTACTACGCTAACAGCAATTTACCATTATTGACGTATGACGGTGAGGACTTACATATAAGGATCGATTCGTGACTTGTGCAAATCCCTTGAGCATTGTCGAATTTGGAACTTCTGCCTATTGTCTTGTGTCATGTCTCCGTCATTTTTACAGCGTTCCGTAAATTTTATGTTTTTGTTTTTAGAATTTATCGCGCACTATTGTGTTGACTAGATTTTTTAATAATGTGTGTGCCAAGAATGTGATTATTAAAAATATAATGAGATTGGAGACGTGGTAGTTTGTTATAGTAGTGAACACTGGTAATGATGTGGTGAAAGAAATATGAAGAGAATTTATAAGTGTCAATAGAAGAGTATAATAATACTGTGATTTAAATCATTTTTGTTGCGCGGGTGATAAAAATAAGGTTTCTGTCTCGTCTAGTGGCTGTCGTGAGAGACGATCGAAATACGGTAAACAGTAGCTCAATCTATGATTTGATAGCATCATAATCAAATATTGCTAATTTACTTGTAATAAAGAACGAAAGAAAAATGCGTTTATTGCGGCATAACAGCAAAAAAAAACATACACATTATAAAAACTTTTTACAAAAAAAATACAACAACATTTATTAATACAAAACCTTTCATCTTTTCCATTATATCTATTGTAAAAACATGGGTCACAGCTAGATCTAAGAAAGTCCTCTCTAGTCATTACTCCATTGAACTTATTATTCCAACACTTAGGAGAAATTTTTCAACTATAATGATTTTTTATTATTAAAGTAAGCCTCTTGGATTTCCCCATACAAAAATGCCCCGGTTAAATCCATCTGATAGATTGGTAAAGGAGAATGAGTAATGATGGGCCCACCTCTCAATAGGAATAAGACACTCATAAATGAATAGGTATGTTTATGCAGAATAAAAGTTATTATTACGACTAAGGTCAAAAGTCAGTACTTTCGGAGTTATACTACTTATTATACTGCCATAAAAGTGATCGTAGTTTACCTACTTCGTTAAAAGATAACTAAACTAAACTATGGCTAGACTCAAAACGGACGGCATCTATCTGCTTGCTCCTTACCTGCGCCCCCACCCTACCCGCTGCGCCCGCCGCTTGTCCAGGCGCATTTGCAAATGGCGATCAGTCATATTGCAGTGAACATCTTCGAGACGGTTTATACGTTATAGAAATATACAGACAAAACGATTTACATGATTTAATAGAATATAATATACCAGCAGAGAATGTGTGGTTGCTGCGTGGTAGGATACAGTCACGCCACGTAAGAGCAAGAATATACTATTGCTATACAGGGTGTTTGGTAGGGAGCTGTACATACGCCTAGGGTAGAAACTAGGGATAGTCTGCTACCTACCCCCGCCCATTATATTGACCTTGGCCTCAAGGTTTTTTTTTAATTTATTTTTATTTTTTATTTGACTTTTTTGTGATTTTTTGACTAAAACTACCTGTAGCTCAAAATCTATCCATGGGACCGGTCAGCTAATGGTCTTGTTTTAATCGTTAGAGTCTTACGGCCTTATTACAAAACAAGGTTTTTCTTTTGACATGGTTTAAACCATCGAGCCTGTTTTTGAAATAAGAACATAACTGAAATCGAAATACAGTTCCTTTTACAAAACTGTCAACTTAGTCCGGTCTTAGATTGTCAATTTTGTATTAAGAACTTTACTAAAGTCGGCATAAAGTTCCAAATACAAAAACTAAATCGAATGTGTAGGTTGGGGCTAAAGTTAGATCGTGTTTTGTAATAAGACGGTTAGGGTCCTGCAAAAAATTATTTTACACCAGAAAATTGTGGAGAAGAAAAGTTATGGGGCCTGAAGTACCGTAGTAAGGTAAAGAAATAATTTTAAGGTAAGGTAGTAAGGTAAAAAAAACCTTGAGGCCAAGGTCAATATAATGGGCGGGGGTAGGTAGCAGACTATCCCTAGTTTCTACCCTAGGCGTATGTACAGCTCCCTACCAAACACCCTGTATATTAATTGATCGAAACCAAGTTGGAAGAAACGCGATATCACAATATTATTGCTCTTGCTTGACCGGACGGCGAACTGTAGGAAGTTGCGCTCACACTATTTCTTTGATTTGGTACCTAGGAGTTAGGAGACATCAACCATTCGTGGCCCCCGTGGGTTTTTTAAATGATGTAATGGTCTTTGATGTCCAAGACGAATAATAATTCTCTTTTATTTTAAGTGTACTTATTATTACTATTTTACCTTATAAGTATCCATAAAGAATATGTTAGACTGACGACTTTAAGACGTCGTATCTCCGAAAGTACTAACATTTGACCATAGTTATATTAGTAACTAATGTTCCACTTAAAAAGCCCTATCCAACGGTATATCAGATGTTACTATTGAAGGGTGGGCCCAGACTCCATACATTCATTTCCCATTGTCCTTTAATTTAGTAGCAATAACAACAAAAAGTCTAAATGTTGACAGCTTTGTTATTGGAGTAGTAGTAGTAACATAATTATGGTTTTATTTATTTATTATTGTTTTTTTCAAAACTATTTTTATTGATTTATTTTCTTATTATTATTTTTTGTAATCTTTAAAGATGAAGATTTATATAATGTCCGTATGTGTACCCGTGGCATCACAGCGGGCCCTATAAATACCAGCGCTGCGGTACCTACGCATTTTTTAAATATTGCATTATAACGCTGAGGAGCCTTTTTGGCCTCGCGCAGGTCTTTTTTTTCTTGTTTATTGTTGTTTTTAATGTTAATTTTGTTAGTTTTAAATGCTCTTTTATTTTATACTGTTTGTATTTCCTGTGCGTGTCCCATATAAAATATTTTTCTTTATTAACTTGTCATTTAGGCTTTGTATGAGCGCCAGTTCGCGCGTGCGACCGCGACAGGAGATAGAGACGCGAGACTGAAATCAAGAAGACGGTCTCCACCCCTGACCGGTAGTATTTCGCGTCGCACTAAACAATCACGTGCGTTTATTGAAAAATATGACTTGCTAATTATTGGTAGCAAATGGAATTTGATAACAATTATTTGCTAAGTAGCCTTCATAACATTTTAGAAGGATGTTTAGTGTTATTCAAAACAGTTAGTGAAACATAATTGTCTTGATCATATTTGAGGTTTATGTATAAAAAGTCATAAATAACCGATATATTTTCAGAAACTCATTAAAACCTGCGGAACAACATGACGCTTCTAACGATACCTTGTTTGTTCAAATACGACGAGTAGTTATGGAGTTATTGAGGAAACAGATGAATATATATATACATACAAAGAATAGAATAGAATATAGCCTGTTAAAATCATAACCCTACTTTGGCTTTGCTGTAGTCGGGTAAGAACTCACCTTTCTTCATAATTCAAATGCGACTCAATTCCTTTTTTGTGCTCTATCATTTGTAGTGACAGTAGGTACTTGACACATTGATGTATTGTTGACGTATTTCAAAACTAAACACGAATAATATATTTTAGCCTTTTTCTATAAATAAACGATTATTATAAGTTGTAGGCATAAAAACAGGCTTTGCAAAGAGAGAATATTGATGCTGGTAATGCTTTAAGGAAGGTGGTGAATTCGACTCACTGTTATCATTATCTTATTGCTATAGGATTCCTGTTAAATTCCATTTTCGTAAATAATTTAAATGTCGAGAGCGATGACATTCCTTTTGATAGGCGAAAGAAGGGATGGCAAAGATGTGTGTACGCTTAGAATAAAAGAACGTATGTGCCGCCGCCTTTTCTAAATAAAAAGTATTATTAAAACGAAAACTGCGTTATTTATACTTTGATACGATTACTCTCTATGTTAGAAAGTAAACTCAGTTGAATTACTCATAAGCGTTACCCCTTGATACTCAAAAAAAACATAAACATTTATAGAATAATGTATTTCTTTTTGCATCGAGAAAATTTCATTGTAGGTATCGTGTATTCCTGGATGCTAGGTCATCATACAGTCAGCAAAGATACACCGAAATGTTAAATCCCTTTTCCGTCTACTTAAAAAGGTACACTTTAAAGGACAGGCACATTTTTTTCAATATATGTATCTACTTATCACTATAATAACCACTAAATAAGTGTCAACTTCTCCAACATTTGTTGTCGCCCACTTTGCCCAGTGAAGCGTTATTTTTCATGTTTTATGACAAGAAACCATTTGATTTTATGATCGTAAATAACTATTATGATGGCATTTTTGAGACTACGCCCACTGATATTGGTCGCGGTTTCTTGCAATAATAAAAACGTGTGTGTGCCTGTTAGAGAGGTTTTGATGACAGATGCCTTGGTTGAATACTGATGTCTGATGCCACGAATACCGGTTCATGAATACCGAATTGAGGGCAGTGGTGGGCTGGTAGCCCAATGGTAACGGCCGCGACTTACGTGTTGTAGGTCGCAGGTTCGAACCCACACAGGCGCTATACTTTGTTTAGGATAATTTCATCACCACTGCTCTCAAAACGGTGAAGGATAACATCGTTAGGAAACCGGCATGTCCTAGAACCAAAAAATCAAAGACATGTGACATCCACCAACTCCGCGTGGTGGATTATGGCCCACTTCCTCTCATAGAGATGAGGCCTGTGTCCCAGCAGTGGGAACATTATAGGCCGATTATGCGTGAATACCAAATCTCGTGGTGGATAATCGTGTTTTGTTAAGGTATGGGTAACTGGCTGATGGTCCCGCTGATGTTTGTAGAAGGCGCTGTATTTTGCTAGAATACAGAAATGCCTCTTGCACGTAACTGTTTATTAACACTGTGGGAGAACTGGCGCAGTAATTTTATCGCAGTGTCGTTCTTTGCTTTGTGTAAAAGAAGTCCAAGGAAAATGAAATAGATATATAAAGTTTAGTAAGGCAGTAGAATCCTGTAACCGTCAGGAACACTTGTATCCAGCGGTGGATGAAATACGGACTAAAGCAGAAGAAGCACCTCACAATCAACAAACAATAAAAACGAGCATTAAGAAATGAATTGATTTGAATTGAAAAATAACGACAACAGGTCATCTTGCGGAAAATATATATTTTATAGATGCTGTCTATTAGCGGTCACGGCTACTTATTGATCTCCCTTGAATAATAACACATCAAAATAAGATATTCAATCACGTATTTCAACTCTGACGAATAGATTGCATCACCATTTTTTTTAAGTATTTAATACTAGCCGAGGTCTGTGACATTTTCATAATTTGGCCGTTTAATAATTAATATTTATATATAGATTTCTTCTGTTTTAATAAGTATAATAAACTATTAATTAATATTATTTTCCACCAGTTTAGCAAAAAAACTGGCTGCCATAATTCACATGATTAATTAATGATCACAAAATTTTAAAAATGTCGCCGCTGAGAACACCTCAATATAATATGACAATATATTGTCTTTTTTGTGTCGTCTCCTAATAATAAATTAGTTTTGTCATACGACTTTGGTCGTGTTCATTTATTTACGGATCACGCCTGTAATACCGAAGGGTTTACAGGTAGAGGTATTTATTTATTTATTTAATTATGGCACTCCAACGACTTATCCACTAATACATTTTTTGGGCACTGTAACAATTAGGTTTACTTAAAATCTACAGTGAATTTGTCACTTACAGGTGTGCACACCACTTACATGTTTCAAGTTTTATAATATTACATAGAGTACCTACATATACGAGGGTCATTCAATAAATACTTAGCCTACAAAAAGTAAACGAAAATTTTGGAAAAGTGGCAATTTATTTTTCAACATAGTCTCCTTTTAGTTCGATACACTTAGCCCAGCGATACTCCAACTTTTTTAACCCGTCCGTAAAATAGTTTTTGTCAAACTCTACCAAATTGGCCTCCGTGGCGGCGATGACCTCCTCATTTGATCCATATCTATTCCCGGCGAGTGATTTTTTCAGATTAGGAAACAGAAAGAAGTCACAAGGGGCCAAATCTGGAGAATACGGTGGATGGGGCAGCAATTCGTAGCGTAATTCGACCAATTTGGCCATGGCAACGGCAGACGTGTGAACCGGTGCGTTGTCGTGGTGAAACAGCACTTTTTTCTTCTTCAGATGGGGTCGTTTTTTCTTTAATTCGGCGTCGAATCGGCCCAAATAAATCGGCATAGTAAAGCCCTGTAATTGTTTTACCCTTCTCGAGGTAATCGATGTAAATCACACCTTGTGATTCCCAGAAAACGGTGGCCATAACTTTTCCGGGCGATTTTACAGTTTTCGCCTTCTTTGGAGCACGTTCCCCGGTCTGGATCCATTGTTTTGATTGCTCCTTGGTCTCTGGTGTGTACCAGTGGATCCAGGTTTCATCGACGGTCACAAAACGACGCAAAAACTTCGCTGGATTCCGCTTAAACAGCGCCAAACACGTCTCCGATGTGGTCTCACGGTTGCGCTTGTTTTCCGGTGTGAGTAAACGCGGCACCCATCGCGCCAACAGCTTTCTCATGCCGAGTTCCTCGTGAAGAATATGATGCACTGTTCCTTCTGAAATGCCTACAGTCTCAGCTAGCTCCCGAACCTTCAATCGGCGATCTGCCAATACGAGTTCATGGATTTTTTTAATGTTTTCCTCCGTAGCAGCTGTTTTCGGTGCACCTGGACGTGGTTCATCAAAAACCGACGAACGGCCACGTGCAAACTCGTTGAACCAATTCTTGACGGTGGCCATCGATGGAGAAGAGTCCCCGTACACAGCATCCAAGCGCTCTTTCATTTCGATGCGCGTTTTCCCTTCCAAAAATAGGAATCGAATCACCGAACGATATTGCTCTTTTTCCATTTTTGTAAAACCGATCGACATGTTCGCTTCCATAAGTTGTCAAATTAAAACAAATGAAGGGATTGGAATGAAAATTTGTAAAAATAATTAAAAAAGAATGTGCTACACTGTGGTAAAACTCTATTGAAACTACAGCGCCCTCTGGCGATGAGGCTAGGTACTTATTGAATGCACCTCGTAGACTAAAAAAAAAGAAAAACTACATGAAAAAATAAATTAACATTAAAAAAAAAATGAAATAAATAACTAAGTGAATATTAATAATATAGATATTAACCGTGAGCACTGTGGGTCTATCTAACAATTGTTTGCGAAATTGCGAGAGCCCGTTGGCGAAGATGTCAATGCTATTGGAACCTAGCACACCTCCATCCAGGTATTCCTAGGACACCTCCATGTTGCCAGGTATATTTAAGTCGCAGGTAACAGGGCAACCTTATTACCATCCACCGGGCACACACAGACTTTGGTCTGCTACCGAGAAATTCTTGATAAAATAATCCAATAACTTTTGCGCGACCTGGGAATCGAACCAGCAGTACCACTAATAGACAACATTCACTACTCCACGCACTATCCTTGATTCATCATATATCTAGATTATTCCTTTAAAAAAGCTATTATTTCAGCAGTGGACATTAACGAGCTTTCAACAATTTAATGCTAATGGAAATCTTAAAACACAAGGTTATAAAACTGAATATTTATTTCAAGATGAAATCCTGTTTGAAAAATTATGAGATATCCACTCATATTCTCATAAAAAGTTACTTAACAAGAACAAACCTATGTGTAATGTTCAACTCTATAAACTTCACTTGACATGAAACCAACATTACACAAAAAAAAAAAATTGCCTTACAGACAACCCAACAATTCGCATCACATAAGCAAATAATATTAACATCATTTACGTCCACAACATTAACATTCAAATTATTATGAATATCAAATAATACATAAAACGTTTTTATGTATGTTGATAGACATTATCGAGGTTATGTGTGATATACCAGAGAGCAGTGACCCATTTAGAAGTGACTTTACGATGCGGCATATGAACCTGATTGATGGCGTGATTTGTCTAAAATATGTGTTAGAATCCGGCAAAGAACCGGAGTTACCGAAATAGCTTGCAGGGTAAACAAGCTGAATAGTCAGTGGAATGCCCAGCCCGGCTATGTTTGTCGAAGGACCGATGGCCGGTAGAGCAGACGAGTCCTGGAGTGGTGACCGCGTATCGGTAAGCGTAGTGAGGGACGCCCCACAGCTAGATGAACTGACGACCTCAAAAAGGTGGCTGGGACAGACTGGATGCGGAAGGCGGAGGATAGGCTGAGTTTGTTGATTGACGTGGGAGAGGCAAAATACTTTTTGATAGAACAATAGTCTGGCCGTATTCAATCACAGCACAGTTATCATCCAGGCTTCCTAAGATGCATCACACAGTCCATTAACACTATAGTTGTATCCTCCTGTTTAAAACCTGCTCATCACAACAATACAATTAATGTAGTCTCCAGTTTGAAACACTTGCGGATTAAGGAATTTCAACTCTGGCGACTGATAAAAAGTGCAAGTTAGAATTTTTCATTAAATGGCAAATATTTGACAACAATGAATTACTTGACTCTAAGGGCTTCAAATATTTTTTGAAGTTGAACCTTTAGTTACAATTTTTAACTAATGGTTGAGTTGACTACGGTTCAAAAAACCGGCCCTTAGTAAACTATGTGAAAAAGAAAACTGTCAGTATGAAATAAGTCGGTCCAATATTTACTCGGACCATTATTTTCCAACAGAAGACACTTAGCACAAATTGTGTTGGATATTACCAAAACATTCAAAATACTCTTTCAAAGAACCATTAACAACACATAATTGATACCAAAAACCCATCACCACGACCCATCAGTTACGCGATAAATTAAAATCAAAACATGATGCTAATTTATTGGGCCCACTCGGTTTAACACAACACTTTGCATGCCAACGTTATCGCCGAGCCGCGATTGACGCCAGCGCCAGCGTTGCGATCACTCATCGAGTGCAGCTTGCAGTGTGTCTCAGGGGTGCAGGGCGGTATCAGGGTTGTGAAAAGGGTGCATGGAATTTGAATGTTGAGAAATACATGAATGGTTCTAAAGTTGATTTTTAGAGACTGGCGTATTGCATTAAATAGGCCTTAAGTAATAAATAGGTGTAATACATAAACAGTTGTGATTAGGTACCGCATGGGGGACAAAAATAAAATAGAAGCTCTGTGTACTTATCAATTTACAAAATCATTGGAGTCTAATGATTGAACGGTACAGGGATGTATTCAAGTTGGTAGAAAAGAAGTCAATATTGACGTTTTTTTGAACAATAGGTACTGGAATATGCATTTCGTTAGATTATGACTAGATGTGACAGCTTGTTGGGATTACTCATCGTGTTTGAATAAGGCATAGGTGACACATGAGTTAATGAAAAGGTGACATATGCGTCATAAAGCATAAGTTAATGCGTCATAAAGCATAAATTAATGACGGTTACTTACCAGAGGAACTTACTAAAACCATAGTAGTTCCAATTATTAAGAATAGAACTGGAGACATCTCGGATACGAGTAACTATCGTCCCATCTCTCTTGCGACCATAATAGCTAAGGTGCTGGACAGCCTGCTTAATGACATTCTTATCAAACACATACAATTGCACGACGCCCAGTTCGGTTTCAGAAGTGGGCTTTCCACTGAAAGTGCCATATTATGTCTTAAGCAGGCTGGCCGGTATACGCGTGTTTCCTGGACTTGTCAAAAGCATTTGACACAGTCCTATATGATAAGCTTTGGGACAAGCTGGGCAGGGCGGGCGTACCGGTGGAAGTCATATCACTGTTGCAAAATTGGTTTCACGGCCAGCAGAACCAGGTAAGATGAGTGGGGGCCTTGTCCGAGCCATATGGCATGGAGTGCGGCGTTAGACAGGGTGGACTGACCTCTCCTTTGTTATTCAACTTGTACATAAATGACCTTATCGGTGAGCTCAGCAGCACTCATACCGATTGTCATATCGATAGTGTATGCGTCAATAATATTAGCTACGCGGACGATACGATGCTGCTGGGTCCTTCGGTAGGTGCTATTCGAAAGATGTTAGCAATATGTGAGGCATATGCGGTGGAACATGGACTGACGTATAATATAGCAAAAAGCAAAGTTCTGCTTTTCAAGGATAGATTTAGTGTATCCGTGCCAGTGTGTGGTCCTCCAATTAAATTGTACGATGAGGAACTGCAGAGAGTGACCAGTTTTAGGTAATTATGGCACATGGTGACGGATGATTTGTCAGATGACGCGGATCTGGAGCGGGAGCGCAGGGCATTGGCGGTTCGAGGGAACATAGATTTGCTCGCTGCTCCATTCTTGTAAAAATCACGCTGTTTAAGGCATACTGTCAATCGTTTTACGCGAGCAGTCTATGGGTAAATCATACCCGTCGGGCTGCGAGTGTCCTGCGCGTTCAATATAACAACATCTTAAGGATGCTGATGCGGCTGCGCTAATGTTTGCAGAAGCTCGTACGGATGGTTATCAAGCTATAAACCGCAAGAAGGTTGCTTCTATAATAAGACGAGTGAGAGACAGTAGCTATGGCATCCTCAGGATGATCGCTTCCCGCACAGACTGTCCGATCCAACGTAAGTGGATGTGTATATCTACCAGCCAATACTGACATATTATTTTATTTTATTGTAATGTATTATGTAGGTACTATTTCTAATTTAATTAATTGATTGACCTAATAATATCTAATATTGACATTGAATATTTAATTTAATCTATATAATTATTATGTAACTTTTATATTTGTACGCTGACTATTTTATTACTATTATGCTCTAAGGATTGTAATCTGAAATAAACGTTATATTATATTATTATAAAAATGTCAATGAAGCACTCATCTTCAATAAACTGAGCCGAGTAACAATCCAACATCACTCTTAATAAAGCATTCATATTTCTCGGACTTCAGTCTAGCCGGCAGATGAGTCAAAAATGTAAATAGAGATTGTCCCAGATAATTTTGGTAAATGTCTCGTTGATATATAGGCGGTATTGTTTGAAGATAGTTTAAATGGTAATATTGCTTTGTCTACTCTATTAGATTTGCATACAACGAACATTATTTCAAATTTAAATGTTAATCAAATTACTGGCATTTAGTGCTTAATGTTCAGTAAAACGTATAATTTATATTCTCATCAACATTCAGAACAAAGAAGGCTTTATTTTTATTGTTTTATAATATTATATTAATAATAATTATGACCCGATGTTACCATTTTAACTATGCTTAGCTTATTTACCCATTTCAACAGGTTCTTTACAAAGCTGCAACGGACCATGTTAGAACTCATGAGCACGTCATGATCATAGGTAATATAAAACAAAAAATAAATTGTATTGAAAATTGAAAACTGAATTGAAATTTTATTTCTTACTGCGTTATTTTGTCTTAGCGTTTGCTAGTTGACGTCATCACGTCAACGCCGGCTGTTACTGAAAACCAGCAATAGGGCTCGCATAGGATCGTAGCATTATGCTGAGTGATGGCCGTTTTGCGTGAATGTGACGCATATTTTCCTCCAACATGTTCTTTTTTGCGATTGTGTTCGTTCTCTGCGTCATGTTTACAGCAAGTAAACGTATTTTCTTTCTTTTTTTCTTCCTAAATAAGATTACAATTGACTATCATCACGAAAAACTACTGCAGTCTAACGTTGAACATACCAAATGATTTGCCAAACTCTTATTGACGGAACAAAGTCACAATATTTCACCGCCGAATCCGGCCCTGCCAACAACGTGAATGAAACTAAACAGGTGCTCTGACTTATGCGTTCGCTGATGTATGCACCCGATGCACCGCATGCACCCCAGGTGAAAATGTGCAGTGTTGCTAATGTAAATACGCGAAATGGCCGGTCAATCAGCGGACCGATGCTAAAGCTGTAAATATCTGGTAAGTGTATGGAAGCATTGTTTTGGATAACGGCGGAAAGAATAATAATCTTTTGTGATTTAGTGGTGGAAGGGCAGTGAACTTGGCGCTTAAAGTAAGGAGGTTTTAGTTGAATCATGGTTGATGGTTTGAGTCATTGACAAGTGTAGGAGCAAAATCAATATTCTTGGTTCAAACCGGATGTTTTCTAAAAACAATAACATCTTTACTAGTATACAATCAATGTTACGCAGCGGATTTACAGTATCAATTTCATATGCAGAAATAACTATAAAGTATAAGTTAATGTACCCATTGCTTGGACACAGGCCCCCTCTCTTTGAGAGGGCTGTAATACACCACGCGAGCGCACTGCGGATTGGTAGATGTCATATGTCTTCGAATGTTTGGTTCTAGAGCATGCCAGTTTCCTCGCGGTCTTTTCTTTCCCCGTTTTGAGAGATTGTCTCAATTTTTTTAGATCAATGGTATGCTATGAAACCACTGAATTCCTTCTTGTTGCGAATGACCTACACTAAACCTTGAAGTTAATTATTTTGCTTAAAAAGAGAGATCTTAGTTCAAGTCGTTATACCATTTTAGAGACATCTACCAGAACTATACATCTATCTATGCTTCCTTCCATACTATTCAGTGATACCCCTACTATCTTGAAGCTGCTGGCTCGGAGCCAATCACCTCTGACATAACGTAGCTGATCACCCACTGACGGATGTAAGTGCCTGCTGTCTCCAACATATGGAGGAGGTATTTGATTGAGATTTCAGATCTCTTTTGAAAAAACTAAAGCATCAAGATTGTTTTCTTTTAAAGTAGGACGCGCTGAAAATTAGCTAAGGGGCAATTCCTGTATTTTAATTAACGTTGCATTGTAATATGTCTCAATTTATCAAAAAGCCCTCTAATTTACCAAATTTTGTACATGTTTTTGACATTGATTGTGGCTGAAATGAAATTGCGACTTAAATTTGAACGTTTTTACGCACGAGAATTGGCCTTCTGACTTGTTAGTCATGAAACTATTAAGCTATTGCATTCTGTTTTTACTAACCGACTTCTTAAAGAGAAGGAGGTTCTTAATTCGTTTGTTTTTGTATGTGCGTGGGTCACACTGAAAGTTTTTAGAAGATAAAAAACTGAATTATGTAGAAGTCAGTTATTATTATTTTTTGCTTATCGAAGTAGTTTACGTTCCTTTCTAAGCACCGTCGCATGGATGGAACCATTGACTGAAGCAGTGGGCCCATTCTTCTATAAGGATTTCTTCCACGCCTTTTGCAAACGCAGCCATGTCATCTTCAGGGTTCTTATAACGAATTCCTCTTAAGTTTATATTTTATTTTTGGAAATAAAAAAAAGTCACAAGGTGCCAGGTCAGGACTGTAAGGAGAATGACTTACTAACTCCACACTTTCGATAGACAAATATTCGATATTCGATAGTCCGTCTGGCGGAGTGAGCTGGAGCGTTGTCGTGGTGGAGGAGGATCCTGCTTCTTGGGCGCTGCTGTCGAACATTTTCCAAGACAACTGGTAAACAATTACTGACATACCAATCTGCAGTAACAATCTTTTTTATCTTCTAGGACAAATGTTGCGAAATGACCCGTCCGCCCAAAGAATGAGGCAATCATCTTTTTCCCTTGACTTCTTCTATTCTTTAGTTTTGTCGGCAAATCTTCTAACATCCATTGCGCAGATTGTCTTTTGGTTTCGGGTTCGTAACAATATATCCAGCTTTCATAACCTGTGACGATGTCATATACAGCATTCGAGTCACCTCCGTCATACTTTTCAAGAATTGAGCGGCACCAATCCAAACGACGGCGTTTTTGATCTTCCGTCAAATTATGAGGTATCCATCTGGTACAAACCTTTCTGACGCCTCAATGCTCATCTTAAGACTTTTTGTACTTGACTCATGCCAATGCCTACAGCTGCCCGAATCTGTTGATATGTCACCCTTGTACCATTAGCCGCACAGCATACGTTATCTTCAGTAGTCGCCGTATAAGGACGTCCTTCTCGAGAATCATCAGTTAGTTTGCTTCGACCACGTTTAAACTCATTAAACCAGTTGTAAACAGTGGCACGTTCGTCATGAAATTCTAATCGAAGTCTATCGTAACATTGTTGTTGTGTAAGACCGCAAGGAAAGTCGTAATAAATCATTGAACGAAAATTTTCTCTAGTCAAATACATTTCGACGCACGACAGACACTTCTTTTTAAATTGCCGCCAAGTTGTAAAAACAAAATGACATATACTTAATGAATTCATTACACATGGACTACAGATTCCAAAAGAATTCCTAATTCGAAATTTAAATGAATTTTTCATCGGCTGCTTTTCTTACTGGCCTGTTATAAAAATTTTCAGTGTGACTCCCGTATATTACGTGATATTTCCGGCAATTATTGTGGATCGATTTCGAAAATTCTTGTTTTTAACCGGCTTCATTAATGGATAGGGTATGCCTTAGGGGTCCCATATATTTTTTTTATTAAATTTGCTTGGGGAATTTTTCAGTTACCTTTAATAATACGTATTTTTTCCACAAAGTATATATTGATGATGGTATAATATCTTCCTGTCACCGTTATTTACACAGCAAGTAGTGGTATTCGAATTTGTATGGAGTAGGTACGACAACTAAATAATAAAAACCAAAAAAAACGACTTCCAAAAAAAGGCTACAAAGTGAAAAAAACTTTAATTTCGGAAGTCGGTGGCAAAACACGAAAATACAAAATCAAACACACCGACTTCCAAAATTACAGTTAGTATTTACCATGTATTGTTTTTTTTTGGAAGTCGGTTGTTTTTTTTTGGAAGTCGGTTGTTTTTTTTTTGAAGTCGGTTGTTTTGTAAAAAAGTTTTAATTTAATAATAAATAATAAATATCGTCTGACATTGCACACAGCACCATCTAGTTCCAAGTTAAGCACTTAAGGCTTGTGTTATGGATACCAGATGGTTGATACACTACTTAAATACATTTTTTTTTTTTTGTAAATACATACATATTATAAATATACATCCATGACTCGGGTACAAATGTCCATATTCATCATACAAACATTTGCCCCTACCGGGATTCGAACCCAGGACCATTTGGTTTCGCTGACTACACTTAGCCACTGTAGCCACTACACACCAAACGTGTCGTCAGATATTTCGATATTATTTAATATTTCGAATCAAACATCACATGGCCTAAGATTCTGATGAAATCGTAGCGTAAAACCTTCTTATAAGCACTGCATCTAATCATTAATATTTCTGTGTACGCTATACCATTCTGTCATTCCTAGCTTGTTCATATCGATTTGCTTCCAACTGTCTGTCGAACAAAACGTGCACTGTTCAGCGTCCTACAATCGCTTTGAAATTTTACTATCTTGCAGGCAAGTCGACAGATCAAAAGTTGTTAACGTTCTGTATGCGATGAGATGATCGTTTGAATGGCTATGAAATATACTTTGTGTGAGGTTAGTGTTCGGTATTTTAAGTGTTTAGTTACGCTGTCAATTTCTGGATTTGTTGAGGTCTGATGTTACATCTGCTGTCGAAGGCATTATTTCAAGAGCAATGACTAAAAGTAAAAGTAGCAAATTGTACGGTACGTTTTCTTTGCAACGATACAAAAGCAAAATCTTTTAATGAGGTAATATAGTTCGATACATTAAAAATCCCAACAAAAAGAATTGACTAAATCCATTAGTAGCAGTTCCGCAACTAATATAAAAACATAACCCCGGTAACTAGAATCACGTCCATTCTCAAATCAAAACAACCTGTCAAACACATTCATTCCCCCACACTTGCTCACCCGCCGAAAACTTTAAACTCTAATCCTTCTCTGCCTATTTTCTTCAAAAACTAAATACTCACTCATCAGCCTCATTCAAACGAATGATGAAATCAAAACTACACGACCAACGACACAGTGATTTATCAAATCAAATTAAAATATAAAACCGTCCAAAAGCGTGTCGGACCACGCACAGTGAGGGGTTCCGTAGTCGGGATGAATATTTACGCATGAACGGTATTGATTTTACCGGTTCATAGTACTTATTTCTTGAAAAAACTATGAAAATTAAAATTATTTCTGCGCGGTTGTAACTGAAAGTATTCCCCTACTCAAAAACTATTGACGTAAATAGCAAAATTACTTATAATCATCATAATATTTTCAATTACGGGATCCAACAATACCCCAAACGCTTACTTGTATAAAAAAATGAATGTATGGGGAGTACCACCCCTAATGATTTTTCTCTGTTTCAATACACCGTTGTTAAGCGGTGCACAGGGTTTTTGCCATTCGGCTACGGAACCCTAAAAAACCACTGCGCAAGAGTTTAGCCCGTCCGTTGGGATTTGGGGCACTTTAGCATCTATTTCTGGTGACAGACGGACAGCCACATTCAGGGATAGCTATCGGGTTTCAAATTCCTGTATTAAAAGGATGGAAGGATTGTAAGTGGTCTTTGTAATTAAAAGGATTTGTGAGTATGGGACTCGGTTTCCTTTTCCTGTATTTTGCATTTGGGAAGTGATTCTGAAACTTTGTGTATGTTATTGTTGTTTTTTTTTTTGACAAGACATGAGAGTGTACTGAAATCACTTTTTCTTTTCTGGGCTTAAAACAGTAGAATGAAATTTGATGACGAGAAGCAGGCTTTTTCATCTATCGCCAGTAAGCTGCATAGGGCAGGGCCTTTAACGGCCATGTTAAGAAAACGAACGACTGACTAAAGTTAAGTTAGTCGTTCGATAACAAACATTAACGTTTAAGAGTTTAGTCACTAAACTCTACCTTTTGAAAACAACTTATATCACATTGTTTACTAAATAAGATTTTTTTTCAGTATTGTCTTGATTCTCTTATCAATCACAACCTAATATATGACTTCCTGTCTTCCTCCTTTGACTCCCAACACTTGAAACCAAATTAATCCATAAAAAGCTAGAATATAATGAACGAAACAAGCTACTGCGAACACACAGGTAGCTTTCATTAAAATTCGTATTGACTACATGAAAAGTCAATTAGTACGTGCCGTGAGGCGGCAGCCATCTTGTAATTGCGGGAGACAGCTGCGCCCGCGCACCTCGTGGGTGTTCGGCGCAACAAAGGGTTGATTTAATTAGGATTTGATTGGGTGGGAGGGAGAGGG
This sequence comes from Brachylomia viminalis, assembly GCA_937001585.2. NCBI lineage: Eukaryota > Metazoa > Arthropoda > Insecta > Lepidoptera > Noctuidae > Brachylomia > Brachylomia viminalis. The sequence goes on from OW443304.2 coordinate 25,292,336, forward strand.
AAGATGGTTAGTGTTTGGATGGTGACAGATTAGGATTAAGGAGTATCGTAAATGTGCCTGATTGGATGAGTGGTTTTTGTTGATAGTGGGAAAGATAAGGTCTTCGGGGAAGAGCAAAGTAGAAGATTCTAAGATTCTTATTCTAACAATATTGTTTTATTTCCTAGATTTCTCATTGAATCGCTATGTCACAGGACGAATCCTAAAATTATATAAGATTAATGTGTTTTTTTGTTTGTGTGTATCTAGCTAGCAGCAAACCATTTGACTGCGCTTGCTATATAGCACCAGTTATCAATAACAGATAAGTACACGGTCCAAGCACATCCTACTAACATCCACTGTTATTTTCGAGTTAGGTATAAGCTATATTGTGAGGCATACTATCGAACTGCCATAACTAAAAGTGTTCCGAGTCAAAAACAATAAATAATTAAAACAATAGAATTAATTTCAGAGAACATCTGTAAGTACATGTCACCAGTCTGTCTGTTTGTCTTGTCAAACACATTAACGTGTCGAATATTTACTCATTAATGTAAAACATATGGATTTACATACATAATTGTAGGCTTGTGTGACCTTATGTGGCACGAATATAAGTAACAATAAATGCCTAAATGACGACTTAGCAGAATACCTTTAACCTTTAGTAGAAATCCTGATTCATTTTCTTATTATTTGCTTGTCAAATGGAATGCTTTTCTAATCTAATAGCCAAAATTGCCACAACCAATCGTTGAAAGACTTGAAAATAGATTAAGGTGGATGCGCTAAAAAATTCAAAACTACTTTAGTTTTTTGCAATTTACAGGTCAGTGTCAGGTTGAATGTTGATCAAAATACTATTCGCGGCCGTAAAAAGTATGTGTTTAACAAAATTTTAATCATAAGAATCATCAACACAACCCTCTAAGTTAGAATTGACCTCAAATGTTATGATTTCATGAAATAGTTATATAATAGGGCAATATGAACTTAGAGGATTGTATTGTTCATTTTAATTATTATAATTCTGTTAGTACATACTTGTTACGGCCGCGAATCATATTTTGTTCAACATACAACCTAATACTGACCGGGACCTGCAATTTGAAAACAACGTAAGCAAATTTTAATTCCGCGGGCTGGCTTGACGCTTCTCCCTTAATTTGAATAAGCTTCTAGAAAGCAATGATTCTGAACCACCCTATTTTTTTTTATATGTTGGGAAATCATCGAATAATTTCTCCCGCTCTGTGCGAAGCGGAAGGGCGTGTCAGACTCTTAGTGACTAAAACTCACCCGTGTTCCTTCAGTTGCCTGTGCCAGGGGCCACGGTAACCCTTTCGGACTTTCCCGCAACCTTCTGAACCAATGAGGCGTTGAAATTTTTACCAGTTATTAAAAATAAAATTTGCTCTGCCATATGTTTTGACCGCGTAGGCGTTGCACTTTACTATGAAACAACAGGTTTTTTTTTGATAACCGACCTTTAATTTCTACGCTTAGGGTGTAATCTTGGTCTCAGTTTGCGCATCGATGTCCCTGCCACCCTGCATTGTACAAGCTGTGATTATCAATTCATTAGAAAGGTGAGGTGATCAGTCAACGTTCCATCATGAGCAATAATTATTTCAATTTCAAAATCATTTATTTGCTAAAGTAGTGTGTTTGCAAAAAAAACAATATTATATAATCAAGACGACGCGACGGCACGATTGGACTGCTTTGCTGCGTGTCGCGGGTTCGATTCCCGCACGGAACAAATATTCGTATGACCTACAAGTAGTTGTTTCGGGTCTGGCGGTTTGTGTATGCGAGTTTAAGTGTTTGTAAACACACCCACGATTCAGGAGACATTCCTAGTGTGGCGACGTTATAAAACAGTTTTTTTTTTAAATGGTACCTTCTACACTCTTTCACTTATATCATAGTTTATTGTACTAACATAATGATACCTTATTGAGTAACAATTTTGTTCTTCTAACCAAAAACATGCCGTTCCGGTACTTGTTCCAAAGAACGTTTATATGCATGCAACCAGTGTTTCTCATTCTAAGTGAATAATTGTATTCTGTTTTTGAGAAATAAATGTCTTAAACCATATATCACAAGCTTGGTAACACCTTACGTTAAATTTCGGCATGCAAAGTAGATAGATACAGTTAAAATAGACATTGTAGCGATCTTCAATTTTAGGTTTTTACGATAGGCACAAGAACATTCGAAGTGGTCCATTCTTGAACAGAAACAACACGAAACTTACAAACACGAAAACAATATTAGGAAAAAAAACTCGTATAACAAACACCGACAAAGCACCTGTTCCAATCGAACACCTATTAAAACATCATAATCATCTCAATATTATTTCAATCCAAAGTCACCTCTATCAATACAGCACACATTACAGATGCAACTTTTTTCAACATTAGGATGCGCACGCGTTCCGAACAATCCGAGACTGTCCCGAATGCCCCAACCCCTTCGTGGCCACGGGGGACAAGGGGGACTAAAGAAGACGTATCTCACCACCACGATCCATTGTCCATTGTTTTTGCCTGCTGTTATTTATGACGGACGACGTTGTGTCTATCCTTCTCTAACATAGCCAGAGTAATATCGCCGTCTCGCTCCCTCAAGGCTTCCGTCCCGTAATGCCGTAGCTAATAAATTACGATTCAAAAGATTATTTATTAGATTATTCATGGTGGAGAGGCCCTGTACCGTATTGGTCTTCGGGACATAACACTGCAGTCGTTTTCGTCTTTTTTCTTGTGATTGATTTGTGTCCTATCGTGTGGTGTGTCGTGTCGTCAAACAATGGGGTTTGGACGTGGATTGGCTGGTTTATGGATTTTATTGGATTCTCAGACGTTGGGTTTTGCATGTTAGATGTCTGATAAGCGTTGATGTGTGTGTGTGTGACATAAGGAAGCCTTTGGTGATGTCACTGGATTACATAAATTTGAATTTCATAGCGTTCTTACAGGAAAGGGTATTTCATTGTACAAATAAAAACAAAATTGGAGCTTCCCTTAAACTTATACCAGTTCATTTAAGAGGAGTTTCGTCCAAAACATATCTTTAGAGATCACGAACATAATACAGCCCAATAAAAATACTTTTACTGCTCAAGCACCTAGTATGGCAGCATTAGATACTTATCCCCTTTAATGTTCTAATTAGATCTAACTAACAGCGTATTAATGAACTTCAAGTTCAGACCACCTATGACGGCAATGATATTATCAAGACTACTATGACACTGCCTCATGTATTTAATCATAACCAAAAATCTAGTACAACATATTTGGCATACAATTAAATGTAACAGTCCGATCATTTATAGCAATTAAGGAACGGAACCAACTACAGACAGGGACAATCTATTTATAAAATATGACAGAGTAATTTAGGAGCAATAAAATTCATTGTAGAACGCATTCAATAAAAACAGTTACAACAAAAAATGTCGCCCCACCGGAAGCAGGGCCGATAATCGTTTGAAAAGAAACGTGCATTATTAATTATTATTCACGACCATTAATTAACCCATACTAAAGTTTTAATTAAAAAACAAGCACAGAACTTTCCATAAGAATGGTACGTCACAAACGCCGACGAATTCAAAACGCCAGCGTCTCGACCGTCATAAATAATTGGGACAAAACCTTCGCCCCCCGCGACCCGCCCCCATCCCCCGGATAAGTGTCTAAAATTTTCACAATCCGGCAATAAAAAGATAATTTATTAGTATAGCTCTTATTGTTTTCGTTATTTATGTGTATGGAGTAATGTAATCTAGCTGGTGGGGGCCCTAAATAAATAATTTTCACTTTAATGTCCCTTCTTGCCTAATCTCCCGAGCGGTCGGCTCTCAGTCCACGGTTTGTACGATATAATGGGCACCCGAGGTATTTTTAGGTCTAAATAAACATGATTTGTTGTACCGTCTCTGACAGAATTTAATTTCGTTACGGCAACGATGTGGCTCCCTCTGTCGCGAATATCTTGAATTATTTTTAATGACTCCTAGTCATTTGCATTATCGTCGATTTTTAGTAGCTTCTTAGAATTATTTATTATTTGAAATTATTGCTTCCATTAATGAGATTTTTATTTTTATTACTCTCTTAATAACAAAATTTACCTGTTCTACACTGGCAGAAAAGTCCACTTGATAAAACTTCAAATATTTCGTAAGTTTAGTCTGATATTTATTGCCTCTGTAATACGAGAGTACAATAGAATTATTAAAAACATTTTCTTCGTCGATAAAGTACTGCTTCCTCCATGTTTATACAAAAAGTATGCTAAAAGATGTTTCACACCACCTGCTCGAAAATGTCAATTTATATGTCAAGCAACCTTAACCCAAAGTGAGTCATTAGCGGCCGGGGGCACAGCCGGTCAATAATGTTGTACTGGATATCATTATGACCCGCTGGTCAATAATGTGATTTGAATTTGGAATCTAACATGCTTAGCTAAATTGGCAGTATAGTACTAACAAACACCCTTTGGTGCCAGAAAGAGGAAAGCTATTCTCGAAACCCTTACTACGCGTGGATGATATTCTCGATTTCCTACAAAATCATAACGACTGCTTCTTCATATCGTTGCCATGTTTTCGAAGACATACACTTGGGAGCAAATAAATCGAGCCACTTCCTTTTTTCACGTATTATAATGGTTATTATTTTTGCTATTATGGAACGTATCAATTCAAAACATATATCGCATAATAGGTTATTTAATAAACTTTACAATGAGGGTAAATTATTGAATGATAACCTTATTGAAAGATAAAGTATTGGCTCTGAAAGAAAAACGGTAATTTTGATAGAAAATTTTAGGGTTAAAACAGTCCAGCAAAAAACAATTAAAAACAAAATGAAATTTATAAATAATAATAAAACAAAAACCAATCCGCTAATTAACCTTTACTTAACAATCAAAATGTTATAATCAAATTAAATGCGATAATTTTAGTCTACCCTTTAAACTTTCATTTAAAATTAAAAGTTGACAACAAACAACCCTAATTATATAGGTCAATAAATAATCTTTAAGGCGGTATATGTTTCGAATTAATACCTGAAATAATAACCATTATACGTGAAAAAAGGAAGTGGCTCGATTTATTAGCTCCCAAGTGTATTTATTTTTGCACAACTGGACTAATGTCTCAAATGTTACCATTAACTTCAATTAATATGTAAGTGCATATAACTAACTAGTTCTAAATATGTTATTCTTACTGTTTGTTTATTTTATAAATACTTTGTTTTTCGTAATATGGCTATTATTTTCTCACAGTAGGTGTAAAAAGTAAAGTATCCTCCTCTGGGCTAAAGGTGTTTACCTTGGGCTAGCTTGAATCTCGAGCGCAATGAAGGATTCTTGTATTAACTCCCTCGCTTCGCTCGGGAGTTAAATCCCGAAACCTTCATTGCGCTCGAGATTCAATATGACGCCCGTGACATAAGACACAACTTTAGCCCCTCGGTGCATAATCTACTATTAGCGTAAATATTTTAAAATTAATTTCGAACGAATGATTCCTTTCCAGCACGAAAAAATCCAACAACATTCAAGACAACAACAAAATCAAAAAAAGAACACAAGACCTACGTACATCACATGCAGATTTCAAAAGCGTCTGAACTTCAGTGGCCATTCCTGAAAATTAGTGGACGTGAGGCAGTGGGGGGGAGGGCGGTGGGGGGTAGAAATGCCGTGGTGGATGATTTACACCACTCCGGTATTATGTTTTGACTTTAATAAACAGAACGTTTGTCATGGCAGACTATACGTCGCCAGTCTTGGGCTAGTTTTGTGCTAGTGTTGGGGCTAAGAGTTGTAACGTTGTATGCAAGTGGTGTTAGATTAACGTTTGGGAGTTGGAGGTATTGTTAGGAAGTTGCTTGAAGAATAATCTATGTAGTGTTAAAAGTTACCTACGATAGAGGTTACCTACCTAGAGGTACCTACGGGTTAATAGATCTTGCATTGAAATCAATTATCGACAGCTGATATCGAAAGATTCTGCAAGTCTATCCAAAATTGACAGCGGCATAACTTTTTTAACACTACATAGATATGTTCTTTTAGGTTTTTGACGCCATTATTAGCATGGACAGAAATAAAGACGAGCTATTTATATTGCAGTACCATTTAAGTAACAAAACCTATTCCAAGGTTCAAAAGCAACCATACATTGAAACCAAAATATCCTTTCAAAACAAAACCTCCCACAACTGCATCCAAATGATATTCACACAGACTAGGACTTCCAAATCTATTTCCATTGTGCTTGGAACGTGTCCTGAGTTGACCTTAGTCCGTCTAGTTTTAATTACAGCCGACAGACGGACGGAAGGACATCCGAGCTTCGCTGTTTTGAAGACTCGACGTGACGTTCAGTTTGTGCGAGACTAATTCTGATGTCGCAGTTCATAAGAGAATTTGTAATGGGAAAAGGATAAATTGTATGTTTTATCTGTTAATTATCAACTTTTTTTGGGAATAATGAGAACAAAATGAGCACACTGCCCAAACGAAGAAAACAAATGAAGAAGTCGACTTTAGAATGAGAACGAAAACAAAAAAAAAACATTGAATACTTTATGCAATGTCAACTTAGTTTTGACTGTGACTTCGTTTCGTTGTAATAAGCAATGTTTGATAAACTAAATAAATAAGTTTAATTGTTTGAAGTTCTTAAATTATAAAGTTTATTATAGTTTGTTTTATGTATGTTATGCAGCTCAATAACATCCACGTGCTAGGCTCGACCACGCCACAATACGCCAACAATTATTGTCTCAACAAAGTCTCGTATCAAATACATCACTAGCCATAAAGACAAAGCCCGAAGATGCCATCAACATGACATCCACCCATAAAACTCACCCATACCTGGCCATCATTGTCGTAGACCACAGCAAACGGCCCATAGTTACCCCCCTATAGTTTCACCCCTCGTTTCCAGCTTTTAATTATAATACTTTATAGCCCTATAAATCACGGCGTGCGTCCCGGGCGGCTACCACCCCCCACCCCCCTTTGAAGGATACCAGTTCAATTCTCGTTGGGTGTAATAATTTATAAAGAAATTATTCCCTTTTTCTGCTGGGGGTTAAAGATGGTCGTGACGTGATCTGTGATCGTCTGGCGGTGACAATCATTTTGGTTTTGATGTGGTTTTGTGAAGTTGTGTCGGTTTCGAATTTTAGGTGTATTTTGGGAGCTGTTAGATGTACATAATGTTGGACTGAATTCGAATGCTTTACAAGAATTCTCAATACTGCTGATTTAATGAATTGTCAAAAAAAGTGACAGTAAGCATTTAGCGTTAGAAAATTTGTTGTTACAGTGTGATGCTTCAGTTCAACCTTATTCAAAAGCTCTAACTTTTCTTTATTTATCACGCTTAATTAACTGTGAGACAAAACTGAAATTATGGTTTTGTTTTGATAAGAAAACAAATCGTAAAGAATTAAGAGCGATGAATTGAATGAAAAGTTGAAACGATCCAAGTATAGCAAAAAATAATCACATGTCACAATATCTGTCGTCATCAATGAAATGAAGAATGTATGTCTGTTGAAGAACCGCTAACGATTGTTCTTATAAACAGTAAATTTCTCAAGTTCTCAATACGACATGTGTCGATGTGACTTCAAGACACGCATTGTAACAAATTATTGAAGTTTAGTGATGTGGCTTAGACGCCATTGATGTCACTTTGTATGAAGATTTACGTCGAAAATTATTTGTGAAAATGGGCCAACGCTTTTAACCAATGTTGGACACAATTCAGCGTCCAACAGTCTTTCTGAAGGTAGGAAGGCTGCAAGAGAGTGCCGAAAAAGTACTCTGATGTGTTAGAATCAACATTGTTATATACCTACTATGATCATCACAACTTACTATTGTTTTGTATGAGGTTTAGCAGTAAATAACAAATAAGAGTTTCATAACAAAACTTAAGCTCTTTACACGCATTAACTTCTTTTCAGTGATATAATCGGTCACATATCAACAGAAGTTCAGTTAAGTTGAACCGATAAGTCAGTGTTAAGTAAAACTACTGTAACTTAAAGCTACAGACAACTTATGGCGTGCCTTCGCGGCGCCATAGAGTAGGGACTGGCGGAGGGTGCAAAGCTTAAAAGAAAATGTACGTTCTGGACTTTACCCTCTCTGCGGAAGCATTTAGAATTTGAAACTATGATAACTACTTATTTTTAAAGCTATTCGATTTATATTAATTGGCCTTTTAAAAGAAGTGGTGATAAAATGAGAATCCTTGAACGGAATTTAGTTGATGAAGCTAACAGTGATTAACTGACCACGATTATAACCAACCACGAGTGGCGATAACTACCTAATATGCTTAACGCTACGTTAAGGCTCCGGCAGACAGGCGCGAAGCGACAGCGCGACACGACAGCGCGACGCGACTTTTGTAGAACAATTTCTGTGAAGTTTTCATAGGAATTGTTCTACTAGAGTCGCGTCGCGACTGTTTGCATTATAGGCAGTTGCTAAGAAGCTAATATTTTGACTACGGCATGAACAAATCTTAAGGTATTTATTTAATGCCAAGAAGAGAGAACAACAACTGTGCTAGTATTGTTTAACTTGACGTTTGCTCTCTTTTCGAGATTCCGTATTAAATGATTGCAGTTAAACTTTCCACCGACATCATTGGACCTTGTTGACGTGACCTCGTATCAAAAGAACAAAGATCAGAACTAGTACCTACTATCGAAATCTTACCAACTTCAGTCGTTCGCATTGTTCTTGTTGTTACTACCCCGACTTACCTGAAAAATAAAATAAATAGGGTTAAAGTTCTTGTGTTTCTTACGTCACCGCCGATCAGGGAATATTTCAGTAAGAAGTTGTGTCGGTCATGTTATATTTTCCAACATACTCGTACATGGCTCTAATATTATCTAGTAATTTCTTGGAAAAAAATATCAAGTGGGGGACGTTTTTAGTCGCTAACTAAAGTTGACATTTGGCAATGTTGTTGTATGTAAAAGTACGCTGATTTATTACAAATATATAGATACGTACATAAACGCCTTTTGCCCATGAGGGTAGGCAAAAATTAATTCAATCAAAAAAAAAGATGATAAAAAAATACTGAATGCTAAGTAATAACAGCCGCACGGGTCGATCGATCAGGTTAAGCTATGCTTGCCGCGGTCAGTCCGTTGATGGGTGACCATCTTTACATACCGACAACTCCTCCGTGCCTCGGAAAGCACGTCCCGGCTGCCATTCGTGGTCAGCCCGAAAGTCTGACAACCAGTCTTACCAAGGGGTATAGTGTTATCCTGTAACTGGGTTGTGGAGGTCAGGTAGGCAGTCGCTCCACGTAAAATACTCGTATTCAGCTGCATCTGGTTAGGCTGGAAGCCGACCCCGAAAATAGTTGGGAAAAGGTTAAGCAGATTATGATGATGATGTAATGATGTAATTTTTTTATAACTCAATAGAATTCTATTGAGCTACAGAACGCCACCTGCTACGGTCTTGACTGGTGGTACATAACATATGATCACGCCTGTTTACTTCGAAGGGTTGGGCTGAAGCGCACCTGTAATAATACATACACATTTCGCCAGTTTGTTTAAGTCCCATAGAATGGGCGTATTGAATTGACAAGAATTATGACAACGTAACAAAAGTAGATCCTTCAAAAGTTTCAACTCAACCATACCATTTTATTTATTTATTTTTCTATACGCCAATCTATGATTATTTATAATTATTTTTAACAATTATCTAATAGTTTTTATTATTATTTGTTACAAATATCTATCTATTTTTATTTCACTATAAAACTGATTTACATCCGTAAGACGTCCTCGTGACATAAGGTCTAGTTGAAAACCAGCGTCAGGCACTAGTTGTCTGGCATTTATGCTGAACTGGGCCTATTTGGCGCAGCCGTGAGGCACACAATACTATTTTAAGTACTGTTTGTCTGTTTTTGTGTAATATTGTGTGCTTTAACGTGGGTCAAATAAATGTATTTTCTTTCTTTCTTCTATTTTTTCTTCTTATTTATATCTTAATATACAACAATATACAAAATAAGTTACTGTTACTTATAACAGTAACTTATTTTATCTGAATTTGTGATGTAATATGCAAATGTTGTGCAGGTCTGTCAATGACGTAATCATTAGTCCTACTCAACTGAAGTGCTACATGTTCTTGTTGACGTGCCATTTATACATGCATCTTATACATTTCTGCAGAACTACTTAAACAACAACAGAAATATTCAATTTCACTTCGTTATAATATGTAGAGTTCTCGTGACAATGTCGCCGCCTATACATTGACGATCATGTGACGATGACATGTAGCTTGTCACTCTGTCAGTCAACTAACACCCTAACAACCAATAAGGCTGTTTATAAATTTCGTAAACAAAACTTTGTTACTTGGACGGAATAATTGCAAAATTTTCAACACAATGCACCATATTGTTATGAAATAAATGTCTTATGACTTATGGAAACATATCATTACTATATGCCTGTGTTTTACGAAGGATTGGACGCCTCATATTATGCCCACATTTTGCCCGATAACTTTAATCACATGCATGGACAGAATGCGCCTCAATCGTTTTTCATGTATCACCCATGCCGAAGATGAGTGTTTTACTGATTTTAGATCTGATTTCTACTGCTTTAGAGTAAAATGCGTGGACCTCAACAGCACCGGCCAAATTGAAATTGTGCCGTAGGTGTTGGACTCAGTGAAATTCAGCAGCTGTGACATAGACACGAGACAGGTATTCGTCACCGAAGTCACATTTAATACGACTGGGATCCCTAACCCTCCAATTACACTAGTCTAAATGTAAAGCAGCAGTAGTTTTAAGGACAAAGTATAAAAGCACTATTACTTTTGTTTATCTCCGGATTATCTTCTCCCAGTTCTTCACCAGAGCATGTACCTACGGCTGCCATTAGGCCCCATCAAGTCATGTACCGCGAGCTTAAAACTTGGCACGCGTTGCCGAAGGGGTGGGTGCGTGCAAATATGACAAATTTATGTAAAACGGGCTCTCTCTTTGTACGGCAAGCAGCCGTCGAGAAATTAGTGCTCATTTTGTCTCATGTTTACGAGTGGGAGCACTGTGCGCCTCAAAAATATGGTAATGGCTGCACAGTGGTCGGGTTTCGTCTAGTGTATCGATTTTGAGATTCGTTCGAGTTGCAGAGGTTGTGTGATAGTGGTAGGGGTTACTTCTGTATGTCTGTGAGTTAAGAGATGTTTGTGCCGCATCGCTGAATACAGGTTAACCTCTTTTGTAGCTATTTTTAGGTGACTCTTTGACAAATTTATGATTGACAAAGTGGTCATTTGGCTGATTTGCTTAAAACTCTTCTCTGTTAATGAATAAATAGAAGATTACACATAAGGCAGCAGTCAAAATTCCGGGTGCTATATTATTTTGTTTTAAGTAATTTCTTCAAATTACACTAGCCAAAAATGTATTTATCAAAAATTAAATAGTTACGCTCACCTAACGCATCCAAAAAGCCAGTAAAGCCCTGTTTACCCCATAAATAGAGAGCGTGAAGAAATTTCGACAGTCTGTATCTATTTTGAGTGCGTCTAAGAGTGTGATCCGGAGGAATTGTCGCGATCCATCGGTCGTTAATCGTGACACATCGCTGTATTTTCATCTAAACTCGTTACGTTTTATGCGAAAGAGGAGCGAGCGGTAGACTTGCGACTTTTTTGTCGCAGTTATGTAGATGAGAAAACATTTACACAGAAGTGTTACAAGTGTTATGTTACAGAGAGTGTGTATCATAGTTATTGCCAGGTTTTCTAATTCCATTTAATAAAGATATTTTAATTGAAGCATTTCTAATTCAAACAGTTTATTTTTTCCTTTTTCGTCATAGTGTGCATTAGGTTGCAAACAATTATGTCTTATCATAAGACTTTCAATACTAATAGTGTCATAACCCTAATCAACAATTTCACTTTACTTTTGCATTTTTCCATAACCTTGAATGCACTGAAAAACATGCCACAAAACAGTCGACAAATATTTCGGTGGCAAGTCGCAGGTGTGCGGCGCTCAGCTGACAGATACAACTCAGATTTATGTGTTTACTGTATAAATCACGAGACGTCACCGTTGCCTCTCATTTCTTTTTTCGTTTCACGCTATACATCATAGTTTTGTCTTCCGTGGTCAAATTTTTTATTCCAGTCTAGAATGCGAGAGTGCGCGTTTCGAGTTATTTTTGGGGTTGTGTGCTTGCTTATGTTTTTTTCCTGTTGGGGACATGCTATGGTATTCCTGGTCAGATCTAGAGAACATCCTAAGACGGATCCTACATGGGAACTATTTTGTATCGGGCCCTGTTATATAGTAGGTATAACAAATGTGATGCTTATCCCACCCATCTACGTTAATTACTTTTTTAAATTAGACTTCCTTTGATTTCAAAATTCGTACTAAAGTAAAGATTCTGGTTTAAAGCAGTCTTTGCTGCTTCCCAGTTTGGGGACAATGTTGAAAAAATCTACTGGAAAATAACATATCATAAAAATCTTGTAGACATCCAAACATCACCACACAACGTCCAATAAAAATACGAAAAATCCAACAATAAAATCAATTTTAGACGCGATAAATCCCATAATCCAGTACGAGATATAATTCTCGCACGACACGTCGCTACTTCCAGATCAATCATCGTCTCCTTAACGATTGCTACAGCTGTTGTGTGCGCGATTGATGGAGCTATAAACTATATTTATAGCTTGAATAGCTCGAGAATAGTTCTGATGTGTGTCGCTCAAGAAACTGGATTATCTAGGATGGATGGCGAGGTGGATGCGGCAGTTACAAGGAATTATTGTCAAACTAAAATTCTTAGAACAAATAAAAATACACAATTGGTGGAGGCGTTGAGTGATGAGTTGGAATTGTGTATAGAGTGTGTCGAAAATGTTGAAGATAAATTGTATTAGCAACACGTGTAGGAAATTTAATAAAATAATCAACAGAATAATAAAAATGTTACTTTATCTGCGACTGTCAGTCCAGATTCTAGAAACCTTTCAAAAATCTATTGTTGAAATAAATCTTGATCCAATGACAAAAGACACGAAAGGAAAATTAATAGATGCAACAACAGACAGAATCATCTTTCTGAAACTTGATGTGAAAATAACTAAGCAGCCAAAAGCAAGCAGCTAAAAAGCAATGCAATATAGATCAAGTCTTATGTAGGTACCATGACAAGGTCGTAAATCAAAAGAAGTGATTGACGATAATGCAGTCCTCGTATCGCTAAGTTCTGTGACTGACTCAATAAAATTTAGATAGTCAATCACAATCAGCTTTAAAAAAATATGGCTATCTCTATTTCATCCAGTATTCCTACTTCCCCAGTAGTGATAATGTCGTAAACAGAAGCCGTCCCACGACAGCGACGCGGCGCGACGCGGCTATAATAAAACACGCGTTATTGTCATCGACCACATTATTCACGGCTCTGACAACACTAGTTTTTATTCCGTTTAAATTCACTTCTATAATTCTTGCTTTTTTAGCCTCTCTTTATCTGAGATCTGCCTGAAATTTTGAAACTTTGTCTGAGCACGATTTTCTAAATTTGAGTGAGTGTCCGAACACTCACCTTATTAACACTTCTTGCTCAGTAGAGGATGTTAGTTGGCTGTTTTGTTCATGTTTATTTCTGTGATTTTGTCCTGGCAGATTAATTGATAAAAAAATATTTTGTGACTCGTGTTTTAGCGTGACTGCGTGACTCGATATTTAACATATAAGTCGTTTCCAAACCCGAGTATTTCTTATTAAAACGGATGAAAAGTCATCACAAGCATCTCAAATCTGCTAAAGCTATTAATGCATTTTCACCTGAAAATACTACCACACGTGCACTAATTCTCCCCATCCCCCCTCTAAACTCGTGCTTATACCTGAATTCCCGGAGTACAGTTTAAAAACTTCTTCGCGTATCCCGTTGCCCGGTGCACTCCTTGACAATCGATTGACGGGTGTCCCCCTGGCCCCCGCCACCCCCCATCTTGCACTCCCACCCCCCGGCGCATTCGCCTGACCCACATAGACGCCATATTTATAATAATTGTACCCCGATTCGAGAGAGTAAATCAGATAGTTTTGGTATGGTAATAGTTTCGGTTTAAAGTGGGCAGTTTTTTTAAAGTGGGCTTTTGTTTTAAAGTTTATTGGTTAGGGCTATTATGTGGGTAGTGGATGTGCCTGTGTGGGGTAAAAATGTTTTAAATTAACTTTTTCAAGAATACGTCAAAGTAAATTGGGGAAGTCAAAGTTCGACCGCAAAACATAACCTATAAGTAAGTTATTTACGATGAACCTAACCACTGTCGCAACCAATTTAACATGTGCGCTACCAACGCTACATTACCGTAGGGTAAGCAGATCACCAAGTTCCATTTTCCAGACGTCTCCAATTCAATCAAGCCGAACTATTGATTAGAGCCACCTCCCTAACCCCACATGGGCCATCAGAACAAAACAATACGTACATATGCGTCGCGAAAGTAAATAGTACCCCTCCCCCTACACCCCCTCGTTATCACGCCCCGGACATAATTTAAGACGAGTCCGACCGTCCGTAGTGTCCGGACACTCGGATATATCCGTCAATTCTGTTTGTTGGATTGATTTTTCGAACCAAGCAGACGTTTGAAGAGTTTCGTTTCGGTAAAAATTTTGCTGAAAGATAAAAAACATTGATACTAACTATCTTTAGCTTTTGTTTAGAGGTTCACACTTTAGCATGGTTTCGGCGATGTCAAAGCAACTCAAACCGGAAAAACATATGCGTTGCAAAAGTCACCCCCTGTCACCCCGGGCGGCACTGTGAACCCCCTCGTTATCACGTCTCGGACATCATTTAAGATCGGTCCGCTCACGGATATATGCGTCAATACAGTTGGATTGATTTTTCGAAGTAAGCAGACGTTTGACAAACAAAGAAGTAGGGTCGTGCAGGACTGAAACAAAGTTTCTAGTGTAAGTAGATCTCTTTATAGATTTACCAATGTTGAAGTAGGTGTGGGATTTGGCCTTTTAAAGTACTTATAACATAACATCACGCCCGTATCCCGAAGGATTAGTCAGAGGTGTACCTATAGTACCTACACCCCCATATCGCCAGTAATGTTTCAGTCCCATTTAATAGGGGGTGGGCTATTGCACAAATCCAAAATGACTCATTAAATTTTGTTACTTTCATGGGGTGATGTAAACAATCGTAAGTTAGTGTTGTCGCTTAGGTACTCTCTACCATCGGTGCTAAAAGTTTTAAACGACAATTTGAAATGAAACAGGGGTGGCAGGCAGTATGACGCGCAACCTTTGCGTTGATATTTTTCGTCAGTTTAAAAAAAAGGGGGACTAGAATCACGTGCTGAATTCATGGTTTCAGTTTGCGCGTCGCTGTCCCTGCCAACCTGTATAGACGTGGCCAACGTGCTCGATTTGTTCATGAGTTTTGTTAGAAAGAGAAGAGTATAAATTGCTTCGTCCATCGTCCAGGAGAAGTGTGATAACCTTCGACTTTTAGAACTTTCTCGAGTCAAGACGCAACATACTTAATGTCCACTAAGTATCTCATTTATTCTCAAACAAAAGAACTATTAACTGCGTCGATAAATCTTACCTATAAAAAAAAAACCTAAAATAAAATTTCGCTTTACTCTATCATGTCAGTTCAATCTCAAAAAAGAACTAAATAAATATAAAATCAACATTTTTTTAAACAAAGCTTAACGCAAAACGTTTCCGTTTCCCGAGTCGGGACAAGATGTCAAGTGACGTCATCGAGATAGCGTCCAAAGGGTTGAGTTCCGTCGCTTAAAAAAGTATGAAAAAAATAAAATTCTTATCTGTGGACCGAACGACCGATTGTCCCCGTCCATATTGTGTGCAAGAAATGTAGGTAAATGAATCAAGGTATCTTATTTTATCTGTGACTAGTTAAAAAATGGAGAGATGTTAAAAAATTGGCATTTTATCTGAATATACCCTTGCTCGTGTATCTTGCAGCTGCTTGACAACCAATTGATGTGTCTGTTTTGTAAATGGTGCATATTTAGTAAATAGATAAGTTTTTTATCTAACGCCGCAGAAATAGTATCGACCGCTTGATCTAAGTATTGACTTTCTTTGAACAAAAAATGCACTAATGTAGTGACAGGACATCTGCTTGCAACGGAATATTTTTCACACAAAGCTATAAAATACTTTAAGGGCCGTTTTTTTGATCCGTAGTTAACTCAACCATTAGTTTTAAATAGTAACTAATGGTTAAAGTTTGGCAAAATGTGTTGTAAAATCAACGTGTCTATGATGAACGAAGCAATGAATTAACTACGGGTCAAAAACCCGGCCCTAAGAAAGAAATAACTTTTCATGAACATAGTCCAAAGCGCTAGAAAAGCAATAATGCAACTCCACTTTTTACTACCCGAATAACGACTTAACAAAATCGTATAGGAATTATTTTCTAATCAGAAAATGAAGGATTTCGCTAAACTGAAGACATTGTGCAACCCTTAGCTTTCTATCGAAAAGATAAAAATATTATGCCTTCTAACATTAATCCGTACGTAGGTATTTTCTCCAAACCTTCGACAATCAAAACTTAGTCCATACACTCTACCACTGGGGACTAAACATGGCACATTTAAAACAAATCGCTAAAAGTTAACATTTACCAAAACTACTTAACGTTAGTAAGATGTTCCAAAACTTGTGAAGTAGTTTAATCCTTTCAATTTATTCGTCGCAGTGGGAAATCATGGTCTGTCAGATCTATTGCGAGTTAAAAGCGAAACAATTTGCCTTTGACATTGAAGGGTTAAGTTACGTTTAGTTTTAAATGTTTCGAGACTATTTTTAGGAATTTCAGATAAGATCACGAAGGGTTAAAATTCTGTCAAAAGTTTTGTGGAAAATGTGAAAATCTAATAGGACGCATACAAAGGGTTAAAATACGTAGTAAAAATTTACAAGTGTTAGTGGCCAGTCAATCTATACTCTGGAGTTATGCATAACCAACAAGAAATGCGACCAGCGTTAAAGGTATATATAAACCTAATCTACTTCAATAAAATAAAAATGGCCAAAGAAATCAAAGAAAACTCACTGCTAGAAATTTTCACCGAAGCTACGAAGACCATTAATTTCCAAACAAACACACAAAAAACCCTAACATATTCAATAACTCAAACGACAATTACAAGCATCAAGTAAGAAACTGAAAAAGAAACAAAATAAAAGGTGCGCGCACACTGGCGCATACGTCCCGCTTCGAACATGTTCCGTCTCAAGCGATGCCGTCTCGTGTCCCTCCCGTCTCGCGATTAAAAGTGCAGGTGGGGACTGTCCAGCATTGATCTGGCGGTGACGCCGGACGATGGAGACGTCACCCACCATCACCCACCTCGGGGGAGGGAGGGGGACACCTCCTCGTAAGTAGACGTGTGGACATGCTTAGCGATGTGCTGATAACGTCGCAGTTTTCTTATTTATTTTGTTTTGTTGGCGTTTCTGGATTAATACCTTTGAGTGGCACGTAGCAGTGAAATGAGGGATCTAGGATTAGAATTTTCTGTTTGGCTGGTTAATTGGTAACCTCAAAATCATGATGCCGATGTTTTCGATAAAGAGAAGAACATCATGAATAAATCAATAATGTTCAACTAAATAATGTTCAAATGAATTATGTTTTGTCGTTTATTTAGTCTGATTATGCCTAACTTGTGTATTGTAAAGAAACAATTTGCTGACATACTTAACGACACCTACTCAAACCGCACCAATTTTAAAAGTACAAAAATCTCTAATTAAACACACAATTACAGAACTCATTAAGAAACGCCCGTAGTTAGACAATGGGCAGTAACGAGTGTCAGAAAACGACTATCAACTCGGCGGCGAATCGGTCGAGCGAGAGAACTATTCACAAATTAGTCGGGACAGAACTCTCCACACTCAACGTAGCCACATCCGCGTAGGGTCGCCAGCTTGCCAGGTGGACTCTTTATGTAGACTGTGTGCAGTTTGTATGCTTTCCAAATTATCAAATTTTTCATCGCTGTTACTATGACTCTGGTTTTACTGTACTAATCACGCAGGTAGATATTGTGATGTAGCCACAGTCTCAGTCCCAGTTTCTTGGCATAAATGGAACAAAATTAATCAGACACAAATCGCTTTCACAAAATTCGACTGTTCAAACTTTTTTACGTCTATTTCCAGTATTAATTTCTAAACAATATTCATTACAGCCTATATCCTAGATCACAAACATCCACATATTATTCCTCATCAAATTATCTCAAACCACCATACTTCAAAACAAAACTCCTTCTACTAAAACTCGGACGTGGTAACCCTACGGTCGCCGGACCTCGCCCGTCTTGCAACGTTTGACTGAGCGAAATCACTCAAAAGTTTTAATGTCGCTTCCGTGGGGACGCGGCCGTTCCGGTCAGGCGGGCGCGGGGCGGTATGCGCGCAACTTTATGTCTGCGTTGTTATTTAGATTATACGCTTTTGTGTCCTAGGGTTAAGAGTTTAGGTTTAAGAGGAATGTTGTCTGTTTTAGGGGGGTTGTTATTGTTAGTGCGGTCCCGGACTATTTGAAAGTATGTAAACGAATTTGATTGTCAAGGGAATATGGATACGGAAAATACATCAGTTTCCAGGATATCATTCGTCGTTCGGGGAAACACCACTTTCATGACATCGTGTTATATCAATCAATTTAGAAAAAATCTCTGCTCAAATAACCAATATTCACCTGAAAAACAATCCCCAATAATTCGTCAAAATATTTCGAAAAACCAGCCAATTAAACGTATAAAAAAAGGCCACACGACAATCACCTTTTTCAACGTGGAATAAGCACCAAACTCCCTTGCATATCATAATGACAGACAGTTTAATTAACCTCGCGGCCGATATTGCAACAAGCGAGATTAAAAGGAAAAATTAATTGAATCCATTCAATTTTCTAACCGCGAGTGGTGCCGGGTGACGGATACTGTCTGTTAATACCCAATTATCGGCACCCGCTTCCTCCCCTGCCATCGTATCGTCTGTATTACCGGATGGGTGAACATTTTTCGAATATGATTTCGTTTAGTGTGTACATATTCGTATACTATGGCATGAGGAGTCATGGAGTATGCACATACAGGGTTAAACTGTGTTAGGAAATTAAATGATTGTGAATAAAACTTGTGATTGATTATAATTACAGGTACTTACCTACATTAATCTTAAAGACATTCGACCTTTTTTTTTAAACGTTGCCCCACTTTGAATTTCTCCTGTATCGTGGGTGCGTTTACAAACATTTAAACTCACATACACAAACAGCGAGACCCCGAACAACTACTTGTAGGTCATACAAATATTTGTTTTGTGCGGGAATCGAACCCGTGACACGCAGCACAGCAGTAAATCACTTAACTACTGCGCCAACCGTGCCGTCTAGGTATTGACGAATACGTATTGTTTGCGTTGGAAGGCCTGCCACCAGGTGGTCTGAAGACCTGGTGAAGGCCGCAGAAACACGCTGGATGCGAAAAGCACAGAACCGGTCGAATTGGCGGGGTTAGGGGAGGCCTATGTCCAGCAGTGGACGACTTTCAGCTGAAATAATGATGATGGCGTATCGTTTATCGAGTATTATGTTGTGATGACAAATTTATAGGACAGGCACTAATTTCACCTTATTTTAAATTCCAAACGCGGTCAGACGTCAAAACCAAAGCGTCTTCATTCTCCTGGCTCTGAACTTTCTTCACAGAGATAATCAGTCACCGGAAAACCAGAAAGTCAATAATAAAGTAATCAACAGATTATGTGGAAAATTTGCGGAAAAACCGTAATTTCCTCCTTTTCAAGTCGCTCCTTGTAATTATTAAGGCTTAACTTTGCTAATTCTAGCTTGAAGTTAATAGAAGCTCTTATAATTTACCATTACGGACTAGCCCTGTATTTATTTACAGCCTTTTATTCCACATAATCCATTCTATCACAACATATTTATTCCGCCCGCGTTATCACAAGGACTGTCAATCACGTCACGTCGACAGAGCGGCGGCGATAGGAGTGACGCGTCACCATGCCGTCACCCCCACTCCCGGCCAGCGGTGACGTCACACTAGTTAAGATGTTCAACTCAAATGAAGTTGGAAACTTGTCGTTTCGGTTTATTTTATTTTTGTAAATATGGAAATTAATATTGTAAAGGTGGAGGTTTACTTTGATTTGAATAAAACTCTGGTTTAAACCGAAGGTTTAGGCAGAAGTGTACCCAAGTACACTCGCATTTAGCCACTTATGTGTCTATTGCCATCAACCGGGCACCAATCTAGACTCCGGGCTGCTAATGAAATGTTTCTGATAGAAAAGCCCGATAACAATTTTATTATTTCCACTATACCTTTATAGTTGTTATTATCTCTTGTTAATAAGCTTACTTAACGAGTGGTGATCAATCATCAGCCATTTAAATTGCGTCACCGCAAACAGATCACTGCTTCCAATATTAAATTTAAAATGTTTCAATTTCAATAAGTCTAGGGGAATATTTGCGAAATGCACTTATTACTGGGACGAGCCGGGATAACGGTGGGATCCCGGGGTGATTGGCAATCCCGGGCCGCGGGATAATGCGACAATTTTAATAGGATATTCACTAGTGTAGGTAGGTGTGTTGAGGATGTAGGGCATTCGACAAAAAATGTTGTAACTCTAGAAAGAAAATATTATTTACTTATATATATTGTAAACCAAGTTAAAACAAAGGTACTGTGTAGTTTGTTATGTATAAAAGTTTCAATTGTTTATCGGTATGGTTTCCATTTTAATGTACAACGATACAAACGAGTAACCTACAAGAACGCACTGTAGATTATTGCATTAAAACAGCAACGTAAGACAAGATTTCCATTTCGACAGGTAGATGTTTATTTTAGTTTTCTCTTGGTGACAAATAATTTCGGTATCTATATATATTTGAAAGCAACAGTTTCACACGCTCTCCCCGATAACTTCCACATATTTTAGAAGGACTTACATAATCAGCTTATACTATCCCCACTGCTGGGACACAGGCCTCCTCTCTGAGAGGGAGTGGGCCATAATCGACCACGCGGGACCCCTACCGGTTGGTAGATGTCACATGTCTTCAAATTTTTGGTTCTAGGACATGCCGGTTTCCTCACGATGTTTTCCTTCACCGTTTTGCGAGCAGTGCAAGTGTTGGGAAGGACTTACCTGTAACAAAAAATAAAAATAAATTAGAATCGACTCCGAAATGTTCGACCAGTAAGTCTATCATCTAAATCTTTCAGCTGTAAACCGGAAAATTTTATTAAAAAAATAAATCAACCCGATACAACTTAGATTCCTGTTTACTCCACAATTCGCCAGTCAACCCTCTTGTTTCGATGGAGCGAGCCAGTGGGGACGGAGTCCATTGGAATTCCTTATACAATGAAGTGGATTTAATATCGGGAAGAATGCCGCTCTGAGAGATAGCGGCCTGAGTACACGGCCGATTTGTTTGTATTGCGATTATTTGATTTATTAACGGACATCGGAAATTGTTTGACGTATGTTGTATGATAAAGTTGAGCGGTTCCAACTTTGCTCAGTTTTTTTTTGTTCCAATACTTTTTAATGAGGTTTTAAATAATGTATTGATAAGTACACGAATAACGAAGGCCAATGTGTCTTGTTTCAAACGCAACGTATTTTGTTTTCTTTGTTAGCGATCAAGAAACATCAACACAAATCATTGACTAAATATGAAAAGTATTCTAAATAATATCTTGTAAATAACTAATTAATCATTAACAGTAAGTTAAACCAATTTGTCGCAAAAAAAAACAATGGTTTTACTCAAAGATGTTTCGGGAAAATCTACTACAACAGCGCGTCTGCACAGCCCTGTCACCTTAACCCTGCAACGCCGACCTGAAATTTTATAACACGTCCCGTTCGCCCCGGACCTCTTCTGATCGAATTTTATTTTACGTACTCACAACTTTTTATTGCGCTCAGTTACTTGCGCGACCATCGTTTTGTATTTATGTATTATTTAACGTCCAATCCTGTGGATTTGCATGTATTTGATACCCCTCCGATAGACGACACTGGATTTGGGATAACCCTTTTCGGGGCACGTAATAATACTCAAATATCGTTTAAATTTTTATTACAGGATATAAAAATGATTTCTACGAATTAGGTATGGACAAGGAACTGTTTTTATTAACCTTTTTATTCGTCCATGCGGAAGTGTAGGTCGGTAATAGAAATTATTTATGAGATTACTTGTATTTATTACATTCTTCAGCGAAAATATTATAAGAAGTTACTTTACGTTGAATCCAATTTACACAGGTTGACTCATACCATTATCCATTAATTAAAATATGACACTAGTCCATATGTTGAACCACCTTTCTGCACTCACAATGTTTGATATTACACCATTTTATTCAAAACAGCGCCACAAAACACTATTGAAAAAAAAAAAACAAATCGGCGCGATCCACATCAGCCGCCTGTACCGAAGTCAAGACAGACGCTGTAAACACGAGCAATATTGTTACCCGGCCGCAATCTCGTATCAACCGACCAAATAGCTTGGATACTTATGTAAATCGGACCACTATCCCGCTTATTGTATATCTAATTTGATTTCTTTTGCAATACAGTGATGGGATTCAACGAATATTGGCCCTACCTGCCCATCTAATATCGTCCCCGGCCCCGGGAATGTGTGCCGTGGCATTTTCGGGGTTAAAAGATCACTGATACGGACACACAGGGTTTGGGTTTTTTAAAATATTTATGAGGGAGCAGCGGTGAGAGTTCGCGTTTCTGCTGTAATCCAATTTCGGTTTATGTCTTTGGTAACTTACTTATTTTTGTTGGTTCGTAGAACTTTTCGAAGGGTCAAACTGTGTTTTTATAAGTGTTAATTAAGTGATGTTATATTCATGGCGGTGGTGAAGGCAGATGTTTTGGCTGCTAGTTAGGAGAAATTAGGGGTTTATCAGAGGCTGGTTTAATATTAATAAGATTATGTTTTGGCGGAAGTGTAGTTGATTAGTCTTAGCGAATGTTATGTCAGTTATTTGGGCACGTGTTTGGATCATGCAATTGGTTTTAGGAAGTAAAGTAAATTGGCGATGAAGAATTAAGGTACCTATCTACTGAGCTTATATTTGCTTAAAAAAAGAACTTAAGGTGTAAATTAAATACACAGTGAAAAAAAATTATGATACTGTGATCATAGTTAAACACAAACTATCGCTAAAACTATAAATAAATGCAAAACTTCACTTCACTTCTAAATCACAGCCCAAAGACAAAAGAAAAACCTTCCGAACATAAATTTAACGAACGGCACCATTCTTAAAATCGCGATAAACGTGTCCCAACCAAATTAACCACCGCACACTATTGAGCGAAAAAAGTGATATTCCTAACTGATTCGCTAAGTAGTTCGCGTCGGATCTGTCACCCGCATCGGAAGGGTTAAAAAGTCGCGTCGTTAGTTCTTGCGACGCAAAAAAAAGTCGTCGGTCTGTCCGAACTGTCGTTTTTAAGTGGCAGGCAAGTCTGTTCGGGCTATTATCTCGACACTGAAACGGTATTGGTGTATCTTTTAATTTTAGGACCGACTTCCATTATGACTTTTGAATGAGCATTTAAAAGTTGTTCTCGCACTTTTTTGTTAGAATTACTAGAGTTGAGTGAAAATTGATACTGTTTGGTTGTTTTCGTGTATTTCATTTGTTTAATTCCAATAGAGTTTTATATAGTTCTTATCTTTAATTACAATCGAAGGTGATTGACTACTGCAGGATATTGCTTGATCTGCCAAAGTTAATCCAATGAAAATTGTATCACAGCTTTTGCATTTATAGTTTTTAGATTATTTTTGCCAGTTTAAAGCATTGAGGGCAAAAGCGACGAATAGGCATAATAACGAACTTAATACAACTTACTCCTACTTAATCTACTCACACGAAAATATTCCCAAACACCATCAAAACTTCCACGACTAACCGTAATCAGAAACCGTCTCGTTCGGCACAAATCACTGTAAACATGTTCAAATAATCTTTTTTTTTGTTTGCAACTTGTTCTAACTCATTCGCTTTTGACTCGCAGCCAATGTTAATTTAGTTCAATGCTAGTAAGCACGCCACAGCACTGACGGCAACTTCGCAAACTTATATTATGCAGTTCGGTGACGATAGTAATTAAGAATTTTAGTTGTAAAATGTTATTTTGGTTTGTTTTGTTATATTTTATTAGATTGCAAGTTGGCTAAATTACACTGTAGGTATAATTATGCAATCCGTGAGTGTCCAAAGGCATTGGCATTACACAAACTAAACTGCACCACTGCCTTCTCTTAGTAATAGTAACCTGGGTACTATGACCACCCATCTGTGAATGAAGCACAATGATTTTGGCAGTTCCACATTTCAAAGTACCTAAGCATTCTGGTTGATGATAGAACCACCACCACCACCACCACTAAACTACTGTAGGCTGTACTAAGAAGATGTTTAAACAGTCATTACTGAAAACACAGCTCTTTGAAAATGCAACGAAAAGCAACTTGAAAGAGGGGTGCTCTTTCAAGATGCTTTTCATTGCATTTTCCGAAAGAACCCGATCTTTCCCGAGAGATGCCGCCTCAAGCGCATTCGTTCACCAACAAATCAACAGCTTTGTAACTGTGACGTCAAGTTAATTAAAACAGCGAAAAGTTGGCGATTTAAAACGCGGACTTTGATAGGATTCGAGGCATAGGCGAAAGCGATTAATGTAGATGATTAGTTGGACAGAAGAAAGACGTGATAGCACAATATTATATCAATTATGTATGTTTTTAATTTTATGATGAACTTAAACAATTTAAAAAAATAACGTTTAGACCTTTTTTTTAGGTTTATAGGGTACCGTACCTAAAGAGTGCCAACAGAACCCTATTACTAAGGCTTTGCTGTCCGTCCGTCCGTCTGTCTGTCTGTCAGTGGGCTGTATCACATGACCCTTAGTAAGTAGACCGTTTAAATTTTCCCAGAGTGTATATTTTTATTGCTGCTTTAACAACACATAATAAAAATAAAATAACGTTCAAAATCAAAGGCAGATAGGTGTTTAAAAAAAATTGTGTTAAATATTGTACGGTGTTGCAGAACCCTTCGTGTGCGCATCCGACTCGCACTTGGCTGGTTTTTATATGATATTCAAAACATGTTTTATTATCATGATTTAAGATTTTTGAGTGGGAAAGTAATTAATATGTCACCAGTGTTCTAAATCAGTCTTAGGCGCCATAATGCTAAGCATTAAAACTATTCTTAGATCAGATTAAATATAAAGTAGTCTTAAAAGTTTTCTAAATATAATATTTTAAAATAAAATAAATTAAGTACTAGAGTTATGATGCTCAATAAATGTGATGGGTCGTTAAACTTTTGCGATGTCTTCCTGAGAGGTTTTACGACGGAGATATATTTTGCTTTTAATAATTTCACGTGGGAATAAAAACTAAATTAATATGTTAGAATGTCAATCACTTCTAATTTCATCTAACGGTAATAAACACATCATTTTAAGTGCTAGTTTTAGTTGTCATTTTACAGGTAAAAAACAGACCCAAAAGTAATGGTACAACCTTTTAGATTTAAATATTAATAAAACTCATTAATTAGTAATTTACATAAACTAAAACTAGTAGCAATAACACAGAAGATTAATTAATTATTTGCTTAAATCTATAAATAATGTCAGTTTTTTAATTACTGTGATATGTTTATTACAAAATGGTTATATTTTTGATCCAAATCGAGGTTAATGTTGATTTTATGAAAACGAATCGGAGAATCAAATCCATTTGTTATTTACACAGTTAGGGATATTTATAGGCATTTCTCTTTACATATTTTGTGACGTTGTGTTAATTAATTAGTTTCCAATGGTAATTAGGTAATTGGAGAAATTGTGGTTCGGACCCATGTCATTTATTTATATATTTATATTTATTTATATATTCTTTATTGTACACCACAAAATACATAACAAAAAACCATCAACCAGTCATCACCCATCCTACGCTTTGGAGAGTGTAATGAAAATGGTCAATGTATATTTGTGGCAGCAACTAAACATGTAACCAGAGGTTTTACATTCGAAACTGCTGCTATTTATATTACGTGCAACAAGAAAGAGTATATTTTCGACTTTTAAATGCAAACTTTTTAAAACAACAGCTTTTCTTTTCAGTTCAGTTATTGTAACATTAAGTAGCTGATAATCTGTGAAAATTCCAGATACTTTATACTTGAAGAGTATCTCTCAAGATTTTTTGTTTTCCAAAATGTTATATGGGATATACTTTACATTTAGTCAAATAGATTCTGTAATTTATATTTTTTTACCAATAATACTTTATAGTCGCTAAATCCTTTCACTTGTACCACACGCCGCCCTGACTGCCGCCGCCCAACTGTCGAACCTAAAGAAACAGTCGCAACGCTAACTAACAGCTAATTAATACTTCATGCACTGTTCATGCACTTTTTGATGGAACTAGTCATGTCCCTGAAGCTTGTAATTTCATGGTCGGAACTGAAAGTAAGTTACATCTAAGCTAACTACGTCATACTAAGCCAATGCTCGGAAAATCTAATAAAGAACTGTGTCGATATGTTCGTCATTGTATTTTCTATCACTTCTACCTAAGACCACGTAAAAATGTATGATTAAGTCAAGTAACATGTTCCTGAAATCACGCGACTGATCGGATTTCAATCAAAATCTACGATGGGTTACCCTTACAGATTGTAAACAATACCTTTTCTACAAGTTTATGTATGTTTTTCAACGAAACACTAAGAAGTTTTACATGGATGGAGACACGATCGTACCAGTTCGATATAAGCATCTAGTCATCATTACAACACCAGGGCAAAACAGATGTCAGATTAATTTTGAACCGAAGAACGTTATTTATGAAGCGGGAATCTAAGGTTAGGACGTACAGCAAGTGATTTAACACCATAACGAAGGTTGGCTCCACTGCTGCACTGTCAGCGGCTAGACAGAAGGATAAAAAGTAATAGTAAATAAATAAATAACTTTATTTTCCATTTTTTTATACGTCATAGTTTGATACAAGGCCAACATTGTTTTAAAAATAATTGCTTAAATCACTGAATGTCTCCACACTGGCACCCAAGCTAAGATTAAACTTGTGTTATGACTGTTATGAGTGCCAGGGCTCACTCTGTTAAACATTTACTAATTTATACGTAAACTAGTACGGAGTTACATTGGGTAAGTAAGTCGCATCGTTGAGTACAAAAAGAAAAACAAAATAAAGTTAGCAAAAATGTAAATTAATGCACTTTGTTCGAGTGTGCTCACTTATAATACTGATCACGGTGTAATTTAATAATTATGTTGTGATTTCTGTTTGACACCCGACATCGCTGAGTGATTAGTTGGTAAATAGAGGCTCCATTTTCTCTCGAGGTGCCTCTAATCCCGAATAAATAAATCAATAAAAGGTTTATCGCAGGAACTTGTACAACGATTAGGTACAGTTAATCTTACATAGGGACCTCATTTTAAGTAAAAGATATACCTGTGCTAGGAGATCTGAAATAACGATTGCCGGAAACCGTGAATAATTATGCAATTACTGTGATATTTGGCGTACGATTCTTCACAAAGAAAGTCCGTACTCTTCACCGGAGTCGGAAAAGGAGAGCGATGCTGTATTTAAAGAGCAAATGCTCATAACTAGTAACTACCTACTCTTTTCTGCTAATTACAAGAAAATACGACTAATTATTGGAGAAGCAAACGCTTTGTAACTTAACTATATTTATTTTCGTAACCTGCAAGCGCAAGCCGTCTCTACACCCGACAGCGGGTCACAAGTGAACTAGTCTTGGCCGTCACACAAAATTAGCGACGCGGTGAACTTTTCGAATTAAACTTAGTTTCATAGAAAGTATGTGTCAAACACCGCAGTCGAAGCCTGTTGGAGTCAAATTAGTTTATATTTGGTTAATAAGTTTCAGTTTTTTTATGGTTAATTATGGCTCCGTTTTGTTAGGGTAAAAGTATAAGGTATGGTCGAAAATATTGTAGAAGTTATTTTTCCGTACCTTGAGAAGCACTCGTGAACCGCTTGTCGGCCATTCTGTGTCCAACCCACGTGGTCTGGCTCTCATACTGTCATGAGAGTTCTTAGAACCAGCCTAGTATTTATTTTGAAGGACACATTCATATCCTTCTAAACATGGATGATTATGATGTCGATGTTTAGATTAGTTGCTGCGCGAACAGTCAGAGAAATTCATTGTCCTTATCCTTATCCTGCTTCTGTGTCCTTATCAAGTTGACACTCTTCGTCCACTAGTCGTGAAAGACATTTTAGACAACCGTCCAATAATCACAGTTGTGATTCGAATACACGGACAAGTTACGTTGGTAGTAAGTAGTGACAACATTTTTTTTTCAGATTTAACATAATTATGTATTTTTTAAAGACGGCGACGCTTCTAGTTAAAAATAAGGGTCTTGTTAATTTGGGACACCCGACAATTACATCATCGGTAATTCGAAATCATTTCTTTTATTTCCAAAATAAACTTTAATTACAGTAAAAAAGGTAGGTATTTGAAAACTCCAGTCATACATAAGTTAACACGAAGCACCTGCATGCTACATCGGCGCCAATGAGCACTAATCAATACGCCAGCAGAAGGTGGCGAAAAATAACGAATGTTGTATTACTGACGATCGTGTGTTTCCGTACGCCCGCCGAGTACTGTACGCAGAACAATCTAAATATTTGCCAGAATCGTTTAAGTCTGTTAATTATTGGAAGTGGAGTTTAGTGCCAGGAGATAGATAAACGATTTATATAGTTCGATAGCCAGAAAATATCTGGCGACATATTTTTATTTTTATATTATTTTTTCGGTCAAAAATAATACACCTGTTAGGTACTAGACAATAGAGTAAATCAGAAGAAAATTCGGAATAATAAAAAAACTCAACGTTGATAAGAAAATGATAAATAGAAACCATTAAATTCTAATTTCAAAAAATCCTCCATATTGTTATCCATTCAGATTTACGATTTTTTTTGTAAATATTTGTTAATTAAAACTCTCATTTGTCTTACACCCCACCTCACATATTATGCATCTTCAAACAAAACATCATCACAGACACAACCATCAAAAATTCAGTATCGAAAATCCCCATTACATTTGCTAACCCTCCGGCGGCGTATGCAGCTACGTTCTCGTAATCGACGGCCGGTCGGGGACGTATTGGGCCGTCGCTGAGACGCCGCTGGCTCTCTGTGTTTTTAAAGCTTTCTTCTCCCCCCTTCCCCCCTCACCACCACCCACTCCCCTCAACAATCGATGGACGGCGTCACGTTAGTGCAGCGCCCGATCAAGTGCATACGTGAGGACTTTCTTTGATGCGTCTTTGTGTGGACTCAGTAGGATGGGGTTAATTGTTTAGTTCTCTTTCTAATGTTGTATGTTTTGTGTGTAATGGTGGATGTTGCTGTAGGGTTTTTGTGTTAATGTTTTGTGTTGTTGTGTAAAAGAGGTTTTAGGTTTTGAAGAAAAACAATATTTTATGTTCTTTATTAGGAATAAGATTTTTTTCACTCAACTGAACGTGTGTCATGTATTTAATAATGCCTTCTGATAACATAAACAAGATTCGGCTTATCATACATATTTTATTTCATTTTACGGCTTTTGTAAGTAAGAAGTTATCACATCATTTTTACTTTGACAATTTATTCACATTTTACTTTCTTAACTAAAAATATCAAATCAACGAGCTTAGAAACTTTACAAGTCAATAATTTATCCAAACTAACATAAGTACTAAAAACGAATCAAACCCGAATTAAAAGTCGTGTCGTTTGGACCACCAGCAGCGAAGGGTTAAGGTCTTTGTGGAAATTGTTTACAGTAGCGACTTGAATTTCTTGCGAGTGCCGTCTGCGGCTGTGATGTGACAACTTGTCAGTAACAGAGTGCAGTGCCGTCATGTGAAATGCAGCTTATAAATACAACGCGAATGCTAGATACAGTTTTTGTGGTGGTAAATTAACGAGTAGTTAAGTATTCATTTGTGGGGGAAATGAGTTTTGGATGACAGAGTAAAAGATTTTTTTTGGGAAATCTCTGTTTGACATTTAAACTCGACTGCCGTACCCTGGGCAGTCAGACCGGACATTCAACCACTTTTCTGGCTGACTAATATATTTACCATGACAGCAACTTATTTCATACAAGGTTGAGAAGAAAAGCGGGTAAACGAGAATTTTACTCCAAGGAACCATTTTAATTTAAGTTACACTGCATGCAAAGATTGTTAAAATATTGCACAACACCAAACAATCGATACCCATTAATCGAATATTATACAAATCGTTTTATTTATATCGATATTTTCAGTAAATAATTCATTGGAGAGACAGACGTAATGTCAATAACCTGAATGAATATAGTCCTCATCAAACTGACGGAATTCTCGTAAATATTCAATTTTTCCGCTCTATAAAGAGCAAACTTTGTGCCTGATGCTCGCGTTTTATCATAATTATGAAAACGAATGATTGCTAAAAACAGCTCACTCATTTGATGTGACGTTTTTATAATCAAGTAGCTTTCAGTAGTGCACGGATTTGTATTATGGGGATTAATTTTATTATTATAATTGTGTATGGAGATAGGAGGATACTCAAGACACTGACTGGATCATACTCCTAATTAAAATGTCTGATCATAGTTGCAATTGAGCGCTTACTAAGCCATTAATTACTTACTAGTTACTACGGTCGTACTTCTTTCCAGGGGACAATTTCCGTATTTTTAAGAACGAAAATGATTAGAGTTTCTAATATCAGTCTCAATCTGTCATAAATACCTACATTTTTACAAGTTATTGACGTTGATTGTCACTGAGATGAGATTTCGAGTTGAATTTGAACGGTTTTCAAGTATATCATAATATACCTTCGGATTTGCTACTCCAGTCTAGATAAACAGTCTTTGTAGAAATATTTACTTTACCCTTTACCCTTTTTCCCAACAAAGCTCTAACAGAACCCATCAGCTGCGATGGCATCCAACGATCAATATCAGCACAACGAACTAAGACGGAGCTTGTCAGTAAAACAGCGCTGAACAATTCAGTCGCGTCTGTCAGTGAGACAGTGCTGAACACTGATGTGACGGCCAGTGTGGAACGAGTAACAAGAGAAGTAGCTGATTTAAAAAAAATATATGAATATTGAATAAAATAATAAAATTTTGAACATAATTGTGGTTGTTTGGGGAACAGCTATGGCCCGCTGTCAGCGTACCTACAACAGTTCACACGGATACGGTATCGAAGAAGGCATAATGGCTACTACAGAAGGACTACGGCAATTGAATGAAGATAGCTATGAGAAGAACACATACGTTGACAACGTGACATTTTTCAATAACGTAATAACATTCCTCCTTAACGTTACTAAAGTCAGGGCGAGGATTGCTTTGCATAGAATTGGTGACATGCCAAAGTGATAACATCATTTTCTACTATGGTTTAACAGAATTCAAAAGAATGAAACGATTCAGATAATCAAAAGATGGACGACAAACAAATAAACGGTTCTTAGAACTATCTAGAAAGACTCTCACAGCCGTCACCAACGTGACAGTGGCACTGACGTGATAACCGAGTCCTTGTGGCTTGGCGCAAGAAACGAGATAGTCACAATTGTAAAAGACTAATACTTCAAACTAAAGAAACTGATACTGAGATACTGTTGTAAGAACTATCTTGAAACAGTCTCAGATCTCACCGACGTGACACTAGCCCTGACGTGATAGCCCAGTCCTTGTGGCGTGGTGTAAGAGACGAGATTGTCACAGCTTGTGAAGGACTGATGCTTAAAACTAAATGAGCAGATAAGAAGTATCTTGGAACAGTTGAGTCGGTGTCCTTGTCGGGCGTGACAGTTTTGTTCTGACGTGATACCACTGACTGGATGTTGAGTGGTGCAAGTGGCAAAAAAAATACAGAATTTTGTACCAATGCGTAAAGGGGAGGTAACAACATTAAGATGATTTGGTACTGGTTGGAAAGACAGAGAAAGAAATCGTAATTTTAGTTTGATGCCAGTAAACATTAGAGTAGGTAAATCACAAAAGTTTAAAGAGAAAGCATACACTAGGTGTACGAGATAATCCAAGATTAAAGACAATTGGCATAACCGCAGCCGTGTAGGAAAATGTTAAGCGGTGATTTGGGCTGCCTAGCCCCACAAATCTCTGACACCCATTACTTGGGCCACGAAAGCAAGTCTGGAGTGAAATTTCCAGCGGAGGCGAGTAAACTTGGGGACGTGGCTGCGACAGGGATGCTCGCGTCATCTCGATGCAAGTTGATAATGCAAGCGTGTGCCCGACGGTTGTTTTAACTTCAGGCGCTGAAACTATCAACTGCCGAGCGATGATTTCTTGGAACAGGCTTTGATGGCACGTCTCTATTTTCTTGGCTCGATGTTGAAGCTGACAGTTGAAGAAGAGTTTGTGTGCGATCGGTGCTGATATTTTTACTGAAGATGCAGCTGTCAGATGTGGACTTGGAACTGGTTTTAATTGATGTGGGAGGTGGGACAGGTCTACCACTCGAAGTATGCAGAATTGTTTTACATGTGTCGCATATTTTCATCTAGTATGACACACACCTGGTATATGCCATTCAACACTGATTCTCTTCTATTTATTTTGGCTTCAAATGCTGTGTCCAAAGGACGTAACGTTCGAAAAAACTTATGTATTTCTCAGTCAGATTTACACGTATCCATGTTTCTAATTTTTAACGACATAAAACTCTATAAATCCTGACCTACAACGACATTAAAACTGTACCATGAGAACATAACACGGCGCAATATCCCGAGGATGGCATTGTAAACCCGTCCATCCACCGTTCTTCAGAGGACGGGCTAGAGTACACCCGTGACAGTCATTTAAGACAGTGACGTGACACCCCCACCACCTCGCTCTGCGCCCCCCACCCGTTTCTCCCGCCAGATGGATTGATATTGCTGCACCGAGCAGACGTAAGAAGCGATAGCATACGGGAAATAAAAAATATAAAGTACTGTTATAGTTTTGAATTAAATGGGGAATTATGTTTGTGCGCTTCGGAATGGGGCCATATTTCTCTTTGTTTTCGGTTTGTATTGTTTGTTTGTACATGTGTTTGTTGTGCTTCTGAATAAAATGCATTTCTTATTGAGTAATTGGTAATCACGTTCAATGGCAGGCTTTAAAATCAAACCTTTGACGAGCTCCTTGAATTATATTGTGGTGTTCCTGAACGCTGGACGTGCACAAATGTCAATGCAGACAAAGGATAATGAAATAAAAAATATTTCTCCCAGACTATTTATTTTTATTCATCTTTACAGCTTATTTAAATTTTCATTCGAAACTAATCTTGCAACTTTAACTTCACATCGCATACCATGTAAAGGTTTCTATAGTTTATAGACTCTGATTTCACATGCCTCAAACCAATTATGTAGTTCAACGAACTAGAAAAACTACTGCACATATTTTGTAATTACATTTACCAACACAATAATAAAACCGCATCAAAAACTGCAGAGCACGCGCCATTAGACAGCTAAAAACATTTCTATTTCGCTACACTTCAAGTTGAAAAGTACGGCGATGGACGCAAACGAGACGCCGGGCCGCCGTGATGGCGATCCTGAGACAGTGACGTGACACGGAGAGCCACCGCCCCCTTCCACCCGTCACCCACCACCCCGGGGGTGCATATTGACCCACCCCGGATAATAAGGGGGTTATGCACTGAGGAGCGCACAAGTCGAGGCATCTTTTGTACGAATGTATGTTTTTAGAAATATAACTATGTACTATTAATTTTCTATTGGAGAGTTTAGCGACTTCTGTTATGAAGCGAAATATTGAAGAAAGGTTTTCGATTCATTACCGAACGTTTTGGAGATTACGTACGTTGGAGTTTGAGTTTTCTACTTGATTGAAGTCAAGTGGAAAATTTGGAGGGAAAGATTTTTGATTATGAAGTTTGATTAAAAGATATTATGCTAGAAGTGTCTCAACTTATTACATATTTTATCGTTCTCTTTTTCAATCTCATTTACTTCAGTGAGACTTTCTAATCAACCTTTTAGTTCTGAAAACGTATTCGTATCTTGACAAGAACTCCTCATTTAAGCACTGATTACTTGTAATCCGATTGCGTGTCAAAAATGTAAGAAGCACATTAACCAAAACATTAACAAATACAATTATTTTCATCACGTCACTCAGGAAATCTAAATCAAATGAAAGTGAGTGGACGCCATGACACGGCGACAAGGACAAGCCGTCATTTGCACAAAATTAAATACCCCTCAAAGACGGACGGGGCGTCCGTCCACCCCTCGTCGGGGGCACAGATGGATGGATATCGCCCCACGATGCAGGTGGGCACATCTCGGCACAACGATTTATAAAGTAGTGTCTTATGCTGACCGTACTTCGTTTTATGTTTTAAAATTGTACTTGGTAGTGGACATGATTAAAATGGGTGTGTTTTGTAGAAAATAAGTAATGAGAGCTATACGTTTCTTTTCCATTTGTAATTAGGGTAAGCATGTATATTATGGTTCTGTTAAAACTTGAAATTGGGTTATTCTAAAATATTTTAATAAGTCTGGTAGTTGCAGTTTACAGCGACTACCATTAAGAAAGTTTATTTTCATCATACTATCATGCACTATGGGAATCTATAACTAACCAAAGGAATTAAAATAGTATGCTATAAAAAAAACTAACAATTCAATTACACACTCGGACTTCAAAATTTAATGATCAAATAAACCACAACACAGATCATCTCTACTGCAAAAATCATGCCAATCTAATTGAATATTGAATGACCTATCGTTCCTTCTCCCTTTATTACCTCTGATCAAGCATAATGAAATGCATCCAAATGAAAATTTAATTCCAACAGAAACAATAAGCTCGACCCTCGGTTACAAACAAAAAACACCAAAATGAATAGTCAAAAGTCGGAAAAAACAACATCCCTCTCTTACACGCCATAAAAACGCGACAAAGACACATGTCCCCCCTTATTATCTTCAATTAAGAAACTCCGATAATGTAGTGTGACATACGGATGAAATGTCCAAACAACGTAGACCTGCCAACACGTAACACAACTTCACAATTAGGGCTCAAGTTGAAAAAGTCTTTTGCATAAAAAAAATTACGCTTCCCTTTATTTTCTCCAATTTCAACCCTATTCCGCCGTAATAAAAGTTGTAGCGGCGGCAACAGGAAAGTTGCTGCTTCGTTGCCCGTGAGTGATGGCCGGTGGACGGTGAGTGATGGGCCCCTGTAACACGTGATTAGTGGATACTGCTCGCTCC
This sequence comes from Brachylomia viminalis, assembly GCA_937001585.2. Lineage (NCBI taxonomy): Eukaryota > Metazoa > Arthropoda > Insecta > Lepidoptera > Noctuidae > Brachylomia > Brachylomia viminalis. The sequence continues at coordinate 25,327,975 of OW443304.2, forward strand.
CGTAATCTGGGATAATGAGTCGTGATGGTAATCATTCTGTGGTCATGGACTGAATGACAGATGTCATTATTTGTCTTTTTTCGCAGACATAATATAGAGTAGGTAATTAAGCAACTGTTTTTCACGTGGGCATTTCGTTGGGAATAAATGGAACAAGATAAACCAATGCCTTAGCATGTCATGAGCACTTTATGTAGGCGTCCATTGATTGATTACTTAGTACTGTGTCCGGCGCGCGGCGTCCGATGCACAGAAGGCGGGATGGGCACTGAGAAAGTGTGCAATACTAGCCGTGTATACGGAAGTCTATCAAAACAAACTTCTAAGGGGCGGTAGAACATTCGATTTTGATGAAGATTGCGTTTCATGAATAGAAAAACTTTTTCAGAGGGTTCCTGAATGTGGTCTGATTTTCACGGGGTTCATTACAAAATTGATAATATTATAACTCGATAAGTTGACAGGACAGTCAGGGCATGTTCGCACATGGCAGTCAGCTGTAAACTTAAACTTCGTAACAGGGTTATATTTTTTCTACAACATAAAGTCACTCGCGTAAAGCTCGTGATGACACGATAGAAGAATATAATTTTCACCACAAAATTGAAAATACATTCATAAACAAAATCAATACAATTTCAAAACTGTAAACACACGTCCCTTCCGAACCAGCTAAAACTTCACTCGAACGAGTCAATAAATAGGATTTGATCACAAAGCTGTCAGTTGCAAATATTATAGACACTCCACCGGAAGCGAGTCTCAGCTGTCAGTGTCATGCGATTGTGTCACATCCTGTCGCGACAGGCGATTTGACGACGACGTGTGTCGCTCGGTTTTTAAATCAGGAATGTGTTGTGTGAGCAGGGTTGGTGGGGATGGTTTTGAATGTCGAACAGGGTTAACTTATGTCTTGTCTTTGGGTGATATTTGATAAAAGATAGAATGAACACCAGAGACTTTCATAGACGGAATAATTATACAGCCTTGACTTGGGTTGTAAAGCTGTTTTGTTGCAAATGTGAGCGCCATCATTAGTTTCATAGAACAATCTTCTATCTATCCTAGATGGCATCTCCTACACTTACATTAAAGAAACTAACAGGGCTACAAACTTACAACTGTTTTGGTATGTTTAAATCTTGATACAGAATTGATCGCAGAATTCAATTCAAATTCCATTCATTATCGAGTCAAAAATTTGGTCATTCATTGAATTAGAAACAATACTTTATAATCATCACTATTGACTATAATCTCTACAAAACCATCCTGAAATTAATATTACCCTCGATATGGCTCGCAACCGATAGGATCTGCCGATACCGTAACGCCGTGAGCTACGTTACTGGCACATGCGTCCGGGGCGGGGCGGGACGGGCCGGGACGAATCGTACACGGTTCACCTGTCCTAATATATTTCAGTGTGTTGTTGCCTTTAGATATATCTTTCGGGTTTACCGCCACGCTTACATCAGGCTGCAGAATGCAGATGTTTGATGCAGAACTCTGGTTTCTTCATAGACTGCGATAAACACAAGTCCCTTTATTAATAAACCCAAGTTACCGTGTTATCATCAGTTCAGCCGTTTTTCGAGGTTGAAGCTTGGCATACCTACCTAACTTTACTTCGGGTTTATTATTAAGAAAAGAATATACCATGCTTGACTTACAGAGTGGTGGTCAAGATAAAGTTAGTTAGAAAACCGGGATGATCTTACAAAAAGCATCCTGGCCTCCCATACATTACAGAGTTTTTAGCTGAAAGAAAACCTATGCTGTGAATATGTAAATTAAATGGAAATTCTAACTGTTTAGCTATTGGAACTCGCCAAAATGTACTATAAACCCGAAAATGGATGGGTCCATTGGCGAGTTCAAGTATAAGAAGGTCAAAACCCAAACTTGGGACTTCACCCTCAACCATCGCACACTCCAACAATGATTTCATCATGAAAACATACAACACTGACATACTTTTATCTCGGCGAACATAAAAAACACAACCACTTTTTACCCCTCTCCTTCAAATCAAGTCCCCCTCTTTTTGTCACAAGGTGGCTACCATTAATTTTTTTTGTCCCAGTGCAATTCTTTTTTTTTTCTTTTAAAACAAAAACCTACCTTCATTTGCTCCAGCACGCAAGCTTTACATATCAACGTGTTGTCCCTGAGTTTTTTTTTCCACAATGTTTGTAGACGGTCGACGGGTTAAGATTACTTGGGAGGTAATGAAAGGATGTAGGAAATAGGATAGTGGTTCTGTAATGAGATAAATAGAGTTATTAGTGGATGGAGGTTTTAATTAGAAAGTGTGTATGGTACGGATAGTAGAGTGTCCAAGTGGAAAGCCACGGGTTGTGAGTTCACATGTGACACGTTTTAGATGAACTTATTGTAACAAGCATTTTAGCTTAATTGAATATTAAACAACATTCCTGTAGGACCCTGAACCGATGGCGGGTTCGAAACCTGACAAGTTCTAATATTGTACATTTCTAATTGTAGGTTTCTAATGATCAAAATCACTGATTCACTTTAAAAAAAACTTGCCTAGACTGAAACTGAGTAACGCAGAAAGTACGCATGATTGTCAATACTCACTGTCGTGGCTTGTCTATTAAAGAGGCTTATGCAGAGTCACAGTAGATAGTCAATCTCATTATGAATTCCGTAAAGAAATTATACTGCATACGAGATAAATACTCGCAAAGTACTAGCATAATAATTAACCCAAACACACACTCATTAGCTTTCTTTGTTCATGCTATAAAGGCGTGTGCACAAAAGCGAACGGATAATATTTTTTGGGCTGAGTGCATACATGATCACATCGCGCCTTTAAAATCGCCAGCTGACGTCCGCAGACTTGCTCCGCCACAAAGTGGTGTAGGTATAGTGGAAAGCGGGTGCGACAGCGATTTAAAAGAGGAGAGATTTTGAAATTATTTGATAAACGTTCTTGAGTAAAGTTTAAGTTACCATTGTGTTCCCTCGTCTCCATTTAATGAATAGCATAATCAAAAGTTAGGATGACTTAAGTAGGTGGGTAAATAAATGATCAAATGTTGTAACAACGTCAATAAGAGCACTATCCGTTAAATGACATAAAATTGGTGAAATTGACCACACGTCAAGACAATGTTATCATCTGAATATTCTATTTTTCTCATTCGACTTAAGTGTTCTTTTTCAAGAAACAATTACAAATGAATAGGCTTTTTTCCCAAACCGCTATCGCTACCTCCCATCACACACGCACCATCCTTAATTTAGCAACACATAAGCAATTTCCCGCTAGCGAAATAAGCGAATTAAAATCGCCTCAAAGCAACTGCTAGCAAAGAAACGCCTGCATACGTCGAGGGGTTTATTTTTAGCTATTTACCCCTCGGGGGGTGACTGACGAACGGTCAGCCTTTGAACGCGTTGTTTAGAGTTGAAATTTTTAATTTTAAAGTAGTCTTTAGAGTACCTGCACCTAGTTGGACTGTGGGGGTGAGTTTTTTCAGATGTGTAGTCGCTTTTGCTTTTTGTTTTTCTGCTTTATACTTAGTTGTGACGTTTGTTGGAATTACAGTAGGAATGTGATTGTTTCCATGAACTGTGTAAAAAGTTTATTTTTTATTAAGTTAGTGACAAAACTGGCAGACACCAACATCATGTTAAGCGGTAAACCTTTAAGTATTGAATGCACCAACCAACTCTGCCTATCACAGTCCACTACTGGACATATTCGCGTCCACTTAGACATCCTGCATATCATTGCATCCAGAAAATTGAAGTTTCTCAAGTCATGTGAGTGTCATTTTATCGGACATTAAATCACTCAAGTTAGTTATTTTAACGAAAAATTCTATCAACCGTAACATTATCATATCATTAATTAGAGCATCCGTTATTACGATTCAAGAAATCTTATTGGACGAGATGTTTCACATAATCATTCTTTAATTACCTAATTATGTAAGCAAGATGCTGTAATAACAGGGAATAAGTGTACACAAGATATTTGTTTTGCAATAAGATGTAGATTATTAAAAACGGCATTAATTATGTACCTACATCTTTAAGAAGTTTGATCAATCAAACTTAAAACCTTCTATTTTCATTTGTTTTTAATAAATGTTTCCCTTCGTGATAGGTTATTTATTAGTGAGTGCTGTTTGCGTCAGTTATTTGTAGCACGAAGTTCTTTCGTATAGCGCCATGCTGCTTGCGTAATTCTTCAAGGGGAGTATATAGCATGATAAATGATTTTATTTCTGTAAGTAGGTTTGTACAGACACTTTTACACGTCAATCATATTTTATGAACTAGATGAGGTTTCCTATCTGACTAATCTGAGAAGAAAGGCCGAAACTAACTCAGAGGTCACAGTTTCTTTTTAAGTCCAGACAACGAAGGCATGGAAGGCATTCACTAACAATTTTCCCACTAAACTCAGACAGGGCTCTAAAATTATATGAATTCAAAATCATTCCGCTACCCACTTAGCCTTCATTTGAACTCCTTTGAATTCGGACTGTTTTACAATCCCTAATAAAATTCGTACAGTCCACAACAAAAGTACATTGTAAAAAGACGAGCAGCTCATTAAGTACAATCGTTAATTGCGCAGTCAAATCGAACGTTACCTAACTTCATTACATTCTTCCGTTAATACGACATCGGACGGCGCCGTGCGGGGCCGTCCGGCGAGTTATGCAATGAGCACTCTCCCATTCCGATCACGTGCGAAACGGACCGGGGGCTGCTAATTAAAAATCGAAGGATTTTTGTTACTAACTGTACTTGTTAGGTATCGGGAGAAGTATCGATAGACTCGAGTTTTTTGTCGATGAAATCTTGCGATAAATTGCGTATAGATATGGCGCGGCCCTAAAACGGAAGCGTGTCCGGGTTTTGTGAACGGTAGCATATAGATAACTGAAGCCTTGGGTGGAATAGGTTCTTGTTATTTTGGAGATTTCTGTCGACAGATATGAATTTTTCGAGTTTGATGACGTTTGCTGATATTGGGCGAAGATGTTTAAGATACGCTCTTCTTTTATTTTTCAAGAAAGTTTTTCCAACGCTGGTTCTCCCCGTATAGGGATCGGAAACTCAGCCTTTCATGTGGAAACTGCCGTAGTGTTATTGTAGGAAACATGTACACTGATGACATCATATACTGTAGACAAGACCCTTAGTAGGTACCACCGATAGAATCAAAACCGCTTTAGCTCATGAATAACACCCAACGCTGTATTGAAGTGACGGTCGTTTTCAATCGACCTTTGAACCTGAACCTACAATTATTAGAGTAAAGTACCTATAGTTGATTAAATTAAACTTTATCCAGAAATAGTATTTAAACGAGTTTCTTCAGCATTTTCCCGAATGCCGCAGTATCACAATGTTACTTACTCGACTTTTCTACTTCGCAGGTCAACACAGAAATTCTGCCCAATTTAAAACAAAAAACGGCACATTGCTGAAGCACCTTCGCGAAAAAATATAAATAAAATATATACTCAAGTCAACGTCCTACATACAACAACTTGTACGTATTTCTTTACTATTACAGGGACACCCCCCCTCCCCCGCGCCTCCCACCTTACACTCCGGATCTCATGCTTACAAACTGTCGCATTACCGGTCTATCCTTGCCGACAATACCCTAACATTCCTCCTCAAAACTCAACTCTATCACGTCGCAATAAGAACTACGTGTCGCGAAAATGTGACTACGGAACGCAAACGAGAAAACTTGTCAATGCAAATTGAACTATATATTCAGAAGCGAAGGTTGAAGTTTGCCTGTAGTGCACTCGGTATGGTAATGATAATTCTAAGCAAATGCCATAAGGAAATAAGCTGAGTGGTTCCTTTTGGAATTGTTTACTTGAGAAGATTTCGTTTGGGTAAACAAAAGGTGGACGATGACCATAGGGTGGTGACACACCAGCGGAGGCTTTAGTGGTCACATTACATTACAGACAATTGATGGAAGACAGATGGTTAATGTATAGACAGCTCACAGTATTACCATGCGCTCCAGTACCAAGTGAATTGGAAAAATTCCTTCTTATAGAGTATTTCTTCTAAGTGAAAAGTTTACAAATTCATATGAATCCAAATAATCCTAGCCAAGTTGATAGAAGTTAATCTGTCATATAAGCCCACTATAATGAACTACTTTTCTGTTAATTCATTCAGTCAGCTGGTCGGCATCAGCTTAATCCTTCGCCTACTGCTGAACAAGGGCCTTCACAAAAATCGCTGTTTTCAATGACATCATGTCAAAACCACAATGCAGGGCAATCAAATTCGTAACCATACCAACATCTATCCTCTTCATTTCTACCCAAAGGTGGCCTGTACGCCTTCAACAGCAACAGTAATTAATAATAATAAAGACGTCTTTAACATGAATATCAAACGACAAGTTACACCTCCAATACAATGTGAACACAGCAATATTCAGTTACGATAATCTATTTACACTTCACTGCTACCGTAACTGCAAAAAGCACGAGCTACTGGAGCAAGATACGATTCCAAAAGTGTCAATATTTACAAGGTTATCAACACAAACTATCGAATAAAGAAACCGATGGCAATCATTGTAATCGGCCGGTTACAAGACAATGCACTACCACAATAGAGGGCCATTCTGAAAGCGCTCAGTACTAGCGACCAATCGCGTTGAGTGAAAACTGCCATAAACGGCGCTGAATAGCCCTGCCAGATCAGTGAGGAGACGCGGAAGTAGGTAGAAAGGTTTTGCATCAGTGAGGTTTTGAAATGGCTACTGAATTGTAAAGTCGGTAGTCGGTACGTTTGTTATGGATGTGCTAGGAGCTGTAACTGGTTTCAAAGGGATATATTATAATATGGTTATGTGTTTAAGTTGTAGTAGAAAGTAAAGATACCATATACAAAATTCATATATAGCCATTTATGAAAAGTTAACTTGTCGTAGATTCCCATTTCGAACTAACATGAAACTTAATGAAAAATATTTATGAAAACAATACCTTTTTACAATTTATTTTAATCCCCATTAAAGTAATTCAAATAGCAATCTCCAAACTAATTCAATAAACAATCCAGCCATAACAGAGAAACAGGACAAACATCAAAATTTAAAATCGCTTTCACAGAAATTGAGGATAAGAGAAACAGTACAATGTGGCTATTAGCAGTAACTTATTATAGACAATTTCCTACGTTGGTACGCGACCAATCGGCCTGAGTGAGAACCGCTATAAACGGAAACAGTTAAGGAACGGAATTATGGAATAAGGGACACTTTGGACCGTGGCGTCCCTGGATTGGGACGGTGACATCAGAACCTTCTGTTAGTGTGCCGAATAATCTAGGAGTTACATAAAATTCTGCGTTAGTAAAGGTTAGTTTTAGATCAAGAAAGAAATCCTTAAGAAACAAATCTGAACATTTAATAAACCTCGTCAAGCTTTTCAAATGGATTAGTGGGAGATGTAGAATCTTTTGGCATTTACTCACAATTTGCTAAAACGATATCCATATCACATATCTAGATGTGTACTCTAAGACCTCATCTTTAATTTCATCAATTATAGTCTAATCAACAACGGTCTCCTCTTCAATATCATTAGCTTTAACAAGTCACTTAATTGCATAAACACTAACAAATTCCGACTAATGTCTATCAATTCCTTATTCTAAAACAATACAATCTCAACATTTCCTGATCTGCATTACTATTATTACAATACAGTTCTAAAACCCGTCCTACTTCACCTTTACCATCCTTTAATTGGTACTAGCCTAGCTAATGTTGCTAGGTAAAATACTGCCGTCCCGTCTGCTAGTGCGTTGTTTATTCTATGGCCTCTTTAGGAATTTACGTTCTATTGTGTTCGGGCGATGTTTTAGGTATCGGGAAGGTCAATGACTTTGATGCACTACTTATCTTTGTATTGAGTTTTAGTTTTGCGTTTCGGTTAAGGTTAGGACGATCGAGTTTGGTTTAATTGGTTATTCTAAAACAATGATTTGATTCGTAGATTCGGTCTACCACGTCAAAAGATGGCCGCGATTCTGTTTCGTCTTGACACCTCTGACACACACAATGACGCAGAGACTTCACTTGATTGTCATGGAAACGCCATTTTTAAGAGTGTAAGCTCACTCTTCTCAGTATGGAATCTTTTTCACGTAATGTAGTACGGTGAGGGCAAATCAAACGATTTAAATATTTGGCCTGAAAGCATTGTGATGACTAGACGAAGGTTTATATTCTCTTGAAGCCAAATCATAGGGCATATTATAGGCCATCAATTAAGTCTCAACTTTTTGACGGTTAAAATGGAAAATAATTAATTAATAAGTTAGTTATCAATGGCTATTTATTTAGTGTGCATATTGAATTTTTCTATTAACGTTGACGATTATAAAATACAAGTAGCTTTACTTAGAGGAGGATGATTTCTGTAAACCATCCGATTAAGGTTTCATGTCGAAGGGAAAAGTAGTTTTTCCATAAGTTTTCTTAACGAAACTTTCACAATATCATTGGTTATACCATTCTAGTAATACTCGTACCTAGAACTCGTTGTTTCAATTAGGTTCTCATATTCTTTACAAATACTTGTAACTTGATATTTTCTTCTTCATTTCTGTCTTTCTAAGCTGCAATTTGCTTTTAGAACTGGGTTATAACAGCAAACTAACTTTACTACGAGGTTTATTCACGTTAGGTTATAATGTATGTACATAATTAAACATCTCGAACTTTCCACAATAATTAAATCGATACCTACCAATTTCAAAATTATCATGTAGTTCTTATTCAGAATCGATTAAAAGAAAATTCTTGAATCGATATTATGGTGGACAAAATATAAATAGAGAGGGGGTATCTTTAATCTACAAGACGTTAATGGACAGACAGACATGGAGGCCGTTGGCTATAAAGATATCAATCAAGCTGAAGTTAGGGACATTTTGTTGTTATTTCAAATGGTCTCGTACCATTAAATTAGCATCGGAATGGTACCGGCGCATTCCCATAAGATCACGGCAGCAGAATACTGTGTGTGGTACACGGCAGAAACGTTTCCAATTAGATTTGAAGTTGAATTAACTTAACTGTCCGTTAACGTGACCATATTTTTTTTTTTTTAATAAGCTTTGCACCACACTAGGAATTTCTCCTGTACCGTGGGTGCGATGCGTTGTAGACCCTTTGCTTTATTAATATGTGTAGATACCGACTTTGTGCCTGGAATACCAATCTGTGGTGTTTATCGAAATTCCGGGTTACGAGACAAAGCATTGTTTCTTAGTCACAATTAAGGGCAAGTGATTATTTTATGGCAAAAGACAAAAAACATTTTTACTACCGTTGAAATATTTTCTCGAGTCTATACTTATTGGATGTAAAGAGATACTGCAAAACGTCTAAACACGCACGTTTGTAAAAAAAAATATTCCAATCCACCGACTTTTAAATCGCTCCCTCTTGTAACTCGCTCCGCGCCTCTCAATGACCTCTCTCTAAATGCACTGAGAGCGGAGTACAGATTACTTCTAACGCATACTACCCGTTAAGGAAAGCTACCGCACACTGCAAGCTTATATAGGAATCAATCGATTGACAGCTGATGCCACTGTCCTATTGGTTGTAATTAGCAAATCGACGGCGAACTACTAATATCGAAGGCGAACTACCAATATCTTGTATATATTTGAAGAAAATTTCAACACAATAACATAGTAGTCATTTCTACTCACAGTTCGGGTATTCGCAACCAAATTAGCGTCTCATAATTTAGGAGGTAGGATTTCTATTGGTGTCTAATGGGAAACATAGTCAAATATCTAGTTAGGTTTCGCCAGTACATGTGAAGTAGCATTTTACGTCCGTTGGCATCATAAGCTAATAATAAAAAAAAAATGGTAGTCCGGAGGTACCGGCAGCTCTTCGTGGAAATAGTGATATAATCCTGCAAATGAGTAGGACACCCATTTAATTTTTTCCCATGGAACTAGGTAGAAGTCAGTTAGCATATGCTTACTAGTATAGGTACGTAATACGACTATGAGGAGTTTATAGTCATAATGTTTAGTATTAAAAGCTTTCTCGTGCTTATTGAAAACATACGCATTCTATGAAGTAGAAAAATAAGATAATAATATGCGACAATTAGTGTGAATGTCAGAATCGATGGGTAACTTCGAAGTCCACCAGCGTGCTCTCACAGTGGGGTTTCTTTTGTGGGACAGCGATGATATTCACTTTGGTAGAAAACGAATAATCGCTGTCGATATCAAACTGGACTTTAGGGTGATTCATGACCTATGAATGATGATGACCTATGAATCGCAGCTCAATTGGCTAAGAATCGAATCAAATGTAGCAAAATTTAATTCCGAAAGACCATCAGATAGTTGTCCGGTGCCTTTGAAGGTATTATGATGAGATTTAAGACTGAAAACAACACAGGAGGAAAGCCGACTAAAGAGTAAAGCAAACGTTTTGGATAGCCACGGACATGCACATTGTTTGAGATCTGCAGAAAAAGGCTTAGAACATTATCTATTACAATAATTTAAACTCAAGAATATAGTAATACATGACTTGTTACCTACCTACTTATACTTTCTATAAATCTCTTTCGAAAGTAAATTACACCCCGACATTATAATTTCAATCAAAAGCAATACCGATGACATGATTCATACAGACACGAAGCCCATAACTTGTGCACTAAACGACTTCGACTTCCATCAATATAAGTAGCTACCACTAGACGAACTACAAAACTAATTACAAGGAAAATTAAAATGATTCACGAATATAACGACTTGTGCACGGCTTATTGCAGGGGCTCTCAACTTTAAAGGAATGGGGTCGGTTGTACAAAAGTTTAGATGTCATGTTTGCAACTTGACATTTAGGTTCTTCAGACACTTTTATAATTCGTAGGTCGTGGGACTCTAGGTTAAGCATCGTTTGCATGTAAAGGGTATATCATTTGTATTGGCTATTGCAGTTTTGATTTTTAAACAGAAAATATTTTCTGAAAAGAACATAATTTCTATCCGTCGCTTGTCCTAGCTAAAGAGACATTTGAAGTAGGGGTCATAAGTCACCAGCTCTCTTCGGCTAGTAAACACAACTTCACCTGTAGATAAACAGAAACTCTTTTGACACTAGTAGGTAACATACACTGCAACTGGTTGGTGCGTGAACCAAAAAGAAACAAAAAGGTTGACTACCGCTGGTACCTATACAGGGTGGGGTCGTCGGTCCCCATAAATCGTACAGACATACAGAAATGATATTTTGTTATTTAAAGGCGCTAGTTAATTTCACATTGGACTATAAATCACTCTTTTAATGGGTATCTGTTGAAAAAATGACTCCAGCGTTCTTACTATTTTGTTACTTAATGAGATTTTTTTTCTTTAAATGGAGATATCATCAGGTTTTCTAAGTTGAGGGATAGCAAAAAATGCCTGAAGTTTGGAACAGTGATCATTGTTAAGGGCTACTGGGTGTCATGACAAGAAACAGCATAATTATACAATTTCAGTGTCACTATCTCAAGCAACAAGCCCGGCTGTTTGGCTTAAAGTTTCAGTTCTCTTTTCTTTGCTTCTTGTTTCGAATCCAAATAAATGATTACTAAAATTACGTATGTTGCCTCGCTAAAGGTGGGTTAGCAACAAAAGCTTTCTTGTCAACGTCAACAATATCGAACAGTTTTCTTCTGCTACTGCTAGCTCGAACTTAACTTATTTCTCGTCATAATATTCATCAATGCGTAAAAAGTACGCTTCCCTGGTGCGCAGGGTGTGGGGCGGCTAAAGCATGGTTGCGAGTCACCTGGACTATCTATACGTGGGTCATTGTTGTGCCGTCTCTCATAAGATGTCGCAACGGTGACCAACCGTTATTCCTTGTTTTCGTTTAGTGTCTGTGCTTACTTACTAACATAAGTAGTCGTAAGTTTTACTAACAATCTTGTTGAATCCTGGTTACTCTAATAAAGAAAATTCTATTCTATTCTATATTCCATGTTATAGTAGGTATTCCATCGTAGCAGGTGGCGTGCTGTAGGTTCTGCCTACCCCATGTGAATAAGGAGTGAGTTTATGTATGTGCGTGTGTATCCTATGTTGTCCTAATTTATTTACATAACATCATCATGTACCTCTCTCTGTCATTACTTCTTTGCTTTTTCTAACATACTCGTATGTCCATGACCTACGCTGTACCATTTTCCTCTTTAAACTCATAAACTTGGTTATCTCCTACAGTATGAACTATAAATCTTCGATGTGCAGGTAAAACAGTAAATGACTTTGTATCAAGCGTGTCATGGTTTTCAGTTTTATGGGTGAAGTGGAGGTTAATGTGGTTCCCGCTGCAGTTTTGTAGGTTTATGGGTTTTTAGGAGAGCTGCTCAGTTGATTGGAATGTTTGTGTTTTTAACATAATCTGACAGAAAGCTCTGGTTTTCCCCCAAATTGTGAAGCTGTCAAAGTAATTGATGTAGAATAGTGTAGAGTAAGATTAATAATTTAATATAAGTAAGATTTATGCTATAGAAAGTGCTGTTAGAGTCTGATTTATCCATGCAAAGTTGATCATAGGTATTTTCAACATACGTATATATTTCTCGTTACAAAGTTGAACCATTTTTGACCACACTTTTATGTGTCAATATTTTGTTGGTCAATATTTTAAAACTAGATGGCGCCGGCATTTCCTAGCCGACTGATCCCTGAGAAAAAATGCCGAAACAAACTCAGGGAACTCTTTTAAGGTCCAAACATTATATTATTAGGATTTTATGTGAGTCTAACAATGCAGGGCTATGTCAGGAAAGGCCTTTTGAAGAAAGAGCTATTGCCGCTTTAAGTTGACCTGTCCCAACAGACGGCATGCATGAACCAGTCATCGTGTAGCTCGTGTAGCTATTTTAAAAATAACAGTATTAATTCTAAAACACTTACCTAGTTTAAAACGGTTGGTTGCTTGGAGTAGCTTAATTAAGCCTTTTCGCCACCTAAGTAATATTTAACTGTACGTTATGATTATGAAACTGTAATGGTGCAAATGATTTTAAAGTTTTATACTCAAGGCTCCTTCTTCTAGTATTCCTTCCACAAACAACAATGTCCTCTAAATTTCTAATAAAAAGAAATCTAAAACTTGACTTGAAACAACAGAACATATTTCTAAATATAACCCTAAATCTTGTGCTGTTCCCATACATTCCAAGAGCACAAACCCCGAGGCCGTCAGTCCGTCTGTGTGCAGCGTAACTCAGGAACTGGCCTTGTTTTATCTAGATCTGCCATCGCCTGACGCGCAATAGCGCAATGAAAGATTGGAGATACAAAGATCCACTTTCAATATAAATCTTCTAGTATCAGTAGTATGTCAGTTTTGCTTGATATATCGTGATGAAGGTTTGGGGTTTTGTTTTGGTGTGGAGTTTCATCCGGCTGTTTCTTTAGAGAGGAACTTGATATGTCTGGGCTTGATAATAGTTGTTTTGAGAAGAGTGGGATTACTGCTATTGTTATAGCTTTGTAGCGGTATCTACATCGCCACATGCGAGCTGCGCGTCATACTGACGTCACGCAAATCCTGCATCGCGCAAGCAGAGTTTACCGCGCGACTAGCATATATACAACTTCCCGACATCAATTGTCGGGCAGTTGCCCACCAGACACGATACCCGTCTGGTCGGAGGATCCTCCCTTTTCTATGGAGGTATGAGTGAACTTTACACCCTGTTCCTCGTACCTCTATGGTATAAAACAAAATCGTGCAGCTTTGAGAGCGGCCCAAATATTTGACGACCTAATCACAATGAAGGTTTTGGCATGTCTTGCATTCCTACGTTACCTTATGTCGATTAAGTGACAACGAATTAAGTATTAGGTATTATAAAATATTAATTAATAAAATATTATATTTTTCGTAAGATCTGCATACAGATCGTTCCAAGACCTCGCATGAACTAATTTGCCAAAAAAATACACATTTTTAACAACCATTACCAAACCCACCATTTTCTAAGCCAACTTTACAACACAGCTGTCACTGCTCTACCGACTGGATCAGTGCAAGCAAACAAAAACATCTATAACTTCTAAGTCATTTTATACGTTGCCTTACCAATAAAATTTAACTCGCAACTATCGTAAATCGCCAACTGATTAATACGTTGACATACGTATAAAATACTTGGTTTAATCAAAACAAAAGAATTTGTTCATCAGTAGGTACTATAAATTGGAGGTGGAATAGTCGCAAATCACAGAGTTTTCCGACTAGCGCACTGATAGGAGTCGGCAACGTGTGGCTGTTTTAAAAAGGATAACTTTAAAAAGAAGAGTTGTATCACTTGCCGCTTGAGTAGGCCTAATCAAAAGTAGCTGTCAAGTCTTGTGTTAGCTGTTGACTAAAATACTTAAAGTCATTCAAGTAAGACAGCGGGAAATGAAAAATTCAAGACATGTTTGTACTTAATTTAGCGCAGGTAATTAAAAATATAGATGACATGGATATTTTCAATGCAGTCTATCCAATTAAGTCAGAATTTAAAGTAAATACCAATGAGATTTAGTGCTTATAAGTCGAATCGTGACAATATGTCAGGGCCAACTTTACTTCAGCAGCATGAGCTCAAGTTAATTAAATTTTAAACGAGAAACCAAACCGTTTAAAGCTTAACCATCAATCCAGTTATCTTAAATCATTCAGCTTCTAATTAGAAAATAATTAAACACGAAAACAAAAAGAATCTTATTAAAAATCTTCATATATTCCTCACTAACTACTCCTACATCATTTAAAAAACAACGTCCATAAGTTGAGCGTCCCTGCGTAGATCAAGATGTGTGCGTTACTTGGCCTGCGCCTGCGCATTGACAGATTTATGTGAGAGGATGCCCGCCGACCCATCCCCACCACGATTACATAATTAACTAGTTTTAACGCTCCATCATTTTAGGGCTTAGATTCGGTTTGGAAGAGCGGATCGATTCATTTCAAATGACAGAATTTGGACAAAGAACTGGCTTGTGACTGGACAAGAGAGGGTTACCCATGCGTAGTAGCGTGTGAAGTCGATCTGGTGTTAATTATGATGAATGGCCTCCTAGATTCGTGTTAGACAAAAAGGAACTAGGTTTTGGGTAGTAAATATTTGATCACATATTCAATGATCAAACAAAATAGATCAGGACCCAGATACTGACAAAATCTTAGTCTAATCTTGAGTAATTTTAATAAATGATAAAATAAAAACACCCCCCGATAGAATCGGCCAACAAATCGACACTTAATTCGAACATTAGTCACTTATACTCGAAGACATCTTGTAACAAGTCTGCAATCAGTCTCAGATTAGTACCAGGTATTTATAATGTTGTTTTAGTAGCTTTCATAGAGAAAGCGATGCGCTAACTCAGCTAGCCCGGCTTTAAATTACGCTAAATGGGACCATACATCCACCGGCCTTATCTCCGCGCCATATTTGAATACAGGGTGTGAAATCTTGCTAAAGAGCTACATTAAGTTGCAAATTACTGAAGATTGTTTATTTAGATTTGCTTTTGATTTTCTTGGGTGTGTTGGACCTTGATTTGTGGGTAGGGAAGTGTTTCTTGGTTTTTGTTTGGTTTAAAAAATTGTGAACGAAAGGAAGGGAAATTAGGATTGGTACTTATAGGTACTTAGTATGTTTGTATACATGGCGACGGTGGCTCCAAAAGTGCTAAAAATGAACGCTGTACAGTCTTAAATTAAATATGAAAGGTTGATTTCCTAATTGAAAGTGATTTTGCATAAACAAGACATTATTTTACATTTTATTAATTTACAATGTCACCTCCTGATTATTATGCATACGAAAAACTGAGGAATCTCAAAATAACGCACACAATTTACATACGCGACACATCAGATCGTAAACATGTACATGTTATTAGATAGCTTGCTGCATGTGAAATATTCATCGGCCTACAATGTTGCCTTACGCGGCGTCATCACGGCACAACATGGCAACACAATTCTACATATCTATGGAATTATATAATAAAATACGACTGTCATCCGTCATAGTGTTGCGACCCGGATCGAGTCCTAGCCGACACGCAATCGTAAATCTGGCTCAGCACTGACGCGTCAGTCATACAAATCATTCAAACTCTCTTGAAACCCGATCGTAAATACGTCTGAGTGTAGCATTAATCATTTTGAATACAGAATAAGAAGTGCCTCGGGCGTACGCGATTGGTCGTCACTAAACGAACAATTATTCAAATGGCGCGCTCCAATTGGTCGACGGCCGTTCGGTTTTTTACGTTGACAGAGTGATGGATTCGACCCTTCGACTCGTGCGCAGTTTAGTACCCATTTCATTGCTGTGTGCGTATACGTTTATGTAGCATGCGAGCTATCAATCTCCGTCTAAAAGTAAATGCTTGTAGTTTTTGTGCTCTTATTTGCGATTGCAACGTTTAACATCTTTTTGTGCAATTAACGTGGTGATAAATGATTTTTTTACTTTTTTATTGATAGCAATAAAATAAAACCTTTGTAAAGACCGCAACACGTAAAAAAGGCTCTAGACATTTATTTTATGCGTTCGCACACGTTTTATGCGTTAATGTGGCTTCTAAAACTTGTAAGGAGAAATCATTGCTAGCCGTTTTATATTACGTGCACATTCACACGATTAACTCCTACAAAAAGGGATCTGAAATTTAAATTCCATTTCTATCATTATGCCCTCTTGCACCATAGTCTCTATCACAAAAGATAACACACTGTATATCAACAGTCACTGTCACATTCGAAATAGTCAACTACCCGCATCGAAGTCGATAAGTGTCGAGTATTCGATAGCGTATCTGGACGATTTATCCGAGTAGAATATCGATACCCGGAAGCACCTCTGGACGGCGGGAAAATGGCGGCGGCCGGCTCTCCGCGATTGGCTGAAGCAGCGCGCGCGCACCTCACATCTGTCACTAACTATTACCTTTTTATGTAGGAACTTTACGAGTAAGTTTATAACCACGGACGCCCATCGCGAAGCGGTGAAAATATTTAAACCCCATAAATTTTTATGGTTTAAAATAAACGGTAATGGGGAGTTATGTATAAAATACTTGTAATGTATGTGACTTTATCAGTGGTCTTGATTGGTTTAGAGCTGTTCGGGCCCTTTGAAGTTTTAACGCGATTTTAATTGATGGTCATTAGAGTTTAAGTATGAGCTACTTATAGTAAAACTCTGAAGCTTCTTGGTACTATTTTATTAGCGTTCCTGAGATCAAATATTGGACACGACGAGGAATTTATTACTTTGGTAATAAAATTTATGATGATAATTGGAGTCCTCGCTGTATTAATTTAATTTCCAATATATTGAAAAAATAAAGCTGTTAACTGACTGTAGCATAAAATTATATTATAAAGTTTATATGCATTGTCGCTCGGCTAATGTTTTCCAATAAAATTATCAGTTAATACAAACATAAAACATTTTAAAAATGTACTCGGCTCGTCTCTACTATTTGAGGACGACATTAAAAACTTGAAGGTATGCGTACATAATGTAGTTACTTACGCTATAACTGTACAAGTGTAGGGATCTCGAATTTTTTCAAAACTACGCGGTGACTTACCTGGAAAGAGCAAAAAAACAATTATTAATCACTGTCCACGTAATTATTCAGAGGTAGGTACTTAAAAAACAAATCCCTAAAGCTTATAGGTGGTGCTTACAAACACAAATAGGTAGTAGATATGGCAAACCATTATATATATGGCATAGGTATTGACAAAATATAAACTTGACCTTCTCTACTTTTCTGTATATTTTTTGTTAATAAGCACTTTAAATGTTTCTGAAGATAACTTGAAGAAAAAACGTGACCTTTCTCAAAAACAAAACTTTTAGTCAAGAAATCTCTGTGAATACCACGACGCTAAAACTAAACAGCCCACTACAAAAAAATTGTCCTACATACTCCGAATAATTATTCCAAAAACAAAATAAAAGCTCTTTCAGACTTTCCTGAAAATAACTCGCTATACTTCAAAAGTAGTGACGCAAGTCTTACACAAGCTTAAGTTTCAGTCTTTCAGCCGTGACAGCAAGGGCTTTAGCAGGACACGTTTCCGGTTCCGGCTGGCAATTAAATCTTTGTTTAACGAAGAAAACTTAATTAAATAGTCAAAGGGAGCTTCTTTGATTGATGTCATTATTGTGTAGGTGGAGTTTATTACTTGTACTCGTTAAGTGTATCTACAGCACTAACATTTTTTAATACAGGGTGACATTCTGAATCCACTGCGTCAACATTTTTCGCCGGTTATTTTTAAAAAAAACGCTGCTCCATACATTTGACTGCGTAGTTATATTGCACGTTTCTATGAAACAGCCGATTTTTTTTTATACTCATCGATAGATTCCTGTCCTAGGGGTCTAGAATCATGTACTGAATTCATGGTTACAGTTTGCGGTCGATGTCCCTGTCACGCTGTATATTTATCATAGTTAAACAATGTTAATGATGAGAGAGTGAGAGAGAGAGAGAAAAAAAGAGAATAGAGAGAGTACAAAGTACAAGAAACAGCCTCCGTCTACACAATAATGAATTTACCAAATCATCATTGAAAGATTCTGTGCAGATTTATTTTCCTGTCATTGATCTGATATGACTTTGATTCTTCTTCATTTCAATGAATTCTTATATCAATGGTTGCGCCAAGAACTATTTATATCAAAAACCCATTATTATTGGAAGATCTACAAAAGTAAAGTTTATATTGACATTACCCAGTAGTTACCTATTACTATCAAACACAACGTATTCACATAACATTACAAACTATTTATATTAGGTAATTATTAAATACCACTACACACAAAGCCAACGATCGATTTGCAATCAAACAAAACGGTGGTCGAATTTACTACAAAATGTAAAAGCTTGCAACGTCACATGAAAGCTTTAGATTGTCGCCTAATGACAGCAGCAACGTTGACCACTTAGTCGATCGTCTGGCCAACCCCTAATTACTAAATAAACTGCCAACTGAGTGACAAACAAAATCACAGAAAAATAAACTCAATTTCAAAACCAAATAGTCGGACGAAAATACAGTTCCATAAAAATAAAACCTCAAAATTTAACGACCATTTCAATTGACCAATCAGAACGCAGAAGCTGACCAAGCAACATATTAATTCCCCACATAAGCTACTACATAACACCATTGTTTCCAAATGTATAAATTAATAACAGTATTAAAAAGCTATAACGACCTACACGTTATCACGTTACAAGATCAAAAAGTTTAGATTTCTATAACGCATTTAACGTTAGCCGCCAACAGTACAATAAAATTTAAAATCGGACCTTTTTAATGTGTTTTTACGAGCAGTTTAAATCGCGTTTATTTAACTGTATTATAAACAACAAAAGGTATTTTATCGCTGTTGGTATGCATAGTTTCGGTAAAGTTTCTAATATTAATAAGATTACGGTGGATATGTCAAAGATCATGGTGGGTATTGTCAAATATAGCGGTAAGTCGGCTAGCGCACTGCCCGGCTCCTTTGTTGTTGTTTATTTATTTACGAAAGAATTAATTTTGTATTTATAATGAGATATTTGGTTAAGATATCCAGTTTTGGACCGATGTGTTGCTTAGATTAAGTTTTTGTTCGAAATTTTCAAAGTTTATCTACCGACAGCATCGCCTCTACTTAGAAGTTGAGACAATACAAGCTATAAAAGAAATTATGGAGTATTAGACCGTTTGAAATTTGTTAATTGATAGAATCATAAAATTTATTAAAATGAAGTGTGCTTATTTGAATATTAAATTAAGTCTGATCAACCTATAAGATAGGCATTTATTTATTTATTTAGGTACATAAAAGGTTTTGTAGTACATGAGGGACTTACATGATGCAGGTAAGTACAACAAAATTGTAGAGTGAATCACAGCTCTCCTAGCTAGATCACTGAGTAAACTGCATTAATGACAGTATTTTTATACCGTACCGTAACCGTAGAAACATAGCGACCGAAGTAAGAATGCAAAATGTGAATGAAAATACAAACGTACCAAATAGAAATGGACTCATTTTCCTTAACCTGGCTAGCCTGGATATAATTAGTACGATATAACGATAAATACCAATAGCTTAATTCTAGCTTGCCCAACGAATCGAGCAAAACAAAGCAGTAAACTATTCGAGAAGAAATTGATACTAATTGCTGCAGTCGTCTGAACCAAGTCCAACCATGTCCCTTTCGGTACCAGTCGCCAAATCAAGCCAATATGTAGTTATTTCAGTAATGCAGCATCTCACTAGCTCAGTTACGTTCTAGACACACAACACCTCTACTAAAGGTTCCCGATTAAATCTCGAAACTCGAGCACTAATATGAAATCCATTCCCACGATGTTATCGATAAAAAACATTTGAAAATATACAAGAAAAATGTTAACCGGTTAACGTAACGATACCCATAACCAATCAACTGATTTAGATAATTATTTTATTGCTGGGAAAAATTGTGTTAAATCGGTGAAAAAATCACATAGTATACTGTTAATGGGTGTTGATAACGATTTGTTGGAAATAAATCAAATAAGCTAATTGTTCGTGTCGTTAATTTAAGTTTTGGTCGATAAAATCGGAAATTGGGCCTGTTTTTGTACAAGGTAAATCTAACAATAATTTAAATGTAGTAAACATTTTGAGAAGTATAGAGAATATTGAATCATCATCATCGTATCGGGCTATAAACTTGTGTCGGTTCGACTATTGAATACTAGAGTTTTATATTATTGATTTAACGGCATTCAAGAAAACAACCACAGATATATTAATTCATTTCAATTTCACTTTTTCAATCAAAGCTGTAGCTCAATGTCAACCTATCACCCCAAACTCGAAAGCGACAAACCTTCGACTAGATACGTACATACCAATGATAGTACCTTTGTAACCAGCATAACAAAAGCTTGGACTAAGATCAACACACATTAGCTCTCAGACTTTGACCTGCCCCATTATTTATTGACGGGGAGGACAAAAATATATCGTCACCGATAGATAAAATCAGACGAAGCCACATATTATAGGCATTGTCTGTACGGCCAACGGTAACGCAGTTAGAACTGCATTTATTATTAGTAAAAGGGTGAATTTCTAGTACACTGTCGTATTTTCTTTGGTAAATAGATGCAGGGGACGGTTTATTTGGATTTGCACTTAATTTGAATAAATCATTATGTCATCTATGTAGCTACAATAAAGATCTTTGACTTTTATATGTGTTTTGATGAAAGGTCAACGGTGTATCCAATCAAGAAAAATGCATTTGACAGCGGACAGCTTAAGAATTGATATGCCTATCTTGGTTGTGATTATCTGTTTAAGTTTTTAGCCAAGATATGCCTATTGACATTGCCTGTCCAAATACTGTCAGGCAGAAGCTTTCCAAGGGATCATAACCTTAATATCAATACGAGTCAAGCCAAACACCCGTACGAACAGTTAGAAGGACAAATCGGTGCGTACAGCCGACGACACAATAAGCCCATGTGTCAGCGACAGTTATCTCGCAAGACACCACAATCTCTCCAACTGTCGGTCACACACAGACGGACCCGAATATAGTTTGATGTATATTAGGGAATAGGCTGGAGGGCTTTCATAGTAGCGTATGAATACTTAGCTTGTTGCTAGTATACGGTATAAAGGAAGACGGAGACTGCTTTCTTTAAAAGTGTCAACGCTTGAGGCTACAGAAATCGCATCAGGAAAATTCCTCTGGTTCAATATTGTTGATGATATTATGGTCCAGAGATTTTGTTGGTGGCTCTTTTTAGAGTGTTTCTTGTCGAGGTGGTAGACTATCGATATAAAGAAAGCCACCATTTATCATTGGATATTCATTGGTGAATATCTGCATAGGTATTATAAAGTGGTCTTTCTTTGTTGCTCTATACTTTCTGTATAGTGGCCAGTGCACTTAATTGTTTCCAGTGGTCTGATGTTTTAGTATTATTCCAACTAACATAACCCAAATACTTCATAACCCTGATACCTATTGCAATAAACGCACCCAAGTTAAAAGCATGGGTGCTCCACGACATTTTCTACTCGACTTCACAACAAAGAACCTCACTTTTACCGAAAAACGAAACGAATAGCCTTCATATCTTGTCTCAGTGGAGACTATGTCATGTGCACATAAACTTGCACCGTTGAATGAAACCCGTTGGACATTTCACGTCACTTTTAGTTTGTCCTGCACTGGAGATTTTAAATGGACAAGCGTATATTATACTGTACTGTGTTGTTATGTTTGTGTGTATGACATGTGTGTAATAAATCAACAGAAGTAGGATTTCATTTGCAAGTTACCTATTGTTATTAGGAGACATTTTAACGGTATGGAACTGAATGTGGACGAAGGTATCTCTTATTGAGATGCCTATCCATTCAATTAATTTTCGTGCGTGTCGATAGGACTTCACAAACTTAGGATTTAACTTTTATTGATGTACTGTCTAAAATTTTGCATTGATACCTATGTAGGATTTTGGCAATTTTTTATTGCTTTAAGATGTGGATGCAGATTAAAAAAATAAACCGATCAACAAAAGTCCACAGCTTTTTCAATTTGTTGTTATTTTTCAAAGTACTAAGCAGGTTTTGCCATACAAGCCTTGCAAACACAATTTCCAATATAGAATTAAACCTTT
Organism: Brachylomia viminalis; assembly: GCA_937001585.2. Lineage (NCBI taxonomy): Eukaryota > Metazoa > Arthropoda > Insecta > Lepidoptera > Noctuidae > Brachylomia > Brachylomia viminalis. Next base: position 25,350,776 of record OW443304.2, read on the forward strand.
AACGCTTACAAATAGAACATGGTCCACCGTTCAATGATCATAACACGTACTTGTCTTTGACGTTGTCATACATTGTGGGGCCTTTAAAATACGTGTCATTATTTCTTTGTTTCCACCGCTGGAAGTTTGCAAAGGACAGTGGGTGGATGATATAAGTAATGTGCAGCAGTGTACATCGCAAAATAACATGTGTACAATAATATCGAATAGACAAGGCATGACGTTTGCATCGCTGTGTCGCTGTGTTGGTCTGCTCGCCGTGGGCGGAATGTAGACAGAGGTGTAGAGACGGTGTTGGAGTAATAATTTTGTATTAAGGTTAGAATTTAAAAGTCGTTGTTTATTGAATAAAAGTATTTTTTGCAGTCTAAATACAAAAGTAGCATGTTTTTGGATTTTTCTGTAGTCTATTCTTTGTTTTACTGGTTTGTAGAAAATTTGATGGCATAGATCGGTTTTTATTTTCATTAAATTAAGTTTGTAATCTTGTATATTTTTCTACTTTATTTAACTCGCCACAATGACATATTTCAATTGCAAACTACCAGATTTTCTAAAAGCACGTGACTCTATTTTTACCTTATTATTACTTCCAAGAAACAAAGCTAATTACTTTACATCAATGCTTCAGCAATGTCCTTTTAACAAATTTATAAAATAACAAAGCCTACTCCACAGTTCCGGTCGTTGGCTTAATTCGTCGTGACGTCATCGGTCGGTGGTCGCGACTCAGTTTTTGCATTTTATCATCTGTGTGTCCGTTTGTTTGGCCCCTGTCTCTTGCGTTCGTTACAGTCGACGTTCGTACTGTATGTACTACATTACATTACCTGCATGTTTTATTAAATTATATTTCGTTTTGTTTGACGATTTTGTATTAGTTAGCTTTTATTGGTTTTGTCTATGCTATTGTGAACACAATGATGTTAATGCCGTATAATAACAATCTATAAGTGCCTGATTCTTTTTTTAACGTTGTCCTACACTAGGAATTGATCCTGTATTGTAGGTGCGTTTACAAAAAATTTAACTCACATACACAAATAGCCAGACCCGGAACAACTACTTGCAGGTCATACAAATATTTGTTCCGTGCGGGAATCGAACCCGTGACACGCAACGCAGCAGTTAATCGCTTAACCACTGTGCCTTATTTATTGTATCCAGCCATTGACTGATAAGATTAGTAAAATCTCACTACTCAAATATGGTTCTCACGGTGCTTGATTCTTACAGAAAATGGTGACCATTTTCCGAAGCAACCGTGACTATACATGGAAAGCCGTTGCTACATAAACTGGTCTCTCTTAGCAGTCAAGTCATGTCATGTAAAGGACCAGTACCTCAAGTCCAGTCCCAACAACCCATACATAGAAAACGTCAACACGAATTAGAAAACATCCACAGTACGAACCTAGCAGCTACATTCTGAAATCAATCACAAATCTTCAACCATAAATCACAATCTAACCATCCTCATCCCATCTAATCTTAACAGTGGGTCAGCCCAACTTATGATACAAATGACGATCACGTCCAACGATAAGTACAGTCACGGAGAAAAGTTAAAGGTCGCCAAGGATCGATCGCCGCAGATGTCGGCATTAATCGGAGTGTTTAATCCGTCCGCCGACGAATAAATCAACGCTAATTGTACCTATTTATATTTATCAAGGAACCACTTGGACGGGAAGAGTTTGCGTTGCGACTGTACATTTGCTATTTTGTTTTACGGGGCTTGAAGTTGCAGTAAGATCGATAAATTGTTGTGATAAATTTTTTGTAACATTGTGATTGCTTTGCTTTTGTTCAATATAGGCAATAAGATATATTTGTATTGTAATGAAAGTTGCATCAAAACAGCATCAGATGTAATGTTGAGATTACGGTCTGAAGCTGACAAGTCTATAAAAAACTACTTAAAAATATCTAATCAACAAAGGTCAAAATAAAATTCAGTGGATTAAGCTCAATAAAAGTTTATTTGTAAAACACATTACGCAAACAGCTTTGCTTCTTGACTTTTTATTAATTCAAAGTGTAAAATAAGCTTGTTTCTCATTATCTATAATAAAAATAAACGAAACGTTAATTTTAACGATAATTAAATAACCGGGTCAAAAATAACGGTACGAATTAACGATAAAAAGTATCATTATTTTAACTTTAAAATTATCAATTTAGTTTTTGTGAAACGATTTTAATGTAAAATTCGTGATTTTATATTTTTTTAAGTGAGAATTTTGTCATATTGCGCAAAAACAGTAATTTAGTAGATATATAAATGGGAATTTTCGAAAAATCTGGTCATGTAAGTGAAACGCAATCGATTTAAATGACGCCTTTCAAAAGTAATCTGAAGCGCCATTAGCATTCCAATCAACTTCAGTGGAAGTAGGTTCCAAAGTTTCTTTCTCCACTGAAATACGTGTTGACAAAACAGTATGTAAGAGTCTTCTGACAGAAATAAAAAGAAACTGACTTCATTCCAACATCAAACCGTTTCAAAAATAATAAAGCTCATTTCCATCCATCACTTACATAACATAACACAGCTATATAATAACATAACCTGGCACATAACACTAAATCATAAACATAACATAAAAAGGAAAAAACGGGCGCCCACAGAAGAATGACCGCGGTACAGTCGGAAGAAATGACTCGAAATCTATAAATCTAGCGTGTGTAGCGGGCCGATCTCTGAAACCATCACAAATATGTCAAAAAGGGCTATAAACCGTCGGCGGCTATATAGCCCGGAGATGCTTTATAAGTTATTATAACAAACACAATGAGAAAACCAAGATATGTTATTATTAGCCGATTGATGAGACGATCGCTGAAGATACCATAAGTCGCCGTGACTGATGCTACGAAACTTTTAATGTTCAGTAATTTATAGTTATTGTTGAAGCCAAATATGTTATATTATTGTTAGTTTGTTAGTCGGGACTTTTTGTTTGGTATAAATATATTTTTTGTGAGGTAATTCATTTTGATGGGAATGAGAGAAAATATAAAATATGACGTGCTTTCTAGGAGAGGAATGCAGGATTCAAAATAAAGTTTCTTTTGATGATTTGAGTAGACGATGGGTCGTCTGTCATGTCTTACATCTCGGTGTAATTTAATTGACCTATCTCTCTACCTCTGACTCTTAGTTGAATAAACAAAACGATGTTATTAACAGCAGAATTCTTGACTTATGAATGCGAAGATACATACTCGTGATTGTTTTCTTGTCTAACGTAGAGAACCAATGTCACCTCTTCAAACTTTTGAGAAATAAAGTCATCGTGTGGATTATGAATAACATGATGTTTTCGGCTACACTACCAGTATCTGATATTGTGTATGGTGACTATGGGACAGGAGAGACACCGACGGAAACATTAAATTTAGTGACACCTTTTTTTCTAGTTTAAGCTGTCTTATTCAAAACACAAAATTATCCTTATAATCGTTGGGTACAGTCGCAGAAACAGGTAGAACCGAGGACATTTACATAAAAAATGTTGACTTGTGGCAAATTGTGGGCGTTCGCTTCGTTGGCTTTAATTCAGTCTGGGTCCCGTATTAATAATATTTATGTAATACACGTTACAGTAAAATATCTTGAGAGTTATTCCTCGTGGAATCTCATTTAACTGGTAAAATTTAGTGACGGGCTCTCTCCTTGCGAGTTAGGCTATATTTTGGTTAGATATTTTTGCGGTTCAGTGCACCCCAGTACACATACATAACATTTTTTTTTTTTTTTTTATTAAGACACATTTTTTAAACATGTTTATTATTGTGAATAACAGATATCAAATGTTTTTATGTTAATACAGAGTGAAGATATGGGATAGATCTTTGCCCCCCAATGAAAAACTATAGACCGTTTGACACAGCCATCGCATAAGTCGACCGCACAGCAATAATTATGATCGTCACCGAACTTCTCCGAACTTAATCACCGAGGCACAACGAATAAAGACACATACATAAAATTTTACGACTCACGTCCATCCTATCAGATGTCACTGGAACACAATTAACACTAATAGAAATCGAATTTCCAAGTAAAATGTCGTAGTCAGGTATTTGACCGTGTTCGGGGCGGGTCACGACTGACCCGCGAGTGTCTGACTCACGCTTGTATGAGACATAGACGTGACAGTTATATTTGGGGGAAAACTTTTAAATGATAAATGATTTTATTTCTGTAAGTAGGTTTTTACAAACACTTTTACACGTCAATCATATTTTTTTTTAAACTAGATGAGGCCGGCGTTTCCTATCTGACTACTCTGAGACGAAAGGCTGAAACAAACTCAGAGGTCAGAGTCTCTTTTAAAGTCCAGACAGAATCTTGGTCAGATCATGTGAAGGCTATGTAGATCGGTGTCTGAAATGCTCTTTTGAGGAAAGAACCACACAGATTGAGAGGACCAGTTGATGATCGTACTTTTAAGGTTTTGCGGTAAAAAGGAATATTGTTTAGAAGTTTGACGAATGTTTGTGTTTTAAACACAGGGATTTTTGAAGAGTTTAGTTTGGCTTCAAGTTAGCTAAAAAAGACTGCGTGTGATCAATATCTTTCACTTTTTTTTTCTGGGTTAAATAAAATCTAGCCAAGTCAAATATTTCACTCTCAACCAACAGAATTAAACCTTCTTCATGAAGGACAGCCATTTAGTTTATCAGAAGCCGCTACATAACAGAAGGTAGAATTATAGCCGTATAAATACTGGCAATATTTTAAAGAAAATTATCGTCACTGAGACATGTACGAGTATATCTCTGAAATATATCAGAATTATGAAGCTCCACAGTGCGTCTCATTTCATCAAAACCCGATATTTATCGCTTGAGAGCGGTGCCAACTAGATACTTTAGTTACAGAGCCATATGCTGCTATAATGTGCTGGTTTAATAGCTTTTATTATAACCTTTTTGATGAGACTTTTAGGAACCATTGTTTTACCTGTTTACAAGAGGCCATTGAAAGCAATTATTAGGGTTCCGTACCCAAAGGGTGCAAATGGAACTATTACTAAGGCTCCGCTGTCCGTCCACCTGTCTGTCAGCAGGCTGTACCTAATGAGCCGTAATAGGTAGACAGATTTTCACAGAGTGTGTGTGTGTGTGTGTGTGTGTATTGCCGCTATAACAACAAATAATAAAAATAACGTAAACTTATAAATTAAAGGCACCACACAAGAAACGTGTCTAAAAAAATGTAGTGTTAAATATTGTTAGGTGGTACGGAACCCTTCGTGTGCGAGTGCGACTCGCACTTGGCCGGTTTTTAAGAATTTTCATAGACGTTGACATAAGTGCCTGATTACTATTCTTTGCTATCGTGGTCTTTTGGTTCCTTCGGTTCGCTGCCAAAGAATATGAAGTGACAACATAGTGCTACTCCTACATTACTTCCTATAGTTTAGTCAACACTGTTTGATAACATTGAAAATTAATGAATTTTGCTGAAAATGACTTCATTCAAACCGATTTTCTACTATGTGGTTACAGATTAGATTAGCCAGAGAAAGCCATTCATAACAGTGATAAATCACACGATACAGACTTAGTTAAGTAGCACATCAATTATCTTGCTCATCTTCTTGTCTAGATTAAAATACCATTAAAATTTATGAAAAAATAGAGCACCAAACTCCGTCTTAATCAGCGAACTTTCTTACGTAAACAAATGAGTAAGATTAATACATGCATCACTTTGATATCAATACTTGTCTATCAACAAAAGGTTAGTTCAGACGGCGAGCGACGCGTCTTGATACCTCGCGACGCAGCGCGACAGCTGCGCGACTAAAAATATCCGCCGGACGCACGATTCCGCGTTTTTCACTGTCAGTGCGCACATCAATTTCTGTCAGCATTTGTTAGCCAATGACAGATGTTTTACGCCTCCAACAATCGCGCAATTTTTGATGTGCATTCACATTAACCCTAAAGTAACTTGAACTAGGGATTATTTTCGTCTAGCATGCGCTTTGTCGTAAGGTTGTCGTCGGATAGAACAGGACGCCTTGTAGTTGTCAGTCGGGTAATGACAAGTGTGTAAGGACGTATTTATGTAAACCCTTTGAGATACTGTTTTAGAATTTAGAAGTCGTTGGTATGCATGCCTAGCTTATTAGTGGGAGTTGTTTAAATATCGTCGTAATGAGTTAGATGAATGAGTGACAGTTCTTGGGCAATGACTGGCTGGCATCAGCTGGGGATTCCACGAAGTGTGAGTCGATTCACGCTTCAATTAAATAATTGACGAATGGTGTTTTAGAATCAGCTGCACATCCACACAATCGATTTGGCGATAAACATAATATAAGTAGGTGAGTACCTACCTACATACTGAAATAAATGCTATGCCAAAGTGACTGCACATTATGATCATTTATAGCCCTAAATGATTCACACATAGACACATCTACTTCCTTACTGCACCACGATTCATAAATAATTGTTGATCAACGATCAAACTTCGATTGATACTTCTAAACACCTTCACGCATCCATCTTCAGCTTATCTTTGTCCCGGAATTTGAATGCTATCGCTACGGCTAAAATCGGTGAAAAAAGATGCCCAGGTTCATCTTTCAAGTTATCCCTCGTTACCTTATGAGATGCTAATCTGCGAGCCGATCTTAAACCAGAGACACCGAGCAAAGCTAATTGGCTCATCCTATTAATACCCTGTGACTCCATCATATCAACCTACATAATAATACTAATCCGCATAGCTCAATAAATCAGTCGTTTCATAGCTCACATAGCTCGGAGCACTGGATCACTCACAGAGTGCCAGTGTCGCGGCGACAACTGATATATCACACGATTAGCGACGTTTTCATGCGTGCGCGCACCGACCAAGATGGCGGAAGAGGGATAAAGGGAGATGATAGGTCATCTATGTAATAGCTTCCTGAAATGTGAAATTGCAAAACGAAAACTGAGAGAATCACGTTGTTTTCGTCAATCAGTCTATTTTTTGAAGTAGATACTCATTCATCTAGCCAGGACAGGGTACAAACTACCAATCGTTGGGGTCCAAGAGAAATCATACCAAAGTTTCTGTATCAGGGAGTATCATTTTCTACATGATCTAGTTGTTAAAAGAGACAACTAAATTAGGCTACCCATTTGTCTTACCGTATGTCGTTATTTCACCAAAACCCGTCTAAAGACATGAGTTACGTTGTGTTTAGTAAAAACATTCTTCTTCAGACTTCTACGCACCTAAACACATAATCTATATTAACCCTACAATTATGACACGTATCATCCTCGTGCTATATCGGTTGCTAAGAGACGCGGTTTGTGTTGATAGCTCAATCACTTGCAATTGCAACCTTTATTAATGATAGCTGGCTAAAGAAGTAAGAAGATGACGATCTGAATATGTTGCAGTTATTTCTGAAAGAGATTGGTATGTAGGTTAGTTTAGCCTAGGAAGTAGTTTCTTTTGACGAGTGAAGGTTTTTGGACATAGAAATCGCGTGTAAGTCAAGAAAGGCCATGTTGCTTAGTGAGACCGATAAACGACTAGTACTTAGTTACAATGGGAAAAACTTTTCATGATATTGTCACAACCTCCTTCCTTAACAATCCTGTTATTAATTATTTAGCAATGATTACGAACTAAGCATGATTAATATAAGTGTGACATGCGTCCAGTCATCAGATAATGACAAAAACATCATCTACACAGTCTTGGCACAAGGACTGGAAAGTGACAAGTGAGCTATTGAGCGAGATATGACAACTGTGACACGGAATAGATAGGTACAGAAGGAAGGCTACAGACAACGAGCAAAAATGGGCGCATGCACACTTAGGGCTAATTTCACCGATCGTCGCCGAAACTGCGTTTAGTAAAACTGCGTTTGCACTAATCGCGATTAATATCAAGATTTGATCTCGTTTAACATAGATTGCATTTCACAAAGCAAAACGCCACGATCGTTGATCGCGTTTACGAAAACCGAGTTACAGCATGTTAGAACGGCAACAGCGCGCTGCGTTTTGTCCTTGCACCGAAACATGATAAAACTATTACAATATTTGTGTAACAATACATGTAACAAAACGTATTCCTTCGGTTGTCTGGCCAATTGTCAACTTGGTAAAGACATAAAGTGAGTGAGGTTATTATTAGTATTGTTCGTAAAGTTCGTTTTGCATTGTTATTTTTTTCAGATTAGCAGTGCACGTTTTAATTTGTGGATTTTTCTTTGTTTGTACTCGTGTTATCCGCATGTCTAAAAGAAAAATAGACCCAACATTTCAACAAAGTGAAAAGAATCCAATAGTAGGTACTCTAGTACTATTGGAGAGTTGGTCGAAAAACATTATATCACAATAGAGTCCAAGAAACCTGATGCTGTGAGTGTTCGGGAAAAGAATGACGAGTGGCGCAAAATCAGCAGTGAATTTAATGCAACATCTGGTTTACTAGAGATTGGACAGTTAAAAAAAATTTTGTCATGTTCATCTAGTGTCGAAGTGCTCCTCTCTTTCGCGAGTTCCCCTTGGTCGTCGAACCAGAATATCATCCTCATCTTCTTCAAAGGCCAAACAGTAAACTCTTCTCATTAAATATCTCAAAATATTCGTAAATATGTGATTCAAAACAGGTAATAATATCACAACAGTCACTTTAACACAATACGGCAGAAGCGCGTCGGTACCTAGATGTCTTTGTCATCAGTCAAGCAAGCACCTAATCGCGTTTAGGATCGGTAAACGGTCAAAATTGGGCGTTCAGTATAGTAACTGCGTTTAGCACTAAACTAGTTTAAATATTGTTGGTGAAATGCCAAACTAAACCTTAAACTTAGATTAAAACTAAAACGCCGTTTAAGTTCACTTAATCGCGTTTTATTTGGTTGGTGAATTTAGCCCTTAGACGCGTGCGTACGGCGCGCGGCGGCGGCGATCTCAAACAAATGCCAGTCGCGAGTGCGCTTGCTCCCGCGACTCTCGCTGTAGGATGTGAAATGTGTCTATGTGTGCGTGCGTGTTCGCTCGTTGTAAGGAGCCAACCTTCTGTACTAATGTATTTTGTGACGGTGAAATTCACTAGTGATTCAGCCTATTACGCATAAATAGATATAATAGTATATGATGGGTGACATTTTCTTTTGATTTAGTCCGTGAATAATGGAGCTACACGGTTTTTGAAGACTAGGTTATAAAGAGCGTCTATCTACTTCAAATTAGGTACATCATCTCTTTTGACACGCACTTAACGGAGTGTAATGAAGGTAGAGGACAACTCTTGAAGAGATCCAAAACGTTTCATTGATGACACCTAGTCTATTCTATTTACTATTGTATAATTATGGTGCCAACGTTGCCGCTTAAATAACGATTAAAAACTTACATGTTTCATGTTTTTGTTACAAAGATAATTAAATTCTTCATAAACTAGCTTTTATGGGTATTATCAAATATTTTATATTGCTAGGTTGACTCACAGTAAATCCTGAATTCAGCAGAACAGCATTTTTTGTAAATGGCGTTTGATTTGCCGACTTTGAGACATGGGGATTAGACTCATTTATTTCTTGCGGGTCATTCTTTGGGTTTTAGTAATCATGATCCATTCAATAAAACTAAAAAGGAGGTACCAGAATCGATTGATTTATAAACATCATTTATTTTAAATCGATTTAAAGGAGGTTCTTATCGGACTCATTCATTTTGTTTTTTATCGTATTTAAAAGGGGTGTTTCTCAACCGTCTCTGAGAATATATTATTATTTTTACCCTTTAAAAAACGGAGGAAGTCGCCGATTCGACTTTTAAACTTTATTAGTAGAAAACAATCAGATAAACAACTGTTTATGTAGCTTCGGAAGGACCAACTGTGAGAACTGGCTTGTACATTTTAGTGTTTCCAATTTCTATGGCATAGAGAACGTCCTACCTGCTATCTCCCAACGATATAAAGAAAACACTGCATGATAAACATGTGACCATATAAGTGTCCCGGTATACCCAAATCCAAAATTATAAAACTATTTCGTCAAGAAACTTCGGGATTTTCTTGACAAAATTCGGGACACTGAAGACATAAAATATGTCCATTGGCATGCGCAAGCTATGCATAGTTTTCACAGCCCAAAAGGTAAGTCTCAACAAGACTATAAAGAGTCCAAAGTCCACCTGTCAGAATGATTTACTTGACTGACAATACTAAAATGACACGTTTCCCGCGAGTTTCATACAAATAAGGTAAATCCTTTATTATAAAAAATATAACGAATCAAATCACAGTCTAATCACGCAGAGATTATTAATCACGGGGATTGAATATGAATAAGTAATCGATTTTTGAGTTTGTACGACAGTGGGATTTCCTTTACCGTGAGAAACATTTGAATACACAAAAAAACTTCAAAGTAATATCAATGAGCATCGAAAAGAGAAAATATGTACAAAGGAAGTGGATACACTAGAGAATCAGCCATTTTCACCAAAAAAATGCCACAGAAAGGTGATCAAAGGAACAAGATACCTAATGAAAAGTGGTTCATAAAGACCACCAAGATTCTGCTGAATTGGTGATCTGGTGATCGTCTAGTACCTACAGCCAACCGAACATTAGTGTTATCACTCGTACTGCGAAAATTGCCCTTAATGCAACGAGATTAAAGCGCTGTCAATGTCAATTATTTTGCATTAATTTGCGGTTGACTCAGTTGACAGTGTCGAAGTTTGAGCACGATGTTGCCTCCATGCGAAACTCTTAGAAAACTTTTACGTCACCCAATGCCAACCAATCTGTCAAAATTATTCGGTATACGCACTAAAATTCCGCTGCCTAACGATCAATCTAATAAGTCTCGCAAAATACCATGGCTAATCTACTGTGGAAAAAAATCATTAAAAGTAACAATAAATTTGACTTAGGCTCACGGAAACATACGAGTAATTTCATAATCCGTTATGATTCAATAATGGAGTGGAAGTAAATGACAACCATCAGATTCTAAGACGACAGGTTATGTTAGAGGTACGTACTTATGGTCAGCAAAAAGAGTCAACTTTAGTTTTTCCTGAGTATTAAAAGAAGTGGGTGTACCCTACTACCTAACCCCTCGGGGGTACAGGTGTGGTTTTATGTTATGTTTAAAAGAAACACGATTGATTTCGAGGAGCCAGCGGCTCCAACGAAGTCCAGCGTAATATTATAGAGCAACAGGACTGTCCAAAATTAAATACAGGGTGGCAGGGACATCGACACAAACTAAAACCATGAATTCAGCACATGGTTCTAGACAATGGTTTAAAACTTTCGTCGGTTATCAAAAACAAAAACCTACCGTTTCATAGAAACGTGCAATACCTACGAGTTAATGCAGTACAGGTTGATTAATTAATTTAAGTATAAATACCTATTGAGAGTAGACAACAATTATTTTTCCTTGATAGTCGTTTTGGATCGTCAGAAGCCCGAAAGTCTTACCACCAGTCTTGCCAAGGTGTATCGTATTACCCAGTAACTGGGTTGTGGAGGTCAGATAGGCAGTCGCTCCATGTAAAATACTGGTATTCAGCTGCATCCGGTTAGACTGGAAGGCGACCTCAACATACTAGCTGAGATAAGGCTAGGCAGATGATGATGAGTAGACAACGATATCAGATCCGCCATTTTTAACCGAAAATGAACGGAACGCACCCGATGGTCCTGTACCTACTCTATTGCCCGAACTGATGATGATGGTAGAATATAAGATCTTATAATTAAGCAAGCTTTTCGTCAAATCGGTCACGATTCCAAAACCGTTAATTTGTTCAAACCACCATAAACAATGTGGCGTTAGTAATAAAAGCAATTACAATCCCCTGCGCAATAATATCAATCAAAATCATTAGGAAAATTACAATTTTCAAAGCAATTTAAAATGCCATGGCTCTCATCGAATCGTTTTATAAATTAATCGTCGGCGATCATTCAATCGATTAGTTCTACTAAATGAAATAGGCACAGAGTTTAAACAATGCCTACAATAATAATTTGTATCTGTAATTATTATAAAAGTGTATGTTACTTCACGCTGGTAATCCTTTAAGGTAAGCATAATCCTAAAGAAGCGTTTTTGGAATACAGTGTGAGAGCTTTTACACCTCCAAGGTTGCATAAGTCTTCAGATAAAAGTCAGAAATCAGTTGTTTTTGTTTTCTCTTCGAAAAACGCCAACGCAAGAAAGTTTAAACGTAAATTAAAAAAAACTTTTCTTGTCACAAACTAATAGTAAAACATGTCATCACAAATTACAGATTTAAAATACCTAAGCCCAATCACGAATCATTCATATGTATGTTTGATACAAAAATATTAAATTCTTTAAGTATAATTGTAAGGTGGTGTACACACTGAGCGAGTGACGTGCTGAAGCGACACGTATCCAGAATATACTTAGATATCAGTTTTTAACAAATAGATAAAATTGAAAGGGTTCGGATTTATCTATCTATGGTTTGGATTTTACTTATTTCCTTTTCGGAAAGGAAAAATAGGTTCCAATTAAAATCAATTAATTGGCGCGGTTGTTCAACACGAAGTCGTTCCGCAGTGAAAAGCAATATTAGCTCCGTTCCGGATCTTTACATCGCCCTCTATTTATCAACGGAAATATGGACTTGTAAGCAAACCTAATTTTCAAATAAGAACCATGTTATCACTCATGTTATCCTACAACTAGTAAAACACAAGCCTCACAAACAGCGGCACATCGCGCGTCCCCAGTGCGGCGACAGCCTAACGCGCTCCGGTCCGCATTTAGACGGTGGTTATAAATTTTAAATATTACGATAGGGCATTAAGATTTGAATAAACATGTCGCGTTGTCGCCGCTCGTGACGTCGCGTGGCACACATTATTGTCGCTTCACGCGTCGTGTGAAGTTGTCACAACTTACGCGATAGATGAAAACCGCGTCATATTTTGTTACTCTCTTTGGCTGAAAACTGTGAGAGGAATGAAGATAATTGTGGGCTCAATATAGTGTTATAAGTTGGTGGTGACGAAAAGGTGACTAATGGAATGGGTTTAGGAAATGGTCGTGAACTCACATCTTAGGGACTCTTGCTCGTGCCTCATCATCAGCTTAAAAAGCAATCTAACGCTGGAAATACGTGCCTAGCAGGCTCGTAATCTAGACTAAAGTCTAGCGTCTTAGCATGAGACTTTTCCTCACATCGTTTACCGATTTGCGGTATACGCTAAAATAGTACGTCTTGTCGAAGCCTGTAGATACCATGTCCGGCCCATTTGCCACTTTTGAACTACTGTTGCACGAAATGCCTTTCAATCTCCAGGCCTCATTGAAAGCAACTAAGGACAACACCGACGCAATCAAACTGCAATCACGAGTCCACAAACAACTGACCAAAAGAACCGCCGTCCACCGCTGGACATCTAAGCCCATTGTCTGCCTAAAAATAAAGGCATATAGATACGTACAAAAAAATCGTCCCGTAGGTGCATCACGAAATATTTTAATACAGTGGACGGCGACGCGTATATCTTAGTATCGCGGGAAGACAAAAGCGGGGATCTCGTGCTATACCACGTCGGAGATTTATTCCGACGATATCATTGAATGTGGACGCGCGTGTGTGCGAATGCGCCCGTGTGAACTGCGCTCATGGCGCGCCGAGGCAGGGCTGGCAAAAACGGATTTTGGAAATTAATTAGTGGATAAAGGTTATATAGGCAGAAAAGAAATAGTCCCTTTTGTTCTTTGTGCTTTAGTAAGAGATTCGCGTCCGTCTAGCTTTGCCGTTGAAGTCATAGTTAAGTAAATCACCTCTAGGTAATTCGATAGTTTTACTAACCGTATGACAAAGATAGTAAGTATTTTGAAAGGCTACTTAACCAAATAATGCGAGTAATAATGGTGTACGGCAATTAAAGTAGGATTAGTTACAACATCGGCCAATGTTTGTACCTACCATAATATGTAATTTTGACATTACAGCTACGTTGCTTTTTCTTTAATATTTAGCTCTACATATCTAGTAAACACGCACATAAACGCAAGTGAAGCGATGAAGTTAAGTCCCTCACAACCAACAAAGTAACTCATAACCCTCAGTTGAGTCCCTGAAATTGCTCGAGGTTACAAGCGCTTGTTAAGAGAGTTGATGTACTTTTACTTATTTATTGACCAGCTACCTAATCATCAAGTGTATAATTGTGATGCTGACAAGTAAGTAACCTAATCCAGAAAATGTCAGAAAAAAAACTTTTCACTATCTGTCTAGGCCGCAAAAACAAAGCGTGAAGATACAAAAGTCCACTAAATGCAGGCTTTTAAAGAAATAAACTGCGCACACATAAATCACAGTATCAGAAGCGCACCCACCAACCCTATAATCATGACTAAAGTAAGCGATAGTGCACACAAGCGAGATCCGCGACCGCGACCACAAATCGCGAGCGAGTAGCGACAGCCAACAGGTAGCAGGTCGCACGCATTGTTTCCTGGAACCAAAACTACGAGACGCTATCGAAACGATTGATATACGATCAGACTCCGGAATGTTTTAGTAAAATGCACCAGCTTTCCGTTTTAACCTCTGAATATCTAATAGGGACCCGATTTAGAATAATTTATGGACAACGACTGAGACAAAAACAGAACACTATGGGGCCGGCGCGGGTCAGATTGGCCGACCGAGTGTCTGCCGATTTCGTAAGAATCCTTTGCGAGACCATTTATCTGTCAGCCGCGGCTGCGCAACTATGACGTATCTGCGTTTTGTAAGTGAACGCAAGTTTATCGGCAACCTGTCCAGAGAATCGACGAGAAATGGGCTCAGTTGAGCGCATTAACAACGGCTTACCCATACAAAATCATAATAGCCGGTAAGGAAACTACGATTGAGAGCGATCATTAATTACGGGTGCCTAACAAGCGGCGAACGGGGAAAGGCGACGTCGACAATTTATCCGCGAGATCGACTCGTTACTTAGATCGGTTGGGGCGCGCGACGATAGATGGCGTGCTGCGGCGCGGGCGCATATCAGATGCACGACCGGCGCGAGCGACGCGGTATCGACCGATTTACGGACAGTGTGATCATATTAGAGGCTCTCGGGCTATCTAACGAGCGTTTAGAATATTATGAGTGTGCGTGATAAACACCCACAGTCGTGTAGATAGCCTTCTGCGGTAATGGGAAGACGATTTATGATTTTGTTCGATTAAATTCGATTTGCGATTCTGCTCCCTAAATTGGTAGTTAAGTTTGATGTACCTACTAATCTTTATTGTCCATCAGTTCCTAACGGTGCAATCGATAGACGCTATAAATAACACGTATATTAACAATGTATTTTATTGCTCAGCGAAAACTCGCGGCGAGACAACTCCTGTAGGCAACACTGAACAGGTAACTAGTCCCTGTAGCCTATAAAAAGTCACACACCATAAACTGCCCTAAGACTAGAAAACAAAATAAAACCCGTCTCACACGCACCACGTCGCGACTCGACGCAACACGCGCGATCGCGTTGTCGCGCGTTGTCCCCTTAATTAGCCGGCTACCCGAGATGGAATTCATTAGACTCGCTAATTAAATAAAAGGACATGATTTTCCGGTTAAGGTACGAAAGTGAACGTAGGTGCACTCCAAACATGATTAATTAAGAAAAGCGAATAGGCTTAAATAGTAAGTAATGTCTGTTCTAATTAAGCGTAAATCGCGTGCGGGTCCTTGTCGATGCTGTATCTGGGCTGGTATCGTAAGTGATACACTTTTTTTGTTGTTGGTTACCTATTGTTCGGTATCACTTCGTTTTATAAAACAAAGTGCTAAACTTTTTCATGTGTCGGCTATGCGTGTAACGCAACAGAGGAATTTTGAACGAAAATGAAAGTTGCGTGAATCTCTTGACACAAAAAAGTTCTTGTATTTTTTTTTTATAGAGTAATTATTATTAGCTAATCTTATACGTGTTCCTAATCACGGTTAGGTATTTATACCAAAAGAGCAACGACGTCCATTACGATAAAAAGGGATTCATACATAATGTCTTGTTCTCCTTTAGCTTGACTGGTACCAATAAACCGAGGGCATTAATCCACCCGATGTGCATGGTTATTTTAATTGAATAGTTTTATAGCCACTTCTCAAATCCAGCACCTATTACCTATACCAACCTACTTATTAACATTTGATGATCTATAAAACGACACAAATTATACCGATTGTGCTCTATAAACTATACCAGTAGTAAACATTTACCATGACATTCCTTCTATCAAAATGTATTTAAATTCACAAGTCAGCTATAAATTGCACGATAAGTGTAGTTTCCTTAGAATGACGACTGAGCGTACATGTCGCCTTGTTATGAACTACTGCTGCAGTTATCTTCGAGTGCCAAATGTTTGCCGGAATATGTATTTGGTAGTTGTTAAATGTAGTGTAAAATCTTAGTTTTAAATTTAGGTTAAATAGAAGCAGAGCAGTGGTGGCCCGGTGGTAACAGCCCCGACTTGCGAGTTATAGGTCGTGAGTTCGAACCGGGGCAGGCGCATTACTTTGTGTAAATTCTCACTCACCACTGCTGTCAAAACGGCGAAGGAAAACATCGTGAGGAAACCGGTATGTCCTAGAATCATAAGTTCGGACATGTGACATCTACCGACACGCACTGGGCCCGCGTGGTAGATTACAGCCCATTCCCTCTCGCCGAGAGGAGGCCTGTGTCCCAGCAGTGGGGACATCAGCCTATGCTGATTATGTTATGTTATATAAATAGGAGTTACATTTTTATCATTTAGTCTGCAGCGCCCCGCGGTTTCACCCGCATAAGTCTCGATCCTGTGGGAATATCGGGATAAAAAGTATCCTTTGCCTTTCATCAAGAATTTGAAAATTTCTTAATATCAATAACATGTAACCTACTGTTGATGCGACTGTAAGCCTGCATCATCCGACTGTGCACTAATACGATGAGACCTGCCTACACGACTTTCAGTTACCTCAGTCTCATCATAAATTTAAATAGTACCTATCTACATGTTTATAATTCCCAAACCACCGCTGCCAGCAGCATTATTATAGAATTTCCTTTTCTAGAATTCCAGGTACAAGAACTATTATAAATATTATACCAATTTTTCTTTTAATTCATATCAGAAGATATCGCTGGTGCATCTATCACCGACTAAGACGTCCACTCGGGTTCGTTCCCGAGCGATGATTGATGGCAAACCTGATAGATAGCTTGCATGATGCACGGCGTCTCAAGAAAATTGCACCCATTCGACACTTACCTGCAAAGGATATACACAACATTTATTGCGATATTCCGTATATGGCGATAATGGGGTACGTGAATTGTTATGCGGAAAAATCGTTTATGTAATTTCGTTTTGAAACGAGCTTTTAGTTCCTTTATTATCTAGCAATTGTTTATAATTTGAAATTAAAAGGACATTAAAACTCACTGTTACTAATTGCGTTTCAAATGTAATGTCGTGTACCAACCTATAGCATTTCTGATAAATATTTAATCATCAGATGTATGAACGTAAACGAGACAAAAGGAGTATGTAAGGATCGTAACAGTCAGCGTGCTGTAGTGTCTACCTACCCCCCTGGGAAGAAGGCGTTAGTTTATGTATGTATATGTATTTAACATCAGTGGTACTTCCCTCTCGAAAGGAAGAGGCCTGTGTCCCAGCAGTGGGAACATTATAGGTTGTTTATGCAAGTGGTATATCCAAAG
The DNA here is from genome assembly GCA_937001585.2 of Brachylomia viminalis. Lineage (NCBI taxonomy): Eukaryota > Metazoa > Arthropoda > Insecta > Lepidoptera > Noctuidae > Brachylomia > Brachylomia viminalis. The sequence goes on from OW443304.2 coordinate 25,368,540, forward strand.
GGTAGACTTATCATTCTACAGTATCGCTTTTGCCTCAAGAATCACGTGCAATCAATCATCCATAAAAAATAAATCAAACCCGACACACGAACCTTACCAACCACATTCAAAAACCCGCACGAGCCACACATAAATCCGTATAATAAATTTCAAAATGCTATGATAATTACATGCCTGTTCGCTTTCCCTTATGAATAAGTAAGCCATGTCACGGCGCGTGACACGTGTCGCGCGTCACGCGTCACGATCGACGCGTCACGCGGTGTGACGTCGCGTCGTGTCGCGCGGCTGACGTGATGCGCGATCGTGTGTGACGGGGTTTAGAAAATATCGCGTATTAACATAATTCTATTGATATTTACGCTGGCTTATTTTTTTAGGAATTAACAAGTGTGATTTTTTGCGGTTTTGGGTAGGTTTAAGTTCATGAGCAATGAGCTTAACCCCAACCCTTACGAGTATAACAATTTAATCCTTTGACCTTTTACCATGTTTAGCTATTAACATTTTACAATTGTCTCTTACTTAAACAAGTTTTCCTCGGCTTTTCAAATCACTATTAGCAGATATATAGGAAACTAGCTACTGCTACCCCTTGAACGTAATGCTTATTTCATTCATTTCTGTTACAATTTTTTGTAAAAAGACTTGGAAATCATGATGTCCTTAGTAGAACTCTCAACATTCATTGGTGCAGGTCTCTGCTTGTACTGCCTTAGTTCCAGCGTGAAGATTGTTGTCATGATTCTGATCTAGGCGAGAAATGTACCAAATGTCAGCTACTAATCATGCCGCATATTTACTTAGAGGAGAGCGGGGTGAATAGGACGCCTCAGAGAAATGAAAAATCAATCGTTTCGTTTTGTTAATATACATTTATGTTTGTAATATTTATTAAAAATGCAAATGTTTATGAGCCACCAAGAAATAAGTTATTGAGAAGCTTTTATATTCCCGTCTTAGTTTAATGAATTATTATTACTATTATTATAATTAACCTTTCGTAATTTCCATCACTGTACTGATGGATCTATATGCCCTAATCCTCAAGCACCATTAGAATATTACATAGGAGTCTCCACCGCTATCCCATACAGCCTTAACTTGGCAGACGGGAAAGTTTTTAATACATTTTTCAAAACAGAACAATAACCGTATCTCAGATCGGTAAAAAGCGACTATATTATATTTTCAATTAATGCAAACTGCATTTGAGGAACTCCCCCTCCCCCCCCTCAACCGTGGAAGCCTCCCTAACTCGCGCCAACTCTCATAAAGACGTAGCTTAAAATTTTATTCTGCGTAGGGCTGCCTCTCTTGCCGGATCAGCAATGGGGATGATAATATAACACCTTTCCACCTTTCTGGGGTATCTGAAAAGCTGTGGGCAGGTATCTAAACATTTTGCAAGTAGTTCGAGGCGTTTTAATTTCTTATTCAATATGTAACTGCGAAGGTACCAAATATTTTGTTGTATCTCTTTCATATTATCAAGAAAAATAAATAAAATCACACCATTTTCTGTTAAAACCTCGTGGCTTACGAAATATTCATTATAATAATTAATATTTTCATACATTTACATATCGATGGCGTAGGTCATTACTATTAATACTTCCAGAAAAAGCATGGGCCTGCCATGCTTAGTCAGGTGGGGGGGTACTCCGATGAGCTACAGCGCGACCGTAGAGCCATATCGCAAACGATGCTTCATCTCTTGTCGTGCTTTCTGTGCAATAACACCTGCACTATGAAAGACCTTTGCGAGGCCAACGATAACGCTGTCAAAGTGGCCGAATTCTGGTCGAAGCTTATTTAACACATATAAACGGAACCATCGTTAAACAGAAACAAAAAGCTCAACCTACCCATGTTTTGGATACTAAAGATACTTATTTAGAAACGTGCCAACCCTCGCTTGTGCCCTGTGTGGGGCAGAGTTTATGCTCTTGTGCAAGTCTGTATGTCTGTAGTTTCATTTGGTTATCGTATTTGTGCTATCTGATTAATTCAGGAGTTTTGTAAACTTTTTGCTGAATAGTGTTTTTATGTAAATAAGTGCAACTTCGTAACGAGATTGGGATGGATGGACGTAAATAAAACTTTGCGAATGATGGACGTAAGTAAGACTGTGTGACAATGTCATTTAGCATTTTCTGAGTTTGTTTTGTTCTGTATAAAAACAATTTGGGATATATAGAAAACCCACTCTAAGCATTTATTGAATTAAAAAAATATAATATGATAAATTGATGCCAACGAATAAGGTAACAAAATAGTTAATACCAAATTCGTTCAATATTTTGCATTCCATTCTCGACAAAACACTTATTTTACCGACACACTGACCAAAATGGAAAACACTGCACCATTTAAAACAAAAGAACAGTTACAGTGGCACTTAAAAATCAGAAAGGGCATGGAATAGATAATTATACTTAAAAATAAATCTGTATATATGAGTTTTTATTCACATTTTTGTAATGTTCACCCCCTCCAACTAAATACAAAATGACAAACCAAGAACCTTGTAGTTTTTATTTAAGATGGGTTTGCTCTTGACTCTAGTCTAGGTCAGTGGTGACAGAGACAGAGTCGACGATGGAGTGAGCTTACCCAGAAGACGCCTGTTCACTCTCACTTTGAAGAGATTAGGGTTGTATGCGTTCGGAAACACAGACGCAGGTAGAGAGTTGCAGGTACTTGTTGCCACTGCATCAATAAGGTGAAAGTGTAAAAAGCAAAACAATCGGTACTACAGTTGAAGGTGCTAAATCAAAATCAAAAGTCATTTATTCAAATTAGGCTGAGAATCAGCACTTTTTGAACGTCAAAATCACATAATACATGAAGACATAAAGAGGCTAAAAGGAAAAAGGATAAAGCTGTTTATTCGAGGAAAGCTAATGAATATTTAACGATTCTCGATAGACCTGTCATTAACAACCGGAATGTTTAGTAGAAAAAACGATATTTCTTTATCATATTTCTTTTTATGCTACATGTAGGTTGTGTGTGATGCAATATAGGTCAGGTGAAATCATAAATTTATTGACGTAGGCCCATCGAAAGCTTTCCCCAAAATATACCATTGATCCAAAGTCCTACGATTTAACAACACCCAGAGCAAAAAAGGGATAAGCCTATCCTCCTAAAGCACAAACCACACGTCAGATCAATTAGTTCACTGAAACGTCAAACACAACAAACCAAGTACACTTAACATCCCTAATTCAACCAACTAGATAACAAAGTCACCAACCCTTTAACTGAACCACAAAAGAAAACAAACTTGTATACACAACGTACCCGGTCCTAGTAGCCCGCACACACCCCTGGTTTATCTTTATTATTAGTCTGCCGAGCGAAATTATGACGACTGCAAAACGTCGTTGTTCTCTCTCTTTCTGTCTTTCTCTATATTGCTATGTTCTGTCTCGTTCTGGCACGAGCATGCAAGTCTTGCAGTGATTCCTTGTGACGACCGCCCAGGGACGGACGGACTGATGTTTATAAGACCTTAGAGAAGCGAGTTTGGTATTTAGTTTAGTCTTATCTCTGGTTTTATATGTCCTGAAGGGGTTGCCGGAATTCAGATTAAAAAAGAATCGGGTTTTCGTTTGAGTTTTAAATTTTTTTTTCGTATTCTAGTGACGAGCTTTTGTGGTTTTATTGATAAATGTATTTCTGTTTCTAATTACTACAACTACCTACACGAATTGAGAACGGAAGTTGGTAATATTTTCGTGGGCGATATGACACCTGTCATTGGATATTATTCCAATCTAAACGTGTAATATTGCCATGTTTAATAACAGCCAAAAATGGTAATACGTTAATAACATGCTTGATTTATAGAGTTTTAGAATGTGTTCAATTTACAATCTGTTATATACCTATGTATGAGCCAATGCAGCAATAGCAGATAGCATTAAATCATTCGATATTTCTTTACGTTTCCAGTAAATAACACATTCTTCCAATTAACATTAAGAACTTAATTAGCATAACAAGTAGACAATTGAATTATATTTATTAGGTACCTATTTTGTATTGAACTTGAGTCTGTTCTTATCTAACTCAAACTGCAACCTTATTGATCAACACTAAAGATCACATCGATATCAATCGATATCGAACAACTGCACACAATAACACATATTCGTATAACTCCACAAACGATACATATTTACAATATCAATTCTTACAAACAAACTAACAATCTAAGGCCTCCGCCACACTTGACAAATCGCAGGCAGTTAGCCCACACACTCGCGATTATTCGCTGCGATCGCCCGCTTTATCAGACGCAGATTAAAATCCGTCCGACTGTCGTACGTGAGTAATAAGCCAATTTGCCATAGATATGAGTAATTGACATGTCGACCTCATATAAAATGCATTCTCGATTTCTTTAATAAAGTTCTGACGATTTTATTTTTCTATTGATCATAGTTTGTATGGTGTGATTTGTCATTGCAAATTGAGTGTCTGTCTGGAAATGTAACATTTTCTATTTCATTTGCATCATATTAATTAGTATTAAACAAAGTCACTTTTCGTGTCCTGTCTTTGTGACTGCGGTCTTCTAAACTATTGTAACCTACAATGGATTTTGATGCGGTTTTGACCATCCTTTGGAGCATTTATTCCGGAAGGTTTAGGTTTAAAGAAACTTTATTCTCAATAAAAACATAAAATGTCGCTTACTTGAGAACAATAACTATTACTTAATTAAATACTAAAATTAGGTTCGACAACATCCGTCACAAACTAATTAAAACTACTCGAAACTCGACCCACCCAACGCATTCATTTTTCAAGTATTGTCTGGTTTGCAATTATATACAGGCTAAGCTGAGTTTTGAATGCATTGAATGAGGATATCTTATTGCTCCTTCAAATGTAAGCATTTTTGCCATAGTTGGTCCTGGTTTTTGGTAGAACTAGTAAACTTGCTCGTCGTGTGCTTCGTTGACTAAAGGCCTATTCTCGTATTTTAAAAACGTTCAAATTCAGGTAGCAATCTCATCTCAGCGACAATCAATGTCAAAAACTTGTCAAAAATATGTGTAAATTGATTACTTATATTTTTGATAGATTGTGACTGATATTAGAATGAGAATGTTCTCAAAAATACGGGAATTTCCCCTCTGGTACCAAAGGACATTCAATACAGTAGCTAGTTTCTAGTGCCATCCAGTACAAGGTGACGATGTCTAATTATCGAGACATGTCAACAAAATGTACTTAATTGACAGATTTGAAACGGTCACTCGTAAGACGTATGTATCTGAAATGGCGCGTTCTAAAATTTCACTGACATTTTATTTTTTGACGACCGGAAACTGTCACAATTTTTGAAAGGCTCATCACGTTGAAGATGGAGCCGTTCAACCAACATCTTAGTTACTACCCTAATAATATTATTAAAGGCAACATTACACAGTGTATAGTGGCGCGTACACACAGCGCGTTTGACCGGCGACCGGCGCGGACACCAGTGATTTGTGGTTACTTGCAAAAGCGGCGACCTCTGGCGGTGACGTGCCAATTGTCTCCGTCTTGGATGGCGGTGTAAGGTGGAAGAGGTTAGCGGGGAGGCAGAGGTCAATTACAACAGTATTTTAGGTTGTAGGTTGCCGAAATCTGTATTAATATATAATGATTATAAATAAACGTTTCAAACGAAAGCTTTATTGAAACTATAATAACACTATTAAAAAAAATATATATTTGGATGAAATTTGGCACATGGGTAGACCATGGTCTGAATTAGGACATAGGACACCTTTTATCTCGTAATTTCTACGGGATCGAGACATAGGCGGGTAACGGCCGGGCGCAGCTAGTTAAAACTAAAGATTTGATCAGAGTTACCTTTTTCGTTAGCTTATACCAATAACATGACGGGAATCTGAATCTGTTTTTGTTGAGCTTAACTACGTAACTTTGTCTGTCTGTCGATTACATCTTCACGCCTACACCACTGAACCGATCGTTATAAAATTTGTCAGATAGGTAGCCTGGGAGAAGGGCATTGGCTACTTTTCATCCTAGTTAAGATAAATACATAAATATGATAAAACACAAAGTACAGGCAGAAGAAGTCGCTGGCAACCGTTAGTATTTTTATTAAATACCATCGGTCCTTTTTTCGTCTGTAAAAATTACTCAGTTCTGTAATTTTTCCACTTTTTGACTCATAACTCATAAGTGCAAGCACCTGACAGCTAAGACTGTTTGTTATAATACGCTAGTCTGTTATAACTTACACCACACTCTTTTCTGTCAGCCACAGTGGCTTGTGTAAACGCTCCTTGATACCATGAGGCCTTACTGCTCCGTGAACCAACAGACGTATAAATCAATTTATATCATCATTTATTACATATACTCGTATTATTATATTTAGTGAGAATGTGAATATTAGACTGCAGACTGTTAGAGATTTTTTATAAGATGGAGGTTTATAAGATATTATTTGTCCTTACCAAATATTCTTAATGTGGTCATTAAGAATGTACAAATAATAGAAAGCGACAAACATTTTTGATAACACCTTCATTAGTACTAGAAAATACCAACATATGGTTGGTGGTTACTCAGTCCGAGTCAGACCTGCAGAACCAAAAGTTCGGGTCGTACGGAACCACTTTAAATAAGATACTGACACACTACTGTCTGACTTGACATTTCTTTTCGCCCAAGCATAATAATTTTACCCAAGTTTAAAATGATCCCGTACCCGAACACTTGGCCTTACCTAGGAGTCGGGTTCAACAACCTCATCGAAAGGGAGAACGTTTGATCCTGAAACTAAACTTTAGTTCGGACCTGAAACAAAGAGCTCGTAAAACAAGTGAAAGCTTACTGCGTTGCTTGTAGTAGATTTAAACCTTTGTTAGGCACACGGTTATCTATCTTCTGATCGGTAGAAATACGAAGCTTCTAAAGTTGTTGAAGCGACGGGCATTTTAGTTGCCGATTATGTACCTAGTATAAAAATCCTAGATACTTTCAAATACTACAATATTACTAATAGCTTCCTCAGATCATAGATTCCAGGATCTGAGGTAGCTACATACAAGTATTTTATTTATATTAAATACTGTTGTATGGAATATCGTTGTTTTAGTGTCTCACTTTGTTACTTGATAAACTATATTTAAATAATTATTCCAACGTTTCCAAATTGTGTTCATATCCGCAATAGAAGAAACTTGAATTAAAGTCTACTATAATAATAAGCCTAAAACCGTGAATCGAAATAATGAAAGCTTCCTATCCCCTTTTTGCTGAATGGACAAATAATTAATACAATACTGTTATCCACTCCGATAATTCAAATTTAATTAAAACTGAAACAAAAATAACTCGCAACACAATCGTCATATTTTCCGATACGTCCACTTAATACAGCATAGATTGCTCGCCGACAAGTTAATGCGCCTGTCACAGGCCTCTCCGGGACGGCAATGTATACCGTCTAATTAGGGAATGAGAATTCTCATTAGGACTCACGGCGAGTAGGATTATTACAGAGATGTCTTTTCTTTTGAAGTGTGATGTCAGGTATTGGCGGTTCGTTATTTGAATGTCAATTCATTAAGGAATCAACATGTTATTACGGGCCTAAGCTACTCATGATGTTCCATTTTCTTATAGGATCCCATGGGATGATACCTACCGGAGGTAAGGGTAACACCGAAGTATTCCCAGTTGAGAATGCACTTGCATCCGACATGGGACTAAGAAAATTAAGAAGAAGAAAAACTTCATTATTTCTAATATGTATCTAAACAGGTAAATAGCATTCATTAATACACCTTCTTAATCAAGCTATTGACGCTAAAGAAATTTGTGTGTTTTTTACGGCCAAGAACGATCCACACTATGTACTTTATCAAGTGCATAGTGCATCAGTGTTTATATAGTTTTACTCTCAAGAAGAAATGCAGTTCGTAATCACCAAGATTATAAAAGCCAGTTTGAAATACAACGTCCATAATTATAAGCCTTAATCATAAAATCAAATTACCAAGAGCCTGGCGCAACATGAATTTGAACCTACGACCTTATCGACAGCCAACTATCAACTAAAATAATAATTTATAATTTTCACAATAAATACAGGTAGTTACATCAAACAATGATGTCACACAATTTATTATTCGTGGCACAACTAAATATTATTGAAGTTATGCCAATTGACGGGCGATGCATGCCGGTAGATAGGCGATAGTGACGCAATAGAGGAGAAGCAGAAGGTCAAGGGATCCGTAACGAAGGACCAATTGACTAAACTAAGGTTCGCTTATTAGTAACGAAAAATTGTTAATGTTGAATCCTCAAAATGATAAACGTGCTTATCGGTCACTTTTGCAAGGAGAAGCCAAAGACTACTCGCTAGCACTAGATGCCATTGAGCTTTTGATTGTTAATCGTTGAATAGAGACATTGATTCCTGCAAATTTAACTACCTCAGGCAATCGAGTTGATTGCATGACGCATCACCAGCGGGAATTTCTGTAAATACTAGGGTGATAAAATTCTAATCCCCATCATCACCTGTCACATAAACTCTCATTCTCCGTTTGGGCTATTTATTCGTATTGGTCCTTCGGTCTGCGCCTCAATGACGTACGCGTTATGACGTAATTCAGCCTGTCGCGCTTATCGGTGACGGGCAGTGTCGGTGACGATGTCGCTTGCAATGCGTAGTGATATGATAGGATATGTTTGTACGATGGGCTATTATAAGTTACAGGGGATGCAATTAACAATGGGCGTACGTGTATGTGAGTGGTGGCATTTTTTGTTTGTTTGTCGTCCTAGATTATTATAATCTTTAAGATCTACTGTTGTTTAAGCATTGAGATTTCTTCATATTTCCAGACAGATTATTAGTCTTTTGGCTGCAGTAATACGAATTTATTAGCTGGCAGTCTCTCTGTGTAAAATATTAAAATCTGCTGCATCTGGTAATATACAGGAGAAGTCGAATCCAACTTAGGCTGGAAAAGGCTAAGCTCAAACGACCATTCAACTTTTTAATACAATTTAGAAGCGTTTTTGGTGTAATATTATACAAAATCTAGGGTAACAGAGCTGTTAACGGTATTGCAAATTATAATCCACAAAATCACCAAATTTAATTCCGCCTTAATATTAGTGGCGCCTTCGTAACGCCTACTAACACTCTAAAACACACATCATTTTGACCGTTTACAAACCAATGAATTATGTGTCCATCTACGCACCTCTGACCTCAATTAAAAAATAAATAGTGTCACTGTTTTTATGAAGCTATCCTGATTTCCCATGTCACCTCTGACTCGACTAACAAAACTATTATTTAATACAATAACACTCATTATTACACAAAATATTGATTTGAGCACCACCTTTAATATCAAAAGAAATATAAAACGTCATATATAGAACATAATTTGCCATAAAACCCATATTTCCAGCGTTTAAATATATTACATGCGGTATTTTGTCAACAGTCACAAAAAAAATAACTGATCATTAAAACATAAAGTTTACGATAATGTCGGTATAACTCATAATACTTTCATTACTGACTTGTCATAATAGGCGATGAATTCTCGAGTATATTACATTATAAAATTTGAATCAGAACTTGTTTGGTCAAGAGAGAATCGAAACGACAATCGGTGTAATGGGCTCCCTATAAATATGTATATGGCTGGATGGGTGAGGCCTTAGAGTCAGCGGGCAAGTCGTATTAAATAAATACACTATAATAACGTCTGGTAGTTTACTATCGTATTAATGTTGATTTTGCTTGTAAGCCTGGTAATGACGCTAGAAAAGCATTTTCATCGTAATGAAGACTCTATTTACCATAATTTAAACTTTTAGTGCTAAAGCTTTAAGCTTTTAAAATACTCCACGATTGGATAAGCTATCAATTTTATCGAAAAACCGAACTATGTGCAATTGACAGAAATTAACCGTATTTTAATGCTATTTACGTTACAAATCGTTGTGAAACCGTTCCGCTCGTAATCCCGCTAACACTGTAGCCCAACACAAAAGTGAAGAGGCGTTATACTCTATAGAGTGACTATAAAGATCTTGTAAAATAGCTTCCGAGGTGCGTAGGCGCAGGTCGCGTCACGAAATTAAGAAATACCAATACGCACATGTTTTGTGACATCGACCGTAAGATAGAAATGTACCGAAAGACCAACACAAACTATCTTAGGTAGGTACGAAGATATAAAAAATAAGACTAGGACCTAGGATCGTGTTGACTTGGCTTGGCGTGAAAGCATATTCACAGTCAAGCGCGAAAACAATGACGTGCTACAAAATTCGTAGCAATATGTTTTGTGTGCTACGATTTTTGTAGCACAATTACTTTTGTTTGCTACGACTTTATGTAGCGCATACTCATGTAACACAATAAATACTTGACCGTCACGATATTATAGTTATCACTAATTCAGTTTGTGTGCATTATTGTAAACACTTTAAAATGGTTTAAAAGACTTTTGTTACGCCTTTCAGTAACCGTAGAAAAGTTTGACGTCCAAATTTATCGCGCATTCCTAAAAGTGGACCTACGGCACTTTTGTATCACATGCAACACGTTTAGTTACCGGTATCTAAATAATGGCACTTCTATTATAATTTAGACATAAAATTCTACACAATAAAAGTTGGATTTCACTAAAGCAGTCACGAATCTAACAATATAATATGTAGAATCGTCTATGCCATGGTTTCGTATTGTTTTTATTTAAACAACTTCGTGTAGATGTCGATTTTATATTTATTTTATTGCGTATGTCTGTTTGTTTAGTTTTATGGGTTTTTCGTCATTATTAATTAGAATTTTGGGGCAAAGTAAAACATTTTCTAAAAACAAACGAATAAAAAATACCTTTTATTTTATTTTTCCGTGCGGTAATCCTTATGGATGTCCTTCGTCGGGGAAGAAAGGAGGATTATGCAGGACTCCTAACGACTAAAATCACACTGCTCCTTCTAGAACCATGATTCGGGGGCCGGGAGATACTTGTACACTCACCGCACCCCCGACTGGTATCAGCCCGCCATGCCTAGCGGGCCCCATCACCAAGCCGGCCCCTCCTTATGGTAGCCGGAGATTGTTAAGCGCCCTTCGACGCCAAGCTGCTCTTCTGGTGCGGATTTAATAAGAGGTATGCCACATTTGCATGCATCTCCTCCTCGCAAAAAGCGGCATCAGAATCCCACGCGTTTTCGCTTCCGACCATGGACTGAACCACGGCCGGAACCGAGAGATCACCCGCACCAAGTGTCGCGACGAGGGCACAGCGCTGTTGGGCCCAAGCTAAGCACTCTACCAGCGTATGTTGCGCCGTGTCTTCAGGACAGTCCACACAGTGATGACAAGTGGGCGTCCTCTCCCGGCCTATGCGACGCAGGTACTTCCCGAAACATCCGCGTCTAGTTATCACCTACGTCAGCCGTTCCTCCATAACAGCCCTTAACCGCCACTATTGTGGCGAGCCCCCACCTGGGTTGTGCAAGTCGCTCTCTCCATTCAGCCACTCGGATCTGACGGAGCTCGGTCCTTCAAGCGTCGAATTCCCAGGGACTGGACGCTATCTAGCGCGCTAGCTCCACCTTCCGCCAGCGATATAGGGACGCAAGGACTTTCACGTTAGGCATTATAGCGCCCAAGGCATTAATCCGGCCAGGAGAGTTGCTGCCTCGTAGGTGATCGTACAGTATCCCCTTATCATCCTAACAGCCATTGGCCTTCGCAATATTGTGACGTTGCGGGCCGTCAGGGTGTTCGCCCACACGGGCACCCTATTCAGGGCCATGGGCCGCACTATCCCCACGTACAGCCACCGGCGGGAGGCGTTGGGACCCCCCAAATTGGGTAGCAATCGCGCAAGAGCAGCTTACATAAGTAGGTACATGAAAGTCAATGCTCGTAGATGCTTTAAAATTTCCAAAATCTAGTTTCGATAGCTTGTTGTTATAAACAAAATTTGAAACCTATTTTTAATTACGAGAATTCTGGTTCAGATGAATAGTTTTTTTTTTGTTTCTTAAAAGTTGCAATAAGTCCTTTCAAGACATCAGTGTTCAAAGGGTTTCGATAATCAAAAACTACTTACCATCTGCAAAACAATTACCACACACCACTACTCACACCTACAATGCACCTTCAAACTTACCTGTAAACAAAAGAAAATCAAAACATAAGCTACATTCAACAGACTCAGCTAAAAAACACATCCACTTACAAAACCAGGCATCACAGACAGACAGAACCCTTCACCCTTTGTACATACACCCTTAATCTTCTCCCTAATGCGAGCAAAAAAATCTCAATTCAATCGCATTCGCCTTCAAAGGTAGAGACGTGTTAAAACCTTACCGGCCTTTAATTAAAGCCTGCTGGGGGTGGGAGGGGGCCGGAAACGACGGAGCGGCCATTTCACTCCGGCTGTCCACTTCCGGAGTAACGTATGGACGAAGGTACTTCATTTCGGACTGACGGTGGGGAAAAAGAAAATCGAAGGCGTCTCGGGACAGAGGAGTGGAGACGGTGTTGGGTTTAAATGTTTTTTGGTTTTATTATGTGGAGGTATACGAAGTGAATTTATTTCTCTAGGGGTAGTGTCGTATCTTGTATCGTCCTAAAAAGTTAGTACTACCCTTATTATTTACCCACATTAATTTCCTTGTATTGTGTTGTTGCATGTACTGTAATAACCACAAACCATTTTGTGTATCATAATAGGGTTTATTTATAAACGTCGATTAAAGTTACAGTAGCTACTAGCTACTTTTAAACATCAAAAAAGTCTATCTTAGTATGAATAAACAAAGAAGCATCAAATAATAGGTAAAGTACTTTTGATGAAGAGTCTGCTAAAGTGCATTACTAAGTTCCGAAGTTCTTTCTGAAAGTGATTGAGAGTGATATTCGCGGATGAAGCTCAAATGATGTAGGAATCGCTGAGGCATAGAAATTTTTTAACTTCTTAAAAGATAGTCCAACTATTCGGCTCCATTTCTTCTCCGATCACGGTAATCCGATCTCACAAACGCGGACGTTTAATTGACTAGCATAACTTACTAGTTAATTTGAAATACGCGAACAAAAATGTCGCATGTCTGATTTATAATCGGGAGAGACTGCCTTTTAATTGTATTAATCTACTTCTCTAGTAGCTTTGTGTGTGAGTAAGGCGAGGTATGGATGGGGCGACAGATTTTCTAGGCTTGAGTAAATTTTTCTTAGAAGATGAATGATGTTTGGTTATTTAGCTAAAAGTGTATACTTTATAGTGATGTTGTTTCAATACCTATGTATTTGCAGTTTCCCGGATACCGTATTTGTACCTTTGGGGGTGAGAAGCAAATCCCAAGGTCTTGTATCGGGATAAACATTTCGCAATAATTCCCTGTTTTCGAACTCAGCAAAAATTACGGAAATTTTCTTACGCCGCAAACTTACTACGAAAAGAGTAACGTAAGTATTTCTAGTTACCGACACAGAGTCAAGTACTAATAAGCTCAGTTAGAGTTTTAGCACTCAAATCACTTCACCGTCGCGCGTCGGACTAATCGCAAAAACGTACGACAAATCGCACCCCTCAGGCGCAGTCCGGCAAGACGTGTAGGTGGTCTTCGCCATTTTTATTTCCTTTTATCTCTTGAATTGTTAATGTGCTGCAGAGAAGGACACTCGCGTTTTATTGGTGTCTCTTAATGAATTGATTTTAGCTCGGAATCAGGAATGACTAAGTATAAGGGAGATTTAATTTATATCTGCTCGACTCAGTATAAAGTTACGGGTGAAAATCGATTTATATTAGGTGTCTGTAGTTCTAGTTTTAAATGTTGTCTTTAGATCCTTGGTGAATGTAGTTTCAATGTTAGTAATTTTTCATACCTTATCACACTGCTAACCATTAAAATTATACGCGACCGTAATTAAAGTCTAGTCTACTTTCATCATATGAATAAGTTTGTGAGGAAGGTTAGGCTAGCTTGACATAATTATTTACTTCGTGCACGAACTAAATCTACGACCCTTAACAGACGTTCACTCTGCGACTTTACCAATAAACTACACATAAGTACGCATAGTAGAACTATGCGGCAGAAAAACGTATTTCCGAAGTACCCACTAATTGTGTAATTCCATTGAAACTTACAGCATAATAAGTTAACGACATTAACATTATATGCCATGAGTGACCGGCGCCGGCGTCGTTACTCTGTCAAGTACGCTCAATAAAACTAAGTTCCAGCCAAGTGCGTAAGTTAGTTAGCACTTCCTGTAAGAACAATAGACATTAAACATTATAGGCTGTATACACACTAAGTATACACAGCCTGGAATGAGACGTTACAGAGCGGTGACCCGTGTGACCTGTGATTTGCGACTAACGTTATGTAGTGTGAAATAATAAAATGATTGATTAAATCTTGATCTTGATTATTAATATTTGTATCGGTAATTTTCGGTCCTTATAGTCGCCGATTATTCCCCAATTGTAGCGTTATCATATTCATAATATTTAGGGATTCCCCCATTGTTGAAGAAAGCAAGTGAGTTTGTGAAGCATCTTTGATATTTTGGCATAAGATTGGTCTATAAAACCAATCTCGATTACTAGGTTTCCTCAGTACGTATCTATTCCTGTGCAGTGATCACCTAATGTATACATGTGCACCAACAGTACCCCAGAAAGACTAATATTTCAACAAGACCAAATTCCAAAACTGTTCACTCTCAAACAATTTCGCACGAGGTTAAATCGTAGCAAACAAACCACAGGTAACAAACCTAACAATAAGTTCTAGTTGGTACTAGCACTAACCGGTTCAACGACCTCTGAGCTAAACACCGGCGTTACTCTAAATGTTATCGTAAGCGCCCATTGTGTTCTGATAAGAACTGTTAACTTATTAATAACTGGCACTAACTCAGTTTGCAACCTGCGATATTTGACGGATTTGTAGTAGTACCTATAGATTGGTGTACTTGCAGGGGTACCTTATTTTAGGACCCAAAACTATTTTAATGCTTTGCTTAGCTTTGAAGGTACCTAGTAGTATATGATTATTTTAGTGAGCGACAAAAGAATTGGTTCCTTTGGTCGGAGTTCCAGTCCATCTCACTATAGCTTTTTGAACCTGCGGTGAACTTGCAATGTCGAAAACTTATGCTTTAGATATTTTTAAACCGCTCAATTTCCTTACCAAACGTTACATTATCAGGAAGACTCAAATCCAAGAAAAAATCAAAATCATCATCTAACTGCCGGGTATAAGCTTCCCTCGTGTGTCTAAAGCTTAAAAACTTGAATTCCATCACGTTATTTTCATAAATGTCGATGGCAAGCATCATGTAGGTACTTATGTAGATGTAAGTTATGCTAAGTCATCCAGAAAATACACAAAAAATGCCGTCAACAAAATTTCAAAGAATTAGCTTACTTTAACACAGAAAACATGATAAAAAATCCATCTTAATAAACCTCATTTCTGCATCGAGCGTCTATCGTATAATTTCTTAACGTCGGCACTGTGTCGAGGTAATTGGATTCGATACACCCACTCTACACTTTGTAACAGATACATCTATAGAAGAGGGGGCGTTTTCCAACTGTATTAAGCTGACACCGTGTCATTTTAGATCTAGCTAGTCTAACTAAATCGTTGGGGTTTCTCTCTTTTTGGTTTTGGATAGTGCTTTTATTGGTGATATGTTGTTAGCAGTAAAGGAAGTGAGTTTTGATTTCTACAGCTTAGAGGCAGTAGCAATGAGGAATGGTCTATTCCTTTTCAAAGTTAATACTGGAAGTGAAGGTCTAATTCAAGTGTTTCAGAAACAGATCTTGCGACAATTTACACATAAATGAGTATTCCGTGATTTGGCCAAGGATACGCCATATGGACCAAATCAAATGTAGCTGTCAGGTGGATGCAGAAGAAGCAAATAGATCGCTAAGTTTAGACCAACGCCTCAAATAAATTTACTGACTCATCTGAAACAAAAATCAAGGTAACAGAAAAATGAATGTTGACCACGAAGCATTATCTTGTAGTTTGTACCCAGTAGCATCATGATTTTTATCAATAAATGGTGACCACCCAGCCACGTAACTGCCACTTCTAACACATGCGCCATGCAGCTCGTAGGTAGGTGACTGCGTTAACAGAGCTTAATTAGTGGTCATCAGTCGCTCATCGTGTGCATTAAACTTAGTTGTTTATGGGCGATATCATTTCTTATACATGTAGGTTTGTTTTAATAGCGTTTCGATGATGATTCACGGTGGTTTCATAAAGTGAAGTGGCTGGCAAGGTTTTTAAAATAATTGAATTGAACTTTGTGGTGTTTGGAAATTTATACCGAAGTAAGAACTAACGATTATGGAGTTTTAAGACGAACGTTCGTGGGTGAAATCATTGAAAATGTTTTCCATCCCTGAATTATTGATGTAGCTTTCAGTAATTCAGAAGTTGTTTGTTGTTTGTTGCCTATGGGACTCTAGTAGACTAGTGATACCTAATGTAGTTTTAAGAAAATTAACAGGCTATAACGTACAGATATCGATCAAACTCATCACGCACCTTCACAGAACAAGTACTTACCAGCACTATCCAAAATGATAAAACTATAGAGCTTACACCTATTGTAGTATTAATAAAGCTACCAACACCACAGAAATGGCGATACGCGCCACCTAGCACCTGTTGGACAGAACCTGCGTGCGCACACGCATAAGTGTCAGCTACCATGATAAGTGTCGCACACTAAACATGTCTATTAGTGCCGTAAAGAATACAATCGTAAAGTTATGAGATATCATTAAAGTTATTGTGTTAATTTAAAATACTTCATTCGCAGTATAAGCTGCTAATAAAGATAATACGACAAATTGGAACACGAAAAGCAGTCACAATGTAATATTTTGACACCGACTGCGTTTCTAATTATTTTTTTGTTTTTATTTATCACTTAAGACCTGACACCTGTCTCACACCTCGTTCTTCCATCTAAAAATAGATGTATAAGTAGATGCTTAAAACTATGTTACTAGATAGAGATGGTAAAGATGATAATAGATTACAGCTTGCAGGCAAAGAGTCAACCTCGCTGCAGCGCGGTGATTCTATCGCGTAACACACTAACAGTAGGAATGGCTTCATATTGACAGTTCAACAACATTCATTGCGTTATTTACATTGTTGAGCAGACACATTTTTCGAACATGTGAAGCAATGGATTAGCAATATCCTTCGAAATGATTTAGATTGTTATTGAAAGTGTGTTACGCAATTAGGGTGCTAGGTAGTCAGCTCTGCTTCCAACCTAATTGATTGGCTGATACTATTTCTCCACGTCCGCGTCAGTAGCTATTCTTGTATAGCTCCTACCGACACAGGACGACTACAGAGATAGATCATTCTTGTCTTTTAACTATTACACATTGCCACAGCAACACGAGCATCTATCGCAAGGTGTTCTACTTGTATGGGCTTGAGCAAGATGACAGCATCAGTCTTGCCGTCTTGCGCCACAGTATTCCCAGTTTACCGCTCTCGGTTGCGTGTTAGGGACCTGTTTTTATATTAACTAAATTTACATCGTTTTATTTATCTACAAAACTTATATAATTTAACAGTCTTAAAATAATAATAATAATAATAATATGTATATTGTTCGGGCGCCTCCGACCACTCGGCAATCTTCGGCAGCTGTCGTGAGACAGTGGAAGACGGCGAGCGGCGGCGAGAGGAGCGGCGTGCGGGACATCGGCACTTCGCTACCGATCTCGGACGACGGCACGCGCGCGCACTCCATACGCTTACCAACATCGATAATATTGTACCTATTTGGATTACACTCTTTTAAATTACAGTCCATTGCATTTTAGTTTAGTCCTTAGTTAGGTCCCTAACATATGGTCCTTCGAGCCTCCATAAAGTCGCGTTTTGGTAGGAACCAATTTCGTCGGCTACTGGCATTACGACTCGACGTTGGTGAACTTTGGACTCCTAGCAAATTTGAATTCGCTACGTCACCGGAGCAACGGTTTTTTCTACCGAAGTCGTTTGAACACGAGAAGAACAAGAACTGGACTATACTACATTTCACCAAGTCTTGATAACGACGCCGGCGCTTATTACATCGACTGGATTGTACGATTTACGCCGAGTCATCGCTTGGAAGCATTTTAGTCAGGTTTCTTGTGGATAAAGATTCGGTATTGGGTGAGTTCGTTCCAATTGTTTCCTTCCATATCCTTTTCAAACAAATATTCAGTGTTTCATTCTGTTAAATTCAAATTCTTTTCCGTTTTCACGTTCATATTTGAGTCAATACGTGTTAACATTATAGTCATCTCTTTCTTATGCACTGCTTGCGCTTGTGCACTGCTAAATCCCAAGGCCATTTACCGTTAATTGGGTGCATAATCGGCTGTGTGCTTATAGTAATAATTGTAACAGCTGATCACGTTGACCGGTGTAGCTCGCCGGCTCCTGTGACATTCATCAAGGTCACGCGGCTATTCATTTGTTTTGTTTAACTTAACTGCCAACTTCTGTACGAAACTTTGCTACGCTTAATCAATTAGTGTTAATATTACTTATTACTTTTCTTACTGGAATACGCTATGGCCTCTTTAGACTTATTGCTGAGAAAGCGAAGTGCCGTTAAGGCAAAACTTACAAATTTCACAAATTACATGAATGTGCTTCTTAGTTGCAAAATTATTTCCGACATTCAACGCTTAGAGTTGGAGAGCCGTTTTAAAAAATTTGAGGTTACATACGATGACTTTGACAAATTACAGACGGACATCGAGGTGCTTTCGGATGATCCTAGCGAAGCGTATGCAGAGAGAGCAAAGTTCGAGGACCGTTACCACGCACTTGCAGCGCAGGCGCACGGCCTGCTTGCCAGTAACGAGAGCGGTGACGGCGGGTCTGTAACAGGCTCGGTAAACAAACACTCAGGTGAATCGTTCCAACAACGTAACTTTATACGCTTACCTAAAATTGATTTGCCTAATTTTGATGGTGGTTATCAGTACTGGCTTGAGTATAGAGATACATATTTGTCACTAATTCATAATAGTAGTTGCATAGATGCCATTAGTAAGTTCCACTACCTCCGTGCGTCACTTAAAGGCGATGCTTTGGAAATAATAAAAAATATTGATTTCAAAGGTGATAACTATCAAATGGCGTGGAAGTTACTATGCGACCGCTTTGATAACAGTAGGCTTTTAGTAGATACCCATGTTAAGGCCTTGTTCAATGTAGACTGTATTACACAAGAATCATCCACTTCTTTGCGTCGTTTAATTGATCTAATTAATAAGAATATCAGAGCCCTCAATACAATGAACGAGCCCACGGACAGTTGGGACACGTTGATTATTTATATGATGGCAATTAAACTAGATCCTATCACCAGCAGGGAATGGGAAGCTCATCGCAATACCATACCAACAAAACCAACAGTTTCACAATTTTGTTCTTATATTAGTAAAAAAGCAGATTTATTGGAGACATTAGAACATAACAAACTCGCACTTAATATAGAAAATAACACTAACACTCATAACAATCAAGTAGGAAGCAAACATAAATCATTAATAATAGCAACTAATCAAACCGATAATTCAAATCAAAAATATGTAACAAAATGTCCCTTATGTAATCAAAATCATCTATTATACACTTGTGAAGGGTTCCGAAAATTAAACTTAGAACAACGTATATTAAAAGTTAAAGAATTTAAAGTTTGTTTCAACTGTTTGCGTAGTGGTCATGTAACAAAACGATGTAGATTGGCAGGTTGTAAATATTGTAAAGGTAGACATAATACCCTTTTACATGTTGAACAGGCCACCCATTACCAAGATCCTATGCCCAGTAGTGTAGCATTGCCCACTGATGTTTCTGGAGGTGCCGCTCCACACAATGGCACCTCAGAAAATATCTCCTTGTCGAGTGACGCTCGGTCACAACATACTACCTCTCATATTTTACTGTCCACAGCGTTGGTGAGAGTGGTGAACCATCAAGGCATCAAGGCCGACGCCAGGATCCTGCTCGATAATGGTAGCACAGCTAATTTTATTACGCAGAAACTATGTGATCAGCTAGGACTTCCTCGACGTAACACGAGTTCCACGGTGACAGGTATAAGCAGTCATACTACGTTAAGTACACGGTCTTGCAAACTAACTATTGAATCATGCAGCGGCAGCTATAAGACGGACATAAATTGTTTCATATTACCTACAGTTACCAAATTACTGCCGTCTACTTTAGTCGACATAAGTAGCATTCCCATACCGTCAGATTTAAATTTGGCCGATCCGTCATTCAACGTTCCATCAGAGATTGACATACTAGTTGGTGCTGAAATATTTTGGAATATTCTAGGCAGTGCATCAATCAATTTAGGAAAAAATCAGCCCAAGTTACACGAGACAAAGCTCGGATGGATAGTATCAGGCTCTGTGGCTCTTCCAAAACATCCAATCAAAAATATATATTCACATTTTTGTAACATCTCCATGAACGATTTAAATAACAGCCTAAATAAGTTTTGGGAGCTCGATTTCGTTTCTTCTGAGCATTCCTTGTCACAGGAAGAACGAGCCTGCGAAGAAAGTTTTCGCGTTAACACTGTGCGTGATCAAAACGGGCATTTTATAGTTACAATGCCTCTTAAAAATGATCCCAGTGAGTTAGGTGAGTCTTATGAAATGGCTAAACGTCGATTTTTAGCATTAGAACGCCGTTTCCAACGTGATCCTGCTTTTAAGGAAAGATATGTTGCATTCATCGAGGAGTACGTGAGCCTAGGGCATATGACTGTGAATAACTCATCAAGGAAACCTCATTCAGGCAACAAAAATGAGTATTTTTTGCCACATCATGGAGTCATCCGAGAATCAAGTACCACAACTAAGCTCAGGGTAGTCTTCGATGCATCAGCAGCGACTACTTCTGGAGTGTCGTTTAATGACATCCAAATGGTGGGGCCCACTGTCCAAGATGATCTCTTTTCTATATTGCTGCGTTTCCGTCAGCACAAGTTTGTTATTTCTGGTGACATAGAGAAGATGTATAGGGCCATTCAGGTAACACCATCACAACGTAACTTACAACAAATAATCTTTCGCGCTGACCCTAAGCTACCACTTCAAACGTACAGTCTTAATACTGTTACTTATGGTACAGCTTCCGCCCCTTATTTAGCCACAAAGAGCTTAGTCAGTTTAGCAACAACTGCCTCTAATGACGTTGTAAAATCGTCCATTGAACGAGATTTTTACGTCGACGATTATCTGAGTGGTTGTGACTCGGTTTCCGAGGTGGTCCAGATGGCTAAAGAAGTTGCATCCATTTTAGCGTCAGCTAACTTTCATTTGAGAAAGTGGCAATCTAATAGTTTAGATATTTTAACAGAAATAGCTGGTGTTTCAGGGCATTCTGGTAGGTTGTACTTGTCTGAGGATAGAAACGTGTCATCTAAAACGTTAGGCCTATATTGGCTATGTAAATCTGATTCTCTCGAGTTTTCAATATCGGTCGATACCAGCAAACCAATCACAAAGCGCCACATTTTATCTGTGATTAGTCAAATATTTGACCCATTAGGTCTGGTAGGTCCTTGCATTATCGAGGCTAAAATTATCATCCAAAGTCTATGGATGGCTAAGTGTGACTGGGACGAGCGAGTACCAGATAATATACATACCTCCTGGTTAATGTTCGTGAATAGTCTACCATGTTTAAATACCCTTAAAATATCCCGGTGGATTTCATGTGACAATTCAACTATAAATGAAATTCATGTGTTTACAGATGCATCCGAAAAGGCCTACGGTGCATGTATTTATATAAAGTCTAGTACTAAAGATGGGTTAGTAAAAGTACAGCTGTTGGTCTCTAAAAATCGTGTTGCACCGATCAAACCAACAACCATCCCTAGACTTGAGTTATGTGGGGCTTTATTAGGAGCAAGACTGTGTGTTAATGTACGGAATTCCTTCACCAAACCCGTTAGTAAGTGCTACTTTTGGTGCGATTCGACCATAGTGTTAAGTTGGCTCTCCATGACACCTAATTTATTAAAACCTTTTGTTCGTAATCGCATTAACGAGATACAAGAATGCACTATAGGGCAAACGTGGAGCTACGTGCCGTCGAAGGAAAATCCGGCGGATCTTGTTTCTCGCGGGCTGAAGGCTGACCTTATCAGCGAGTGCTCCTTATGGTGGTCAGGTCCTCAATTTCTGTTAAATGATGAAATATATTGGCCAAAAATGCCCAATGGGAACTTGAAACAAGATCTACCTGAAGTTGTATTATCACACTTTACTGATCACTCATCCCATCATCAATCATACAATAATTTAACTTCAAAGCATTTGTCACATCATAATGATAATCATTCATTCATTAAATCACTAATTCACAAATATTCCAATTATAATCACTTACAGAGAATCGTCGCTTATATACTAAGATTTATTTACAATTTAAAGCATACACATAATAAATTCCTTGGTTCCCTTTCCTGTGAAGAACTTACAAATTCTACAAATTTTATTTTACGTCACGCTCAAATGGATATGTTTCCTGTTGAGTTTAATTTACTGCAATCAGGAAAGTCTTTACCAAAAAAAAATAGGCTTATTTCTTTGAGTCCTTTTACAGATTCGAATGGTCTCATACGCGTAGGAGGGAGACTTGACAATTCACCTTATGATTATAATGTCAAGCACCCCGTACTATTATGCGGTAAGCACCATATAACTAAAATAATATTTCATAAATATCATCTCGACTGCTTACACGCTGGCCCTCAGCTGCTCTTGGCAAATATACGCCAAATGTATTGGCCTCTGGGTGGTAGAAATCTTTCCAAATGTATTGTTAAAAAATGCATCAAATGTTATAAATACAAGTGTCAAACTATGCAACCTACAATGGGTCAGTTGCCCTCTTCAAGGACACATTTAGAACACACATTTTTAAATTGTAGTGTGGATTATGCGGGGCCAGTGCTGATAGCTGATCGCAAAGGGCGAGGGTGCAGGCTTATAAAGGCGTACCTGTGTATTTTTGTTTGCCTTGCCGTTAAGGCAGTTCACATCGAGCTTGTTACAGACCTTACGAAAGAAGCCTACATGGCTGCTTTGAACCGTTTCGTGGCTCGTCGTGGTAAGCCCGAAAGCATCTTGTCCGATAATGGGACAAACTTTATAGGTACCTGCAATGAGCTACGTAAGTTTTTACAAGACTCGAATCTCGTGTCTGAAGTCGCTCAACAAGGCATCACATTTTCTTTTACGCCTCCATACTCTCCCCACTTCAACGGCATTGCTGAAGCTGCCGTCAAATCTACGAAACATCACCTAAAGAGACTTTTAGGCTTAACGCACTTCACCTACGAAGAGATGGCCACGTGTTTGACTCAAATAGAGGCCGTCTTAAATTCCCGTCCTCTTACCCCTCTTTCCACTGATCCTCTAGATTTTTCCGTTCTTACTCCTGGACATTTCTTAATTGGGCGACCACTAATATCTGTTCCGCATCCACAGGTTACTGATCTCAACATCGGGCGACTGGAGCGCTACCAAAGAGTGGAGCACATAAAGCAACATTTTTGGAACCGTTTTCAATTAGAATATGTTTCTCTGCTCCAGAAAAAAACTAAATGGACAGCGTCAACAGGCCAACTTTCAGTAGGAGCACTGGTTCTCATCAAAGAGAAAGGCCAGCCGCCCTTGGTGTGGCCACTGGGGCGAGTCATCAAGGTCTTCCCTGGCTGCGACGGGACCACACGGGTCGTGGAGCTGAAGACGAAGAGAGGAACGGTGCTGCGGGCTTACAACAACGTCTGCCCACTTCCTCTCACTTGAATGCTTCAACCCGGGGAGGATGTTCGGGCGCCTCCGACCACTCGGCAATCTTCGGCAGCTGTCGTGAGACAGTGGAAGACGGCGAGCGGCGGCGAGAGGAGCGGCGTGCGGGACATCGGCACTTCGCTACCGATCTCAGACGACGGCACGCGCGCGCACTCCATACGCTTACCAACATCGATAATATTGTACCTATTTGGATTACACTCTTTTAAATTACAGTCCATTGCATTTTAGTTTAGTCCTTAGTTAGGTCCCTAACAATATATATGTATATTATATTAAAAAAAGTAGGAGTAAGAATCATAGGGCATCAAAATATTCGTTCGCATCGCTGTAACAGGAAAAGTGGCCAAAAGGTTGGCAGCATTGTATTGTATGGCAATGCTGATTCTTTGGCCAAAAAATAGGCCAGCCACTTGGCGTCTCGAAAAACCAGGAAAACTAAATGGGCACTCGGATCATGGTCCTAGTATTTAAAACCCAAACGGCTCGAGCATATAAGTTCCAATAAGGTATATAGGAGTATGTGCGCCGTATTTTACATATATTTGCTTTTATAATTATAGGTAGTGTAAACGTGTCCCATAAAACTGAGATCATGAAGTGCCAGCCTCTAAAAATCACTTTTATTCAAACGGTGTTGAGTGGTGCATCAGCTATGATTTAATTTAATAATAAACGAATGAATTCGCTTTCGTATTGTATGCGATCAATTGAGAGAGGTTATAAGAGAAAGAGAAGCTTTAAACTAAGTGCTGTATTTTGAGTATAATTTCTGACAATCACTAAACGTCTTAGGAACGCTGCATATTAAAACAACGCAGTAATCTCAAAATGTAGCAAGCGCGTCTATCCAACCTTCCGACTCCATGGCCACATAAATATCAAGTCTGATTTCTCCCACAGTGTCAGTGCACACTGCGTTGGTCCTAGACACTATGACATCGACACATGACGCGCATAGTAGGAGGCTGGTCCTTTGTCACAGCCTCACATTTTATTAACGCCATCAAGTCGCTTGTGCGACGCCTGAGTTATCTGACATGAGAGCTGTAGGGCGAGGCGCCACTGCAAGCGAGACGTATGATCAAGCTATAGCTACTGCTGCAGCAGTATGACATAAACACATGACATGTGCATGTGCACGAGCGGCTGCTCCTTTGTCTCCGCCTCTCATTTTATTAACGCCATCAAGTGGCTTGTGCGAGACCTGAGTTATCTGACATGAGAGCTGTAAGGCGAGGCGCCACTGCAAGCGAGACATATGATATGAAAATAGTTTACTGCAGCAGTATGTCGTAGACATATGACAAGTAGGTAAGTCCTTTGTAACAGGCTAACACTTTATTAACGCCATCATGTATCATGTCTCTTGAGGAGCACTGAGTTATCTGATTTGGCAATGCAATGGGTATGGTGCCACTGCTAGAAATTTAAAGCATTTTCAGGAGAGAAGCTTTACAAAGTGAAAATTAATCCGTGTGAAGGTTGAAAGACAATAAATAGCTGTGATCACTAATTCCTCTTTTACCAGGTGAGTTTTCCATGAAACATTTAAGCTGGTTTTTCTACTGTCCTTCCCGCATTCAGGGCGAGAATCAACAATTCAGCATAAGAACTGGCTTAACGTCACTTACAAGCACTTGATACATACATCACTTGTTTGATGCCAAGTAGAAAACTTACGACTATTTAGTCGCTCGTAACTCCCCGCTTCCCGCTCTCAAACACACCAGACCTTTGACATCTTGTACCTAAACCGTGGGTGTAACGCATTCGTTTTCTTTACACGCTTTCAAAGGATTTTGATTTTATAATACTGGAAGGGTCTAATATTGTAGTTAGGCCCATTCTGAGGCCTGACGTGGTTTATTGCTGAAAATACAAACGGATTGATATGGGAGGCTTCAATACAATGAACGTTGATTTTTGTTTTTAATAGTATTCGAGCAGGCGGCCTGCGTGGTACGCTTTATGGACGCGTTTCCTTAAACGATACTTTGATGGTATTTATTGGTGTTATTGGGACATGAATAAAGGCTCTTATTGGAATTTACATAGCTCCCGATCCATGGTGGAGCGTTCTCAGTTAAGAATAGACCATTCTATTGCTTTCTAAGGGTGTCGTTACATGATTTGCTACGTTGTCTTGTCTACTCGATTGCCTTTCAGCAAAATCTATATAGTAACATCATCCCCTTAGATGATTTATGATGGCTAGGTATTGGGGAAGTGCTAAAAACTTAATTACAAAAAATCAAGCGCAGAGCGGTACCTTTGTGTCGCGTGCGATTTGCGTCGCGTGTCGCGCCTGTATGTAGGGGCCTTAAAGCTACAGCTATTGTCCGCAATAGCAAATAAATCTAGATATTCGCTTCTAATCGAATCTAGAGCTTCAGATCAACGCACTTTAAACTAAGTTAACAATATAACCATCCAACAAAACGACAATTAATCAGCCGCTAGGCACAGCATCAACAAATTGAAATACATCACGTCTCCTTAACTTGAAGTTATTGCAGAAAAACTGGCGCGAAAGCTGCGTGGACGCGTGGGCGGGGCGACGCATAAACATGTCGCCGTCCCGCTCTAACGCACAATGTGGACGATCAACGAGAATTTATTATCTCTCGTCGCATTATGCGCTAGCGCAGGTTGCGACGACTGCTAGTGTTCGCAAGTTCTACGGTATTTGATGAGTTAACTGGGGACGGTCGATGGTTTTTTTGTATTGGTAGTTATGGGCGGTTTTGTTGAGAAGGCTCTATATGGTCTCTTATTGGAAATGGGCGGTGATTCAATGGAATATTGGGATCCTAAGTATCTGTAACTTAAATGAGCTTAATTTGATGAACAGTGCCTAATTGGTTAACTTCAAAAGCTTCTAAACTTTCTTGTACATTTGCTAGTTGTCAGTCTCTACTTGCTTAAAAGCTCTAAACCAGAATTGACCATCTCAAAATTCGCAATAGGCTGAATATACTAGCTATGCGAGCAAAACCTACTACAAACAAAAAATCAGCACGCACAAAATCACACCTAGTTAGAAAACATTCCCTAAGCACGGAAGTCAGCAGCACAATGAGCACAGAGTACGCATTATTGCGTAGAAACGAACACAACTCACTAACTCAGTCATACATCTCAGCCTGAATGGGAGTATTAATGCACCTTATTTGTGGAGCCAGCCGCACTTAACTAGGGGTTATCAAGATCTAGAAATTGTTGGGGAAACTACACTACCTGTTACTTTGTGGAAGGTAAAATACCGATGACGTATGCTGCCTGTGAGTCAGTGTAGCGATCGAAAGGCCGTTGACAGCGAATGACGCGAAGAGCGAGTTGACAGGTAAGTATTGTAATGTACGAGTTAGTGCACCCCTACACGGGTGTTTAGGCACTCGTCTTATTACGTTGACAGGAAGGCGCTTTTGGTAAGCGTTTGTGCAATTGTTTTGTGAAATGTATTGAAAAACCAGATTGCGGCTTAGGTTTCGATTTTGACAACGCGCCAAAAGTTCCTTGTAGAATTATAGGTGCAGATTACGGGGAATTTAAAAGGCAAAAAGATGGCGTCTCTTGTTGAGACGGTCATAGAGTGTCTTTGGTTTTGAAACTCTAGGAAAAGTCATGAAAATCAACACGTTGTGTATTATTGAAATGCTGTTTTTTTTTTTCGTTGATGGACTAACTTGTTAAGACTAGGAAACCGAAGTTTTCTGTGTTTTAATGTTTTACTATAAGCTTGCCCCTGACTTTTTGCTAGAACTAAATAGCTTCTTCTGAGACTATTCATACATATTTAAAAAAATGAGATTATAGATTCTAGACTCTGATATTTATAGTTATTTTTTTTTTCTGTGCCAAAATAGAAGACTAAAGTCCTGTTTTATACTCTAGAATGCCTAACGCCTATTTTTAACATAAATCCGTCTTCAAATTATGAAGACTTTTAATATAATCGGATGGAAATACAATATTATAGCGCTAATGATATTAATTGCATTAAATTAAGATAAAATGGTAAGTTAGAGGTTTATTAATTGTTTAAGTATTCTAATTAGTGGAAGTTGACCTTTGATTAATTTGTAAACTTGTTATTTCACCTTGTGGATCAATCATTACATTCGCATAAATATTATTTTAATGATCTAAATAATCATAATTTTTGTGTCGTCACTTGTTATTACACTTTTTCTATAATTTGAGTGTCACGCTTGTGTCAATTTCGATAAGATTAAAAAGCATATATTAGCTATCTGGCAAGAGTATAGCAACAAGATACTTAATTAGTAGAAACTGCAATTTATTATCAAAAGCTTTTTCAATAATTCTGCAAGTGAACCTTTTTAATAAATAAAACTTGATGCTTACACTTAGATGGTTATTATCAACACATGTAATGAAACGACTGCTAATAACTAAGCAAGACTTCCATCTTGTTCAGAGTAAAAATATCTACGTATAGGTATCTCCACAAACATAAGAGAATTTCAAATAAAAACCAATCAGTGAACCATCTCGTTGAACGAAGCGTCGATCGAAGACAATGGCGTCCTTTATGCTAAGATTTGGCTCTGAATGGACCAGCGGACGGACGGACGATCAGCTTTAGATTACTTTGTAACCACTGATTAAACTGGAATCAAGCATTTTGATGGAGTCGGACCTTTTTTTAATTAAGTTTAGAGACAAGTGTGAGAGTATCTTTAGAATAATATGAGTGTTTATTTAGGAATTTTGTAGGAAAGTTCGAACATCATATAATATATGCCTATAATAACTACACCCACATAAGATTCTTAAATTCCTTTAAATATATCATAGTGAATTCTCACTATTCTAACGAATTAGAAAATGGTCCATTAATAATAGAACGATCGTGAATTTGTCTGTCTGTTTGCAATGATCAAACTACGAATTTACAATTTTTTTGACAGTTTATCATACCCAGATATTTTTATTCTTATTCGTTGGCCCAAAACCCTGGTCTTGATAAGTCGATTGCTAACGGAAACTGACTGACTCTTTCTTATATTGCTAACAAAGAAAATCGAATAGGAAGACACGAGTCGACTGCCGTATGGCATATCCTATAATCACATCTCAAATTAGAAACTACCTAGGAAGACCAAACAAAAAACATAACCCAAACGCACTGCGTCGGTAATTGAAATCGGTAAAATATAGTGTTGTGCGCTGGTAAATCACGCGGGTAATCGGTAAACCGGTAAGTCGGGCGGTAATTAACGATAAGACGCACCTCTCCGTGTCCGAGTAATGGACAACGTTGGCTTGTACCGGTAATAAGGGAGGCAGGGTCCTTCGCGGCAAGGCGGAGTACATACTGGAGTAATTGGAGATACAAAATTGTGTGTGGCTGTTTATATCTAACTGGACCAGGTTTAATGTTGTTGTCAAATTCAGAAATGACATATTACTTATCCTAGATAAGTTTATGTCATAGTTAGATACAAAGTTGTGAGTGTAAGGTCTTACATACACAGTAACATTCTATTGATGCCTATATTAGAAAATATGACATTTGACGCCGTACCTAATTAAAAAAAAAGATTAAATAATAGTAAAACAGTTAAAAAATCCTTCTTAAATTTATATCCTGATTTATGTAAATTATAGCCGAATTTGGGAGCTACGGCTTTCCAAATTCGGCTTTAACTCAAATAAATTATATGGTAATTAAATAGCAATTAAATATCGTATTTGGTCAATAAAGTTGTGTAGGTGTTATTTAACACGACTCTTTAAAAAAATAAAGTATTTAAAAACTGTTAATTTATTATTTATGACCAGAATTTAAAAAACAATATGAATATTTCATTCGTTGCTTTTAATCGTTAATTTTTTGCATACTATGGCCTTATGTAAAAGAAGGAGCCTGTAGGGTCACTAGACAACAATTAATATTTTTGGAGCGAGCCTCAATAAATAAACATAAAGAAAATAAGTTCTTTAAAATTGTTAAAAGAGAAGATAGAAAAATAAACTAAAAGTGTTTTTATTTCATCTGATCGCAAAAGCTCACAAAACCCCCAGTGTACACACAGCACAATAATATAATAGCAACTTTTATCGAAGCGCGTACGCACCGAGCTCCTAAGATCGTTTACCCGCTATAAATTATATCGCGAAATTGTCGATAATCATCTACCAGCGTCGACCGATTTCATTATTCTGTCCTGTACTTATTAGCGATATCGTCTCGTACCGTGTGTTCAGGGCTTTATGTTTTAGATCGAGGAGTATTGCAATTTAATATGTGGAAAGTAGGTATTATTTATTGGTCGTGTGGATTAAGAAAAGGGCCACCCTGTATTGGTTGGCGTCAGGCGATGATTAAACGCGACTACACGGCATTAGTCAAACATCAGAAAGAAGCTTTCACTGCAGACTAACCAGGGTTTCGGGCGTTACTTGGTAGATTAGTGAGTGGCGATAGCGTCGTTCTTTCTCTTAATTAAAACATACTGCTGTCAGTCTGTCAATCAACTTATCAACTATCGGTAAAGCTTTCGAAGGCCGATGTTTTAACAGTTGAAATGAACAGGCTGTACAAAAATGATGATTCGACTTATTTCTACGACTAGCTGCAGTAACACTGTAATGTCACTCCTATAAATCTCATTCGTACCTAATCATTCACAAAATGACATTAACGCTAACGGGACCCATCATACCTCACTCTGACTCTTATACAATTCGTGAAATGCCAAATTCTACAACTGTAGCTCTGTAGCTCTGTGTATTTCCAATGATTTTTGAAAACAATTTTAATTCTAACCCAGTATGGCGTGTGTCACAATCTTTCAGTAATTTGTCTTGAGAACTAGAAAACGATTATCACATGTTTTTTTTAACATACACCATGTTTTTAAACAATGTAATTGTCTATGCTTTTGCATCCGTTTTTCTTTTTCAGGGCTGATAAATACCCTAATGTATTTTTTCAGTTAGAATGTTTTATCTTCTAACGTTGTTTTCTGTAAAAACATCATAAATGGGCTCACTTTCACAATAATGTCTTAGAATATAATCAGTTTGGACACTGCAAATAATTTATCTGCTTTTACAGCTAACATCGCCCACATGGACCAACAAAAACTGTCAACCCTCAAACGTCGGCGACGCAACAAGTCGCTCCACAGGTGCCTAAGACACCCCGCGCCCCTGTCTTATTAACCCGCAGTAATCACACGAGACGAGGCTGCCGAGATAGATTGATTGGCCCGTTTTAGCTTGAACACTTTGATGGGTTGAAGTCGGCAGAAGAAAGGTAAAGTTCTGACGTGGGTTTGTATAAGATGCTTGTTATCTAGAAATCTAAATGCAGTCTTCTTCTTTACGTGTATATTCGACTCAAATTTTGTCCGACCAGTTTGTTGTTTGCGACCTGGACAGCTTTATCAATGGGTTCGTTTAAATTCTTAAAGATGCTGGTGGTACATGGTTATTGGTAATATGTCAGCAATCCATTAAAGGGATGTAGGGGAGGTCATTTGCAATCAAATGACCCCTTATGACCCCCATGCAAATTTCAACCATTTCCGAGTAATTTGACATTTTATATGTTTTTGGCGGTATACAACTCTGAAAATGTATTTAAAAAAACAATGCATGTTTTTTTTTATTTTTATTATATGCTTCTACATAATAGTCAACCATACAATGACAATCATCTTTAATATTTTTTTAACCAGAGCAGACAATTTTCATCAGTTTGAGCTGGTTATTTGACTAAAATGGTTGATTTCTGCAAAAAACATGGATATACTTATCGACAGAACATTCCAAAAATATGTACAACTTCTCAGCTATCCAACGAGACACAATAAGATACCAGAGGGGCAATTCTCGTATTTTTAAGAACGTTCGCATTCTAATCTCAGTCTCAATCTGTCAAAAATTGTATAGCGCTTACCTACATTTTTGACATTTGATTGACGCTGAGATGAGATTGTGACTTGAATTTGAACGTTTTTATTTAAGGGAATTGGTCTTCACATATCTTGAAAGAAATATAAAACGTCAAAATACTGGAAAATGGTTGACATTTGCATAGGGGTCATAAGGGGTCATTTGGTTACAAATGACCTCCCCTACATCCCCTTAATGGATTGCCGACTTATTACCAATATAACCATGCACCATGCACCTATATATGCATGCATGTATGTATGTTTTAGTGGTTTTGTCATAGAACTGCGGAAATAAATGTCTGATCGTGTCGATTATGACCCTTTTTGGCGCAGCTTTAGAGAGACTTCTGTTCAGCTATAAATGGGGCGGCTTGAGTTGATCGATAGCAATAACTCATCAAGTAGTCTAAGTAAACCTTCACTTACTAGTTATTATAT
The DNA here is from genome assembly GCA_937001585.2 of Brachylomia viminalis. NCBI lineage: Eukaryota > Metazoa > Arthropoda > Insecta > Lepidoptera > Noctuidae > Brachylomia > Brachylomia viminalis. Next base: position 25,400,872 of record OW443304.2, read on the forward strand.
TTTATAAAATTTCTGGTAATTTTATGAATAACACATAATCGCCCTATAAACTTTCGTAAATAAGCTTTTTTTTTATTAAATGGAAAGGCAAAAAGGCTAATACTTATAAGAAAGAACGTAGTTTGTAATTTACCACGACACCTTGCCTCAAAAGCAAGTAAATAAACTGACTGAAGGACGGTACTGACGGTGACTGAAAGTTGACTGGTAGAAAATGCCTATGGCATTAGTCCGCCATGATTGTGTCTCTGTACATTTGTGTGCTTAAAGACATAATAAAAAAATAGACCGACTCATGGAGATGAAAGTCTTGTCTTTCTGTGCTGAATTACGGACACCTACAAACCCTAATTACCGGACATCTTAATAATAAACCAATCAACGCACACCCGTCAATAATAATTTAATAATACAAGGAAATTTCAATACGCGCTAATTTGGTCCGGCATTGCAATCATGTGCAGTTCGGCCGATTTACGGCGCCTAATGGGGAGCGGCGCAGGCGCAGGCCAAACCGCGGCTGTCATTACAGATCATTACGCGAAATCGAGAATTTTACTCAACCAAATTGGTAGTATGATGTTAAATTGACACTTTGTTATCAATTAATTTATGGTTCCATGATAAATATGAACAAGAAATAACGTTTATTTTGAGGGTATTCGAAGTTTATACGACAACTAATTTCACATAAATAGGTACATGATAAAACGATGTGTTTGATTTGAATACTAATAGCATTATGCTTGTAAGGACACCAATCCACCTCGGGGAAGATGTACCAAGTTATAACAATAGGTAATTATGTTTTTTTTTATGTCCCCATGTTACTTAAATATCTAAATGCAGTCAGAGCTCTAGTACCTACCTAATACTTCTTTTAAAGACCTCAACCGGAACATTGAAATAAATGGCTTACTTGCTTGTTTTAAAACACCAACACTCAATTAACAAAAGCTATCTTCGCCCACAGCAACAGCGGAAAGGCATAACAAACGTAACAACAAACTCTCAGTGCTGTCAACGAATTAAACCGTCAATTTATCACAGTAACAGGTGAAGTCGGGGCGTGTCGTGTGATAGATCAAAATGGCGAATATCGAAATGTCGTTGCGCGTACGCAGTCGTAGTGAGTTATTCGTTCGTGATAGTTCACGAGGCGACGCCGATACGATATATATCTGGTATCAGGATGAAGGCGATTTATCTGTCTTCCTATTGTTTATTGGAGATTAGTTTGGTTTAAATATGTATTTCTGAAACGCATTTTGGAATGTAGCTTTTGTGAAGCTACGGTGAACGTAACTTTGCTAGGTCTGCTAGTTGCAATGTTTTTAGTTTAATTGTAATGGTAACAGAAAAGCTTTGTCATATACCAACGTCAGTGGATGAGGTATGTACCTACTGAACAAGATCGAATTAATGTTACTGCTGTTAATGTACAATAGCCTTTTAAGCATGAACCCAGTAGGCACCCATATACAAAAACGTCTACATCCAAATGATCTCATTTGAAAAACTGCGTTGAAGTTTTTATCACAAACACATACAACGACGCCAAACTTTCAGAGGTAGTGCGTATTCACCTCAAAAGTCCTAACAAACCTGTCTGCCTGTTACCAACTGGGGTAATAATACTACAATAGTAATACATTCTCAGCTATAGTGACACTGTCGGAGACACCTGCACAGGGTCGGCAGAACTGGTCACGACTTACCTGTACCTACCTAATGTACTGAGTTAGTGGGACTTTGTCGAGCTGTGATCGATGCTGACGTAAGGCAAAGTTAGAATGCTTAATATTGTGATAATGATGGTGGCTGATGTAAACGATTTAAAATGGCCTTGTGGTAATCATGAAGTCAACTTTACGCCATTAGTGCAATCGATGGGAATGTAATCGTTTCTGGAAGCAGCCAATATAAATCCTTCAGAAAATGCAAATGGATTTTTTGGTATAACCGTAAAACAAGGGATGAAACTTTTAACAAAGGATAAATATTTAAAACTTTCAATAAATATGTTCCAATTGGCAGTCAAAAAGAGAACTATCAGTTTATTATTTCAGTATAAGATACAATGTGGATATGTCATAGAAGCGAGAGAGATAGAGAGAAGAGTGATGGCGGCAACAATATTCAGGAAACAAAATTCTCAAATTTACATTCACATGAGCGGACGTCCCAAAGCCTCCAGAGTCCAGACCAATCTACTAAGGGAACCTCACGACAGACTAACAAAGTTTAAAAAACCAATATCCCCTTTTAAACATTCTTAATACAAAACCACGTAACACACTATGAGGGACACAGTGACATTAAGTATCGTTAGTTGTCGAGGTCGTGGCGCCAGTCACGACCACCTTGTACGGTTGTATTCGTTGTACCTGATGTACTGACAACGACGTGTCGACAAGATGGATGCTGACAGGAGATAGGTGCCTGTAATTGAGATATTTTGACGTTATTGTAGAAACAAGGTGTTTAAATCTAAGAGGTGTTTCCGTCAGACTATGAAATGTAGGTGTGTCGTAGTTGAGCAAACGTGAGACCCATGAGTGCTAATATATCTGGTAAGACAAAAAAGTTGACTAATTATTTATTTAAGATCTTATAAATATTTTTCTTGGAATTAGACGAATAAAATTGAAAGTCAAAGAAATGTATGCTCCTAATTAGGTCATACTGAGAATGGAAACTTCGAAGAGACGCTGACAGAATACTCGGGTATTTTAATACCAAGAACAGTGACTCAGGCATTATTCCTATTATAGTAGGTAATCAAAATAACTATATTTGCTATAATATTATGGAAGTCAAAGGAGATTTCAATAATATCGTAAATATTTCAACAAACACCGTGAGAAGAAAGTAATAAAACTAAAACACTAAATCACTCGCGAATTTATAAGAGCGATGACATTTTTATTATCAATTCAAAAATGTCACTCCTAGGTGTGTGCCCGTTTAAAAATCCTAAATACCGATGCAATGCGTCACTATTTGTAAAAGGAAATGTCGTTGAAAAACCCACACCGCTGTAAAATGCGTTAGGTCCCAAGTAGGCAGCCCTAACTGTCACACTGGACACTGGGCAGAAACAAATAAGGTAATGCATAAACAAAGTACTAAAACTGTGACTAATAACAGTTACTTGATTATCTTTGAAAGATCTCCGGTGAATAAAACTACAAAGCTGAACTAAAGTTCATACAACGTGACAACTATTGAAGAAATGCCATTTATGCATCAAACGAACATTCGATAGCTTACATAAATCCAATAATTAACTTTTCTTGGAACACTACAATTCGATCCACAATAGACTTTCATTCCATTAATACACCTAGAGCATCCGCTCGAGCAATGCCCACCTAAAATATCCAACTATCGTTTAATTTTTAAATGTCACTTAAAATTTAGGTAATTTTATTGGTACCTTTGACGTAGTTTCTCCAACAATTGATGGTTTAGGAGCCGTCAAAGTTCATAACATGGGAGACCATGACAAAACCATAAGAGCCGCGTAAATACTACACGGTTCTAGCGGTAAACACTATTGAAGTGCCCCGACGTCTTGGCAAGATGTTATTGATAGAATTTATCAGCGATCGAGTTCGGTGGAAGGTGCGAGATATAAGCGATAGCGGATAGGAGTGAAGCGAACGCATATGAGTCGTATTATAAAGAAGAAGATGTTAAACGATACGAAACGTTTCAAAGAAGCCAACAGAAGCAGAGGCGTTGACTCTACGATTATGAAAAAACTAAAATAGCAGTCACTGCTTGTAAGAAGAACGCAAAACGTATATTTTTAAACAGAAATTTAAACTCAACCATTGTAAAGCTCAATATTAAATAGAGTTATTTTGACATAATGGGTTTTGGAGTAGAGATAGGCTTTTTAGATGATGATAATTTAGCAGAAAGAATATCTTTAGGTTAGTATACTTTTTTTAATATCCTATTTGTAGGACAACTAAGCAGGCTCCTAACATTAACAAGAAATATTGTTATTAACTTAAGGAGGTTTAGTTACTAGTAAAATTAAATAAATGAATGAAGAACAAGTAGTACGAGATCATAAAACAATATGAAACAAACAAACGTCTAGAAAAATCCGTGACAACATTTATAGAAATATGTAGGTAGTACAATCACGAGCGATCCAAGCCCGCTTCCCGCTTGTCCCTTGCGCTATTGACACAAAGTTGAGCTGAACGTCGGGCGTCAAGGCGCGTTACAATCACGCTGTAAGCGAGTATACCTGGGACTTCAAGCGCCTTGTGGTCGAAGTCCCGAAGTCTGTTGCTGCTCATTTGGTATAGTCGCGTCCAAAGTGTTAATCCTTGAGGTTTCTTTGGCTTTGGATTAAGTCTCGAAGGTGTTGCAAGGATCGATGTTGTGACGTTGCGGTGGAAAGGTATTTGCAATATTTATATATTTCAGAGGTCGGGTTATGTTTTAGAATTTGGCACGAGAGTGTGGGACTTCTTGCGTTTGTCCTGCGGACTTTTATTTTTGCACAAGAGCTTGAAATTATAGGTGGCGAAGTTATTTTCCAACTAACATGCCTGTTCTTAAAATGCTTTTTTTTGTGATAAACTATATCGTTTCCCACTCCCGAGCAAAGGCCTTCCTTTTTTCCTTCTTAACATCCCTGACTTGTGCGATATCTGGCCATGGTGGCCCAGCAGACATTTTCAGATCGTCACTCTACCTTCGCCGTGGTTTACCTCGACGGCGATGTCCTCCCTCAGGCGTCCAGTTAGTGACCAGTAGCACCAATGCTCCCGGATAGATGGGCGAAGATCATCTTCGCCCATCTATCCGGGAGCATTGGTGCTACGTGTCCGTATACGTCTCCCACTTCAGCCTGGCTATTGTTCCTAAATCAATATCCTCTTCTTTTCATTTTTATTGACGACAACAGGTGACGGATAGACAATACAGATTGGCCATGTGATGACAAGTTACACCACATTCGTTAATAACCATGTGTTTCGTATCAAAAAAACAAGTTCATGCAAGAGATATTATCAAAATTATGTATCAACACGATAGGAAATAATAATTCACTAATAAATCGTGTGTATGTATGACGCCATGGGAACGGGACAGTTAGCGCCACCTGTCGGCCGCTGCGTGAGTTACGACGCGACAGCCACCGACTGTTAGGACACCTAGATTAAGTAAGTACTTTATCTACATGCGAGTTCCTATGTGGAACTGTTTGTTATGAACCCTATAAACATTATTTAGTTATACTGCAATTAAACCTTTTTCAAAAAGTTTAAGAACGGTTTTGTGGAACTTGAAATGCAGTTTTTTCAAAGCTTCGAGAGCATAGTGCACTGCATTCAAAAAGTTACAATTCAAACATAAGGTTCATTGATGAACTAAACGTCGTGCTAATTAAAAGTCGAGAGAAAAATTATTAGTTTCATGAGAATCTTTGTCTCTATTCGATTTACCTTTTAAGATTTATATGTATATCAGGATAATTTCACTTCTAAACTGAATCAAATTTCATATAATAAGGCAGAGAGGTAGTTTGGGGTACCTTGAAAAGCACACAGCATACTTTTCATAAAGAAAATTACAAAGCACAAACGCAAGCAGAGCCACGACCACAGCTAGACTATTTAATATAATCAATCCCTCTCACTAACCCATTTAAAGTTATATCCTAACCCACTCTTATCGACTCGCACGATATAAATAGTGATATATGTAAACACTAAAAATAAAGCGGTCAATAATTTAGTTCCACATCAGCGGGCGCCGATCAATCTGGCAGGAATGGCAGGCTACTGGCATCAATCTGGCAGAAATGGCAGGGGAATGGCAAGGGTTTGGCATCCATCTCTTTGGTAACTAATCTACGAGTGTGATGACTGAACCGGGCAGTGAATGACTGTTATGTGAGGGGTTCAAATAAGGGGATTTAGCAGTCTTTCGAAACACACTCGCAATCGGTCTCAATAAGCATTGGAAAAAAATTCATAGAATTGATTGAATGCCATACCATTGAGTACTTTATGAATAGTTTTAGAACCATATATAAAGCGTAGTAGCGCTATAAGAATAAGCTAAGACAGTCGTTTTTTCCTTACAAATCAGAACTGACCACTCTATGGGATACAAGCAAATGGCATTGTTTGTCAGATTGAGTTGTTGGGTAGATATAAGAAACCACACTATACTATGCTTAAAAAATTTAACATAAATAAGTTATAAAGTCATTGAGTATGGATGTAGTTCTAAATGGAGACGGTTTTCTTTGTTAGTAGACTGGTTATGAACGGTAGGTGTATGTAGATGACTTTATTATTCTCGTCTGTACCTTACTAACATTTCCGTACAGTACCTGTGCCTACATAGAGTATGAATAGGGACGCAGGGGTGAATAGAGACGAAACTTTAGAAGGGATTTTAACCTTGAAATAATATAGTTTATTCCAAAAAGGACTCTTAATGTGTTTATTGTAATATAATTAACGATTAAGTGCTCTTGTTGGGGTCAAACTAAATTATTTCAAGGTTAAAATCCCCTTTAAAGTTTCGTTTCTATTCACCCCTGCATGCCTATTCACCCCGTTTGACTGTAATATTATTTTAGCACCAATTGTAACACCTAGTCGACATAACATTCGATCACGGCGACATCTATTACAAATAAAAGGAGCATCACCCACTACAGCTATCAACATCTCTCCATCACCGATACCGTATAGAGATAAGCCTCATTCTATATTTATTCCACTGTCCGTCTGTACATCGCCATCTCCGAAACGGTAACTCACGTCGCCAATAACAATTTATATCGATACCGAACGGTTATTGAATAGGCCATCGATAAAGATTCTCTAAAATCGAGAATCGTGTTAAGAGAATATGCTACGATCTATTTTCGTTTTACATAATCGTTTTTGCACCTTATTATTAGAGATGCAAGTTTGAATTTTATTTGGCAGATTTGCTGGTGATGGCGAGAGCAAATTGGTGATTCTCTATTAATAGGCGTTCCAAGGTATAATTTAAATAATTTATTGGAATATTTGCGTCGTGCTAATAAACATGTCGAATCACCGCGTGTCACAGTCTTTTATACATGTATCTGAATATCGGATGATAATGGCCTTGTTGAAGAATTAATTAGACTTATTTGGCTTGGCGCTTTCGTCGGCCGTTTTTTACATAATTTTACAAACGAGTTTGCTTGGTTATTAATCGATTATGATGAGGTTCAACGGTAGCGGACCTATTTGATTTATTTCTTTGTTATCAACGGAAACTGTTGGTATTTGGGGAAACTCTTCTTGACGATAAAGTAGATCTTGAATGGAATTTGGTATACTTACTTACTAGAAACCTACTACGCCTTAGGTACTACTACGCTTTGGAATGGGCCACTAGCTTCATATTCCCGACTGACCGAACACTTCACAATTCAAAAGTGCCTGTAAATGGTTTAATTGAAATAAATGCTTTGATTTTGAGTTTGAGAAAGTCAGTAAGTTTGTCATAATTAATATGCAATACAAAGTTACTTTTCTATCGCAGGTATGCTGGAAGAAATTTCTCTAGAAATAAGCATCACCTTTGTACCTATTTTTCTTCTTGTCTGTTTATATATATGTGTGTACATAAATGGTTAAATAAATAAACTGGTGTCATCTGATTAAAAGGTGTTGGTCTGTGCACCTGATATAGCCCCTAAACTTTATCATAATAACATAAGAGAAAGGAGAATACGACTAACGACATTAGCTCTTAAATGACACTGGTAAGTAACTTTAGCGTTTTAAAATATTGTGGAAAGGCTCGATTTGATTAGCATGGAAATAGGACGCTAAACAGACGCGAAATGTTTTCTGTGAAAGTCTACCAAAGATCCTATTTCATCTTAATCAAAACACTTTATTTACAGTAATATTAAACCATAATTATTGAATATTCATTAAATAAAGTCCTTATTCAATTAACGAGGAATAAGAAGCATTTCTTCATCTTAAACCCATACCATGTATAAATATGATATAAAACCTTAACCTACTTTAACTATTAATAAATGAATCGATATCGATATCAATTAGCATTTTAAAACACACAGAATCGAATGATCGCGTTATGGTTGTAACGTTCGAATTCTCGTAGACGGCCTATTCGAATCACAGTTTTAAAATTCGAATCGAGTTAATCGGCGATTTGGATCCCGTTTTATATTAAGTAATCGGCTGTTTGTATTCGATTTTTTTTTCTGTAATAGTATATTTTGCTAGCGATTAGCACGATATTAATATATTTTTATTAGATGTTACTGTTACGATAATTTCGCTCCCAAATGTTAGAGAGCGTGTTAAAATGCCGTTGGTGCGGTAATAGGCCGTTCGGAGCCGATTATCGCCATATTTGGCTTTGAATATAGGTCGTAAATTAATAATATCATGTAATTATGTCTTCCGCGTGATTTAAGTAATTACTGTTCACTGCTTTTTATGTAAAGCTGTTTCGTATATCTGTCAAACTAATTATGAATAAAGTGCTACTTATAAGTGATAAAGTCTTCGTTTTGAAAGCATATCACAATTTTTATGTTTAGACAGCAATTTTTATTAACACTCATTTTTCGAAACACAAATAAAGATAGACGGGACAAGTCTCTTAAATAAGACGAATTAATTCATCGGAACTTGAATAAGTTAAAATTATAGGTACATAATCTAGATGGCGTGAAACAGACAGACTTTAACATAACCTGTAAATCAATAAAACCCTCGTAAAAACTAAAATTGCTGAATCCACAAAATTATCTACTATCTCATATGATCTCGACACCTATATCTGACGCTTCAATATACCCACTCACGTCGGTTTCTCTCAAGCTTTGCTTCCATCACAGGTTTCCATATTTTGGTGAACAAAATTACGCGTCGTCAACTTAACCGCTAACACTTTACTTAAAGGACTCGAGCATAATTATAGTGATGAACTCCAAGCATAACATACCACATTTGGAACGATACCACGCGACCGGATTCCGCCTATGCAAATATTAAGTGATTTAGAATCAACCATCACGCTGCCGTTAGGCGGACTCGGCGGTCGCTGCTAATAAATTTATGATGCAACACTATAGGAATTCTATCCGATGGAGCTAATTAGGTTAAGTTTTGAGTCCCTATTCATTTATTTAAGATTGTAGCTGTACCTACATCGCCACATGCGAGCTGCACGTCATACTGACGTCACGAAAATCCTGCATCGCGCAAGCAGAGTTTTCCGCGCGATTAGCGCAAGCAGAGTTTACCGCGCGACTAGCATATATACAACCCCCCGACATCAATCGTCGGGCAGTTGCCTACCAGACACAGCACCCGTCTGGTCGGACGATCCTCCCTTTTCCATGGAGGTATGAGTGAACTTTACACCCCGTTCCTCGTGCCTTTATAACTTAAGATATTGCTGGCTTTCAACACTGAGGAACGCCAAAAAGAGCGATGCGACGAGTGTTTCCTAGTGTGCTGTTTGCATTGCAACTTTGCAACCCAAAGGGCCGTCTAGGCTGATAACATTTAACAGTTAAGGGGGAAGCGCCAGGTTGCCCGCGTCATTCATTTTTTCTTATGCTTTTTTCAATTTGGTTTGCAAATGACAATTTCATACAATATCAATCAATAGGAACGGACTGAGAGGGTTGTATTGATGATTTTAATAATTATAATTCTGTAGGAAATGCATACTTGTTACGACCGCGAATCATATTTGGTTCAACATACAACCTGACACTGACCTGCAAATTGCAAAAAACGTAAGAAAATTTTAAATCCGCGGGATACTTGGCGCTTTCCCCTTAACGGTGAATTATATTTCTGAGCATGCACATCTATCTTCACCCCAATTGTGTAACGCACTTTATATCACAATCCAAAGGATTCTGAAGGAAATTCCCAATCTATTGCTTCATATGTTTGAAAAATTAGTTACTCGCAAACATAAATAACGCAATGGATGTTGTAGAATTATCAAAATGAAAGGCATTACCATTGCCAGTGTGCTGCGCGGGTAAGCCGCTGCGCGCTGATTGGAACCTTCCAACTTCAAGGAGCTCTTCCAAGAAACAACACACAGTTGATTCAACACGGACTAGATTAACTTTTTGGATAACAATAGTTTTATTGTTTCTACCTTAGAAAATAAAAGATGGCTTCTAACGGATTACCCAAAACTAGAACCAAAGCCTGCATAAAAAAAAACAACTTCCAAATTTTACGTTAGGGTCGGATGTCATTAAATCTAAAATGGCTGCTTGATGTCTTATCGACACCGAACTTCCGATGCGAACATGTCAATACATACAATTTCCATAGATTAAAGAGTTTAGAGCTGTCCCAAAATCATTAGAAAAACAGATCTGACTTGGTCTGACGACACATCCAGTTGACGTTAATTAGTTGAAACATGTTATTTTTTACAACGGATATAAATCTCACATTTAATGTATCCTAAATTGATTTTACACAACAAACATTAATATTTCTACGGAACATATATAACTTGATTCAAGTTAATGTTAGCGTGAAGCTTTTAGCTCTATTTTATTTTGATTAGATTGATTGAAATAATGTTATAAAGCTGTTATTGGGTATCTCCATTTTCTAGTAGCTTTTTTATTATTTGTGACTCATAGGTACGTCTTATGAGTCATTAGAACGAAAAGATGTTACCTAGTTTAGTCTGGCTTGCGAAATGACTTAGACATGTCCTTACTAAAGAACTCCATATTTTATACCTATGCGTTTTTTAATGACTTATCAACTGTTATTAGTTAAGATGCATCAGTCAATCTCGTTTCTACATTAATTTAAAATTTAACCGGCGTCATCGTGTCGTCATCATTTAAAAGCGTGTACAATTAACAGTATTTCAAATTGACTAATAAGTAATAACTTAATAAGTCTTGGTCGTAATCTACCTATTGATTCCAACCAATTTCAAGATTTCAATTGGTAACGACCCGCTGTTAGGAATTATGAACCAAACAGAGAAGTAACCTCAGTGTTCTCAGACGCAGTCTACATATCTTCAACATACTCTTGAACACTAACAATATTACTGACACCTTAACAAGTTTACTAGTCGCCGTCCGTCACCACTCGAGCTCATAATTACACATAGCAAGATATATAACACGAACGCAATGCATTATGGCGCCACTAACCTCTGAGGTCACGTATCATTGACCCAAAGGGCCTAAATCTACTAGATACACGCATTATTATTACATTGAAAAGATATTATCCATTATAATTTGGGACAAACGTGGTTTTTCATTTACATTTTCTTATATCCTGGTTTAGTATTGCTGATGTTTATCTTTGTAAATTTTCAAAAACTCGCTACAGTAAGGTTACATGTAGAGAATAATATCCTGATTCTCGGAATCCTGTTTCTTTCTTTCTTTTCTTTTTCTTATCTTACCCCAGGTTTCTTTTCATAATCAACCAAAATTTTGAATTATGCTTTGCAAAGTGAGTTTACTTTTCAAAATTTAAGACATACCTAGAAAGAGAAACACTACCTACACTTGTTTACGTTGCCATAGCAACACAACCAATACTGACTCACCTGAGGAAAACAACAGCTAAAACAATGCTCTTGCGCACACACTAGACAACATCCACATCCACACAAGATATCCCCGTTCACATAAGCTTGCAGAAACTCCATACGCCATAGACTAACATTTCAAAATACCTCTTCCCATAGCTATCTAATTTCTAGAGAAGATTAGCTATTTATTTGACAGCTACCTGTAATATACTTAGGCGCCGCCCAAAGATATCTGGCGACAGTTAAATATAGACAGGGATGCTGTATTTACCTACGTGTTAACGATAATTTTGTAAATACATGCTTCAATAAATTTTGATGTTGAAAATTGCAATGTACGTAGAATACATTTTGACAACATCTGTCTTCAGTTTTATGTGTCCTGCCTTGCCAAGGTGAGGAGAGTAATGTAGTGCGAGTTTATTTGGCTCATAATCATAACTTATTAAAATTAATTTCCAGTGCAGTATGACCGCCCAAAAACTACAGGACAAATGCTTGAATACAAACCATTCAACCGGAGTTATAACAATTAAGTACACATTACATTTCTAGGCGTTTGTGGTTTTCAAAACAGCATTTAATAAGCCCAAACCACATCAGTCCCCACGGCTTAGGGCGATCCAGATACCTATTAATTTAAGCTCAAAATGCTCGTAGACACTTGAAAGAAAGAAAGAAAGAAAATGCGTTTATTTGCGGTAAACATGACGCAAAAAATAACATATTTTTGTTTGTTAACAAAAATATGAAAAGGTTGGAGGAAACATGCGTCACATCCACGCAAAACGGCTATCGCTCAGCATTATGCCGCGACCCTATGCAAGACAGAGCCCCAGCGCTGGTGTTCTGCGACAGCCGGCGCTGACGTAGTGACGTCGTCCACTTCACCAAACCTATGCACATAGGTAGTAGTAGCTCTTTTTTCTTGAGATTCAGCCCAACTGAAACGATCTTTTTCCCTAGTCTAACCATATTTAGACACCTTTTACACTTCTGCCAACTCCCGTAAGACTAAACAGCATGATAATACAGTATTGAAGTGTAAAAAACTGATGGGCTGACGTCGGTCAACGCCGCGCGCCGGGACTGAGCGTAATCAGCCGTGAGCGTAATCCACTACTCGTGTTACAGGCGAGGGGTCTGTTCACACCGGAGTCAAGGAGGCAGTGAATCGTGTATTTTAAATTATGCTTTTCTGGGATTAAAACCACCCTTTCTTTGGCGTGTAGAAATTTTCAAGGATGACGTGCGTCCAGAGGTGGGTGGGGAGGTATGACAGAGTCTTACTGACTAAAACCACACGGTGTTCTTCAAATACTTTTGGCCAGGGCGCTGGACGACTTGTGCCGATTGTCATGCTCCAGGATTTATACCACCCTATGGCAATCTCAATATATCACTAATTTACTATTGAGCCATCTTCAATAGTAGATATTCATAAAAGGTACCAAAGAGACAGGCTAATGTAATTATTTTCGCTTTAATATTCGCACATTATATATAAATAGGTACCTACCTACCTATGTATGAAGTCTGAAAGTAAGTCAAGAGATTTGGCATCAAAATCAAAAGTCATTTATTCAAATTAGGCTGAGAATCAGCACTTTTTGAACGTCAAAATCACATAAGACAGTACCCCCAAAACGCCCACCCTTCACCACCTAGTGCTTTAGCTGGGAAGAAGAAGTGGCGGAACAAACTCCCCATCAAAATATATTTTTAAACCTCGAATAAGGCAAAACGTAATACACGAAATTTCACGTAACTAAGCTGTATGTGTATAGTACTTGCACCTACAGATGATTTTCAGTATAACTTGGTTCAGGTTTGGTCCCTAGAGCTTTTGTTTTGTGCCTGTTTTATCTCAAAAGAGCTTTTAACATAAACTTGTATTCCTATAAACCCTTACAAATAAAACTACAACAAAACGTATGTAATCACCAGTACAACCGCGTCCTAACCTCTTGCGCTCGCGCATTCTCCAGTTTCATTCATAAAGTGGCGTACAGCAGGATGTCGGAGATGGCGGCTCGCGTTACGAGGTCGCCGCCGCTACTTACGATATGCTTATAGTATGTTACAGCCTCAAATTATTGACTAAATTCAAGTGTGCTTATAATTGTGGAAGGGTATTGATATTCGGATGATGGGAAGCAAAAATTCAATCAATCAACTCAGCTTATCGCAGTCCACTGCTGCACATAGGCCTCTCCCAGGCTGACACACCACCCTGCCCTCCGCCTTCCGCATCCAGTCTGTCCCAGCCACTTTCTTAAGGTCGTCGGACCACCTAGCCGGAGGGCGTCCCACACTACGCTTGCCGATACGCGGTCTCCACTCCAGGACTCGTCTGCTCCACCAGCCATCGGTCCTTCGACAAACATGGCCAGCCCACTGCCACTTCAGTTTGCTTACTCTGCAAGCTATGTCGGTAACTTCGATTCTTTTCCGGATAAAATTGCAGCTTCGAAATCGAATAGGATTGATTTGAATCATCGTTTGTTAAGTTATACTAAGTAAGGTCTGCCTGCACCGTAAATAAATAAATGCGTTCAGCGCTATAACTTAATTGCTTAAAACATCGTTATATTCTTGTCAATTGTAGATGACAGAAACAGAACGATTTTTTAAATACGCTTAACGCCCTAACGCACTTAGTGATTTGTGGTGCAAGCGGGCCTATGTTTAAGGTATCTCACGTAACTTTACAGGCAAAGTCAGGGATTCACTCAAAATATTTTCCTCGGTTCCACTCAACATTCAAAAGGAAGAAGTCGAAAACGTCCTCGAGTTGACGAGAAAAAGACATCAGATAGACCTATGATTTACGAGGAAAGTAAATTTTCTTCTTTTTTTCATTAATATTGCATCGCGCAGCATCTATTAAATAACATTTAGTGCGATACGAGGCTCCAATATTTCTGTACTCGACCACCAGGGATCGTAAACATGTTGCTATAAACACACAAATGGCTCGCTGGCTAGGTGAACAGCAACATTAGTAACACATCATCCACTACTAAAATCCCTAATTACCAAAATATTTAACAATGTGCAACAAATTGCAGCACAATTCATAACCCCGCGTAGCATCGTGTGGGGCCACACAGCCGGCGATTACAGAGTTAACGATCTAATGCCAACCCGACAACTGTTTACGCGCGTTTATTGACAACTAAACTCACTTTACGGCCTTAGGGCAGGCCCTAAATCTATTCACTTAATGATTTATACGTAATCGTCACTTTTTATGGCCCTATCCAGTAATTGGACGAAGTTTACTGTAACCTGTTCAAACAACGGATGTGTTTTGACACGATTATATTTTTATTACGAGTTTTAGTATTTTACGGAAATCGTTCATCAGAAGTTTATTGCGAATGCTATGGGTTTTTATCGTTCATAAATATTTGACCGTGGAAACAAGTTTTTAAGACAGTAAAAAAAACTATGATTTGGTTAACAGAAATGTCATAATCGTGGCGTTAAACGATATTTTTGTGGGCTGAGATGACTCATATACCTATTCAATTGGGTCCCACCGTCCCACGCCATGGCTACTCCATTCTCGAGACTGTAATCCAGAAAGCGTCTGCACATCAGCGCCCTTAATGAATAGCGACCAAATCGCCTTGTAAAAGTTTACGACTGATAAAATCAGTTATAAAACTCTATGAAGCCGTAAATTCAGCGGGCATCGGGCCGATCGTTTAAAAGACGGGAGCTATTCCGAAGTCTATAAATCAGGCGATCGGGTGTATTCGGGCCTATTCGGGGCCGATCGTAAAGATTAACCGCGCACACTGTTTGTAAACACTACTTTTATGCGGATTCGACAGTTTTTTTTTCGATTTTTATTCTGGCGGTTTATGAATGTATATGCTTGTGGCGTGATTGATTCCGTTTTATATTATTCATATTTATTTGCGTAAATCAATGTTACTTTTCGGGATTTCGTTTTATGGGAAGCAGCACATTCTGGGTTGTGTTGCATGATTATGGCATAATAGATTGCTTTTATGCCTTCACCGTCCAGTAGACAGTTGACTATCAAAACGGAGGACCCACATGGAGGTGAAATGACAGAAGTCCAAAAGCGATCTCTAAGTTCACTAGCAACAATGAAAGATACTCCTAATAAGCATAGCGAAAACCAAACCACAACTTTAACAATTCCAACCGCAAATCTTCACACAATTCATCAATAGCCCCACGAACAATGACGAGCCCGTCACCCACGTCTTCCGTCAAACCAATAAAGGGTTCCCAATAAAAACTTAAAGACTGGAAGTCAAAGTTAAAGTCGTTAAAACAAGGAAAGTGCTGTGCCAAGGTTTATTGCGGCTTGTCATTTTGTGGCCTAACAATTGTTTTCTCACATACATAAAACGGGGTAATAAAACTTCTGTCGGTCAAATGATTACGGAAAGCATAAAAAATGCGTAAAGGCCCGAAGTACCGAACAACTGTTCGAATTGTTCGACGGTATAAGTTATTCATTAGCTTTACGGTAAATCAATAATTGGAAACCTACCTGAGGTTTTGTATACCTGGGAATGTGTTTTTTTTAAGAGTTATTGGTCGGTGACAACGTATGTAGTCTTGACAATAATGGGACAGTATTTTACAAGGAGGACCTTTTTATGTGAAAGGCATTTAGTTATAGATCGACGATCGTATCTTTATGTATTATTTTCCTTACTTCAAGGAGTATGATCAGGTGGACTTGTTCAAAGTTAAATGATATCATAATTTAGACCCTGAATGCCCATTGGCATTCATGCGCAAGCTTGAAAATACAGAGTGATCGAAAAATTGAGCACTTCGCAAAATAGATTCAAAAGCGCCTGAGAATACAGCTTCTATTGCTTTAAGCTGTAGTTTTTGCTGTGACCTCCTTTAGCTCAGTTCTAAATTCCTGTCCTACACCCATATCTTTTGGCCCACTTGCAAGGCCAAAGCCAGAAGGGACAACCAGAACCTCCCCACACAGCTATCAGCAGCACCATTATATTTATGCTAACCAGTCCACAAATTGCCAACAATAGGCCAAGAGAAAGCCTATAAATCAAGCCAGGAACGAGCCATAAATTCACCAAAACTATGGACAGTTTTTTTTTGTTATTATTTTATTGTATAGTTGTCTGTGATTGCGTCACGGTAATTTTGAGCCGCTGTTGTAGTTATGTGGTCACTTGTTAGTTGTTGGCTTCGAGGAGGGCGAGAACAGGTAAGTTGGCAGGTAAGGTATGGTAATTAGATGTTGGTACGATTTGTTTTTAATTATGAAGGTTTAGTAAAATTATAGCTCCTGCATTTGAGGGAGTTTATCGATCGGAAGTTATTCTCAACTCAATAGATGCGTGGAGAATAAATAGAGACTTGTTTTCGAAACTATTTTGCTATTGCTGTTTTTGTTTTATAAATGTTGAAATTACACCAAATCCTGGGTTTGAACGTAGATTGTAATTTAAATTGGAAATCACATGTGGAATCTGTCTGCTTAAAATTAAAAAGGTATTCCTATAATTATGATAAACATGCTCACAAAAGTTGTAAACTTATCCACTGTCATGACAGCCTACCATGCATTATGTGGTATCCACACGCTCAGATATGGTGTCATTTTCTGGGGGAACTCGAGCGACGGGATGGGAGTCGGTTTTTAAAGCCCAAAAAAAGGGCATACGGGCAACGTGTAGACTTAAGACCACTGATAGTTGTGAAACATAGTTCAAAAAACTTAAGATTCTTACCTTACCTAGTCTCTTCATTTATGGGATGTCAGTCTTTGTCAAAAGTAATATGTTTAAGTATGAACCATTCGGAAGTGCTAGATATAGAGATAAAGTTCAGACTGTACCCTGCAGAACCCATCTAATGGGTTCCAGTGTACATTGCATTACATCCAAGATTTATAATAAGTTGCCATGTTGTATTACAGACATTGACAACTTGCACATAATATTTAAGCGGAAGCTAAAGAGGAATTCCTAACTGATAAAGTGTATTACAGTGTGAAGGAGAATTTGAAAGGAAATCCTTATGGCCAATAATATTAATAAGATATTCATTAGAAATGACATTTAGCTCACAATTATTATTTATCTAGGACTTTTGACATTTGACATTTCAATTATTGACTACTGGATACTCCTTGACATTGAAAAATGAATAGTGAAATGGTTAAAATGTTTTTCCAATTGAATCATTTTGTAATATTTATTGTTATTCAGTATGGTATTTCAATAGTAGGTTGTAATTTATGTGTAAATTTTGCATGCCCAGGTGACGGCAGAGCATGGAGAACATTACTAAAACAAGTATAACATCTAAGGTACCCCTACCCACGTTGGCGAAAAACAAATGATTTGATTTGATTGTGATCCAAGGTAAATAAATATACAGGTGGCGGACATCGACGCGCAACCTGTTACAATGGGTTCAGTACATGTTTCAGAACCCCTCCGCGATGGAATAGTTGGTCGGTTATTAAAAAAAAAATTGCTGTTCCATAAATGTTGACCGCGTAGGTTTGCACCTTTCTATGAAACAGGAGATTTTTTTGAAAACTGACGAAAAAGGTCTACACTAGGGTCTGTATAAGAATATCCCTGATTAACCTGGGTCACCACTGAAAATCAGCGCTGTGCTGTGGGTCCCCCATAGCACAGCATAATGCTGAGTGGAAGGCTTCTTGTCACAGTCATGACGTGCAGCTGTCGTCTATTTCTGTTTTGTGCTCATGATTATAGATCAGTTTTGTTTTAATTTTTTCTTAACTATTAGAGCTAATTATCTATTTTGTATGCACGTGTTTCTGTGACAAATAAACCTATAGTTCTTTCTTGCCTCTATTCTATCTGCCCCAAAAAAAGCTTTGTCAATTATCTATTCTAAATATTTCCGTATAATGCCAGGCTAATAAACAGTGATTTGATTTAAATGTCAATGCGAAACTATTGTAAGTATCTAAATCCTAGATGAAACTTGGTAACTATAATAATTGATCAATCAGAACAATCCAGATTAGTTTGTCTGCTAAACCCAGCTATTAATGTTTTAGTGAAGGTGACCTGACGTTGTTATCTAGCGCACCTGTAATCATTCATCACTAGTATAAGTTGCTATTGTACCAAGTGTTTTGATTAATGGTTATTTATTATTTTGTTAGTGTTGCTAGCAGAAGACAATTGTGCAGAAAAGGGAGAGAGAAGCTTGAACTACAGTGGGGCAATACAGGCTAGTTCCATAAGATTAGATAGTTTTGTTCTAGTACCTATAGTTGTATAGTTTGCATCATGAGGATCAAAAGCTGCTAATTCGAATCTTAATTTCAAACTTTTTGGTTTAGAAGTGCGTGTTACTACAACATAGTTTATACAGTGCATTTCAGTTAGGTAAGTTACTGAATTTACACAAAAGATTCGAACAATATGCTTTGTGAAACTTAACTAAACATCACACACACATACAAACAACATAGGTCGCCAGCTCAAGGTCTCAGAACCTGACAAGTAGCTGGGCATTGTTAAAATACATTTAATAGTAACACACGTAGTAATGCATAATATTAGTAGTAACACATTAAATCATTGGCCATTTTGTAATTCCTTACATCATAGCGTCTCTTTGGTGCATGTTGGGTGTACGTCAAATAAGACGCTTTGAAATGTTGCCATAAGGCGTAAAACGTTTATTGAGGATGATGTTCTCGTAACATGTATGTCTATTTACTTTTACATTTCTGTTTAGTATATTCTATCACATTTAAATTAAATCATATTATTTAAGTGCAACGTTCGTAAGTACGCTGTACTGGTACAGCGTCCTAACTGTTGTTTGCCTCACCGGACGACGTCACTACGTCAGCGCCGCCCGGCTGTCGCTGAAAACCAGCGCTGGGGCTCTGTCTTGCATAGGGTCGCAGCAGAATGCTGAGCGATAGCCGTTTTGCGTGGATGTGACGCATGTTTCCCCCAACCTTTTCTTATTTTTTTGTTTGTGTTATTTTATGCGTCATGTTTAGGTACCGCAAATAAACGCATTTTCTTTTATTTTTTTCTTTCTTTCTAAAATTTTGTAAAGATCTCGCCAACATCACTATTGCTTTCAGGTAATACTATTCTAATCCTTTAAAGTTCCGACAACCAGGCCCTGCAGTCTCGACATAGTTAGCAATTGTTTTCGGTTGCTAAGTCCTAACAATCCAGATGTAAATGTTGATGTAAATGTTTGGTAGTCTCGGCACTCAAATTTATCGGTTGTTACCTACCGGTACCTACCTAAAATACCAGTAACAACCGATAAATTTGAGTGTGGAGACCACAAAATATCGTTACATCTGGATTGTTAGGACTTAGCAACCGAAAACGATTGCTAACTATGTCGAGGCTGCAGGCCCTGACAGATTTTTTCAACCTCAATTAGCATACAAAAAACCTTAAGTAGAGTTACGTAGTGTGTTTATAAATATTAATATCGATTGATATACATGATTGAGGCGCCGGCGCATATGGAGGGAGCTTTGTGCAAGGGCGAACGACTTGCATGCTGGGCCAGAGAAACAGCGGGGAGAAAAATTGTGAGCTTGAGAATCGCTTTAGAAAATTAGAAAAATGGTATATTAAGATGTATAAACTATAATTAAAGATGGAGTATGTAAGTATCGTAGCAGGCGACGGTCTGTAGTGTCTGCCTACCCCTATGGGAATAAGGAAGGCTTGAGTTTATATATGAACTAGTTGCATCCCGTGGTTTCACCCGCATAAGTCTCTATCCCGTGGGAATATCGGGATAAAAGTACGAGTATCATATCCAGGTCATTGTTTAAGCATGTGCCAAATTTCTTCTAAATCCGTTCAGCCGTTTTAGCGTGAAACAAACAAACATACAAATAATCTATCTAATATTTTCTATTTATAATATTAGTTTAGACGTATGGGTTTGCATCAAATTGTTACTGCTAAGTTCTTCATAAGGACGTAAGATTTTGAAAAGCAACATGGTTGATTCAGATTATATATGATTACTTTAACACACACACTGACTTATTACTTGTTAAAAAATTTGGAAAATCGTATACTGTTACAATGTTTCTAAATAAATGTTTGGCGTTTCCAAATGTCTTTTGTTATGCGCACAGCAAAAGAGTGGAACTCCCTACCTGCGTCTGTGTTTCCGAACGCATACAACCCTAATCTCTTCAAAGTGAGAGTGAACAGGCTTCTTCTGGGTAAGCTCACTCCATCGTCGACTCTGTCTCTGTCACCACTGACCTAGACTAGAGTCAAGAGCAAACCCATATTAAATAAAAAAATATGTGAGCACCACACATGTTGTATCTCACATAATTAACTTATTTGTCATTGCTACATTTTAAATTCTTTTTACCTATTATAGTATGATAGTTTTATATAATAGGTGCATCGTCATCACATACCTATAAGTAATCATTTTTGTATAATTACAAAAATTTTTGTTTACAAAATATTGTAACACATTTTAAAAGAGTATCTAACGGTGGAGTTTCTTGCCCATTCTTCTCCATACGCAACTACCTTTTATTTTCGAAGGGGCGATTAGAATAAATTCTATTTTAATGTAAATGTTGACGTTCAAAAGTGCCTTTTATGTGCCTACTTGAAATAAATGCTTTGACTTTATAATATAGTAACTTTAGGCTTCAAGCTAAAGAATCTCAACACTTGTCTTGTTAAGAAATATGATGACATTAGCGAAAGATCAGAAGAACGTCTTAACGTAAAGTTAACACATTGACGTCATCTTATCTCGTGTGCACTAATGACCGTGACGTCACCACGTCGCCGTGGCCGCGGGTGCTGCGGCCCAGCACTGCCCCCCCCCCCCCCCCGCACCCGCCCAGCGCTTTACACCCATTACAACTGACAAAAACCCGTATAATAGCGAAAATAAATATTATTTATCGCTTCACGGTGGCTTAGTTTCATACAAAAAGACCTATGAATTATTACTTAGTACATTTGCGTTTTGTACGCCACTTTTTTTTCTATGGTCATAACTTAATATTTATTGCGAGTTTTAGTTGGATATTCAGAATCGTCACGTCACGGTCCCGGTTTCAATTGTTCGCTGCGACAAATTATTCTGGTAGAAAATGCATGGCAAACGAATTTCGACTTTAAAACAATGGGATAGAATCATTCAGTGTAGAATCGAATCATGAATAACTTTGTGACATAGTGTAAAAAAGTAGCACTGTTGAGAACAGTAAGTCAACGTATCTATCTGCAGTTGAATATGATTAAATAGGCGTAGATTAACTGATTATCTAACAGTCTGTGGCGTGCACAGTGTGGGAAACAGTGAGGTCTGTAGTCATAATTGAGACCTCAAAACGGTTGGATGACGTGGCCTTGATTTGCATCAAATTGATCGCGGTAATTGTTATGCAATTTTAATATGTAAATCCCAACAATGAGTAATCGAGCTGTTTAAGCTTTTATCTCACCTATTATAATTTAAATTTATTGCATTCCTGTGTTATCTTGGGCAATTCGGTTTAGTATCTGATACAAATATTGAATTTAATGTAGCAAACATTCATTGGGTGCCAACCTAAAGAGACAAAGTTTAAATGCCTCTAATTTCCCCATAATTCTTGGCGGCAAGACTAAGTATGGTGTGTGGTACTTTCCTAGTCCAGCCCTTCTAGAGGGTAAAGGGTGAGTATTTGTAACTTAACTTATGCCGTTTTCACTAACACTATTTTCATCTCACTACTTTGAGCGCTCGACACAGCACCGAAATTTGAAAATCCAACGGTGCGTTTTTATTTAGGCATTCATTTCAGTAAATGGGAACGGGCATTATTATCAACGAATCTATCTATAGAGACACTTTTATTGTTTAAAGCCAGTTATAGAAATAGTAAAACACTCACCGTTTTCATTCGTGTTGAGCCAGCGGTAGGACGGGCGCGGCTGCTGCTTGGAGCGCATCTCTACTGGTCGCTCCACTGTCCCTCCTGGTCACTCTCTGTCATCTGGAAACGGAGAAAAAGTATATTCAATACTTTATTTCTATTCAGGGAATTCTATAACAGGTCAAACGGCCTCGGACTACTTTTAAAATAAATTTAAAAACCACTTGGGGATATGCACATTGCACAGTGCTAAATATACAGGACAAAGTTGAAAGAAAACCACCCTAATGAAATTAAATGAGCTCGTTTTTTAATTTTATTTTTTTATTACTCAGGCTAAGTGATGTGAAGAACCCAGTGGTTTCACATCGACGATTTTTGAAAAAAAATGTTTAGTACCTATCGTATTTAATTGACTTTTAAGAGATTATCTCGATCGCCGCCGATCATTTCTTAAAACCGATGAGTAACATCGAAAAATCTAATGGCTCAAGTCACTAAACACATTCGAAAATATTCACGATAAATTAAAAAAAGAACCGTCATTAATATGAGGCAAGACACGACAAGATATCGAGAGCAAAGCTGTGTTTGCGGCTGTCAAAATTTAAATTAAACCTTAATCCTTCATTGTTAGGGTTGTATGTTGGCTTATCGGAAAGCATAACATTGTCGACAGTTTTATACAGAAAAATCTCGGAACTCGAACGATATGTCACACAATTTATGAGAGCCGAGCGATGCCGGCTGACGTGTTCCGAGTGATTCGAATAAGCCCCTCGTAATAAATTCGATATCAAACAGACAATGTCGTAATGCGATACAGTGATGTGCGATGCAGTGATAGGGACCCTGGATTTATGACGGACACTGTCTCTCGATTACCATTGTTGGGCGTTTTTGATTAATTTTGTTTTGTTTAACAAGATATGTACACGGGCACGATATATTAAGTTGTGATATGTCCCAAATATCGTGTAGGTGTAAGCACTGTGGGCCCACTCAGTGATTTGTGATGGGCGACTTTCAAAAAAATGTTTATTTTTTGTGTACTCAAACTTTCATGTCCAAAAATGTTAAAAATATGGATTCGTGTGCTGTGAAATAACATAAAACGGTTCGTGTTAATTTGATTCAAGAGGCCGGAAATGTGAATGCATACTAACAAAATTCTTCCCTCTAATGTGTATGAGTTTATATATGTTTCTGCCGAGACATTAAATAAATAGCACACACACAAGTACTCGCCAAGTCTTGTCGACTGTATTTATGATAATCATATCAATATTATATAGAGGAAAGTTTTGTTTGTTTGTCACGGATGTGTGGAAAACGAATTACATATCTTATTGATATGTCACATTGCTTATTAGAATTTGTTCTCTTTTATATCACTTTGAGTAAAGTCTGGTCTACTTTAGTTCCCGTTTACATAACACACAACTGTTAGGAAATCATTTCAAAGTATTTTTGTGTTAACCATTCCTTGACCAAAGTTAATTGACACTTAACAGCACCAATAAACCGAAAATGGTTTCAGAAATTGACTGAATAATACTTTTTAAACAACTTAATCGACACACTATCCATCTAAGTAGCTTAATTACTTCAACTTCTTTCAACCCACAAATCCCACTAAATTGTTTCATAACTAACATCAAACTACCCGCCATGCAACATTACCATCGACCGTATCATAAACCAATTGTAGACCCATCAATATGTGGAGTACATTTTTTTATCTTCCGAGGTATTAACGCGCCTTGTCTTAACGATTATTGGGCCGGTGGCTGTGAGGCGGCGGCGGCGGCGCGCGGCGGCGGTGGACAGCCAGCGGACATATTCCGCTACAGCCCTGTAAATCAGTCACAGTAATGACGGAAATATACAGGGTTTGATAAGGAGCGGCAGAGAACGATTGGTTGAAGTTTTGAGTACCGAAAGTAATCAAAAGTTTATCATCAAGATATTTCTTGGGGTTATGTCGTTTTTGTTTGATTAGAATGTTGACCACACAGGCAAAATAATAAAAAATAGAAGTTTAATTGTGAACTTTACACAAGCATTCACGAATCAAATAAATTAAATTAAATTTCTTTCGCTTTTATACTTTTGTAAATAATGAAAACTACTATCAGATAACGGACAAATAACGTCAACAAAGGTTGTACCAAGTACCCAAGTACCTAGGTACTTACTTACCAACAACTCCCGACTCAGACACTCGTCCTCACACTGGCTGTCACTCTACTCACTCTGCGTACATTGTACCTTGGAACACGTCCCGCGCACGCCCGTAAAGCCTCTCCGTATGTTTCCCACATTTATAGTGTCAATAAAGAATCGTCGCCCGATAACACGCTTCAAGGGCAGTGCCATAAACTTCATACTATAGTGTTATTGGTGACTCGATTTATACACTTTTTTTTCTCCATACAAGTAACAGACAATTTATTAAGTGGTTCCACAGTGATCGCATTTTTTCTGTTTCTTTGATTCAACTTATTTGATTTGAGTAGGTATTAATTGGTCGTAAACACTTAAGTGGATATTTAAAAACTAGTTCTTATAACTGGCGTCTCATACTTTAAAATTGTCCTTTGTTCGAATATTAATTTGTCTTGTTAATGTGTCTTTCGTCCTTGCAAAGTCGAATACCAAGTTATTTGTTAAAAAGAGATAAATTCGCGCAACAAGCTCTAGGCTATATTTTATTACTGTAATAAAACGGAGCCATTACTTGGCGTTTATTTTGCTAGCAACCTAGCGCCATCTAGTTTCCAAGGCGAAACTATATGAAGGACGTTTAACAAAACTTTGAAGATTTAATGAACATTAATAGTGATTTACGTGAAGACATGCTGAGAATCTATCTTCTAAGACATAGATAAATAATAAAACGGTTATAATATAAAATTAATTATGCGTCAACACGACTTTTTTATGTGGTAAAAAAGAGCGCCATATCACATGCTCACCTATTCGTTTTTATGGGCATTTAATGGTGTGCGCATATACAGAATGACATTTCTGAAGGAAATACATTGATAAAATTATAGCTAAAATTAAAAACACTATTATTCATTAGAAAAAAATGCACGCTTAATTAAAACTAATTTTAGATTAACGTACAGACGCCAGCAGGTCAAGCTACCCGAAACTGTCAAATTTTCCCAATCAACCTTGAACCTTAATGCTTTAGCGATAAAGTTGAAAATCTATTAAATAAATCTGACAGATTGTAGTAGCTTGATGTGCTGGCGTCTGTACATGGGCTGAACTAGGAACAACGTTTCTTTAAATGTTGCTAGTTAATTACCCTAAAAGCAAACAATTTTTTGGCCAACAGCATTGGCTATAGGCCATCAGCACACAGTGGGCAGGTGCCGTTTAGAAAAGCCATATCGGCTGTCAAAAACTTGTAAAATATCGCCGTTCCTCGTCGGAGAGCCGCGGGCGTCGCGCGTCCCTCACAAAGATATCTGTAAGATTTATTCAGCCGTCTACAATAGGGAACGTTTTAATTCTTTTCATATGCGACAGATTTATGTACGGACAGATGCGGTGGGACCACTGTGCCGACTCGAGATAACGTGTTGCCACCCTTTACGTTAAAAGTGAACGAATGTTTGTGCGATAGTTCTGTTGGCTTGGCTACGGTGGGATCGCACTTTATTGGTGCTTTAGTAACGTTTTGTGACATGTTTCCTTGTGAATTTGAGGCGAATTGTGATGGAATTTTAGTTATACATTATGCGCTAATACTTAACAAGAGGTTTGATTCCATAACCACGTTTTACTTACGGCAGCTGTCTACAGATGTCAATTAGCCGCATTTAATTTTTCGTAAGTACACTGTAGTGATTGACAAATCTAGATAACATTATGTACCTACCTAGTTCTAGAGTAGCATGACATTTCTATTTTAAGATGCAAAACCAAAATGAAGAATCAGAAACCGTCTCGACATACGTCTCAAACACTGCTTTGCTATGTCAATATTTTAATACAAGAATTCAACAGCATTCTTGCATCACAATGATAGTTTTGAGTAAAAGTACTCGGCATATTTATTCTATTATTCTCTTCCACGTAGCTCTAAATTATTGTTACACGTTATCCCAAGTGACAATAGCATAATTTATGACGGTCTTTGTCTAAAATTGTGCAAATTGTACACATTGCATAAACAAAAACTATTCAATTTTCTGTCCGGATTTCGCAAACTTTTGCACCACAGTGTTTCATCTTGTGAATGAGTCGAATAGAGATGTGACTTCCTTGTTTTTTTTTTTATTTAAATTTGTTGTTTTAAATTAATTTGTATTAATTTATTTCTAGTAATAAAACTAAATTAGGCACGTTAATGTTCAGTTGATAAACGATCAAAAATTCAAATGTCAAGCGACCGATCAATTTCAAAATGGCGCTTGAGTGAAATTCTAATACCGATGCTAATAGCTGATCATTGGTATTTTATCGCAGGCTCTATCAGGCTGTCATTAAATATATGGGTGATAAAATTAGAACCGTGGGCGACGTCTGTGGTCAAAACATATCTCACGTTGTTAAAAATACATAAATACCGAGCGTACCCAGGAGCGAGGTTTAGTCGTAAACGTGTTGTTTTAGTTCTTTATAAATACATCTAATTGGTGGGAACACTTGCTCTTGCGCCGATTAATGGTAATTAAATAATCGTGAACAGCACTTACGCTGTTGAAGTAATTTATCAACTATTTCAATAGATAAATCCACATGTTTTGATATATGGCTGCGAAGAGATATCTTTAGACATATGACACATTTTTTTATGAATAGAACAAGAAGAAATATTTTAATATTATTGACTATAAATAATGCTGACAAAAAATTGCAGTTCACACAGTCAGTGACAAAAGTCGAAATCTATACATAAATGCCAAAGTTCTACTGAAACATACCATCACCTACGCCCATGAATGAACCACGGAACTAAAAAGTATTTCTCGAATCGGTCTACATGAATTCAAGACTTACGGCCAGTATCTAAGACTTGCGTGACCGACATATTTATAAGGTCGTAAATCTGCAGGAGGAGCCGACTGGAGTCTTAGACTAACCTATCACGATCGAATAACATGCAGCTAGAATGTGATGTGTGCTGCTCGTTTATAACGATGTTCTAGTTGATGGGGATCAGTAGGAACCTAATTATATACTAATATAAGGAAAGCTGTTGAGCATCTTAGAACAAGTCTTTGGATTTGATAAGACAATTTTGAAGAATGTGAAAAGTTCTTTGTTGTGATTTTGAATTAGATAAACTTACGACTACAAAACCATGATAGTTTTTTCTCTTCCTAAACGAGACTCATTGGTAATCTTTGAGTTAATTATTGAAATACAACTGCCTTAACTTAATTTTGTTTTGTTACGGTTACATAAAAATAAATTACATTTTCCGGCGATGTTTGCACTAGTAAGGGGCTTAAAAACTCCTTTAGTCAAATATTAAAAGAAAAACAAGACAAAACGAAGTCAACAAAGAAGTGAACAGACATTATAGCTATGGATATCTCAGTAACAAGCGACTAAATATTAGAACAAACACGGTCCATCATACGTTTAATTATTGTATACTATTTTGACTTGATTTACGAGTCTCGGGACCGACCCCCCGAGTCTCAAGTCTGACGTTTTTGTTAATTAAACGTTTACTACGTTCGGCCATTTTATGGAGTCGAGAAAAATACATAAATTCGTTACTCGGGATTACTTAGAACGTTACGTTAACATTTTTCTTCTTTTTTGTGTAAATTTTTGTAAAGAGGAAAGTTTTTAGTGAAACACTTTTTGTTGCAGAAGGGTTACCTAAATTAAAAATTTCTTTGTTTTATTGTTGGTCTTTGTCTAGGAAATGTTTCGTTTGAACCACTGGGCGTCACGAAAATCTTAACGTCAAATAATTTTCTAACGCTGCACATTACATTGTCTAATTACACCACTTTTCTATACACATTCAAGGACAAATTGACATTACATCGACCCCTAACATTTTCTAAAATGATGTCTCCTCTATATCCGGCCCATACCACACAGCTACAAACCATGTAGGTACCCGTCAACGTATTCCAGTTATTTCAGTGGCATTATTCTTTGCCAAGCTCTGGCAACAAATCACTCAAGATCACATTCATAATTTAAGTCGCCGCGTCACGCCTGATGGATTTATGACGTTTCTTTCATAATGTCTAGAGCGTCCGTGGACGTAACACGACACTTGCTGGAGCCGTCTTTTGACGAATGGGACGTGGGTTTTGCTGTTGTGCATTATGGGTAATGCTTGCATTTTAGAAACGTGGAACCTCTCATGAACTGCAATTTTTGTAATAGCTTTCTTTCATTGCATTTTGGTAATGCGGAACCTTACACAGCCTACCTGCTGCGGTTCTTTTATTTTGATACACCATCCACCATCCACTTTTGTATAGGTATTTGGAATATTATTATTTGGCTACAAAGTGTTTGTATTATTTACTTACATAAATGAGGAATTTCCCATAGCAACCTGACAATTGATTCTTGTCCAGTTAATGGTAATAGATTTGCCCCCTACGACACAGGTCTGACATAAGTGTCCAATCGAGTGTTAAACACAGGCGTGATAGTATTACATAAATAATCGCCCAACCAAACTCCATAAAAAGAATAAATAAATTAAAATCATTTCATTTTAAAGTTCGAAAGTCAACATCGACGTACGTCAACTATTCGCCAGATAAAAGTAAATCCTTCATATTTAACGGGCGACTGACGTCACTGCCGCCATTTTGATTATACATAATTTGACGTGGCGACGGGTTTGACAGAGGACATTTAATTACCGACCCCTCATTACCTTGATATCGGATATTGATATGGCGAGGTTTTGTATTCACGACGCGGATGCGATACGAGACTGCGTGATTGTGTATTGTAGTTGGTTTGTATGCCTTTAGTGAAGAGCTGTTTAGTAGATTTAATATAAGACGATATTTCAAGAATAAAAGATATTATTCTAACTATATAAATGTGGAAGACAATATAGTTTACACGAAGACATCAAATTGTACCAATTTATATACCTGACTCAGTACCATATCTCAGTTCTGACTTTACGAATGCGGACCTGTAACTGAGTAAGCTGTCAGGGAAAGCTTACAAAAGTCAACCAAGTTACCTTTGAGGGAAGTCCAAATATACAACAAAGACACATTATAGACAATGATCGTGTCGCACTCGTATCGCCGCCGTCCTCACTAAAACCAACACGTACGAATTTTCGTTAAAAACGTGCAGTTTATTTGGTCCAATGGAGTTTATTAATAAACTTTTAATTAAGATATCGGCGTGACGTCACTGGTTAATTTGAATGATCAGCAGATAAACAGGTGATTAAAATTATGTCAAACGTGTAATGGAACGACGTTGATTGTATATTGGATGGCGATTTTCACTGTTCGCAATATTATTTGGGGACGAAACTAACGTCTAGATGAAATTACAGTCCTGAATTTGATTCCCGACTTGAATTCGTTAGGTAATAAAATCGAAATTAACAACATAAAATACCATCACGCCTGTAATCCAAGAAGGATTAGACAGAGGACGTGGGTGTACTATCGAAACTAATCTTTACAAAGATTAAGACTCTGATAGTTCAATTGTGTTGATTGAGGTTTTTCTGTTTTCTACAAACAAGTTTCCCAGTACAATGGTTTCTCAGTAAATAGTATTTTGATTTAGAAAACAGCAGCATGCTAATTTCATACAAACCGTGCTACGAGGATCTTTTGGCACTTGACACACATTGACAGGAGGGCGCTGCTGGTAATCATTTGTGATAATGTTTTGTAAAATTTTATTGAAAAAACCAGATGGCGGCGTTAAATCCGATTTCGGCCACACGCCTAAACATTATTGTATTTGTACAATGTTGACTCTTCACGTGACCAGAGGGCTGGCCTGTTTTTGGATAAAAAATCAGCTTGTCCATACAACGTGGCAATGCTGTCAGCTTTATGGGCCCTTTTCTTATTGACAGCGATGCGGACGAATTTTTGGATGCCCTAAGATTCTTTTCCTTTTTTTATTATTATTTATATTATTTTAAGTCTGTTAACTTATATTATAATAACCAAATAAATTTAAAACAATTTGTACAACTATAAGTAACTGACGATCCCCCCATGATCATGATCCTATGTTTTGTGCTTGTGATTATAGATCTTTTTTGTTTTTTTATTTTTCTTTATTATTAGAGCTAATTATCTTTGTTGTATGCTTACATATATTATTTATATAAATTTTACTGATTTGGCCTCAAACCCGTTTCAGGATTATATAGAAATGAGACTTGATAGAAGATTTTCATCTTTTGACCCAAATTCAAAAACAATTTCCTTTTCCAACGACGAAATTAAAAGTATTCATAGGAGTTACAAAAAATATAATTAAAAAACCAGATTTTTTGTAACTAGCAAAAACTTGCTTGATCCCTAGACACGTTTGATGTGTGTATATATACATTGAGGGCCTGTATTACCGTACCATTCAATATACAACAGGAATTTCTCAGTAAGTAGCATATGACGTTTGAAATTGAGTTCCGGTACCTTATAGATATTAATAGTCACAACAACAGTTTGAGAGTTACTTAGAAAAGAATACTTGAATAGTTTCTCTTCTTGGAAAGGAGCGATGTACGTTGAAGAGTATTGACCATCGTTTACTAATCATAAGAGTAAATCAAGACAACTACATCTACATTGACATTATGAAGGTGACGTAGGTAACTGTGTTGTGTACTTATACATAATCAGTCAGTCTATTCTGTAAAAATCTCGCCGTGAAAATTTTGGTGCAAACCCTAGCATCAGGCAATCACGGCTCACTTCACCCAACGGTTAAGATTTTTGCAGCATAACCGGCAGCCAGTGTATAAAAGGCAAGATGATTCATTGTCAGTATTGTCAAGTTTAACACACACGAGATAATTATAGTATCTCCAACTATGCTACGTGTTAGGTCAGACTGACCTACCTTACTACTGTGACGCATTCAAGTAAATTAATCACAAACAACTTACTGCTACAAACCGTGATTCAACAAAAAAGTACAGAACCCGGGCGTTATTTTAAGGCACATTGAGTTTGTAAAAAGAAAAGTATGAGAGACGGAGATACGCTTTATAAAGCCTAACTGTATTTTTGAAAAATTTAAATATTTATACCTACTATTATGTACACCTGTGCCTGGTCCTTCGAGGTAAACTGGCGTGATGTTATGTTATCTGTAGGTAGTAATAAATAAGTATAATCACAAAATGTCATGAGCATTTGTTGTATTTGTCCTTACAGACAGGGTAGGTAGTGCAGGGTAGGGTGGGTAGGTACTTACTGATCAGCCCCAGTCATACATGAACCCTTTTCCGTTACACTATACATGAGCTGATAGGGGGCCAAAATGCCACAAATTGAATCGCCATATGTTTAGCTGAAATTCAATATTTTTCGAGATATTTGCATTTTAAGGGTTTTTTTTATATTTACTCAAAAGTTTACATTTAATTCCAAATAAAAAAAAATACGAGATAATGAATGGGTACCATTAAAAAATAATATTGTAGCTGGCACTTCAATTAGGCTATGAACATAATTAAAAGTATTTAATTTAACAAAATAATAAAAATTATGAGCGATTTAATAATAATCTTACCAATATTTTCATTTTAAGCTGCAAATAATGTTGATCGTAAAAAAAAATAATTTCGGCATTACATATCTAATATGGGGGTTCAATTTGTTAATCAGCTCCTGACGGATATACGTCGAATCACAAGTAACCCTGTGTAAAGCAGACTTACACACACCTTTAATTTCAATTAAAAAATATCACTCAATAAAACCCTAAATAACACCCAAACCACATGAAAATAAAATGACAATGGCGACCGCTAATAAGTACTCAACGCACTAGGTGTCAATGACAGGCCGTCATCACACAGGTACAATCGCGAGCTGTCATCAAGCATTGACACTTGAATGGCTGACGCAAATGATGAAACTATTTACAAATAGGTATGGGTTAGGTAAAACAATAGGTGTTTGTTTTATGTTGGTTTGGATTTGCGTATTAAAATTGAATTCATGACTGAAAATCGGGGTTAGTCCCGCTATGGTATGGTCCCGGTATGGCACCCTCTTAAAATACCTATCAAAAAGTCCCGCTATGGTACCCTTCAGTTTTTGGTACTGTTGTAAAGAAAAGTTATACAATGCGTTAAGAAAAAAATAGTATAAATAAAAAATATCTTTTCTTAACTATTATAGTTAAGCAAGATAATATTTATTAATACTATTTTTTAAACAAATCACGCTCGGTAATTGTCGTTTCACTTCAGGTAGTTACCTGACCAACCGGTTTTTTCGTAAAACAATAGAGACGAGCCCTTCCTCGAATTCGTATCTAGCTCTTCCCTTTTGTTTTTATGAAAATAGAGAGAGACAGTATTATTCCGGGTTTAGTTTGCTATTTGCAGCTGTACTTTTGCGATATGAGTAATTAGGATAGCTTGTTAGTTTATCTATTGCAATGTCTGGGTCAAGTAGTTCACGTGGTGTAAATTTAATAATTATTGACAGTCGACGCGGTGGAAAAACTTTATTACGTGCCGGACATAAATATATTAAACGCAGAGAAAATAAAAATTCAAGTACTTGGCATTGTGTAAATAGGAGAAATAGTATTAAATGTAGTGGATATATAACTATTGAGAATACCAATAATACAATAATTAAAGATTATAAACACAGTGATCAGTGCGTGCCACATTTTGAAGACAATGAAGTTCAAATGGCTATAAGTGAGTGCAAAAAAGAAGTAAATTCAAATTACGGATCAGTACAGAAAATTTTCGAAAAACACATGGGTAACTTAAAAGACAAAGGGTTACACCTTACAGGAAATGTTCCTGACTATAAAAAATTAAAAACAGTATTATACAGACACCGAAATAAGTCGTTGAACGTACCAAAAACACAATTTAAGAATGTGGAAGAAATTATAATACCAGAAGAATTTAATAAGTATGTATTGGCTGATTATTGTAATGAAGACTGTAATCGAATAATTATATTTTCCTCGACAGAAGTAAAGGAATATATAAAATGTGTAACGCATTACTTTGGTGATGGCACTTTCGACGGCTGCCCAAACCCATTCGAACAAGTTTATGTCATTCATGGAGACATGGGAAGCACTGAGTTATCCACGAATGTAGCACCATTATTTTATATTCTGTTAAAAAACAAAGAAGGGAAAACTTATGAAAAAGTTTTCGAATTGATTAAACAAACTTTGCCTGAATGGCGTCCATCGAAATTTACCTTCGATTATGAAATAGGAGTAATAAATGCAGCAGCGAAGATTTTTCCTGATATCAAAATAAATGGATGTAACGTACATTTTCAAAAGAACGTTATCAAAAAAGCGAAATCTTTAAATCTCATGGAACACGAAGAGTCCTCGAACCATGTTAAGCAATGCATAGGCTTGGCGTTTTTGCCAAAACAAGATATTGAAGACGGCTGGCTGCATATAATGGAAAATAGGTATAATATCTTGGTTACTTTCCAAAATGATGTTTGAGTACTTAACTCTAATTATATGGCAAAAAAGTAAAGAACAACAATATCAGTAAGGACCTGTTAATTTCATTGCTTTACAAGTACGAACGTTTAATAAGTATTTTTTTCAGTTTCGACGATGAAGCTCTGACCAAATTCAATGACTATTTTGTCACTCAGTGGCTTGAATATCCAGACCTCATTTGGTGTTGCCATAATGAACGCCATAGAACAACTAACTTGGCGGAATCATGGAATGGCAGATTCAACAAAATTATTGGAAAAAATCCCAGTTTATTATTGTTTCTGCAAACAATTGGCAACGACACATGTCACTTTGATATAAAACAAGCCAAGTAAGTTGTATTTTTTAGACAATATTTTTAAGCAGATATAATATTTTTAAAAGCAGATATATATTTTTTTACATAATACGAGTACATAGAAGAATTTGAAAATGGATTTGATTTTATTTATTTTGGTAGATATTATTGGTTGTCGCCTTCTATTACAGACGGTTACTGAAAAAAATATAGCTTAACTTAAATAACTGATGATTTTTGTTATAGCTTTCGACTAAAAAGATCACCTATAAATTCAAGAAAAAGAACAAGTATAGAAATCGACCGCCAGATTCAAAAGCTAACAAAAAGTTACGAAAATAAAGCTATCTCCATTGGTGATTTTCTGATTAACATATCAAAGTCAACATTTCGATCAGAACATTTAAAAAAATAGTTTATTTTAATTTTGTTTTTAGCCTATTAAAATGTTTAATACTTTTTCTCGATGTTGATTATTTTTTGTAGTTTATGTTTACAATTTGCGCCTTTTTCTCCATGTTGATTATTTGTAATTAATATAATATTTGTCTAGTTGGTTGTTGATTATTTTTGTAGTTTATATAAATTTACAATTACTGCCTTTTCTCAATGTTGATTATTTGTAACTAATATTTATGTCTGGATGTTGTTTTTATTTGTAGTTTATAATATTTACAGTAATACTTTTCTGAGATGTGGATTTTTTATATTTTTTTTATTGTTGATTATTGGTAATTAATATTGTTGATTATTTTAAAAATTACATTGCAATTAATATTTCGTTTTACTGTTTGATATTTTTTTATAAATATTTTGAATTAATAAAAGACTGATTTAATATCGCAAACAGACGTTTTATTGATACACTCCTAAAAGTATTTATTTATAGATACACTTTTCTTTTCAGTTGTACCTTCTATTGTCTAACGTAGATCTAAAAGATGGGTACCATAACGGGACTTTTTGATAGGTATTTTAAGAGGGTGCCATACCGGGACCATACCATAGCGGGACTAACCGGAAAATCGTTGCACTTGTAAATACTGCACTAATAGGTGGCACTTATATAATTTAAATTGTAAAATTTGTTCGTTAGTTTGTTTGTATGCAGGGGGTAATCTCCGGAACTACCAGTCGGATTTCAAAAATTATTTGTTCATTTGGTAGCCCAATTCTTAAGGAAGGCTATAGGCTATTTAATATTACGCTAGGACCGTAAGGAGCCGAGCAAAAAGAAAAAGAAGTGAGAAAGAACGTAAGCGAAAAC
Organism: Brachylomia viminalis; assembly: GCA_937001585.2. Lineage (NCBI taxonomy): Eukaryota > Metazoa > Arthropoda > Insecta > Lepidoptera > Noctuidae > Brachylomia > Brachylomia viminalis. The sequence continues at coordinate 25,436,635 of OW443304.2, forward strand.
GAAGTAATAAATTTCGACAGTAAGACAGAAATCTTCTTCTTCTCTCATGTTCAGACGAACACTATACAAGGTCAAATTTAATTAGCTGGCGGAACTCCGCCGACATGATGGGTACCGATATAAAAACAGAGAAAAAATAAGATTTGATGTTTTTTTTCTGTCAATGGCGACTGGTAGTGTTCCTAGTTACTTGAAGTAGTTGAGAATATTGTTTTTTTTTTATTTATTCTGCTTAGATATCGATACCCATCACGTCTTTGCAATTTACACAGAAAACTGATTTTGAAACTGATATTTCAAGTAACTACAGCCAAAAAAATAAAACCATAGATTTTTTTTTTTCGTTTTATCGTATTTAGCTATCTATACCCATCACGTCTGCAGAGCTTCGCTAGCTAATTTAATTTAAACCTGTATAAAGCACTATGACGTGGTCAAAAGATGGGCCCCATAGCAAGCATTCTAAGTTCTACTATTTTCTTTGAATACACCTCAGTCAACGCTGCCTTAGAAAGTGAATATGAAAATCACCTATAAGGAAGGTTGTGAGCCCAGTATCTGATGAATCAGAACCATAAGACAGCAGACCAATACAACTATGTAGTCCAACATAAATCTCAAATTAATTCGCTCAGACAATAAAATCAGCGTCATTTTAACAAGCAGAGACAGTTCGCCATAGAAGGCGAACGTATCCGATATGAAGACAGAATGGTAGAGAAACCAACGGATTAGCGAGACGAAATCCTTAGTGCGTCTAACATCAGCTACTTTCACATCAACAGCCTGCGGAACTGGTAGCGTCGGGGACAGAAGTGGATGCACTAGAGTTTGGAAACTTCGAGAAGGAAGAAAATCTAGAATCTTAGGTATCTTTTCTTATACCCATAGACGATACATGTAGGCTGTAAAGGGCCAAAATTCGCATATAAAATATTTATAAAATGGAAATGCAATGACAAGAAGTGGAAGGGTTTGCAATAGATCTATGTATTGGCCAGTAGGTTTTGTTGTTAAAATTAGCTTCGTGTCGATGACATCTGATTTTAGTAACACTTGTCCATACTTTACTAGCTTAGGATTAGGTTTCACAACAACATACGCTGGTTGACTGGTAGATAATGCCTATGGCATTAAGTCCGCTTCTGTACATTTGTGTGCTTAAAGTATTAAATACATAGGTACACACTCATTAGCAATCAACGATATCCATATTGCATCTCAAATCTACTCATACCAAAAAAGACGAGTGTCTAAAAAAATCGTCGAGATCTCCTCATCTCAAACAAACAAGGAAATCAGTACCAAAACCGCAAATCAGGCACCATAAACGACGAGCGTTTCCTAATCGATAGTTAGTTATATTTGCTCTTTCGTTTTATACGATACACACTAAAATTTGCATCATCAGGTTATATTCCCACTTCTCCATCTAACTGTACAGCCTACGCACTTAAAAAACAAATTTAACACACCGTAAATCAAGCAGCAAATTGTATCTTAAGTCCAATGTAATAAAAGTGATGTTGCCTGCTCACATAAAGTTGCTTTGAATATGAAAATATCGCATCGCGCGGCTGCATTACAAAATGAGGCGAAATTATGATGGATACTGATGCCTCGTTGCTCGGTTAATAAGACCTGATTCTATTCGCGTTACATTCGATAGTAAACCATAGGGTTGTTGCAATAAAGATGAGAATGGATTGTGTATCGACGAGTGACGCGATGCAAGTGCACAACGTGACAACTCTAAGGCTATTAGCATACAAAGCTACCTAGAACAAACTCATAACTGCTGATCTATAGGCTGTTAAATATTATCCCAGTTTAGAATTGCACAAGTTCCACGCCTGATTGACAAGTCTGCAACATGTCAATAATAATTAGCCGAGCTCAGCGAAGCATATTATACTGTTTTGACTTAGAAATTGTGAATAAATTTACATTCCGACCTCGTAAGGCTTATTTTATTAACATATCAAGTTGTGTGTGACATTTACGCGAAGCGTAGCAAAAAGCAAATTTTATCAGCAGGCTATTTATGCACATGTTACAACTTTCACAATATTTATACCATATTGTAGCCTCCGCCGATACCATTTAATGCCACAGCCAGGTATATCCGTGTATATTTATGTGTATAATATCCACATAAAAGCATGCATCAACAGAAAACCCAATCAAGCACTGTCGATAAATTTTAAAGATGCCAAAACACACATTCGAAACTTAATTGTTATTGGGTGTATACCTAAACACTAATCAGTATCTCTTCTGTGGCGTCGTGTGCAAACAGCCTTAGTCTCAAGTTGCAATTTTAATTCCATAGGTAGATGTCAGTCGTTGGGTTCACCGCAGGACACCTAATAACAGAGGAATTCATTAACATGCGAGCAAATTGAGGAGATTTGATCTCCATAAGATGAGCGTGCGCAGCCATGATGTGGCGATCAAACAGAGTGGCATAAATATCATATGTAATGAGTGGTCAGAAAACTACGCGGAATTGTGTGACGTGAGAGTGAAGTTGGGTTTATTCGATGGCAGAGATACAGGTAGGTCCTGTATCAAGTTAGTCATAAATGTAACTGAAAAGTACTCTATGAGTTTTACTGGCGAGGTCGGAATGGAGGACGAGGAATGGAACTGCCAATCGCACTCTATTGAAAAGTATCGAGAAGATTAAAGGAAATTGATACTTGTGATGGGCAACATGTAATCACAGCTATCAACAAGAAACTCCCCAAAACTTATGGCAACTATGCCTATATTGACAGATAACTCAATATTCTAATCAACATCATTACTTATTAAAATCCCAATAATACTAACACTATATTCACAAATAAATGCCCCGGTCACGATCACCTTTGTACAATTCAGGGCTCTAATCGACACTTAGTGCGTTCAACATGAAATATTAACGCAGTGAAAGGCTTCAAATATATAGCAAGCCATACTTTATCTATCGCTTGAACCCTCTGCTCTCAATAGCATAACTTTCTCGATAAGATACATATCTGACATTATAGTTTCCTTGCCTCTCAGATAGGATGGAAAGTAGGTAAATTCGTGTTTAATTTAATATATTACAAGTTGACCAACGCCTCTGCTTGGGCTAGCTGATCGAGAAAGCTACTACAATACTGAAGTGATACTTTGTGCAACATTTTGATTGGAATTCAACGATGGTCACACTGAAATTTCTTCGATATTTATGTTTTCTATAATATACTTAAATCAAGGCAAACTTAATTCCCTGTGGCATTCTCTACCAGCCATTATACATATAGGTAATGATAGGCGAGGTATCTTTACAGAATCTAATCTACTAATCAACCAGTGCAAGCAGGTCTGTCTCCGTCATCTATCACACTTGACAGTTTCAAGCGATCCTAATTCAGGAGGCGTGGAAACCATCTGAAATCTAGTTCACTTACATTAACAGTATAGTACATGCACCCTAGAAATACCTTCCAACACTCATACTTCAGCCATCCTATTCACCCATCTCTTACAGACGCCTGCGCATCGCGACATCGATCGTCCCCAATTATATACCTACGCAGTTACGACACAAATCTCACAGATAGACAGACAAATTGGCCAGCCGTTGGCATTTGGCAACGCCGAGATCCGTCCGTCTAGAACTACGAGGTATTTATGATATACTGATTTATTTCAGCGTCGATTAGCTTATAATAATGTATTATGGAGGGCCTCTTAATGGCTGGATTAAGATTGTTTTTTTGGATGCATTAGTCATAGTCAGGTTTTGTCCACTCTGTCATTGACGGTGAGTGTCGTGTGAAAGGTGAAGTCAGGATTAAGCAGGAGTAATGAATTAAAGTAGCACATCTAGTTGAAACTACGTACGATCTACAGAAACTATCCAAATGTATTGAGTAATATGTAAACAAATGAATCAGAAAATTTACCTGTGGATGCCATTATATGTAATGCAACTTACAAATTGATTGCTCTGATTTGATTATTTGAATACTTTAAACCCGAAATTCTAATTTAAAATCAGCTTAAAGACGTTTTCTATTTGACAGTTCGTGTTTGTTTTATAACCTCAATTTTCGTCCATGATTCTTCAATTGCAATTTAATAATGTGATGCAAACAATTTTTTTTTGAGCTATAAAGTTACATTATAAATACATGTGAATGTATATTACTAATTCCCTTAAGTGGGTGATTCCCTAAGTTTTTTTTTTAACCTGAACGGGGTTAGTTCATCAGATGCTTTTGGAACAAACAATATCTTGAATGGTTTTCCTAAGGGTAAAGCTCAAACGCCCAGGTTCAGCCGGTGAGAATAACATGGTGGTAACCAAAGTTTAGAAAGCAGGTTCAGGAGATCGCGCTGAGATGCACGCAGGGAGCATCTTGTAAGACAAAGACAGGTCAATAAGTGAATTAACAAAACTATCGACGATGACATGGACAACTTGAACACCATCACCAATTCAGTCCATGATACAATCATAAACCGCGACCAATCTAGCTTGACAGGCACGCTGTCAATAGCAACTATGACAAACAGACGGACTGCTCGGCGTTTATTAGCGACCTCATGAATCACAGGCCCTTGGCTGGACATGAATCTCAATTGTCCACAACTGATCGTGACGGCAGGACACTCAACTTGCTGGTTTTTTTAGTCTTGTTGCTGATGGTATTTGTTTGTCTGTTTATTGATTGGTTGTAGGGTAGGTCATGTTTATGTAGGGTACTGAAAATTTGCTTCTCCAAGGTACTTTTCAGTGCCTACCTTACTCAAATATATACGTACTTAAATTGTAGTTTCTTAAAGCTACTCTCTTTGATTTAAAGATTAGCTTTTGATTTTCACTATCCTGGCTGAGTCATTGGCAATACTTAATGGGGTAATTGCTCATCAGTGTGACCAATTTCACTATTGGACCCACTCTGAACGGCTCTTCTCATACTAAGAACACTGTTACTGCCGATATGAGAGAAGATGAATCATCAATATTATCCCGATTGTAGCGTCTAGTTAAGTTGCTCAAGATAAAGATAGAAGTAGTTGCTCTGTAATATAATCTGATATAAAAAACCTTAGGGATAAGTATAGCAAAGTGAGTCAGTGCCTGTGCGTGCACACATAAAAGTCTAAAAGCTTTCCTCCAGATAATTTAATAACTCGAAACCGAATCCCCAATAAGTTCGATACCCACCCGTCAACCAACCGTCATTAAAACACAATACATAACATAACTTATATACTTATCTCTGATACATACCTAACAAATCAGTAATAAAAGAAACGAATCTCCTCGCAATAAACACCAAACGATTTTATCTCACTTTAAAATATCGGCGAATGCGAAAAATGTCCAGCCTCAATCATATATTACCCGGCTAATGTCAACCGGTGACGGACGAACGTGATTGGCTGGGCAGTACGCACACAAGAGCGTATGGACGAGCTTACACACACACATACCAAAGTTATGGGACTGTAAAAGTTTTATAGTTATCGTATGATGGTTGTACACTTAATGCAGATGCGCTTTATTCCGATGGTTACAAAAATGTGATCAGGATCGATGTGAGGGTTTTATGGCCCACCAGTGGCTTTTAAGGTCAATGTACCCAGAATTGCTTACCCTCTCTTCCTAGAAATTGTATGTGGTTATGACACGTAGCGCAAATAACTGGCTTCGGCGCAAATCAAAGACCAGAAGTACGTTTAATTACGTTATAATAATAAAGTTGTAAATGGAGATCAAGCAGCTGATTAAAGCTAACATGTTTAATTAAATATGAAATCACCGGGTAGAGGGAAAATATTTATTTTATTTTCTACTAAAAACAAGTAAAACAAGAACATTAGAAAGAGATGGTCATTAAATCGACAAATTCAAGCATTTTTAATTTACGAACTAATCAATTGCATGAAGGCCCCACAAAAAATTACGAACTAATCAATTGCATGAAGGCCCCACAAAAAATTACGAACTAATCAATTGCATGAATGACCCACTAAATGTTTTAAAGAAGAAGAAGAATAACGTTTATTTGGACACAGTTCGTGAAACACAGAATACAAATAACAAAATAAAAAGTGAAAATAATGTTTTAACAACAATAGTGTGTGTCTCACGGCTGCGCCAAAAAGGATCATTTCAGCATTAATGCCAGACACATGCTGTCTGACGCTGGTTTTCTAATGAACCTTTAGGGACAAGTGACGGGGAGTACAGTTTTCAGATACAGGATAGGTAAGGAAAACAACATTTACTTCTAGTATCTACAAATTAAAAGTGATATTTAGAGAAAAAACTATGCATTTAAAAGAAAATTATTCATAAATAATAAAATCATAAGTAAGTACCTACTCATCAACCCTTTACCTGCCTCCGAAGGTCACAATGCTTCCTAAACCATTAAAAATTCACACACTTAAATTCCAAGCGTTCTTGTTTTCTTTATACATGACAATCAGTCGTCGTAAACGCCCAGGGTAATATCGCCCAGGGTATGTTATAGGCCTGTTACGAACAGTAATCGACTGGACATGTCCACGTCTGTCCATCGATTTTATTGTACGTCATTACTTGTAAATGAATTTTTATAATTAATATTACAAAACTTCTTTATATGAATATTATGATGAGTTGTGTTGCTTTTTGCAAGGATGGCTGGATTTTGTTAACCGTAATGTGACTTGTTAGATTTCGTTCAGCATAATTCGTAACGGATAGTGATAAGGTTACACATACGGGGTCCTTACAGACTAAACTATCGAGCAGAATGAATGTTGTTTCAGTAAAAGCTTCGACAGTCTACCTACGTTATTAGTGCAATAATTTTTTATAAATTTGTAAGGCCGTTATTAACATATTAACTATAATAAGCCAACCAAGAGTTTAACCAAAATGAATGCACAAACTATAAATAAATTGACAATAGATAAAACGCACTTTATCTCTGAAACTATGTACATAAATCAGTGTAATTTAAATTTAAATTGATTTAGTTGCAACCCAACAATAAATTCTAGTCCATTATCCAGGCAGAAATGACAAAAGTGTCGCGAAATTAGACGAAAAGTTGATAAAATATGTTCAACTAATAATTCAGGTTGTAAACCTGCTTTAATCTGCATAATATCGTGTTGTGATTAGGGTTCATTATTTGGTTGTTATTGGCTACCTTTTATAGATAGTCCATGCCGAGAGTCGAGCAATCTTAAAAATTCCTAACTACCAGTTATGAGATCTAATAAAATGGTAAGTGCTTGATCTAGGTAAAATTCAGCCGAATGTATTTCGCTGCTAGACTTAGGCCCGACAAGGAACGGTTTTAGACATCCTAGATCTAACACAAAACTTCAAAAAGCAAGTTCTCTTTTCACTGCCTGCCAATTTGTGGTCTCCATTTGAGAACCATCCTACCCAATGCGACTTCTTCCTTTGTCTTCAAACTCACATCTCTTATTTTTAACTTACTTGTCTATAGATTAGCACTCAAAAAACAGACCCAACACATTTTTATTCATCATCTCACAAACAGTCTCAAGCACAACACCCTGCGAATCGATACAGCGCACAAAAGACGACAAAAAAACGCAGCTGCGACAAAACGTAGAAACAAAAAAAAGTCGCAAGAACAACGTACAACTGAGTGAGTGTACGCTTTCGTTTTTCCGAATGCTATCTTCATATCCGGACGTGTGCAACTTCTCGTCCGCAGTCGAGTAGTGGAGGAGCTAGGGAGGCAAAGTATGCGGTTAAATTGGAAATTTTTGATGTGATGTGAAAAGGTTCGGCTGGGATTGGATACCGTGTTGTTTGAGAATGTTTTGTGTTGTAAGCGTGGAAAGGTGCTTCATTTGGGTTCGGTTTTGATTATGAATAAACGTAAAAAATATTTGAAACATGCTTTAAATTAGGCTGAGAATGAGACAGCAAAATTGGCATTTTATACGAATCCTTTTCCAAACGTTTTCTTATTCCAAACCTAGCTCCAAGCCTATTCTCAGACAATACACGCTGGTGTATTCCTTATCCGAGTCAACTCGACAGTTGCGTCTACGCCTCACGAAAACACACGAAGCGCGACGGAAAAAAACGAAGGGCGACGGCGGCGCCTGCATTTTGAACTGATTTGAAAAGGAGAAACAACTGTGGATAGTGTAAAGAAAATCAAGAATTAATAGACACGATCGTTATTATGATATGAAAAGTTAAAGCAGCTCTATTGGTGCCTATTTGTATGCATAATGCAAATGACATACAATGTGAAATTGACAACCGCTTATCATCCCGCATGTCATAAACATCAACTGATGACAGAAAAGATGATGATTTTACTATTCAACTCTGTTTTACGTACCTATCTGTGTCATTCTTGACAAAGACGATATCTCTCGCATCCCTTAGTTGTCTAAAAATAGGAGTAAGAAGACGAATGAACCATTCATGGTGAACATCTTTCTGTGTGTTAACAGCATTATTTTGACGTAACTAATCCTTCTGCCCAGCTTGGTCGTCCTACAACTACTGATATATATATGTTCAAATTATAGGCGAGGACGCTGGCACCCTAAACACAAGTTAAATCTTACTTTGGGTGCCAGAGTTCATCGAAAACACTCTTTCCTTAGTTGTAACGCTGCATGGTGTTTAAATGTGTTTTTGTACAAGAAAAGGTAATAAAAAAATTATCTCTTATTTTTGGTGAAACTTCTGAAGACAACATGGTTTAGCGTTGTTAAGACCCATTCAAAACAGTATCCTTCGAAGGGTTCATTCATACAGTTAAGTTCCAAACTATCTCTTCTTTCACCCAACAATCACTGGCGACATCTAACCAGTCTCCACCATCACAACAGACAGGGTTATCTTCAAAATTTGGAATTGCATTTGAAATCTGCGCAAGACGCGCTTATCTGATCCGCTGTGCACCTGCCGTATCGGTTTGAACGACAATCGATATTCGGACGTTACCGATTCGTTCCAAGTGATTCTAATCGATTTTCGACTTGATCTACCCCTTTTAGTGACGGGAACGTTGGATTAGGTATTGAAAGTCGAAGAGATATGATGGTGTCTTTGGCGAAAGCAATTTTGAAGCTTGCAGTCTAAAGTGACAATAGGTAGACAGAAGGACAGTTTATTAAAACCCTTCAGATTTTAAAAGCGTTATTGTATCAGTAGATTGATATGTGCCGTTCTAAAGAATTAAGGAGGTGGCCATTGACCATTATGTACGATAGATAGAGTTAATCCCGATCCAGGAATCAATAATGTACCTACTTCAGCTGCTTAAAAGCACTCCGGTAATTACGAGCGTTGCCCGAGAAAAATGGCGCCGTGCAAAGCAGGTTAACGACATGTGGCATTGGATGGGTCATACTCATACACCTGGTGCTAAAACCGCTCACGGTTTACTTACCATATCAGTAGGAACATAAATAAAGAAACACATCTTAGGCAACTTTATATCAGATAACAGATATTTCAAACATCGAGCCTCTTGTCGGCCCAATTAAACTAAATCACATCAAAATCGATTACAATCGGGACAATACTGAAGCGAACCGGTTAAAATCGGTAGCGGCGGCCGTCAGCGGCGCGCGGCGTTTCAAACGCGCGTCGCGTGGGCGCATACAATTTGCATAGCTTCATTAGGGCCCGACCTCACCGCGCGATAGTTGCGTTATCGACGCCGCCTCTGAATCGCGCCTTACCTCTTTTTTTTAATCGACAGTCGTTAATTAAGCGTGTGTGAGGTCTTACGCCTTAATTATAATTGCGCACAGATACTGAATTAGCTCGCTTTTAACGAAGGAAGCTAAAATAAAATAAAACGGATAAGTAAAAACCTATTTATTTGTAGCCTTTTTAAAGATAAGCATTACTGTCGTGACTAGTTTTAATTGTAGATAGCATTATCTGTTGATTGCTTGAGGTGGTTACTGACCGATAGTTTTATTGTCAATAAAATTATGTCAATTCGCGCAGTTAATGTGAAACACTTGTAATATTATCGTTGAAATATTGCGACGATAATTTTGAGTAGGTACTTGGCCGTATTTGTAAGGATTGCGTTTACGATTATAGCTAAGATAATAATGTCTGCTTATTATTATCTTTCGTATTTAACAACAATCACTCAATCAAATCATTTATATCAGAATATATCTTAGTTGATATAAAATCCTAGATTCGTCTTATCGATAGGCGAGTGTCATCTTCGGAACATCACTAGTACAAAACAATAAACAATTGCCATGTCAGTGCACAGGAGCGTATTTGTATGACGTGTTACAAGCTGAGATGAATTAATTTGAATCATTGAATTACTCATTCATAAAGTCAACTAAAACTGATAATGATTAAAAGAAACGAGAAGAAGTAAAAGTAAGCTAATTAATATAAGTTAATTAGAAGATGGTTATTGTTTTATGGTTTTCGAACTGCAACAGGCTATTTGCCAAAAATTACAGATACAATTAATTTAAGTTTAATAACCACATATCATAACAAGAAATTATCCTACATTATAGGTATGTGACAAAAACTTTTCCTGATCTAAAATAGCGCATTCAATTTTCCTATAGATTTATGCATGTCAATGTATGAAAATGACGTAGTAGGTACCTACATGACATTCAGCACGAACCTACAAGAATAGAAATAGCTACACTTGTAATAATGACACATCAACCCACCTCGCCGACTTAACGACTCCCCAGAAGAGATAACCTCGCATACATTCACGATTTCCTTATCATCACAAACATGGCCTTCCCTTCATTTAAAACAAACTAAAAACTCTTTAAATAATCCTTTTGCAAAGCTAATTCTGTACTCGAACTCTTTCATATTAAAAAGCAAATAAATCGTGGCCACGGTTGACGAAGCATCGACATAAGGCCGAGTACATGGAAGCGCAACATTTCGCGACATCGCGTGTGTCGCGATGCAAATATGGCAGACCACCGGCGTTCAACGGACACTTTTATTTAGCAGTTGAAGGAACCTCTTTTATCGATAACATATTTAAAATTGTAATGAAAAAATATTCGCTCAATTGTGTTAATATTTTATATCAAATGCAATTCGTGCAACCTTTCCTTAGTTATATGAGTTAACGTGTGCACATTGAAGTAATTGCTTGCGAATAAAAATATAAATTCAAATTAATTGCTGTAATTACTATCTACAGATCTAAATGTAGTAATTAAAAGAGGAACATACTCGTAAGTATTAAATTATTTCTATAGAGGACACGTTGAATTTAATTTTGTACAGTAGCAAACAGATAAAGCTTTAGCACCTACTGCCCTTCGCAAAACAATCGTAAATTGGTGTCCGCAAATTTCGTCCGTATCCCATCGAAACTACATCCTAAAACTGTATTGGCTCTGGTCTCAGGCGTTAGTGGCCTTACTGGCCGTAAACGCCTACGTTTTGGTAAGTTCGCTGCACTCGGATGAAGACATTTAAATACGTCGAATATGTTAATATTGCGATCGGATCGTGTACACTGCCCTTAACAACGGGGACTGTGCGTTGGCGGACAGCGGTCTATTAGTAAGGCAGCCTGAGGTACAGGAGGGAGCGAGAGCGATTGAATTTAATGGTAGGATGGACTGGCCGTAGTTATTTAGTTAGATAAAACTTATAATAGTATGTGCATGTGTTTAATGAAAGGCTTTTAATCAAACCAGATGCCGCTGGATGTAATTTGTAGGTAGCAATAGCTGCCCTTAGACCCCCAGAACGAAATATGTAGACAATACACGTATGTATACAAAAGTAAAAACAGTTCTTTGATTTAGTCAAGGTTAGCTGATGCCATAGAAAAAAAATCACATGCCAACCAACAGCTGAACATACCTATTCTTTCAACTCATGATATGAATATAACATCTGTTACACATCCTAGATTTACACATTATACAATCTGGTAGAGCATTCAATATACCTACGTTCCGCTCCCTCTCGCCCCTCGGGCCACAGCACCTAGCGAGCCACTCATAAGCATACACAAACGTACATTACGCAGTTTATTCAACAGGCCACACTGACTCGCGCTCCGTAAGTCTCCTCAGTACATACTAAGTTACTTTAAGTAGCTAAGAATGATATGCCTGTGATGTTACGTTATATTGATTCTTACTGTCGATGTCGGCTCCCGGACTTATAATGCACCGACTCTTATTGTGCTTTTCAAAATCTTGTCGAATCCCGCATGTATCCATGGGACTATTTTACTGACATTTGAAGTTAACTAAAGATAACACTGATTTGCCAAAAGCTTTGTAAACAACAAGTTTGATTAAAAGGATTTGTAGGTACCACAACAAAAAATTAAAAATACCTCAATACCTAAACAAAACGTTTTCACAAAAAAACAACTGACTCCCAAAAAAACACTATAAAGTGAAGTCAGTGGTTTTTTGTGAAAAAGTTTTGTTTTTGATGTGATACCTACCCCAAACAAAGTCATATACCACTACTTGCAATGTATATAATAGTGACAGGAAGTTATTACAACACACGGAGTTTAGAAAGAAGTTTCATTCAACATCATTAACATACACATTTTTTTTTTAATGTGTTTGCTCTTAACTCTAGTCTAGGTCAGTGGTGACTAAGTAGAAAAAATACGTAATATTGAAGCTGACTCAAAAACCACTCATTAGAACATGACCAAATTAATATGGGACCAATTGGGAAGTAAGACGTATATCCTTTTAAACACAAAAATAATTTTTCAAATCGGTTTATAAATGACGGAGTTCTGAGGTAGCAATCATTAAAAAAAATATACAGCCGAATTGAGAACCTTCTGCTTTTTTTGTCGGTTAAAAGGGGGTGCAAGGAGCCATGAATGAGCTCTCAAAAGTTTGATAAATTAATTGAAGTCGTCCGACTCTGACAACTGTTGGTAATGATATCATAATATATAAAATGATGTGTGCTGGCGTTTGTTTTCCCCAATTGGATCAAACAAGCGTTGAGTACATTCGCTGAGAAGAATTAATTAAGAAGTACTAATAAGCAGTTAAAGGCATCATCGATATTGACTAATTAGTTCGTTGAAGGGGAATGGATCATACGGTAATTAAATTACCTCGCAGTACCCAATCTACATGCTTTGGAGGTGATAAGAGAACCCCAAGTCCTATGTAAAATAATTGACTATTTATAGTTCAAAAAACTTCAAGCACATAATAATTGCATATTGTAAGCCCAACAACCCAGCAGCCCAGACATAAGCGCAAAAAGTAGATAAACACATAATAGCTACTTTAAACCGATTACGAAGATCAATGATGCGTATTTTACGAGTGTTAATTACAACTGAGTTGATTGAAATTGATTGTTGTGTACAGTCAAATACACGTCCATTGTGACAATTTCACATTTACAGCGCCCTTATGTCGTTGCAGTAAGGGAGGTTTTCGTAGTCCTCTGACGTGGGGTTGATTGTACCAGTACATGCGTTGTGGATGAGAGAAATAAGTGCTGGTTGTAATGTTACTGCTGACACGCCCTTTCAAGGTGTACACTAGACAGGTATAAAGATACCGCATTAAGTGTTGAACTTACCACATAATTATAATATTATTATGGATGAGCTCATGCTGTTATGATTTTTTTTTACAGAACGGAACCCTGTGACAGATCAAGTATGGAACACAAAATCGATGCGCTCACCGTTGCACCACAAAAAAGAGTCATGTTAATGAAATTAAGCCCATTCTATATACAAACGAACTCTAAAATCATAACTCTCCTCTTATAAAACGCAACATAAACGAAGAAAACAAGTCAGTTCTCAAGATCTTAAACTGCATACAGTACATTGTCACAATATCTCAAGTCAGTACGAGTGCATCCGCGTCCTTATTAGACGCGCGACGGAGTGACGTTCGCGACACGACGTCGCCCGACGTCGCCGCGACGCGGGGCCGACGACGCGAACGTGACGCGACGTTGCCGTCACAGCGAGATATTAGATCTCGTTGTTTGTACGTTTTCAAATGAAAAATGTTTGCAGATTATTTCCAAGACGGTGTTTGTTTGGTATTGATTATTATAATGTTGTGTGTAAAGTATGTTTTATGTTTGTACATGAGCCATGTTTAAAGCGGGATTAGTGACTATCAAAGGAAATCAAAAACCCATAGTGACAATCGCTTTCAAAGCGTACTTAATTGTATAACGACTTTCAACAAGGTTGAAGTAAGGTTTTCAGTACCTTATGTCAATTCAATACATTTTTGACTTTTCCATCATCGTTACTGCTAGGAGAATGTCACTTTGTCTAGCCCTGTGATTGGTTATCGCAGTAGACAGAATGATTGCTGCCCAAATCGGTGGTTTCACATTTTGACATCCTCGGGAGGACACAATGCCTCACATGTGACAGAGGTATATTTCACCGAGGAACAATATACGTTATTTACCAAAAATAAAACAATGTTGAATTGGGAAAAAAAGAATAGCTACTAACCGCCCCGTGAACAATTTCTGGAGTATATTTTACCTGCAAAATTTTCAAAGGTAGGTATGAGATGTTGCCCCAATTTGCAAAGACTCCAGGTACTCGTGTACCGAACAGGAATCAGGCATAAAACGCTCAATTCCTACAAGTTAATTATCTCTACGTCCAAAATTCAACTGAATAAAACTTCGCTCAAAATGACAAATAACTGACAACAGCTGACACCCAAAACCAAATCTAAAATCTCTAAAGTCCCGCTATCTCCAAAAATTACTAATGACGTCATCCCACGAAACGGAGTATAAAGAAAAAGCCAAGAAAAAACAACAAATCATTACTATCATCGGATCAGTGGGATTTCAATAGGTCCGTCAAATACACAGACAATGGCACAATGCTGATACCCAAGTCATTATCAGATCAAGTTAGGTAACACTTCAAGAGACAGACGCACGCACTGAGTGGGTAAGGCGGCGCCGGCGCGGGCGGCGGCGGTTAGACGCTGGACAGAGCGCGAGCGGTTGGAACGCGACTACGTAAATGTAATCAGAGCTAGCTATTCGTTATAGTTAGTCAGGCAAATATTAAACAAAACTTTCTGAGAACTAGTTAGGTTTTGGCAACTCAAACCCCATGCATAGGTTTAATGGCTCTCTTGTTTTTTTTTCTGTTTTTAGTAAGAACATTTGACAGTTTGACTGTTAAAAACCGCAGCGTGTCCCCCACCAAGTGCGTAACACAATCAAAAATCCAGAATGGATCTTCCAATAATGAGTTGGTTGCGATTCGCGGCCGACAATACTCCGGGACAATGGCTGGATTCAAATCATCGTGTACCTATCCTTGGACGATTAACGCGCTCTTTGTCGTCCCTACAATGGGGGGTCAACCGTTATTCTACGTTTTACGTTTTTCCAATTACCTTTATTGAATATTTGTTATGATAGGTACTCATTGTTGGTGTACCGTTGTTTGCGAATTTCTGTGATTGCTTTTGGGATGATGGAAAATTTGGGGCCTATGAAAATCTTTTCTTAATAATGTGATGAGACTTCATTCTAGCTTCAGTACGGATTTCTCAGACTTTAAATGGATATTTTCCGGCGTCGCGTCGGTCGGCGGAAACTAAGAATGTTGTTTAAAAAAGTTACAATTTTGGTATCGCAGACGTTTCGCAGATAGATCATTCATTACTGTTTACCTACGGGTGATGCAGTTCACATTTTCGGTATTTTCCGCATTCAAACAAAAATTGGCTATAATTAATTCATAGCTGTTAGCTACATTCACAAATATTTTCGCATGTATAAAAAAGACTGGCAGTAGGTAATTGATAGCAATTAGCTACATCCTGCGGACTCCACTTTGCCCTTTAAAGATTCACCAGTCACAAAGATGTCGCCACTCAGATATTCTCGTCGCGATATTATTATAGATTTGTCCCAAAAAGCTAAAATATCGAAATCGATTAACCTAGACTAAGCTATATATATAGCTTCTAATTCGGTACAAACTGGCGGTTGCAGACGACATACGAGTATACTGGACGAAGGACGTCTATCATATTATTTCGATTCCAATTTTGAAGAATACTTACATTACAATTACAGTCACCTTTGAGATGACCTAAGTACATTACAAAGGGGAAAGGTAAGTCATCTAAGAACAGACTTATTTATGAACGTGGTGAATGGCTCAAAGGTTGACAGTTAGTTTGTTGTAGATTTTTCTAGCATCCTATTACAAATAATCACGTTAGCTAGACAGCAGTAGTTTTTATTTTGACTTTTGCAAAATAACTTAATAGAAGCTTGATAGCATCTAATGTATACGTGCAGTTCAGCCTGTAAAGGGGATGATTTCTATTGAAGACCTAAGGAGACAAAAGAGAGCCTTACTATTGGAAGCACAAGCATAAATCGAATTAGTAGACCGCTTAGAAATATGACAAGCTGGTCCTAATTTGGCCACCAGCGCTTACAATATTTATGTCCCCAGATAAGCTATTCCATGTCCCTTCCCAAATAAGGTTCAGCATCAATACATACTCGTACAAGACAACAAATAACCGTCACAGCGACCTATTTGTACAATTATGTACCTTTTGATTTACCGCCGAGATATTAGCCATACAACTATAAAAGTCATACAACGATTACACGCCTTTGTACAGCATTAGGCATTAATTCAACTCTGGCGTTCGAAACGCGACGTCCGACTTGATTCATGCGCGGGCGACGATTGGAAAAGCGACGTAAGTGACGAAAAATTTGCAATGTAAAATATACTTTACGTGTCACTTTTTTGGGTTGGAATTTCAGCGGGAGATTGTTTATCATAATGAGTAGTGTACCAATTGTCTTTGCTGAGGAGATTAAATTGATTTATAAGACGCCGTTTCGTCCGTCATTCGTTCTCGGTATCTGCTCGTAAAGTTTGGTGCGGGTCGCCATCGTTTCGCGTGTTTTATGCCGCTACCCTTTTGATGTGATGCAATATTACTAATGATTTATTTGTTATTAATCTAGAATTATTTCCTGGTTTTGGACGTATCTCTCATTCATCTTGAATCATGAAAGCAGATTTCTCAGGATACTTTTATTTCACTGAATCCTTTCGCAGTTTTTATTGAGTTCTAAACGAAATCTATTTCGAAGCCAATAAACTGTACCAATTGGTTGTAATCCATTGAGATGCGTTAGTCACTGACTGACACAGCATTCATAGTCAACGAGTTTGTTCTCATTATTGCTACAGACGTTCTTAAGTAGAAACAAAACACAATACGTTACTAACACTGCTTATACAGATTGTTTACGCTCAAAGGACAAATGTCGTATAAATTGGTTATTTTAGTCTCAAAAGCAATTCGACATCACAATTCAAAATTAACTCAAGACAGACATCGACACAATCGGATTCGTAAGGTAGAATTATCTCATTAAAGGGAAGAGACAAGACGTGTACCATGCATAGTTCAGTGCTTCTGTCCGTCTGTACGTAAGTGTCCGAGACATAATTGGTTCAATGACTGGACACACGTTACACCGTTCACTACTTGAAGTGTGTACCGTTGTGGGGTATGCAGACGTATGTCGTGTCTTGTAGAAACTCAAAATAACTACAGACGCAATTTGCTTCAAAGTCATAATGATGAGTCAAAGTAATTTGTTCTGTTTGACTCAACGTCGCATGTAATGATGCTTTATTATTGAATACTGCAAAATTACTCCTACTCTAGACATTCCTTACCAGCATGCGATATGTTACAGGAAAGCTATTGCTGTCAGCAATAATATACGTCATAGGATAGCAGCAATTAATATTTGTCAACTTTAATGTCCTATTTCAAGAATTACTTTCTTTAAAATATGTTGGTATTACAAAAACTTATACATATCCTTATTCCTTATCGTAGCCACAAAGAAAAACATTCTGAAACATCGGCGACATTCTCAGCCTTCGCCCAACAACCCTCAAATGTGTAAGCCTGGACTGTCACAGCGCACACTCGACATCCGAACACGGGCCATCAGCGCATAAATCATAAGGTAACAACAGACTGAGGGCTACAAGGACTGAAGGCGCGGCGCACACTGGAATAGGCCCGAACTTGCGTGGGTACTTGTTCGCTGAATAATTGAGCGGAGTGCCTAATGTTGGCTGGTGACATTTGTAGTTTGGTCTTAGTGGAAATAGATTGATGTGGTAGCGTTTAGGAGACAGGTGTTATTGTTTTTTTTGATACGGTTTGCATAGATTGGTTTAAGTTAAAGGAACATGTGAAATATTGATTATCAAAACTGTATTAGGTATGTTTAACGAAATACAATAAAAATGAACACAACTCAATATAGACTCTTTTGATTAAATCTACCATTAATATGACTAAAGAGAAGTGGAACGGTTGTTGAGAGTTTGAAAAAATGGTGGTTGGTGCTGTTAAAATACCACCTAATTCTGACAAACAGATCAACCTAACGTGAACACTGGCCAGCTAAACAAAACAATGAAACGAAAATAACAGCTAGGTTCCAAGTACATATGTATTAAATTATGATTTCTCCGAGCTGAAATGCCTCGCAGACCACCAGAGTCGCCAAGCTATGCCACAGCCAAAAGGTCAGACAGCGACTTGGACGCAACATTTAACGTTAATATGAAGCCATAGATCAGGCGCACATCTGTCGCCGCGCGCGCATCGCTGTCGATCAACAGGATGCTAATAGATCATTAGTATTTACGAATGGTTTATTCAGAATCTATTCTATTTGGTTTCAGGTCTAGAGAGTTAGTAACAACTGACATCATGATCAGAATATACTCATTACAATGCGATAAGCCCAAAGAATGTCAAGAGGAGCTGCACATCTAGGTAACTAAAGGATTGACCATCGATAGGTTATATCCGCAAGACCTATCGATTGCCAATCCTATAAAATTCAAGTTCAAGAGTGTTTTTTTTTGTTTTTTCCACATAAACTTTGTTTTCCACTCGATACGACTCAAGCCTGACGCTTACTGAAGAATGCCAAAATCACGCGTTTAACTCAGGCTGAAGGTCACATTAAGACATCATTAATACCCGTCCACAATGAATCAAACAATAATTCCCTTTCCTCATAAATTTCACAGAAAGCTATGCAATAGATCATCACGTGTACATGCAGTACTCTTCGCATGCGCGTGCGCACCGCGCTGTCGATCAACGATCCACTTATAGATCTTTAACATTCGCAGTTGTCGCCACACTTCTTGACCTTCGGAAAATATGAGTAGAGAATATTGTTATCTAATTGAAGAATCGATAGGTAAAAGGTGTTAGACAGGACTTTAAGTAGGTACAGGTCCTGAGTACGGTGGTATTGAGATAAGGTGCAAGACCTTATCAAATAAACTTAGTTCTCCCGCTGAGAATAATAAAATGGTAATATGTATTGCTTATTTCGTTGCTAGGGCTGCCATGCATGCGACATTTCACTCATTCATAAAATGCCGTAAAGCAATGGTAGGTATCATGAAAGTTAAACAGTACATTTATAGTATAGGGATGACAAAACTGATATAATATTTTCAGTGACTTACGTTGTTCCACCTTTCTACGCCATAACTATCACAGCATAAAATCTGAAACAAATTATATATAAAATTAATTACACGCTCCTTAAAAAGATATTGATGTTGCGAAAACCAGATAAATACTGCAACTAATCATGGATGAAAAGTGTGAGCAGTTATTAGACATGAGATGCAAGCAATGATCCGGGCAAAAGGACCAATATTTCTTACCCTAGCAAAACCTACTAACAGCTACAAAATATTGTCACCCACAAATAACACCCAGAATATGATTACATCCTAACACGAATATCGTAAATAAGACATTGAAACGTGCGTTAGTTCGTCACTCATATTCAAATGAATACAGTAATCCTACTAAAGTTGTAAAGAAGCGTTTTATGAACCGCCATCACGCGAACGCTTTGTAAATCTCAGCACAGATCATAAACAGATCTAGATGTTATAAACTACTATTATAAACATTGTTAGATTCCTCATATATTTGATGGCATTTATTAATAATGAGTAATTTAAAGCCGCCATTTTAATTAAGTAATAGAAGTTATGGAGTTGTTTCATTTTATTGCTCAATTTATTTTATATATCTTTGTGCTAGACTGGTATTGTATTGGAAATTGGTGCTTGATTATCGTTTATGGATTTTTCGACCGTTATTTTACACATAGTTTGGTTTCAAGTTCGAATTCTTTGCAAGCAATACAGCTTTTTGTTACGCCGTATTTACAAGTTTGGTGAGAAAGAGTGTTATAATCATTTAAAACAGACTTTTTTCTTTCTTTTGGAGTCAAAACTACTGACTGATCTAAACACATTTTTAGGTTTAGCGGCAAATCATACTTTGGTCCGTAAATAACATCCATGAGGTGGGTTAGCTTTATTACTTCGTCGAATTATTCCTGGGGAATTCTGTCCTATTAAACACAGTTCAATAAACAAAATTCCAAGTAATTAGGTAAATCATTTTTAAATATAATTTAGATACCAAAATACAGTTAAAATAATTTCAAAACATATGCAACGTCCTATAAATAACACGAAAATGACATTCATGCATTAAAACCATTATAATTCGCAATAAAACAATACAGAGAACCGGCTGGCTTTCGTTCCCGTTTAGCGTGGCTTGGATTCCGTTTAGTTCCCGCTCTAAAAGTGAGATGAAGATGAGCGTATAAACGTCAAATGTTTGAATATAACGTCTGTTAACGTCAGTGTAAATATAAGCGTAATTGACAATAATTATCGTGACCTGGTTGAAAGAGTAACAACGTCAGTTGTGACAATAGAGAATGGGTGAGATGTTGATGGTTGAAAGTTTTTGAGGGTGTAATTAAACTTAATAATTCTGGTACACAATTCAAAATGAAAGGAATAATTATTAGCATAGTGCTAAACGGCTCAGCATTTCTGAATATTACTTGCAGCAGTAATTATGTTTTATGTGTTACATCGAGTGTATCTGAATGAGAAGAGGCTTTTGTCCTGCTGTGCGACAATAATAAACGGGTATATCTTTTTCGGTGCATCTATTTCAATGTTATTGTCAGGTAATGATGATTGTATCTGGCAGTGATTCGTCAAATCAGTCATAAATAGAAATACACTAAATAAAAAACAACATTAAGCACAATACAACAATTAAGCCTAAAGTCTGTAAGTAAATCCCTTAGCCGAGTCCAAGCCCAAGAACCGCCAGCACTGAAGGCTCTCCCACTCGGCACTGCCAAAGAAATTCCAATATTTGCTCAAAGAATATTTACGAGCCCCGCTA
The DNA here is from genome assembly GCA_937001585.2 of Brachylomia viminalis. Taxonomy (NCBI): domain Eukaryota; kingdom Metazoa; phylum Arthropoda; class Insecta; order Lepidoptera; family Noctuidae; genus Brachylomia; species Brachylomia viminalis. The sequence continues at coordinate 25,457,989 of OW443304.2, forward strand.
TCGGTACACATCCAATATGCCATAAGTCATCCCAGTGACGGGAACACATTACTAATTAAAGCCCAAAGTTGATTGCAAACGATACTGGCGATTTAATTAATATTTTGAAAGAAAGCCGCTCGTAAAAGCTTGTAAGTGTGATGGATTTACGATTGGCTAACCATGTAACTTCTAATTTATTTTGTTGTCTATTGTTAATTAATAAAATATGCTTTTTCTATATTATAATTGTAGCATGCGTGGTACTTGTTTGACTTTTAAATGTGCTGTAATAATATTGCCACCCACGCTCTGCTAAATTGATTCGCTCGCTACTTATAGCTAATTTTGAGTTGGTAATTTCATGAGTGTCAAACCTGAAAATATTACTTCGCAGAGAATGTTTGTTTTGCAAAGTTGAGCGAGACACTACTACAAAATATAGAATGCAATCGTAATTAAGTTGATAGACTTGTGAATATCACGATCTGTCCAAAAGGACCAAATTTTAGAAGCTATTCAGAATTAATCCTCTTTCGTCTGTTAATAATGATGGAAAGAAGAAATAAAATATACTATTCGCATTACAGTAATTACGATTATCACAAAAAAAACATCGTATATCTTAACGCATTCTCGATCTCTTGGCTTTTTGGCATCAAAACTCCGTTCCGCTTCGTTCTATTTAATTAGAGCCAATGAAAATCGTGAAGACGGCCACAAAAGATAAATTTGTTGTGTATAGATAACGATAGAGATTTCCGTGAGGTTTAACAAAGCGTTTTGGTATCAAATCACACAATTAGACGATCGGCTGTATGGATCGGCGGCTGCTTTGTCGGTGTCTGTCATTGGTTGCTTGGCGCCACTTACGACCAGAGAGTCGGTGCTGTGTTTAAATTCATTTTTGTTCAAACATTTTGAAATGAGACTGCTTGAAAAAATATTTGCATAATTTTAAAATTATATTTAAATAAATAACATTTCTTTGCTTTAACGTAAGAATTTTATTTTAAAATGATTAGAACATAACAATAAAACTAGTTTTTATCTAAAAAATATACCTAATCGGTTTATTTATTCAAACGTCGTAACCGTTATTTTAATCAAGATTATCGTTGTTTTAGCTAAATTGCATTATTTTATAGGTTTATTAGAAATCCTTAGCAGAAAATGCAAAAAAAAACGAAATGAAAATGAACATGTAGCGGTTCCTACACCGCCACATGCGAACCACGCATGATACTGACGTCACGCAAAATCCTGCATCGCGCAATCAGAGTTTACCGCGCAACTAGCTTATAGACAATCTCCCGACAACAATCGTTAGGCAGTTGCCCACCAGACACAATACCCGTCTGGTCGGAGGATCCTCCGTTTCCTATGGAGGTATGAGCGAACTTTACACCCTGTTCGTCGTACTTCTATACTGGTGACCCCGAGTATGAACGTCAGCGCAGCCTTCGTGAAACTAATAAAATATTATAAAATAAATAGAAAAAATAATATCTAATTATTAAAAAATATGCACATAATTCTATTTAATAATCACTTTATCATCAGTTTTTATTGGAAATAAAATACCATATTGATAGGCTCTGTCACAGACTACCCACACCTTAGACAGCAAGTAATAAATTAAAATGAGGTTTCATCGTCCAGTATATTGGAATGTTTTTTTTTATTGACACCAAAACGGTTCCTCCTAAAAATACCAACAACAATACCAGCGTATTATTGTCCCACTGCAGAGCCTCTTCTCATATACAGAGAAGGCAAGCATTGATCCCATGCTTGCTTTCGAAAAATACCTAAATATTTTCAAATTATTTACCAACAAAGAAGACCAAAGTGGAATACACCAGCGCTGTTTGCCGTCACCCTGCACGGACAACCGCTGTCGTCTTATAGGAACCACAATGATCGACGTCATGACACTGCAGTTTTGTTGGTTTTTCTTGCCCGCTGGGTAGCGTGGTGATATCTAGCTAATGAAGTGCAAAACGTCATTTATAGGACTAATTTTCTTGTTTACACTTATCAATGTTCTACCGTGAGTTACTAGGGGACGAAGGACCAGCAACCCACTTGCTTAACACATTTTCAGTCACAATCTCAAGGATTTCGAAAGAAATTCCTTATCCATTGCTTCATAAGTTTGAAAATGTTGTCTGCTCAACAACGTACTACGTAAGGCAATGTATGTTGTTGAACTGTCAAAATGAAAAACAAAGCCATTGTAAGTGTGTTTCGCCATAACCCCGCAGATGTAAGTAGAACGTGGACCGCTGGCCTTAGCACTGTAGTCAAATCAAATCATTTTTTCGCATAATATCATGGGTTTTATTGACTTTCCTGACAGAAGCTATATAGGCTTCATCCCTGCTTTATTCTGGTTGACAACCACACAATATTTGTTCTAATTGGCACAATGAAGTAATGCAGTAAAACGAACTACATATACGCAGTAGACATTAAATGCTTATAACTAGTGTCCGACCGAAGGTTCAGTTTCGGTTTCGGCCAGTTTCCGTCAAATGAGCAGGTTTCGGCCGCAGTTTTGGTTTTGGCCTAAAAGTGGCCGAATCTTCGGCATAACCGAAACTGGCGTAAGTATAGACTTTTTGAGCTGTTCGTTTTGATGAAATACGGCCGACTTACAGATAGACAGACAGCGTAGACTTCGTAAATGGATACCGTTTTCAAGTTTATTGTACAAAACCAAAAAAAAAAAAAAAAAAAAAATTAGGTTCTTGGCAGCCATACCGCTCCTGGGATCGTCGCGTAGTGATTAGTTCGCTTTCTGTAAGATTGATACTAGCTCTAAGGGCAACAGCAGATGAATCTTAACGTTTATCGTTTTGGCCATCGTTCCGTTTGAACACAGTTAAAAAAATGCGTTTTCTAAAGATGCAGAATTGTTTGGCCGAGAGGTCGAACGAGGACCCGAAAAACGATAAATCCGCTTATTGCTAATGCTAAAATTATGCTATGTTAAGAGTATGTCTCATCTCAAGAATTACTTACTAACTCGCTAATTGCAAAAGCGAACAGTAGGATATCTGCTTAGGCCGCTATGTAAGTTAGGGCTAATTTTTCGTTCGTACCTAATTTTTAAACCTTGACCGTTTTTCACACAGAATATAGCATATTAGTTTTTTATTAGGATAAAAGAAATCTGATAATTGCAAAATCAGGCCATAATCAAATTATTTGTAACAAATCTACAAAAAACGTGTAAAAAAAGTGTTAACTTTTTTTTTAACTTCATAACTTTTTGTTTCGGCCGAAACTATTGGCCACTACTTAAATCGGTTTTTAGTTTTACTACAAGTTTTCTAATTTTGGGTAACGCTGTCAATCATTTAACATGCTTTTCAATCTAGAAAATTCACACAAATAAAATAATTAAGCTGGTACTCAGAGTATCAATCACAAAAAAGGCTCCACGCATCTCTTTTCTCCTAATCACCATACAGTCACAACTCACAATGATTCAATCATTTTTTATTCGTCGTCAATCACCATTGGACACTCTTGATTCACCATTGATGATTTTTAATTGCTATTCATACAATTCTGTATTTTTTTCACAATTAAAACTTTTGTGTGGGCCCCTACCATGAGTTGCAAAAATTGTTGATCGATAATTTCTATCGACAAACATTCGGTTCGATGGTTTCAATGTTTTGGTCGAATGGTTTTCGATTTTGGGAGTAGTGTAGAATTTGTTTTGTTGCTATTGTTATTGGAAAACTATGATTGTGTAAGTTACATTCTGAGTAGGTAGGGAAAATGAGAGAGGGCTGAGTGCGGTTGTTGAACGTAAACTTGTTGCTTTTATATTGAAACTTATGTTTTTAATAGCTGGCCAAAATTGTTTTATTGTCATGTTTCAGTCTGTTGTCCCCGTGCTTTCAGTTGAAGATGCACTGTAAGTTCATCTTAATTGCATCAGCTTTAGCCGGTACAACAAGTACTTACGTACTTCCTACCTAGGTATTTAGGAAACTAGAGATCTTTCAAGACTACCAGGAAATCTCGACAAAAACAATTTAAGTCCACAAACATAGTGATTCATAAATCAATCGTTTTCCAAAAGGAAAGTCAGTAAGTATTTTTTTTTTGTCTTTTTCCTTTTGGTAACAGATGTTTACAATAATAACGCACTTCATTGCTGCCAATATTTGTGAAGTCATAGCGCTAATCGATTTTAAGACAGCCACGTATTCTGCCCAAAGGTATGGCGAAATTAACAAATGATAGTTTTGTAGAAAAAATATGAGATTGTATTGTGAATTGGTTGCGATTGTATTGCTTGATAGACGTTGACATTTGATTCTGCTCTTGATTTATAGTTAGGAGATGAGTCTCCTTGTAGTCTCTTTAAAGGGAATTTCATGTCTTTGCCTAAAGAACAAACATTAATTCTCGAATCTAAAATTTACGTACTTAGGTACAACTGAATGGTGTTCCACAGATCCTTTTGCATCACTGACTGCCTTACCAACCGATAATATACAATTTAATTCGATTCAACAGAACACCTCCTTAAAAACCTGATCAAAACCAGCTTAGCCAATTACAACTTTATGAAACGCGCAATCAACCAATTTCCCTAATAACATTAGCCCGATAGTATCTACACAAGCTAATCTTCTAAGCAGCTGTGGGCTCAGCTCGAAGCGTCAGGTGTGAGCTGTGCCGTCAACACGAACTCGGCACAAGTCGGCACTACCTCGGGCCGTCGTGACTCGACGACTCAACCCTGTTGAGCGCTAGAGGGTGTATGTGAGAGGTGCTGGCCGGGATAGTCCTGAGATTGGTTTTGAAAGGCACGACGAAAGAGTAACGAATTGATTATATTAGATTATTGAATAGGTAACTAGGTAATAATTTAATATTTTTTTGCCACCTGTATAAGCCTACATAATTTTAAAGAAGTGCAGTTTTTAGCATGTTTTAGCAGGCAGACTGAAGAGAAGGCCTGTGGTGGAAATAAGGTGGTCAATGAAATAATTAATCTCTTATTATCACTCTAGTAAAAGCTTCAGTGATCTACTATTGGCTATTACAAATAACATCAAGCCACTTCTATCAATATCACACCAAAATTGACATAAATCTTTCATCAAAACACCTCACCTGGAAAGTTTTCAATCCCTCAAATTCACACTCACCCTACCGTTAAGTGACGATGATCCACAAAAACGAATGAAGTGCGATTTTATTAACACTACGCTTCCAATTCGTATAGAAAAAATATAACACTGACTATAACAAATGATGTTGTTTGCCAGAAAAGGGCCTGAAGAAAGGCCTCAGAAAGGCCTGGAGTGATGTATTATGGCCAGGCCCATTGATGAGACGTGACGTCATCGGTTTTGGATCAGATGGTGAAAGATGGTCGCTGAGATTTGACTTGAGTGCTCCTTTCGCTAGTTGCTGTGACTTGGATGGTGGTGTTAGTATCGGATGTGATGTGTGGTACATCCACTGGGATTTGATTTGGTTTTTTGAAGTTTTTGAGATAAGTTGAGTTTTTTTGCTAAGTTTTAAAAACCAGACAAGCACTGACACCATTTTTGAATGGCATTCAAAAATGATTTCCAAACATCTTAATATTTTCAAATGAAACATCTTAGGTACCTAATGCTTTCAATGGCGAATAAAAAAGCTAATTAAAAAGCAAACTCTAAATTTATTTTTCTTTCACCCAAAATGAAAACCGTTGATCGTAAGTGAATTTGTCACAACACTAGACGCCATGTGATCGGGTACAGACGGCGGCGGAATGTGCTGAGTCACACCGCTTAGGGGAACACCCCTGTTCAAGTGGCGTTTAGGGGCCGCCGGGGTGATTTCTATACTGTTGATCGAGCAACGGAATGGATTGTTGAGTTGATGAAATGTTGTTTGAAGTGTATTTTAGGACTTTATTTTGGACGGGAATTAAGGATACACCTAAATAATAATCGATTAAAAAAATAAAATGCGTATAAAAAAATATTCAAAAAAATCCATGGATGAGTAGTTGTAACTTGAGTGATCTTCAACAATCTATACCTATTATATGACGTCATATATTTATAAATATCTACATTCTTATTCAAATAAGTAGCTATTGATTTTAGATATTCGGAAGCCATTGAAATGTCGATTCTATAAAACAAACCGGTAGGAACAGTACTTATTTTACAAAATAAATATTATTGCATTCATAAATTATAGACCAGCGGCAAAGTTCAATAAAAAATAAATATCAAATTTAATTTATTTACAATTATTAAATTTCAAAATGACAACAGCACAGCATACATTCAATAAATTTATTTTATAAAAATAAATAGTTTCCATAAAAAATCGAAACCCCCTTGGAGTTTATGCCAATATTGGTCATAAAATACAAATAATAATTACAAGAATTTTATGGACATTATTAATAAAACCACAATTTTCATCTTTTATTGCCATAAATCAGCGATCGAGCAGCAATTTGTCAATTATTAATTATTGAATTATCATAACTTCTTGTTAATATGGAAGCCAGCCGCTAAATATTTTAGAGCCAGTCGGGTTACTAATTTTACAAGATAGTGTTAAGAATTAAATATAAAAATTAATAAATAAAATAATAGTGTTATAATAAAATAAAGTTTTTTTTTAAATCACTAATAAAATTCACAAAGCAGACGAAGAATGGTGGTGTCAAATAGAGGAGGCTTAAAATTGTTTATTGAAATAATTCATTCACAGAAATATTTACAATGTTGGGCCTTAAACTAGTGGTTGATATGTAACGTTACATAATAATTGGATTCTATACTTGTGCAACGAATAAATCTGTATCTCAGGTATCTAACCTAAGTGCTTACATACACATAAATACCTAAGTATTATCTAAGATTCCTTAAACGAGAAAAAATACGAAATAGCATGTGAATGATATCGATAATAATTATCCTCTTTTTAGGGTTCCGTAGCCAAATGGCAAAAAACGGAACCCTTATGGATTCGTCATGTTTGTCTGTCTGTCTGTCCGTCCGTATGTCACAGCCACTTTTTTTCCGAAATTATAAGAAATATGCTTTTGAAACTTGGTAAGTAGGTACCTACATGTATTCTGTGAACCGCATTAAGATTTTCACACAAAAATAGAAAAAATACAGTAAATTTTGGGGGTTCCCCATACTTAGAACTGAAAGTCAACAAATTTTTTTCATCAAACCCATACTATGGATAGGTCTTCAAAAATTATATTGAGATTTCTAATATATTTTTTTTCTAAACTGATTAGTTTGCGCGAGAGACACTTCTAAAGTAGTAAAATATGCCCCCCCCCCCCTCCTGTAACTTCTAAAATAAGAGAACGATAAAACTAAAAAAAAATATGATGTACCTACATTACCATGTAAACTTCCACCGAAAATTGGTTTGAACGAGATGTAGTGAGTAGTTTTTTTTTATTACGTCATAAATCGTAAACAGCAATTTACCTTTCATTCAATCAACTCAAATATAAAAATAAAATAAAAACATTTACTTGCTGCTACGGAACCCTTCATGGGCGAGTCCGACTCGCACTTGGCCGCTTTTTTTATTAAGTTAATCCTACTTAATATTATAAATCTAAAAGTTTGTATGTTCGGATATTTAGATGTTTGTTACTTAATCACGCAAAAAAGCCTGCACAGATTTGGATGACATTTGGCACACAGATAGTTTATAACCTGGATAAATAATACCTAATAACATAGGATACTTTTTATCCCGGTAGTACCCGTGGGATAATTTCCGACAAACACGCGGGCGAGGCCATTGGCAAAAGCTACTTCATTACAAAGATCCGTAGAAATGCTTCCGAATGAAACCTTTTTTTTTCACTTCACATATCAAGTTACCATGACGTTACTTTTCCTTCGTGAAATTAGCCTTCCTTAACTATGTTACCGCAGTTATGAACGTTACTTCGTAAATTGATTAAAAGCGCCGTTTAGTCGCATAAAGCGCATGTCACAGCACTTATTACGGTAATGACACTTAGCAGTGACCTTTAGTGCATGGCTTCTGTTAGAGCACGCATGTCGGTAGCAACTAGCAGGCTCTGTGGCGACGTGACGGGATAGCGATGATCGTAAAATATATTGTAACTATTTCTAAATTACCTAATAAAAAAAATGTCTGTTAAGTTTGATTTTGTGAGACTTTTAATCAACACATAAACAGTCCTACGTAGATATACATAATCAAATATCGTAAAGATATTATTCGTACGCTGTCAAAAAATAATATAGTCTGGCTTTGTTGAAGTCGGAAAATATAATAGTAATTTGACCTGCAATTGTACTAAAAACTCCAGACAATACTTCAACCAAATCAAAGACCTACAGGCCTAGCACCGATTGTACTAGCACTACATAGGAAAATAACTTCACTTACAAATTATGACACATACCCTACAACAACAACTTGACAACAGAACTCAAAACTCATCTGACAATAGCGTCCCACCCCTAGCCGCATAAGGGCTAGAGGTCACCGCGGCGCTTCCGTCAACCTGTTGGACGTCCTGACACGGACGCGGCCATTAATGCGTCCCCACACTATGATGTATCGATACTATTCGCGGCCACTTCACTATTACTTCGTTACCGGTTTTTTTGCGATCTCAGATTGCGTGCTGTCTCTATGTACGTTTAGGTAGCTATACATGGTGTACTTGGTATGTAGAAGTGAACTATTCGCAATTAATCAGAAAATACTTTTATAGGGTGGCAGGGGTTTCCTACAAAGGTGATCCTACGCGGTCAAAAGGTATGGAACAGCTATTTTTTTTTTATAACCGACGAAAAATTACCGACGCCCCTTGCGTTGAAAATTTTCAGAATCATGTACCTACCTACTGAATCCATGGTAACAGAATTCGCGCCGATGCGCCACTCTGTATTTTAAAATAGCTTACAGACGAAGTAAGTAAGTACGTGTAATAACACACTTACAAGTACAATGACTTTAATTTTGACAAGTCAACACTGCTAGCTGCAAGGCAACAGTGCTAGCTGACATAAATGGCTAATAATTTAATTTAATGTTTTGTGTTTCGTAATGTTAGTTACTTACTACTGTATAGAATCCGAATCTGTGCTGCTGGGGAGTTTGTTGCGCCGCTTCTTCTTCCCAGCTAAAGCACTAGGAAGTGGTGAAGGGCGGGCGTGCCGAGGGACTGTCTTATGTAATTTTGACGTTCAAAAACTGCTGATTCTCAGCCTAGTTTGAATAAATGACTTTTGATTTGATTTGAATTGAACAATTCGTTGCTTTATTAACGTTGTGGAGCAGACGAATTTTTTCCAACATATTATAAGTATGAAGCATTTCCAGCAAATCTTTCGAATTGTGATAAAAATTGTGTGACACAATTGGGGTGCCGGTTTTCCTTTCTACGCTCTTCACAAAAGGTAGCTGATGCTTACTGCCAAAATATGAAACATATGTTTGTGAAAATTAACAGCACATTATCAAAGAAGATGATATTGGGATTTATCATGCAAATAGGTACGTACTGTATGATTAAAAATATATAAATAATAATTGATATAAATAGAATATTGATATATAGATAGAAATAACTTATAACGGTAACGATGAAAATGTTAGGTAAATAATGTCCCTCTCTGTATAATCTATAGAACTTACATTAGGAACGAAAATTTGGAAGGAGCCATTGGGCCTGATTGAACCCTCTGTCGTGCATTCGTGTTCGAAGACAATGGACAAGACAGATAGATTCGTTCGGTGTACACAAGAAACTTCTGCCTTGAACCCATTTACCTAGCCTATGTTTACATATAGGTATTTAATATTAATATTTATGTAGATACCTATTGTAATCTAACACCGAATACTATGTAAGCAAGTACCATCTCTCAGTAATGGATATCCTTGCATCGACTCCGGCTATATTCTATTCATTCGGATAATAAATTAGTTACAGTGAACATAACGTGCTGTTGTTTAAAAAGGTCAAGTAGTAGGTATACCGACCTACTTGAAATTGTGACCAGGGCTTGAAATACCGGTATTTCTGGGAACCGGTACCATTGGCCTTGGTGTGATACCAGTACCATAATAGTAGTACCTACCTGTATTAGGTATAGATACTGGTTCCAGACGTAGTACCTGTACTGCTGGTATTTGTAATCAGTATAGGTACTGAACTTATACTGAACTTTACTTAATATTTAAGAAATCTATATTATAGGAAAGTACCTAATGATTTTATTAATTTAGAAACTGTTTGTTATGCGATTGTAACTTTATAATCATGAAATGAATAGTATTAATGTTGTTATTTTATGCACATTTATGTACCTAATAGTAATCTTATGATATATTAGTTTTTAAAGTAATTCAATAAGGAAATAAAGAGGCTATAATAATAATAAATAGGTACTGAACCGTTACCAAACAACTATTTCCGTTAGTTAGAGTGAGAAAAGAGATTTAGCAAGTAAAAAGGATGATTAATAGGCAGTAGAAAAATAACTTCAAGGTTGCCAACCGTACGAGGTTCCTCGTACAGATATGAGATTTGTGGTACGCGCCGCGTACGTGAATTTGGTACCGGTACTTGTTAGGTGGAGTACAGGTACTCAATACTCAAGTACCGAAATGGCAAGAACCGCTCAGTACCGGTACAGAACCTGTACTTAATAAAGTTATAATAGATCAACCATTTTCCAGATTAGCAAAATACCTACATAAATATTTTATGGGGTACCTACTGTGTTAAATGTTACAACAAAATACCTTGTCATATTATTATATTGCAATTAAATGAAAAATAAAATAAAAAGTTCACTTTGTACATAGAATTATATCCAAGATAAGAATGTTTGGAAACATGCTGGTCGAGCTTCATAGGACAATCTAGAGTCTAGACAAAGTCAAACTTGTTGCTCATATAAGTAATTGAATAATTTATTATTTTTATGACATTTATTTACATTCTGTGATTACTTTAACTCGCACACTGACTTATGACTTGTTTAAAAAAAAATTAAAATCGTATACTTTTACAATGTTTGTAAATATGTGAGCACCATGTATCTATCACATAATTAACATATTTGTCATTGCTACATTTTTAATTATTTTTACCTATTGTGGTATAGTAGTGTTATTAATATAGGTGCATCGTCTTCACATATAATTATGTAATGAATGAATACAAAATATTGAAACACATTTTAAAAGAGTAACGGTGGAGTTTCTTGCCCATTCTTCTCCATACGAATCAATTCTATTTTAATGTAAATGTTGACGTTCAAAAGTGCCTTTTGTGCTTAATCGAAATAAACGCTTTGACTTTAACTGTTGTTACCGGTTCCAAGCCCTGATTGTGAATTTGTGACACATGCCTTTAGTTTAACCAGGTTCAAAATTATATAAAAAATCTGCTTTAGTAAGCATTGCAATTATAACATTAGGGTATTTAGTTTTAATTTTGACTGCTTTACATTGTTCATTTCAGTGTATAGTTTCAATCAAAGTACTTATGCAAAGAACATCGTTCAACGACAAAAGCGACTTAGGTATATAAATTATCTGATAATCAGACTAAAGCTAATCTTAATAAGCTTGAACTTTAAAATGAAAGCTTTGAAAATCAAAGCTCCCAAATGAAAACCAGCGCTATTGTATTAGCTGACCGCTGTTGACGATACAAATTGCGTTCAATGATTGACGGCGCGCGGCGTTTTATTTGGCCAGACATGACGGCAGCCGCGGCTTAAATAACATACTGAATATAATACCTCAATGGTAAACCTACAGAAGGTTCACATAGAAACTATAATGGCTACGCGGCGCCTTACCTACGCCCACACCAATTCGGTACGTAAACAAATCCTTATGATTCTCAGGTCTTAAGTTAAGACCTTAATACTAGAGCAGCCTCTAGATATTCTTATAATTTTGGTTTTTCCTGCATTTCTGTGCATTTATCAACCAGTTTCTGAGTCTGATTTCGACAGATGTTAAAGACACAGCAAGATGAAGACAAAGACCTCCTCGCCTTCTCAGACTAACAGTTGGAGAAAGAGAAATAATTCGGAATTAACAGCTGGAAGGAGAGAGAAAGATAAAATCGTTCAGCTACTCCGTTTATAGTTTCGACAAGATTTTGGGACCTATTCAAGTTGTTACTAAGCGTTGATTAGAGTTTGCCTTCTGTATGTTCACTGTTGCTTGACCACCAATATTGTCTAGCACATGTTGAAAATATTCAATTTGTATATGAATAGAAAATGTAATCGAAAGCATTGCATCTTTTATATAACTGCAACTAAACTAAATATTAGAATTAAAAAGAATTTTACAATTGAACAGGGTTTTTAACCTTATGGACCCTTATTATCCAGTTAGGGTTCACTCCACTTCTGGTGACAGTCACCATGAGCCTTGTACAGGCACACTTGTAAGGCGGCTGTCAACAAGAGAGACTTAGCAAGTTATTTATTTGCAGGGAACAAGTTTCGTACGAATAGTTATTTATTGTAACCTCGTGTCGTCGCAAGCCATGTCCAAGATTCAATAAAAATCTAATCAACTGAACCAAAAAAATTATTTAAAGAATAAAAAATCTCAATAACAATCATTGTCATCATGCCACGTTAGGACGACACTAGTATACATATATGTTAGTGTTGTGATAGCAATTCATTCGATTTGAAACATAATAGTGACGTAGCGATCGGCAATTAACATAAAATATAATTTATTGCCGATATATCGACGCTTCGGAACTATTACCGATTATGATGCAAATTTTAATGATGTCTATTACAGTTTTGTTTAATTAATAAAAAAACGTATCGGAACGAATTTTTAATCGACGTACGGGTCACGTGTGGCTTTTTTATACTGAGGAAATAACAATGCTGTAGCATTTTTAGCAACAAATTTGAAAAAAATATGAAAACGAACCCATTTTATAGATAGCAAGATTAAAAGGGGATATTCAGTAACGAAGCTCACGTTCTATGAATGACTGGTAGAAAAACATTACCTCCTTCTGGGGCAGTCAAAACAAAGGTTAGTAGGTAAGTAGCTATCAGAAAGAGAAGTGTCAAATAAGGTTTCAATAGTAATGGAAAGGTGGACAGAAAGTATTTTCTAACACATCCCAACTTATTTTTTTCAAACAGTGCAATCTTATCACTGAAGAGGTAGTCGAAATACCAAGTGCAGATGCCTATCATGTAAGTAATGTTACAAGGTGGAGTTCTGCGAAGGTATAATGATAACTACTTTCAAATATTTCACATTAAATTCGTTACCTATAATATAATAGGTCGCCGTGACGTTCTTTAACAAAAAAATATTACAAACTATTTACAACAAATTACATCCAATTAAAATATTTAATGAAATTATCAATAATTAGCTCAGCCAATTATCGTCCAGGTGTTAAAGTCACCACCTACCATCATATATATTTTTTTTTATGCAGCCTATGTCCTTATAGATCCCAAGTTTGAAGCATTAGTATGCGATGTACGACCGACATTATTTGCATATCGATAAAGGTTAACAATGCAATTACGCGTGTCGATATTCGATAAACAATAAAACAAAATCGACAGCACTAAGTTTCAGCGGTTTTAGTAGGGACGATGTTTTTGCTCAAACTGAACCAGTTATTTACGTAATATTATAGATACAAACTTTTCAATAAGTAATGATTTCAAAAGTTAGACTTTGAATCCCTCAAATTAAAGGCAAGAATCGAGATCAATAGACAAGAGTCTGTTTGTTACAGCTACTTAAAAATACTTGTCCTTTTTTACTTGACAAAAACACGAACAAACCGTAGGTACTATTATTGATCGAAGAACAAACCTATGGAATTCCCACCCTAACATCGAATCGTATCGCATAACAGAAAATCATCGAATCGTATCGTACTCGTCGCGTGAGTCCAAAAAGTCATTATTCATGAGCCATCCGCGGTGGACATGCAATAATTACAACTAAACACTCCAACATTCACGGTAAGCAAATAATAATTCAGAAACAACTATAATTATTACAATAACGTTCCTATTAAATAATGTTAAAAACTTACACCTATTCGGTAGCGGCTAACTATTTTAATATTTAATAATGTAATTCAATTACAATATGAAATGATGTTGGTAGATTTATCTACGGCAAATTATATTCGTGAGCTGAGTTTAAATTATTTTTTATTTATTTTACAAGTGAAAGGCGACAATGCATTGCTAAAAAATGTAAAGTACTCGTATATTTTGAGAAATATTAAGAATGGGTAATCTGTTTAGAAATACTTGATAAATAACATAGGTTTATCAAGTTCTTTTAACGTTTTTGAGCTTTCAGTTCATAGTTTTGGAATTTATTATCTACATGCATTTTTGCGAAATTCTTTATTGCAGCACAGTTGCAGACTGCGTTTTGATTTAGGCCCTTTATAATAGAAAATACCTGTCTCTTCTGGTATTTAGTAATACTTCAATCCTCATCAATGAAAAATTGACATAGGTACCTACCCAACCTTTTACAACAATCTGTCTGCCCACTCCGTTGCGACTATGGGAAAAGATCCTATTTCTTGATCTGCACTCGGTTCTCAAGGCGAATATAATATTTCTCGCAAGTCGCACCTGCATCCACCTGTATAGCTACTGATAACCTCTGACTGCAATCACCAATCCCGTCTCTGACCTCGGCTCGCAGGCGCAGGGCTAGCCCGTGTTCTCTCACAATCGGTTAACCCTTAAATGTCACTGGTGTCAATAATAATCCTCAAGGTCAAATTGCGGTCATGGCGGCCAATCTCAGCGGAGACTAGCCATCGACGCGGGACATAATAGTGCTCAAGTGTATAGTGCGCAGACACAGGTGCACTCTCTCTTCCCTCACTCTCATAGTCCGATGGGACGGCAACCCGACACGACCGGAGAGAGATCAGGCGCAGGACCAACGGCTCAACGTGCGCACTGAGGCACGGGGATACTGAGGAATCGAACCCCTGACCCTACGCTCAACAATCGCGGTTGAGACCACGAAACCAACGTGTGCCAGTAACGTCACATCGACATAATATGAGACATACCTACTGAAATGTATTATTCGATACTGCCTAGTGATTTTATTAGTATTGAGCACAGGGTCCGTGGGTGCGAGTCCTAGGTCGGGCAGTTTTATTGAGACAGCCGAAATCTGGTTTTATTTTCTTGTTTTTTGCGATGTTACTGCATCATATTGCATGTGACTTAAACACAGCAAAATGTGATACGTAGTAAATACTTCTGCCAACTCTCGTGGTAAACAGGCGTGATGTTATGTTATGTCATTAATTTAAAACAAAACCGTCTGACCCGTTTTTTGCTTCAATACCGATCTATTCGTATCTCCCGATCACTGATCCAGATCTCTTCAATGCCAGACATGACGTTTGATTGACGGATTGACGGACAAACACGCTGATTGGATATAATTACGATGCATATTTTGTTAATAAACAATTGTCTCAACATTTACTGTTTCAATCTATCTTATTGGGCACTAATACGGTTGAATTTCAAATGGTTGGAGAGAAAGAGTAAGTTGGTGAACTATCCTTAGAAATTATTAGTCGTGGCGGTAGGTTCAGTATTTGAAATCATTGTGTTGTGATGGGATCAAACAAGATCCTTATTCAAGTCAGTTTGCGGTTAGTGATAGATGATGTTAAATGGAATGGTTACAGTTGCACAGCAATCTTGATAGTCTAGTCAATTTAGTACTAAATCGACTGTTTAAATGTGCTATTAGCAAGTTGACTTGCGTTTTATTTTCATCACTTAAGTTTTATTCTTTGAAGTCCTTATTTATTTATCCATGTTCTGTATAAATTTAAAGGGAAATCCCCTGCTACAGACATGTAATCATGACATGATAGTTATATCATAGGAAAACTAACACAATGACACAACACATGCCAAGCATGTCTACTTCTATTGTTTCAAAATGTCACAAAAGGTTAGTAAAGGATTATTTCAGATTATTGGACAGGAGTACTTTACTTTCCAATAATTGTGTCATCATTATCATCAATAATAGCATCTGTCTGCAACTGCCAACTCGGATTAAAATATCATCTTCTTCCTTCTCAGGTTCCGTGATTTGAGGATTGATTGAGGAGTATTTGATTTCCGTCTCCTCACTCCTTTGGGTCACGTTGTTCGGTCTTGGCTGGTAGGTTCTAGCATTTGGGTTAGCTTGAGGTCTCTTCCTACATTGCACTACCAGTCAATGGCAGACTGCCTCTATGTTTCTTTTGTTCCGGTAAGTTCAAAGCGATTTGAAATTGTACCACATGGAGGACCTGGTGGTACAATTTCAAATCGCTTATCACTACGTCATTTGACACGATAAAGATGGAAGAGTTTATTGTGAAACAGGAGTAAGGCAAATCTATTTTGAAAGGTAAGACGTTCACCTCTAGATGGATCGACCATCTATGCAGATCCAAGTCTGAATAGAAGATAGTCTACTGAATACCAAAATGTATGATCGTACATTTATCTGTAAGTGCGTAATCAACAGGTGTATTATCTTATCCAACTTTATGTAAAGCTTACAAAACTATTCATTAGATTGAAAACAAAACTCATCGGGTTTGCGTCGGCGTTGGACGGCCGTCCGTCTTGCGATGTACGATCGATGTTCAATCGTACTAATAAACATAGAAGTATAGTTCAACAACCATGCATGCGTTTAATAAAAATAAAATTGGAGTTGTTTGGTTAGCAGAGACTACGGCTCCTGTGAAGCTTCCATAGATTTAACTTGTGATGCCTGATTGATTTGATTTTTGTAAAGGAACCGAATCAAGTAAAATAATGAGGAAGCCCTAATGAGTGCTCTACTTAATAAACTGTCGAATAAGGAACTAAAATGAAAGATGTGTATGAGTGGAAAAGATGTTGCAACAGTCTTAGGACTACTAATGCTATATATAACATATAAATTAAGCATAACTGAATGTCCCAGAACCAACTGAACACAGACAAGAACGGTCTTATAACAAAACAAGGTTTAAATTCAGACCCAGATTAAAAACATGGAGCCATTTTTGAATTTGGAACTTTATTCTGATGAGGGTAAAAATCTTAATACAATACTGACAACTTCATACCGAACTAAGTTGTCGGTTTTGTATAAAGAATTGTATTTGAATCACAGTTACGTCCTTATTGCGAAAACAGGCTCGGTGGTTTAAACCATTTCAAAAGAAAAACCTTGTTTTGTAATAAGACCGGAAGAAATTACCATACAACCGCTAGGAAAGCACTAAGCACCAATGCTGAAACAAATGAACACCAACGTCACTTCCCCCAAACATTCCAAAATCGTTCCACTTCAATTTCAAAATTCAAAATCATAGAACGATCAGCCGATACCTACAGTGACGCCCAAAAATATCTGCAACGCAATATTATTTGATATAGGTACATGGAGTTAACACTCCGCTGCATTCATTCCGGCCTGATTGATAGAGTGATTGATTGGCACATGACGCGAACACTCCCGATGTAATAGCCCAGTAAACAGGTTCGCGATTGGCGACCAAAATAAATACTCTACCTCTAAATTGAAATTAATATTTTTGTGAAATTAATCTATATAAATTTTTGTTTGTTTAGGTTTTTTTGGGCTGTGTTTGGGTGTTGAAGTTGTTGTTGTTTAAGTCGTTGTTGTTGTTTAGTTGTTGTTGTTTAGTTGTTGTTGTTGTTGTAAAACATACTATTATTGATATTTATGATGATGAGTTAATTGAAATCTTCGAATCAGTCGTTTAGGGGACCGCTTTGTCAGTCGCAATCATCTAAGGAGAGATGGCTGAGACAAAACGCTCCATATGCTACACTACACGCCATTAAAACTTTCCATTATGATATAAGCAGAATTCTACGCCCCAATGACACACACACAAAAACAATTGACCCTCCGGTACCAACTTCCGTGCACCCGAAATTCACAAACAATCACACATCCATACTCAATAACGCTTCGCAACAGCATCTTTACAAGTCATTAGACGTGCCCCCCCCCCCTCCCCTCTCCACATGCTTCACCCTTACCCCGAGGGCCCCGCACCCGTTTGTAATTAACTGAGGGCCATAAATTGACCGTAACTGTCATATCATATTGATTTAGTCCCGTGAGCGTACCTACGCCTTGCTCGGAGTTTTCAGCCTCGCTGGGGTAGGGGAAAAATTAAAATTGTTTGGATTGACGCCATCGGGGTGCGGTGTATCGGGGTTGATGCTCATGTTAGAGCTTCAATTATTCTATTATCTGTAGACGAATCTGTTACTGCGCAATTCTGAAGTAGAAGTAGAGGTCATTTTATTCTTGGTCTGTGCACGTCTTACTGTCTCGTACAATGACAATGAATTACATCTCAATGAACATTTACTGAATCGTATCTTTACTATAAAATAGCTTTACAGAAAAATCTTTAATCCTTGTTTCAGTTATTGGTGACCAGTAAAATTTAGGAAGTGTTGAAAAAATTACAATCACGCAATTTTATGTTCGTTCATCTATTGAAACAGATTCATTCATTCTTTCATTCGTTTCATTCATAACAACAAATTTATCACATTGAACGTTTCAATTGCCTATCAGAATTGCGTGTAAAACAAACATTGGGCAATTCGAAAATAGTCGGATATCAAACATGATACGACTCATTTAAATCATATTCAAATACAAAAAAATCGTTCCGTATGCATATACATACGTTCATGCCCACACGGAGCCGTGAATGAAGTGAAGACAGCATTATTACCGCTTTGCAACGATTGAGACTGTCAAAACAACGCTAACTAGCAAAATCGAACAACATTTGGCCGGCGGATGATAGAAAACAAACACTTACTTGCCATTCTTAAACAGATGATCCGATTCAACAAACATTATTGAACGAATTTACGAGCCATCGAGATCAAAGACGTAACACAAAAATATCCACAGCAATCAGAAGAGTGGCATTAGTTTCTTAAGAGATGTGCTTAAGGAGCAATTTTGTGCGTGAGATGACTTTGATGAGTGAGGATGCAAATGTGGGCGCCATGTTTTTTCCCGCGCCAACAATCGCGCGCTGCTGCCGCGGCCGCAACGAAGCTTCTTTTTTCTACTGTAAGTTCCTGATCGCGCTAATTCTGATTGAGAAGCATTTTTTGTTGCGATTGTGTAACATTTTAGACACGTTCTCGATATTTCGATGATTGGTGCGGCGATGGTTGATCAAAGGCGGCCTGGATCTCATTCGGCCTTGATGTGTGAAAGATTAATACGTTTTTACAAATATTGGAGCAGTTGTTTGGACAATAATTTCATAGCTGATAGGAAACTTTGCAACTGGACCGATGACATGATTCAATCTTCATCGATGATTCTTAGATTTGGTGCTATTTTCATTATTTGAATACTTGTTATGAATAAGATTCATACATTTCTTCTTTGTCCTGGCCAAAATACCTACAACAGTTTTACTAGATTAGATAAAGTTATCGCCATACACTTTCATCGATATAGGTAAAATATTTTCTGTAAAACCACCCTGTGCCGATTTTTTTCATAAAATAGATTATACACATATTTGACCCATGTCTATTTTTCAGCAACAGCTTTATCTCATCTCTGTTTACATGCTCTTTATTTCAGTTCATCATCGTCGTTATCTCTATCGGTCACATTCTCACTTGTCAGTTGTCAGTCAAGCTCATGATCTTCAGTGATTAGAGTCTTCAGTGTTTCTTCAGATAGGCGGTGTGATTTATAAGATAAGCCAAAAACATGAAGTAAATACAAATGTTTATCCTCTGTATCTTTATGTATTTCGATTCTTTAACAGGAGTTGTCATGTAAATTATTCGGCAATATTTAATCTATTCTTTGAGTTCGAATCTGATACACGCAGTGACAAGCATGTTAGCTTCTTAAGGAAATATAATATATTCATAGTAATGTCTCTTTTACATAAACTAACATGCATTTCTTTGGCACTGGTCAAGTCACGAAATCAATACATCAGTCTGTTGGAAAGCACACTACTTACTGTAACTCCTTGCCTACACCCAATTTGACAGCGGCCATTAGAAAAAAAAACGGGTTTTATTTATCGCCCCACTAAAATTCCTAGTGATTCCACATCTAGGTAACTTATCTTATAAATCGTGAAATGTGTCAATTAACTCCAGTTTAATGTCGTATTTATGTTAATAGACGTCTGACGAACATTTTTGGGCATACACAAAAAGAGACTCGGCAGGATGCGATGTGACCGGCACCACGGCACCAGTGTGCCAGTACACTCGGGTATTTTTAAATGTCAAATGAATTAAATAAGTGTTGCGGCTTGAGGCCGCGTGACGGTTGATTGATTGGTTGATTGACTTTTCGCATTCGAGGGTTAATGTTATTTTTTTCTTTTTTTCTTCACCAAAGCGAAAAGTGTCATTGGTTCATTTAAAGCCTGTCCAAAATCAGATGAATAAACATTTTTATTTTAGTACTCATAACATTGATTGCCAAAAACGACTGCCAATTAATCGACATTCAAAGAAACGTACCTTAATCAGTTATGTGATGAATTTATCATTACTATAATAACCATCAAACGAATTAAAATATAAGCTAAAAAGCTGTCGGAATTTATGTACCTATGTATATATTATATTGAGATCATTTAAGTAATAAGAAAGAATTAGTTAGAGCTTAGCAACAAAACTGATTATTAATAAAAATTATAATTTAAATCACTACTTTAGTAGATGGATGTCATAAAAATAATTTATATAACGTAATATAAATTATTGGGGTATCAAGAAACCTCGTATCGATTTTAATAATCGTAGTGGGATACATAAAACGTATCTGTTAATACATTCTTGATTATCAAACCGTGGGACTGTTTGTATGTTATTTATGTATCGTGCTTCAGTTAACGCATTGATCGGAGCTACAGCCGACGTAAATTTTAATGACGGAATCCGAAAAAAACTATTTCTATAAATAATGGTACATCAATACATAAATAATGGGACCAGTCTGAGGAACTAGTACCAATAACGCGAATATAAATAAATATTACTTAACCATTCGAAATAAATATGGCGGATGATTTATGGCGTTATTGACATTGGGTGCGCGGGCGCAGGCGGCCATCTTGGCAGCTAATTGCCAGTCTGTCATTAAATCAGTCACGCATCGACTATAGACGGATATTCGAATATTTGTTTTGTGGCGACACCTAGGCAAATTTACATTTTTTATTATATTTGATCTTAAATGACTTTCAAATCGTCAGGCCAATCGGTTAGATAACACTCGGTGGTCTATGCAAATGTCTAGTATAGGAGTAACGCC
Source organism: Brachylomia viminalis (assembly GCA_937001585.2). Taxonomy (NCBI): domain Eukaryota; kingdom Metazoa; phylum Arthropoda; class Insecta; order Lepidoptera; family Noctuidae; genus Brachylomia; species Brachylomia viminalis. Next base: position 25,479,415 of record OW443304.2, read on the forward strand.
TCTTTAATTATCAATTTGTTTTAGCATCTGTTTTTCCAGAACGAGGTTGTTTTAGGCGATTTATTAATTAACAAACATGATGGTGAGTGCTTAATTATGGACCATGTTACCGCCTATAAGCAAACGTTAATGGTCAAACGTATTTCCTATATGAAAGTAATACCTAACTATGTAATCATTCTATAGATTTTCCTTTATTAATATGGGAAAAACTTTTTCATTTCGTATAAAATTGAGGAATCGACCAGTTGACAGCGATCTGGATGTACGAGTACTTTGATGACATTTTGTAATTTTAGATTTATTTCAACATTTTGTTTTTCTTCTTTTAGTTCTATTAATATTATTACTAATGCTTTGTAGTAGTTGCTACGGTTAAAAGTATCAAAGTGAGCGTCAAAGGATGAACCGTTGCGGTATTGGGTACAATGTACCTACTACTTGATACCGGTACCGCTTGAAGCTATAGTCTATGGTAACTTGTTGCACATAAAGTTACACATAACTACATAATAATGTACCGTTTAGTAACACTTGCAGGTTCAATAAAGTTTACATGGGAACTAGTGGACTACTTAGTAGGTACTTAGGTAGGTATAAGTTGCACCTATGGTAGTAGCAGGTAGTCCTGCTTAAATACCACGAACATGGTTGGATTATCATCAAATATATAAAGTTGTTATTTAAAACAAAATGGAAAATTAAAGGGAAGACGATTGAAATAACTGGTACTTGGAGAACATGAGTAGAAATAAAACAATATATAAGAAATGTGGGTTTTTAAAAGTAGGTAAGTACTTAGCAAATGTAGAAAAGAAATATGAATGAAAATCAACATTTGGAATTGAAAATGGTCCTTGAGAAAGTATTAATAAAGCTCAACTAGGATTTAATGCTGGTTGTGGGAAAATTAAGCTCTCTTTTGATGCTTCCCTTATGAAATGTTTAGTCATTGATGTATTTTACAATTTAATTCAGGGTTTATGATACAAGAAGAGTACAAAGGTGCTGTTTATTTCTATAGAAATATTATTCAGCAGAAAAGTTGTAATAAAAAGTGTAGTGGTTAGGTACAGTGTTATGGAATCAAATTAATTAATTACTCCACAAACATAAACAATCTTTTTACTTTCTATAACCTTATCTCAGCCAAGACTACATTATGGATTTTGTTATTGAAATTGTGGCTTTTTGGTATTCATTTCCAAAGAATGTAGGTTCAAAAATTAGTTTGTATTTCTAGCAGGATATTTTCCTTTGTTCATTCATGGTTAAGTGGTTGGTTACAAAGAAGTTACCAGAAATATTTAAATGGGCAAGTCGTCGAAGCTTCCTTGGTCTTGGACCTAATTTTTTGACCATCAACATGAATTTAAATTCTATAAAAGAAGAAAACAGAGTTAGGTTAGTAATTACAGTATTAATCAATCTGCGTAGCCTTTTCCCAACTAGCTTCCAATCTAACCGGATGCAGCTGAAAACCAGTATTTTACATGGACTGACTGCCTATCTGACCTCCACAACCCAGTTACTGGGTAACACGGTTTAGTATACTTACTGAAAAATCAAACATTGGGTAAGAGTAGAAAAGCATGCTGATGAAGATACTAAAAGTCCATTCAACACATTGATGGAAACTATACCAATGATACCGTATCCGATTACTCATTGGTAAGAAATCAAAAACTAAATAATTACACAAAGAACACGATTATGACAATATCATCTTCAAATCAATGTAATGAAATGTATTGTCAATGGCATGTAAGGATATTAATTTGTCTATTGTTGTAGTATATTGGCTCGTTGAGATCATCTGAGGTGGCGTGTAGGCGTAGGTACACTTGGGACCAGTGTTCAATGTGACACTACGGATGATACGAACTAGAGGCAATAGAGAATTTCTACTCAGAAATAAATGGATCTGGTTATACCCAATGGAAGCCGACAAAAACTGATAGATGCTTATACAATTTAATTTTGTTTTTTAACAATACCTGTATGTTGTTCCAAACCTACAGAACAGAACGTAAGGCAATGTTTATTGTGTCTTGATGATTGATAGGTATTCTTTCTTTGCTAAGTGTCGTGTCTTGTATTATTTAAAATAAATCGGTCAAATGTCATTCCTAGGTACACAGCTACCGCGGTACGATTAACTGTCTCTCATCATTATATGCCTACCCTTTTCTCGACTATGTTAGGGTCGGCTTCCAGTCTTACTGGATGCAGCTGGTTACCTTTATTTCACATAGAGCGACTGCCTATCTGACCTCCACAACCCTGTTGCTAGGTAATACGATACCCCTTGGTTAGGCTGGTTGTCAGACTTTCGGGCTTCTGAGTACCCGTAACGACTGTCAAAGATCTAATAATGACAGCCAGGAACAAATTCTAAACGTTTTTTCCGAGGTAAGGAGGGTTCTTGATATGTAATGTATGATGACTAATGGTAACCCATTCGCGTACCGGCTTCGGCAAGCGTTGCTTACCCTTCGCGATGAGCCCGTGCGGCAGTTATTTCTTAGAAAATAAAAAATTCATATCTTGATCATTTTTAAGTTTACACCTACCACTGTAAACACTGCCTTACGTTCAATTTTGTGTTCTTGAAGACAAATATCCTTTCTGTGCAAATTGTGGCTTGTATTAAGTATTTAAAAGGAACCGGTCACAAGTCGTTCCTACAGCTACCACGGTACGATTAACTGTCATCTGCGATAATTCTTGTACAATTTGTTTTTTTTTTTGACTTCACGAACCAAGAGGAATAAGGAAAAATTACAGTTGTGAAACTATGAAAATTGCTACAATAAAATGAGTGAGGTGTCTAATAGGCAGATAATCAGTTCAAATGTATAGTAGGTAGTACGCGGTAAGAAGTATTAAAAAGACTATGATATTGCCAACGAAATATTAATAAACAACTTTTGCGTGGATATCAAATTATAAATAATAAGAATGAACACTACTTAGTAAATTACTTTTAAAAATGTCCTTACTTACTTGGATGATGTTTTTAAAATTTTGAATAAAGAATGAGCGATGTACCGATAAATAAAATTGCAGTTAAAAATATATTCGCGACAGATGTCCTGCAGGTAATTGTAGGAAATTGGATATATTTCTCAAACCATGAGTTAAAACTGACATATTTAGTTAATCGAGTATAAAATAAGTTCATTTGCAATAGTAGCTTGTCTTATTAAATATTACATCAAGTATTAATGGGAAATAACATTCATATGTAAAAAATAACATTTGCAGTCCCTGAAATAATTTTACAAACAATATTTTCATAAATATAAAGAAAACTTATTTTGGTCATCACAACTTGGTTTCTCTCTACCACAGTTGGTTCTTTTAGCACTTATTTTAGCATTAGTGAAATTAATTTTCTTTCTTTAGGTAAGTAGGTACCTACCTGATTCTCAAAAGAAACTTTATACCATAAATTAATAATAACAAAAAAGAATATTATTATAATTGAATCCCTAAAAGATGAACCATAAATATAATATATTCAAGACCATAAACAAGTCAAAGTTATGGAAGATCTAGCAGATGTCGCGTCACATGGCATCTATAAATTTTAACTTGTCGTATTCAAAATGTTGGGTTCAAATTGTTTAATATTATATCCACATAACTGATAGGTTTCGTGGCAGGAATATTTAAGATAGGAATCAATAGTTATATAGTTTTGTTTGGAAATTAGTTGACATTATGAAACAAAGAAATGATTTGGGCAAAGAAAGCTTAAGTGCAAGCTGCAAATGGGTAACTTACATACTCTTTTACTTATTTATTAGTATTGATGAAACATTCTTCTAACAATACCAGCTTTTAACATTCTCTCATACCGATGAGAAACCCAGAGAAGAAATTCGATTCAAAATATTCTACGTTTGTTTCACCCGTCAAACACAAAGGACCAAAAAAGTACAAATCATCAGTAGAAATTTAAATAAATTTGTTAAGATTTACAAATACTTATAAAATAATAATAAATAATGAAACCCGCTAACCATTGTTAAATAAAATGTTTGCTTAACAGCTTATGAACCAATATTAAAAAAGAAAAGATTATTTATAAATAAAAATAATAATAAAGACAAACAATGCAAATGCAAGTTGCTCATAAATTTTCCATTAGGTATTACATATCGTAATTAAAAATTGCTTCGTTTTCAATAAATTAATAATCAATGTCATTCGTGATTGCGATACTAGCAATAAAGCTTTATTATTGACTTCTATTGTATTATTATTTATGACATTTGATTGTCAGGTAATGCAGCGCTTGCGTCAATCGTTACGTCTTACTGTTTTGTTATTTGAATATTTATCGCCATTTTTCTTATTAGTAAAATAGGTAAGTTGTACAATTATTTAGATACTAATCATTATTTTTAGTAGCAAGTACCAATGACTTTCTCAATTCATATGTTTCTGACTTTACCTTGGACATGACTGAAATCGGTGAAGGAAAACATCTTGAGTAAACCTGGACTTATTAGTAAGTATTCTATAGGTATATATGTACCTACAAGTCTGAAATCGCCAACCCGTCTTGAGCAAGCGTGGTGATCAATGCTCGTGCCTTCTCTGTGCCTATGAGAAGACGCCTGCGCCCCGCAGTGGGACAATAATAGGCTGATATTATAATTAAGCCCGTTATGTTTAACGTAACGCAATGGAGAATGTTACCACGGTAACAGGGGGGCGGGGGGCTTCTCCCTAAGCACAAAGTCCGTCTTTTTGGCCGAAGTTACGGACGTTTCCTACTCCGTATCACTTACGGACATACCTAAGTACAGTCCGGGGCCCGAACTAAAAATTAATGACAAAACGTTTAGACAGTGTTGTCCTTATACTCCCGATGTGTTTTTGCCCGTCAAAGTTAATTAATAGGGAGTAGGGTTCACTTTTGAGTATCGAACTACTTTCGGACGGGCCCGTATCCTCGTTGATGCTCACAGATGCGACAGGTCTTCTAGCAATGCGCATCGAAGGACCACTTTTACATGTTTCCCGAGTTGTTCACCTGTTCGCCAAGGTCAGGGTAGTAAGCAGTTACGCTAGTACTGGAACAGATACCGATAAAAGCAATTTTAGAAATTCACCTGCCATGAAATAATGTTTTTTATTTGGCATTAGGTAGGTACCATCATACTAGGTACTACCCAATACTAAATTGTTTCTGGTTGCTTTATAGAGTACGTACATTTTAGGATCTAAAAAGACAAATCATCTTTTAGAAATAGGTAGGTACGTAGGGCATCGTTTAGAAATTTAATATGTAACAACAACTTAATCAGAAATGAATTGCCCAATATGTTTTGTTATTAGATATTTTACAACAACTGAGTAGCGTGTTAGTTTATCTTTCATATCTAATAATATTCTTGAATCATTGCTCAATAGTTAAGCCAATTACATAAATATTGCACTAAATTATAATTTCTTAGTAGGGTTCTTTAGTAGAATTATATCGTCATAAGGAATATTTAAATACCCGCATGACAGACACTTAGTGGTTTTTGTAAGGTACTCAAACATTAAAAGTGATTAAAACATTAATATAACACATGTAACACAATAAATCTAATAAAGATACATTTAATTTTTAATTAGATAGATACCTACATAATGATTTTATAACTTTAATTATTCTTTGTTAGACTAAAATATAATATGAGTTACAAAGAATAGGACCGACTTTGAACATCTTTCAAATTTTTCGTAATAAGAACTACAAAAATATCTTACAAACTGTTCATCGCATTCCTTCCAAGCTAATTTTGCACTAGGCATATTGCGTTTTCCAAAACGTCTTTATGTACACAATGTTTATGATGCGGCGTCCCGTTCTAGCGCCCCGCCCCTGCCCCGCATGCTTGCCCCCCTCCCCTTCGCTCCCAGCATAGACGCGTTGCAGACGCTTGGGGCGCGCGCCACTCGACTATTTAAAATGACGACTGTGTGCATTGCTTTACAAAAATAAAGATGGCGGACTGGGGAAAAGGACGCCAGTGGATGCAAAAATATTGGACGTTTCTTTTGTGGTTTGCTACTTTTTCTGTTATTTTGAGGGCCTGATCGATGCAAAAGTAATGCAAAAGTTTTCTTCAAAGTTATGTAACTTGTATGAAGGGTAAACTTGACTCGAGGAACGTTTTTGGTGCAAGTTTTAAAGTTCGTTCCAGGTTTTCGTATCATTATTTTAATTTCCTAAAAAAATATTTGCATTATTTGTTTAATTAGTTAGATCTTGACGATAGTAATATTTTTCTAATTAAAACCTAAATTGAAATTACTACAGAATGTCCTCACTGTTTTTACAATTTTCTATTTTTAAGAGATCTATGGCATCAATATATCGATGACCATTAATCGGTATAGCCATCGTTTAAGGTTTATATCGCTTTAGAACTATCATAATTCAATTTTCCCATATTTTGTAAATTCCCTTACATTATTTTTACAAGATTTTTATCTTGGTAAAACAGTTACCAGCGTTGCTAATCATTTAAAAGTCCGAATATCTTCAATAACTTTTCGCGAACTTTATTCGACACCTTTCAGACACTTGAAACTCTTTTCATAACTATTCAACAATGCCCTGAGCTTGTCAGCGTAATGAAAAACAAAGTTGTTCACAGAGAAAAGTGTTTATGTAACTCTTTATAGAATTATCATGTAGTTATTCCTTTGTTACAGCATATTTTATCAGCAAACGCCCGGCACAGTACCGTCGCGGGCCGTCGCCGCATCCTCACTGGATTCAGCAGCCGTCACAAAGTTTTCAGTGCCCACCACGCATTGTGAAACTTAACATACTACACTAAAATATATACTTCATCTAAATATACAAAAGTCCGGGAAGGTTTTCAAAGAAGCAGTTTAAAATGCATGCAATACTGTTAAAAAGCGATAAAATATTTAAATGTAGTGTTAGCATTTGTTCGTCATCTATACTAAAAGTATGCTCACCTTCGTTTTCCAATGAATATTCTTATTTGACAGACAATAAGAACACCGCTCCACCTGTCACAACGAGCACCTAAGCAAGCAATGCCACTCGAGACCCTCTCATATAACCATTGTTTTTTAAACTTCTATTTGTTTTCGAAATACGTGAAACGAATTCCTCAGCACATCAAACACTAAGTACGATGTCGTTGAACCTCTTTCCAATCCATCAATAGTAAACTTAAACAAATCAGCCGTATTTGAACAGATGGGCTGCGACGGTGTGTCGGTCGAGCAAATACGTTGAAAATGCTTACTGGAATCACACAGCGTGGGTCACTTCACACAAATAACTGGCACTAAGTTAACTGGACACAATATTTGGCACAGCACGTGAACATGTCATTGGATCGTATGCGCGTGTATCGTGGCGTGTTTACGCGGGCGAGAGCGAGCGCGGGTGGCAATGCGGTTGCGTCGCGCGCCGCGGCCGGAATGACGCGCGGAGCGGACGCCCGCCGACGACAGCGCCACGCGGCGCCGAACAGAACTAGCGCACTCAATCAAACGTCCAGCCGTGATAAGATGCAACTGCTTTTTTGCAACCTACTGCATTCTTATTGTGATTGATCTTGTAAATTAATATGGTTACTTATTATAGATAGGTATTACTTATGTCGGTGTTGAATTAAGTTGTTACTTTAGTATACAGCTCTATTTTTGTGATCTGCTATTTACTTAGAAATCTATTATTTTCGTTTACTATAGGTTTAACCTGCATCATTATTGATCCAGTTTCACAACAAAATCATCATTAATTTATAGTACCAATTCAAAAGTTAATCACCATGATTAATTAAGTTTCCAAACAAAACTTTATAGGTAAGAAACTAACTTTAAACGAGAAATACACAAGTTTTCCTAAAAAATTAAAATATAATCGAAATTAACCTGAAATGAAATCGAAACTTATAAAAATATGAACATGTCAAAACATTGCAAAAAGTCAGTGGGTCTGACGTGACCTTGCACCGTGCAGGCGGGCGCGCGTGCAGTGTCGCCGTCCCGCTCGCGGGGCGCGGCGACTAGGCCCCGCCCCCCGCCCCCCGCCCACCTCACCGCGCCGCCTTTTTACCTTTTTGCTGCTAACTCACTTTCGTTACGATTGTACCTACGTTACATATTATGCTAAATTTTATTAAAATAATTATCCAATTTATATTTTTGATTAATTATTTTTAAATAATGCTACCTATTTTAATTTTGTAAATTGATGTTTGGCCGATGAATATGGTAAATTGTTGTGTGGTAATTATTGGTAATTTTCATGCATAATAAGTATACCTATGTTATTCCGGCTAAAATTTAATTTGTAATGATTTGACAAGATTTAGGTTACCTATATTCTATAAATTAAATCATTATTCCACTGCTATAGGTATCTATTTTTTTTTTTTGTAGAAAGGAGAAAATACCTAGACCAATATAGTCTAGAATAGACTAATATGAGTTTTTTCTTTAATTGAACCTTTTTTTTCAATACTTTAGGTCTGTTTTCACTTGCATCATGATAGTCAAAAATGGTATTTAAAATTGTGTTTTTTTTTCATTGCTTTATTTACGTTTACCTATCTAGTGAAGTAATGATTATATTGAAATACACCAGGTATTTCAATATAATCATTGAAAAACTAAAAGGTTCGAAGTAAACGAACATTAAATCATTTTTTCATTCTTTTTTAAATTGTATTTTTTTTATTTTGGAATTTAAAATCATTATTTTCATTAGGTAGGTAGTGAGTTGGTATAGAAAGGATTTACTAAGGTACTTATCCCCTAAAAAGCTGACAAAATAAATTAGGAACGCGTAAAAGTTAGGTATAGCCATCAAACGGTCTTCAATACATTTAGGTACAAAGAAGATTCATTAGATGCACGTAATAATAAAAAAAGTTAGCACATTCAGTGTTCTTTCCTAAAACACGTTACACCATAAAAATCTCATATTTCCATTATGTCCTCACCATAACATCACCGGCTACTTTTACATAGCACCATGTTCCTTCATATAGCACTTTACCGTCTTAGAAATAAGAGCGAAAATCGATAAAAACGTAACATTTCACTAATAACCCGAAACACGCGTAATTTTACGATCAGAATCGTAAAAATCCGATTTTTTTTTCGTCAATATTATTTTATTCGCGTTTAAATTCGCTTATTGAGCAGAGATTGGCTATTTTCGGTATAAACGAACGATTTTGACGAAGTTCTGAAAAGGTTAAGGAGTCAAGTGTGATGGTTTTTATTGAGTTCCTTTTAACTTGATGTGATGTTGGTCCTGCGCGCTGCGGTCAGAGGAAACAGGTACCTACTTGCCTACCTGCTCTCTCCTGCACCCCATAAACAAATCTTTAATTATACCTAATATCTTTAAGTTCTTTGGGACATTATCTTAGCTCACTGCCATGAAACATGAACTGAATGTTCGTTACAAGATGAAATTTGTTCTGTAGGTACTGTATTTCTACTGTATGTATAGGTACTGTATTTCTTAGTAATATTTGATGTAAGTATAGGTACCTATACTTACATCAAATATTATTAAGAAATAAGTACAGGGCAGCCTGACAAAGAAGGCGTTTATTTAAAAACTAGAAAGTACCTAGTTGGTAAACAATGAAGATTTTTTTTTCTTAGCTACAAACAATACTTAGGTACCTAATGGCCATTAAAAAAAACTGTAAGCATTCGTTTCAAATAAACCATATACCTACAGGCACTTTTGAACTGTCAAGTGGTCGGTCAATCAGAAATATAAAGCTAGTTGCACATTCCAAAGCGTAGTAGGTCCCTATGGAGAAGAACGGGCAAGAAACTCCATTTGCTACTTTCTATATCCCTCAACACAAAGTTATATTTAAATAGTAAACTTTTGATAAATATCTCACCTACCTGCATGCATCCATTCATAATTTTAAAATATATCAGCCCTTTATTTACTTATCCATTACTAAGTAAGTACTACATACCAAGTTTACTTGTTTGTATAGTAGGTACCTACTTACTACATATTTATGTAAATCGGTAACAAGCAACTAAATAAAAATGAATACAATTATTTATTGACATTTTAAGCAACTTTACAGCAACTGTCATAATTTCATAAAATACAAATATTATGTCTACGTCTGAATAAAAACATAAATATAAATAATATTTTTTATGAATCTTAAATCACTAAAGTTTGAAGTTCAACGAATCAACTAGGTAGGTAATGCAACACATTTTAATAAAATTATTAAGATATGTACCATGAATTATTTATAAATTATATCTACAATTCCAAATAGTTATATATAGGTATTTAGAAGTTGGTAAGTATGCAGGTACTTAGGTGCTGGTTCCTAGAGCTGCCACCTGGTGCAACATTACCTAATTAAACTATGTTTGGTCCTCTGTCAGTCAAAAAGTCTAAATTCGTTCTAATACCCGCTACCGATCTATATTTATTATTATTATTTATTTAAAGCATCTGACAACATTGGTCCACTGGTTAGTACAATACTTATCATCTAAGGGTTAGTAACTATCCTAAGTACACAAAATTTTTGATCACTACTGCCGCACAAGCAACCGTACAGAGTGTCTCAGAATTGGCGCATCATGTTGTTCAGCTAGGGTTTTCAGGATACTGTTGCTGCTACTCCTCATTCTGCTTATCAAAGATGCGCTCTTCTTCCTCATAATGGCATAAAAGTCATCCGTTCTTGCTACAGCAAACATACTAGACGCGCTGCAGAATCGGGGCAACCTCAACAGTACCCTGAAGCCATTATTATATTGCACCCTTAGAGCATCTAGAGCCTTCTGCGTATAATTGACCCACAAACTGCCCGTGTAGAACGCTTGACAATAAGCTTTAAACACAGTTATTTTGACCTCGTTACTACAGCGGGCAAATCTGTGAGCCAACATGTTGCATCTAGCTGCTAGTGCCCTTCGCTCACGATCCATATCAACCTGATCTTTGAGATCCTCGGTAACACAGTGTCCCAGGTATTTAAATTGGGCAACCCTTTTAAGTGCCCGACCATTGAGGAATATTGAGGGCTCATAGTTAAGGTGTTTCCCGGGAGCAGCAAAGATCAGGTATTCACTTTTAATTTCATTGTACAGCAGGCCATGGGATGCCGCATACCTTTCGCAGACGCTTAGCATCTCCCTAATTGAGCCAGCCGTTGGACCCAACAGCACCATGTCATCGGCATAGCTTAAGTTATTGACGCTTACGCCCCCTATCTTGCACCCAACTGGTCTGCTGCTGAGTTCAACGATTAGCTCATTTACATACAGGTTGAAGAGCTTAGGTGAGGTTAACCCACCCTGCCTCACCCCACACTCCAACCTGTACTCTTCAGACAAAACGTCCCCCCACCGAACTTGGTTCAGCTGATTAGAGTACCAGTACTGGAACAAACCCGTCAACTCAGGTGGTACACCTGCTCCCCTGAGCTTATCCCACAGGACATCATATGACACAAGGTCAAATGCCTTTGAGAGATCAAGGAAGCAGGCATACACCGGAGTACTTCTATCCTTATAGTATTGGACGGTCTGCTTTAGACAAAGGATGGCACTCTCAGTGGAAAGTCCAGGTCGAAACCCAAACTGTGCGTCATGTAACGTTATCCATTTGTCAAGTTCCTTGTCGAGCAAACCGTCCAACACCTTCGCAATCACAGTCGCCAAGGATATCGGTCTGTAATTCGCCTTGTCCGCTACATCCCCAGTCTTATTTTTAACGATTGGTACCACAACTGTCTTCAGCATATCGGGTGGAAGATAAGAATGACTAATGCAAAGTGTGAAGAACAGTGCCAATACTCTAGGAAGATGTACCCCAGCACACCTGAGGTGCTCAATGCTGAGACTGTCGTGACCTGGGGACTTTCCCTTCGCCATTTTATCAATTAATTCCGCCACATGTTTGGCAGAGATACGGATCGGCTCATGATCACGACAAGTCCCATCACTGGTCACCCCCTGAGTCGGTCCAAGTGGAGATGATACCATAAACCGATTTTTAAACATTCGGGCTATATCTTCAGGCGAACTACATTCCCCCACACTCACCGGGCGGCCCGGTCCAACCCTCAATTTATTGGTCGACTTCCAGAATTGGGAAAAATTCTTAGACGCTCGGTGCGATGCTAATATGTCCATCTTTACCTGATCCTGGTGATTTTGGCACCATTTAAGCCTACCCCTAAAGATTTTCTGGCTCCGCCGCATGTCTTCCCATATTTTTCCCGATTTTGGCTTATCACGAGACAGCCACGTTTGATTCCTAGACCGCGCATCCCTATGAGCGTCCTTAACGTGCTTGTTCCAGCCTGCAACCTGTCTTACCCTTTGGGGTTGCTTGCTATCCCAGGCCTGCACAGCAGCCGCTGACAATGTATTTATAATGTCACTATACATACAATCTAATGCACATCTATGTTCTAAGTTATGACACATACCTACTATCTCCACACTTCTCAAACAACTCAGGATAGTGAATATTCCGCAACTCTTTGTTACATAGATCCCGATACCTATTTATTTCGGCCTTATTGCGCTCACGCCATAGTACTTTATTGCTTATATATATATATTATAATATAATAAATTTAAGTTATATATATTATATATAACTTAATTTTTTTTTGACTGATAGAGCACGAAAAAAAGTTTAATGAATGATTATAGTTACCTAGTATACATATTTTGAATTGTAAGTAGATAATAATATAATGTACCTACCTACCTACTATTTTTCTAAATTGCAATTTAATTTTTCTCTAGCCTTTTATCTTGTTATTCCCTTTTTTTATAAGTAAGTACACTATCTACATATATATAGATATGTAAATAGAAACTGAAAATAATAGTTTTCAAAGCATAACCACATAGTGTTGCCATCACCATCGTCACAAACGCGAACCCTAACGTCAAACCTTAGATGCAATAAACCTGTATCTTTATCCGTCCCCCGCGGAGTAGCTCCACAGCTAAATATACACACGATTATTATCATCATAAATTTTATTATGTATGATAAGTTTTAAAAATCGGATCTTACCATAACGAACACAGTTTATGTTGATTCTTGACGTGTTGGCAACATTTGATTGCGACTTAATCGCCCCGCGTTTGAGGGTTAGAGGTTAATGAACCCGCATAAGTCTTTTTTTTTTGTCGGTTGGTCCTTTTGTTTGTGTGAGCGAATAGACAGTTTGGTTTTATAAATACTGGCAATGTCATTTGGATGATAATGTGATGCGAAATGTTTGTTAGCCCGATACAAACAAAACAAAAAGTAATTTGAAAAATGCTCAAAATTTCATCAAGCTTAACGTACCTATGTTGTTCCTCCTCAGATCGAAAGAAGTACTAGCCTAGTTACTTAAGTACTTAGTCAGCTATTAACTTTCTTCACTGACATAAAATTATCGAACTACCAATTAGTTAAAGTACTTACCTACCTACCAGGGTAAAGTTCGAAAGTACCTACTTTATGTGAATAAAAAATAGAGAAAAAAAAGGAAAGAAAATACGTTTATATTAACTATTTTTATGATTATGTAGCAATATCATAAGGCAACAAAGATCTAATCTAGGCTTTATAAGTCTCCCAATATTCCTGGATACGATTTTCAATTTTGAAAAGACTTCACCTGTAGATATTTGAAACAGTAACGTCCGACACAAATAAAAAAACCCCCGAGAATTTCAGACAAAGTATTCAATCATCCCGTCAGGTTGATTCACCTTGCAAGTGTACTCTAGTGTCAAAATACAGCCTTCGGGCAATGTACTAGAGACATGCAGGGCACCGCAGTAATCTATCAAACACGACATTGATGACTTCACGTCCATCTTGAACTATACCTACTTTATTTATTTATTGCTGTTTTAGTGCACGTGTAGCAACAGTAGTTACTTAGTAGTTCATTGCTCTGTTAATTAATACATTAAAAACAATGAAATTATAATCTATTTGGAGGAGACATTAGCCGCCGACGCCGACGGTTTGGTTGTCTGAGTGGCAAGCAAGAGGTCGTACGTTCGAGAGGTCAGTCGCATCTCTTTGTCTAATCTAGATATTGTTGTACAGCATTGAGCTGTGTTACAGTCAGGTGCCTACAACAAAGATTTACTTGCTTCTATCTAGTCTAGAAGATAGCGCCTATCTACTGTAGGTAATCGTTTAGAACAATAATGTTTTTACCACAGCTCAATAAAGTCCTTTGGCTGCCAATCACTTGCAATGGACTTAATTGTGATAATTTGCAAGAGATTGGCACCCAAAATAAAAGAGTTTAGTTGTCAAGCCCTGTATGCAACTCTACAGACCGGTACCACAAGAACAATTAAATAATAATACAGTGTACAACACATACATGTCATTACTGCTTCTTTTTGCATCAAAACTCGCAAATATATAGGAAGATAATAAGAGACACTAAAGCTATACACCGCCACCTTTGTCCCTAAGCACTAAGCTTCGCACTTTGCATCGAAAGGGGTCTACTCAGTTAGCCCGTCAACAAAGATACGGGCCAGTCCGAAAGTACATAGTTGATCCATTAAAACAAGTGACAAATAAAAAAAACACGGACGGCCTAAAACACGTTAGGATAAGAGACAACAACTGTCAAATCGTGTTGTCATTCATTCTAAGTTTGGGCCCCGAACTAATCTTAACACCGTAAGTAATACGGAGTAGGAAATGCCCTTTATTTTGGCTAAAACTACGGATTTCGTGCTTAGACGTGATACTGTATCTCTGAAAAAATCCTTTCAAACCTAGGTCAGAATAGCCTTGTCCTTAATCAGTTCGTCCAACAAGTAAGAGTTCATATAAGTACCTATAAAATACAATTTATATTCTCAATACTGATTAACATTATTAGGATAAGATACTCAAACTATTGTCGTCTTATTTTCGCCAATAAATAAACACAACACCCACAAAACCAATAAAATATAAATAAAACTACGTAGGTTGTGTTTTACAACCTCGTAAACTCACTTCCCTGGTTCAAATCTTAATGGTCACCCTTACACCTACACTTTCAACCAATTTAAAATGATCCAATAAAATATGTAAGAGTGCTTAAAGCTTCGTGTAATCGATATAGTAATCTGACACCAGACGTAAAAATAGATACACAAGAGTGGCCGTCAATCAAAAGCAATCAGTCAACGGTTTCATGACGCGAACGCGCTCTGGCAAGCCTCTCTGCAACCCCGATAGCACCTTCTTACTCTTATTACAGCCGTATAAGGACCAGATTTGGACTAAAGGAGCCTTTTCTAGGTGCACCACAATAAGGTCTATATGTAATTTCGGATCATAAAATTGGTAATTTTCGCGGTTCGCCATGTCTGCGCTGTCATCACGCGGGATCCTTTATGGCGCTAAATTATACACGCTGCGCAGGCGCACCGTTTTTCTTGCATTGAACCAGTTGCACGCAAATTGGGTTAGGTTTCTGCGCGGTTGAAGACAATAATGAGTGTCAATTGGGTCGGGTTTCATTGGGATTTTGTTAGTTTGGCTCTGTTTTTCGTTGAGTGCTTTTTTGTCGGCGGAATTACGAAGGTTTTAGGCGTTTAAAAAAAGTTGGTGCAAGAGAAAATTAATAAAACTGCACCCTAATTGCGTAACATACTATCAATCACAATCTGATTCGTTTCGAAGGATATTGCTAATCCATTGCTTCATATGTTCGAAAAATGTGTCTGCTCAACAACGTAAATAACGCAATGAATGTTGTAGAACTGTCAAAATGAAAGCCGTTCCTACTGTTAGTGTGTTACGCAGTTACCGCGCTGACTCCTGATGAGCAATGATGGCAATAATGGGATGAACTTCTAAGTACAGTCGCCAGCACATCAGGTTATGCGAAACTGTTAAATTTATCCAAATGATTTTAAACCTTAAAATGTTGAGTGTTAAGTTCAAAATCGGATGAGAAAATTTGACAGTTTGTAGTAACTTGACCTGCTGCTCAAGATGATGCATTACTAAATTATGATATATAATATAGGTACCTATAAGAGTCCATACGATAAAAGTTTACTTTACTTGAATTCTACTGGCTCAACGACAGCCATTTGATTTCCCCTTGACCACCAACCACCATCACATCCCTGAACCAAACAAAAACCCCATTCCCTTGAATAAGAAAAATACCGTCAAGCTTCATTTGCAAACGCCAAGTCAAGCGCGTTTCCTCCATATGATAAATAGAAATAAAAGCATATTTCCAATGCAACAGTTACCTGCGGCTGTCCGGCTGAACACTGAACTTCTCGCAAAGGAAGCCATGTCGGAAGGGTGAGCCGAGCCGCATGCAACCCGGTTTTAATTACCCCTGCTTACCCCCCTGCCCCCTCGCACAGGTAATAAATATGGTCTTCGCACGCACTCATAGTAGTATTGTAATTGATGAATGTACTCCAAAGGTTATTATGCATACCTGGTCTTTGAAAAGTTGTTGACAATTTTTTATTAGGCCTGGCAGACTGCATAATGAAGAATTGTTTATGACTTCATGTGCCAGTTCGGTTAAGCCAATAATAATAATAATAAACAATGTATTGCTGTCAATAATATTTCAGATCCAAAAGAGTCGAACAAGAACTGCGAATTGGGACTAGCTCATTGACAACCTCATCCGGACCTTAAGTCCAAAACATTCTGGCGCATTCTAAAATCTGTAATTGTATCTGAACGTATAATGCCTTAAGGACCATAAAGTAGAGTGAAAGGGCTCATCAACAGTTCGCGAAACCTTCCCATATGTATTGTATTCATGGGATCCCATAAGTAAATAATAAAAAATGCTTCAGCGTCAAACAAAGCAGTATAATATCGACGGACGGTGATGGACGACGTAAGCGCGATGCGCATAACTAGTTAACGCTCCATGCGTCGCCCGCTGTAATGATTGCACGGAACTAGGAGCACCAGATATGTGCAAGATAAATCGGGATATTATTAGACCATGGCAATACATACGACATATTGCAATTTAGTAGGTACCTTGGAGTTTAGTCATTTTAAAGGTGAACCTTGAAATGACTAAACTCCAAGGTACAGTCTGAATGACTAATTGCCTTAATTAGCATCACCAATTGACTATGGTTGCATAAAAATGACCACCTAAGTAGAATTTTAACTTCACTAGGGTACAGTAGTCCCAATTAGTCTACTGGGTGACAGACATGTGAAGGGACAACCATTCGCTCCAATCGAGGTGGGAAAGGTATGGGTTTAGAAAATCGCATGTTTCGATTTGGGACTAATTTTGCAGTTCCTAATCTATTCAAGAATAGTCTGCAAATATTGTAAGCAACAAGCATCTGATTGCAGTAACCTAAACCAAAACCATTCCTACTTATTCCTCCAAACGCTTTAAAGAAACTTAAGAATTTCGGTCTTACTGAATCCTACCGAATTTTCAAAAACTCTTTAAACACAGTAAGATAATCTCGAGGTCCTTTAGCAAAGGTACTCGTACTTGGTCGTCATATCATGCTGTCCAGCACGGACACTACGGACAGTCCTCTAATAACACACAAGCATAGCCCCTCCACTAATAACCCACAGTATAGTCTAATCAAGCTCGCATATTCATTAATGCCTGTCGAAAAACCACTAAGCTAGTAATAACGCGATCAGTCCGAACTGAAGATTTATATCAGTCGTAATTAAGAAATTATTTACATACTTATAGAGCTACGAGACTCGTGTGAATGATGATCGGGGAATTGATAGGGTTTTTTAATTATTGCTTTTAAGGATGAAAGGTCATTTAAGAAATTTAAGAGAGGTTGAGGGTATATAGGTATCTAGCGACGTTTTTTTGTCAGAGGCTGGTTGCTAAAAGCTCGACTCTAAGTCAGCTTTGCTAATGTTGTTTTTAGAGTGTTTTAGAAAAAGCTCTAGAGAAGTATATTGTGGAATTTAGAGAACTTTATTTAAACATTACAATAGTGGATGATCCTTTTTCGTGAGAGGAGATTATCGAATTAAAAGTAGTTAGAGAGCTGAAAGTTAGCTCGTCTAATGTAGGTACCTATTAGGTAGACCTTTTAGTTAAATACTTGCCTACTCCTAAGATTTTTGTAGAAAACAAATATGCGGCGACATTCACATCTCAAATATCGTCACCAACACCGAACTCTGGCTCCAAGCTCCAACAACCAATAAACAAAAACATGTTAGCAAAAATGTGACTCACGAACGCATTCGCTCCACTATAACCCCACTAAACAAAGAAGCCAGTTTAACTCTGACTGCGTCGAATATTAAAGAGACACTTTCACTTAGCTGGGTTACATCTTTCATGCTAAGTATGTAATGGTTATGGAGAATTACGTCAGTAGATAACCGACATGCGATTCATGTTTTTATTGAGTACCTGCTATTAGAAAATTGCTTGTAGTTTTTCTTCTTCAAAGCATAATAAAAGAAAAGCCATACGGAATTCCGATGCTACTTGAAAGTTTTCGAGAAACTAATCCGAGAAAAATTGGTCCTATTATCCAAAGTGAGATTCACGTAAAGTTCTCAACCAATAGATGATTCATATAAGTCAAGTTGAGCGGAGTTTCCGACTGTTCTCAGCCTTCCGCCGGTCAAGGTTAAGAGGTTCGAAAGAGGTTTCACTAACAAAGACTTGTTTAACCTTATTTGCTTTATAAATATTTATCCTCTATGCGGTACAGTCACGCGTGTAATAAGTATGGGTATTGGGTAAACAGGTGAATGCAAAAATGATCTTTAAACACATAGAAAGCTTTGAAATTAAAGAAAAAAATATTTTAATGCAATTTGCATAGTGATTATGACTAGGTTCTAATTAAGACGAAATTCTAAAGCTATAACATTTTTCGATTCAATCGTATGTCTCTAACATACTGAACCTTCATTTTTACAGCTCGTACACATAACAATACCCTCTCAATATAGATATCCGCTTTGAAAGATCGCGTCCAGATTTTTGGTGCTTCAGTCATACCCACCCGTGCACTGCCGAGGCGCGTAGGTGCGTCCCATTCAGACAATTTATGAATGAGTTCACTCCGTTCAGTCATTCACTCGCTCGCTAATGTCAAGGCCGAGGCGACACCTACGTTACGAGTTACAATATGGACATTATGATTTTTATACAGTTTGTAGCGACTAAGCAATGTTTAATGTGTATCCTATGGGTATTTTGTTGTTGTGTTGAAAATATTAGCCTGTCGATAATTCAGTATCGTCACTTATGGTGGATATTAATTTATGGACAGGGTACCCTGTCCAGTCCATTGCTACTCCCAGTACAAACTCCATAGAGTAAATAAAATAAATTGATATTAGATGAAATTGGGGTAAAATTGGAAGATAGTAAGTACATTACTGCAGCGGCCAGCAAAATAGGCATTGATGGACGAACGTGTAAATGTGGGCCGAGGCACACATACGTAAGTCCATCAATGCTTAGTTGTGGCCAAGGCTTGTATAGTACTTTTCTCAAATGATGCGCGGAAATTAAAATACGAAAACAATGACGAACAATGAACAACAATAAATTTATCCCGCGTTAAAGTGTACATTTGTTTTTTTTTTTTTTTTCAATAACCAGTTTTTTTGCAAGCCAGTTCGAAATTTAAATAAAACCGTTGAAAAATTTCCTCCTTGGTTGCCATGTTTCGGAGTAAAAGATCGTTCCATTTTTTAATTACACGATAGATATGAGTTCACTATGTAATAAAAATCAATAAATATATATATATATATATATTTATTGATTGATTATATATATATATATTTGGGTATTTGGGCGCTAAACTTACGTAATAACTATTAAATAATCTGTGGCTAAACCACGACAGATTATGGATTTTCATACAACTTTTGCCGGCCGCTGCTCGCATGTATTTGGCCAGGAGGTCGGTACAGCAATTTCGATTTATCTCGAAGAAGGTGGTCAAAATAATGCTCAAATTTCCAAGCATGTTTGAGAAAAAATTATTAATTATTATTTGTTGTTATTAATCATATTATTCCAATTTTATCCCAATTTCATCTAATTTTATATCCTACTAATATTACAAAGAGGTTAAATTTGTTTGTTTGTAAGTTTGTATGTAGGGGGAACCAGAAATTTCATGTGGACGAAGTCGCGGCCAGAAGCTAGTGTTATCTAATTTAACTTAATTTTATCTAGGTACCTACTTTTATCTCATTTAATCTAATTTTGTTTAATTTAATTTACAGCATAAGCATAATCAGTCTGTAATGATCCCACTGCTGGGATACAGGCCTCCTCTCTGTGAGAGGTAGTGGGCCAGGTATCCACCACGCGGGCGCAGTGCGGGTTGGTCACATGTCTTCGAATTTTTTGGTTCTAGGACATGCCGGTTTCCTCACGATGTTTTCCTTCACCGTTTTGAGAGCATTTCATTTAATTTCATAAATGTTTGACATAAGTAAACTAACCAAATTTTATGATTGCATGTGTACGCGTAATTACTAGTAGATATTGACCTATAACTTGTATGTACGGTGCAAACTGCAAATATAAGTTGATTATTAATAAAACAAAAAAAAAAACAAAAGATTGAGTTAAATTAAAAGTGAATTGAAACGTAACAAGCTCGCCAAACAAATAATACAAACGTAGAGAACTGGGAGGTCGGAAAACATTCTACAGCGAGTGTTACAGTTCACGGAGGTAGTCCAATATTTTATATTTTAGGTAAGTATGTATTAATTATTCTACATACAAATAAAAGTTTAAATTCGTTTACATGTTAATTAATGTCGAGCGTCAACACTAAAAATATTTATTGAATTTTTATATCCCTACTCGCAGAATAATTGAGAATGTCACCGTTTATTTTTTTATTTGCACGTAGTTAGGCTCGCGGCACACTGCGTCCTACGCAGAACCTACAACTCTATAAACTGTCCAACGCATGATAGTAGTAACTCGTAATTTTATACTTCTCCTTAAATCGTGCTGTTTTGATACCGAATGACACATACAAGAATGTTTTTTTTTAAATATGGTGTAGGTATAAGTCGTGTTATTTTTTTAAATCCGTTGTAAAGTAAAGGGTTAAGGTCGAAGCCACTCTAAGTTTTTATGTGTTCTGATAACATAATTGCGAGCCAGTTTTGCTACTGGTTATCATAGTAGGCATAAGTAATTATTATGTCTCTTGACATTTCTCGGGACCCTGGGGTTCCGGACCTTTGGAGGCCTTGTACGAGGGGCCGAAGCCAACTCGCAGAGGCCCTTTAGACGTTTTTAATTAAATGAGGCACCAACCGACGATTATCCCTGTTCGGACCTAAGGACCCGGTTCGTGTAGGGCTAATGCTGGATATGGAAACAAAGATGTTGGACTATGGATTTGGGGAGCTTAAGTGGACTGGTTATCTAGGACTATGGAAAGACTATGGCCATGACCAATAGAATAGAATAGAATAGGTCTATATTTGCTTAGAATGTAGGTACACAAAAATAAGTTGTTAAATTAGGTATAATTATAATAGGATCCATGTACATTCTGCCTTAATATAGCATGCAAATATAATAATATACTAGAGGTTAATAAAGATATTACAAAAATGTTTTGAAATACACAGATAAAATGGCAGGGGGTGACTTTGCACACTCAATAATGGGCCCCCAAAAACGGTCGCTAACACATAGTGTCGTAGCGACCAGGGGGCAACATGTAGGCATACTTATTATTATCATAATATTATTATTATTTAAATATACGAAACTTCTGGAATCGGGGCGAGTTCTAGGTTTTAGTGGAGTTACATCTTATCTCGCTAAAAGGATTTAGCGGTAACCTTCAAAGATGCACTTCTCACCAAACCGTGTTCTAATTAGGCGACAACGTACGACAACACTTAAATTAATTCACACAAAAAGATTTAATTGTAAAAAAACACATAAAAGGGAAACAATTCAAATAAATAAAGATCGAATCGCACCCAATATTAACCCTTAAACGCGTTGTACGGTCTAATGGAGGGCCATAAGTTGGTGCAAGTTAGCACCTTACTTCGGCTTGGTCCTGCGCGCGCGCCGTAATGTAGATAAATTGATCGCTTCAATCCCTTATTGGATTAATATATGGTAATATGTTCAGACCGCGATAGCCAGTGCCGAGTTACGATTAAACAGTTTTTATGTAAGGCCGCCATCTTTGTTCGCAGCAGTCGGTATATTGGTGGGGTGGTGCAAGGAGGGAAAAAAAGCGAGTTTAAAATCTTATCTCATGATCTTTGAAATCTTTGTAGCAAAATCCAGGAAAGAGACGAGCACACGTGTTAGTTTTAATGTAAAAATATCGGTTACTTAAGCCGAACCGGTCGAAGTGGGGGTGCTTGGGGAAGGCATAAT
Source organism: Brachylomia viminalis (assembly GCA_937001585.2). Lineage (NCBI taxonomy): Eukaryota > Metazoa > Arthropoda > Insecta > Lepidoptera > Noctuidae > Brachylomia > Brachylomia viminalis. Next base: position 25,501,863 of record OW443304.2, read on the forward strand.
GTCCAGCCAATAACTAATTCTCTTTGTGTCCAGCAATGGACGTCTTTCGGTTGAAAGGATGGTGATGAATGTAAAAATTAATATATATATATGTATATGTATCGTACACCGTTTTCAGCAAGCAAGTCCTCCTTGAAGGCTGTGATACTTTCGCTCAATGCTGTAAGTATGAAGAATCTTAGTACCATAATGGTTTGGGAATTACTTAATAAATAATGATATTTATGCACATACGCTTCGATCAATAATTGATCGAAGCACATACGGAATAAAAATACGACATTGTCTAAACAAAAACATACCTTACATTAAAGTGATCGCGATACAACTAGCATTCGTTGTGGTCTATTTTTGCTTTAAAATTAATTTCCACGCTTGCCTATACCCACTTCCCGCTTCCTCCTATGACGTGTCCCACCACACACGTGTTAATCATACCACTATGGTATTCGTGATTTTATGACAGGCCGCGAGTCTGCATAATGTGATAGGTTTTGTTTCTGAACGTTCGTTCGTGTGGCGAAACTATTTGAACGTGATAGATGGATGCTTCAGTGGATGTCAGGTTCTGAGTTAAAGCCGGAACTCGGACGTTATTGTGCCAAAAAGACTTTTGTGTAATTTGATTCTGACATTAGTATTATTTTTGCAAGTAGTGTCTCGTCTGTGTGTATGTGGAAGATAAGTGGTAGCAGTAGTTTGAGTAATAGTGAGAGTGTACCAAATAGCGTTTTCTCATAAGGAAAAAAATGCATTTCAAAACACTTTTTTTTTTGCAATTGCTATATCAAATTGCTTTTCGTCAGTTACAAATTTCTGTGAGTAATTCAGATGTTATATATATTACATCCTTTCAGGTGTTTTTACATTAAACCATTAAAGACGATGGCAACTTCACAATAACATCTGAGCAAAAATCACAAAGCCAGTCTATATAAATAGCTTAACACTTTGAACGCTAAAGAGGTTACTGTCTCAGATAGATATTAGTAGCCAAACTAGTACTGATAACTTTATAGATCACTCTAATTGCTTCTCAAAAATGGCTAATTCATTTGATATTAAAACGGCAATTTCCCTATTACCGGTAATAGATGGCCAGGAACAGGTTATCAACCAGTTAGTTGACGGCATTATTACATCGATAGTAGAACCAAACAGTTCTCTTATTTAATACCCACGTCACCCTATTACAACGCTATAGGACCAAGAAAAGGAAGATATTGATAACGCTTTATCTAACGGAGGTGGCAATAGAAAGCGTGGACGATGTCAAAGGTGACTTTATGTCACTTTATGAATACTTGAAACAATGCTTGTCTGTCTGTCCAGGGGGCCCACAAAACACATAGAGGCGATATAAATAGACACATACAAAACAATAGTATCGTGTTCTTTTTAGTTTTAATGATCGGAATTGAAATGTATGTGTTATTTTTAGACCCCCGGTAGTGTTTAATATTGTTTATTTAATGTTTAAGTGTCGAAGAAAGTTGTTTAAGAAATAGCTGAGTATTTAGGTCAATGCACATGGAGTTAATTTGTTAATTATGGTTTTGCTAGCTGCGCGCCGCGGATTTACCCGTATAAGTCTCGCTCCCGTGAGAATATCGAGATAAAAAGTATTCTATGTCCTTCTCTAGGTCATGGTCTACCCATGTGCCAAATTGCATCTAAATCTGTTTAGCCGTTTCAGAGTGAAAGCGTAACAAACCAACTTACTTTCGCAATTATAATATTAAGTAGTTATGATTAGGATTTAAGATATTTTAATGTTAGGTAAATGTCATAGTGCACATTCTCATTGTAGGATTAATTTCTTCGATCGTGTCAATATTTTGACGACTGTCTAGTAATTTGTTCTACCTAGGTATTGGTTTTTGTATATTATGATTTACGACGTCAAAAGAAAATCCAATGATAAAAATCTACTGAGAATTCGTAAGTTGGTACGAATTTGTGACCCAGTGGTAATAAAAAGAAATTCATACCGAGTAAGTAAGTGATGCGCCCCACAAACATTTCCACGCAAAAACAGGTAACAAACTGATAAACGACTTGATACACTTAGTTCCGAATTCATGGATCCAATAAGAGAAGCCGAAATAACCTCAAGAAGAAAAGAGGAAAAACGAAGAAATATCCTTAAAGTTTGTTCAATAAACAAAGCGAGGCGAGATCGCAGGAAAAACGCTTTCGAGCCACATTGCAGTACATTTTATACAAACGATGACATAAATACTCATTTTCGGCAACAATATCCGATATTGAGTGAGGCCTGTCTTCCGCGGAATGAGCTGATACAATGTCGGCCAAAAATTGGGGTATAGCTTAATTTTTTTGTTCGGTGAACGTATCCGATATTTTCCTTTTCGATATCGTAAATTTTTTGGCGATTGCGCCATGAATATGTGATGGAGGTTTCTGTGTTCTATTTTTGAATTTATTTACTCATGTGGTAAACATATAATAAGGTGCACTTTTTCTAGTAGGTACTATTAAAACATGCTAAAAATTCTCTATCGTCCTAAAATAACTAAATTACATTCTAGATGCTAGCAGTTTTGTATATTTTTGTTAAATTTTGCTTTTTCGACGACGAAAAAACATTATAAAAAATATTTTACGTTTATTAAATTCCTTTCTTCTTTCAATAGTTTTATCAATACACTAAAACAAGAAACCAAGTAACTGAAAACACGAAACGAAACCGTCAAATTTTCACCAAAAATATTCCTAACAATCGGGCTACGGGGGTAAATTTTCGTTCCGCCAGTGTACTCATTCATGTTTATTCACTGCCTCACCCCATCCTATACATTTATCGGTTTGCATCCCAAACCTACGTGGAATATAGTAGCCGAGCAATGAGTCTTATTCGTCTTGCATTTAACTTCACACTCTTGCTATAAGTTACAAAACTTAGTGGTGGAAGTAACAAATATGACTGATGGAATGAATGGGAGTGCAGGGAATTATTCAGGGGTTGCTGTATTGCTGGGTGCACGAAGGAAAATAAATTATTTGGATCGTGCTTGATGGTGCATAATAAGAAAGTAATACTAAGTTACTAATTTTGACGTCAAAATTACTAAGCTGTGGCCTCAACACATAAGGGATCTTCCAGAATAAAAAAAAGCAATATTACGATCCTTTGTGACTGCATGCACCACCAAGTGCTATGTCTAGGTACTCAGTGTTCAATAGATGTCAGTCCATTCTGACGTCAGTGTAAATTGTAGATGTTTTTTCAGCAAATTGTCGTACATAAAAAAACAAAAGTCTGCTTGCAATAATATGGAAGCAGTATTGTCATAATTATGTCATAAATAACCCCACAAACTTGAAGCACGTAAGCACGTTACACTGCCATCAAGCAGCGACCTACATATTGTAGAACGCGACCCGTCCAAAGTATCGCCATCGGGTTGGTATCGGAAAACAATAGCAGACGACCGGTATCTTTACTTATTGCTGGCTACGTTTCCACCGCACTTGCTGCAGTGACCGACTATTTATGTATTTAGGTGAGTAGGAATATCTGTAGCCAATCCAGGAAATTATGATCATTCTGATAATTCATTTTCCGGATCCACAAGTGATCCAAAATAAAATGGTCCTTCGAGTTGGATCCATGATTTGTTTTCGTTTGGTTACTGCCATAAATAGTATGTATTTTTGTCATCTTTACATCGCTTGACTTTACGTACGTGAAGCAAGACAAGACCTACAAACCCCTTATTAAAAACTCAAAGGTCCACTAATAAGATCTAATATTTTAAATGCCAATGAGAGTTGATCTTTAGTCCCTTTAATAGGTATATTTTAACAGCTAAACGAAAAAACTGATCGGCTGATTTAAAAAAAAACAGACATAATGATACCTGAATGAGCATAATATATCCTACATAGGCTATAATCTCAGTCAATTGAACTCATATCACGAGGACAGGACCGCGGACTAACCAAGTAATTATTAATATTAATTAAATTACGCTGAACCAAGCCAGTGTACGAACGGGAAACGCATGACACATATGATTTACTTGCAGTTTTTACGTCAGTGAGAAGCTCAGGCATGTTATGATTGACAGCAAAATGATCGTACGGTCCCACAGTTGCGCATGAGTGGCGTTATACGTCAAAGTCAGGTGCATCCGGGCGGCGCGACTATCTCACGGTGTGCCGTTATTACTACAAATGATGGATTTGAGATATTTTTGTAATAAATGTTTGTGTTTGTTTAAGTTATGTTATCACGATGTGGTTGAATGAGTTGGTCAAATAGCTTACAGCTAATCTTTGACAGAATTGCGTCTTTGTACTCTTTAGCAAAAGAAGATAGGACGGGACCGGATTCTTTAGAAAACTAAAAACTATCGAACTGTTCGTAATTTAAAGACAAAAAAAATACTTTAAAACATATGAAATTCAAAAACTACATCAACAGTTTTATCATTCTACCATAGTTTAAAAAGAGTATAATAAATAAATATAACGAGAAACAAAAAAATGAAACACTACTCAACATTTAAAAGGGCATTACTTAAATGCAAACAAAATTCACTGAAGTCTTGTCACAGGAGGTAGGTCTTATTTTCATAATTACCACCTGTTGTAACAGTGTCATGCATTTTGAACACTTTGCTACATAAATCCATAGTAAAATACTGCAACGTGTTCTATAAGAAATGCGCTTCAATTGTGAGGCATCGATCATGCGCCCGCGCATACAATCATTCGCTTTTTATTCGCGCTCCAGTCAATCATAAATCAAGCCGATGATTGAACCCTTTGGACGTGTATCTTCACGCTATATCCTTATCAGGGTAGGTAAGTTGTTGAGTGACAGTAATTGTGGTGGTTGGAAGACGGTGGATATCCTTGTTGATGCACTTAGTGGAAACAAAAACTATAATGAAATATTATGTGTGTTAGCAATGAAAAGTTGGTGGATATCGCTGGATATCGCGTATCAATCATTTTCTTTATTTACTTTTTCAGGTCACTGTTTATGCGAGCTTACTGGGTTTAAATATGACTTACTGAAGTAAATAAATTAAATAGTTGTTGTGCGGCCACCAAACATGAATCATCGATACAATCTATGCACTGTGAGTGTGAGTTAATTACTAGATGAATTAGGTGTCAATTTGGTCAACTTACATACGTAGTGAAACCTGATAGATATAGAGCTGACCGAACTTGGCGAGAATCTATCAATGCACTGCAACTGACTAATTACAAAGTGAGATAAGAAAGAATAGTGCTTTAATTGACTGCAGGCAAAAAGTTTTCGGTACTTATTACAACTTTACAACCAAAACTGTCTTTGCGCGTAAGCGTTTCTGTGAGCTCAAAAAAAAACACGAAAATTCATAATGATTTTAATTTGAAAATTAAATTAAAATGATGACAAGCAGCTGACTCTTGATAGATAGGTACTTCTTGTTCCAGATACACCATATCTTAATTAACCCAAACATTTACAAATATGTTTATTTTTTAATAAAACAACGTTTTATCTGCAATCGTTTGAAACTAATGTTGCGTGTTGCGTCTGTGTGGTCCGACAGGTGTGGGTCCTAAAGGTCACAGATATTAGCGGTCCTTTGATCCGAGTTTATCAGAAATAATCCTGGATAGATGCAATTCAACGTGGAAGTGGATAGTGCTGGTATGACTAGGTTATTTAGCATTCTTATGATTGGATACATATAAAGCGGCTTAAGCGCTGGTGTGACAGTGTACAGAGGTCATGCGTTTGAACGCTAGTCGTTGAACAATCGTAAAGTTATTATTTGATAGGGTTTATCATATTACTAAGATGATTGATTTATGTATTATGTCGACTTAGAATAGGGACATGACGGTAGGCGACAAAATTAAATCTCACCGATGCTAATCTAAGACATAGACTCTGGCCAACGAAAGCTGTCCACGCTTTATTTTCAGAAGTCTTGATATGGCAATAATTTAAGACTGTCAAAATTGACACCTTGACGTTTCGTACTTGAGTCATCTTGTGTTTACGTGCATCATATTTTCATTGATTTTGTTTAAAATAATGCCGAAAACAATCAAAAGTTCGACAAGGAAGCTTCTATTTACTATGATTGACAAATATAAAGACATAAAAAGAGATTTGAATCAGAAATCTGCAGAGAAAATACTACGACTGGATTCAATCCTTTCACTTTTAGGTTAGTTTATTGAATTTCTAATGAAACAACTTGATACTTTTCGACTATTTATAACAAATCGCAATATCTTTCACGGTGTATCTACTTTTCAGGAAGTATTAACAACGAAGAGACAAAACATAAAATTGTGGAAGCAGTAAAGAAAGTGAAAACCCTCGAAAAAATGAAATGGCGACTTCTGAATCACATTATTTAGAAAAGATATCTTCAATGACAGGTATTACTTTAGAAATTATAGATTTTTAACAGTTACTTCGAAGGGTTTATATACATTTATGATAATGTATGGATGGTTAAATTAAATAATACACTATCTTTGTATTTTATTATGGTTTTGACTTTAATGACTGATTAGTAATAATATTATACTGTTACATAATTTATTGTATTTGTTCTCTTCAGATGTAAGTGTGGACACCCTAAGAAGAATTAAAATTGAAGGGTCTAAAAATCAAGGACAGTGGAATACTCCGGAGAAAAATCGTCCACATTCAGCAAGAGTTTCCAATTTGGATATTTTTGATATTTCACCTATAAGAAACAAAATAAACGAATTTTATGGAGTTAGAAAACAAGTCCCAACACTGAGAAGCCCCAACAATGAGCTGAGGGAAGCAATTGAATTTACGGGATGCCGTGAAACCCTTCGAAATTTTTTACACAAGAACGGGTTTGAGTTTCAAAACAATAAAAATAAACGGGCTTTACTTTCAGAAAAATATGAAATTGCGGCATGGAGACATATATTCTTGAGGACAATACATAAAAAGAGGCTAGACGGTAAACAGATTAAAGACAGATTATTATTATTTATTTAATATTGTGCAAGTTACCATGTGAAACAAGTAAACAAACCCCCTACTATGTCTGATTCTAATCTCCGAATATGGCTTCAAGAGAATAATATTTATTTTGAGAATATCACACCAAAGCTGAATAAAATTAATGTGTTTGGTGAAAGATAATAAACCTGCAGTTGTTTACGAAGCAGAAGTACTTCTAAAAAAACACAGTCATATCCACAATCACGAAATTTTGTTGCTGCCACCGTACCATTGCGACCTCAATGCTATTGAGCTTGTATGGAGTCAAGCGAAGAGAAAAGTAGCAAGCAAAAATATAGGAATACCAGGATCTGAAATGCAAACTTTAACAAAATAATGTTTTCTATCCATAACTGCTGATGACTGGAAGAAGTACACTGATCATGTACTAAATGTGGAAAATCAGTACAAATTAAGGGACCGTATTACTGAAAACGAACTTGAACCATTCATAATACATCTTGTGGACAGTAGCAGTAGCAGCGAAGAAAGCATTGAAGCTCATTCAATATTGTCAGGTGTAGAGTTTTTGGAATCCGATTTCAACTATGACTCATAGCCCCTATGTTTTGTACGGCTAAATTACGAATAGTGGCAAGTGCTCATCAATTAAAGTCCTCGACTGTACATAAAATTATGTTCTATTTGAAAATAATAAAAAGGCAGAATTAAAAGTACTCTTTTATTTAATATTCTTCATAATACACGCGAAAGTTACAGCTCGTAAAACATTTAAAAATAATTACTTACTGAATAATAAATAGTATCAACTCCGTTTAAGCAGTGTACAGCCAGGGTTAACAGCTCTTGATTTTTTTAAATTCCCGCCCTTTTTCTTGGACAGCTTTCGTTGGCCAGAGTCTACCTACAATTGGTAGCACAAAAATCATTAAATGATACAAGCATAGCCACAGAACAGATAAAAGAGGTTCTCAGGTACCTCTTTTATCTGTTCTGTGGAGGCACAAGACAGCGTGAAGCTGTGCAAGTTGGAAGAAACGATTCTAAACGGATTGACATTCAATCTGATCAGAACCAACAGATCGATTAAAAAACAACGCCTGCCATGTAAATTCAATACACACACCAGAATCAATCAAACAATTTGTTCAGCGCACAAACCTGCGCCCTAAATCGATCAGAGAGACACCATCTATTACTACGCGGCCTGCGCGCGCGCGCAATTATAACGCGCGTAATTGGATCCCGCGGTAATACGAGACATTGTAATACAGTTCTGATTGCTTTTCAACTTGTTTCTGATGTAGATCTATTCTGTGGTGAGAATAGTAACGTTACATTACGCCTGGTTCCACCGGAGCGGTAGGCAGAGGTTGTTTGTGCAGTACCCTTATGTGTTGCCACTTATGTTTAAGTCCAATGATGTAATAAGGTAACATAAGATAATGATTTATTTCTCCCCACAATATATAAGAACATTTTCTAATTATTAAGAACAATACATAATAGCTTTAATTATACTCTGAGAGACTGGTGACCTAAGGTAGGCGTAAGGCATGTATTTCAGGACACCAGGTCTCCACCCCTACGGAAGCAGTTACATTTAAGTCAGATTATGTGCTCGTACACAAAAGCGGTAAGTTATCAATTCAACGTACGAAAATGTTACACTATTGGTTATTACTTATTCTAGGGTTAGTATGTGTGTGTGAGAGGGTATGTGTGGGTGGGTGAGAGGGTGTATGTGTGTGTGTGTGTGTGTGTGTGTGTGTAAGGCAATATGATAGGAAAGGTAAAGGGCTGAATGCACAGAATGGTAATATGCATAAATATGGTACTTATTCATTTTTTTATATTAAATTTCTATCCGCATTGATTCCGTTTTTATTTATATCTACATACAAGGTGGAGACGACAATACGACAATAATTAAACTGCGTATATCTAATGATTTCCCCAGCCTGCTTAAAAAAATCAATCAAATATATCCAATAGTTTAGGCACTATAGCTAGTCAAAGATTGGCAAAACCCATATTCGGCCCATCACTACTATTTAGTTTGTTTGAAAAAATCACTTTTGTTATTTCGGTGTTAGGATTAATTTGATAGTTTCAAAATACTCCTATGCATTAGTATTGCCAGTGTTTTCATTTATTGTCGTATTGTTGTCTCCATATTTATATAGGTATATGTGTTTAAATAAATAATCGTTGTATTGGTGTGAGTGTATTGTCATCAACCGTGCACAAATCTTGACTTCGGGGTGCTAGGTACTGAAAATGTTGTAATGTAAAAACAAATAACACATTGCCCGACCTCGGAATCGAACATCGGAAGGTCTTGCTTGGATAGGTCAGCCGATAGCTCGCACTTTGCAGGCATGAACATTTATTTATAACTCTTTGTACAACATAAAGGTACAATCTTTGTGAAAGGCGGGCTTAATGTCTGAAAACTCTGTTTGATTTAATTATGAGCTGAATTTGAAAATAGTTGAGACAATGCTTACAATGTAAGTATTACAGCAAAGTAGAAATCGACTATTTACTTTACATAGTGTGTACATGTATTCCTTATTGCAACACTAACATATTAAGAACAACTTCTATGTTCCATTATTGTGGTCCTAATAAAGATGATAGCGTTGCTGTCTCTTATATCAAACATTAATTAGTACCTACGCCTTAATTGAATACTTGTAAAACCGTATAAGGAAAGCAGGTCTTAAAATTAAGTCATTACATTTTATGATACTCAAATAATTAAGTATTACCATGTAAAAAAAAATGCAACGCGGTCAAAGATCCAAGGAATGAGTGAGTGTTGCCAGAACAAAAACGGAAGTACTAAATAAGTTTCTTATCTTAATTAATGGCCGTTCTATTCGTGCAGTTCTGTTCATATCATTCGTCGTATTTTATCATACGTTTATACATATTTATGTTTTTAGCGTACATTTGATAGTTTTTAGTTAGTTTCGCATGTCAACTGTACTTATTTCAGTGCGTGCGGTCGTAAGAACCAAAACTTACATAAATACGCCTTACAAGGTGTGGCCATAAACTGAAAGATAGTGACGCCTTAATTTAATTTGTAAATGTCTTAAGCCCTTAAGTGGATTACTAGTTCAAGTGGATAACTCTAATTTTGACGTCTGATTGATTGATTGATTTGGTTAGATTACAAAAGCTTAATTAAGTCTATAAATTTTTGAATCAACGGGTTTAACAAAAATTTTTCTTTATATGATATTGGTAGGAATGATTTTTGTTCATAATTCATAAAGATAAAATTATTTATTGACCGACTAGAAATCCGAGCTCTCACCAGTCGGATTAAGAACACACCTATCACTCTTCGCAAGCACGCTATAACTTATCGCCTATAATCTTATTACGTCTATAAATTGAATCTGCTACCATCATGATTTTCATTCCCATAACTCGCGAATCATAATTATTAATTATGGCCTGTTCAGTGTACGGGAATCGAACCAGCTACCCGGTTCATCGACCGCCCCCGCCGCCGCTGCTGATCCGCTATAGATCAACGTCGACAGTTTGGCATCTCATCGCTACACGGACAGAGGCCGCTACTAGCCGCCGACTGGCGGTGCCTCCATGTGAAGCTCCATTATATCACGACATGTTAGATTAACCGCACGTCACGAGGATGGTCATATGTACTGGTCCTTAGGTACGAATAAACAAACACGTTATGAAAATCCTAGGAAAACATTTTGAGAGGACACACAAGATTCAGGTGTAGGTAAATAAATGTAAAAAGCTTATTTATATCTGCGTGCCCCGATAAAGACCCATTTTGCTCTTTTGTGGGCCTAAAGAAAACAAAAATTGGAAATATGTTTGAATAACATGTGTCTCTTTATAGATGATGAGACCAGTCCCCAATCACAGGTACGTCCCCTGAATCCTTCAATCCATATTTATGACTGTCAAACACTTAATTTACACAAACTCCAACCTAACAGCCAAACACCTAAAATACCGCAGCACAGCGGCCATTATCATGCTCTCTATAGATCAGTCGTTTAGCATCTCATCATGCCATAAACAGGGGTAGCCGCCGATCAGACGGCAGTTGGGACTAGCGTTAATATTGAGCACCTTAATATACCGCTATCGACTGAACACTATCAGCCGCCTCTGGATACCTCCGAGGTTGGTGTCCATTGTTGTACGTCAAGGAATGGCGTAAGATCGGGTTTTCGTTTTGATAACTGACAGGTTTTTGGCAATGGATTATACAGGGTTATTGGTAAAACAACATCAACCTCTTAAGGAGTCATTGTACTCATCATTATGAACAACTATTACTATGGGACCAAATATGAAATCGCGAAAAAAAAATCAGCTGGTCCCTACATTCTGAAGAGTTCTACAAACATAAATGTATGGAACAGGTGTTTTTTTTTGCGATTTCATATTAAATTTGGTCCCATAGTAAAAGTTGTTCAGAATGATGAGTACAATGACCCCTTAAGAGGTTATGGTGTTTTACCAATAACCCTGTATATAAGAGCCATAGAAAAACAGTTTTTACGGCTTTTTTTGTTAGAACAGAAAACAGTTTGTGTCTGTGGAAAGGGAGAGGAAGGCGTTTGCCTTGCAGTGGGACCATATAGGCTAGCTGGATCGATAAAGAAGCAGTGTATTTAAATATGTTGGTTGATCATAACTGTGATGCTACGAGCATACTGAAATATATCAGACTATAAGTATTTGTATACGAGTATATCCAGCTGCAACCAGCAAACAAGTGACCTACATACTCGTATTATCACACTTTCCCTCTTACATCGCGAATTTTTCCTCCAAAAATATAATTTACCCGTTAATACGGCCACTGTTCCCAGAAGCAGAGCAATCAGTATGAAGAGGGCTTCAGAGGCTGTTGGCTCCGTGATCGCACTTCATTACAACAAGCTTCTTAAGATATCGGCACCTACAGACGCGCAGTCGTTACTAGCAGCCGCCTGTCGATGGGGCGGTGATTGTCCACTGTTATACGGTATTGGGATCTGTACCGATTTTTCTAGTGACAGCGTCGGACAGTAAAGGTTTTGTTTTTGACGTCGGCAGAAGGTACACATGACTGTTGTGTGTGTTGCTTCTGATGTTCTATTATGCAGTGTTCGTTTAATTATCATGCTGAATGCACCTTCAAGAATTTCTTATAACGAAAGGCCCCATCATAACTAGGACTGGAGCAGTGGTTGCTCAGTGGTGGTGCTTTAATTTGTATAATAATTTCATCACCAGTGCTGTCAAAACGTTGAAGGAAAACATCGTGAGGTAAATGTCATAGAAACAAAAATTCAAAGAATTGTTGTGCCGTTTGCCAACCCGCACTGTGCCCGCGTGCCCACTCCCTCTCGAAGAGAGGAGGCCTGTGTCCTAGCAGTGGGAACATTATAGGATGATTATGCCGTCATAACTAACTAAAGACATGGAAATTAATTGTTTAGCCAATTGACACCAACTTAATTGCCCCTTTATTCAAATTACAACTGTCATTCTTTGACAGTTGTATGAAATGGCATTAACATGGCAAATTGACGTAGTGTGTCAATCCGATTAACAATTGATATCTGGCTGCACATCCGTCTGCACAGCAAATGTAATATGAGTTAGAACTTTAGGCAACACTTACATTGCATCGTAACACTTAAACCAAGAAAACCGTGCCCCACAACAGTGGACACCCGCCAGACAATGTCCGCGGTATCAGATGACGAGGTTAGCCCGACGCCGCATGTTTATGGACACAATCTAATTTATTAGACGCCGTGCGCAGATTACGGCCTGCCTCCTTGCCTGCTTACCATCGTTTTGTTGTAGCGTTGTTTTATCTGCGATCGGATTCGCCGGTACAGTGTTCAAGAACCTTTTTTTGCGCGAAAGTGATTTCAGTTGCACGCGAAAGGGAAAATTGTGTGTTTCTATTAGTTGTCGTCGAGTCGTTTACTTGGTTCAGGTAGGACAGGACTGGTTACTTGTTTAATGGTTTCGGAGTATCTGCAGTGAGGAAAGTTAAAGCAGGCACAAGGATAGTTGTAAAAGTATTTTTAGGATAATAGGCAGATATTTTCTGTAATCATAGCTTGAAGTTACCTATTAATTATAATCGAACGCGTTCTGTGTTCTTGTCAATGTTTGTCTCAGTTATTTGTAGGCTATATATCTTATGTTAGTCAAAAAGTTAGTTGATTTGGCAGAAAGATATAAGATTACTATTTCTACCGCTTCAAGAGTTGCTGGTTCATTACAAGGAACCACATAGACATTATTGGCGATATGGCACCTTACACAAACCATAACGCAATACCAAATTGACGTCCTTGAAAAGATTCTAATTCACAACGACCAGACAAATTGAGATCGACTTCCCCAACTATTGATCAATTCTATCGAACCAACCAATAACTTACTAATATAAATTCACACCCGATAACAGCCGAATCGACATCCAATCAAAACACTGCAATAAATAACGACAACAGTACAGTCTCAATTCTAAAGTTAATAGTACAAGACTTCATTCTAGCAAACAGTTAGAACACGAACCGGTACTAGGAGTCCATGACTATCGTAGGATTCAATAATTAATATGCTAATGGCACAACTTTGCCCACCCTTGCGTAGGTAAGAAGCATGGTGGTGGTTGGCAAAGAATATGTGATGTTGGAGGAAGTGACAAACAATTATAATACCAACCTATTCTTGTCCCACTGCTGGGCAATAGCCTCTTCTCATACAGAGGAGGCACGGGCATTGATCACCACGCGCGCTCAACACGGCGATTTCAGACTTAATATTGATCTATAAGTTCAGGATTCCTCACGAAGGTTTCCCTTCAGTGATGTCAGTAATGTATAAGATAAGCTTAAAATTACATACATTAAATTGACTGTCATAATTTAACCTGTCATTGGATAGGATTGTATTTTGTTAATCTCTATAGGCTGCTGTATGAGCTTTTGCTGAGCTCTCCTAGGAGTGGCCACTTCAAAGCCACATGTCTCATTATAGTTCGTATGTACAGGCTTCTTTTTGCAGAGGGAAGATTTTGGCACAGTGTCGGATTTACATTGAACATCTTAGTTGATTCAGTTACTAATTCACAAATGCTCTGCGCTAGAAATTATTGGACCTAAGTAACATGAACCATTTTGAGGAGCTCGCAAACCTAATTGTACATAACTCGTTGAAATGTCGCTGAATCTTGCATCTCTGCGACATTAACGAGATAGGCATTACAACTTCCTGACTGCATTACATCTATCATATTATTATAGATCTATGCGCGCTGATTTGCGTGCGCGCGCGCACAAAAAACGTCATAATTTACGATCTGCACGCTGACGTCTGACTGACAGACGATGTGTAGTGAGCCATGAGAAATGAACACACAGACACACAAACACTGATGTTTTCTAAGCATGGTGCATAATTGAAATCTAATAACAGGTGCGGAAACACGGAAATTGGTAATGATTGCTTTATGATTGTGAGATTATGATTTATAAATCTGTTTTCATCCGGAAATGAATTAAAATTATGTGGCGCGATTTGATTACTTGGGTGCAGGTTGGACCAGTTACTGGTTGTTACAACTATAATTAGCGGGCCCTAGGGCTCTGTTATGACTGCCAAAACATACACTAGCCACTTACAAAGTTTTCTCAATAGCAGTTACTGGCGGCTCTCTATGTAGGTTTATATGAAATAAATAAATATTTTAAAATTAAATTGAAAACTAGGGCCTCAGATTTTAAATTACTTAAGTGTTATATCAAAGGTATAACAATCTACCTTGTTGCCTTCTTGAACTCTTATCTTGCTCTTGAAAACGTGACTGCTTGGCAATCTTTAGTAACAGTAGGATTGTGATAAGTATCTTAGGTTATCGATTTTCAGGTCTTCGTGTTCTGGCTATTCGTAAAGCACTAAGGACAACCGCAGTCATTAGTCTGACATCGCTAACTTTGAGATTTCAAGGTAGGTACCTAAAGCCTGCGTCGTTGGTTTATAAGTGGTCGCAAGCGCAAATCTCTTGCTTAGCAGTAGCTAAGCATGAGGTCCTGGGTTTGATTCCCAGATCTAGCAACGTGTTTTTGGGTTTTTTCTATCAGTTATTTCTCAGTAGCATTTCGGAGTCTGGATTTGTGACCGGTTGATGATAATAGGGTCGCCCCCTATTAGGTGCTGGCGAAAGGTGGGTGTATTATATATAGGTACACCCTTGCCTTTCCCTTCTGGGAAAGCAGGCGTGATGTTGTCATGTATCTTCTAGCTCCTCGTAAGGACCATGATAGTCTGGTCTGACACCAGCAACTAGGGGCGGGGCTTGATAAGGCAGCAATAAGAAAAGCATGGATTTACCTCACAGTTTTATTCAACTGGTAACCTCATACAAATTAGGTAACTGACAATAATCAGTTATGTGGGTACCTACTCGTATCTTCAGTTACAAAAGTGATTGTTGTCATGTTTCGTGAAATCGTGACACGAGTCTTATCTTGTATCGACAGCTGATCATCGACATTGATACGAGGCTATCCTATTTACATAGTGTTTATAAATAGCTCGCCTATGTAGAGCACGGGGCAAGGTATTTGCGGTTTATTTGTATGGGAAGTGCCTTATCTGGTTTGTGAAGTTCTGGTACGTAAATGATGTAAGGATCTACTGATAAATCACTGTAATAATACTGATTTGACATTACATCGAAATAACATAACATAAAGCTTGTATTTTTCAATGAGGTTGGCTTCTACCAACCCCATTGAAAACCCACACCCACCCACATTTCAACAGTTAACCCTAAAGGCCAATGTAATAAGGGCCAGTTTAAATTCCTCGCCCACGCTCGCTTTTGATTTAGTAAGGGCGAACGTTTCGGTCTGCCCGATTGAATTTAACTTTAAGCATATTAACCCCATAACAGTAATAAAAGCTTTTAAGCAAATCAAGATCAAATTGACTGAAGATCTTTGGGGAATGTCCATTAAAGTCTGTACATCCATAATTGACACTATAGCGCCTTACTTAGCCTTCATATTTAATTTGTGTGTGGATCAAGGAGTCTTCCCGGATTTAATGAAATACAGTAAGGTAATACCACTTTTCAAATCCGGGGACAGCAAAGACACCAATAATTATAGACCCGTATCCGTGTTGCCAGTTTTCAGCAAGGTATTTGAAAAGGTAATGCTTAATCAAATGCTCATTCATTTTAACACAAATAAAATCTTACACAATCAACAGTATGGTTTCACCAAGGGACGTTGTACGACTGACGCTGGGGTCACCTTATTAAAACACATATTTACGGCGTGGGAAGAGGCCCAAGACGCCATAGGAATCTTTTGTGACCTCTCCAAGGCATTTGATTGCGTCGATCACGAAACCTTGCTCTTGAAACTTGAGCATTATGGACTTGGAATACTTGCGCTCAGTCTAGTAAAATCTTATTTAAAGGATAGGCAGCAGCAAGTTCAAATAAATGGTGTCAATTCACTTAGTTTAAAAGTAGAAATGGGAGTTCCACAAGGCTCGATATTGGGTCCTTTCCTCTTTTTAGTGTATATTAATGATCTACTCCATTTATTAAAAAATCAACCACAAATGGTGTTATTTGCTGACGATACTTCTTTAATTTTTAAGGTAGAAAGAAGTGCTACAAATTTTGACGACGTTAATAACGCCCTAATGCAGGTCCATAATTGGTTCACTGCTAATAATTTAGTATTAAATGGGAAAAAAACTAAGTGTATACGATTTTCTTTACCTAATGTCAAAAGTAGTGATTGTGAGATAGTATTGAATCAAGAGAAACTAGAATTCGTCGATAAAACTGTTTTCCTGGGGATCACGCTCGACTCGAGGCTTCAATGGGGTTCTCATTTAACATCTCTGGCGGGACGGCTAAGTTCAGCAGCATATGCTGTCAGAAAAATCCGTCAATTTACCGATGTAGATACCGCGAGGTTAGTCTATTTTAGTTACTTTCATAGTATCATGTCTTACGGTATTTTACTTTGGGGACGGGCTGCAGACGTCGATTCTATTTTTATTCTGCAGAAAAGAGCCATCAGAGCCATATATAATCTCCGCAGGCGCGATTCTCTAAGGGAACTGTTTAAGGTTATTAAGATCTTGACGGTACCTTGTCAATATATCTATGAAAACATCATGTACGTAAGAAAAAATGTACATCTTTTTACTAAAAGAGGTGATAGACATAATTATAGTACCAGAAATAGGGACCTATTAGTTCAACCAGGTTTCAGACTGGCTAAAGTGGACTCATCTTTCATGGGGTACTGTTTAAAATGTTACAATAAAATACCTCCCCACATACTTCAACTGAATGAGACGAAATTCAAAGTTTGTATAAAACGCACACTATGCAGCCAGGCATATTATAAGTTGGGGGATTATATCGCTGATAAAAATGCCTGGCTCAATGCTGGTCCTGCTCCACAACCACAACTAATTGATTAACATTTGAAAATACTGTTGGAGCTGCTGAAGATTGTAAGACTACCTTTGCTTTGTATAAACTCAATCTCCTTTGTATTATATAATTGCATAGGACAAGTGTGAGTACTATGTACTATCGAGCTACCATTTACCGGGTAATGTCTTTCATTGACTTGAATGTGTCCTGGCGGCTGATAGATGTCATGCTCACTCAAATGTCTCGCTGACGGTGGCGCGTGTGTTGGATCATTTAGCTCCCTTCAAAATGGTTGAGCTGAATGGTGCTGATCCATGCGTCATGTTCGTGAACGGGCGCTGTCAGTTGGGACTGCTCATCTCTTAGCCACCACGGCTTATTTTTAATTATTTTATTATGGATTGTTTTGTTTGAATTTATATTTGCTGTACACTGGACACTCAATGTGTACGTCTTATTTACATCGTTCTCACATATAATTATACCTATATACAAGATTAATGATGTAACTAATATTTATGTAACAATACAATTTAAAAGAGTGTCCATGGAGTTTCTTGCCCGTTCTTCTCCATAGGTACCTACTACGCTTTGGAATGGGCAACTAGCTTCATATTTCTGACTGACCGACCACTTGACAATTCAAAAGTGCCTGTAAATGGTTTAATTGAAATAAATGCTTTGAGTTTGAGTTTGAGTTTATTACCAGTAGCCAGGCATAAGTCCAGACTCCAGGCGTCTAAAGAATAAACTCAATAACACTGACAGACCCGGGGATAGAAATAAGGACCCCACGCTCACTCCAACGAGGCATGAAACGCAAAAAGTTCAACAATAATTTTTATTTCCAAAACAGTTGACTAAGCTGCATACAAAAGCTACTCTTTAACACTTCAACATGTATGCTAAGTATTTCGTAGAGCTATCAATACTTGAGAAATAATATTAACAATAAACTAACTGCAAGCTAAACAGTTTAATACAGACTAGCTTTTGCCCGCGGCATCACCCGCGTGGTGGTAGAAAAAATCCAGCAAATCCTTTTCCATTAAAATACATATAGCATATACAGGGCGTCCCACGGATATGCCACATGGAGGGAAAGTACCTTGAATATTGTAGATGGAACATTTTACTGAAAGAAGACATTATTTGAATTTAAAAAACAATTTAAACCGCATTCATAGATATTTAAATAATTACATGGATTTTTTGCTAAATAACATAGTGTCACAAATAAAAGAAAGACATTTGATAAGAAATTTTGTTCAGAAAAATCAAAACCTGACATTGCCGTAAGGACATACAACTGACATTATCATGTACATATTACTAATAAATGTACCCACTTGAGAAGTACGCATCATTTCCCTATTATAATTTAAGTGCATGATAAAATGACAAAGATATACGTAATTAGTAGATACCTACCTGGTTTTATGCAACAAATCTAAATAATCAAAAGAGTGCGACTTTATATTCAACAGGAAGGGGCTCATTTTGGGCATTTGATAAAATTCGGGTTTAAGTATTTAAATAGTCAGTTTGTAAGGGACACTACAAATTGGCATCCTCAGGTGTGATATGAAAGTATACGTTTTGTTATCCATAAGTTCACACTTTCATCGAATACTTTTGGAACACTCCAAACATATAATACACTTTATTTTTATTTCCAATTAAAAGATATAGATACCACATAAAGATTAAATTCCGTCATTACTTTTTAATTGCCGGGTATGTGATTAGTAGGTTAAGTCTTGATGGCGGTGATAAAGAGGATAAGTCGAATTGTAATTACATATATTCAAAGTTTCTGCTACAGTGTTGCTCACACCTGTCATCATTATCCTATTCAGTGTGTTGTTTCAGTATTCCTAAGCAGGTCTCTGGTAATTCTGAGCTTACACCTTTTGCCATTAAAATAAAATCTTTTAGTGTCGGTGTGGAAGAAAAAAATAAAAGAATATGTTGCTTATTAAGTTATTATGGATGGACGGGACGAATCATAAAAACTAACTAAGGAATATTGCTGGACTTTCGACTAAAGTAATAAGGATGACCTAGTGGTGTCTCGTCCGTTTTAAAAGCTCTTAACTTGGGTTTTTTCAACAAATAGATTTAGACAGTGACAATTTTCTGTCCCTAATTCCTTGAAACCGTAACAATTATATCCATTGTAATGAATGAAGTATAACCACTAAAACAGATACCTACCTACACAAAATAGTCGCAAAGTTATAATAAGAGGTAGGTGTAGGTACCTACGAGGAACTACCAATCAAAAGTAAAACTGGACTACTGGATGACGTTTATTATTTAAAATTTTCATTTTTATTTTCACTTCTCCGTGTTGAGCACTTGCGATGGTGGTTGTGGCGAACCATTCATTTTAATGGATAGTGCACGTTAAAGCTGTGTAAGTTGAATATTTTTATGAAGATTATTTACTGACAGAGGTTTAATCATGTAGAGCAACTATTTGATTGTTTTATATTCGTGGATATTGCAAATAAGTTAAAACGTAAGCTATTGCCTGCGTGAGTGTGCACTACAATACACGTACAGGCTTCATACAACTTTCCCTTAAAGACCATTTAGGTATACCTCATAATCTACCAATTTAGAAGAATATTAAAAGTTAAAAAATAACATAATATTTAAATAAAGAACATAGAATTTAAAGTTCAAAGTATTAAAATGTTAAAAAAGCCCTTATCAAAGTAGCCAACATTGCAATAAAATAATAAAACACACGCACTTGGTCGGTTTGCCCGCTATGTAAATTGCGGTAACTGGCGATATGACCTTTTACACTTCCATAATTAGAAGCTGCTGTAAAATTAATGTCATTTCAGATGTCTTGATAGAACACATTCCTCAGTTTATTTAATTATCCAAAGATTATTAAATATAAGGACTGAGTGCGCCGTACATAGTACAAAATTATGTTTAAATTAATTAAAATGAAAAATAATAATCTGAAAGTATAAAGATGGTAGATAGTGGCTTTATGATGAGGTGTTTATTTTGATTTATGTTTATTAAAAGTACTAATTGCTACCGTTAATGGTTACTATACAGAAGTCAACATCTTGATCATAGTCAACAGCGAAACCATAGACTAATGACAATTAGTACTTTGAAAGAGTTTTATGGTCTCGTAGAGCTTGTGACATTTTGTTTTTTTAGGCTGGGATGTTCAGCATGGTGAATGGTATTATCAATGATTGTCCGATATATTTAATTTACAGTAGGTATTATTACATAATTATTACAGTCTGGTAGGAACCAGTCAAAAATTGTCTCCACAATTTTTGACTCTGGTTGCCTCGTTTTAAATCATCACCGCAAAGCCTCAAAAAGGCCAGTTAAGAATGAAAGTGCAATCTAAATAGTCGAAACTATACCTGTCGTTCGAGTTACCTACGACATAATATTAATAAAAATAAAAACTTGATAATATACTTAGTTTCCCTACTTAATAGTTATTCAGCCCTTTCTAGCTAGACTGCAAGTCGACCCCAACTAAGTTATGAAAATGCAACGAAGAAAGACAGACAACCACATATTTTAACTTCAAAACAAATTTCTTCATTATTGTTAACCAACGTTTAGCTACTAGTTACAAACAATTAACTTCTCAAAGTCAACACATAGACATTTGAACCTATATTAATAGCTCTCTTGCAACTAACTGCGACATTCACTACAAACGACATGAAACATTTTATTCCGCAAAATTAAACCAAACAAAATACTATCAGCATTTTAGAATTCCCCGATGGACGTTATCGGCAGGCGTCAATTCGGGGAGCCGTCATTTTGATAGTCCTACGTCATAACATATCCCTGCAGAAGGGTCACTCCACAACACAACACACATATTGGAGG
Organism: Brachylomia viminalis; assembly: GCA_937001585.2. Lineage (NCBI taxonomy): Eukaryota > Metazoa > Arthropoda > Insecta > Lepidoptera > Noctuidae > Brachylomia > Brachylomia viminalis. The sequence continues at coordinate 25,523,231 of OW443304.2, forward strand.
CGAACGAAGCAAAAATATAGCAAACAATCTGGTAATGGAAAGTCATTTGCAATGTCATCAAAGGACTTTTGCAGTTGCTGCTTGGTAAGTACGTACGTAGGAGAGTAAACAGCAATACAGCAACTGCAAAAGCGACCAGCAGTAGCTGGTCAGGCAATAACGAATACTGAAGTCAATAATTAAGTGTTGAAAAGCCAGATTACGAAACCGGTGTATCTATGTGATCGCATGGCGCCTGTGAAGTTTTCTGCATATTCCTTATATATGTACGTTATAATTATTTTGGCAGGGTTTGCGTTTGACAAAGTAAGTACTTGCACCTTGTTTAGTGAGACTACGTCTGCAAAAACTCGTAGCTGTTAGAATTTGCGGTGCTTCTGAACGTAATTTAGTTGTTATACCGTCAAAATCGTCTGACGGGCGCCAGTCAAGCGGCGTTCGTTCTAAATTTATATAGACGATCGACAGTGACGCGATATGGCAACGTGACGACTGCGTGACGTGCCCGGTTGTGACACTGACGACTGTGTGACGGGCCTGGTTGGGATGCTGACGATTGTGTGGAACGTCATGTGTGAGAGGATTTGTCTGCTGTTACGTGATGATTTGTTTCGGACGGTCTGGGTATCGTAAAATGCTGCAACTTTGCCTGGATGTTGACGTTTTTTGTTCGTTTATCTGAACCTGTTTATTATTATGGCTTTTAATGAGTTTTAGACGGAAAACCGACCTTATGTCTTGCCAGGTAGAACCCAAATCTTTTTAAATCATCCTGTTTTTGCGAATTACAAGCACTCAAAGTCATAGGCAAAGTAATAGTAGTTCAACTTTGCCTAGGAGGATATCACAATAAATAAACAGTTGATCTTATCAGTATTTTTTTACGTGTGCTGAGACACCTTGCTTGTCCCCGGCCGCGGCAGTTAGATTATTGTCATGTAGGTAATTTTTTTTCACAGCTAGTAGGCAAAGTTAAGCAAATTATAGCACTTAAAATGTTCACCCACTCGCACCGGTTTTTGTCGCACAACTGACATACTACAGTAACAATGCAGTTACCATTGTAAAAAAATAAAAATATGTTGCGAAATAGGCAAATTTGGGGTTTCTTGGCAAAGTTGCAGCATTTTACCGGCCAGCCATTTTACGACGAATATTGAAGTGATGGTAGAGCGTATCGAATGTATATTATTAATGCTAGTAACCTATTGAACTGTGAATCCATTGCAGCTGAGAAACACAGGATCATAGATTAAATCAGGATTAAAACTGCAAAGCCATGTGGTTTGTTTAATGATTTCCTGAAAGTTTTTCCTATTAATATGTTACATTGATTACATGAGGGGTTACATCCCTGAAATGCCAAAGCAAAATTGAATTGCATAATTACTATTTATTAGGAAACGCCGCTTTTACACGTGAAGGGATGTTTTTGTTTTACTTTACTGTCTTCGCGACACTATTGTGTCATGCACTTTTGCTTATGAGTTTAGGCGAAACCTTTTTCGTCTGCGTGCTGATCATACTCTTTCTTTCAAAGTGTATAAGAAGGCCCTGGAGTGAAGTGTGTAGTGGGACAGTTATTGTAGTTGCTAATAAAATACTGTAATCCCTGAAGGTCTAGAAAGAGGTGCTACCTATTGGTTCACCCTAATTAATGTGCACATTTCACATATTAATAATTAATAGATATTATAGGTACGTAGAAAAAAGAATAGAACATTCAAAGATCATTAGCCCTTAGTCAATGATGATTATCGTTAACATCTCAAATAGTACCTAATTAATATAACTGTTCGACTGTAGAACAGGTTCGTATGTTGTTCGAAGACAGAGCAACCTCTCACTGTGTGCACATTTGCACAATAGTAGTTATGCATGACATTAACATACAATACTGTTTGCTACTGGTTGATTTGCAGGGGAACCAGGTGCCTTATGGGAAAAAATACGATAGTAGAATAAACGTTTGACTCTTCATGTCAAGTGTAGTCGTTTTACTACATGGATCTTTTGGCGTTCAAATGACTTTGACGGGGATCGCTGTTGGTAAACATTTGTGCAATTGTGTGGTGAAATGTCAATTGAAATGTATTCAAAAAACAAGATGGCGTTAGTTCCGATTTTGGCGCGCCAAAAAAACCTTGTAGCGTTTCACATACAAAAGATTATCAGTAACTTTAATAGCAATACCTACTACCCCTTGGTTTCCTTCTGTTTTACCTAAATGTGATGCCAAATGAGAGCGATGATGATGATGCGAGTGTGATGCTGAGAGATTTTTCTTAAGATATTGGTATTCTCACGGTGGCAAAATATACACGTATATACAAAAAATAGTGATATTCATAATAGTAACACTAGAAACAAGAACAAACTACGTGCTCCCTTTCACCGGCTTCATAAGGTCCATAACTCATTTGTTGGGCTTGGTATAAACTTTTAGAACAAGCTTCCCTCTTCTTTGTTAGATTTGTCTTTTAGTGCGTTTAAAGCTAAATTAAAATCCAACCTTTGTTCAAAGGCATACTATTCTATCAACGATAAAAATAGTGGGTCGCTGTGAATAACTCAAGACAATGTTTATGTTCTTTCTCCAGAATTAGCTTACCTACTGACTTTTTATTTTATTTCACTATATTAGTTAATTTAGTTTAATTTCATTTTTATTTATTATCAAGACATAATCTACTCATTTCAATGTTTTTTTAATGAGTTGTATTGCAATATATGGTTAGCTAGCGATCTCGACAATTGATCATATTATTCTTTTGAGCAACCGTCAGCAAGCTCGTCATGCTCCCTTAGATGTCAATGCTTGCGGTAGCGTCGGGGGTCCGGTTGCCTCCTTCCCTCAAATATGGCGAGGTGGGTAATGGCTGATCTTTGCGTTATGCTCGTGAACGGGTGCTGCTTGTGCTGACAGGTCATCTTGCTGACTATGGTTTTGTTATTAGTAATTAACTGTTTCTTTATTTTACTTCGAAGGTCCTAGTTTATCATTTGTGACTGACTTCAAGTCAAAGCTACATATATAAACATAATGCAGCATTGCAAATGTAAGGGCACGCTCTTTATGCCTGTAGGCTTTTATTATGTATTTAGTTCTGTTTTTTTTTTATCTGGTTGAGTATAATTTTCAATATTGGCGTGTGCTAGCTGCCTTAAGGCAAATAATTTTATTTAATGTATCGTGTTTCGTAATGTTAATTACTACTGTATACAATCCAGTTCTTCTAACTGAACAGACAGCAGTGCTGCTGGGGAGTTTGTTGCGCCACTTCTTCTTCCCAACTAAAGCACTAGGAAGTGGTGAAGGGCGGGCGTTTTGAGGGGACTGTCTTATGTAATTTTGACGTTCAAAAAGTGCTGATTCTCGGCCTAGTTTGAATAAATGACTTTTGATTTTAATTTTGTTGTTTTGATCAGCCAATCTCAATAGTTTACATAAGATTCATTGAACTAGAGGTAAAAAAAATTAACATCTTGCGTTAATATTTTTTTAACTCAGCAATTATGAGTACCTAAGCTTTAAAATATCCTTAAAAAAGATGCTCAAAGTCAAGAATATTTCATTAGAATTTAATTAAGTATCAACCATTACTGTAGAAATATACATACATTTTTCACGAGTCGCCGTCGCCAGTTCACCACCTAAGCATGTACCGGTAAAACGGGGTGAATAGGGATGCAGGGGTGAATCGGGACGAAACTTTAAAAGGGATTTTAACGTTGAAATAATATAGTTTGTTGCCAACAAGGGCACCTAATCGTAAATAATAATACAGTAAACACTTTAAAGTAATTTTTGCCAACAAACTATATTATTTCAATGATAACATCGCTTTTAAAGTTTCGTCCCGATTCACCTCTGCATCTCTATTCACCCCGTTTTACGGTACTCCTCTATAAGTCAAGAATACCCTTGGAACGCCACCATAAAGGCAGGTACTTACTAAACAATGTCATCAGAAACGCCATTGATACCGCATCACGGTGTTCGCAGGGTGCCCGCGGGGGGTGCACAGGTAAGAGACAGGGGTATAGCTGCGAGCCTTAAGTGAATGCGAGCAAAACGAGGGGGCGACACTGTGTTGATGCTGATTTACGCGCTGGCCCGCGTGCTCTACTGGCCCGACTGACCGCTCAACAGCGATGGAGTGGAGTTAGGACTAGAAAAGTTTGTAATATTTGGTAATGTTGGAAGTGATTTGTGCTTGAGTCTGAGCCTTTAAAGAATCAGTGAGTAAGGTCGAGTTTTCTACACGATAATGATTGTTATGATCATAGTGTCTTTGATTGATGATATTCAACATACTAAGAAATAACTTCTTTTTGTTGATTTTTTAGGGCATAATCGAAAATGAAAACATTGCACCTACCCCAATCAACATGGGGCAAGGGAAAGCAGGCAGAAGAATTTTAACATCGACAAACTAAGACCACACATTAAAAGAAACCTACTATAAATGTAGGTTTCTCTTAATGTGTGGTGTGCCTTTTAATAAAGGCAACATTTTTACATGAAAAGTACCTACCTAGTTGATAAGTTTTGCATGCCTATTCAGCTTCAGACAACTTGGTACGATTAGTAATAAAATCGGACACATACCTAACTTATGTGGTACTCATGCGATGGTACCTACTTGGAAACTGCAAATAACAAAATAAAACGATTTACATCTTTATTATAAGGTTATTCAGAATCGTAGCATTACATAGGTTTTAATTGTAGAGAACTCATTACATGGGTAGATAGGTACATTGATTATCTCATTAAATACGGGACCATAACTTCACTGATGTTTAACTAGCTACTGCTGTCATTGTAATACAGCCTAGTCATCTGAAAACTTGTGGGGAAAAAATTGTCTGATTTACATACACGGTGCGATTTAATTGCCTGTAGTATACCATAACTTGAAACAACAATAAAAGATGCACCGTCTAAACTGCGTTAAAGACGATGCAAGTCATTTGTTGTTCCAATTTATTGTCTCAGGCACGAAATTTCATCGTGTAAATGGAGCGTTACTTTTAAAACTAAGAGGGCCAATTGCTCTTTTGAAGAGATCTTTGCAGGAAATTAAAAAAACATGAACTTTGCCAAATAATCTGTGTAAAATTTAATAATTATTTTACTATAAAAATCTACACCTCATCGACTCTACGGCTTCCTATGTGCCATTATTTGAGACAGGATCGCGAGCTGCAGATAGCGCGGCGGCAGACATTTTTTGCATCTTTTTTCGTCTGTCTGTTTTTGTTTTGTGTCCACATGCACTAATACTGAGACGATCGGCTGACTCGCCCATACAACTGCTATTTTTACGTTTTACCCTCTAATTAACAAGAAAATAGCACAAAAAGCTACTAGAATGTATGCTTTATTAGTGTCCGTAGCGAAATCTGACACTTGATTTTTACCTGAAGCATCTGCTGTTAGCAGGTGCGTGCTCCGTGCATCTGTTTAGATGCCACTATTTTTATACGTCACTGTGTCGTTGATGCTCACAGAAAAACCCTTTCACAAAACGAACAATAAATAATTCAGTACGCCAATACAAAATTATACACTTGCATTATAGGAGAATACAAGCGAATAAAGTCGTTACACACAAATAATTCTTAAAGGATTATTAACTAAAGGAGCAACAAAATGACCGCGTTAATAGCATCTAGTTGTAATTTACATAAACAATTTTATACAAACGGCTCCCTGTTGAGTGAACTAACAAATATTACTCGCTAATTATTTTGCTCAACATTACCTCTCGACACTAAGTAGACACGCCGAGTCGCGATACGGTGCTCACCTGCTCATTACGGAATTTCAGTGAGCGATGCGCGTGCGCACGCATGCCCACGTTCCAATTTTAAAATTTTAAACGCATTTCGTCGCTATCTGTCATCGGGAACGGACGCAGCGACTGTATTGGTCCGCGAAGGGATCGATTAAATCTGCCACAGTGCGGTGGCCATTAAAATAAAGTGTCCCTTAATAGTCCCTGATAATGCTGAAATTGAAGAATTTTATTTTTATTTTCACTTACAGCTGTATCCGATAAGGAATGTGTTATCTTATGAAATATCATAATTTGCATACGTTGCTAATGTTGAATGAAAATTAATCGTCTGCCTGCCATATTGAGCATTAAGTATTCGGTTTCGGTTATAGAATATCGATAACTAACGTATATACCTACGTCTATACATAGTGAACACGCGATAGTTCAACCAACATTGTAATAACAGGTATCTAAGGGCTCAGCGGTATGCAATAATTGCAACAATTCTCGACGAAATTACTATTTACATTATTCATATTATATTAGCGATGATAACCCGATAGTTTAGGATATCTTGGGGGTGGTAATTACCGTGAGTCAAGTCGAAATCAAGTTTAATAATTTCCACGAACGTGTAAGATGTAGAAATTATCATCTAGCGTCGAATGGTCAAAGATCATGTTCAATGGAACGTAAATACACGGTCGTACATTGAATACTTGGCATTCAACTTATTGACTGATATTACACGCTTAACATCGCTTTACATAGCGTAGCTGCGGGTACAGGGCAGGTTGCGTGACCATTCATTACATAGCGTAGCTGCGGGTACAGGGTACAGGGCAGGTTGCGTGACCATTCATTACATAGCGTAGCTGCGGGTACAGGGTACAGGGCAGGTTGCGTGACCATTCATTACATAGCGTAGCTGCGGGTACAGGGTACAGGGCAGGTTGCGTGACCATTCATTACATAGCGTAGCTGCGGGTACAGGGTACAGGGCAGGTTGCGTGACCATTCACGTGTTTACGTTTCTTGTTACTACAATTTCCGTTGCTTTCATTTCTTAAATCTGTCAGCGAGTTCAATGATCCCGATAAATACCACATATGTAGAGCTACGTAAAAGCAGTAGTTGAGGCCTCTCAAAGGGCGTATAATGTGCCAGTAATAGGCCAAAACGGGCACAACGCGTGTAAGGCCGGTTAAATGCCACTTACTACAGCAGATAATTAGAACTAACGCACACGTTTACTGCTAAGTTTTAGCTTAATGTGGTACTAACGTTTGAGTGGATGTTTGGATGGAAATATTTATTTTTGGTATTTGTTTGCAGGAATTGACGTGACGGTCTGGGACCAATGGCTGATGACAGAAATGTTTAGAGACAAGAGTTACAATCTGACCGTTGAAGATGCTAACGAAGTAAAGACAAGATACAAAAAGGTCATGAATGCCATGGTCTCACAAAGTGCACCACAACGTAAAAAAATTACGATGATTCTGAGCAAATGAAATTAAGATGCTGGATGTGCCCCACATTGATATTATATTGATAATCACATCGAAAACATCAACTCCAAATGATGCTTAAGTACCTATAAGACCACCATTTGTTATCAAAGACTCGATATCTAATATAGCCATTCTAATTAAAGACCAATTTCAAATATAACAACAGTTGGCACTCAACCCAAAGGTCCTGCTTACCTACACTTGGGACGTTAGGGAGGCATTGGCCTTGACCATGGCGATATAGGATGTGGTCCTAAGCATATTCCATTGCGAAAGCATCAATAACATGAAGTTATTTCTGAACTAAACATTACACATGACTAGCGATCAGAAATATGGCATGCAGTCACAATCACAATAATTGGTTTCAGGCATTTCGCAAGTAGAGGTACTTACTTACTTAAACCCCTAAATATGCTTGGTCACCCATTGACACGCAGAGGCGAAAATGGACTAATGAGCTCATAATCCCATGATAAGTAAGCACTTAAAATTCTAAACATTTTACACTGCGAGTGCATCTAAAGAATATCCACGAGGAACGATACCTAAATAAGAGCGGTATACCCGGATTCTGGACAGTTAGCTTCGATACCAACCTTGCTTACTGGCTATTCTTCACGACTACATTCTGTTAAGAAAAATATTACAGCGTGTGTTTTGGAATAATGCATCTGCAAGATTTACAATGAAGCTACTACGCATATAATTTAAAGATAAGCAATTGTAGTTTTCCTACTAGAAGTGACAGTTAAAACTACCATGCTATCACATGAACTCGACATAATTATCACGGGTGCCAGATTCTTCTACAATATCTAGACATCAGATTCTCACATTGATTGATTTGTTGATTGACATAATGACATTTGACAGTATCTGGTTGAGTGATGCTCATATTATATGATGTGCAGAGATAAGTGGAAGGTTGAATGCTTTAGTACTGATAGTGATGCATTGGAATATTTATTTCGTTTTTGTTTTGGAGTAGGTGCCTTTCTTTGTTTCGACACTTTTATTTGTTTTTGTAACGTTAGCTAAGAAATGTGTATTACTTTATGGGACTTTCGTTTGTCCTTTAGTTTTATGTTTTGTAATGATTGCTGGGAATGTTTTGTCAATAACGTTTTGAGTATGAATGTGCTATTAGAGTATGGTAAGACCAAAGAAACGAAAGATGGACTGTGTGACAGATGATATGGCTAGAAAGGAGTTGACTACTCTGATGACGACTAATGAGAGTAGGAAGAAGACATGCTGTGCCGACCACAAGTAAATTGGGATAGGCGCAGGAAAATGATGATGATGTTTATTTTATTTTATTCGGGAAACTTACAGCTATAATATACAGTGTACTTAAACAATATGCAACTGAAGGCCATTTACAAGTTTCCACAGACAAACACCAGAATTAAAATTAAAAACGAGAAAAAGAGTTGTTAGATGATGGAAGTATATGTTACTGTACTAGTATCCATGTGAACCCCTCAAGCTTAAACTTCAATATAGTAAAAGGTGGGGTTTGAACTCACGGCCTCTAAATCGCCAGTACCTAATGCTCAGCGGTGGACATTCAAAGACATGTGTGATGTTGTTAATTCCAGAGCAGTTTTACAAAAACTGTTAAACCTAAAAGGGAGAGCGATCGTGCCTATAAATAAATACTGTATAATGTACTTGTGTGTGTAAGTTAGCACTTAAAACCAACTAATGATTATTAATGATGTGGTATAGGCTTAATTTACTAAATACGCAATGTTTTTATTGCCATTTTTATAGTACCTAATTACTTTTTTACTTGTTACCCACTAATGTGAGCAAGCTTAAGTGTACCGCATTAAATTATTTGTGTGTGTCGTTTAAATAGTCATGCACACTATCGCAGTAGATATAATATGGATTTATAGTAGTTGTTTTGAAGAAAACATATTTTTTTAAGTGGTTGATTGTGAGTCTATTTACATTTGTGAATGTTGGGATTCGCTCTGCAACGAAGGTTTTTAGATTAATGAAAAGGCGTCTTCAGAGAAAAACATATTGCCAAATAGGTAGGTACATTTAATAGATGAACTCGAGGTTATCTTAGTATGATGAAGAGGTTCATAGAATACTTTGATAAGCTTATCAATTTACTGCTGTTCTGCTGGTAATTCGAAAAAGCGAGGATCCCACGTTCCTGGTGGTCTGGAGTTTTTCATTGGTTTTTCCAAAACGTCATGCAATATACGAAGCCAGAGCCAACCAAGCTTGTATTGACACCTTTGTCATATACCTATAGCTTTGTTTTGTCAGTATCATTGGATAGATGTTAGTAGTCACTAGAAGCAACACAATTTAAGGCATTTATGAAAATATTATGCTATCCGAAAAACATTAAAGAATACACATAGTGTACCTATAGTGTCGAATAAAGGAAATAAAACTTTAATATTTCTAATCAACAACTGGCCGGCAAGATAAAGCTCCCAGCAGCAACCTATTAAAGTAAATGTTGCCATGTGGAAAAAACTATCGTGCGAAATATGACAGACGGCTGTAGTGAATGTATGTTTGTTATACTTATAACTGTATGTTCATTTGGTGGCGATAATATAGGAAATTTACGACTTCCCCTCAGTAGAGAATGGGGGTTGCAGACGGAGTAGGCTTTGGATAAATTATTGTAATATGACTCGACCTTGGTAGGCTCAGGCTGGTACCAAATAGAATAGAGGGCCTTGAACCAGCCTCGTCTGAGGCCCGTCAATTAGCAACTATTTCGAATGTGAGTTACTGCTGGGTGAAATTTTAATAGATACCTAGTCGGTTATGTTAAAGGAAATTGCGTACTTTGTCGTTATGCATTAAATCGATACCTACTGGGTTCATTTTATTAATCTAGTTGCTAATAAATAAATAGGTCCTTACTACCCAAGATAAATGCTTGTAACTTATTCACTCTCATCTAATTTATTCTTCAAATAAAACTTGAAGTTATGGTCAGTCTCAAAATTACTGAAATACAAATCTGAATATTAGATTTTTATGACAAACTATTTTAATAAACACTGGTACTCTACGACTTTCTCAAATCTCACAAGTTTGGCTCGCTCATAAAAATTGCAACGAGCTCACAACTAACGTGCCAAAAGGAACCAAACAAAAACACAGCTCATGCCAATTCATTAAAACTTTCCTGCTGATGACCTCCGTCGCAACACCTACTATTTATACCGGGATGGTAGAATTTTCTCCCGACTGGCAACACTAACGGCGCGACAACGAGCCAAAGTTAGATTGCAAGAGGCCATAACCCCGCTTCTCCACTTCAATCTCCCCTATAAGATGAGAGGTGTTTGCGAGATGTCGGCTAGAATTTTTTTCTTGACGCGGATATAATCTAATTTGGGTAGTAAATGTTTTTATTAATAAATAAGGCGGGGATGAAAGGCGACGTGGTGTCTTGAATGTGTAAGATAAAGGAGATGCATCATGAACTTTGGTTCTAAGATACGAGTAAAGGGTCGGGAAGTTTGGAATGGCCAAATTAATTCTTAAGTAATTTTGATACTGAGATCCTTTAAACGGCTTTGCGTTATCGATAACTTTGGGACTTTAAGGGGCTACAGTAATGGTCCTTTGGCCGTTGTTGGCAATGACATAGTTCTGCAGCAACAGTACCTACCAAGCTTGAATGAATTGGCATATGCCAATTTTATTTTTTTACCATTATCACGTGGAAGTGATCGACAAAAGGGACCTGTTTCAGCAGTGTGAGCATTCGGTCAAGAGACTGATGCCGTTCGTGTCTCTTATTATTATTTTTTTCTTTGGAAGCTGGGTATTAATTTGGGCAGCCAGCCCTGCTACCAATAACCTTATTCCACATAATGTACCTACGTTGTATGAAGGTATAACTGTGTTCACAGCGAGCTATTTTAGTTCTTATATCCTCCCCTAACCTCACCCTTCGATAAATGCAGACGTGGTTTTAGGAGGTGAAAATGATGATCAAAAGATGAAGGCAAGAATCGAATTATCAGCAACTCATGGCCTTATTAAATTTCTCAGTTACAATGTTAAATGTAGGATGAGTATCCGCGAATTTCAATGATGCAGAAATAAAATATATTTATCTCATAGAACATGAATACTTGTTTTCTCTTACCCTCAAGTTTATGTTGGACGAAAACCTATCCAGTGATCTACGAAAGTTGTTCTCACGAGATCTTGATATTGATTTATTGATGGCAAGAATCAAAAGTTAGTATCGCACTGGACACTTGTATCAAGACTTGTATCGCGATGTGTACCGACCCCGACGTGTTCGCGATGCCATTCCACTGGACAAGTTTAAGGGCTAGCTCTTAGATAAGAATGGGCGTTAAATCTGCAGGTGTTTTGGTTTTATGACCATTTCGTTTCATAAGTTTATTGTTATGTGTTTGTTGGTTGGGTTTGAATTGATAAGTCATTTGTTGTGGAAGTTTTAAAGGTGTGTTGCGAATGTTTAATTTACCTTACTTATCAGCACGCAATCATGTCTATATAGACAAAATGTAAAAGGAGACGTTTACTACTTACCTCCTAACGTCGGTTTTCATCTAAATTTTCACGAAAACTTAACAACAAAAAAGTGTAACATTTAAATGCCCTTGATTAATTAATTAAAGAATGACTAACTAATTATAATTTTAATAAAAACTTTTAAAATATCTGCAGCGGTTAACGGTAGCCGTAAGCGAACCGTATCGTTACTGAAGCTACGTTTCGATACTGACAGCGCCATCTATTAGTACGGAAACCAACTAACAGTTCTGCTACGCTGGAAACAAATGAGTAAGTTATGTATGACAGCTGTTTGTGTTGATACTTCCTATGTATCGAATGAACGTAGAAATAAAATTGTAGAACTGAAAGAGATAAAGAAATATTTTTTGTAAAATAAAGTAAATTCCTGAAATAACCTTGCAAAAACTGAATACCTACTCAAACTTTTATGGATAAATACATCTCAAACTAAAGTAATGAGCTACTTTATACAACAGGCAGACAACAAAAGTTAAGCAGCTACTATTGACCCTGTGGGTCCGTCGAGCAAAAGAAAAAAAATCATGATCATTCTTGTAGGCAAAAATCTGCAAGCATATTTTTATTTATTCATGTTTAATTAAGCGAATCGTGGCTGGATGACCATTGTCCGACTTACCTGCTCGATTTAAATCGCCCGCAACCGGTTACCGGCCCGTCAACTGCCTTTTATTTTCAACAAAATTTATTTCCCTAAATATCACGACACAAATCATTCATCACAAAAAGAATATCCTCAAAATATCATCTTCCACAATATCCTTCACACTTCTCTACACTTTAACACAATGTTTTTGATAGTTTATTTATTGAAGTTTTTTTTTTTTTGTTATATAGGTATCAACAACACTAGTACCAGCCATCTTGTTTTTGTCTGTCATTCTTAATTATCGTGATATATGGAAAAGGTATACCTACATACAGCCTAGTTCAAGTTTCGTTCATTCCGTTTCGATTATATTTTATCGCATCGGCGACGTCGGAATTCGCGCCGCGCGTACTTATCATAGAGCGCGGGCCGCGCGTCTGCTGCCGAAGCTAACGTTGTCCGTCAAACACCGGGGGCGGGCCAAAGGGACGGGCCTCGGATTATATTCGGCTAACTTCGGAGCGCACCTCTCTCTCTGTAGATCGCGAAGTGAGCTGAGTCACAAACAGACAATACGCTAACGTACTGGTGTTTTATTTCGTGTTTCTGCAAAAATAAGGACTGGTAAGTGGTTTTGTAGTCATATTTTAGTGTTTAATGTGTTTGTGTTTACTGTTGAGAACGATCATTGAGTAATAACAAGATGTAGCGTCCAACAAGATTGTGTTATTGTTCATCTTGCGTCTGTACTTTTTAAGTGTTTTTGACAAACTTCTGAACCGTGTTTTACGACACCAAAACTTGAATGACACTTAGGAAAATAGTCTGGGTCATGATTAGAACTTATAACTACTTGTAAAGGACACTAAAATAAGTTGACTGGAAAAATATTTAACATAACCTCAAAGTGACATGTGCAATTACTCCACTACTCAATAGATGGCGTTGAGAGCGGGAGGCGGAGCTTGCTAACTACCACACTAGCTTGGACGTATGTCATTTACGATAATTGAAGGTTAGTTCAGTATTGTCGAAAATTTTAGATAAGCGTTGTTTATTTTATGATCACCCCCGTTCACCCCCGTCGAGTTGTAAATATGGGGTTCTGGATTGGCAGGCAAGTATTTTTAATCCCTCTATTTACTGGATAGAATATAATTATTAAATAAGTTTTTGTTTTAATGAAATACAGTCTACGCTTTTGTATTTTTTTTTAAAGTAAATTCTATTTTTATCTAGTGAATTTTGTTGCTGTTTATTGCTCTTATCATAAGTATAGTTAATAAGAAAATAATTTACTAGAAAAATGTTGACTTGAATTTATGGTTTTGGTACATTTTACGGAAAAAAAGAGTACTTCGTACTCCATTTCACTTGTTCGTTGTCAGTTATGAGACATCGAGAGTGCGTACAACCGTACAACGTTGATCCACTGCGCCTTTGTAGCGTCGTCAGAGAAAAAATGAGATAAAAAAATGTATGACACTCCTTTTTGTAAATGTTTTTTGTAGTGTTGTACCTAATAAATGACTTGATCTATATAACTTGTTTTTGTTTACAGCTTACACTAATTGAAGTTGAAATTATTTAAATTTATTGTGCTGGTATGTCTTGGTTATCTTTCAGTTAGATCTCAAGCTGCTGATGTGTGACACCTTGGATCACATAGACTCAAACCAGCCCTAGATGTCTAAACTAACATATTCGAATAAAAATGGAATCCTCTTACTTCTTTGGTCATTCAAAGGTTACAATATGTCAGCAGTCCCACAGGTAGACCTAAACATCTTGATACGAAATATCCAAAAATAGAAATTATTATTACTACCTACTTAACAAAAAACTGTCGGTGCCTTGCGGACCGTCCAAGGCGTTGTTGGGGGCCGTCTCTTTGACAGATTTATAGCGTGCGTGGCTGTTACTCGTACGCACTCTGTCCCCTCGCCTGCGCCCCGCGCCCTTCGCGACCCGCACGCCATCCCCTTCTCACGAAAATTAAATCGTTCCATATTTGAAATTCTTTTAAATCCCACACCGATTGAATATTTGTTCCTTTTTTCCATTTTTGATATCTTTTTATTTGTGGCACCTGAATTTTGTTGGTGACTGTTCGCTCACGTTAAGACCTCTACCTACATATTCGTTACCTTTTTTTTTTACTTACAAAATGTCTTAAACTAGGTAATTAAAGTGTTAAGCAGCACTATAGTTTTCTTGAATTGGACGTTGAAAAAAAAAATCACCTGTTGTCTTACTTACTTTTCGAGATTATTTGTTACAGTAGATAGGGTAGGTAGGTATATTTATTTACCTACCTTGTCATTAATTAACATAATCCTGATACCTACCTCAAAACGATCACTCCTTTTAAAAGCAAAAATCCCTAACAAGATTTATGACGAACCGATCCGACTTTCTTACACGAAAAAAAGCCACCACTTTTTTCTAATGAAAGCAAAAACTTAAAATTTACGATAGTCACAAACAATGATAGTAATACATCACTCGTCATAATGGACAGATTACGTCTGTCTGTACTCGACAGATTTACGAGTTGTTGCATAATAGCTAACTGTTCATGGACAAAAAACGTTGCATTCATTCAAACATTCATAGAAACGGTTATAGTAATTATAATTTGAAATTAGATTTAACTATTAACGGTTTTGGATTTTAAATTAGAATTTGATAATGCGGCCAGTTTTACGTTAATGTACATACATTAGAAATGCTTTCTTTCTTTTAAATTTAAATTAACTTGAAACGTCAAATGTTTGACCTTAGCCTGAACATTCAAAAATGTTATTTAAAAAGGTACCATTTATAAAAATCGTTCTTGTCAAATTCGAAGTTGTCGACGGTTTTCCCAATAGAATGGCGCCTTTAAAATGTTGGCGACTCTGTATTCAAATTAAGAATTTAAATATGAAGAAGACAAAGATTCGCCACAGGTCAACTTCAATGATAAATCTTTCAGATTTATTTATTCGTTTGTACAAATCTTGAAAGTAATTATGTTTAGTTTTTGTTGTTTCTTTTAATTCTAAAGTGGATGTTAAGATAGAAGACCTAGGCAAACGCAATGCTCTGAACTTTTAAGATTTAAGAAACTTTGTTCACTGGCTTAGGTATCATTAGACGTGTTTTTGTTAGCAAAGATTACCTATCTAATGGAATAACACTAGCTTGACTAGTTTACATCTTAAAACTAATTTAGTCTGTTTTCACGCCTATGCTGTTACCCTAACTTGCGCTCAAAAAGGCAAGACAAATCTATTAGGTACCTATTTAGGGTTAGGGTTTATTTGAAGTTCTCTCACTTATTTGCATTCAATTCATAACCATACGTCTTGAACATTATGTGAACAATATTACTCTTAGGTACTTAAAAACAATCAAACATTTTATAAATATGTCAAAAATCGAATAAATCAAAGTAGCCGTCACATACCCACCATATACAGGTTGTTCAAAAACAAACGAACATTTATTTAGATACATATTAAGCTAATTAATAATAAATCCAGTGTCCCGGATTACGGTGACGCGCCGGGACAAATGTTTCCGGTCGCACACGGAACGGCTTTTATTTATTTTTATTATTTTTATTTACGAAATAAAAATTTATGGTCGTCGAGACCGCCTTCCGTGAGATTTAGCGAGTGTGTCATAGACTCGGGGAGCTGAAAACTCGATCTGAATTGAATTATGTACGTTTTTAATGGTTTCGCGGTTCGTACGTCGAAAAAGGTTGTGGTAATGTATTGGCGGGATTGTGTTCGTGTGATTTAAATTCATATTATCGGCAGACAAGTGGATTTTAGGTTGCGCTTATTTTTTTTGCAATGTTTTTGGCTTATTTTTTGTTACTGCATCTAGGATTTTCTATGCAATCTTGTGAGATAAGTTTTAATCAATAATTGTTCAACACAACTCAATATGTCGAAAATATTAAATATGTGAATGAAATGTGTCGAATTTTGAATAAATATTAGTGAGATGATAAAGTTTCATAATCAATTTGTCTCAAAATTTATTTAAATATCCACTCATCGTAATGAAAATAATATTTATTTATAATATTTATTACATAGTTATAGCATTTTAGGACTTCTATTTTTATCTTTCTAATTTGATATTGGATAGGTAGTGTCACACTAGTATTTGAGAAGGCCATGGACAAGTAACCAGCTTCCTTAAGAACAATTTTGTCGATGCAGCTTGTTCATATATTTTTTGGAAATTCTGTTTGTACAAATCATAAATAGCAGGTGCTGAGTGTTTATTCAAACGGTTTTAAGGAACCAGGAAGCTTCACGAGTAGGTACATATAACGTCAGCCATAAAATACAGCTTTAAGTTCCGCTGACCTTAAAGAAAATACACTCATAAAGCCGTAGCTTACTTACAACACGTCTAATGATTTATTTCCGACAACACTTCACAAATGTACCTCCGTTTACTTTCCTTACCTTCTTAATATACTCAAATAGCTATTGTTAAATTACATGAAACAATCAGCTTGTTAAACAGAGAAAGAAACACTATCTACGTCAATTTATCTGCAGCCGTACGCTAGGCTGACAAACACACATGCACGCAAACAATAACTTGTAATACAAGGCTGCGTACAAATTTAGTTATACACCCACTCGGGACCGACACGATTATTTATAATAAAACCCTTTTTTATACGATTTTGTTTCCGATTCAACATAAATAAGATATGTTATTTAAAGTCAATATATCACTTGACAGGTGGTAGGCAGTCATTTTGTGTTTACACACTAATTAAAACTCAACAGATTAAAGAATAAAGGTGTTATTCGCTTGGCGCGTGCATGTACTCAGGACGGGCAGACGTTTCATAAGATTTATACATATATCAAAGTAAGGCTTTGTGTGAATGTAGTGAGAGATTTTAATCAACGTCCGAATGCAACAGCAATAAGGGGCCGGGTTCGATTCCCGGCTCGTAGAGGACGGTTGATGCGATTAATTGAGTTTAAACGATTAATTAACGATTTCTTCATACAGATGTGTATCAGTTTCTTGAAGACGAGATGTATTTTTGAGTGAAAATTAAAGTGTACGAATGTATTTGTAAGTCGAAATGTATTTAATACTTTTACGAATTGCTTCCGACTTGTTAACTGTAATGAATAAATCTCTTCTTTCATTTATTTTATGTTTCGGCGTCCATTTTTATTCATTGGACAATCCATTGAACTAAGTGGGCAATACGTCGATAAACAAAGTACAAGCATTCGTCCTTTAGGTCATGCAGATGACGTCACAACGGCGGACATCTTGGATGAAAGTGAAATAGCAATGTTTAATATTAATAATGAAGTGAACCGCCCTGTATATAAAACACGGCCACTAATCACAGAATATCGTCCACATAATATGTCCAGGAACCACATTACCACAGTAATGGTGCTGTAATTCATTTTAATAATTGTAATATAGTGGCCGCCAACCATACCAACTTATTGAATACGCAACGACTGTAATGAAACATCGAATATCCGCAAAATTAAATATATTCTAATAATATGCAATAGGTACATTTATCATATACAATGTTTGCAATAGTTTGAATACCAAGCTTAGCCAGAAGTCCTTAATAAAAGTATGTATTTTATTCACCAGAATACATAGAAGGTAATCGACTCCAAGCAAAAGATATTTCGTAATCCGTGTAATATTTATGCGGAAACTGTACCAGCTATATTACCTACGTGTAATCATAAAATAACCGCCTTATTCGAAGCCAATGTGGCCACTAACGCCATCTAGTAAGGCAATAAAAAACTAATGAGGCCTGACTCGCTAGAGTTGAGCTGTAAATTAGTCTATTAGTATACTGGGGTTAAATAGTCGAGTGTGGATTTTTGGGTAGTTTTTATTTTTTTCTAACCAGTGTTGTCAGTAGTGATGGGGCTTCGTTTGGGCAGCAGAGTGTTAGTGAGGCGCGTTGCGTCGGCGGCTGACGCGGCGGCGAGCGCTAATCGATGCGCGCCACTGCGCTGTCTTCCGACGGCGGCCATTACGCACCTTTATGGCCACCCAGCCCCCGTACCCCGCGCCGCTCTAAGGCGGCACATGACGAATCAATATGCCGCCAACCGACTCAACACTTATTTATTTGACACGATTTATTAGCCGAATGCCTGTAAACTTTTATGCGCCCCTCTGTTCTCATCCCCCCACCCCGACCCGCGAGGGATGCTTTATGATGGACACAGCAGTGATAAAATTCTATGTTTCGGCTGCCGTCTACATTTATTGGGAATCGGAACAGATGTCTGGATGAGACTAGAGGGAGCGGAATTACTATTCGAACGCCGAATAGTAAACGTTCCTCCTGTGTTGCTTTTAAAGGTTACCATTTAAGCAATAACAATTTCTTTTTACAATTCGCTTCATTAATTACCATTTTATTTTGCCGGGCGGTGCAATTAACATTAGTTACTTTTTTACCGTCGCAAGCGCTCAGCGACCGCGGTGTAGAGACAAAATGTCGGCAGGAAATGTGTAATTTTTTCACAAATATTGCGGAAGGAAGACGCTGGCTTCCTCTGGGCTGTTTAGATGGTTTTTATGCTAATCGTGGAGATTTGCTGGGTTTTCTTTTAGCGCGACAATTATTCACGGTGTGCGGTCGCGGCTCGCCCTTTAAGAAATTACCGCTAGGGAGACCACGCTGTCGTGGGAACTGATTCTCGTCCGTCACACTTGATCTTGACCTCCCTACGCTTAATCGCCAGCATACTTATCTGGAACAAAATACAGGAATAAACTTTGCCAGTATCTGCAATGAAGTCTTATTCTCGATTGAGGGCAATTTATTTGTAAAAAAAGAAAGAGCACAAGCAACGAATTATCACCTCAATACGTAAATGAATAATTATGATGTGGGAACGAATAAAAAATATTAGTTACCAGTTGATGGAAATTTTTTACGCAAATGTATTTGCATATTCAAACACTATCCCTATTCAAAAGAAAACCCTTTAACTGAACTGATAGTTATGGTACAGATAAAAAAACCAAGAAACTGCAAACCATAGATAGACTTGTAAACTAGGTACATAATTAGTTACGAAGCCTCATAAATCATTAATTACGAGTAAACAAGTAGAAAATTACCACAGTACCAACCATTTCCAAGCATACGTAAGAAGCCCCATAAGAACATATTACAACTATTTACAAACGCACAAACATTGCAACGCTGGCAACATTAGCTAACGCCGCACTTATTTTTTATGTCCCCAACGAATACTAAGCATGGTCGCCGTAAGTTTTAATGGACGATATACATACAACAGTGCTTGTACGAGTAGGTAAAGACAAAACTAACGACTTAGCACCAATCAATTAAGTTTCCGATAAACACGAGCCGACCGGTGCCTCCTCAAACGGAAACGTGTACTTTAATTAAAAATGACCATCCCCTAATGACCTTTGGGTGTTAGATAAAAAATTATCCATGCAAATGATGCCATAAATACTTTGTTTGTTTATCGCGTGACATTTAATCTAACACTCCTCATGTAAACGCGGCACAGTATTTTTCCCCTCGCAAATTAATGAAGATTCGTATAAAAACACTGGCCCGTTCGACGCATTCCGTCATAAGGTAAGAATGTAATTACATATTTACACCACACCAAGCTCATGTCCAAACTCAATATTTCACTTAATGGAACTTATAAACGAGTCGATTACTATTGGGGAACTAAATAAATCGGTTTATATCGATTAAAATTTAACAGCAATTAGTACAATAATCGATTATAAATATCGAGCATAATTACTAATTAGTTCCAATATTAGAGTTATGGACAGTTGAAAGGAATTGTTTTTTTTAAGTGGCAATGGGTTATTCTTATTAAGTGGCAAGAATTTTATAACCGTAAGGTGCTTTCAAATTCTCGTCGCCTTCGTCCAGAACGTCGCGCATCGCTGTCTCTTTGCTAATGATAAAAATGTTTCCACCAGAAGCTGTTTAAGTCAAATAAAAGTCGAAAATATAAGAACAGCAAGTGTTTTATAGACCCATTGACCTACATTTTATTATATTCTGCCAATGACGATGCCAAATGTATTTGATGAAATGTACCTACGAAACGAATGAGCAAGGAAGCATTTGAGTGGAGTCGAGACCTTTGTACAAGCTCGGTGTTATGAAGGCGCGTGTCGTGTGCATGTAAATGTAAAACAATTTCATCTACCCGCTTGTGAACGACGGACGGGAGAACCCGTGAGCCGTTCCGTTTCACACGTCGACATTGTAACTCCACCCGCTCCGTTCCATACTCGAATGCATAACAGACAAACAGGCTAATCCCGGCGTTATCGTAAATTGTCAGTTTATGACGTGCGGAACGGCCGCGGGGCCGGGGGGGCGCGGGGCAAGGGGAAGAGTTTTCTAATTTCGCCCCCTGCGCCCGTTTTGATGCGCTAATTCGTGTAAGCAGTTTCTGAACGTGCTTGTTTCGAGTTCACTTCAATTGGCCAACGATGAGTTTGCTAGTCAGCCGCTCTTACCCACCCACACTTAAGGTTGGGATTGAAGGGACTACTAACTTGCATTACTTTGCAAGGTTATCGTCGGCTTTTACATAGAGTTGCGCAATTTACATACATTTGTTTGTTCGGTTTTTAAATTGGGGAATTAACTGTGTTAATCGCGATGTTGTTTTGCTGAAAGCCCCCCCCCCCCCCCTTCCCCACTAGCAAGTTTCAAAGATATGTTACTTAGAGGTACGCCTAATGTTATTTATTTATCGTATTCCATAAAAGACGGACGGACGGTCAGTTAATATTACATTACAACAGAACATATCAAAGCGCGGCGCGCGATGGGATCTCGGCCTGCGCGGGCGCATCAGCAATTAATACTCTTCATTTAATCGATTCCTTCAATTATTCCACCTTGATATATGTTAATCCTTTTCGGTCTCGGCCTCCCCGGGATATTGTTGGCTATAATTACGTGGGAGGCGACCTCTATTGACAAGTATTGATGTTTTTAATCTGATGTTAGGATAAGACGTTAGTATGCGTTCGTCCGTCCGTCCGTCCGTTGATTTGTGGCCGACCGGCTCATTGCCTCGTAATTATTGGATTTCGGCGCGATATTTATTGGCATTTCTTCTCACAGTCGCCTTGATTTATCATTGGGCTGTCATACGGGAGAGAATTATTGCGATGCGTGCCCGTCCGGGGAGAGCGTTCCATAATCGAAGTGTTTTTTTTTTCGTTTATTAACGCTGAATCCCCGAAGGTACATCCAATACGTCATATTTCAATACGTTACGCGTTAGGACACATGATCACCTCCATTAAGGCGCGTCTTCTCCCGACGGATTAGCGCCGTCAGTGCGGCTCGAGTAATGAGATGGCGAAAAATATTGGAAATAACACGCGACAATAATAAACGTATAATAGGGGAACGTTCGGTTCGCAGCTGCGGCCCGCCGACGCTAGGGGCGCTACCGGCGCGCTTTATCGCTCAATGATGATTAAAACCGAGTTAAATCGATTAATTTTATTCGACAGTAATATTTTTATGTTTGCAGAAAAATTAATAGTCGATATTTATTTTAGTTTTACAACTTTATAACGCTGTTGGAAACTAGTTTGGTCATAGATTTATTAATAGTGAACAACACTGATAAAACGCTTTATTTCACGGAGGTGATAAAACTTGGCTGTGATTAACGATTCAAACAAAGTTATTTATAACTTATTCATTTGTAACATGATCTTTTGCTAACAGTGTTAATACCTCTTTGATTAAGTGGATGCAAAAGTTGACTTTCGAAAACTCCAATGTCATAGAAAATATCATACTTATGTTCCTACCACGCAATAAGGCAACTTCTTAGAACTTGGAGTGTTGCAAATAAACCCTAAATGCAGTTAGTATCTTTTACACACACCTATTACAGTAAGAAATAATTCGCAAACCGAAAAAAAATTACTCCAAGTACTTACCTACTTCTCTGCTCTTATCTTAGATGAGTTTGTTTTATGTATAGCTTCAAACTTCCAACGCCATCTAGTATCAATAGTTTGAACTAATTTACTACCAGTCGTAAACCCCAACATTTATTTTCACTGCCAGACAAAAACACAAAAGTAATCCATATTAAAATTTATAAGAAATAATAAATAACACGTCTTTCACGCGACTTAATTGACTATAAAGTGGCTTGCATTTTTCCCGCGCAAGCAATGGCGTTCGCGCCAAAATGATGGATTAACGTCACACGTGTATTTTCTTTTTAAAAACGCAAACAAGAGCTCGCCGGCAAAATTGCATCCAGCTAATATTCCCTTGCCAATCATGTTGCTCAGTCAATTTTCAATTTTCCCGTTAATAAGGACGTCAACTCCCGTCTCGAACAATATCAGCCGGTATTATTGAGGCATAACAGTGTTAGGAATAAAGAAGAATACAATTTTCATTTTAGGAATTTTGTTTTAGCTTAATTTTGTTTTAATTAGAAGTCTAGGTTTTCTGGGAGATAATTGGGGATCAGTTTGATTATCTTAGCGGTAAAGTCAGATCGTTGATGGAGTAAGTGAGAAATTTAATTAAGTAAGTAGGTAATAATGGATACTTACATAATTTAAATATTAAGTAAATAACACCCGTTTTTTTTTTTTAAATATTAGGGTATTAGTATGTAGGTACCTACTCTTTCATAAGTAGGTAGGTAGATACATTTTAATTACGCAATGGTGTTTTTCTATCTGGTTCGTGTCTATGTATTTGCTTCTTGAGTAGATAAGATTGTATGTTTATCAAATGACTTGACCAAATAATTAAAATTGAAAAAACTAGGACTTTATAAACTCAGCGCTACCAACTGAATAGCTATTTCGACAAGCTCTGCACGAAGCAGAGTGGCGCAGTGGAAGCGTGCTGGGCCCATAACCCAGAGGTCCGTGGATCGAAACCACGCTCTGCTATAAACGCTTTTTGCTTTTCTTTTTTTTTCCAGAATTAATTTTCTTGATTTCTTTTCGATTATATTTAATATTTAGTTTATTTGTATTGCGTAATACGATAGTTTTAATATTTTTCAACCATTTTTTACTAGCGCCATCTACAACATAATTTTACTTCCTTTTAAAAAATAAAACGTTTGATTTCTAACAACTTTAGCAAAGAATATCGACTTTACTCTCCTTTCCTGTCCTATCTAACTTCTTTGATAAATTTTCTTCTTCAACTTGAAGATTTCTAATCTCAGCAGTGTAGGGTGACCAACATTGCCAAAAAAAAACTTTTATGAATAAAAATTAAAACATGGCGTAAGTTTATTACTTCGTAAAGGCTGTAAAATCCAAACATAAGAAACTCATAGACGTATCAAGTCCATTAGCCGACCGTCACAGGAGATTTATGTTTAATTGAAATCGTCGAGTTTATTGTGGTGCCATGATTTATTCCATTTATTCGAAGCGGACGCCCGATAGCGGTGCACTTTCAATTGCCATCGCTCACGGCTACGGGACTCAATAACAATAGACATTGTTTGATTACGTGTTTAAAAGTTGAATGTTGGTTTTTGTTGATTTTAAACGGTGGCCACGGTGGGTGATCGTGTTGTGTCGGTGACTCGTGATTGCACTGATGGCTCAATTTTATTATGGCGCTGTTGTTTTAGTGGCGTTTATAGAATTTTGATGGGATACGGGCAATCGATTAGATACATCGTTGCTATCACAAAGTATACGTAATATTAAAAATAATAAGGTGAATGTTATTAATCAATTTATGACTTTTTAATCATAAATTGATTAATAACATTCACCTTATTATTTTTAATATTAATATAAAACCATTCACTTTTTTATCTGTAAAAAAAAATGTTGTAGTTAAACGTTTTGTGTACGACTATCTAAATCACTCGCTAAGATATCATAGTCTAGGTAACGTAAATTAATAACCGCAAACCGTTTTACAAAATAAGTACCATAGGAGATAGGAGGCTTATTTATAATTACCGCTTCGTCAATAGCACTGGCGTGGCGTATCGCGTGTCCACGGTATTGAGTATTAATTCCCTTCAGAGTGAATGGGGAACATAATTCATTCGTTTATTTGGCATTTTAATTCATACATCTACGCAGATATTGATGTCGTGTGCGACTGTAATTCAATCTTTGTGTTTCGCAACCAACAATCCCTTGATAATCTCGTACTAAAAGCAATAATTTATTCACTACCAACGTATACACACCGCGTATCTATATATTGACATCTCTTTATTACTCCTACATGAATAATATTATTATGAATCCTTACACGCGTAAACAGAAAAACAAAACAACTTCTGCCCCGCAAAATACAAGCTTAACCCAACACAATAACGTCTAAAATAAACAAAACCTAACTGTAGGTCAAGTCAAGAATAAACGGACGCATACATTTCCACAAATCCGTGTCAAGAATCGAAGAAGAGTTTAAAAAAAAGGAGCTATCCGACTGACACGAAGCTTTAATAAATAATTCCTTTTCACATGTTATTATTTATTGGACGCCACGCAAGCCAGCCTCCGACTGGACTATAACGATGACGAATACGAGATACGTTTGTAAAAAACCCTTTTGAGTCTTGACGCGTGATATATTCCTGCGCACGAGTGTTATAAAGAACGCGGCGGGGTGCGCTCGCGCTGAGCGCTGATTGGCCCACGTAATGATTCCATGCGCGGACGTTCCGTTTTCGAAGTACGACTGTGACGTAGACTAATGACTGCTGTATGGTAAACCAATGACGGATAGGCACCTCTGAACCTATTGTGTATGTGGTATATAGGAGTTGCGCCGGCGTTGAAATATTACGTCGATTTGCCAGTTCTGCGCACAACGGCTAGCTCAAGACTAATTGTAGGTCATACTTTATAGCAAAAAGATTGCAACTCTGTTTGATGATAGCAATGTTGCAGAGCTGTTGACCTGCCGCAATATTACAAGGTTTAATTTCCATTAAATCGTTTAATAGACATTAAACATTCTAATGTTGCGTCGGCGCTGCATAAATATACCTACACAAACTATAAGTAGGTATATTAACAGCATTAATCAATTGGTGTGACAGGTAACATTTAGTAAAAATCAATTTATCGGTCAATCCGCTCTGAATCCGTAAAAAATCTGCCCCCAACAAACGAATAAAAGACGATTGTCCACTTTATCTTATTTCGAATTATTGCAATCTTGAATCGGTTTTTTTTTCTTATTTTACCTTCAAGGAACCATGTCTCATATCGACAAAATGACCTGTGGCGACAAATTTGAGTACAAAGCATAGAACAGTATTTAAACGAAACCTAGAGCATAAGATACCCAAAACCCTCTTGCCTCAATGATAATACAACCACATTGTCACTACTACTGTTCTGCGTTCAATATCTTCAGAAAAGCAAATCGCAGTTGCGGCAGTTGCTGCAACTGTTCTCACAACTGACATTATATCACTCGGACTAATCTAGGCAGGTTTATAAGAGGATAGCTCCTGCTGTGATGACAACAAAGAAAAACCATGCAGGCAGGTTTTAAGAAGCTGAACTGACTGGCAAGATAAAACTGTTAGTATTCTCGTATGTGAAGGCTCTTCAATGCACACCCAAAATGCTTTACTCGAAGTTATTAAACTCATTACCGTCTACAAGTCTCCCAAACTCTTCGCACCCAAAATCATAATCAATCTTCAGGAGCCTCACCTCAGTCCAGTTAAAAACATGTATGTCATCGTTAGATTGGTACTAATGAATCTATCAATCCCCCGGGAGGCATACATTGTCCGAGCCGGACGGCGACGTGTGGCCAACTTACCGGCAAGATTGATTAGTTCGGAAATTTGCTTGTATTTTAATTGATTAAGTATACAACTTGGTCCCCGTGTGATTTTATATTTTCGTTGATAAGCGTGGTATGGATTTTATTTTAATTTTGGAGAGTTAACTTGGACCACCCTGGTTAATAATAGAGTAGCCACAAATTTGGTACGTCTGATTGATTTCGTAAGACACTCTGGTATTTCATAGGCGCAGTTCACTTATATAAGTCCAGATTTTTGAGGCTTGAATTCAGCAACGTTATAACAAACTTTACAGCATCACCATCAATAGCTGGAAATTGTGTCCTCATTAAAAACTCTTAGCTGGACACAAGCCGGGCCGGTACCGAGTTCCACCACAGTGGTACACTTCATACAACAATTTTACTCCGGGTCACGTAAACTAAGGTTTTGGTTTGTTCAAATAAGATAAAACCAATTATAAGTAGGTAGGTACTACTTTTTATATGCAAGATGGAACTTTGTCAATCAAATCTTTAAAAAATAACTCAATATTTAATGAAAAACCTTCCATAAAATAAAAATGCAGCAGAAAGCTCCCAAGTCCCACCACAAAGGCATGGCGCCATCCATCTACATATAGGAACATTAGTCAAGGAGTCGGCAACAAGTGCTTTGACCTAGTTGAGACCCTCTTAACGTAGGACACGAATTTAGTGTTCACACTATGAATTTAGTATTTTTATTTTATAGAAAAATATAACGAGAAATGGACACAACTATTTTTAGTGTTGGTTTATTTTGTCCGAGATGTTCCTGGCAAAAATAGGGCACCCTATGTATTTCTGTTATTAATTTGCGCAAACTGTAGCAACGCCGTCAAACACTTAAATGAGTCCGAGCACTCTCCAGATTGTCAAAAAAATAGGTATATATTGCCAATCATATCACCAATCCTTTCGACATGCTTGACGATAATGCTAATAATATTATCCCTCAACCCCATTAATGTCAAAGTCATGTCAAAGTCCTATATTCAAGGAAAGTATTATCAAAATACACAACACGTCTTTCTCAAAAGCAGTGAAATAAAACTTTTTCTCCATTTAATGAACATAACTTCATACCTTACTACTTCCTACGCGTGTATTTAGCCATTGGTGCCGATTCTCTTGTCACAAAACTCTATAAACTAAACTAAAAATCACCAAAATTTTGTTTATTCCTGTCAAACGACGATTTCCCATTCTGAAATTGACTAAAGTGACAACTTAACTATATTTTAGTTTGACAGCACT
The DNA here is from genome assembly GCA_937001585.2 of Brachylomia viminalis. Taxonomy (NCBI): domain Eukaryota; kingdom Metazoa; phylum Arthropoda; class Insecta; order Lepidoptera; family Noctuidae; genus Brachylomia; species Brachylomia viminalis. The sequence continues at coordinate 25,550,822 of OW443304.2, forward strand.
AAGATGGCACTGAGGTTATAATTTAGTGACGTGACAATGGCAATTTTGCTGTTCTGAATTTTAAGTTTTCACTAAAATTATGATTGTCTTAACTAAATCTGACTGTTTTTAATCGCAATTAAAAAGGTGTGAAATAAATTATAGTTGTCTTGAACTAAAATTCACATCAACACCTCGACTTCAGATGCAAAAACAGTAGGTACTGTATCTTTTCTTTTGCTTATATCTCGAAAACTGTGTGTCCTATCACAAAAATATTGAAAATTTCGACCCCCTTTAAAGAACCCGTTAACTTCTAAAATTCAACGGTAATAATTGTATTGGTAATATTTTTTTTATATTTTCCATACAAAAAGTGAAAAATTCCATAAGGTGTCAAAATTATTTTTAAATTTAGAGATTTAATTTTGCAGAATGGCTTTATAATTCTCACTCAGACCAAATAATAAAGGTAAACGGAGCACCGCGATCTCAGAGTGAATCAGGTTAAAGGAAGCCAAATTTGAAATAGGAAGCCGATCGTGGTAGTGAAACGCGCGAAACCGAACACATCATACATAACACACACAAGGTCACGGCACACAACTCATTATAAGAGGCTTCACATATTTGAACGCTTTTGTTGGTGTACGCTCCGTCTACTTTTTTTATTTAGTCTGAGGATTCTCATAGCCAAAAGTAAGGAATTTTAGTGATAGTTTAGTTAGTTTAGTTCGCTGTACAACAGTATCCCATGCGTGCTCAATGGGAAACAAGTCTGGTGATTGAGCAGGCGATGGTAGGACGTTGATATTAGCTGTGGCAAGTGTGTTTGCAACGACTCTGGCAGTGTGTGGACGTGCATTATTATGCATTAACAGAAATGAAGCACCAAATTGGTTCTGCAAAGGAATGACAACATCTGATACAATTGTTTCAGCGTAAATCTATGCATTGAGATTGCCTCTGATCCAAATCAGTTCGGTTCTTCTGCCGATCCAAATACCCGCCCATATCATGATTGCTCCACTGTATACATAGACTTCCTTGCATGAATTTAAAAATTATTTGCGTCCAGGCGTCCTCCAATACCGAGTACTAGTATCTGGCCTCATACCAAAGCGAGATTCGTCAGAACACACAAAACGCCACACTTCTTTTGCCCAATTTCTGTGTTCACGAGCCCATTGTAAATGGGATCAGCGATTGCGAGGCTCAATAGATGGTACCTGTAACGGCCTTCGGGAACGGAGATTGGTTTCATGCTAGTGATTTATTATGGTTTGATCGCTTATTAACATCTCTGAAGAGCTATGAAGCCTCGTAATCAACATCATCGCGCTCATTGTACGATTTCGTGGTTCGAGCTCATCCTTCATGTCGCTCTACCACGCTGCCAGTGATGTGGTAACGTGTCCTAAGTCGACTTATAACACCCTGCGTAGTGCCTAGAGCGATTGCCACAGCATGTTGCCGAGAACCAGCTTCCAACACTCCCACGGCTCTAATCATTTCATCTCGGCTCAAATAACGTCTTCGCTCCATAACAGCGTTCTTTTATAATGATTCCACTCAGAAGTATGGCAGAAATTTTACTGATTTGGTCTTAAATACGTTGCAGAATTATAGTATATATATATATATACATGCGTGACAGTCCCAACATTATTCTGCACTCGGTAGCCGCCCGGGCAGATAGTACGCTTGTGTGGGCGTTAGCCGATCGAACAAGATTTGTTTTAGTTATTAAGTACTAACATAGGCTAAGTAAGATTGTAACTAACACAATGGACCTCATTTGTAGTCCGAATAAATAAATGATAATAATCCCAACTATGTACAAAATCATCACATCGTGTATCACTAATAAAATTATTAAACACACCGAACAGTATAACATTCTAACTGAAGAACAAAAAGGCTGCAGACGAGGACATATATGGGTTGCGAGGAACAATTAATTATGGACTCCACTCTTTTAAAACACGTTCAGAAAGCAAGAAAAAACCTATACATAGCTTATATAGCCTACAAAAAAGCATTCGATAGCGTGCCACACTCATGGCTGGTTCAAGTACCTACTCAATATATATAAAATCCATCCAATCCATCCATCCATTACTAATAAATGTTCTTAAGAATACCATGGATTCCTGGAAAACTACACTTAAATTACAAACGAAAACCACAAACTTATCCATAGATGAAATAGCAATTAAAAAGGCTATATTTCAAGGGGACTCACTAAGCCCTCTATGGTTTTGCCTAGCCCTAAATCCACTCCTTCGCACATTAACTGAATCTAGACTAGGCTTTGACATCAAGAACAATAGATCGATATTACACCAAATAACACATTTACTTTATATGGATGATATAAAATTATATGCCAATAAAAGTACAGATTTACATGGTTTATTGGACATTACAACATCATTTTCGAAAGACATCAGAATGGATTTTGGACTAGACAAATGCCGAAAGCTTAATATAGAAAACGGTAAGATAGTGGGAGGAAATTACTTAATAGATTCGGAAGAAGTAATAGAAGCAATGAAAAATTAAGAACTTTATAAATACTTAGGACACAACCAAGCACGACTTTTAGAACACAAAGCCATTAAATACAAACTCAAACAAGAATATTATAAAAGAATTCATTCATTATGTAAAATGTATCTAGCCAGTAAAAAATTATTCAAATCCATAAATACTGCTATACCTATACTAACTTATTCTTTCGGCGTTATAAAATGGTCCAACATAGAATTTCACGCACTCATAATTAAAACTAGAACAATTCGCACACAACATAGATATCACCAACCTAAATCAGCAATAGAAAGGGTAATAAAATTATGTTCAGAAAAGATTGAGGCAGAGGGTTAATTGAAATATCACACCTACACAAAAGACAAATAATAAACCTAAAACAATTTTTCAATAGGAAAAAGAATACCAGCCAATTGCACAAAACAATTGTAGATATAGATAAAAAATATACACCACTAAACCTTAGTGAAGATAATATTGAACAATAGATAAAGCGAGACATATAGAAGAGATACATAAAAAATGGAGGCAAAAAGAAATCCCCGGAAGACATCAAAATGATTTATACCAAACACACATTGATAAAGAAGTTTCAAACAAATGGCTGGAATTAAGTGGATTATTTCCAGAAACAGAAGCATTCATGCTGTTGCCAGCATGAATCGTTCTGTTTCTGGAAAGTTTCTGTTAAGACCAAATCATAAATACCAAAAATTATAGTAAATACATAATTAAATATAACACAGTAAGAAGCGATTTATGCAGAAAGTGTCACAGTAAATCTGAAACTATACAACACATCACAGGAGCTTGTAGCACACTCACTCAAAACGATTACACTCATAGACACAATCAACTTGTTAATATTATACACCAAAAATTCGCAACAAAACACAATCTCATGAAGGATCCATACACACCATACTACAAATACTCACCTAGGGCTGTATTAGAAAACCAATCTTACAAATTGTATTATGACCGCACCATAATTACAGATCATACAATATATAACAACAGGTCCGATATAACACTTGTTGATAAATAAAACAAACACACATACATAATAGATATAGCAGTCCCCAACACAGAAAACTACCACCGCAAAATTTTGTTTTTTTTTGTTTTTTACAAGAAGAAATTACCAGAGTTTGGATAATGAACAGAGTAACCATAGTCCCAATAGTGGTATCAACGACAGGTATCATCCCAAAACAACTACCTATATTTATCAGTTTATGCAATGAATCTTTCAAAATATACATATCTTACACTACAGAAAGCAGCTAATATTAAACACATGTCGCATAGTTCAGAAATTCCTTCAATTAGATTTAGACAATAATTTCAATGCAGTACAAAACACCTAATTTACTCAAACTTTAAATCTCACCTTGATTCACATCCGGGAGATAAAAAAAAAAAAAAAATACCAGGTTCAACCTGGGAAAATAAATTTTAAAAACAAAATAATAATAATAATATAGGAATACGACTTGACAGAAGACTTTCATCTTTTGACCGAAATACAATATCTTTTCCAATGACGAAATTTACTTAAAGTATCCATTGGAGTTACAAAAAGTATAATTAAAAAACCAGATTTTTGGTAACTAGCTAAAACGTGTTTGATCCCCTAGACACTTTTGACGTAAATAAACTTAACTTTTCTATACACTCTACAAAAAAAGCTCTATCTCAAACATGGTATAAGAAAACAAGTAAGTAATTGTGTATTCTTTAAGTTATACAGGGTGATCCAAAAAAGACGTCAATAAAAAAATTGATTCTTCATACCTAGCGGTATCCGAAAATATCCCATATACGTTCCACGATTTTTGATAGTTCAGGAGAAATTAATATTTTTTTAAATTTTTGGGCATGTTCTTCGGGGACCTCTTGTAAAATTACTAGTAGAACTTGAAACATTTTGTTAACATTTAAAAATTTAAAACGACGCTGCGTGTCGCAGGTTCGATTCCCGCACGGAACAAATACATACTTGTATGACCTGCAGACAGTAGTTCCGGGTCTGGCTGTTTGTATATGTGAGTTTAAATGTTTGTAAACGCACCCACAATACCGGAGAAATTCCTAATGTGGGGCAAAATTTAAAAAAAAAATATTTTTGCTGTAAGAATGTAAATTTGTCACTTTCAATAAAAAAAAATGTATCTTGCACTAATGTTAGAAATATATTTTTATTTATAAGAACATGAAAGAGTATTTCATGATAGTCCCATCGGAAAAAAAATACTTAAATAGCTTGTCGAAAAAAAGCCATACATTTTTAAAGATGTCCCCGAAGAATTTCCTCAAAAATTTAAAAAAAAAATCATATATCCTAAACTATCGAAAATCGCGGAACATACATTGAGTATTTTCGGATATCCCTAGGTATGAGGAAACAATTTTTTTATTGACATCACTATTTGTACCAGCCTGTATAAATGATCTTAGCAATAACTAAATATACTTGTCTTGCACTTATCCAATTTCTAACTCTTTTAACGCTTTTGTCTAGGCACCTGTTATCCTTTTAACAACCCGTACATTTCACTGCCACTCCAACAACAATGTGACTACAACCACATGCTTAGCCGCATTAATCTGCAGTCACACGTCCTACCACCGCGGAAACAGAAATTATAATAAGCAATTATCAGCGAGCCTTCAATACAAGGTGCACTTGCAAGCGTACGTAATTTTTTCCAACTACCCACATAAATCAAAGGGCCCGCCCCCCTCTAATGGGAATTATAATTGATTCCCTCCCAAGCTAGGTAGTTTTTGTGATCGTTATGCAGGATTTAAATTTGTTTGTCGGTGTATCTCTGTACAAATATTGGAGTATAATCTATGTAAGCTAATTAAAACGCATTGTTGTTTGATTCATTTGATAAGTTACTTAAAGTTCTGATAAGGTAGTCTGAGGTTAGGTTTCTAGCTTGTTTCTAGACTACTTGATCAAAATAAATAAGAATAGAAAAGGCCTTGCTCTAGATCCTGAACAGGGTTAACTCCACTGGGAGAGATTGGAAAATGTGCCATATCTTTCATACGTATTTAAAACATGAAGGATACGCATGACTTAGGTATGTCTTTTGATATGCGAAATAAAATAAATTTATCAAAACTTAGTCATTAACAAGCTGGTACTTACAAAACAGAAATAAGTACATAATTAAGTAATAATGAATGAAGCTTTAGCAGATCCAACAAAAACCGCACACTAAGAAGACAATCAATAGTTAGTGTCGTACTGTACCTAGGCATTCACCCAAGATTATCAGCAAAATAATTATTTCCTTTCCTATGCTTTACTAACTAAAGTAAAACAACTAGACACGAGAAAATAACGTTTGATAAACTCGAACAGTGAGTGTAGCGCAACAGCAGATTGGATAGAACGTCTGTTTCAGTGGTCTGGGTAGCAAGTTCAATTCGTAGTTTAGTATTAAAAGGACTTAGGACTATGTTTGTCTGTAATTGATGTTCTGAAATCAACCTAAGTAGGTACTTACTAAAATCTGAACAGTGATCGAGCCTTAGTTTGAGTAAATTCTAAAATGCCGCAGTGTCACGTGGGTTTTTTGACTTTGGACTATCCGAAAAGAGTGCCTTCAAAATCAATTTTAATTTAGTTAAGAAAGTTAGGAATATAAGGTTGCTATTTCTACCCAGTCAGACTCTGTGATCGGGTAAGGCATAATTGACCATCCATTTACGAACTGGAAGTTGATAAAATAAGAAAGCGAAACAGATGGATGGATAATAAGTCGAGATTTAGAAATGTCATATGGTGTAGGTACTCGTATAGTGCTTATCAAACTGTTGGGTTTCTGTTTACCTGCCAGACCTACAATTTAAAAAATAACCACCCAGTCCATATTTTAATTTGTCATTTCCAAGCAACCATCCCAAAAACTTAATTGACTACTAATATGCAGATTCCCGTCATTTCGGTGTACATAATCCAAACTCAATGCAGCTTTACTATGCAAGCTGTAACGTCATAATAAGCTCCAAATTCAAATCGAATAGAAAACAATACAACGTTGCGTGCACCTCTATGCAGCGACATGACATCACAATTAATTCGAAATTCGAAATAATGAGACCGCGTTCCATGCTAACCAGTGACATGACGTCACAATTAGTTCCAAACTCAAAAGGTGTTGAAAAACCGTATCGTTTGTATTGCACGTGTAAGGTGGCTGCGGGGTGCAGCGGATCCGGGGTGCGGGAGGGGAGTGAGGCGCACCTCGATCGATGGCGACGTCGTTATTCGGGCGACAGCCTTTGACGACGTCGCGGATGCGTTCCGCTTGCGACCGCCTTTAATTTCTTCATTTGTATGCTGATTTGTGATTGAGGGAATTAGGTTGTTGGGGTATTTGTAGTGGAGAGACCTGGCACGGATTATGCAAAAGTTCCTCTGTCAGCGTGTCCTAATATCTTCTCTGAAAAAAACTAGATATATGCACGATACTTATGATGTTGTTGTATGTAGCTTACTTTGGTGTAGAACGCTTAAAGTTCACCAACATTCTATGCCTCATTGGCTAATTAGAGGCGAACAGTAACTATACCGTTGCCCCTCTAGCTAGGGACGTGGTTGCGGGACTCCTACCCACCCTCACAAATTTGCACTTTCTTCATATCCACCGCAAGGAGTTTCTAGGAAACCAACCATTTAACATGGTTTTTCTTGCTAAGCCAAAGATGTGAATTTTGGCTAGATGTTAAACTGTTCCTGTTTCAAAAGTGCAATTCTAGCTGTTTTCAATCGCTATTAACCTCGCAATGAAAATAGCTTTCCGACCAGCCCCAAGTGGAGCAGACCCGGGCTGGGTCCATGCCTCCGCGGACGCGTGACTGACGGACGTCCGCACACTAGCACACCTCACCCACACACTACCTCAGCATCCTCTATACACACTACTCACTCACACAACATCCTGTATACACAGGACGTTTTGACACTTGACAGATGTGTGCCCAGAGTGATGGGTGGCGCACGTCGCGAAAAGTACGAGGGAATGTTTGAATATGGAATACTGAGAGAGTTTTATTTATGCTCCTATTTGTGATTGGCAGTGCCTATTGATTCTTGGGTCTAGAAAGTTATTGAATTGCTTTTTGAAAGTAATCTTTTCATCAATTATCTTGCGATTTTTTCACCGGTTAAGTAATGAATGTTGATTGTGCTGGGGCATTTTCCACTAGCATCGACAGATTACATACTCACTTACTTCGTTCCTTGAGAAATGCAAAGCGACAATGACCTTTGTACAGCGTGACATAGGAAATGCGTAAATAATAATATAGCGACCGACACGTGACATTACATCTAGACTAGGCAGTAACTACAATCGTTGAGGGAATCATATTGAACATTTTATATTCCACTGAATAACACAACAGATGACGATTAATGTTTTGCTATCAGAATCAGCAGATCAGTTACCAAAACTGACACATTTGATGAGAAACGAAAACGAAAGTCCCTCACTTGTTAGTCATAGCACTCATATCTAGCACCCAAATTGTCGTTGTCAACTGAAGGACCATTCCCACTCACGGGCATGATTGTGTCGTCCGCACACGGCGAGCCAGTTATCTGTCACCAGTATACCAGTTACTAGCGCGCTGTCCTGCCGCAGTATAGTGATCTTTTGTAACTGACACGTCACTGCCACTACGTTTTGGTTTCGGCCAGAATTAGTACTCGTACGTCAGTCGAGTTTATGTTTTCAGGATGTTTTGATGAACAGGGTACCTATAGCAACACTTGGGTATATTATTTATGTATTTAGGTGTTGGAAATTTCATATTTTTTTGTTAGAGCGTACTTAATGGAGTTATTAGTAGGATTCGTCATCACCATAATGCTACATTCTTTTCTTTATGCCATACTGACTTACGGCCGAACCCAATAACCTATTTTCAGTGAAAGACAAATCGCTACTTTTCATGCTGGACAGGATAATTCTATATGTCCTTAAATTTCGTCTCACAATCATCGATTAAGGCTATCTATCTAACGTAAACAATAGATATGGTTCTAAACTTTCTCTCCCATGCGTTCCGTTACAACCAACATCACTTTAAAAAAAACGTGTATAAATAGCCTTTTTTTACCGACATCAAAAAAGGAGGAGGTTCTCAATTCGACGGTATGTTTTTTTTTTTATAAAAACGTCTATAAATTACTGACTACTGAATACTGAATTCAGTTATAATTTATTAAATTAAAAGTTTGCAAGTAAATAGAACATTGTACAAGATTTTACAGCATTTTGTTGAACATATTGTTAACGCTGCGGCTGGAGAGGAAGAATGAAACGTAATAGACAGTTTGACATAGAAAAACCAAACCTTGTTGAGATTACTTTTAAATGAGGTTATATTTCGGTGACTGCTCGTTTATTTGAACTAAATCTATTTATGTAAGTTCATAACTACTTAATTTGCCCATTTTATTATTATGGTCAATGTGGCATATCTTAAGTTCTTTTGATTTGAATATTTTGAAGAAAATTTTCATTTCAAAATCATTTTTCCAGTCGGATGACTGTGTTACGATTTCAAAATCACTTTCGCTTGACGTACTTTCACTTGAATCGGACATGTTTTAAATGATTATTTTCAAAGTGTATTTTTTAAAAGTAAATTTATTGCTATAGATTCGTTTATCCCTGCAATTCGCGGATAGACCTATCCGTCATCTTCAGTAACTGTCCGCATACTTTTTGACTTTTTCATACAAATAGCGATATAGCCTTCCTTCGATAGATTATAACGTGGACCGGTAAGGATTATTGGGACGTTAAAACCAGAGATAGATGGGTTTTTCTATCTCCAGTACCTACGCCAAAATTGGTGATAGATACGTTATTGGGTTCGACCGTTAAAATATAGTTATAATAATATTAATAATATGAGACAACATCCACACAAGGTCTTCAGGTCCCGAACTAGGTAGAACCTGTACTACGGTAACCTGATGACTGATATACATACTTAAATACATATACACACCCAGACACAGGTCAAACAGACATGTTCATGCACACAAATGTTTGCCTTGTCCGGGGATCGAACCCGGGACCAGCGGCTCAGAAGGCAGGGTCGCTACCAACTGCACCAACCGGTCAGTCTGCACCAACCGGTCAGTCAGTGATGGCCCCAGTGGTTAATTACTAATTAGGTATTGCATTTCATTTTCCTTCGTAGTACCTTTGACATTCGCTTGAGACAAAGACGGTTTTGTTACCGTATTCTGAGCCAAACGAGCGGGATTCCTAAACTGCCCGCATTTTCCACAACCCATCAAATCACACTCGAACCCGACTATTTTAAAACCCAACAAATCAATAAACAAATCCGTTCAGCAGCGACTCCAATAATTAAAAAGTTCCCCGAACAGCGGTGTAATGACTGCTGTGACGTTAACGACATGGCTGACAGCGAAGCCATTTGTCAGCCGTCACGTGTCAACTGTTTGTCAGCCACAATGGTGTCAGGCGGCGCGGGGCCGATTGACGCGTGTCACTCACGGCACGAACTACCAGTTGTCGAATGCAACTCGACTATATTCCGTAAAAGAGATCTGATTGTCTTGGGCAGTTTGTGACACTTGTGTCTGCCGTAATCATAGGAAATTCTAGTTTTGACAGTTATATTGGTGGGTTTGATTGTGACAGCTGAAAAAAGAAGGCAGAATTCTAGTGTTTTAAATATTTAAAGGCATCTTGTTACGTTATCCAGTGGAACATAGAACAGCTTCGTGCATACGACGCAGTCTAAGGCGTGGGACTCATAAAGCTCTGAAGACTACTTGAACAAGGCAACCTAGTGTTGGCAAGCAATGTTCCATTGTTTAGCATCCCAGAGGTCGAAACACTTTAGTCATTGGTTTGATTGTGACAGCTGAAAAAAGAAGGCAGAATTCTAGTGTTTTAAATATTTAAAGGCATCTTGTTACGTTATCCAGTGGAACATAGAACAGCTTCGTGCATACGACGCAGTCTAAGGCGTGGGACTCATAAAGCTCTGAAGACTACTTGAACAAGGCAACCTAGTGTTGGCAAGCAATGTTCCATTGTTTAGCATCCCAGAGGTCGAAACACTTTTGCCAAAACTGGGTCGAGTTATTTTTAGAAACTACAATAAATCTGAAGAGAATATCTATCACAACCATAGTAACTATCTTCATAAAATCGATTCATTTTGAGTAGGTACTAGTGGTAAATCAACGTTGTATGTAGCCTGATAGGACAGGTGCGGCAGAATTATTAATGATAGCTACTGTCCCTGACGCCCCGTGCGTCGTCGGTCGGCGTCGCACTGAAAAATTATTTTCATTACTGTATATGCAAACTTGTTAGACCTTATAAGGTTTACAGGGACCTTCCAATATGTTCTAATATTATGTACTTAACTAAGTTCTTGATTGAGAATGATTGGCTTTCGATTGGTTAGATTTCTCTCATTTGATAAGCGCGACATGCAATTCGGTGTTTTTTTTTCGTTGAAATCATATCCTATATTTCGAAAGTTTTGGGGTGAAATAGATGGAGGATTACCTCGGTAGGATGTGCTCGGGTGATTTCGTGGCCTTTACTACATTACGGCACTATCAGAGGGACCTAATCCCACCCAAGCGCACAAAGCAAAAACAATTGACATACAATTTTTGCACCATTCCAATACCAACTATGATCATGCAAAATCATTTTTAATTTATGGGTTCAAGTAAAAACAATAGAAATACTTCCATAACTCAATCGACTGCAGGTATGCGGCGTAAACTTAGCTACTTATTACTGCTTTCGTTGCATACATTATAGATCTGAACAACTATTTACGGTTAATTCGCATCGGAGGTATATTTATTGGTCGGCGGTGACGGCTGACGTCACTGGTAATGTCTGTGCACCACGCGATTAGCCCCGACGTCGCCATAACACTTTAAACTAGGTTGTGAATCTTCCAATTATTAGTTTAGTAGTTTGAATACTCGTTTGTATTAAAGTTTTGTAATGAAGGTTTCTGATGGTATGGCGCTTGCTTTAAAGTTTTATGAATGTGTATAAATTTTCTGGTACCTATAGCACTTTTAACGTATGTTCCTACATAGATCAGCTGCTTTCGAACGTTTTACAATAGGGTCCATCTGTACCCACGTTGATGGTTCCTCAACATCTTCTGAGCACCCCATGTCACCTGCGAAATAAAATATTTATTTATTTATTATTTATTATTTTTTATTAGTTGACGGCACGGTTGGCGCAGTGGTGCTGCGCTGGGTGTCGCGGGTTCGATTCCCACACGGAACAAATATGTGTATGCTACAAGTAGTTGTTCCGGGTCTGGCTGTTTGTGTATGTGAATTTAAATGTTTGTAAACGCACCCACAATACAGGAGAAATTCCTAGTGTGGGGAAACGATTATTTAAAGAAAAAAAAAATATTTATACATTATATAAATATTATTACCTATAGGTTCATGTAATTTAATCTTGTTCACATTGTCTTTCCAGATGTTGTCACCAAGGCAAGATGATGACGACGACAGCCACCTCTGCCTCAAATGCAACACCACCATCGTTGGCTTGGATAATTACGTGAAACACAGAAAGCAAAGATGTGGGAAACTAAAACCCGAAGACCCGAAACCTGAACTACCTATAGATACTTTGGAACCATCTTACAGCCTCGGAGCAGATGTGTTCTTCCAGTCTTTGGAGCTACAGAGCAGTGTCAAGAAAACTTCCCTTTCAAGACTGACACCACCCATTCCTATACCCAAACCCAATATAGATAGAAAGAGCTCCATTGTTGTTCCATCCACGTCTAGAGACATACCACGTATGAGTCCTTTAGAAAACAATCTCAGAGGCGAAGACTGGATTGGAGGACACAGTTTAAGGATCGGAAGTAATGAAGATAATCAAACAAAGCTAATAAACGCAGTCGCAAGCATCAGCGGTTCAGTTAAGAAAGACATACCCACTTCATCGTACAGCATCAATACTTATGATTACAAAGGAGATGAAGACAGTGACGAATCTGAGGAATCAGAAGATGATGATGAGGAAGAACATCCTAGTGGTACTAAATGGAAGCCTCCGCCAAACTATACTGGAGGGAAATGGCGACCAGCTTCCCCTGAACATGAAGACTGGGATATGAGGGAAGAACAAGAACACACTGGTGGGAAATGGAAACCTATCATGCCTGATAGTAACGAACGTGATGAAGATTATGATGCACCACCACCTGGATACACTAAAGGCAAGTGGGTTCCAGGAGCAAATGACAAGACCCAAATAATGCAGACAACAATACAGACAAAGGGATCAGTGCAGTATTGGTGCGGGCCCTGCAATAGAAGACTTAACTCCAGGGTGATTTATGAAAAGCATCTTCGATCCAGTTTACATCTGAAGAAAGTTCTTCCTGAACATGAATTAGAGTTCTCTGGCCATTTAGAGCCGATGAAGAATGTGGTAGACAAGCGAATGGCACGTCCATCTAGATACGTAAATGATGAAATTTATTCTCTAATCGAAAGGAGAAAAAAGAATAAGGACGAGGAAAATATTAACGTCAAAATTGAAAAGAAAAAAAGAAAAAGGAAGCCTAATTTTGTACACTGCTCCGGCTGCAAGTCACGCGTAAGACAACATTTGATGGGAAAGCATTTAATTTCCCACTATCACTTCAGAAAAGCCACAGATACAAATACAACTCTGTACCAGGATCTTATTTTGGACAATATGGATGCGATAGTCCATCAATCACCTTTCCAGTGCAGTCCATGCAAGTTCTACACAAACTGGCTTTCTACTTTCATGCAGCACTGGTATTCTGAAGAACACGACCGTAAACTGACTTTAATTGAAGGTAGGCTGTGGTGTTCGTTTTGTAAATTCGATTGCGAATCTTCCGAAGACATGTTAGAACATTTATCCAGTTCTGACCATAGCGAAGTGATTGCTGTTATAAACAGATCTATGCCGATCATAATAAGAAAGAAAACGGTATTAAAATGTGATGCGTGTTGCAAAGAATTTCGATTCAATATCGAGATGAAACGACACTGCCAGAAGACTGGGCATCCATTGGCGGTTACAGCCACTGATAATTATCAGGAGCTTCACAAATGCCAGCATTGTAAAGCTAAGTTTAAATCTTCTCTGACTCTTGCTGCTCATTTAAAATCTAAGCACAAACAGAAAGCTTACCTTTGTCTTGTTTGTGCAATGAACTTCAATTCTTCCGAGGAAGCTAAGCGTCACCGACAGACTTCGGAACACAGGATCAAAAGGAAGGAAAACTTGAGGGAACAAGGAGTGCCGACAAAAGACATGAGCAAGAAGTGTCCGTACTGCACTGATAATGTTATTTTGAGAAATGTATTGGTTTTGAAGGATCATATTCGTAGAATGCACCCTAATATACGAAAAAAGTAAGTAGATACTAAACAATTAGAAAAAGTACAATTTGTACATGAAATTACAAGATCACTTTGTTTGTTTCCAGGTGCCCGAAATGTGGGATGTCATTCATCCTCTCCCAGGAAGTGACTCGTCACGTCAGGGACAATGCCTGCCAACTCTCACAAACGGCCGAGATCACCTCCTCCATCTTCTGGAACTGTAGCCAGTGCCTCTTCACCACCGATTCCCAAGCCGAGTGCTTCTTCCACGAGGTCTTGCACACAACACCCAAAAAAGAACTGCTCAAAATTGGGGACACAGAGAAAGTTATACAGAAATATCCTTGCCCTCTTTGCCCCAAGATTTTCAAGAAGGCGTCGTTACGCCAGCATTTGAGGCAGCATACTTTTGAGAGGCCGTTCATCTGTCAGACTTGTGGGGCTAACTTTACCAGACAGACCAGCCTGGCAAATCATTCCAGGAGTGAGCATAGTACTGAGGTGGCCAAGATGCCAAAGTTGCCAGTTATAGTCGAGAGGCTTGAGGAGTGGGAGTGCGGGAAGTGCAAGAACAGGTTTTCTAGCAAGTAAGTCACATTTTAATTTACTTGGCGTGTAAATTAGTAATTACTTGCTTATTTTTTATTTATAGGACAATTTGAATCAATAAACGATCATAATTTATTAAGACGGAAGCGCTAACAAATGCATACACCCGAAATAAACGGCGCATCAGCGCGTAGTCGCGTCGACATCAATTTGCAGTAATAACATGCGTGCGCGCAGCGGATGCGTTACATGTCACACGTCACACAACTCCTTCACAAATATCGGGATACATTCATAATTTGACAAGAGCGCTTTGATTATGCTCGCGCGCACCACATTCCCGCCCGCGGTGTTGCCAACGATGACATTTTTATACTCTGTGGTAATAAATTTGTGCCCGGATGCACGGTATTTTGAGAGAGTGCTGGATCAAAATATTAGTGTCGGAGAGAGATAGTGGACGTTTGAATTTTATTGTTAGCACGTGTCCCTGTAACGTATTGGGGATTTGCATTTTGATCTGTCGTTCAGTTTGATGGCGCTAAATCGTGTGTGGTTTATTTGCTTTGACACTTGCGCTGCGAACGTTACAATTTATATGTCTAACGTCACTCTATAAATACACACATCAAAAGTGTCTAGGGATCAACATATATTTTTGCAATAACTTTTCTCCTGATTGATATTAATTAAAATTTTCTTTAAGGATTCATAAAATAAAGTGTTTTCGTTTGTCACAGTAACGATAAACCAAGTCACCTTTGCATTAATAAAGAAATTTGCCATTTTCCTAATAAAGGGATTTTTGACATTTGAACCACTAACACAAAAGTTCGAAAAAAAGACTGAAATAACAGTTTTCTTTAAAATTTTATTGGGTAACTTAAACAATTAATAATCCGTGTTTCTACCGCGAACACTAACAACACAAGAACATCGGTTTGGCATACTCAAAATGAGTTCATCCAAATCACGCTGTGGAATGGCCGCCCATGTTCGTTGCAACAACAAAAAAAGGTCTTCTTGCGACTGGATACCCTCCATATTCGGCAGAGCTCTTCTCTGTAGCATATCCCATGCATGCTCAATCGGGTTCAAGTCTGGCGACTGAGCAGGCCAGGGCAGGACATTGATGTTAGCTGCGGCGAGAGTCTGTCTTACAACTCGTGAGGCTTCATCACTCTTCAGGGAACTTAATTAGCGACCAAACAGTCAGAAACCGCTTGCATGAAGTGAACCTTCATTCCCGAAGACCGCTACGGGTACCACCTATAGCAATGCACAATCGTAGGATTCGATATCAATGGGCTCTTGAACACAGAAATTGGGCAGAAGAACAATGGCGTTTCGTGTGCTTTTCTGATGAGTCTCGTTTTGGTATGAGACCGGATACAAGACGTATACGACACTGGAGAACCCCTGGACGCCAACAGCGATTAAAATCCTGCCAGGAAGTCCATCCTTATAGTGGTGGAACCATCATGGTATGGGCGGGTATTTGGATCGGCGGAAGAACTGAGTTGATTTGGATCAGAGGCAACCTCAATGCTCAAATTTATGCTGAGACGATTGTATCAGACGTCATCGTTCCTCTACAAGTGCAAATCGGTCCCTTATTTCAGTTAATGCATGATAATGCACGACCGCACACCGCAAGAGTTGTAAGACAGACTCTCGCCGCAGCTAACATCAATGTCCTGCCCTGGCCTGCTCAGTCGCCAGACTTGAACCCGATTGAGCATGCATGGGATATGCTACAGAGAAGAGCTCTGCCGAATATGGAGGGTATCCAGTCGCAAGAAGACCTTTTTTTGTTGTTGCAACGAACATGGGCGGCCATTCCACAGCGTGATTTGGATGAACTCATTTTGAGTATGCCAAACCGATGTTCTTGTGTTGTTAGTGTTCGCGGTAGAAACACGGATTATTAATTGTTTAAGTTACCCAATAAAATTTTAAAGAAAACTGTTATTTCAGTCTTTTTTTCGAACTTTTGTGTTAGTGGTTCAAATGTCAAAAATCCCTTTATTAGGAAAATGGCAAATTTCTTTATTAATGCAAAGGTGACTTGGTTTATCGTTACTGTGACAAACGAAAACACTTTATTTTATGAATCCTTAAAGAAAATTTTAATTAATATCAATCAGGAGAAAAGTTATTGCAAAAATATATGTTGATCCCTAGACACTTTTGATGTGTGTAGTTGTGATCAGTCACGAAGGATTGACGACGCCGATTTTGAACTGAATGTGGTTCGTTAAAATTAACGGCTGTTTGTCCTCAGCGTTTAATGTTTTAGCGCAAATACTTTCATAATAGCTATCACAAAGATAAACCTTTGTGCTCGCCATATCTGAAACACGAACAATGTCGTCGTGTCTAGAACGACCAATTTTGTAAATTGGAGCTAGACTAACCAGACATCAGAATATCTAATCGCTGAGTATTTTATAACATAATTAAGTTCAAATATACCCGGTGGATTCAAACGCCAATATAAATTGAAATTTCCAATCCTCCTTCCTCCATTAATGCTAAAATCACAGCAGTAAGACGTTGGAACTTCACCGCAGACCGCATGAATCAAGTCGGCGCGTCATTAAGGGAACTTTCAACGGATCTAGACAATTGTAGGACATAGCAGAGCCATTGGGGGCGTCTAACAGCGCTGATGATCTAACTTGTGTAATATCTTACGCGTTATTGCGACGCCTTGCATTAATGCAGTGCAACTGTAATGCGACTGAGCGAGTTAACTGTCGCCGCGGTGGGCCAGTGTTGCCAGATTATGCGCGAAATTATTACTGTAATGCTTATTACTTTTGAAAGAGTTTTTGTGGCGAATAGCTTTTCGTGGCTTAATTTTAAAATTGGTACCTGCTACTACTTAGTTACCGTTGCCAGAGTAGTCAGATAAGAAAATTCATAGATTGTCCATAATAATATGTCCGTCTGTCTGTATGTTGAGGTTATGAAAATATATTCTATGTGAGGAAGTGGAAGAATGTTACGTGAATGAACCAGATACACAATTAAGGCACATTAAAATTTCTCATTAGGACATGATCTCTTGTTTCAAGAGAAGAAACCTGAGGAAGAAACTGCATGGATTGTGGACTAACGGATCGGACATAACTGTGTAGGACCTACCGTATCTATTTAAGAAAGACATTTCACGTAACAAATTATACAAGTTTTCAGTTAATATCCGACACAGATTTACAGCATGCATCTATATTTATGTTTTAAATTTAATACCTACAGAGACATTCATAGAAAGTGGGCAACTAAAACACGGGTTCAAGAGTTGTGTTTTCAAAAACATTATCGGTACCTAATAATTGAATATGCAGTGTTTTGACAAAACAAAACCTTATTTTTTTTAGTAACAGTAGGTAAGTATATACTTATTCCTATATTCAAAACAAAATATTTTATTTTACTTAAATGTAAAATAAAAAAAATGTTTTATTTTATGTAAAATAAATCGTTTTATAAGTTTTATAATTTTATAAAAAACAAGTCGTTTCCTAAGGAGAAGAGCCGGTAAAAAATCTGCTATAGAATACTATAGGAGCTCAGTATATTTATGACTTAATCAAAATTTTGATACCTATGCTGTCCTATGTTGTCATGCGCAAGGAAATAATTTTATTAATACATGTTACCACAAAAGTATCTTAAGATACAGTAACAGATACAGTGTATTGTCGGTGCACGGCAGCACTATCAAGTTGTTATAGACTAGGTACTCGTATATGTTGACAAGTCGTCAGTGTAGCCAGTTTGTCAGTGCATGCGTCCTCAAACGCAATCCATTACTTCTATACTTAGCTTGCTTGCAAGTGATTCATTAACGAACGGAGTGAAATAGCACGCAACTGAAATGTGACCGAGACCATATTTTATGGTTTAAGTTAAATTACTTCTTTAAATACCCTGGCCTTCAAAACTTAGTACCAAACTTTTAAAATTGCAAATTATCCTAAACTATAGAAGACAGAGTTTTGAAATAAAAAACATTTTATGGCAAATTTCATCAACTTTCTTTGAAATTATAATTAATATAATTTTTTAAGTTATTAATAATAAATGTTTATAAAATATAATATTTAAGTTATTGCAATTTTAAAAGTGTGGTAAGTACTAAGTTTTGAAGGCTAGTGGTATCATTTTTTTAAATGCGACATTGATTTCAATCAACTAAATCGTGCTGTGGCAGGGCAGACAGAATGTATATCTTGTTGCTCAGAAATGCAGGTTAGATTTTAGCATTACCTAAAAATCATCTGTAACAGATCGCCTACACGACATTACAGTCAGTAAATAAGCGTTAGCATATAACACACATACATAAAGTCACGTCTTCTTCCCAAGGGTAGGCAGACACCACAGAACACCTCTTGCTACGATCCTTACATAGGTACTCCTTTAGCCATGTTTACGTTTATACATCTGGTTATACACGCACGCCGCGCCGGGTGCGAGTACTTACTACGTCCTCCTAGTGCCCTCCTGGCGTTTCCACTCACATCTGCCTTGTAAATACCTTTTGTTAGTCGCCTTTTAATCTACAGGGTGTGGCGTAAGTAGTGATCCACCGTTCAGGATTCGACAAACCAGATAATTAACAAATGCATGGGCACTGACAATGTAGTAAGTTTTTTTTTACAAAAACCCTCTTGAACTTGATGGTGTGTTAAAAATTAGGGTTAAAATTAGAGAAGAGCCAACTTTTTCTTCAAAAGAGCTGAATTTACATAAAAAATCATAATTTATCATGATAGCTCTAGTATTCAGCAGTAATTAACAGAAATCAAAATGAAAAAATAATGGGTTTTGTTGAAACTAAGTACAAACAAATTTGTAATAAAAGGTAGACATTTCGTAAATAAAAGACAAAAAGGAAATATTTTCGGAACCCTGGGGTAAAAATGGTTAAAATTTTACTGGTTTATCGAATCTTGAACGGTGGACCACTACTTACGCCACACCCTGTATATACAGGGTTGCCGGAACATTGACGTTCAAAAATAAAATTTTGGGCCCTTGTATCGTGGGATATCCGAATCACGCCCCATGTATGTTCCGCGACTTTTCATAGTTTTCGAGTAATGAGTATTTTTCAGATTTTTTGAGAATTGTCCATCTGGTCAACATATATATTTTTTTAAAGTGGAAGTCTGTTCGTGATTTTTATCTGAACCTGAAATTTCCTGAGTTATCCTCTTAAGCGTAAAATAATCAGCGCCGGAACTTTGACGAAAGTTATGAAAATGTTGGTCTAAAGTGAAAAATTTACGTTCGGTAAATTACGGCTTCAATTTTCAATTTAAAATCACAGGTGACTTCAAGGTTCTAAAGTAGGCTTTCAAATGCGCCGGACTCTCAGCTTTCATAATCATTAAAAAAGTACTACTTAATGGGCTACTTTGGCTAAAATCGGCCTTCAAAGACAGCGAGGCGAAAAATTCTTAAAATTAGCCATCTGATTAAAAAACATTTGTTTGGCCATTTTATCATTCCTACGGTTAATTAATGACAGAGATTGCTGGAAGCTATCCAACAAACGAGGGTGGATAAGAAAAGTTTTAAGTAAGAAGTGGTTTTGTTAATAAGATGATAATGTGAAAAAATTTTTTTTTTAATTTTCACAAGGTTTTAAAGTGGCCACCTCCAGCAGCAATACACATTCTACACCTAGGTAGGAAATTGTCTTTCAATCGTCTAAAAGCTTCTCTGTTCTCTCTCAGAACACGTTCGGCTTCTGCAATCTTCTGCCTCAGTTCTTGTTCACTCGAACATTCTCGGGCCTATGCTATTTCCTGGGTTGAGGTCAGGTGAGCGTGGAGGCCATCCTGTATATAAAAGGAAACCGTGACTGACTGATCTATCAACACAGCTCAAACCACTGAACGGATTGGGCTGAAATTGGGCACATAGTTATTATGACGTAGGCATCCGCTAAGAAATTGGGCACATAGTTATTATGACGTAGGCATCCGCTAAGAAATTGGGCACATAGTTATTATGACGTAGGCATCCGCTAAGAAATTGGGCACATAGTTATTATGACGTAGGCATCCGCTAAGAAATTGGGCACATAGTTATTATGACGTAGGCATCCGCTAAGAAATTGGGCACATAGTTATTATGACGTAGGCATCCGCTAAGAAATTGGGCACATAGTTATTATGACGTAGGCATCCGCTAAGAAGGGTTTTTTTGGAAATTCGGTCTTTACGGGGGTTAAAACGGGGGATTTTGTTTGTATAAAAAATCTTATTCCTTTGGTTGACTTGAAACTTGGCAATATTTGCCTGAGTAAATAATAAAGATTGGCACATTTCGTTTTTTAAAACAGCACCTCACAGAAGATTTAGAGGGTGTCAAAAGTAAAGGCGCTGTCGGATTAACTCGAAACCCGGTTCAAATATAAAAAATAAAAATAAAGTACGTAATTCTGGATTTTTTTAAAATTTACTCCTAACGGGGTGGAAAAGAGTACCTAGTAAAGTTTGTATTTTACTGCTTACTTCAATTAACTCTAAAAAATGGGTATAAATAAGTTAAATCATAAGTACAATGAAAACGTACCAAACGCTTTTTAAAACAAGCCCTGTCGGGGTGAAAAGAGAGGACACTGTTTATATGAAATTTTTTATTCCACAAAAATTGGCCGGAATACTTATTTATCTAAATCTACACTACTAAAATAGAGCTAAAGAGTTTTTTTATTATTTGAATGCGCTAGGCATTCAAACAAAAAAAAACATCTCTGGAACTGTCGGATTTGAAAAATATATTTCATTACTCATACTCGGAAAGTAGGTCTGAAGTTGCCTGAGGAGCAGGTTAAAAGTAATACTTTTCAGCCCTAGGGAGAATCGTTTTCAACTGAAACCTGTCAAATTATTAAAAAAAAAACTAGTTCTATTTTCACATTTCTATTGAACCATGTTCCAACTTCCTATACAGCCACTCAATTACAGCGTGATGTAAAATTGAAATAACATGAAGTTAAGTACTAATTAAAGATTATATTTTTTTAAATGACTGATCAATGATTGTAACTGACATGAATATTTTTTTTATTTAACATAGATTTGGGCAAAATATTTACCATTTTGTCAATGATACAAATGAAAAATAATGGCTGAATAGTTAGCAGCCGGCCACTGAAAAAAAAAAATTGGCGGGAAAGTGGCAATCAGATCTTTATTTGTTTTTCGAGTAGTAGTTTTTCCTTGTATTTGTGATTCCTTGTACAATACTTTTATTAATGAAAAGCACAGTGTTTACTTCAGGTTAAAGATTTATTTAGTCCCTCGAACTATTGGCCAAACCCCGTCTCGGGACTAAATAAGTTACTTTCACCCCTAGGGTTACAATGTAATAATATGCAATAATAAATATAATAATATACGAATAATATCAGCTTACCAGTTCTCAATTTCCTTAGGGTAAATAGTGTCATGTGGCAGTAGAACACTGACTCCTAAGTCACAGGTTTCCCTAGTTTAGGAGTCAGGGTTTCAGCTTTTGTACGCCTTAACTATTGTGAACTTTGCTAGATATTAAGCATTAATATTGTAAGGTTTTTGTATCAATAAAGTATTATTATTATTATTATAATGTACTAAGTATTTTGAATTTGAAAGCCCAATTATTAATAGATTACTTAACACGCTACGACCCTTACGCGCCGAGCAAAGGGAAAAAGCAGCAATAGCGCGGGCGATGCGACGCAACGGGGTGGGGTGGGGGGGGGGGGGGGGGGGGGGAACTAGACATTTTACGCAGACGATGCCGCGGGCAGAAGGTAGTGATCAGATATAATGACCCCACTGCTGGGACACAGGCGGAGGCCTATGCTTCCTCTGTAATATAAGAGAGATAGAACATGCCGGTTTCCTCACGATGTTTAGGTACCTTCACCGTTTTAAATAACTGAAACTCTGAAAATGTATGTAGGTACGGTGGACTGCATCAATTGGGTACCCCAGTTGTATTAAAATTAACTTTGAAGGGGGGTACGTGACGCTGACTGTACTAGGTAGGCACACTGGGCCGCAAAGAAAGCGGGTCGGTAACAAAAATCAATAACTTCCAAAATATTGGAGCTAGGTTTATAAAATAAAGACTATTTTTATTAGACAATTTTATTATGCTTAAATCAATGTCATAAAAGTTCAAGAGCATGAAGTTTATTTTGAGTAAAAGTAAGTAAAGTAAAAATGAACATTTCACTAGATTTCGAAAAAATTGCTACGGTATCTAATATGCAACTTTTACACATTTTAGTATTTTGTATTGCCACCACGGGCTGTTAATACATACAACCGCCGTGTCCTCGTGGAGGCGATTGATTGGCGGTGGCGATCTCTCGCGTCCGGCCCTGGTCCAGGCCATGGTACAGAGCGAGAGGGCTTGGGAAGCCGTCACCTCCTTCTGCGAAGCAGTAATGTTCGCGAAGGAGGAGGCGCAACGCGTGAGGGAGAGGCAAAATTCGCGCCCTCACGCCCCTAGCCGCCGCAGGAGACGCCCTGTGCGTTGGGAATCGCAGGCCGATTCCCGGCCACAGTAGGCGCGGGTTTGCGAACGGCGAGCAATGGGCAGCTCGCCGTTCGATAAGGACCAGGCTCGGGTCGACGGTGCGTTGTGTTCCACGCGCGCCTCAAAGAGATGTCAGCACCAATGACGGGGTCCGCTAGGGCCGATGCCTGCTAGGGTTGCGGGAAAGTCCGAGAGGGATACCGTTGCCCCTGGCACAGGCAACTGAAGGAACGCGGGTGGGTTTTAGTCAGTAAGAGTCTGACACGCCCTCCCGCTCTGCCCAGAGCGGGAGAAGTTATTTGATGATTTCCCACCCTCAAAAAAAAAAAATGGGATGTTAATACAACTGTTATACGGTTTTGTATGCTTTCCACCAGATTTCTGATCCGATGCTAAGAAATATTCTCCCATTCCTCTATCGGTGCTTCTTTCAGTTCACGAAGCGTGATTGGAGAGGAATTTCGCTGGCGTACACGTCGTCTCAGTTCGTCCCAGGCACGCTCGATGGGCTTCAAGTTTGGTCTGGGTGCTGGCCACTCCATGCGTGTGATAGCCAATCTTCAAGGTAGATAACACTATCCGAGCTGTATGGGGACGAGCGTTGTCTTGCGTCATTCAAAGGATTTCTCAATTCTTAAAGTTATCGCATTTTTATGACCGACCCGATTTCTTTGCGACATAGTGTCTTTGAAAGGCATTTACGAAAAAGCATCAAATCGAACTTAAAATACCGTCAAATGGGGTTACTTTGATACTACGGGGTTACTTTGATAACAACTTTAGGCTTATGAAAAACTTAATTTTATAATAACTACAACGCTATAATACAAAGAAACTATCAGTAGTGCCAAGTACTGATAGTTTATTTTTTAACTGGTGTTGTAGATATTATAAAATTAAGTTTTTCATAAGCCTAAAGTTGTTATCAAAGTAACCCCGTAGTATCAAAGTAACCCCATTTGACCGTAAATAAGTAGATAACATATTTTTTGGAAGGTACTTTACCTAGGTACAAAAAAAAAAGGAAAACGTCACTATATTTTACTTGCATAAGCAAAAACATGGGACATATTTATACCTACTCATTAATTAACCCCCTTGGCCTTCCCTTCTTTCACTAGGTCAGTACAGTCTAGATTCCTTTTTAAAGTCGCGTAGCGCGTCGGTTAAACTCAGTAGTTTCATTTGCCGCTTCCTCCGAAGACGATGTTTGCCACTGCACATTTGCCAGCGTCGCAATAAATACAGTCAAATGCTTCCCATCAAATGTTTGTCCTCGCTAACTGCTAGCAGACGGCATTCTGAACATCTGGAGACGGCATGCAGTAATTAGTACTTACTGGACACTTCTGGAGTGACCCAATACTGCTTACATACAATACAATACTGGTTTATGGTACCTGCAGCAACTTCGGGGTTGAATTTTGATGACATAGAAATGTTGATTAGGAATTTAATTAGGTAAAACAACCAAATGTTGAAAAAAAGTTAAAGTTAGTGTTCCTTTTCTCATGGCGACACAATCACACGACTGACCCATGCGATTAAAATTACAAGACATCTATAGGTATTCTGTGTCTTAAAAGTACCGACCTATAATTCTCGATAGGTAGTATTCTTTACTTTGATAAAAAAAGCTTCGATGTCTTTAGTGCATTTCTATACATAATATTGTATATTTTCAACTATTTCTACAAAACTCTACATATAAAATACGTTCCATCTACCTACGAGTAGGTATCTATAATAAGGTGCATATGTAAATACTTAAAATTTTTGCCTACACAAATGTGTAGGCATGTGTCATGTCATCTTTAGTTGTGTAGTTAACACTTCAACACCCGTATTTAATTTAATCTGTATTTAATTTTTCAGGACTGCACTATCGCGCCACGCCATTAGCTGCGCCAGTGCTACCACTTCCCGCCATTGTCCACATGAACAGTGCACATTTGTGGCCACTAACTCTAGTCAACTTGCTAGGTGAGGACGAATTATGGATTTAGACAATAATTTGTTGATAAATCTGATAATCCAAACAAAACAATTGTAAACACTGCCACCTATGAATATTTTTTTAAACCATCTGCTTTCTATAGTTGAAGAATTTAAAGCATTGGGATAAATTCTGCGAAGGCGTGTGCTTATTTGGAAAGTGCTCAAAATAGATGGCGCTTATGCGCATAATGAAAAGGAGACAATGTGCCTTTTGATTTAATTATTTCATTTAACGCTTAGCATTAATCATAAGATGATTGTCATGTTTACATTACCATGTTTAGATTATCATGTTTAGTTACTTTGTAAAAGAGTTTGCTTAACTATCACGCTTTTTCAACTATTACTACTGGATAATAGATGGCGTTGTTGTATGATAAATTTATTTTTCAGACATCGCAGAACCCACGGGGAACATATAAAACATCACGAGTGCCATCTGTGTACGTTCAAGAGTGACCAAGCAAGCCACATGAAGCGGCACATGCTGTGCCATCAAGGAATTAAACCTTATGCCTGTCCACATTGCTCGTTTATATGTGGTAGCTTGGTAAGTAATCGCTACGGTAAAGGTTGTATTAAATTAAGAATAAAAATAATATATCTTGCTTTCAATCGCAATAATACACGACGTGCAACAAACTAATAAAATATATAATAGCTGCTTTGATTATTTCATGTAAATAATCAAAGAATAGCTGTTACGCTTTGATTGTAATATTCATTCGCTTCAACAACAGAGGGCGTTAGTAACGCCAATCTGGTATTGCCATTTTCTATCGAGTCACGCTAAATGATGTATTGATTGATTAATATCATTCCTTTTTTAATTTCTTCATTTATTTATTTTAGGAGAATCTTCGCAAACATGTTCTCCGAAGTGGCCGCCATCCAGGTTTATTTCTCTACCACTGCCGATTGTGTCCATATAATACTAATACAGCAATGGATCTCCGTGCTCATCTTACTGCGGCTCATGCCCACAAATATGACTCCAAGAGCGCAGTTGAAGCTGTAAAAATACACTTAAAAATAGGCGATAATAAATAATTACATAATATGTAATTGTTTATTAAATATAACCATCACGAAAGCATATTATGCTTTCGTGATGGTTATATTTAATAAAGTTTTTGTTACTTTAGATGTCGTTACTATAACTATACTACGTAAAAGATAGCTTGATCTCTGCGACATAAGTCAAACTGACATTCCTAGGGTTGTCATGATATAAAAAATTGTCGATAGAAATTATCGACGTTTCTTACTATTATCGATGCTAATGTAACATTTTTGGGTTTAATTTAATTACAAACGTTACTAAATTAAACGAATATTTGATTATAAAATACATATATTCTGGTAAAGGAGTACACCCCAAATCCATATCTGAATCAGTTTCTGAATCGCTAGAACAATCTTATAAATTTATTATAAACTCTTGTTCGCAAATATTATCAAATCGGACGTCCCGCTCCCAATCTTCTTCCATTCGTTTTCTGCATTTGGTTACCACCTTCTTCCAGTCTTCTGCAAATACATTTTCGAAAGCACGATGATTCATCGCCCATCACTAATTAGGTCGGCATGCCCATAAATAAAGTATGACATTTACAGGTACTGTCTGTACTCAGAACAATTATTGTTCTGAGTGTCTGTACTACTATGAAATTCAGAACTTCATAGTCGTGATTTTACTGACAGCTGTCGCAGAGATCAAGCTATATTTCACGAAGTATAGTCCAAGAATTTGACAGCTAGCTGTCACTGTCCATACATTTTTTTTTGTCAATAAGCGACTTCTTCTACGTATAATTATTTAATGTAGCGCTGCGCAGTCGAGCCCAAAGATAAAACGGAAACTGTGGGAGAAAGCTATTTGAAGGAAAAATTGGAAACCCGATATTTCATCGAGACTATGTCTCTTCTTCGATCTATGTTTGTTATATGAGAGAAATTCGTATACAGGAGATGCTTCCAAGAGAACAAAGTCTGTTTAAATTACCTACAGGCAGTTGTGGGTGTGTGTGTTTATGTTATCATATTAGATCAGTGCTAGAATAGACATCTCTGAAGTTCTCCAGGGTAGGGTGTCATGAAGATCATCCTCGAATTGATCTTAGACTCCGGTCAGGTTATTCTTGTCGAACGCTTCCAATCTTCAACAAACAAGAACCTAAAAATAGCAAACACAAAACAACCTATAAATTATAATGTGTGCATAAGAAGCCTAGGAGCCTTTTGGCCTCGTATAGGAATTTCTGTTTCCTTTTTCTTTTGTTACTTTTTGTTTATACAACGTGGCGCTACAACGGTGACTTTAATTTAATACACGGGTAGGGCTAGTGCCCATTAACCATATAAATATTGATAGGTTAAAATAATACGTAAACTGAAAAAAAAAAATTTTCAAACAAACTAAATAATAAAATAGTCATTAAAATTGGGATCACCCTTGCAAAAATTCATTCATGAAATTACTTACCTAGCTCGCTTACGTTAACTCGGAGCGGCAATGTGTCGGTTCGCGGGCTGGCAACCGCGCGTCGCGTCTTGTACCTACTCGTGATCGGTCCGATTCTTTGACGGCATATTATCAAAGAAACCGAGCGGCGCAAGTGGTACAAACACTTATCACATCACCCTCTCTTGTTACTATTAGTAATAACTGTCATCACTAATCACTGCCATCACGATCATAAGTTTACACAAGCACTAATAGCACAAATAAATGCGTCCGTATCGCAAGAGGTGTAAACGTACCTACTAGATAAGAAAACGAAAACCAATCAAAGTGTCTTTATCGCAGTACCATGATCTAATTACTATCCTAATTACACAAAAAGAAATAAATAAAACAATAGCTAAGAGTCTTTTTCGCGACGTAATTATGCGCACTAGAGTAAATAAGTGCGTCAAGGACACGGGTTCGACTAGCACTAGAAAAGCAAAAAAAGAATTCGTGTTCGGTGCGGCGGGTGGGTGGAAGGGAGAGCGCGCGTCGCCTGCGCTGCTCGCCAACAAAGGAAATTTCCTTAAATTCGCCTACTCTATGCATTTGTTTCATCCTAATAGTATTGCTTATTCGTTTTAATTTCATTGATGCGATGTTATGATCCGTGACCCCGGCAAATGACCGCTGCGCGACAGTTCTTTATGTACAGGTTGCTCTAAAATGCTATTTTCTAAAATTTTAAATAAGTCCGTAAATAATAACATTTAATGGAAATATAATTTCTTCATGAAACGAAAATGTGAAAACGCATATGTGTGTTAAATTAAAGTCACCGTTGTAGCGCCACGTTGTATATAGTTTGGTTTTTTATTTTATAATTTAGTTTGTGCACTTCCTGTACGAGTCGCAATAAACACTTTTTCTTTCTTTCTTTCATAATACCATATTCTTAAACGCCTAATAGCAACGTAATCAAATAAATATAACTTAGCTAACCTACTTACTTATGTACATACTTTAATTGTTCGGCTTTTTGTAATCGATATGCTATATATCTGTGGAGGCTTGTTATTAGCAACTTGATGATATGTTGTTGTTACCTATTTATTTGTAATTAGTCTGTAAGCCTTCTTAAAAGTAATAATAAAAAATAAAAAAAATACCTTGCCACTAAAGCTGCCTTTTCACCAGTGGTAGACACTTTTTTCCTTATATCGTCTTATAATTGTACTTAACAATAGCGTGTTGTGGACGGACAACAGCGTTGCCACTATGACAAGCTTTCAGTTTTTAAAGGCCCCATTTCTAAAACTTTTTTCTATATTTTTAAACTGGCAATGAAAGCAAAGGATATTGTTTGACAACAAAAGCAAGCAATTTATCGCTGGAACGCGACTCCTGTCAAAACACGCGCAACTCCGCGAGACTGCGAGCGAGGGAAAAATCACAGTCGAAAATACGACGGTGTCTTGTTGACGTCTGTCGTCGTCTGTAGTTTCTTCGCTATCGACAAAAATAATAACCAACCGTTTTCAGCTGTGAAGCACGACAATATTAACAACAATTGTAAATAAAACACCCAACTAAAGAATCCGTTACGTAATGCGTGCTAGAGTATGTTTTAGATAGAATGTGTTCAAATAATTCTCGTAGTTAATAGTGAAGTGTTTTTGAAATTGTAATTTTCTGAAATATGACTGTTTGAATACACGTGTGGTGCTGGAAATCGATTTACATCCATAATGTCACTGAAGGTAAGCGCTGTTATTATTGATTTAATGTATTATGTTCGGTTCGTGCTATATTTATTTTTTGCGTGGGTAGCTTACCCTTTCGACCTCATAACGAGGGTCGCTTCATCGGAAGTTATTTTTGCATTATCGTGGTTTTTTATGTGTTTTATTTTCGTCATAAAAATGAATAAGTAATATTATTATTATGTCCCAGAAGGCCAG
The DNA here is from genome assembly GCA_937001585.2 of Brachylomia viminalis. Lineage (NCBI taxonomy): Eukaryota > Metazoa > Arthropoda > Insecta > Lepidoptera > Noctuidae > Brachylomia > Brachylomia viminalis. Next base: position 25,580,316 of record OW443304.2, read on the forward strand.
ACAACATTTTATTACGAATGCAATTCTAGGGAAAATCGTTACCACTCAATTTTATAACGTACATAATATAAACAGAGGGCCATCTTGTAAAATACAAATACCCTGGTTTTACCTGTACCTTTGTCCAATTTTTTCTCTGGCCTGAGATGCAGAGTGAATAATGTTTATTTATTTAAAATAGGTATGCCAACACATTGAGGTAATATGTACTGTGTACTGCCAACAGTATATATATTTTACACTAATTAATAAAACTTATAGACACAAGTTCTTATGTATAGACCAATTACAGGTGTACACAACATTCACATATTTAGCTATAGCAACATCATCTAAATAAATAAAAAAAAACAATTAAAACCCTAAGTCTTTGACCTAGGTCACATGTTGCATCCTACGAGGGTTAATAGAAAAATAACCCTGTACACATTGTTTTCTCTTTTATATTTTTACTTACTGAAAAAATTGTGGCTGCTTGATTTTACCTGTTTTTAATTAGAGCAATTTACTTTCAATTACCTTTCTATGTATTAGTTATGCTGAGTCAGATAATTGAAGAATACACTGTCTGAGACCACAGTCTAAAATGCAACAATGCAATGTACTTTGAAGGACAAAATCAGCACCACAACAATAAAAGAAATGCTCTAATAATATAAGCATTTCATATGGGACAATGTATTGCTTTTATTAAATATAATAAATGACTAAAAGCAAAAAAGTCTATTACTAATTTATTTTCTTGTTTAGAGTCATCAATAAAAAAAGACATTCAAAATATTTCCTTTGGCTACTGTACTACATGCAGAAAACATAATATAAGTATCTAAAAATACATAATTTGCTTTTATTCCATCGCTGTAGGTCAAGGACACGGTGTAGTAATGATTAGGTAATCTTTTACAAAGGACACTGCTTACTAAATGTTTGGCTTACATTTTTATAGGTAGTTGATACAAGTGTTTTTTCAAGTTGATTTTTATGATTTTGGTAAAAGAAATGTGTATTTGGGCCTTGTTTAAGCAAATCTTGTGTATTCATTTAAGATTGAACATTGACTGTGCAATACTTAATAGTTTTAATGCGATTTTCTGTTCATTCCAGTCCATGTTCAGCCGTCCATCCAGGTGGGCCATTCCTTACATCAGCTGCCAGCTTTTGGGTAATCAATTTTAAAAGACCCATTAGCACTATACCCCTTTTCTCGCGTTATAAACAATAGTCCTACTAATTGTACTGAATTAACGTCATTATCAACTTCCTTCTATTAAACGCTAAAATAATAAAACTCACTTCAAACAATAAACTTGTTTTATTACCAGTCGCCGGTTATAAGTATAACCGGTTGGAACAAAGGCGTGATGGAAAATGCATTTAACGACATATTTCGTCAGCAGATGCACCTTAGCAGCTTACATTACATTTCGCAGTCACTTTCGTGCGAGGTAGGTATCTATCGATTACTACCAACTTTCGTGCATCAACTTCTCATTCTTGAATTGGCCTTTATCAAAATCAACAATTACCAACCCGCGCTGGGCCCGTGTGGTAGATTACAGCCCACTCCCTCTCGAAGAGAGGAGGCATGAGTCCCAGCAGTGGGAACATAGGTTGATTGTGCTTACAGAACTAAGTATCTACTAGGTACCTACTTACATTTGTTCTTACCATCTTGCTGATCCAGTTTTGGCCAAGAAATACGTATATTCAACATGCAAGAAAGAATATACCATTTGTACAGAGGGAAACCCTTATCTTTGGTGTATTTCGTCGATTGCAATAAAAAATAATCGAGTACCTATAAGGAAGGAAATGGGAATGGAAGGATACAATTATGTAGGTAGGCTTCTCGGGTATTGTAGTCTCGGGGAGGATAAAAAGTAGAAATATGCCTCATGTGTCTCTATGTAGGTATAGTAATAAACCTGTCGAAAAGTACCCGAGTGTTCTTCTGATAGCCAAATACTTTCCCCTAAATCATCGAAATCCGATAACACGTGCCAGACAAACGAAACATCCAAACACATAATCACCTGACTAGGATGTATTGGGAAGTCTGAAATCAGCATGTTAATCCCAAACTACACTTAGAATAAAATAATAAATTAACTGCCACATTTCCTGATAACATTCGCTTGACAAAGCTTCGTCTAAGTAATTAATACTGGCTGCATTCAAACCGGTCACCAGTTGCAGAAGATAGTCCATATTTAGCGCGCCGCCGCCGCCGCCGGCAAGGCTCGGAAACCAGTTGTACCAGTCACGGTGTCACTGAACCAAGGGTGGTCGAGATTCGCTGTATCATATCGATGACGTAAATTGAAAGGCTTGTAAAATTCGAGAAGATGAGGTTTTGGCACCTAAACCGAAAAGTCGTCAGTTTGGCCAAGTTGGCATTCTTAACGAAAAGTTGTTAATACAATAATTAAGAGAATATTGGACTAGATCCGGGTTAGATCTTTGGTCTGCAATAAACAGTGGTTAAAATTAGCCTTTCATCTAAATAGCCGAAAGCCATTCGTAGAGGCCTTTTTCCGGCAACGAGATGTTTTTTTTTAGTTTTTTATTCTATATTTAAGTAATTAAGGACTTTTATAATTGTAAATGCGTATGGCAGTCCCATCATACCCTAAATACGTGGGTCACAGTGAAAGTTTTTACAAAATAAAAAACGGAATGATGTAGGCCTTTTAATATTTTTATTGCTGGTGCTGGTGCTGGCGCTGGTGTCTAACATTTCCCAAGACAACTGGTAAACAATGACTGACATCCCAATCTGAAGTAGCAGTCTTTTTATCTTCTAGCACAATTGTTGCGAAATTACCCGTCCGTCCAAAGATAAGGCAATCATCTTTTCCCATTGACTTTTGCCCTTCTTTACTTTTGTCGGCAAACCTTCGAATGGAAACATCCATTGCGCAGATTGTCTTTTGGTTTCGGGTTCGTAACAATATATCCAGCTTTCATCACCTGTGTCGATGTCATAATATACAGCATTCGAGTGACCTCCGTCATACTTTTCAAGCATGGAGCGGCACCAATCCAAACGACGGCGTTTTTGATCTTCCGTCAAATTATGAGGTGTCCATCTAGTACAAAGCTTTCTGACGCCTAAATGTTCATGTATAATACCAATGAAAAAAATATTAAAATCTTTTTATTTCAGACATATTTAGCCAATAATATTGTTAGTAGCAGGACTTAAAAAACTATGTTACGTTTAAACATTAAAATATTAATTTAAGTATTTGCCGTCCTCTGGGGCCCCGGGCACACGCACTTGTGCTTGAACCCAGTGCCTCAGCAAGGGGCTGTCCAACTTGTGGCTGAGCACGCTCAGGATGGTGTTGGCGCTCGCACGCGTGCGGAACATCAACGAAGCGATGCGGCGCCGCAGCACAGTGTGAAAGCCGTCTGTGTGCGCGTGCGCAAACATCGCAGATGCACTACAGTAGCGTGGGACCCCACCAGCACCCTGAACGCGTTATTATATTGTATTCGGGGAGCGTTGATGGGGCCATCAATGCGTGCAGTTGACCCACAGGTTGCAGGTGTAGAGAGTTTGGCAGAATGCTTTAAACAGAGTGATCTTTACGCCTAAACTACACCTCGCAAATCTGCGTGCCAACATGTTACAGCGGACCGCCATCGCTCTCCTCTCCCTTTCTATATCCTCATCGTCTTTTAAATCCTCGGTGACCGGCCACATGGCCGAGGTATTTAAACTCTCTCACTCTTCGAAGAGCGGCAGCATTAAGCAGCACAGGCGCCACATCCCCCAGTTTACGACCCCTGGCTTGAAATACCAAGAGCTCACTTTTCTGTACATTGTACAGGAGACAGTGTACCGTATGTACAGGGTGGCCGGAACATTGACGTCCAAAAATAAAATTTCGGTCCCTCGTATCGTGGGGTATTCGAATCACCCCCATGTATGTTCCGCGACTTTTCATAGTTTTCGAGTTATGAATTTTTTTCTGAATGTTTGAAAATTTTCGACCTGACCAACCTAAAAAAATTCAAAAAAAAAAGTAGAGGGTTTTATCGAGTTTCTTTTTTTGCAACTGAATTTTCATAAGTAGTACTTTTATGCATAAAATAATCAGCTTCGTAACTGTGGTGAAAGTTATGAAAATGTTGATCTAAAGTGAAAAATTTACGTTCGGTAAATTATGACTTAAATTTTCAACTTCAAATTAAAAATCTAAACAGGTGACTTCATGGTTCTCAAGTAGGCTTCAAGAATGCGCCAGACTCTCAGCTTTCATAATCATTAAAAAACGTAGGACTTAATGGGGCTAACTTTGGCCTTAATCGGCCTTCAAAGACTGCGAAGTGGAAAATTCTTAAAATTAGCTATCTGATTAATAAATTTTTTTTTTCCATTTTCTCGCTCCTAAGGTTATTTAGTTTGCTAACCAAAAATTACTGCAGGAAAGCTAAGATTTAAACACGGAGATTTTTTTAAATGTTAGTTTAATGAATTTTGCGCGATCCGTTCTCGTGGACTATGGGTTGTAAACGAGGGTGCAACTCTTTTACCTGCAATAACAATGGACCGAGAGGAAAAGAGACCGAATTATTGCTATCTCTCTCACGCAAGGCGCGCAACCGAAGCCAACGCAAAACAAGTACCTCAGTCGTACTCACATTGTGTTTACTGCTATACGCGTGTCGCCATTTTGTCTTTACCACACTCGCTTTGCCCACGGACTCCGCTGCCTACTTGTTTGACTACTTTGCTCGTTTATTGGACTGTGTTTTGCATTCTGATTTGGACTTTTTTTACGTGGAAGTGTAAAAAATGAGTTACACGTTAAGTGAATATGCAGAAATGCATTATTTTTATGGAGTTGCACAAGGAAACGGCCATGAAGCAGCGCGACTGTATCGCGAACAACTTCAACGTCGTGGTGGGCCGCAACCTGAGCGATATCCCGACCATCGTGTTTTTATTAACACGCACAACACTTTGATGGCAGGCCGCATTCCTGGTCGACGCGGCAGTCATGAAGGAATCCCTAGAGCTAACCCGGATCGCAGAGAAATGGTGCTGGAAGAAGTTCAGCGAAATCCGTCTACGAGTACGAGAAGTATGGCTCGTGCTCTGAACATCCCAAGGACTTCTATCCAAGACATTCTTCACGATGAAGAATACCACGCGTTCCACATCCGACGAGTCCAAGCTTTACTGCCTACAGATCACCAATTGCGCGTTGATTTTTGCCAAACCATGTTACGAAAAGAGCAAGAGGATCCTGGATTTTTCAATAAAGTTTTATGGTCAGATGAGTCACGATTTGAGCGATCCGGAATATTCAATATTCATAATTACCACACGTGGGCGAATGAAAATCCACTCGAAGTGAGAGCTTCGACATTTCAACATCGCTTCAGCGTTAACTTGTGGTCTGGTATTCTCAATGGCGAACTAATTGGTCCGTTTGAACTGCCGTCCAGACTTGATGGAGAAACATACAAAAACTTTTTGGAAAATGAACTTCCATTGTTGCTGGCAGATGTGAATCTCGAACTCAGACGAACCATGGTGTTGCAAAATGACGGCGCCCCGTGTCACTATGCAACCCAGGTCCGAAATTACTTAGATGAAACATACCCCAACAGATGGATCGGACGCAGCGGACCAATTAGGTGGCCTCCACGCTCACCTGATCTCAACCCCATCGATTTCTTTATTTGGGGCTATTACAAGGAAATAGCATACGCCCGAGACTGTTCAAGTGAACAAGAGCTGAGGCAGTTGATTGCAGAAGCTGAACGTGTTGTGAGAGAGAACAGAGACGCTTTTAGACGATTGCCAGACAATTTCTTACGTAGGTGTAGAATGTGTATTGCTGCTGGTGGTGGCCACTTTGAAAACCTTTTCTAAATGTTAAAAATAAATTAAGTACTTTTTTCACATTATCATCTGTGTTTTATTCAAAACCACTTTTTACGTAAAACTTTTCTTACCCAACTCTGAAACTATTTGTTGGTTAGTTTTCAGTGTTCTTATCATTAATTAACCTTAGGAACGAGAAAATAGCCAAAAAAAAATAATTACTCAGATGGGTAATTTTAAGAATTTTTCCACCTCGCTGTCTTTGAAGGCCGATTTTAAACAAAGTAGCCCTATTAAGTACTTCATTTTTTTTATGATTATGAAAACTGAGAGTCTGGCGCATTCTTGAAGCCTACTTAGGAATTATGAAGTCACCTGTTAAGATTTTTAATTTAAAGTTGAAAATTTGAGTCATAATTTACCGAACGTAAATTTTTCACTTTAGATCAACATTTTCATAACTTTCATCACAGTTACGAAGCTGATTATTTTATGCATAAAAGTACTACTTATGAAAATTCAGTTGCAAAAAAAGAAACTCGATAAAACCCTCTACTTTTTTTTTTAGAATTTTTTTAGGTTGGTCAGGTCGAAAATTTTCAAACATTCAGAAAAAAATTCATAACTCGAAAACTATGAAAAGTCGCGGAACATACATGGGGGTGATTCGAATACCCCACGATACGAGGGACCGAAATTTTATTTTTGGACGTCAATGTTCCGGCCACCCTGTATATATGTATATATATATATATACCTACATACATATATGTATACAATATACATATATATGTACCAATGCCTACAGCTGAATCTGTCGATATGTCACCCTTCTATCATTAGCCTCACAGCACTCCCGTTATCTTCAGTAGTAGAAGAACGTCCTCGCGAATCATCAGTGAGTGCTTCGACCACGTTTAAACTCATTAAACCAGTTGTAAACAGTGGCACGGGATGGGGCTTCGACATGAAATGCTAATCGAAGTCTATCGTAACATTGTTGTTAAGTAAGACCGCAACGAAAGTCGTAATAAATGGTTAAATAAATAAATCATTGAACGTAAATTTTCTCTAGTCAAATCCATTTCGACGCACGAAAGACACTTTTTAAATTGCCGCCAATTTGTTAAAATAATTGGCATATGAATTCATTACACATCTACAGATTCCCGAAGAGTACCTACTTAATTCGAAACTTAAATACATTTTTCATCTGCTGCTTTTCTTACTGGCCTATTCTAAAAACTTTCAGTGTGACCCCCGTACACACTACGGAATTACATTTGGGCCACGAACCTGAACAAACTCTTCGCATCGTCACCATTTGGTTAAGACAGAATTTTATTATACTGTGCCTAAATCGTCGGTTCAACCACAAGACCCCTAACAGATAATTTCTATCAGACTCATACCGAAAACAGTCCGTCAATAAGAGATGTAGGTCTTCCACAACTCCACACTCTACAAAACGAGATGTTCATGCAGACTGTCAGTAACCAGTAACAATATGAAAGAATTCAAGATTTTGTTTGTATGTGATTCAATTCATCCGACGCCGACGTTGCAAACTCGTGTTGCCATAATTCATAATCACCTATGCAAATATCACGACGATCACAAGTCACGACTCCAACACACATCTGATCTCAATAGAAGCATGTTCGTATCGGATCAGTTGGTCCTTTCCATTCCTTGACCAAATTACCGTTTCCAAGGATAACTTAAAAGTTACAAGGAAAAAGAGGCCATCTCTTTGTAAGCGAAACATTTTGTACCCGTACCTTTTTTCCTTAGTAACTAGTTAGGTACTTATTACGAGTTTCAAAACTAGCTAAAACTTCGTCGTTCACATTCTAAGTATGATTCCCTTTTACTTCCTCATACATAAAACATAGAAAATATATTCTATTACGTATAGTTATAATTTTAGCGTCCATAACATGTCCATTCTACATTCGAGCAGCATCATTAACTATCATTATCATTGTGGTGTAATACCACAGAGTACAGTGAAGTAAATGACATAATGTCTACTTTTAGATAGATTCTAGCCTTGGTTTCGTAGCGTGGCTTCTAAATCTAAAGTTGAAGTTACAATATTCTACGGAACTATATTAAAGATAATTTAGCGAAATTGAGCAGTAACCTATGCCAATTTAAAATAGAAAGGTAATCAATATGATAGATGGTTTGGGCATGCACAAACCGATTTGCCGTCAATTTATTCTCGCCCTCTCGCAGTGTCCTATACCAACTTAGGTTTCCACCTTTTTAGTTGGAAAACGGTCCTCACATCTTCCTCACTTGGTATCTCTGTATTGACACCTTAAATACCCTTATTTTATCTTTTTTAAAGTTTCATTGCAGACCCAAGTTTCGGCTACTGGGACTAAATTGTGTCCAAGACTTGTGTTGCAAATACCAAAAAAACGCTCATATGTTTCTTGGCAGTTGTAAAAGACGAAGAAAGTGGGTCACAGCTGCTACTCTGCAACACAAGCTACATATCACTTTACACTACGACCTTTAATGGGAACCGACCAGACATCGCATTCACATTGGGAACATAAGTACTATCCAGTCTATAAAAGTACACCTTGCGATGTTTCTTTTTCGGATTACAAGTTGGTGGTATAACCGTGTGCTGAAAGGTCGCTAGCGGAGGTCAGGGTCAGTTTTTCCCCATCATTATGTTAGGTCTTATGACTAACAGCGAAGAACGATGGCACATTTCCGAAGTGAATAGAAGTGTCCGAAATATTTTTATGCTGTAGATTGACTGGCTAAAAGAAGGAAAGTTAAAGGACTCCACAGTTTGCCAGTTAGTAAGCTACTAAACCGTGCTTTACTAAAGAGATGCTTTATTTAATTAACAAGACTCAAAACAAGCCTTAACTGCAATATTTACGTTCAAATAATCACTTCAACCGCTCATTCGATGCAAAATCTGCAATGAGGGATTGCCCGACGCGACGGTTCTATTTCCACCACATTTTGAAATACCCCCCCCCCCCCCCCCCCCCCCCCCATAACTGCGACATTTAGCGACTGAACTAAATATAATCAGTTTAAGTATTCATCCGCTGCTCTGCATCCCAGCCTGTCTGGATTTAGGTCTAGACGTTATAAATAAAGGCAACTTTGACTTATGGATAGAATAATTCTAACGATATTTAGAAGAGAATTTTGCTGAGGTTGAAATATTTTTATCGTACACGAATAATGGATCATAATTTCATATTTCGTATAACAATATTGATGATATGTCATATATAACAGTGACAAGCTGGAATGAAACAGAAGAATAAACATTTTTCGACTTAAAACATTTTATGACCATCGTATTCACGGCGCTTTTCTTGTTCTATGCTAAGAACCTTCTTTTTGGCATCGAAAACATGAAGATCATATCGTGTACAGTACGTCTTCCTAACAAAATGCTTTTGTCAGTCTGTTGTCATGATTGTCCTTGGATTTCTCCCAATTTCCTACTGGATGCCACTACATTTTGCGACTAAAAACTTACCTGCTTACAAAATTCTGCCAGTAAACAAGATTCATTATCACAACCGCAATAACAAATCAATAGTATAAACTATGAATTCATAGGCGGCCATTTTCATAAGTTATGGTCCATTAAAGCTATAGGCAATTACAAATGTTACGATCCCAATATAATGGCTGTAATAAATATCTACGTAATCTAAGCTTTTCGTTTTGCAAATTAAACCGTGGAATTTTATGGTTTTAAATCTGTGACCCACTGGTATTGTTTGTGTTTTCACGGTGATAAGATTTGACTGAAATTATTTATTTTCCTTTGCTCGTGGTAAAACCCTGAATTCATTATACTTCCAGAATTTGTCCAATCAAAGGAAAACGCCGTTTTAAAACCTGTTGTCCTAGTTGTTAGGCAAATCCAACAGGGCTCATCATGGTCCACAGGCCTTGCTTACTCGGTCTAACTCAAATTGCGTCACGACACGGTTTGGTATGTCCATTGTAGTCAATTCCTAGTCGAGTCGCACGTTCAGTGGCAGAAGTTAGAATGCCATAACTTTTACAGTCACTGAACATCACCAACCACTATGCATTCGTATTTAGTAGATCGATTCTGACAAGTGCATCGAAGCAAACAGCGGCTACAGTACATGACGGAGATTAGAACCACATGGAGCAAGTTAGGTGGTGTTGTTTATAAGACCGTAACCCGGCGAGACGGCTGCTATGGCATTTATGGAGCGTAAATAAATTATGTGTTTTGACCCTCTTATCGACTATAAATGTGCTTTTATTCTAACCAATTCTTTATATTACAAGCCTTTTTTACTGTTGAATTTCCCGAAACTGTTCCTTCTCGGATAGACGATGTTAAAATCTTCGTCATCTTCGTCTTATTGCTCTGTCATCCTCGATTTTTAATCTAACGTTTGAGAGTTTTAATTTTTATGTATTTATATTTGTTTATGCTCATACTAATAGAACCATCTCTAATGCGTCTTTGACGTGCTTGACTGAGACTTTTAAATTATAAAGTAACTGCATGCTTTACACGTAACACCACTGAGGTGTTTATAGGCAATTGTGTTATTTATAGCCTGAACTGTTGTGTGGCTTCAAGTATTACTTAAACATCGTACTTATAGACCAATGCTAGACGTAGGCTTAACCTAAAATGCGTCACGACGCGCAACGTGGTGACCTCTACTTTCCGCAAAACTTATTCCGCTCATTAAGTAGATCGTCATCATCCACAGCCCAACTTCACACTGCTGGGCATTAGGCCTGTCGTTGCTTACATGTTGGTGTTGCAGCGGGGAGATATTGCCATCGCGGATAGAACTTGGGTGAAACTGGTACAAGATCGTAGATATTAGCGAAAAAATATACGACCATGGGTAGGGTTGCCAACTTTTTTTATATCATAAATATATAGTATTTTCTGGCAATTGCCTGTAAAAAAATAGTAGTAGGAAAAAAAATATTGTAGGTACTTATAATGTAAAATAAAGCATCTTTTTTGCTTCTCTGAGCCTTTATTAACAGGTTATTAATATTTTATATGACTTGATAACTACATATTAATTCTGTTTTATGAAATTAATACCTAACCCTAGATTGAGCATATTTCGCTATTATTTATTAAATGAAAATATAGTAGATTCGCCTACTTTTTTAATATACATAGTATTTAGGCATTTAATATAGTAGAATACTATATTATATAGTAGGGTTGGCAACCCTAACCATGGGTTGCAGTGTTTGCCAGGGCGGAAGGGCAGTTCCAATGCCTCTTACCGAATGCAGTAAACTCATGTAATTGACATGCGGCTAGTTAATGAACTAGAATTAGCCAGAGCACTTTCCGTAATTATACACGAAGCGGCAGAGCTGAACTTTTGTTATTTATTTATTCCTAATTAATTACAACGGCTTGCGCCAATGACAGTAATTAGTAGGCAAAACTAAACATATTACATAAACAAAAGAATACAAAAACAAATAACAAGTCAGAGATCAAACATACTTATCAATAGCTTTAAAAAGAGAAAATAAAATCGAATAAAATGACAACAACTTACAACTTATTTACCTAACAGGTCTAATGTCTGATTTTTTTGGATGCCTTTTTCAACAGCTGGTATGTAGGCATTGTATGCTGACTCGATGCGTCTCTTGAGTTCTAACCGCAGTGTGGAAAATGCCGTGTAGACATTCTGATAATTATATCGTTTCCATTCTTTGTGGAGTTTAATTTTTCGATTTAAATCTTTAATTATATCATGAGGAAACCAGACAGGATAGCGTTTCCTGTTTAAAGCTTGTCTGCTTTTTTTCGGTACGCAAAGATCAAAAATATTATACAAAATGTATGTTAGTTTTGTATAATATTTTTATACGTTGCCTCAGACGTGCAATCTGCGACTACTGTAGTCGCAGATTGCACGTCTGAGGCAACAAATACACAATCCCAATCCGCTGAAGACATCATCTCATATAAAAGGGAAAAGTTAGCTTTGTTAAAATTCCAATCAGAGGTTGAGTCAAAGTTACTAGGCATTATATTTTCGTTACAAGTATTTGAAAAAAAATTAAGTTCAATATCCAAAGGAGGATGGTAGGAGTCCACATTAGCAATGCCCCAAGTGTCTGAACTATTTACTTGCACTGCGCAACTAGAGCCTCTTACAAGGACAACATCTAATTTACCGCCAAACGTATTATACACGTTATTACTGTCAGACATAGAACAAAATGAGAGGAAATAACTATAATAATTACATTTTGCTTTACGCTTTGGAATGGGCAGCTAGCTTCATCTTTCTGACTGACCGACCCCTTGACAATTCAAAAGTGCCTGTAATTGGTTTATTTGAAATAAATGCTTTGAGTTTGAGTTTGACATACATTTTTGGAAGCACTATTGAAGTTGATATCTCCAATAATAATTACGGTTCCTTTAAGGTCATTTATAAAACTTTCAACCTTACAAAACCAATCAAAATATACAGAGTCTGTAGCACTGGGAGGTATGTACACTACACACACATAAACACTGCTCTTCCGGTAGGTACCTACATTTTACCCAGAGATCTTCGCCATTAGTAGTTTCAAACTCACGTACTCGGGTAGGTGTGATACCTTTCTTAGACGCTAATAGGACACCACCGCCATAGCTGCGTATGCCTCGGCGTGTGACACTCCATCCGCTGAGGACTAACTCAGAATCCTCAACAGAAGAGTCTCGGAATGTCTCAGTGGCTGCCAAAAGGTCGTGCTCCATGAGCGACAAATTAGTTCTCCACAAATTGAGTTTGGTCTTAATGCCGCGAACATGTTGATAAAAGATGTTGAGCGAGGTTATTCTTATGCAGACTGTAAACTGGTTAGATGGATCCGAATGCAGAATGTTGGGGTAGTGAAAGAAAATACTGTGAGCTTACCTGTTGTGGTTCTTTAGGACGTTGTGGTTCGTTATCATAAAACAACGCTACGCCTGCTGTTCCCAGGGGTCAAGAGGTGATATGTACTTCGCAGTAGACTGTATTAAAGTCCAGCGGCCTGCCATACTATTTTAAGAGTCAGTCTCACAGAAAGTCGAAGACACCATTTAGACAGCTTGAGTACCTTTTTTTTCAGACCATACTGTCCCACTACTTGGCAAACTCCTCCATCAAGTCCTTCCAAGAACTCTATTCCCCTACCTTAGCAAGGAATACAGTGGACATAGTTGTGATTTAAAAAAAACACCTACTTCCAAATAAACACTACGAAGTGAAAAATAACTAAATAATAAAAAAATAACCAAACAAAAGAAGAATTTATCTAATCGATTTATAGTTGACGGAGTTCTGAGGTAAAAAATATACTGTCCAATTGAGAACCTCCTTTTTTTTAAGTCTGTTAATAAAATTGTTCAGACGAACGGGAACACTATATACCTATACAACGCCTTTGAAGAGTTGTCAATTTTCGAAAGACATTAGTGCTATTCCTTTAGACGTTTTCTTCTTGGGTATTGACCTCAGGAACCCAAAGCCGCTGGCTAGCAGTCCGAAGCAGTGCTAATTACGCATACTTTAAATTAATGAGGCAATCTTTAGCCGTAGTTTACAAGACACAGTAAAGGAAGCCATTCTAATTGATCTGCAGTTTAGCGCAGCCCGTTTAATTACAGCAGTGTACTATTATGAGTATGTCGCTAGCTGACATGTTAGCAAGACGTTGTTAGGAAACGTTAGGCCCGTTAGTGTTCGAATTATTGCCCCCAACATCTATCAGACACTGAAACAACGGGTCAAGCCCTTATGAAGTTCTTGCCTGGACTAGTTATTTTATCCCAGATATTGTGCAAAGCAGCCACATTCTGATTTAACCAAGTTTCATGGAAATCAGGTAGTCGTAAATACCTAGTTCACTAAAGATGGAAATCTCTGGACCCGCCCATACTAAACATGTTACAAAATTGCACAACGCCCGTCTAAACGCAAGTACTACGCAGGTTGGCAAACCGGTAACAGTGGTAGTTAACTTGAATAACTACCTTTATGTGCCGATTCCCAGGTAATGATCTTTTACGTGGAAAGATGCTGTCTCTTGGAACAGGAGTATAACTTTTGTCATATGATATATCTTAGCTAAGTCATCTGCTAGCTTTGGAATGTTTAGAATTCTGTTACAGATACTACTCTTCTCATAAAACTATTTCTCTGCGTACTCTGCTCCCCTCACGGATAACGGGTGGGCCATTTAAAATTTGAATCAGGTATAAAAAAATACTACGGATTTTTTTTTCTTGTTTTATTGGAATGGTTGAACTTCGTCATTTAAGAATGGAACACAATATCATTCATATGACTACCACGACTGGCTCGGCAGTACCCCATCCGATCAACCCAATTTTTCAGTACATTTTCGATTGTTTCGGCTTGAATCTCTTCAATGGCAACTTCGATTTCATGTTTCGACGCTTCAATTGTCTCTGGATGGTTTGCGTAACATTTTTCCTTAATGGTTCCCCACAGAAAATAATCCAAAGGGCTCAAATCACAGCTCCGAGGCGGCCAATTGACATCAGCATTTCGGCTGATTATTCCATTTTCAAAAACAGTGCGCAAAAGATCGATGGTTACGTTGGCCGTGTGACATGTGGCCCCGTCTTGTTGAAACCAAATGTCGTCCATGTCATTCTCTTCATATGTTGGAAACAAAAATTCGTTGAGCATGGCACGGTAACGCTCACCGTTGACGGTAACGGCGACTCCTTGTTCATTTTAATATTCAGTTTTTAATATTTCCCAATTTGGTTCGAGCGTATAGCGTCCTATTTTGCAAATGTCAAACATAAAACTAACTTCCTGTCAATAAATGAATGTCATTCTACCTTTCAAAGTCAAAGTAATCGGTACATCAAAACACTAGATGGCCCACCCTTTATAAATATATCCAGGCTGCTAGAATGACTTTAGTAGATGTACAATGTGATCAGGTCGTCTTTAAAAGGCCTACTTCGCGAAATAAACCAGAACAATACATATAAACCAACTGCGCTATGAATCAGACAGGATTTCTCTAATTGCTGAGGCTAAGTACTGCCAAATTATCCTAAGAATGAAAAACTATTGTAATTTAAATGGTCTAATAGACATACCAACAAATGCTGAAAGAACAGCCCAAACACATCGTCTTGAAAGCAATTCAATTACCAACCATGACGTCACTGATCTATTTGTATGCAAATACTTGAAACATGTCTACTAAACCGATTTGTTAAACAAATTGTTCTACTGAAGCTAATCCGTATCCGATAATCCGTAATCCAATTGACAAATGTATGCTAGTTATTTTTAGTAGTGACAAGATGAAGTCATGCTGTAGGTATGTTGTTAATGTCGTTATATCTAGTTTTGTTATTGACCTGATTAAACGATGTCCCACATCAGTATAGCGTACTATTCGTGTCGCTACTGCTCCAGTGCCTTGTTTTAGTTTGGTAACGCAGGTTTTTTTTCCTTTTCTTCAGTCTCATACACTGGTGGAGGATAGAACTTACCGTCGTCATTTATTGGCAGCCGGTCTTCTAATGTCACTGTTTTCTTTTCCTTCGACAAGCATTTTCCTTGTCCATTATCTCTCTTTCTCGCCTTGTCCAAGATTTTCTGAAATCATTGGTGATGTCGTTCGACCATTTGGAAATCAGCCACGATTTTGTCACTGCTCAAAGCCGTACCTGTATAATAACAAACTGCAATTTATTTCATAAATTCAGTCCTAGCCTGGCGTGACATCCCGTATAACAGACAGGTGGAGGCCAAACCAACGGCATTCGCGGCATTCGGCATTCGTGCGTTTGCTAAGTACAACAATATTCAAGCGAAATAATCCTGAAATAGGCAAGAAATGATTCGATTTTCTCAAAAAATAATATGGCCAATTGTTACGAAATATTCCTTTCATAGATAGTTCAGAACTACTAGGTATAGTTCAGAATATTTGTGGCGGCGAATACCTTAAGTTTTTGTGGCAAAATTTCGTTTTTGGGCCTTAGGCTTTAATATTGGCAGGCACAGTCGAAAAAGTATTTCTTATTGGATAGGTAGGTACCTACTACACGCAATACGGCGTAAAGTTTTAACGACCAAGGTACCCTTAGGATGGAAATTGAAAAACAATAGGTACATACATAGTGGCGGGAGACGGAACTGGCTTTATGTCATATAAATGTCAAATGGCATTTGGCCCCCACTTACCCCCCTAAGACATAAAATGTCTTGATTCTCGATCTTTCCCGGTGAAACTGGCGAGAAAGTACATGTGCATTGTCTTATGTGTATTTCACGATTAGGTATATTACCAACTTATCCCAAAATGTCTCCTAAAATCCTCTCAAAATGCAATAACTGACGATCTAGTAGGGGAAATGGGTCTCCCTTGTTTCACCGAAAAGAAATTGCCAAATCACTTCCCAAACAATTTTCCGCATAGTTTCATTTGCCAAATTATTACTTAGCAAAAAATCTATTCACAAATAATTGTAACGCAAACCTAATGTTTGGCAAGTGAACGTTTAAACAATAACTTGTTTACCAACTGGTACTTTTACCAATTTTTATGTACCTAGTCACATATTTCTGTTGGAATAACTCATTTTACGCAAAATAAAATTTGCCAAATAATAATATTAATATTAACTATTCTGGTAGTATTTTATTTTTAGTTATAATATTATCGTCGTAACTAATTCAGTTTCGGGTAGCCTGTTTTTTTCCATATTTTTTTTTATATACTTACTTAATCTATTCGTTTCTGGCACTCGCCGGCCGCTGCCGCGGCACCACTCGCTTCGCTCGCTCGGCTCGTGCGTAGGAGGTCACAGTTTTTTAACGTAACCTAACTTAACCGTTTTTTGAAATAATTAACCTACCCTAACTAGTTCCATAAATAACCATAAATTTGACTTGTTTCAGACAAATTCCAGCACATAAACTTACAATGAAGTACGCAAATGACATAATTTTTTTGTCTAAACATTGTTTGCTGTAATACATCATTTGATTAAAGACCAAATGCCTAAATGACATTATCCTTGATAATATTCTGCCAAGTAAAAATTTTACCAAATGAAAATGTGCGTACTAAAATTATTCCAAACATTGCATTGGTGTAAAAAAAGGTTGCTAAAATTTGTTTGGGTAGTGAAATTTAAGCAAAATATTTTCGGCAAAACGGCAAGATCCCAGGTGAAATGCTTCATCCACTACTTTTGAATACCTACAGTACTTTTCCAATTGGCAAGCAGATTAAGTTGCTTATTCGAAAGAACATTCATAAATCCATGAACACGAGAAGAGAAAGGTCTCGGTCTATTCTTAGCGAGAACATCCGACAGAGATTATGAAAATGTGATGAAAATAATTATGCAAGCATCTCTGATTTACATCACTTTACATTCATGACCGGTGACTGCACAATACAGCGCTCCGTCGTCCATCACAATCAATCACGATCACTTATTGCAAATTAGCTTTTACCTACTTATCTGCACGTGAACACAGGAAATTATTGTATATAGACTATTTGCAAACTTGTATACGCAACACACTCATAAATGCGCAAGTCGTTTACTAGCAATGATAATAGCTGCCTACAGCACAATTAATTACGGCTTCCTTTTCTAAACATGGTCATAGTTGTCAGCATAGATCTCTATGAGCTTTTGGACACAGCTCTTAAATTCAATTCGCACTGCTAGGTACTTGAACATTCTGTCGGTAGCCATTAATCATCATAATTTCAGCCCGGAGTCAGCTACTGCTGGATAGTTGGCTCCAGGTGTTTGTTGCATCTTTGACGATATCGTCAACAGTTGCCCAAGTTGTGAACGTCCCGGGTTTTTTTAAATGTAAACTGGTCTTGTGTACATGCTCCTGCTACAAACCTGTGGCGTGATATTTGGGCCATTCCAAGGAAGCGGTCAAGGTAATGTCGTGATGATTGAAATTATAATATCTCGATCGAGAATCTGCGTATTACACCTTGATGTTTGTGCGTGTTGATAATTGCATAGCTTGAAATTTGAGATTGAGATTTTTTGAGCCTTTTAAATTGTATGACAGAAAATTATACACGGTGACATTTGAATCACAGTTTTGCTAAAACAAACGTTGTTCAGACCATGGTCTACAACCATTCTATAGCATCAAATAGAAAAAAAAAACACAAAAAAAGGCAATGTTAAAACAGTCGGGATTATCGTTACACCCTAAAACACAGACACATCGGCCGCGACGCGCGGCGCTCGCATCTCATTAAGTAGTTGAATGCCATATCGGTACCGCGATGAGTACTTTGATGTTACGATTAATGTTTCAAACTTTTGAGCAACATAGGACTAATTTGAGAACGTATAGATTAGTTTGTTTTAATAACATATTTGATGCTGTAGAATGGTTGTAGACCATGGTCTAAACAACGTTTGTTCTAGCAAAACTGTGATTCAAATGTCACCGTGTATAATGTCTGTAAATATCTGCGTTCAACAATGTTACTCATCAAGTTAGTAGGTAAGTAGATAAAGGTTTACAAGTAGGAGCTCTTACTAAAAATTCTGTGTCTTGGCTAACAATACTAGGCTCTAAAATCTAATTAGTGAAATTAACCGTGTAATTGGTTTTGTCTGCTAAATCTGTTATGTTCGTCAAGAAATCAATTAGGTACCTACTTGGATTATTTTTATAAACACCGTTTCCAAAATAAGATCAGTTTCTTAAAGCAACCAGCTGCTATCAAACACTGGTGTTCTTGGGATGTTGAAAATTGTTGTGGGATACAATAATAGAACACTACCCAACGATATTCCTACATTATTTAAAAAAAACACACCAATAATTGCCGCCATTATGTATCTACCGTTTTATTACTGAGATAAATCTGGCAGTCAACACACCGATTTACACCAATCTACACTTGGGAGCAAATAAATCGAGCCACTTCCTTTTTTCCGCATATAATGGTTATTATTTCTGGTATTATGGAACGTAACAATTCGAAACACATACCGCCTTAAAGTTTATTTATTAACCTTTATAATTAGGGTAGTTTGTTGTAAACTTTTCATTTTAAATTAAAGTTTAAAGGGTTGACTAAAATTATTGCATTTAATTTGCTTATAACATTTTGATTGTACTTCATTAAGAAAAGGGGTTTTGTTTTTGTTTTGTTATTATTTATTTAATTTTGTTTCTTATTTTTTTTTTTCTGTACTTTTTTAACGCTACAAATTTCTATCAAGATTACCGTTTTCTTTCAGAGCCAATACTTTATCATTCAATAAGGTTATCATTCAATAATTTACCCTCATTGTAAAGGTTATTAAATAACCTCTTCGGCGATATGTTTAGAATTGATACGTTCCATAATACCAAAAATAATAACCATTATATGTGAAAAAAGGAAGTGGCTCGATTTATTTGCTCCCAAGTGTAGATAAAAACTAAATCACAGATAACAATAGTTCAAAACAAGCCAATCAATAACAGCGACATATACATTACATACAGAAACAAACATGGCGATTACCTATAAACTGCAACATTACGTACGATAACAAACTCGCAGTAACATAACACATTAGGTTATTTTTAACGTACCTACGTCAGCCTCGGTTACTGAGGTTAAGGATTTACCTTAACCGCTAAACATACATCATAGGTGATTATTTATGTGGGTTTTCCGTAGTAATGTCAGTATGTTTTCACGATTAAATGAGGACGAAAAACTGGCTACAAAGCTATGCATTTGAGTAAGTTGTTTCCGAGTGGTTTGTTTCGTTTCATCATAAATGTTTTTATGAGTCAGAAAAGAATCAAAGCAAAGGCATTTAAGATTTAAACCTTTCAGAAAGTGGTTCGGATTTTGTTAAATCAGATAGTTTCGTGATCTTGTAGATAGGTGCACAAGTGACAAGGCATATTTTTATGCAATCTCTCAAGGGCTTGCATCTCCAAACGCTCTCGTACCACCACATTTATAATAAAAACCACGTACCTACTATTACAATTTCTAACAAATTCTTTCCAATGTACCTACACCTACTTATCCGACAGACTGAAAACCCCCATACATTTTTGCCAGCCCTATAAAAGCACGCTAATGCATTTTAAAGCACCACCGGTCAACAAAAGGAACAAAAGTGCAAAGGTCAACTACCCCTTGGATTTCCCCTGTAGCCTAGCCATGTCGCGCTCGCGCTATGGTAAGTAGCGGTCGGGCTCCACTTGACCCAAGTACGGGATACTTTACTAACGCTTTGTCAAGTTTATTTTATCTAAGCCTTTAAGCCTAAAGTGCAATGAAACTCCTTTATCATATCACATCTTTAAAATAATCCGGAAAAGCAATTACAAATTAATTTGTGCATAGACACAACTAAATTCTTGTATATTTTGCTGTAAGTACTAATTACTGTACCTATTGTTATAGTAAGTATTGTATTTAGTGTAATTTTTTACCAATCCTGCCTATCTGAAATAGGATAAATATCTAATTACTAGCTTGTGCCCGCGACTTCGTCCGCGTCATCGCTTGCCCACGCTATTCAGTACTTCGTTGTCGCAAAGCGATCTTTCGGACTTTTTCTTTTTGCTCTATTTTTTCAAATCCGACGGGGAGCTCCCAGATATTAGCGCGTGCTGACAAACATACAAAATTTTCAGCTTTATTACTAGTATAGATTTGCACATACCTACCGAACTGCCTACCTACCTACTGCAGTGCACGCAAAGTATACTTTTCAATTAAGTATGTAATTTACGGGTTTCCCTTATAAAACCACTGTCGCGCCGCGGTAAGTAGCAGTCACAGTACACTTGACCCTGCCTTTGTCAAAGAGCGGCTTTCCTTCGATGAGTCTTGCGCGCTAGATCAAGTTACATCACTAAACGTGTTTTTGTACTTTTTGTTTAGTTTTCCTTATTGAATGCGATTAAATTCGTGTATAGGACGTAATTTAATTGTAAACGGTCATGACTTTAAGGTTAAACAGAGTTTTCCAAAATGATGAAAAAATTCATTTAAAATTAACTTCTATAAAATAAAGTAACAAGTTAGAAATAAAAAATCTTTTTTGAACAAAGCTTATTTGGACGGAAGTCTTTCACTCTGTTCTTGTTCCCGCAATTCTGGCCCAAAACTAAAACAGACTTACAGAAAAGCATACCAAATAAACGCTAGAAACAGATTCAACAACAACAACATAATCAGCCTATAACGTTCCCACTGCTGGGACACAGGCCTCCTCTCTGTGAGAGGGAGTGGGCCGTGATCCACCACGCTGGCCCAGTGCGGGTTGGTAGATGGTACCTACCCAAGTAACACAGGAAGCATTTTAACAAACGAATATTAAACTTATGTAGGAGTTAAGGTCCGTATAAACTCTTATATGAGTTTACCGTTCATCTTGACGCCTTAAATTGGCATTTCAAAACCATTTTGATGCTTTACACTGTACAACGGTTGGATAATGGCATATCAAAATGCTTTTGTATTGCCTTTAGTTTTAGTCCAGCAAATCACAACGCAGCTGTACAGCTTTCAGCTGATTTTAGTGCATTTGGATCTACAATAGCATTTTTAAGTAGAAAATAAATGCTTAATGCTGTGTAATAGCATAAACATGAACCATTATAATGCTACGTAAATCCGTTATACAGCTTTCAGCTGTTTTTAGTGCTTTAGGGTCTACAAGAGCATTTTTAAGTAATAAGATAATGCCTAATGCTGCATAATAGCATAAGCTTGTACCATTATAATGCACCGTAAATCCGTTATACAGCTTTGAGCTGCTTTTAGTGCTCTTTGTTGTGTAATAGCACTTATAAGTGGTAAATAAAAGCCTAGTACTGCTGAACAGCATAAACGTGAATCAATGTAATGCTTGCATTTTAAAGATCAACTGAGTTCTGTTGTACAGCTAACAGCTCTTTAATCAAATACACGTGAGTTATTTTAATGCGTAAAGCTGTAAATACATTCATTTTACTGTATTAGTAAAGCCATTTGTCAGCCACATTGGGGAAAAGGACATATTATAATATTATGATCAACAAAACAACAGCAATTTTTATAGTGGACGTATAGATATTATATGTTATTAATTTAACTGTGCGTGTTGCCTAACCGTGTTTGTATAATGATTATAATATATTATAATATGCATAGCGCTGTCTCGCACGCACTAGGGAAACGGTCCCGCAACTGCATCAGTGTAAGGTCCACGGTGCGGCGGCATTGAAATAAGATCTATAGAATCACAATAATATGCTCTTGTTAACTGAGTGATATTCAAGTACCTACTCGAATTATACTATTTACTTGTTTTTTTTTTTTGTTGAAATCACCGTAATCATTTTAATAAGCCACTCGCAGTAATAGTTATTTAGATAATGCGGTCAGAAAGCCTTTTATCAACTCTTGGCAAACGGATTCAAGTTGTACAAAAACTCTGAAATGGGTTTTATTGTTTTGCTCAAGGATCCCCAAAATTGCGTTCAAGTAATGGCACTATTTCAGGCTACATCAAGTCTACTGGTAAGACTATATATAACTACTTTATAGACAATAGCACTACAATGGTTCAACAAAAGTCTTCTCTCTGGTCTCTGGCTTAATAATTGTTCACGTGTGAGTATTTATACTGCTGGCGGCATTAATTAGGCTTTTTAAAGGCTCACCGGGCTGCTACAGACCGACACCATTTTGTAAATATTTTATAATAAAAAATATTATCATTTGTACTTATTTATAAAAGCAATAGACCTATAGACTAATGATATACCTTAATTTAATACTGCCCAACCAATACTATTATGTTAATTATGCAAAATTCGTTCTATACTAGGAATACACAATTGTTTTGGTTATTTCACACATATCTTTAAATAACATTTTATATAAAAACCACAAAATATCGAAGGCGCGTGAAAATTTTTAATGAAAATTATATAGACATTTACAGTAAACTACTTTGCGCAGTAATATTTGAAGACATGAAATAACAAAAGAGTCAAAAACTAACCCAGTATTATACATTTTGTTTTGATGCAAACAAATATTGTCACTCACTCAGTTTTAACCGTCTTCGTCCTTATTATAATTGCGAGACAAAATAGTTAAATTACAACGTTAATTGTATTTATAACATTAGTACCATGGTATTAGAGATCTTTTTGCAATGATGTAAGGTTTATTTAAGTTCCAACGGTGAACACTTAAATAGCTCCAATCATTCTTTTACTATATTCTAATGCTAGTCTAATGCTTTTGTAATGCACTTAACATCTTCATTATCAATAATATTGCTAGTATAATGCTTCTGTAATGCGATTGGCAATTTCATTGACCACAATAATAATGCTCATATAATGCGCCTGTAATGCAATTAAACACCTATTGTGAACCTATTTAGGATGTAAAGCCGTATAATTTGTGCCCAAATAAGAATTACAGTAGCCGTTTAAACGTTTGTAATGCTACTATAAAACTAACTCAAAATGCGAAAACGATACAGGGATGCTGTAAGTCGGCCGTTATACTGCTTTGATGTGTTACTTCTTGGTAGACATGTCTTAAAATTTTTTGGTTCTAAGACATGCCGGTTTCCTCTCCAATCCCTGAAAATCTCTACAAGATCTGCAATTTGCGCCTCGGTTTTTGCCACCAGCCATAAACAAACACAACGTGCACATGAAGGCTTTATAAGTACAGTTTACACAATATGCACCTGAGCAGTAAACCATGAAAGCCCGTCTGCCGCATTCTAGTATCGACCCGTCTGCTCCTACCCTTTTACGGTTTCAAGCGTGAAATATCAGCTGTTGGTACGTACTTTCCAGTTTTTTACTTGGCTGTGGAATCCATGTGAAAAAGTTGCCAGCAACTTTGTCTTCCTTCCTAACCTTGCTTAGTAAGGTTGGCATTCCAAATCGTGCAAGTATGTCAGAAATGATCAGATGACAAGCCGTTTAGTTCTTGGATAGGTAGGTATGAACGGAACGGGCTAAAAAGTTACTCCGTCAGGCTTTGAAGATAATAATATGGCGATAACAGAATTTATACTGGCTTCACGTTATGCTCCCAGTGCAGTTATAAATGACGATCCTCATCTTCGAAGAGCTTTCTCTAGAATTGTCCGAATCTTCGAAAACTTGTCTGCACTTCAGGAAGTCCCCCATTGTTATTTAAAATAAATGACAGTGTATGGCTGTCGCGTGTAAAGTATTTACATAGTACTGGTTCTAGCTTTCAGCATTTTTTATCTGAAATCAAATTAACAGGCTTTTGACAGGCGACCTTGCCAAAGTAATTTGTCAGCAAATTGGATTTGAGCGTTATTTTATCGTGTTATTTGTTTTGTGTTGTCCTTTTTTGCGTGGCGTTATTGCTACATGTTTTCAGAAAATAATGTTGAGCTTTTTGTTTTGCTATACAAATCTATACAATTCAAATGAAACCGTTTCGAAAACTGGTTCCCACCGGGGAAGGGTAAGCCCCTTCCCCGGTGGGAACCAGTTTTCGAAACGGTTTCATTTGAATTGTTACGTCAATTGATAATCTGAATTTGAACTTGGCAGATTCCTTCATTTATGGGAGATTGACGGAGTAGGTAGTTTCAGTAAAATATTGTTTGTGTCTAGAGCCTAAAGTCTCACTATATTTCGATTTAAAACTCGTTCTTTATCATTCCATTTATCGTGCAATAAATCAGAATTCAAGGCAATCTATTCAAACATCGATGTTTGCTCCGATCCTAATTAACGATCTGGTTATAATTATGACGCACCACGCACTGTCAATAACACCCGCGAAATAAACTGTTAGTTTAAAACATTTAACTGATTTTATTACTTATGTTTGTGATTCAGCGCGCTTGATCAATTATTGGATTGTCTTTCGCTCGTCTACACATCAAGCTATACATTTCCAGTATAAGCTGACTTCCCATTGTACGAAAAGCAAATACAATGCGAGGTCAGCTAAAACTGGAAGGCTATAGCTTGGTGTATCGTCGTGTGTAAGTACACCCATTTTTGGTTCTTGGAGCCAAAGTAACGGTATCATCTTAGTTCATATTTCAATTCATCTCTTGGAAAGAAATAAAGAGTTTATTTGCTTTTTGTTGAAAGAAATAAAGAGTTTATTTGCGTTTGGTCTTATTGATCGTCAAAAATGAAGATCTAAAAAAATCACTCTCTGAAACTTTACTATAATTATGCCATTCACGAATCTCCCTAGCAATAAATCACTAAAACACTCTAGTTCTAACATTTTTAATGGTGCTCGTCTGTCGGCCAAACAGTTTAACTTTACAACGGGAAACGTTTAGGCAATTTCCTTATAAGCTTTTGTACTATTTCAAAATATCCTGTTCCGTGGGCTTCCTCGTTATTATTATCAAGAAGAGTTGTGGGCGGTCGTAACTCAATTCGGCTCAACTGAGGATGGGCAAATGTTTCTATAACGTTATCCTGCTGCGGTCTAAGGCCTTATAGGTACATATGCCTATTAGTATTTTTAGTGGTCGCAGGTCATGAGCATAAGGTCCTGAATTCGATTTCAGAGAGTGTTATTGAGTTTTTCCGCCAGAGATTTCTCAGCAGCCGCAAATCTGGACCGTGCCTGGCTGATATCAATAGGCTCGCCACCTATCACTTGAGACATAACCGGAAATATATGGGTGTACTATAGGTACATCTCTGCCGTACCTTTCGGGGATTTCAGGCGTGATGTTATGTTCTTTTAGTACTGAGTACTGTCCCGTGTAGTGGTGGATGTAACTTAGGTACTTTGTTTCCGTATCAGTGCACCTATGCATGTAGGTATATTGTTATTTGTTTTTTGGTTTATAGTTGGACTAATTATTTCCTTTTCCGGCCTATGAAGACAGAAATGTGAAGAAAATAGCGTTCTTTTATTATGTAAATGAATGGAAAAGATTTTCAAAATAATAAATTAAACCAGCATTAACGATAAGCATCTTAAAGTACAAAAATAATAATGTAACTGACCATATTTTTTCCTTAAACTTGTTGCCATATGCAATGAAAAATATAGCGCGAAATTGGCAACACGACACAAGAAATTAATGTCTTGAATGTCATTGTCAAAGACTATCTGGTGTCACATATTTTACAGTTACCTACAAGTTGTTTCATACAAAACTTGGTAAAATATGTATGAGTACCACAACATATTGTTTCTGCTAAATATTGAGAATTTCATGGATCTTATGGACGGTCCCTAGGACCGTTTACAGCCGGGAATTTAGGACGCCTTTGCCAAAATTCAACGATCGTGCAGATAGCAAGGCAAATGTTTCCAATTTTACTGACATTAATTTACGTCGTCGTAATTTATCGTTTAAGTCGTCTCGGTAAAACTTATGAAAACTCCCTTTAAAGCTTCGATTTTACTTGTTGTTAATAGGTAGGTATTGTGTTCAAAAGGATTCTCCTAGACGACGACGCTGTCTGTAAAGTCGGAATCAAGAATCAATCGCACTTGTTCATGCCCCCTAATGAGCCACTTTTTATGTTGATTGCTTTTTTAATAACCTCGGCCGTTAATCCAATTCACGCCATACCTAAGTCTTTTCTTCAGTCTCTTTCCTGCCTATGGGGTTTCCTGTCGACGAAGTGAAGATTGCGAGCACGATTATTTGTAATGAATGTAGGTAATATACCTACTTAGTGTTTGCTTATTGTTCAGTATTTTAACATAAGTAGTATCTACTTAACTACCTATGAATAATTTCAATAACATTAGCAATATTCCATTGACTTACTAGTAAGTATACGTTTCAATTTATATGACTACATTTACCGGTTGTCCTTATCAACGGCGACATTCACAAATTAAAAACCTAAAAGACCTTGAAATAATAACAAAACGGAAGCGATGTAATAAATAACCGAACGGCAATTGCAGAAATACAATCTGCCAATTAGTTACCGTTACGCAACCGGGGAGTTATGGTGCGCAGGCGCGGACGGTTGCGCGGGAGTTCGTACGATACGGGCGGTCTTACGTCACTGATGATCTAGCAATCTGGATGGTGTGACGAAATGATGGCTTACTCATTGAGGTTTTTTTTGCTGACGGTTTGTGGAAAGCAAACTTTAGAGTAGCTGGCGGCCCGCATCCGGGATACTGGAGGCTGTGGTTGTGGGAACTCAGATTCAAAATGCGACACTATTGGACCCAGACCTTGTGCGAATTTAAATTAGTGGAACAAAACTCAGTGGGGCCGCCAGATGTTCTTATTACGAACAGATTGGAGCTGTAACTAGCCTGTTATTTTTTTTCTATCGTTATTTGGAAGGCTTCAATGCTTCACGTTCTCAGCCAAGAAGTGTTTAAATCTTAAAATAATAGTCCCCAAATTCGAATTGATACCTATTCCCCTAAGAAATTGTTTTGCAAATAAATACCAAGTTCAAAAAGCAAGTCGCACCACAAAAGTCAAGGCCTCGCTCCTAATAGAAATGGCAGTGTCTAGATCTGCATTCTGCATTCATCTCAAGGCCGCGCCATTCGTTCCATTATTACTAATACTGCCGCGTTTTTTTCCTTTGGGCACGTTCCGCTGGCGCAATGCGTTCTCGACTGCTTTTTTGTGGCAGAAAAAAGTGAGTGTCTCGTGTTTGGGCCATTTTGAAATGACTATTCTTGGGTTTTAATGGAGAAGCGCGAAGTTTCGGGCTGACGCGTGATGGGGGCGAAACCAAAAGTTTGTTTCGAGGAATTTGTATGAATGCTTTAGGAAATACCTGATTATTACCTTTGTTTGAGCGTTTTGGTTGTCCGTCTTTCCATTTCTGAATGTCTGAGCTTTAAATGAAAATGAATTATTGCAAGCAGTTTTTGGATTTCAATTATTAACGAACCGATTACGAACATGTTTCTTCTAATCATACAAAGCTTTGCAAATTAAACGTCGTAATTACAGAAAACAAAACAAGATCCTTAGCCTTTTGTCGGCATCACATGATGTTTAATTACAGAGCTGCAACTTCATAATTAACGAGACGCCCGCGCCCGTTCTCTGCATCTCAGTTAATTATCATCACTTCATCCAAAACATTGCTCCACAACCACAATGTTTTACTTTTGACGTTAACACGCTCTAAATCATTGCTACAGAACTGATCATTATTTCAGTGTTATTTCTATTTTTGGGTTAATAAATCTTCAAATGGGTACTCATTCTGATTTTATGTCTTGGAGTAAACATTGTCACATTGTTTAGCATTCCTTTCTGCACTCCTGTTAAGGTTACCGCAGACAGGTGTGACGCGACGGTGCGATGCAATTCTGGTAGAACAATTTCCGTGCCGTTTTCATAACATTGTTCTACTAGTCGTGTCGCGCCTGTCTGCCTTTATTCCTTTTTGTTTACATTGAATTGGAAAAATCTACTTGCAAGCTTCAGTCTAGCTACATACTAGGATAATCCGCAATCCGTAATACAGCACTATTAAGAAAAAATATAATGTCAATGGGGCTAATCATTTATAATAAAATTCCACATAATCTCAACACATATTTAAAACTAAACTGACTGAATTGCTATTACAAAAATGTTACTACCTACTCTGTAAATGACTTCTTGAATGACAAAGATTTATAACTGTACCTTGACTTTTTTCTTGTAAATGACATTTTAAATATCTTTTTGCAATAATTTATAATTTGATAACATAATTTTTAATTTTTTTATGTAATGAATATTTGTGGCAATTTATTTATGTGTTTTCATTTTTGATATCTTGTTATTTTAATGTCAATGTAATGTTATCTAATGTTTTTGCACGCCGTAAGGTAGAATGTAGCGAGAACATTATATTCTGTACCATCTCAAACCTGTACCTACATTGTTAGCAAATAAATATTTCTGTTTCTGATTCTGATCCTTTGACGGTTAGATTGATCCTGAATGTTCAAAATCCTTTTCGAATCACTGCTTTCCAAAACATTAAAAGACATAAACTACTGTCGGCGCACCCGATCCCTTTAGTACTAACTACCATCAACTTCATAGTGTTCATAACAATTTACATTGTAAAGGGCTTACAAAACCATTCCCATCGTATTCCATGAACACTGCAGCAATAAATACACTTGGCATTGTGCAACTGCATTCTGACAGGTGTTGCATTGTTGAACAAAAAATTGGGCTCGCCACGCGGCCGTTGACCCGCATTGTGCCGAGATGAATCCTTAAACAATACGGTACTGTTACTGAATAATTTTACTTTCATACCCTCGGTTGAAAGGTTTGGAAGCTTTGAATTTACATAATTATATGAGTTTATTGTTGTGTGAGTGGACAGTGAGGCAACGGTCATTTGTATGTCAAAAGGACCAATTTGTGAAGCTTAAATGTAGAAAAGAAGCTGGTACATTTTGTACATGAGTGCTGTTAGCTGTTACATTTGAAATCTTTAGGACCTAAATGTTGTAAATAGAATCTTTTGTCTACTAAAGTGTTAAGACAGTTGTATTCTTAAAGAAACTTAACCATTTGAAATCAGTCAGACAGACTAATGCGCAGTTTCTCTTCAAAATTTACTCAGGCTAGTTTACATAGAAGAGCCACAACCCTCGCAACATTGTACAGCAGTGCAACTACAAGAACGAATCAATCACATATAAGCCTTAACATAGGTAATCACACGCGATCCATCACAGTCCCCTTCACCTCAAACCCGCTGCATCGCTCCCAGCTTATCAATTTCCTTTTAATATTCCTGCCGTGAATTAAGTAAGCTTTGCATCACAATCGCGGCTTCATCTCAACGGTGACTAGGCGACTTTCTCGTGACTCATCAGCGACCTGACCCCGCAGCTGTCATTATAGAGCTCTTTATTGTGGGTAGTTTGATGTTGTAAGACTGGGTTTGTTAGCAGTGTGACTGAATTGTCTATTACAGTGATCTAATCGGACAAGGCATCTAGCTTTCAGTTTTCAAAGCTTCGTTATAGTTCAAGTCTTAGCTTCCTGGTGTCATTGGTGCATAATAAAGAAACCTCTTGAGCAAGTCCAGATCAAAAACAAATTGGTATCTTTACAGCTACCTATGACCTTGCTTCATCATCATCATTTCAGCCGAAAGACGTCCACTGCTGGACATAGGCCCCAAGCACCGCCACCTCGACCGGCTCTGTGCTTCTCGCATCCAGCGGATTCCTGCGGTCCCAGTCCATCGGTCATGACCATGCTTCACACTTTACAAAAGAGGCACCCTCTACTATCACGGTAATCGAAACCTCGACGCGACGCGACGCGACTGTAAGAACAAAAGGAACGCTGCACCCTTGTACTATATAAACCACTTCTACGTAGTAAGGTATTAGGATTGTCGACACACCCCTCGATAAAGAGTAACTACAGGGTGTGTCCCTTATTCTTGTTACTGCGTTGTACCAAATGAAGCAATAAGGAATTGTAACATTTGTAGTGAATGCGAGCATAAAATAATTCAGAGGATGGTCTTTATTAATACAATGTGTCCACTGGAGGTTATTCATTCTTTATGTCGTCATCATTGTATTTTCCAAAATTCTATATGCACAAGACAAGTTTGGGTTATACAGTTTCAACATAGACTCGTGTGTCTCCCTTACGTGACTCACCACACATTTTTACCTCAGTAACTGAGATTCTAATTGCATTTTCTGTCACTTCCAAACAATCCAACCAGTGAAACCTATTTAACACTAGCAACAATTAACTGAGGGACAAACCAGAGGCTGGTCTTGCAGTATATGCATTACACAACAACTTTCTAACGATTGCAGCGAAAGATAAACATATTTGCACGCGAGCTGATGTCAACGCGGAGAAAGTACATATGACACCGATTGCTCCTTGCGGGTCGCGGGTAGTAACGCCAATGTCCTGGGTTCGCCGAGACAGAATGTATATAGATTTGTCAATTTTTCTAAGCTTTGTCTGTCCCACGGCGCTCCTGCGGCCCAGGTTCGAGAAAGGACAACCATGTGTTATGTTTAAATGTTTAAATTATGTTTGTGGAACATACAGCTGGGTAAATTGCCATCTGGTATTTAACCTGTCAACAAACCAGTGCTACTGTGTCCAAACTTCTTGGTGATAGTTTTTTTTTTCGTTGCGATAATATTTTCCCCAAACTTCAAAGTGTCTCAATTTTGTATGCAGGATTGTCCTGCTTTTTGTCTTGTTGAACAAGGATAATGTAACCACGGCGTGTGTTCCCTTCAAATAAGGATTGGTACAGTTTGCTGTAGGCTGATAAGAGGGCTTGTGAAACAAGACAGAATGTGAAATTGCAGTAAGACTTGAGATTGGTTTGAAATCAAGCCAGATTACACCGTTGCTTTCACGGTGGTTGGGGAACATTAGTTAGGTCCTCAGAATAAAATATTTTTTTCGTTATAGATGGTTCAGGCTAGTGTAAATGAGAAGTCCGTCGTACTCTAATTACTGATACAAATATTGTACGTTAAGCTGAAGACCTGCATTTGAATTCCCTACTGAAAGATGACACAGAAAGTTAACATTAGGTAAAACAAATCACCAGAGAAATGGAACATGATTTTAGTTCACAAGTGGCTTAAACAATAGTTAATCATTCTCCAATTCCGATTTCATGAAACCGTCACTAAAAACGAGTCACAATTATCAATTTTCACACTTCTTTACTGAGAACAATACGGAACGCTCAGTGCACATGAATGTTGAAACTAGAAAGTCCTCATCTGCTAATACCATTAGATAGCGTGCAGTATGTAACTGTTAGTAATCGTTTCTTGATTTCTAGCTGTGGGAACATGTTACGTTTCCGTCAAATTCATTAATAAGTATTTCAACTGTCACTGTGCTTAAGGAACTTGAACGCAATACAAATGCAATAAATGGTTGTAAAGAATCTCTGTCCTTACCCGTGTGAATATTTTCTTGGACTCAACTGAAGCTAGGGTTCTTAGTTCTTGTACTTATGTTGTTCCTGTCGGTACGTGGGCAGGATTTAGAACAGGAAAGGTTGTTGTTACAATTTTTACAAAACCGTTTGCACTTTGCATGTTATGGTTTTGAAAAGTTGGATGCACCAATTTTTTTTTTGCTAGCGGACTCTTTTCCACTCCTGGGCTGGCTGCTCTATCCCCAGGTTCTTCCAGGTATAATTTTTATGAGCCACCTCGAACAAGCCCTTGCGGTGCGCGTCTAGGTAGTGTCGCCACCTCTTCCTGGGCCGGCCTCGGCGGCGGCGCTGTCCATCTTCAGGCCCCACCATGTGGAGACATCTACCTTTAACTTTTAAAATATTCAGCCTGAATAAGAATAGAATAAGAATCATTTATTTGCAGAAAATATAGATGTTACCAGTTGTCGAAGTTAGTGGTTTAATGTATAAGTACCTAGTCCATATTTTGCCTGTTTAGGACATGCAAATTAATTTTACATGAATACCTAATAGGTACTTATTTTGATAAGAAATACAAAATATACATAATGATACCTGTGTTCTAATACATTTTTTAAAATAAGATACATTTAAGTTACAGTAATAAATAAACACACATAACAAAATCGCCTTTCCTATTCTGTGTCACATCCTAAGTATACACTCAATCGACGTATATTTTCATTAGTCTGCCGTAACACTAAAATGGTAACAAACGCAAGTGGTAATAATACTAATACTTGTAGGTATTGTACTACACAAAAGAACAATGACTGCCAACAATTTGGACACGACCGCGAATGAAATAGAGAGTTGTTTACGTCTGAGCGTTGTCGACAAAAAATATTCGGACGACCATGATGGTATGATTGGTACAGAAGGACCATTATAATAAAAATACTTTTTTACAAAAATAAAACTAAATATTACTTTAATTTCGGAGGTCGGTGTCTTTGGATCTGTATTTTAGTTTTGGGTTGGATTTTAAAACGAGTCGCCTGAATTTGAGGATATTGGTGGTGTAGGGGGCTTAAGGGAGTTAGTCTTAATCCCCCCAAAGTAATTTTGGCTGCCGGAGTTGCGTCTAAATATTTTTAAACAATTTCCAAAAATTCTAAAATACGAATAAGTATAATAAGATCGATGAATCTAAATTTGGAAAAAGAAAATAGAATCGACGTAATTATATTTTATAGGAAATGTATAAGAAGAGAATATAATTCTTAGGTAATAATTAATAGCAATGTATTACTCCGAGTTGGCACAATCCGACTTCATTGGGTTAGGTTAGATGGCTAAAGGCGGGAGCGCAGCGCAGCGAAGCTCCCGCCTTAGCCATCGTGGTTATTTTTTTTTAAACCACCCAGAAATAGCGGGGCTCCGTCGACTCATAATTGAAGCCAGTTTTTATGTTTTTTTTTTTTTGTTACTATTTTTATACAATTTTTGGACAAATTTCTGATTTTTCTAAGGAAACTAAGTATTTCCGGCGGGTGAAAATGGTGAGGGGGGGATCCGACCCCTCCCCCCCTCTCCCCCCAACCATTCACAGACCCTTAAATGGCGACGTATTTCGAAATTTTTACCTTAGTTTTTTCCACCGACTTCCAAAATCACAGTTATTTTTTTTTTTTTTGGAAGTCGTTTGTTTTTTTCGTTATTTTTTTATTTTTTTTTTTCACTTATTAGTTATGTACCTGCCCCACACCAATTCGAAAACGATTGTCTTACACGGCCACGTCCGTTGGAAGGCGTTTTTTTTATATATATAAAAATAATTTATTGTTGATTTTTTATAAATCGCTCGACCAATTTCGATAATATTTAATGGGACCACCTGAGAAGCCTGATATACCCTTTAAAGAAAAATGAATTTACCAAATCGGTTCAGGCGTCTTGGAGTAATCGGTGGACATAAATAAAAAAAACATTCCGACGAATTGAGAACTTCCTCCTTTTTTGAAGTCGGTTAAAGATGCCTAATAAAAAGCTCCCATGCACCTAAACACTGCTAAGTACAGATAATCTCAGAATATAGCTGAAAAAAAGTGAAGTACAGCAAAAACATGTTTTGTTTTGATCATCAGTAGTCGAAGTTTGTGTAAAGTTTTAGTCGGAACATCTTCAAGGTGGAAGTACTGCGTTTCTTTACTTCGTGGCGGTATAATTGCTTTGTCAGTTGCTAGGATATTGCGCAAATTTTCAAAGGGATATTTTGTTACATGACTTACTGAAAACCTTTACCAACAATTTAGTTTATTGGAGAGGATAAGATTTTAATAATGGTAATTGGTAATACAGTAAATATCGTTAAGCTGGCCACTCTTGATTTTCCTGACCAACTATAATTATACACACTTTTTTTTTTACCTTGTAGTGTGTCACGTTGTTTGAGCGATCTTAACAAAACATGATGCATACATAACAATAAGAAATACAGTGTTGGTTTTCCTTATAACAAATGATTGTCCGTTTTTACTATGTGACAACTGACACCTGAGTGAATGGATGAATAAAAACGCACTGTTGGATTTTCTATTTTTGGCGCTGAGCCGAGCGTTGAAAATCCAACAACGCGCGCGGCTGAAGTCCCAATATTCCTTAGTGGTGCAACAGCCCAACCGATCCGTCTCGCACGAGTTCTTAACATATTCCGAGGTATATCTTGAGTGGTTCACAATAAACGGTGAATAACGTTGTTAGTTACGCTCTAATAAACATTTCATTGTATTGTTGAATTTATTCACTCAGCTCTTGTTTCCGCAAATGTAAATAGAGACTATTTTTTTGTTATTTTTAATAAGCAGAGGTTTTGTTTTAATTAGTACTTGTACCTACCCAGTTAATCCTGTGTAGTTTGGGAAAAAATTATTTTCTTTTTGCGTGTTTTTAGTGCTTTGATGTTTACCAGGAAAGTTGTGTACTTACACAACACAGTAACAGCGTTTATTAGTAGAATGTTCGTGTTCCGTAATTGTTTTATTATTGTGATAGTGATAATGTTGACGCGTTTAATAGTGAATTACATGCCACTATTTCATTATACTTCTATCTTCTGATTATTTCCGAAATCATGGTTCGCTTACAAAAAAAATTAAAAACTCCAAAGATTCTTTTACACTAGTAGGTATATTAGTAAAAAAACTCACAGAAAGATCTTCTCGATTGTTCGCTCACAGCTTCACAATAACAAAGTATTGTTTCGAAAAGTCCTTATTTCCGTGACCATTACCTACCACTTTCCACGGCTGACCTGCCCCTGCACTTCGGTAGTACGTGTAAGTACTTCCGCACAAAACGCATTAGTGGACAGTCTTCACTCCTCGCTTCCATCTTCACAAATAGAAAGCGACCTGTCCCATCAATCATTGCGAACGGTTGAAACAGTAAGTGATGTGCTGACAGCAGCAGTGTTGCGACATAAGCTCGGCAACGCTTATGGAAGTGAGTACAATTTTGGCTTTGATGAAGTTGTTAAAGAGTCGCTCGTTTGGAAGTGGAAAGATTGTTAGTTGCTAAAAAGTGTGCCAGTGTCTCGACAGCCTTTTGTGTATACAGGCTGTGTTTTTTCCATTTCTTCGTATACCTAATCGTTAAAATTCTGTATATATGACGAAAATATTTACCTTTAGTTCATCCATCAATCATTACGACGCGGAGGTTCACAATCTATCAAACATAATCAATTTCACATCAATCACTGGTTAGGTAGATAAAGTACTAAACATAGAAACACCATCACATCTGCATCGCAAACATCAAGTGCAATCGTCTCTAATCATATCTGAAGGTTATTTAACGGCTCGTGTACCGCTAGCGCAATTTCTCGGGATAGTGCAAATGATTGTAGTAACAGTAAGACGACTGTGTGGTCGCCGTGGAAACTGACCGCTTGATTCACAATCACAGGCAGGGCTGACACTAGTACGATTTTTGACAAGATACTTAGCATAACACACACCCAAAAAACCAAAGGTGGTAAAGACTGTATTGGATAATGTATTTTAAAAAAACGAATATAATTTTATGTAGATATTGCAGAATTAATGAAAGAAAAAGGAAGACATTTTGCCGCTACACGGCTAAAACTCGCCACTTAAACATCATAACTTTATAAGCTAGTAGAGTGACGAAAATCCCTCTCATCTAAATCGGAATGTTGCCAACCCTGACGCATGGCAGAGGAAACTTCGGAATTACATGACTGACAGTTAGAATGCCACGTGTGAAAGCCATGACAATGTAGATCTGGTTTTAATGTTACCCTTTTTATTATTCTGTTTATTTAGCATATTCGGTAAACTAGACAGAATATGGATGGGTGCATGCATATTATTACTAGAGACGTACGCCCAGCAGCTGGTGAAGTCGGGCTGTGGGTAATGCAAGAGACCGCTGATGAGAGACCCTCCTGTTCAAACTCAAATAAATATCGTCATCGTCATATCAGCCTGGAACCACTCGCTGCTGGGTTTGGGCCTGCTTTCCTTTCTGGCATACTTCTCATGTATATATTTTCTCTATTTAGGTAAGTACAATTTCCCTATGTTTGATTAAAGTGATTATCAGAAACCGCAAGATGGATACGGGCAAATGTGTGGGTGCAATTTGCAATGTGAAAACTGTCCACAGTGCCAACTTAGTTCACTACCGCGATAGAAATGCAACGCATGATTAGTACGGTAGAAAAATAATAAACACATTACTGGAAAATTATGTTCTAGCTCCGAAGTGGTCTACGCAATTCATACAATTCTCCATTTTTTTCTAGCTTGGTATCTGTAACAACTAATAATCAGCCTAGTTAACGATAATGTTCGCTGCTTTTCTACGTTCAGAACATTCTTAGCATTCAATACTTATGACGAATACCGTAAAAAATATTCGCAAGTAACGCAAATACTATACCTACATTATATACAACACAACGGTTACTGAAGAAGTATATTTCATTCCTTTGTTCATAATATTTGCACAAGTGAAAAATTTCGCACAATCGGTAACACAAACAACCAAGTCATATAAAATAAGTAAGTTGGTAAGTACTAATGATGGTATATGTAGAATCTTTTCGAGCCTCTTACTCACCTCATTATAAAACCGACTTAAGAAAAAGGTGAACTAAATCTGAATAATGGGAGGATAATAATAAAAGCTTAAGCTGGGGCTTATAATTTCAGAGCACAAACTATGTTGTGCCCAACTTCCGTTGCTTCGTAGACACCAAAGAATATGTCTACCAAATCAATGACTAAAGGCATACTTAGCATTCGAATTATAGTACGGCAATCTATAATTACTGCAGCGAACAATCACAATGTCAGTGAACTTTACCCTTCATCCATCACTCGATCGGGGCTCTCAAAGTTGATACTAATGCCTAGATTCACCATTCGATACTGTTCTCGTAGGCCAATTAGGTCGGCTAGTTCAAGTTATGGAGGTAGAATAATTTAGCAGTACTACACAAAATTCAATAACTTCACTTGCCTTTCGCCTATGTGCGCCACCGTAACCCAATTCGCTCCTATACTTATGGCATGGACGAAAATAAGACGCTAATTCGGAATTCTGTCCAATTTTCCCAACATTCGATATGTTCTTCACGTACTTTTGGCGTTATGGGTTCGAAAACATAAATTTATCATTTATCAATAGCTACATATATTTTCTTGATGGAGAACAGTTTCTTCGGAATTCTTTGTGTAGTAAGTAATGTTTCGCTATCAGCTAACATCTGTTATTTTTCTATCGCGCTTATTTGATCTTTACCAGCCTGGTGTTCACCTTCAAGCACAACAAACTTTCTCTTGAATATTTTCTTAACAATTTTTCTTTAATTTTTATTACATTTTACTCCTATATCGTTCGGCACCACATCAATCTGTGTTGCCTAATGTAAACTTACAGTAATGCACTCAACGATTACATAAGCAAACAATGGCTAAAATTATCGTGATCGATTGGATCATCCACTTAATCAGATGGCTATGGCTTTCGACTCGATGCTCCGATGTTATCAATAAAACACGAATTTGCTCTTACGACTGATGGGAAATGTTCCGATTAGGTTGAATGGTAGACTAGAAATGTATTGCCGGACGAAGAGAGCATTATTTGATAGTGACTTTAAAACCTAGCTTTTACGAATTGCCCATTGCCTTGATGTTGATACACAGAGGTTCAAATATTAGTTTCGTTGCTGTTCTTATTTTTTTCTTGTTCATTAGTTGAGCTACCTGCAAACTACTATAATGGTAATTCTGTTTCCAGTATGATTTATTTTCTGTCTATGCCCTATGCCTCAGACACCCCAAGAAATTCATGGACTGCCCGATTCGCACCTTATTTGTCGTCTATAAGCATCTCTAGTATTCCATATTATTTCTCTGTTGACCTCATATACCTATTCTTCAACCCCTTTTATCACCCCCTAAAGGTATAAATAATACACCGAACCCCTATACGCACGGTGCACGGTAATCTAACCAGAGAGCGTTCCATTCAGCGGAGGGAACTGCCTCTCGTCGTCGCCGCATCGCGCGGAAACGCGTTACCTATCGCCACAGCAAATTACTGCGAATTGGTTTGTGTCGGTGGCTAGATGTTTTGACTGTGAGATGAAAATGGATCGTAGATAAGGATTGGTGTTATGATAAGTCAATAATTGGAATCCTCAAAGTATAAAGATAAAAGGATTCAAATTATTGACTAGAGGAAAACAGAGCGACTACGTACTTACTTACCCGTTATGGGAACCGTACTGTCTGCGGTCCTAAATGTTTTTCAATGTTCTATGAGAGAAAAGCTTCAAAGCTTACTAAAACGTTTAATAGCGTCTATAGTATAGACAAAGCCTTTAGAAAAACGGTGCCCAAATCTTGTTGATAAATCTGATCATTACCAAAAGAAGAAACATAATGTCTATAACCTAGTTTTCCTGCTTCTAACAAACTGTGATTACTTAAATCAGTATTTAAAAAAAAACATGTCTACAAAGTACAAATCTCATTGAAAGTCGGGAGGAGGTAGGTATCAAACTGACGCGATGACGACAGACACGATTTGTGACAGAATATGTAAACGTTCTTATTTGTGAGATTCAACCGTTATTTGACATTCATACATATGTAATGTCACCCACATTATATTATCCTTAAACAAATGTATGTTATAAAAGATTCACCGTTGATTGTGATTTCTATGTTTTTTTAAACCTGTTTTTTATGTTTTTCTATATAGTGTAATTGATACTTAGATAAAACAATGATTATTGTAAGTTAATAAATTATTATATTTTATTTTATTACCTTGACTGTGACATTGCGAGAAAATAACGCTTGCGATTGCGTCGGATTTGATAAAAAATGCTACACAGAAGTGGTCGTAAAAGTAAACAATGGTGCCGATTCTCTTGTCACAAAATTCTCTAAACTAGACTAAAAATCACCAAAATTTAGTTTATTCCTGTCAAACGGCGATTTCCCATTCTGAAATTGACTAAAGTGACACAACTTAACCAAATTTTAGTTTGACAGCACTAAGATGGCACTGTGATTATAATTTAGTGAAAATGGCAATTTTGCTATTCTGAATTATACGTTTTTCACCAAAAATTTTGATTGTCGTAACTAAATCTGCCTATTTTTAATCGCGATTAAAAAGGTATGGAATAAAATTAGTTGTCATGAACTAAAGTTCATACCAACACCTCGACTTCAGATGCAAAAACAGTACTGTATCTTTTTTCTTTTCTTTTGCTTATATCTCGAAAACGGTGTGTCCTATCGCAAAAATAATGAAAATTTCGACCCCCTTTATAAAACCTCGGAACATCTAAAATCCAACGTGTTGGTAAAAAAAAATATATTTTTTAATATTTTCCATACAAAAAGTGAAAAATTCCATACAAAACATGTCGAGGCTGCAAAATAATGCACGACTCTGGCTCTAAAAAAAAATCACGTGGTACGGCAAACAAGTATCACGTGGAGTCGCAATTGCCAAATTTGATTTTAGATGTGTCAAATTATTTTTAAATTTAGAGATTTTATTTTGCAGAATAGCGTTAAGATTCTCATAGCCAAAAGTAAGGAATTTTAGTGATAGTTTAGTTCGGTGTACAACAGAATCGGCACCAATAGCTATCATTTACTGAAACAGTCAATTATAATGCTGGGTTTTGATGGTTGGAAAATTGAAGAAGAGTGATTCTGTATTGAGGTTTTGAATCATCTTTATCCTAATTTTAGTTTTTGATTTTCTCATTTGCATTTTAATGAAGCTGGACTAGTTTTAAAAAGAACTGTTAATTTTGGTTCTACTAGTCTTAGCGAAAGCAGTTATAATTAAGAGGAATTAACAACGTAAATGTGTAAAGATGGAGTGTTTACTGAGTAAATAATTGCTGAAGTTTTTAATAACTATAATAATTATAATTTTAAATTGTTTACCTACATGTTTCCCAAGTACAAGGTCAGTTGAGAATTTGAGATATACATTTAATTAAAAACGTTTTTGAATGAGTCAGCTAGATACGAATTTCAAATGATAATAATGTATTAGAATCAAATTTAGGAATGCGGATGATTTTAAAACTATGTAAGCGTTCATCAGCACATGTAGAAAAGTACGGAGAATTTGCCTTACGCCGAACATCATTTGCGAATCTTCTGAAATTCTCTCCACCTCTCAACGAGCAATTACTATTTTATTTATTAGTACAGGTTCTACCTAGTTCGGGACCTGAATACCTTGGGTGGATGTTGTCTCATATTATTATTATTAATAATTAAAATAAATCAATACAGTTCCACATCCGTTTCCGTACATTCTCATAAATCACATAAGTAATTACAATTAGTTCATTAACAGTTACAGTGTACCTACATTACAATTACAGCGTGACAAACACGCGATGTTTTATCACGCTATACCTATGTCGTTATGTGCAATTGTCTGTAATCTTCTGCAGTGCCATCAGAGCTGTGAATGCTGTGATTATGATAGCAATGTTGGACAGTTATTTTTGGACACTGATAACAGAGGATGGTTTGTTATTGAAATTATTTGCGCAGACAGTGTTTGGTTAGTCATTTTAGAAACTAAGAGTGGTATTTCTTTTTTTCAAGGTTGCTGAGATGAATTTTAGTGAGGATTTGTTTAAAACAATATTATCTGTTTTGTTACGATGCGGCGGCAACCGCAGATTGTTGAGGTAGTTCCGATCCGATACACTGGGCGAAATTCATTAGCAGTGGATCCGATTTGAGGATCAGACTGCATATAACTCAGATTGCTTGATCTCAGTTGGAACACCTAGGTATTATACAAACATTCTACAGATAAAGTTTCTAGATAAATGTATTTTCGTACCACTTGCTCAAAATAGTGACATTCTATGCCACAAAAAGCGAACATAACAATAGTCATTTTTAAGGGAAAGAAAATTGTACTGAATTTCATTCATCCTCTAGGGGGAGAATGTGATTTAAATTTGGAATACTTACCGAAATTTATACTGAACTACATCTGTGTTTACACCATTGAGTTTGTATATAAAGCATTATACATCTTTTTGAAAAAGGAAGACGCATTTATTATGCAGTTATGATTATTAAATAAAATTACGAAAACCGACGAGGCCGTATGAGCTTGATGCCTTTGGTTTTCCGACAAAAAAATATTAGTCTAGGAATTTGCCGCGTTTTTGTTTTCTTCAAATACATAAACGTTAAGTTTATTTTAATTTATTTTTAATAGTCATTATTTTTAATAAATGCTTATCTCATATTATTATTGTGTTAATTTTTTCGCAAATGGTACGAAAAGTAGAGTATTTTCCTCGGTGATAAAGCTGTCTTAGTCTTGGGTGAACTTAAATCCCTCGCTTCGCTCGTGATTTATGTTTTTAACACCCTCGCTGCGCTCGGGAGTAAACCTCGAGTCCTTCATTACGCTCGCGATTTAAATCGTCACCCGCGACAGAAGACACTGCTTTATCCCCTTGGTTAATAATCTACTATTTCTAATGATCTTTTTTTGCCTTCTTTGCAGAAAGAATCTCGCACAGACGTGCAGTTCCACTTGGCAGCGCTGCGAGGAGACTGCGACAGACTACGTCAATTGCTGGACACCGGGAAGGTTCACATCGACTCCAGGGACAGGGTAAGAAAACAATTCTATTTCTTTTCTAATAACTTGTTTTCCCCGAAGCTTTAGGCAAAGCTGTAGTACCCATAGAGAATGAACATTTCGCCACTTATGTTCCAAGTCCCAGTTCAGTAGAGGGCGAGCCTAGTGCCATCTACC
Organism: Brachylomia viminalis; assembly: GCA_937001585.2. Taxonomy (NCBI): domain Eukaryota; kingdom Metazoa; phylum Arthropoda; class Insecta; order Lepidoptera; family Noctuidae; genus Brachylomia; species Brachylomia viminalis. Next base: position 25,622,469 of record OW443304.2, read on the forward strand.
GGGCACTAACCAGACTTAGGCTGCTGCTGAGAAATTTCTACTAATAAATCGTCCTGTTTATCGAAGAATGGGGCAAATGCATAAAGCAATGTCGTCGCGTCGCCTAGGATTTCCCTATTTGGAATAAAATGTTGTAATTACATATCTCTGGAGAACTACCTAATATAGGTAACAGCCGTTGGCGAAAGTGTTTCAGCTCCCCATGTCAGTGTTATATGTTATATGTATAGTTTTATTATGTGGAGGCAATATTTATGAATTAGCCACAATCATTCAAGCGTTTGGAATTAGATTGAATAAACACACAATACGTTCATAATATTATGCAATTTGGCAAATGATCAATTCGTCGCCGCCTCTGCTGACAGTTGACTGGACATACATCTAAGATATTGATATCAATATAGGACATATCGATTTCAATAGGTATCTCGGGTGAATGTCAGATGAGTTCAGACCAAAGATTTGATTGGTACGATTACACTCAGTACGTCGTTGCTAAGATAGGTCCTCGTTTGCCAAAATTACTCTTATAATCTGCACCGATTATCTGTGATACTAGTTAAGTATTAAATCCAAATGATTTAACGTTTTCGTCAACTATGTAGTCTGAAAAAAAGGTCAAAGTATTGTAAATGCTCCATTTCCGCTTTAACGCTACACTAAAAATATGGAAACGTGACGATAAACCACATTATCGAGATCATTCGCCAAGATTAACGGTGTCACTAAAAGAATTGATGACTCGGCGGTGTTCAAAGTGTCACACTGCCTATAAAACGCGTCGATGACGGGCTCCCAAACGTCACCCAATCCCTTTTGAGGCTTGAAGAAAGACGGATGGGGTGATTCGTAAACCTAGGAGATGAAAAAGGTTTATTTAGGCAACCGAATAAATCAATGGCCTAGATTTTGTGGCGATCTGAATTTGTTGCACGTGTTTTGTTTTTGGAAGATGTATTATTGATTTCTAGGGTTTCGTTTTCTGATTGAAGCCAAGGGATATTTATTAGTCTATATTCGTTGGTGAAGCCAGCTTTATTGACCGCTCTGAATATTTTATAGTGTTACGAGCTGTGGCAGGCTATGAAGTTTAAACTGTTTATGTGAACTTAACTGGGCCGTGGCACCTAGGTACAACCAACCGCACATCAGTAACACTTGTGCTACAAACATCGCCCTTACTGCTACGATATAAAGGTATCAAAGTCATTTTTTTACCACTGATGTGCGGTTGGCTGCACCGCTTATCATAATTCATAACGTAGGAGCAGCTTTATCAAAAAAGCGTGAAATTATAATAGCTGGGAAAATAAAGGGAGCTTGTTGAGATTTTAATCTCTGAGGCCTCACTTCTATCTCAGAAACAAACCGTGAGAATATGTCTTGAACTATCATAACTAACTGAACAAGCAGTACAAAAGTACCTGTGTTACTTGTTCACAATAACTTTGTATTTAATTAATTTATTTCAATGTACCAAAGAATTTCATTAATGAAAGCACAAACCACTATGGTTCTTCACACAATAGGTCGGTATTCTAATGGTTTTATAGTGACGTAAAATTAGTGCCCCACTTTCGACCAATCTACATGCTTTATGAGTGGAAATCTCGCTCAAGTCAAAAGCTGAAGCGATATCCATAGTTTTGGAAAGTTCCGTTTTTTGTTTGTCGTTGGCCGCTACAAAGAATAGACATAAACCGTTTACGTCTTTTAAGAAATTCAATAGTGTTCATACCTACTCGTACATACAAAAACTCTCGCATTTTTACCATGGCCTCTCATAGGAAAAAGGTGTGAGGCAGAAACTACAGAACGCCACCTGCTACAGTCCTTACAACCTCTTTTTGCTTCGTTTGTATTTATACACGCACGCCGCCGGTTGCTAGTACTATTAACCTGACATTTCGGAAGAACATCAACAATGGTCTTTATTTCGTAATTATTATACATATATCAGGCTTTATTTAATATTACAACACTGATGCTCAAAAGGTTCATAGCATTTCCAATTTCTAGTCTTAGTTTCTAAATATTAATTGCTTTGCTTATGTTCGTTCATAGCTTGGCCCGTGCCTCATCAGGTGGTGAATTCATAACTAATTTGCTACCTGTCATGTTTTATGTCATTATAAACAGCGGTCCCTTTACGTCACGGCCATTGGAGCAACCTATAAACTGTTTCAGTCTTGTTTCAGTCATTAATGGACCACATGCGATGTGCCAAACTTGTCCATGAGTTCGCCGAGCACACTAGAGGGCTAGTCTAGGAACAGGAGTCGCTTTGCTTGCTTTGGAAATCTGAAAGTCAATCTCGAACTACTACCAGCTGTTTTTATTAAAGATAGGCTTTACAAATTCTGCTACGAAATTATTTGCTGAGAAATCACAGTCCCGAATTAACCTAACTTGCAATGCCGACAAGCAAGCTAGTACCTATGTTATGTGGAAAGATATGAACCACGGGGCATCTTTGTCATAAATCAATTTATTTATCATAACCGCGTCGCTTATTACTTGGGTTCGTCCTTACTTCGAGAATCCACAACAAAGCGTTAACTCCATGTAATATTATAAGCAGCTCCTCACAGTTACGTAAACGTGAAAATATAATGGATGTGAAAACATGCGTGTGTTCATAATAACGTGCGAATTGTGACCAAGTTATCCGAGTATTATAAGTTGTTTGTGTGCCACGAGTGTGGGAGATTCGGCATTATGTGGACGAAGAACATACTTGTGTAAAACACAAGCGGTGTGCTTGATACGGGATTTCGCATCTGCAAAAATGACGAACTATCGTACAAACTTTCATCATTTTTCAATTTTCTACAATCTTTCCTTAGTTATACAGAGTCAAATTCAATTAGCTCCTGGGTTTCTTTTTCCAGTTGATCGTTCTAAACATTGACAAATCTTAATTTAAATTAATCAACTTGCCACTACATTTACTCTTACATTGTGACTGGAATTCAGCATTTCTCTTTTCTACAAATTAAGCGGAACGATTAATTAATCAATTAATTCGTGTTTAATTTTTCTCTCTTGGATTAACATAACTATGCATAAATGTACATTATGTATGTAACGTTCTCAGATTGTTATGTTAATCGTTCAGTAATTATTACAAACTGTAATTAGCATCCAATGGGCGTATGCTAAGGCCTGAGATACACGTGCTGCAATCTTTGCTCAAGTAACTGCCACAGAACTGCCATCTCTGATGAACTATAAATTTGTTGTGTGTTGTTGTTGTGTTGTTTGTTTGTTGTGTTTACATCCAATCGGGCTACTTGAATGGTAGACGCCCTAACATGCACTGATGACTTCCTAGAAAATAATGATTAAGTATAAGTACTAAAAAGTAGACTTAAGAAACTTTTCTAATAAAGCGTGACTGTACCATAGTCCATAGCATGTGTATTCCCGGCCTAAAGTCGCGTGTACACTGGTTCCAGCAAGCTAAGCACATGGCGGAATGTAATGATGCTGATCGGACGTGATTTATTAGCGGGAAGCTGCTCAATGTCTTTTTACAAGCAAAAAAATGTAGCGTGGTGATAAGAGACAATGTTTTTGATAAGGTCGATGTAAGTGGTGTGATAGTAATCTGTGTTTTTTACTCAGATTACGCAGTTCAGCATAATATTAACACTGATTTCTATGAGATTTGTCCTGTGAGAGGTTAGAAGCCATTATAGCTTCTGAATTGGCAAGATTAGGCGTATACTAAGCTTATTAGGTAAATAATTATTAACTAAGTAGCATCTACATACTAGGTTCAAGTTCTTCTGCTAAGTTCACGGATTCAGGCACCTTTATTCTTAAAGCTAAAACCTCCAACTTTTACTCACGTCCACTTACATCTTTTAACACTTTTAATGTGTACTTTTAATTTTAATGCTTACTCAATGTAAGCATGAAGCTGTACTACCCGTTAAACAGAGCACAGTTGACAGCTCGGTAGTTAACTGCCGTTACTTGCCGTTAACGCTGCGTTTAAAGTAAAGTAAACAACAACTTGTTAAGTACTCACTGAAAATAGAGCTTCAGCAGGTTCATGTTTTTTTTGTGCTCTAACTAGTAAAGGCAGTAGGTTAGCTTAGTAGGTAAGTACAATTATCTGAGGCACTAGCACCAACGCGTGACGTAACATAACATAACATAATCAGCCTGTATTATTCCCACTGCTGGGACACAGGCCTCCTCTCTGTGAGAGGGAGTGAGCCGTAATCCACCACGCGCGCAGTGCGGATTGGTAGATGTCACATGTCTTCGAATTTTTTGGTTCTAGGATATGCCGGTTTCCACACGATGTTTTACTTCACCGTTTTGAGACCAATGGTGATGAAATAATTTAAACAAAGTAAAGCGCCTCTCTGGGTTCGAACCTACGACCTGCAACTCGGTAGTCGCGGCCGTTACACTGGGCCACCCACTACTGCTCTGACTCGCGCGACGTAAACGTTACGTAAATTCGAACGATTTTTTAATGGAAAATACAACTATCCTTTAGAGCATTTTGGATTATATGGTACATAATTATTACTTATGTGAGAAACAAGTATTTTTAAATAGTTCAGACGTTAAGTTCACTCCGCGCGTTCGTGCTAGGCCCACAGACGATGAATACCCTGTAAACACTTTTGGAAAATATCTACTAAGCTAGCAGTTCGTAGCTATTACGTACCTAAATCAGTCAAAGCACACGACATGTTTTTGCTGTCAAATAGCTGTGCATTTCACGGACAATTGAATATGTCATTGCATTGAACCGTGATTAAACGTTGACATACAGACTGTTGACAATATAATTATCATTATCTAACTGCAATCAAGTTGTAATACATTGTGCTTTGTGATGCCACAGTATTTAACTCGATAGACATTCCCATACATTTGTCAAGGTATTTTTTTTACGATGACGCTGTTACTAATTGGAGGGGCTCGTGGCTGATATGACGATTCGGTTTTCAAGGCTAAGCAACGCTTACTAAGGTCGGTAAGCTAAACATCTATTATATACTGAGACCCTTCCGTGCCTCGGAATCCTCGTTAAGCCGTTGATCCCTGCTGTTTATGGTAGGTAGAATCCCGAATGTCGTGACAACCAGTTTTACCAATAGGTATCGCGTTACTCAGCAACTGGGTTGTGGAGTCAGGTTGTGTGGTCAGGTGGGAAGTCGCTTCATGTAAATACTGGTATTCATCGTAATCCAGGGTTAGACTGAAACGAGTTCTTGGCAAGCAATTTTATAGTTACTGCTCCCGTGGGTCGTGCCATTATAGAAACGTGAAAACTTCTAATCGAAGACGTACTATCAACATACTAGCTTAATACTTTCTTATTACAACCTATATTCGATATAAATTCATAGTTAGCTGTCATCACAAACCATATTTGTATACAAATTAACTGTAAAAGGCGGCGGAAGTCTCCATTTTAGTCTAGTGTTGGTATTAGTTGTGGCTAATATGTTTTGAAGAGTACCGCAGGGAACGTGTGTAGATTATGATAAGCGACTTATGTTGATTATTATCCTACAACTGTCATTCCTTGTTGAGTATCTGTGTCAAGCTTTTACAACAAATCATCGTCTCCGACAAGAGATTGAACGACTTGGGTTCTTTAGCTAGTGAGCTACGATGTCTCCTAGTGTGAACAGGTACTCCAATTACTTACACTTTGTGTATCTTGATGATGTTATATAACTTCCTGTCACTGTTGTTTACCTACATAGCAAGTAGTCGTTTACGAATTGGTGGTGGGGTAGAAAGTGAACATAACTTTAAAATCGGAAGTCGGTGTCTTTGGTTCTGTATTTTAGTTTTTTGACATCGGCTTCCGAAATTAAAGTATTTTTTCACGTTGTCGTGTTTCTCTTTGGGAGTCGGTTGTTATTTTTTTGTAAAAAGTTTTTATTCAAAGATCGAAAAAAAATTGTCGATCCTAAATTGGCGCCGACCGACCGCTCAGTTTTTGCGGCATTTATCCGATTGATAGCAAAAAGAGGTTAATGTTTTTCATGCGTGCACATCTCGGATTCTCTGCATTATGTATTGTGTGTTCGATTCAATCCGACGGGAAAGCGGGCCACAGATTCATCTTCATTATTTGGCAAATCACGCATTTCATATTTCAGAAATTCATCATGACATTGACAACTTCTAAGTTTATAGAAAGCAAACTATGAATTTAATTTATTTATGATTCCTTCGTTAACCTTAACTGAATAGGTACTAAACTGACTGACAACACAATAGAATAGGTACCTAGGACAACGTCTGTTACGAAAATAAACTGTACTTACAAATAAAGGAAAAAAAAAGCTTTGAAATCCACCCCATTTAAAACTTCCACTCTTCAAGTGCGAATGCAAATTAACTTTACAATTTACATTCCCTTAGTAAACTTGTAAAAAGTTTACGCTAACGTAAACTCTGGCTGTTCCATTAAAGCTGCGTAAAACACCGCCGGCCTACATTCACGAATGGAGGCAAAAAGAGGCCAATGTAAGTTCCTAATGAGTTTTCTTTTACGGCGGAAAATGTGAAAAACGTTTGTAAGGCGTTCATTTGCATAGATAGTTATCTAATGTTGTGAAAGTGACGGAATGGTAAAGCTTGGAATGGTTTCCTATGAAAGCAGTGAACGGTCACAATAACGGCTGTCCAAACACAGAAGTAGTACCTGGTACGTGTTGAGAGGCCTACACTGTCCTCTCATACCCATTAACACTGTAATTTGAAAACATTTTAAAAGCCAATTATTTTTAAAAGAGTAACCGAGGACTTTCTCGCCGGCTCTTCTCCATAGGAAACGACAAATTGGAACCGTGTACGTAGCTTCAGACTTTTCATAAGTGCCCATGTAGGTTTATGTGAAACGAAATATTTTGATTTTGATTCAACAAATGCTTAAGTACAAGAAAAGTATAGGTATGTTATCTATATCCTATAACAGTATGTAGGTACAAGATAAATCAATTCATAAGCCTGTAAAGAGAATGATAAAGTTCTAATTTACAGTAGAACATGTAGAGTAGGTACATAGTTTCAGGTAATCTTATGTACTGTCCTAATTTACACTCTCATGCATAAACACACTTAATGTAGATTCCTCCATGGGCAATGGAACACCGGGTTTCGATTTGCGAATAGAGATCCACCTCTCTTGGTTGGCGAATCCTTAAACCAAGTATATAATTTTGGCAGCAGGAAGATGCTTCCCATTCTCAGAAAATTTCCTTAGGGAAGATTCCTCCAAGTGACCATTAGCAGACCTCATAAAAAGCATTTTTTATGACACCACGTCGCTTTCCAGTCCTATTTACCTGAACCTTGATTTCATCCTTTAGCATTAGACAGTAGGTACTCAACATCTTTCCGTGTTTCTCCTCAGGATGGCACGACGCCGCTCATTCTGTCAGCTGCGATGGGTCACACGGAGTGCGTGCGGGAGCTGCTGGCGCAGGGCGCCGACCCGGCCTGCAGTAGAACTGTAATTATGAGCTGACTACTGCTACTAACCACAGCCATAGTTAACTGATTCAATTCAACTTCTCCATTAAAACAGATCGGTGGACCAACTGTTTCATGATTCTTCTTTAATCACACTTGTCCTTGGCGGACAACATTGTTCACTAAGGACCAGTGACAACGACAGATATTATAGGAATATTATTGAAGTGGATGTCTGAATCTTGAAAACATCTCTGAAGGTTGATCATTGTAATGAAATCGCCACTGCCACTTTCAGACAGGAACGAGTGCGCTGTTCTTCGCAGCGCAGGGCGGGTTCCTCGACATCGCGCGACTACTGCTCGACTCAGGAGCCGCTATCGACGCGCCTAGCATGGTAACACAAACACAATCTCCCTCACTACGTTTTTTATAGTATAAGCTCTCAAATATAACGGTACAAGGATCTTCGGTAAATCGGAACTAACGCCGCCATCTTGTTTTTTCAAACAATGTTTGTGACAATTTCAGAAATGTTTACCACAACGCAATAAGTAAACATAATGTCAATATAATGTAAGCGCCTAAACATCCTAAAGATCCAGCACTCTACATAAATTCACAGAAATGTACGCCTAAGCATACTCGGAGTGTTCCCTACAAGTCCTCATAGAGGAAATTTTAAGCAAACAATTGTTCATACCGTTAATTTTGCTAAAATCTTTGCTATAAAAGCTGTGTTTACATTAGACGTGTTGTGGTTTCAGGACGGTGGCACGCCATTGTTCGTGGCGTGCCAGTGCGGTCACTTGCCGGTCGTCGACGAGCTCATCCGCAGGGGAGCCAACGTCAACTCTTCTATGAAGGTAAGCTGCCATGTCAAGACTGATACCTTGGCTACAACGCTACAAGACGGCTACAACGCTGCCATCTTGTTTTGTAAACAAACAATGACAGTGATATTTTCACAAACGTTTACCAACAACGCCCCCCTGTCAATGTCGTTCATGCGCCAAAAGATCCTTGTAACACACAATTTGGAAGGTATAGGTAATATTTGTCCATACAAATATTACATATACCTTCTAAATTTTGTGTTGGGTCCTGACGATGACCACCTTGCTTTTAACGCAAATAAAAAGCTAGCTAGCGTGTTGCCATTTTAACGTGATAGTGCTGCCATCTCTCGGTGGTGATTACATTCAGAGAAGTCAGTCTAATACTTCTTAATTTACACATCTAAGATAATAGTCTCCTCAATTCCAGGATAAAGCGACCCCACTCTTCATAGCCGCACAGAACGGTCACGAAGAAGTGTGCCGTGCGCTCGTCTCCGCGGGAGCTCCAGTAGACTGCGCGCGCGCAGACCGCGCCACGCCGCTGTGGATCGCGGCTCAGTGCGGCCACGAGCATGTGGCCAGGCTTCTGTTAGCGGCCGGGGCCAGTGTCGACCATGTCAGACAGGTATGGACATAGTTTTTCGAACATACACTGAAATGGCACTCATGGGAGTAGGATGAAATTCGCTTCGTCAGAAAACGCATATAATTTATAAAATAATAATAAATCAAATGGGGAAAATATGCCTGAAATCTGTGCAAAACGGCCGGCGCGTGTCGGGATAAACTAAGTGGGAATAGCTTGTGTCATGGTTAAAATGCTAGCAATTCAGGAAGGTCAGGCAAAGCTTGTGAAGCCTGCATGAGTTGTGTCTTGTACACTCCACGAATGAGTTGATTTCTGTTATGAAAAGCTAAATCAAATAGAGACATGCCTTTAGGAAAACGTGAGACCAAGTTTATTATTAGTAGAACGTAGAAAATCCAGCACAAATAAAATATTATAACAAATATTGTATTGTAAAAACTTATCTAACCGTTATATTTTTCAGGATGGTGCTACACCGTTGTTCAAAGCTGCTCACAAAGGTCACGCTGCTGTGGTCGTAGAATTGCTCAAATTTAAACCAAACCTGGGATTGCTTCCTGTAAGGACAACATTTTATTTTTACTTTATTCATGTATTGTATCAGTAGCGACATCTAGTTTATAATTAGTGAAATCTGACATTTCCAACGTTGGGTACTCTACTCACCGCTAGATGGCGTCGTAACAAGCTTGATCAAAATCTACTCGCTACTAAATGGCAGTTGTATAATTCAATCAATTCAAACTAATTGCTCCTGTATTTAGTCAACACACATTTTATGTGGCACCAAAAAGGTATGCTATTTCTGTGGATCACTACCTAGATTGAGTGACAGTTCCAGAAGTATTTCTCTCCCCACTCCTAATAACGGCCTGCCCTCCCAGAACGGGCAGTCGGCCCTGCATGGCGCGGCCATGTTCGGGCAGCTCGCGTGCGTGCGCCTGCTGGCGCGCGGCTCGCGCCTGGCGCTGCGCAACTGTGGCGGCCTCACCGCGCTGCAGGCGGCCGCGGCCGCGCGCCGGCCCGACGTGCTCGCGTACCTGCGGCGGCTGGAGCAGGAGCAGGCGTGAGCAGCTGGCGTGCGTGCGCCTGCCCGACGTGCTCGCGTACCTGCGGCGGCTGGAGCAGGAGCAGGCGTGAGCAGCTGGCGTGCGTGCGCCTGCCCGACGTGCTCGCGTACCTGAGGCGGCTGGAGTAGGAGGCATGAGGCGCGCCCGCTCGCCTGGAGGTGTCTGTTATTAGTTGGGTGCGTCCGTATGAACGACTAGCAGAAAAATACTTATAGCTGAAGCCACATCTTCACGATGCACGTTTCTTGCCTGCGACGTCATTGCAACTTCTATCGTTGCTTAAATGTATGCCTATGCCGCAGGCGATTGAATCGTACCGTGTTATTCAGGCTTTAAGATTTGTGCAGTTTGCTCGTATTCGAATACTTAATTATATTTTCAGTAGGTATTCTTAATCGTTTTTTTACGTAGCCAATGCCACACCATTTAGCAGACTGAATACTAAATTGAAGCAGGTCTATCAATTTCAGAGAAATTTTATTTATGAATTACCGGTATCTTAAAAGTTACGTCACTTGCATTCATTGCATAATATTTATAATAAAATTGTATTTTATAGATGAATACCTATCAGAGTTGTAAATGGCGACACCCAACTAACAGACACAGTGCATTTGTTAGAAATCTCACGTGGTAATCGATCTGCATACAATCTCGTATTCCTAACTATAGTTACTGACAGACTAGATAATATCTTGTATGATGTGCTCGCAGCCATTGTTGTATAGCTTTACCCCCTCGCCTTACGCAATACCTCACTCAATACTGTATTTATTGACGCTATGTAAACAGTAGCAATAGTGTCTCCAAAAAATTATATCAATTGCAACTATGGGGCAATCAAATTAACGTCATTTACTTGCTGTAAGTGTTAGAGTAATATTTACTTTCCCGCCATTCTTTTCTTATAAACTCTAGCCATTCAAACCTACACATTTTGTGTCACAAAGTCCTGTCATCAGACAAGATTATCTATTGCTACCGTTTACAATAATGTGAAGTTTTAACAAAAAAATGGGTTTATCGTTGGTGCTGATTTAGTCAATAAGCGAAATGTTAACATGTTTTAATTTTACACTAGTCAACTTTGTCGCGGTCATGGCAGTAAGAATCGAAAAATTATTTCTAGATAACTTCATTGCTAGAAATCCATGAGGATTTTAAATAGATTTTCGAGTCCCAGAATTATAAATTAATCTAAAGCAAAACTGTTAATGACCGCGATTCATCTTAATCACTGTAGCTTAGAGTCGAAAATATGTATTTTTCATACAAACACATACACAACTAGTTGATAGAATAACTGTTGTATTGTTGTAGCGTAGGTTAACCGAAGTATTTATTTAACTATTTGTATTGTACGACACAACTTGTATTGTAGTCATCGCTCAATTTGTATTTTAAATTGTAGCAATGTTTTGGGAGATATCTCAGTATGGAATCTCATGAAGTTTTTCTTAATGACACAGAGCAATTCAATTGCTTGCTAAGGAGTACATTGAAACAATAATTGAAATCTAAAGTTAGATGGCGCATCTAAAGATATTGCTTCCAGTTGTTGCATTCAATGTGCAATTTAATAGCTCCGTGTTATTGAGCCTCCACAGTATTTCATTTTGAATTAAGATGAATTCAACCTTGTTATATAAGGACAGAAAGAATTTTCAAAAGCGCCAATTCACTGATACTTTATGCAGGGGAAATCTGTCTAAAATTGGACAGTAATATTTTTACTTCCAATCTTCTTTTTATTTATTTATTTTAGCCAATATTAAGTTCCTGTAGCAACACAACACAGTTCCATGTAATGGTCAATTATATAAATTAAAGGTATTTGGGTTACTCCACCAAATAAACATTCATTTAACTTAGTTATTATTATTACATAGCATAATACGTGTTGGATTAGATATAAGTTTCAACATTGTTGTTATGTTATATGAACAGTACAGTTGTTTTTTTTAATATAACGTTTTACTTACAAAATGGTGTTTTTATTTATTGTTGCCAGAGAAAATTATTTCATGCCAAAAATCATTTTTTTTTCGCCTTCTTCCAATAGGCAGGAACTACAGAACACCACCTGCTACGATTCTTACCTACTTATTTTGGCTTGTTTACGTTGATACAACTGGTCTTACACGCACGCGCCGGTTGCAAGTACTACGCACCTATTACGGCGATATTATTACTACAATAAGTAATATGGTCAACGGCCAACGGTAATGGGAAACTACCAATTGGAACCGTGCATCTAACTTCTGACGTTTCATTATTTCCCATTTGACGACCGAAAGTGGCTTCAAGCCACACTACCCATCCGTTTTGGTAGCCTCGGCGCGGCGTCCGCAAAATTACGAGTAGGTAAGTATTAGCTTACCGGTCCTGTCCTCCCAGCACAAAAAGTTAACCCGGAAAATTTTAGCCCCCTCCCTGGTTAACTCGGAAGTGCCGTGCTTGACCGATGCGGTGAACGCCTGAACAGAGGTCTTCGCTTTAAACTAAAGCGGCATTTTCGAAATTGTGCTGTATAAACCACGACGTAATAAAATACCTGAAATGAGTTTTAAACTCATGCACATTATGTTTAACTATTGTTGCATCTCGGTTATTTGTAATTCTTGGTAACAATTTTATTAAGAGTGTAATTGTATTTTTATAAATTATATTTAACATAGCCAATAATATTGACATACATAGGAATAAATATTGTACACCCATGGGTATGTTAGAGTGATACAATAATGCCTGTCTTTTCACCTGTGACAAACAATAAATAAATGAATATGAACATGGTATTTTTCTTCGGGGTAAATCTTTGTCGGGAGCATGTAAATAGGCTAATATCAAGCACTTCGTCATCCGTTTCATCCCTGGACGAATCGTCGTTCTCAAACTCAAAATCTGAATTATCAGAGTCCTTAGACTCAACCAACAAACTATAAGTGCCAACGCGTTGAACTTCCATTTGCAGAAGAATATCAAATCGGTCTTTTTTGTGCAAAGTTTGAGGTTGACGTTAAACGACCACACTGTGAGCGACTGAGCGCGTTCACGAGCGTTCCGAATTGATGACAGTTCTTAGCTGCAATAATCATGATAATCTAATACGGAACGCAAAATATCGATGTGATCGCTGTGAGCGATCATGGTCTAATTCGGAATCACAGAACACTATTAGGTACTCCTAGCGGAGAAGTACGTCGACTTCAAACAAAAAAGATAAAACGGAAATCGCTGCTGGCGACATCTAGATTTAGCCCTTAAGAACTATCTTGCACCGCGAAATTTAAAACGCATGTGTCCTACTTTCTTTTGGGCAGTCGGGCATTCTCGCTTGTAAGAAAACTCGAATCGCTACGTTTCGAGTTTTCTTACAAGCGAGAGTGCCCGGAGGTACTATAAGAAATAGAAAATAAAACAACAATATTAAGATAATATTAAGTTATAATGGTGCCGATTCCCTTGTTCACAAACTAAACTAAATTTAAGTTGAGTGCATCTTTTTCTTTCTATTTCATTATGAAAAGGACAGAAGATAAATTTTAGTTTAGTCCTGTGAAATTAATCAGCGCCTGACACTACTCCATACAAGTTTAGACGTGATTAAAAAGTTGACTACTAAAATTACATCAAATTACGTCAGTTGCTGACTAATTTGACAGGACTAAACTAATATTTATCTTCTGTCCTTTTCTTAATGAAATAGAAAGAAAAAGATGCACACAACTTAAATTTAGTTTAGTTTGTGAACAAGGGAATCGGCACCAATTACTTACTTTTCAATCAGACATGACATCAACACACAAAATTCAGTTACGTATGGTTAAATTCTCTGAAATTGAGATACGTAGGTATGGGGCATCGAAACAACTTCATCATAGATGAACTTCACGCCATCTTTATCAGGCGAGCAGCCGCACTTAAAACATTTTCTTTTGTTTTCCATTGTCACAAAATACTTAGTCACTTTCTCACTAGGGTCAATGCCTCATTCAAAACAATTATTCGCTGGAACGGAGAAGCATTAGGTCGACTCGATGTTCAATGTTGGTTAGATCAGGTGAAGATCTTCAAATGTAGATACAAATCCAAAAATACCACGAAATTAACACAAAGACAACAAACAAAACAACCGACGCTATATTGATATTGTATTACGTGCTATTTTACTCCGCTAGGAGTAATTAATAGTGTTCTGGGAATGTGATTTTTCCATTGACTTATAGATTTTTCCGACGCCGCGCCGACGTCATTGTAAACTTGGTGTTTTAAATATTGAAATAAAAATCCTACTATAAAAAATAATATCATTCCATTTCATTGTTGGACCCATCGTATCGAATGTAAAACATGACGGTTTTATTCATGTTTATCATTTTCAAATATTTTTTTATTATAATTCCAATAAAAATTAATTCATGAAGTATGGATAAACAACTATTACATGGAAGTAAGGATAATTTTATGGCAAAATTTTGATTTGTCAAATGACGATATTGCCGGAAGTTATGAGTTACCACACAAAATCTTTTTTTATTTTTTATTGGCAAGTTGGAGGTTTTGCCCTAGTAGGTATTTCGTTCCTTCCATACAAAGTTAACAGGGGCTGTTCGGAATGCAGCCATGATGCGACTCGAAACCACAGAACACTATTACTCCTAGCGGAGAAGAACGTCGACTTCAAACAAAAAAGATAAAACGGAAGTCGCTGCTGGCGACATCTAGATTTAGCCCTTAAGAACTATCTTGCACCGCGAAATTTAAAACGCATGTGTCCTACTTTCTTTTGGGCAGTCGGGCACTCTCGCTTGTAAGAAAACTCGAAACGCTACGTTTCGAGTTATCTTATAAGCGAGAGTGCCCAGAGGTACTATAAGAAATAGAAAATAAAACAACAATATTAAGTTATAATTATTTACTTTTCAATTAGAGAGATGACATCAACACACAAATTGAGTTACGTATGGTTAAATTCTCACAAATTGAGATACGTAGGTATGGGGAATCGAACGAAACAACTTCATCATAGATGAACTTCACGCCGCCGCCGTCTTTATCAGGCGAGCAGCCGCACTTAAAACATTTTCTTTTATTTTCCATTGTCACAAAATACTTAGTCACTTTCTCACTAGGGTCAATGTCTCATTCAAAACAATTATTCGCTGGAACGGAGAAGCATTAGGTCGACTCGATGTTGGTTAGATCAGGTGGAGATCTTCAAATGTAGATACAAATCCAAATATACCACGAAATTAACACACAGATAACAAACAAAACAACCGACGCTATATTGATATTGCATTAGGTGCTATTTTACTCCGCTAGGAGTAATTAATAGTGTTCTGGGAATGTGATTTTTCCATTGACTTATAGATTTTTCCGACGCCGCGCCGACGCCATTGTCAACTTGGTGTTATTATATATTTAAATAAAAATCCTACTATAAAAAATAATATCATTCCATTTCATTGTTGGACCCATCGTATCTAATGTAAAACATGACAGTTTTATTCATGTTTATCATTATCAAATATTTTTTATCATAGTTCCAATAAAAATTAATTCATGAAGTATGGATAAAAAACTATAACATGGAAGTAAGGATAATAAATTTTATGGCAACATTTTGATTTGTCAAATGACGATATTGCCGGAAGTTTGTGTTACCACACAAAATCTTTTTTTTTTTTTATTGGCAAGTTGGAGGTTTTGCCCTTGTAGGTATTTCGTTTCTTCCATACAAAGTTGACAGGGGCTGCTCGAAACAAAACGCTCAACTGTGATTTTTGACAGCGCTCACGGTGATATTAAATTAGGGCATGGTCGGCGTTATCGCAAGATGGTGCATGTCATGACGTCATATATGACGATTCACGGAACATCATTATCGCGCTCACGCTAATTCGGTTAGCGCGCTCAAATCGATGACAGCGCAACTCAGAACGCTCCCATAGTAACTAGTTTTCTCTGTCTACGCATCTGAAGTAGGTAACAAAAACTTTGTTAGTATAACCATCACGAAAGCTTAATGTCTATGGAGGGTAGAGACAATGAGAAATCTCTCATAAGGGGAGAAAGTTGAAAGTGTCCAACAAACAGTAAATAATAGTTCAAAAACCCTCCAAAATGGCGCTAGCGTAGGCAAATTGGTTTATTACTTTTTTTTTGATTTCTTAGTTAGTTTCACGATCTGGCAGCTTGAGTAATTTATGCGGCCTATAGTCCAGTAGGGATATAATATTTTTTCCACAAATCCTTCGATAATTTTTTTTATTTTCGTTGAGTGGATAAGTTTAGTGAATTCATTGCTATGTACAAAAATGCTAACAGTTTAGAGCTAAGCAATAGGTATTAAGTAGGTATTTCCTATTATTTCGTGTTATAACATATTAGAAAATTTTAATTAAAATACTATATTTCTAATACGTCATTGACTATACTGGTTCTTTGTAAGTACTATATATAGGATATATTAGTGAAAATGCTAACATATGAACAATAGAAATCTGAAAATGTCCCGTAACTCATTCAATAAACAAATGAAGTTTTTCAAACCATTTCTTATACATATACTTAAAGGGATTAGTTATACCTTACAACAAAAGTTCTAACGACCTAAGTAATATGGCTGCACAAGTGTGAATGTGAAACTGCAATGTGAATCTTAAATCAATTGTCATTTGACTGCATATTAATGAATATTCTTGACATAATTTAATCTATTTTGACTATAATATACTTATACTATAATATCTTGACATCAATTATTAATTTATTATTTATTTGTTTTGTATTTTGTAATGAAATTTAGAATGACTATAATTATGTGAAATGCAATGAAATGTATTTTTTTTTATACTTACAAAATTTGTACGCCGTTATTGGCAAAACATGGACGCACACAACATTATGAATTCAATACCTTGCATGTCTGATTGGTCAGTTTATGTAAACGCATGTTTTACAAATAAATTTTCTTTCATTCTTTCAAGTAATTTTATTTTTACTTTGTGATTAGAGAATTATTGAATTTAAGTTTATAATTTTGCGCCTACATATTCGTAATAAACTCTGCTACCATACAAAAGTTTCAACAAATGCATATTATGGCTTTTGTTTAAATTGCGAATAACTATTTTCGCCAACGAGCCGCGTAGGTACGGCGCGTGCGATCGCTACTGGGTAGCAACACTCCCCCGCCCGCCCGCCCGCTCCGGTCGTGGATGTACCTAACGCCGCATACTGACCGCTCTTGTTTAATTTTCTCCCTGGCGCTTACTAATGCACGTCACGGCGCGTTGGATTATTGTTTTTAATCGTCCTGTGTGTTGAGATTGTTTACTTCGATGCATCGTAATTAGGGGTTTCGGATACCGGATTTTTTCAATACCGGTATTAATATCGTATAGAAAATTTCCAATACCGGGATCCCGGTATTAGACTCAACTTTTTTTAGTAATTTATAGTTTTTTTATTAAATACTAATAAGTTTCACTACAAGTCACTAATACACAGTTTTTAAATAAATTCTAAGTTTAAAATAAAATCTCTTTACAAAATGTTGTCTCTCTTTATGGTTAACCTGACAAATCAGTACCTAAAGTTCCCGTCACGAGAAGCTATCAATTTTGTAAACACACATTCAGAGGTTTGCAACCTTGGTATCAAAGAAAAGAAAAAACAGTTAAAAAAAAAAGACAACATTAACAAACAATATATCCTAATCCGCGAAAACAACACAAACAAACTGAGACGCATTTGAAACTCGAATGACAGCATTGACAGCGTCAGCGTGAACTTACTTCAAGATGGCGGCCCAAATGTTTACGTTCCATGCACTGACCTCTATTAAAATACGCTGGACTGGCTATCGCTATCAATTTCATGTGCCTATTTGAAAATCGCCATTTTGGCGCTGACGGCAGCAGTGTGGGGGAATGGAACTAATACTAGTGATGTGTAACAAAAGGTTTGTTATCGATAAAAACTTTTCTGATATCGACCACAATGATAGAAATATTACCAACGCTATTGTTACAGATTTCCTATAAATGAAATTGGTTTAGGTAATTATTAACATGTAACATTCGTGTTGTCTTTTATTTTATGTTTTTAAAAACGTGAAATACGTTTTATAACATATGTTAAGATTTACTAAAAATGGTAGATAATTGATTTAAAACAAAATAGGCATATATTTTGTTAAATGTTACTAAAACACAGATAAAAAGACGTCTGCACTAGTTGAGTACGCACGGCTACACATCAAGCTATACATTTCCAGTATAGGCTGATCTCGCATTGTATAGGATTTTTGTACAATGTGAGGTCAGTGTAAACTGGAACTGTATAGCTTGATGTGTAGCCGTGTGTACCTAACTAAACTAATAAGCAGATATTTTACGTAGAAAACATAACTTGAAATAGCAGTATCTAGTACTGTTTATGAACTGTAATAATAAGTATCACATGTCCGGTTGACCCCTTCCTTCCTTGTTCTCCTTCCTTCTTCACTATAGGATCAATAAATAATAAAATTCTGTAAAATAGTAAATTACCAAGATAGAAATAGTAATTAATAAGATAATCCCTTCCTATAAAGAGTGCACAATAAGGTATTATTACTAGTCAGATACCGCATGTTGCCATGTGATAAGAGACACAATAACTTTCTATTAGGTCTGTAATTACGGTAATTAACTTGTAACAACTTAATTACCGCAGGGGAGGGGGACAGGGAAATAAAAAAAGCATTCTCAAATCACATATTTTATTAAATTAAAAATTGCTGTCGAGCTATTTTTTCAACGTAGTCCGTGACTGATGTTTTAAGAAACAGGTTTCCGTGAAGTGTTTAGAACACAGATAATGATACATTGTCGGAGTCCAGTTGACAACCTTCATATTTTTTAACCAAAGTTTGAGAGTGTAATCGGAGGGGAACCTGTAATTAAAGGAAACATTATAGTAGGTATGGGTAAAAAAATATAAATTATATACATACATCTATAATTATATAGAACACTTAATGAGAATTATGAATCATAAGTGTGAAATTATTTGTTATTGACTCTAATAATAATAAACCTTGAAGTGTTTTGCTATTATTAGAGATCATTATAATGTGCGTATCATTATTTTAACAATGATGAGCATGACTTTTGTTTTACATCATAATATTACGAAAGTATCGATATGAATTTTGACATCCCTAACAAAAGTTATTTGTTATAAAAATGTTCGTAAAATCCCGTAAACTCGAATAGTTTACGTTTATTATTGTAAGAATACACTGTTTTAAGCGGTTTTCTAATAAGTATTTATGTTTTAGATTCACTTACTTGTGAAAACTGACACCACTGCCCTTTTCGTATCGTGTTTTACAATATACGCACGATTTCATGTTGGACGAACAATACAAGCTATGATACAATCACTGTCACTATAATAACACTTTAATTTATATCACAATCACAGTAAACACTTTATAAAACTTTTTATTCCGCAGAGACACAGCGTAAAATCAACAAACAACGGCCATTTGCAATCTTATTAGTTCTCAGAACTCTCACGTCTGTCACTGGGGGCGCTTTGAATCGGCACAGCAAATAGCTGTCATTTTGTATGGGATAGCCAGTCCAGCGTATTTTAATAGAGGTCAGTGGTTCCATGAGTCAGACGCGTTCCAGTACCACAAAACATTAGACGACAGCGCTTTATATCGCTAAACTATAACCCGACCTGAAATTGCTCGTTAGTTTCTTAGTACACTTATGTCACATTGAGTTGATTGAATTTGGGATTATTTGTTGTTGATTTGAATTGTCGCTACGTAACTCAGTAGAAGTTCTTTATTTACAAAATTTATAGCTTCTCGTGACGGGGACTTTACCTATGAGAAAAGTAGATAAAATAAAACGTTTCAATTTGAATGATCGGTGTCTAAGTAATTACATTTTGAGTAATTATAATTGAACAATACTGTTTCCTAAAATCTCGTAAACATCAGTCAAAATTGTTTATGCTGCTTTTAGGGCTCTTTCTTCCTGACTTACTACCGTTACTACCGACTGCGACATAGTAGCTTTAGCTATAAAGTAATGTAATGTAATGTAGATAATTTCTTTAAAATCAACGATTCAACAGTACTTAATATAATATCTTTTTAATTAAAATCACATAAATCGGTCACAAATTCACAATTGTTTCGGCTCTTTCTTCCTGAAAATGAGTTTGTAGGAAGGAAAGAGCATCTTAACTTTTATCCCAGGGCGAGATTCTTAATCGGTTGCACAAATATGTAACCGAGGAAAATGTTCTCTCTGCATCTACGCTCGTAGATGGAATGCTTAGTAAATAATTATACGCCTTGTCAATATATATCTCTCGGCCGCCTCCATAAATGCCCATCCCAACTCTTACAATATATAATTTATGTCCTGGAAGAAGCTTCGGGCTTAACATACTTTGGAGTTTTAGCTTTATTATATATTATATTATAGCTATTTCTGCCTGCAGTTGTTTGTCAATGGTTAAGTAAACATTGTAATGCAGGTGTGACAAAGGAATCCCTCACTATCATCATTAAAGGAATGCCGTCTCTACTTTATGCGCTTTAAATGACTTATGACCATTGCGTAAGCAGTTAAGGCACAGGTTAAGGGATCTTGCCCTCTGAATACGAGCTTCAATGGAAAGCGACTTAAAACTTGAGCACTTATAAATGGCATGATTACCCTTACATAATGGACAACTATACGGTCTGTTATTGATTGAAGACTCCGAGTTGACAGTAAATGTTTCAATGCATCTTCAAGGGCTGGTCGACGCCGGAAAAAGATTTTTGGTCGTAGAGGTTGGAGGGCGAGGAAGAGGAAGACAGAGTGATGGAGGCACTTTCCATTATTCATATCTTAACAAAGCATTGGAAAATAATCGAATAAATTTTCCCCTTCCAAGGGCTTTGCCAGGAACAGACAGAATTTTACCTATGGTAATAATAGGTGACGAGGCATATCCTCTGAAACATTATTTAATGCGACCATATCCACAAAATATTCTGAATCCTCATAACGAAATATTTATGAAAAGGTTATCAAAGGCGAGAAAATGCGTTGAATGCGCATTCGGTATTATACTATGTGCCAAGTGGAGGATTTTAAACAAAGCCATAGAAACAAATTGCAAACATGCTCGCCTAAAATCATTAAAACAAGTGCTTATTGCATAACATTGTTATAGACAAAGATGGTTCTAACGACTATCATTATTCAAAAATAATTTCAAATGTTAATGAAATTGCGACATCGCAGAAATAACCACGAAATATTTGGGACAAATTTAAAGAGTACTTTGTAAATAACAATTTGTAGATAGGTATGTATACATCTTCAATATTCCCCAAATGTCATAATACTTGATTACAACCTTTTGTTTTTATGGTGTACGTTTTCCTGTCCCATAAAGCAGGTTTTGATAAAATACAAGATATAAATTCTTCATTAACAATTTCCATTACTAAAATAATAATTCAATACAACACTGTGTTCCCGCGCAAGGGACGAAACCAAACTAGTTGGTTCTCGTCGCCGTCGCCCATTTCGTGCGCGTCGCTATTATGTGCAATGCTTTTGTATACATCGCCGTCGCGCGCCGCACCGCCATCGCTCGGCCGTCGCAAGTTTCGTGCCCGCAGAGTCACAGTTACAGCGCAGTTACAGGGCGGTATCACACGGGCCCTACACATGCCGATTACCGAAAATTATGAAAAAAAAAATATTTTTATTTTAATGATAAATGATAAATGATTTTATTTCTGTAAGTAGGTTTGTTACAAACACTTTTACACGTCAATCATATTTTTAAAACTAGATGAGGTCGGCGTTTCATAACTGACTACTCTGAGAAGAAAGGCCGAAACAAACTCAGAGGTCACAGTCTCTTTTAAAGTCCAGACATAATCTTGGTCAGATCATGTGAAGACCATGTAGATTGGTGTCTGAAACGGTCTTTTGAGGAAAAACCATACAGATTGAGCGGACCTGTCCAGTCAGTGCACGCATTTGTCAGTAATCTTGCCGCTCAACTGAGAACTTAAGGAGCACAACGATTCGACGAACAATACCAAAGAAAGGACATTTGGGTAGGCCGCATAAATTACTCAAGCTGCCAGATCGTGAAACTAACTAAGAAATAAAATAAAAAAAGTAATAATCCACATAATCTTCACATTCACAATAATTTAAATAATATAATACTTTACAAAGTAAATACTCATGTCATTGTATGTATAAAATTCATCAATGTCAATGTGTATATAAATATTCGAACATAATCTTTGAGGACCATGTAGATTAGTATCTGAAATGGTCTTCTGAGGAAAGAACCACGCAGATTAAGAGGACCTGTCCAGTCAGTGCACGCATTTGTCAGTAACCGTGCAGCTCAACTCAGAACTTTAACTTTATTATTGAATCGTGTCGAAAATCATTAGCATAGTTACCTCCTCGAATTTGACGAGGATGCAAAACGACACATTGTATAATGTAATTAAAATGAAAGAAAAAAACTCATAGGTATAAAAGTTTACTTTGTAAAAAAGCATGTTACAAATTAGAGGATTATATCCAAGATAAGAATACTTGGAAACATGACGGTCCAGCTCCATAGGACAATCTAGAGTAGACAAAATCAAACTGGTTGAATTGTATAATTTATTATTTTTATGACATTGATTTACATTCTGTGATTATTTTATACGTACTGACTTATTACTTGTTAAAACAATTTAGGAAAATCGTATACTTATTTTTACAATGTTTGTAAATATGTGAGCACCATGTATCTATCACATAATACTATTATTCACTTATTTTTCTTGGCTTCATTTTTAATTCTTTTGACCTATTGTGGTATAGTGATTTTATTCTAGGTACATTGTCTTCACATTTAAAATTATATAATTAATGTGTACAAAATATTGTAAAACATTTTAAAAGAGTAACGACGAAGTTTCTTGTCCGTTCTTCTCATAAGAAACTACCTTTTGGAAGGAAATCAATTCTATTTTAATGTAAATGTTGAATTCAAAAGAGCCTTTTAAGTGCTTATTTGAAATAAATGCTTTGACTTTGATTTAACTTAGTTAATAAACATTGTATTAATGCATAGCATAATATGTGTTGGTTTAGATATAAGTTTTAATATAGTACATTCGCGTTAAGAATGCAGTGAGTCATCATTGTCCGTCGGCCTAGCCCTGCCCCCTAACCAATCAAATCTTTTCAAATTACAAAGCATGTTCACAATGACAGTTTGCATGCGTTTGCGAAGGCATTGCTTCGAACGCAACGGTTGTGTCCTGTCATTTGTGTTAACAGATTTAAATGTAAAAAAAAGAATACATCTCCAATTCGTAAAAATAAAAGTGGTTCGATAATTCATAGTGGGGAAAGAAAAGTAATTTATAATGTTTTTAAGTATTTTAAACAGTGTGATTTAAATGTGACTGTGGACAGCATAGTACAAAAAACGGCAGCTGCATGCGGTGTAAGCAAATAAAACCATATACTTCCTTGACGAAACGTGGGTAAACGCCGGACATGTTAAATCAAAAGTGTGGTTGGGTACAACTATAAAAAACAAGAGATATGCTTTTCAAAACGGCTTATCTACCGGTCCAAGAGTTCCTACTGGAAAGGGAAAAAGGTTAATTGTTTTACATATTGGTAGCGACAAATGATTTGTGGAAGGATGTTTGTTACTTTTTGAGTCAAAATCAACTAAAGATTATCAGGTTTTTTTTTTTTTTTTCATTCGCCCGTAGAAAAGGCAGGCATCGATCTATAGACCATTCAGCCTCGTCATATTTTCGTATTCTTCTGTAATATTTAAAAGTAATGCCAAAGCCAAGTCTTCAGTAAATTCTTATCCAAGTATCCTTTAATCAAGGCATATGTCATGTCTTCTTTTTTTCCATAATTAAATGTTTCGTCAATCCAATTTTTTTGTCAAATCCAGTTTCATCGTCATTTCCATGTGGTCATATCCAATAATTGTCTTGTCATATCCATGTTTATAAGTCCCGATCAAATTTTACATCCACTAGATGTAATAAAATTAAATAAGGGAATATACGAAGAAAAATTCTCCAGCAATCCTTGAATGTCGCGCGGGAGGTTTGCCGGTGTTTTGTAAATCTCAAGCAATTTGTCAATCAATATTATACGATTCACATTATGCGCTGGACATTCAAAAATAATATGATTAAGGGTCTGATCTTTATCGAGGTTGCAATCAGTGCATTTAGGGGAAGCTATTATCTTCATTCTAGCCAGATGAGCATTAAAACGTCCATGTCCAAATCTTAGCCGACATAGTAAAGAATAAAACAGTTTGCTTCTGTGAAATTGTGCCTTCGTAAACCAAGGAGCTGAACCAATAGCTGTATTGATTTTTGCATACAAGTGCCTTTTATTTGTAGAGTCTCCAGCCAATCTTCAAGCCAACATCGAATATTATCTTCTTTGATCTTAGGTAATAAATCTGAACAAGGTATGGCAACTCTTTTAATTTCCTAGGTCAACAATGGTTCTCGCTAGAATGTCTGCGTTTTCATTGCCACTGACTCCAATGTGCGAAGGGGTCCACAAAAATTTAATATCAAAGCCTCTTGATTGAAGTGTGAAATACTTTTCTTTGATGCGATATATGATGTAGTTTGTAGAAGCATCCAGTTTGTTGTTATCCAATGCCATAAGAACACTCATGCTGTCCGTTACAATAAGCCAAGAAATGATGCCAGAGTTCTCTTCACTTATGAAATCCAAAGCAGCTGAAATAGCCATCGCCTCAGCAGAAAATATAGTTAAAACATCAGGCAACCTTACACCATGACTAGTCTTATTTTAAGGTATGTAAATAGCCATTGCGACATTTGTACTGCTCTTAGAAGCATCAGTGAATATACATCGATAGCCAGAATGTTCATGCAATAACTGGTACACCTCTTCCTTGGTTTTCAAATCATGCTTTATAACAATATTCATAACTATAAATTTACTATTGTATTTGCCAGAATAACATGTCCAAGTGTCATTACATTTGTAAAGTTCATGTTGCTGATTAAGTGTTATTGTAGTAGAGAAGTCATGAAGTAAATAGGGAATGTTAATATTATTTGAAAGATTATAAACTGTATGATAAAATGAAAGTTTTCTGTAAAGAGGGTGTTTATTAAATGACAAAAGCTTTAAAAGGAATTTAGATTTTAAATATTGAAATCTAATTTTCAGTGGAGGAACATTATACTCTACTTGTAAGGAGTTGATAGGTGTTGTTTTAATGGCACCTGTAATGCAACGCAAGTTATGATTCTGTAAGACATCAAGTTTACGGATAAGTCTCTGATCAGACCCAAAACACAAAAAGCCGTATTCAAAATGACTACGGACTAAAGATTTGTATAACATTAACAAAATTTTAGGATCAGCTTGTACTGACACAGATTTTATAAAATTATATGCTTTATTTGCTTTACAGAGTATGTAATCAACATATTTATTCCATGTCAGATTGGCAGAAAAAATTACTCCTAAGTACTTAAACTCATTAACAATGGGAAGTTCAACATTATCATAAAAAATTTCTAAATGAAAATCTATTTCACCAAAAACAACAACTTTTGATTTATCTGAACTAATTTCTAAGTTTAAATAATGAAAATATTGACTCATATTTTTCAAAGCCTCATTAATATTACTCTTAATCTCATCCATATCCGGACCAGATGTATAAATAACCAAATCATCAGCAAATTGTAAATTTAGTACTTTGCTACCTAAAACCATATTGAGCTTATGCACATAAAGCACATAAATCAATGGACTCATAATACCACCTTGACACACCCCTTTATATGAAAAACGGGGTCCAATTAATTGCTTATCTACTTTTACATAAACTTCTCTACCATGCAAAAAATTAAAAACCCACGAAACTATTTTTTCAGGTATTCCAAGTGAGCGAAGTTCAAGTGACAAAATGTGATGATTGACGTTATTGAAAGCACCAACTATGTCAACAAAAACAGCAACACATTCATGTTCCATTTTACGAGCATTAAAAATATCAAGATACAAATGAGAAAAACTTTCATGTGTTGACCTTCCTCTACGAAATCCAAGCTGATTAGATGGTAATAAATTATAACTTTCTATGTAAAACTCTAGTCTTTGCTTTAACAATTGCTCAAAAATCTTTCCTATACAAGAGGTCAAAGCTATAGGTCTATAAGAATCAGATTTGTTTTTATCTTTATTAGGCTTTAAAATCGAAATAAGACAGTCTATTTTCCAGTCAAAAGGTATGATTTCATTAAGCCAAAGTAAGTTAAAAACTTTTAAAACCAATAGTAAGGCTTGCAATGAAACATTTTTAAGCATTTTATATGGCATACAATCGAGGCCAAAAGCTGTATCACGCCTGGAGAAAATTGCAGCTTTCAGTTCTTGCATAGTAAATGGATCTGTTAAATAATTTGAGTATGCTGCTGTTGGTAAATGATCATGTGAATGAAAGGGGGCCTCTACAGTATTAGGTGTGAACTTTTTAAGAAAATCAAAAATCCATGGATATACATTATTGCAAGATGGTACATATGTTCTATTAAACTTTCTAGAAATACCCCAAATTTTACTTAATGGAGTTGTTCTGTTAAAAGACTCGCACAAAGTTACCCAACTCAAATACCTTTCTCTTTTTAAAGTCAGTTTTTTAACTTGTCGCCTTTTAAATTTAATATAGTTTGCTTGTGAAGGGTCATGTTTAAACTGTATATAGGCATTCTTAGCGTCTTCTACAGCCCTAGTACAGTTGTTATTCCACCATGGAAGTGGACAGCGTTTTTTCTTTTTCGAAGTTCTAGATGTATTAAGTGAAGCACTAGAAGTAGTTTGCATACGAGAAATATCAGAACATGGAACAGAATTCTGTATAGCTTTATTTAAGATAAGAATGAGTTCGTTATAAGTTTGTAACGGGTTTTGATGATTAACCACAAAATTGTGTAATAGATTATCTACTTGAGCTGTGTAAAGTTCCCAATTAACTAGTTTAAAATTTACGTGAACAGGCAGATTTGAAAGATCATTGGATGAGGGAATAAAATTATTAAACACTATTTTTGTAATTACAGGCAAATGATATCCACCTAGAGGAACATCATGCACTAACCAGTCACAAGACAAAGCTAATGATGGTGATACTAAGGTCAGATCAAGGGCATTTCTCTGCCACCTATTTGAGCCTACTGTAGTCATATCTCCGTTATTCAGCAACACAAGATTGTTATCATTGATGCTTTCAAGGACGTCAATACCACGACTGCACTGTGCACTACAGCCCCAGGCCGAATGATGGGCATTGAAATCCCCACCAATCAAAACAGGACCAGGAATACTTTTGATTAAATTATCCAGCTTTGATTTAGAAAAGAATGGATTACAATTACCAGGACTATAAAATGACACCAAAGAAACCTCCTTAGCACCATATTTTAACCGTATTGCAATATTTTGTATAGAGTCATCATATGAAGTATACATTTTTTTGAACTGTAATGAATTATGTATTAATATAGCTACACCATTATGACTATTACCAGAATCTAATCTAACAGTATTATAATTTTTTATATTAAAACGCATTTCAGGCTTAAGCCAAGTTTCACAAAGTAAAGCTACATGATTATTGTTCTCAATTAAAAAATGAGAAAAAATATGTTGATTACTACGAATACTCTGAGCATTCCACTGTACAATATTTAGCTGATCCATAATTAAGATTGTTTAATGTTATTATCACTCTGTATTGTCGCTAAGAGAACTTTTTTTATGTTTTCATTTGTAATGGAACTTTCTTTGTTCCGATTTTGTGTAAATAAAGTAAGAAGGGTCTGAATTAAAATGCTTTGTATTTGATCTGTTTGTATTAGAAATTTAAGTTGTTCAGCAGGGTTTTGGTTGTTTAAAGGAGGGAATGACTTTTCACTTAATACGTCAGCATAATTATGATCTTTTTTGAACTTTATTTTTATTTTCTTCTATCTTAGCTTTTTTGACGGGACATTCTGCAGAAATAGCAATATGGTTTCCTTTACATTGGCAGCATGTAGCTTCTGTTGGGGCAATCGTACATTCTTTATAGTTATGATCTTTTCCGCATATGGAACACCTGATGCTATTTTTGCAAAATTTAGCAATATGTCCATACCTCAGACACTGCAGGCACTGCTTTACCGGTGGGATGTACGGCCGTACCTCAAACCGCCAACTGTTCAGGTCCACGCTGTCGGGCAAGGAGACGCACGAAAAGGTGATGCTCACTGTCTTCATTGGTTCAAAAGTGACTTTATTTTCTTTAATAATCCGACGCATAAGAGTGAATTGCATATTTATTGTCCATTTGGAAAAAATTGTCTGTCCACTATAATAAATTAGGTCTAAAAAGAAGTATGGATGGTTTAACATCATAATAATTTTGCATTTATTTACTCTATTGGTTATATTTTTAACTACAATATTCATAATTTTATTTGGAATTAAATAATAGAAGAAAAAATAAAAATATATTTTTAGTTTGTCATACAAAATCACTTTGTCCTACCCCTGGAGCAGTATAATCCAAAACCAGTATCTTTTGAACCAGCCTAAAAATCACAACATTTTTGCATTAATTATCTGTGCTAATAAATTTTCTTTTCGCTAATATGCTTTTTTTTAGATTTGAATAATAATTTCTTTACTAAAATCCCTGAAAAAAACTTGTCTCAATTTTTCTTCCCTTGTATAACATCCTTTGTATGACTGAGATTTAGAAGTTTGTAAACACTAACGAACGCATCCATTACTTTTTTCACGTGCGGCAACATCATTATTACAACCAACTTAGCAAAACCAAATGTCAGCCATCTTAGTTTTCTAGTAGTGGATCCATTTCTACTTTGAAGTGAATTTGGCATTTGAAAAAGGTCTAATTGTGTGACGCTAGTATCAGAGACATGTGCGCCGATCGGCGCGGCGCACGCCGCCGGTCAATTTAGCCACGCCGACGCCGCCGAATTTTTCATCGGCGTCATCGGCGTCAAAATTAAATAACACACGCACGCACTTATTTTAATAAATTATTTTTTTATTTACTTAAATAATAGTTTTTATATTGCTATCTGGCAACACTGGTTAACGCCATTTTCATCGCCGCCATTTGCAATTCTTTGTCAGTTGTCAGTCTCGAGCGAACGTACAGAGAATTACATGTTTTCGGAGGATTTTTGCTTTTAAAATACAAACTGATCATTATGTCAGACTTTGTAGATCGGAGTTCAATACAAAAGATCGAAATAAAACATTTTTCTGTGAAAACCCTCTATTCGTCATCGAAAAACAGTCACAGCTGGAAATATTTTGGCACATTGGTTATTGAGAAAGATGGCAAGAAGAAGGCCATCTTGTCAGATAATGTATTCTGTTCGCAGTGCATTTTAGAGGCCAAAGAAAAAAATGAAGACGATCTTATGGGATGGTAAGGATTCTTGTACTTATTGTGTAGCTTTCAAAGGAAATTAATTTTGATGGTTAGTTTACGTGTTTTGCACAGTCTGCTTTTTAAAATTTGACTAGTGAATAAGCTGCTATGCTGTGCGTTGTGAGTTAGGGTTGGGTGCTGACTGTTCATTGCTTATATTTCCCATTATATCGTGGGGTTTGGTCTAGGAAAAATTACTTATTGTGTTATTTTTTACCGCTGTCATTATCTAATGTTCTTGCCTTGTTTTTTGTCATTTATAACCTAATTTTACTTATTTATTTTAACCAATATATATTTTTGCTTACCGCTTTATTTATTTTATTTTAGCTGTAAAATAAAATCTTATAGTGCAAAAGTAAGCACGGGAAATCTTTCTCGCCATCTACGAGATGAACATAATTTAAAAGAACCTGAAAAAGCTGGCGGCAGTAGTCAAAGAATAACTGCATTTTTCGACAAAACTCGTCCTCAAAAGTCAGACACCAGCCAAGCAATTGATTCAAATAAAAAATGGCTTTTTGCACGAGATCTGACTTTGTGGATATGCAGATCATTATTACCTTTTGATATGGTCTCTGACCAGGCAATGATTGACTTCTTCTTAAAGTATAATGTGACCCTCAAAAAAGAAGATTTACCTAGCAGAACTACTATTTCTAGGACGGCTTTAGAAGATGTATACGATAGTATGAAGGCACATATCAAAGATTTGATAAAAAAAACAAGTCCTCGCAGTGTCGCTTTAACGACGGACTTGTGGAGTGATGCTTTCCAAAGAAATAATTATATAACGTTGACATTACATTTTCTCAGTCCTTTCCTTGATTTTGAAAGTGTAACACTGCTTCTCAAATCATAGATGGAAAAAAGACAGGAGAAAAAATTAAAGAACACTTGCAGGAGATACTAATTGAATACGGACTTGAAGAGAAGAAAACTGTTATAGTAACTGATTGTGGTTCGAACGTTAAAAGAGCAGCGTCATTATCGAACATGGAATCACATTTTTGCCTTGGTCACGGTCTACATAACCTAGTAGTACAAGATGGCGTCAAAAGTACACCAGAAATAAACAGCATCGTTACAAAATGCAAGAAAATTGTAAAAAGTCTTAGATACAAACTACCAGAACTTAAAAAAGATGCAGATGAAGAACAAAAACGCTTATTGAATGGTATTGACGAAGCTGGAGATTTAGTTGATTTAGACGAGACCAGCCCTTTTACTGAGGAACATGATGAAAATACTAACACTTTTTCAGTAACTTCAATTAAAACGGCTACTCCAACTCGGTGGCACAGTGTTCTCGTAATGTTGGAAAGTATATATAACAAATGTAACAGAAATCCTATCCACAGGCTCCTTGTTAGACTAAACAAGTCTGATTTGAAAATTGATGACTGAGTGGAAACTTCTGGGCGACTTGATAAAATTTTTGAAACTTTTTCGGGACGCTGTTAATATAATGAGTGCATCAAACTCAGTCACAATCAATGTTGCTCTTGTTTTTAGGTGTGAAATAGAACAAGCATTAAAACAACCTCTTGGGGACGATGAAGTTCTAATAATGAGCCGCATGAAGGAAAACATGTTGGCGAAATTAAATCATCGCTTTCCCATTAATAATCTGATTATCGCGGCTGCTCTTCTCGATTGCCGTTTCCAAGGAATGTCAGTAATTGACAAATACCTTGAGGAAAGGGGGGAAACGAGAGTTTCCTTTATGTCAGCATTTGTGAGAGAACACGTCAGGGAATCTGATATTATGCAAGAAACGGCGAATGAGCACAGCGAACCCGTCACTTCCGCTATGATAACTCAACCGTCCACATCAACATCGTCAAGCCTTCTTTTGGCATTGTCCCAGAAGTATACAGCTCCTGGTAGTAAAGCAGCTGATGATCCTGTAATGGCCGAATGCTGGAAATACTTTGGTGGATGTGACCCCAAGGATGTTCTCGATGGCGATATACTTCGTTATTGGAAGGAAAAGAAGAATAGTTATCCTTGGCTATTCAGCTGTGTGAGGGCTACAATGAGCGTTCCCGCCACAAGCACACCAAGCGAGCGAGTTTTCTCAGTCGCGGGACTAACCATTACGGCAAAAAGGTCACGTTTAAGTCCTACATCAGTAGATAAAATTATTTTTATACACGATAATTATGACATGTGTAAGAAGCAAGTACAAAAGTTGAAATAATTAGCATTTTCGTTGAATAATTTTATTTCTTTCTGTATTTTGTTTGTTACCAAAGAGGATACTTTTGCTATTGAAAAACTTTTTTTGTTATTAATTTGTTACAAGTAAGTAATTAGGTATAGAAGACATATAATTTTGTCATAATTTAAAAATGTGATTTATTTGATCTCAAACTTACCATATTATGTTCATGTAAGTGAATAAATAAAAGTTTATTTGAATTAAGGCGTATTTTACTTATTTTCACCATCCACGCCGATTACGCCGATGACGCCGCCGCCGCCGACATATTAGAAGCCAGACGCCGCCGCCGGTCAAATAAGCATCGGCGCACATGTCTAAAAAATTGTCTAAAAAATTATATTATGTAAAAACCATAAAACTTACCTGATACTATCAGGTAAGTTTTATGGTTTTTACATAATATAATTTTTTACATAATACATTAATGTATGTGTAACCCATTGAGTACATCGGACTTGTGAAAATCTTTCAAAATTATAACCTAATTGTTTGTAATGGTTTTGTCACAACAAAATTTGGTTCCATTGGATGACATTGTAGAACGTCATACAGAAGAAACGACATAAAGGTCTATACACCACTAAGTTTTTTACTCGACTGCCCAAGGAAGGAGGGTAATGTTTTTCGAATGTATTTGCGTTTGTAAATTTAATTATTTTTTTTATTAAATAAATAATTAATCGAGGCATAACAGCTTAATCCATGAAAATACAACTGAAATGTCTGTCAATCTTTTTACATGGAAATATTATTACAGTACGGCTGAAATATCTTGGCTAGTCCGAAAATAGGCACTACGATCTTTCGCGCATGTTCGCTCACTCAAACTCGGTTCATGTCACCATTTGGTTCCTAAATAATGTTATTGCGCAGCCTTCTGCGCGAAGTTCGGAGACGCCAAGATAATTTGGCCGTACTGTATGATGTAAAAAGCTAACTTTTTGTGGATAGTGGTGATGATAACGAATCGATAATTTTGTGGATGTCTAATAAATCTGTTTTCGGAGTTATCTCGAAAATTAAATTCATTAAACTAAATTCTTTTTTGAAAAAAATCACACCTAAATTCTGTGAAGCGAATCGTGTCCACGACCATTTAGCTGATTTCTTATAATGGCAACACTATTATCTGTCAAACGGATTGTCACAAGAATGAAAACTGGTTTGATACTTGAATTTTTGTAGAAAAAAAATTGTTTGGTATAAATTAAAAAACTTTTTTCCAAAAAAAAAAAAAAAAAAACTGCAAAGTACATTTCGGAAGTCGGTGGCAAATAACCAAAATACAAAACCAAAGACACCGACTTCCGAAATTTAAGTTATTTTTTACTTTGTAGTGTTTTGTTGAAAGTCGGTTGTTACTTTTTTTTGTAAAAAAGTTTTTAATTTATCCCAAAGAATTTTTTTTTCTACAAAAATTCAAGTATCAAACCAGTTTTCATCATACTATATAAGTGTTGACCCCTGTAAGATTTTTTAATTTACCGCCTGTTTCATGGGACACGAGTTGACACGACTCGCTTGACAGATTCTATATGATATTTTACAGACCGTGAGTTGAGATTATGTTTGAAAATAACATGTGTTGATAGGTTTATTT
This sequence comes from Brachylomia viminalis, assembly GCA_937001585.2. Taxonomy (NCBI): domain Eukaryota; kingdom Metazoa; phylum Arthropoda; class Insecta; order Lepidoptera; family Noctuidae; genus Brachylomia; species Brachylomia viminalis. Next base: position 25,655,842 of record OW443304.2, read on the forward strand.
TTTTTTAGACCATGCCTTTGTCCGGGGCAGAACGACAAAGAAGATATCTCCAAAAGTTAAGAAGTAACAATCCTGAAAAGTTAGAGGAAATAAAGAAAAAGAATTTAGAACAGACTAAAAGAAAATACAGAAAAGCAAAAGATCTTAATGAAAGTGAACAGGCCCTGCAGCGATAAAAATGGAGGAAGCAGAAAAGAGAAAGAAATGTTAAAGAAGTTTCTAAAGAGTCACAAAAAAATACAGAAGAAAAAGAAAAACGTAGATTTCGTTACCTATTAGCCAAAGAACATTCAAAATTAAAGTCTACGATAGATCTGTTACTAAGAAAAATAAAATGTCAGAAAAAGAACATCTACAGGTACAAAAAACAAGTAAATCACTTAAAAGAAATAGTAACGAATTTAAGAAACCCACCTTCAGAAAAAGACACTGTAAATGTTAATATTAATATAATCCAGGACAACAAACAAACTCCTATTTCTAAAACCGACACTTTTATTCAGGAACGTTTGCCACAAATTAGCAGTTCAGAGAAAAATATTGTAAAAAAAGTACTATTTGAAAACATATTGATTAAAGATTCATTGAGTGAGCAGTACTCCCAAACAACCAACAATCAAGAAAGAAACACATTAAAAAAAATTATAACTAACGACACTATAAAAAAATATAAAATGAAAACAAAATTGAGTACTGTTATAGGATTAAAAGGAAGAATAAGGATCAGAGAGCAATTGAAAAAGAGAAAAATATGTCGCTTGAAAGAAGTTGGTGATTTTTTAAGCAGAGACGATAATAGCCGCGCTACGGCCGGTAAAAAAGAATATAGAACGTTACATAAAAAGAGAGAACAGGTACGATATTTATTAGATACCATGAAAAAATTACATACTAAATATAAAGGTGAAGGTGGGAAATTATCTTACGAAATGTTTACTCGATACAAACCATTTTATATCCTTAGTCCAAAATTGAGCGACAGAAACACTTGTGCATGTGTTAAGCACGCCAATCTAAATTTCATGGTGGAAAGCCTGAAAAAGCTAAATGTAATAGAGAGTGACAATTTAGCCCAGTTAGTTTCTACCATCGCGTGCAATGTCAACGATGTCAAATGTATGTACGGTGACTGTAATAATTGCTCCAACAAAAGCGTTATCTGTAATTTATTGCAACGAAACCTGAAGGACGTAGTGACATGGAAAAGATGGGTTACAAAGAATCACGAATATGATAATAAGATTACTAAGAGAACAGTGAAAGAGGAAGTGACAGAGACACTAGAAATACTACTACAAACCTTTCGTGATCAGATGCTTTTATTCAAGAAACATTATTTCAACATCACTCACCAATACACAATGTATAAAAATTGTAAGGAGAACTTAACTGAACAGGAAGTTCTGTTGCATTGCGACTTTTCCGAAAACTATGGCTGCAAACTAGCAGAAGAAGTTCAAGCTTTACACTTTGGTGCATCAAAACGACAAATTTCCTTGCACACTGGCGTTTTTTTATGCTAAATATGATGATAAGCCGCAGACAACATCTTTCTGTACAATATCTTCAAACACCAATCATAGCCCTGGAGCAATATGGGCCCATTTGACTCCTATATTAAAACTTATTAAAGAGAAATATCCCAAAGTAACTATACTGCACTTCTATTCAGATGGCCCAACAACACAATATAGGCAGATGTTAAATAAAATGATATCACTGTTTAGACTCGAAAAGGCCACTTGGTCCTTTTTCGAGGCAAGTCATGGCAAAGGCGCCGCAGATGGGATAGGAGGAGCCACAAAAAGAAATTTGGACAGTTATGTTGCTCACGGTCAAGATATTCCCGATGCGGAGGTAGCATACAAAGCACTTGTCAATAGCAATTCAAAGATCAAATATTTCTTAATATCTGATGAAATTGTAGATACCCTCGTACAGGATTTAGATTCAACGACAAAAGACCTCATCCCCGTTCCCAACACCATAGCTATTCATCAAGTGATTTCGACGCAAAATCCCGATATCATTAAATTCAGAAAATTAAGTTGTTTTTGTGGGATGACTGCTGGTTATTGTGACTGTTTTGATGTAAAGGAACATAATTTAAAACAGCACAAAACAAATAATGACAAAAAAAGACAAATAAAAGGAAAGTCACCGAAGAATATCAAAAAACGACGAATTGAAAGATCAAGCGATACTAGCGAGTCTGAATGCGAGATCAGTTATGCCGAGTCGGATGAAAGTAGCTGGAAGAGTGATAACTCAGAAAGCGAACACGAAGATAATAGAAATACTAACGATGGTATAATAGAAATCAAATCGAAAGAAAATAATGTTGCGGTCAGTACAAAAACTGAAACAGCAGGTAAACACATTGCCGGAAAAGTAACAATTTTGTCAGATATAAGATATAAGCCAGAAAGCAAGGGATATATTGATCTTAATAAGTATAGTCCATTTAAACTCAAACGGATAGACACAAATTTTCAAATAAATAATGATATCTACAAATATCCTACCCCTTCTACATCAGGCGTTAATAATAAAAATATCAAAAAAGAAAAAATGGTGAGAATCCCAGAACTAGACCTGAAATTAAGAGAATGTGATGTAAATGAAGTTGATACTGTAGAGGCAATGATGGAAGACAAGGAGAATTATAATAATAGATGTTATTTTAAACAGAGTATTAGAACTGAAATAGAAAATGATGGAGGCTGTGAAAATAATTTTAAAATAGAAACTAAAAGTGAAAAACTGACAGAAACAGAAACGAGAGACATGACATATAATATTAACGATAGCGTTTTAGTAAGATAATGGTGCCGATTCCCTTGTTCACAAACTAAACTAAATTTAAGTTTAGTGCATCTTTTTCTTTCCATTTCATTATGAAAAGGACAGAAGATAAATTTTAGTTTATTGTTGTCAAATTAATCAGCGCCTGACACTACTCCATACAAGTTTAGACGTGATTAAAAAGTTGACAACTAAAGTTACATCAAATTACGTCAGGTGCTGACTAATTTGACAGGACTAAACCAATATTTATCTTCTATCCTTTTCATAATGAAATAGAAAGAAAAAGATGCACTTAACTTAAATTTAGTTTAGTTTGTGAACAAGAGAATCGGCACCATTATGAAAAAAATAAGTGGGTATATTATGTTGGATTTATTGAAGATGTCGTATTTAAGATAGCTGAAATTTATTATAAAGTTCGCTTTTTAAAAACGGTAAAAAAGCCTCAATTGAAATTCATTACTTCAAAAAAAGTCGATAAAGATGTAGTTCCCGCTGCATGTATTGTAAAAATTTTACATTTAAAATTTGTATCAAAAGAGTTTAAACTTGCAGATGATCATGACCAGATTTATTTTTAAATTGTTAAGTTGGATACCGATAAGTCGTTCCCATACAAACTTTGATATATAATATCTTTAAAACGTTAGGACCGATTGTGTTGAACCATAATACACGTTTGCAGATAGTAAATGTTTTTTTCCGAAAAATTGTATTTTCACTAAATAATATCTAGTTATTTAATTATTATAAAGATGTTTTAGTCCAAAGTCTGTAGGGAACAAATTACCAAGAATGGCCTTTTAAAATGTAATTTTGTTCTTTCTGTTATTTTTTTTTTCTAATTTCGTTCTTTTGATTTCTAAAAAGTTATTAATTTTTGATGAGTCTAGTGTTTAGAGATAAAAAATATTATTTTAGTTACAAAACTCCCTTCGAATTGATTTCTATAATCCGCACGTGAACAGAATGGGATGGAACCTTGTAAAACCTAAGTGAATGCAGAACTGATTTTAGCAGATTGTATGTATGTAGGCTAGGTAACATAAGTTTGAATGTATGTATGCTTACAGAAATAATTATGTTGTATGTACTTTGACATGGTTCCATCCCATTATGATCGCGCGCAAATTATACAGTACCCCGAGTATAAGCTTGCAAGAGAGTAAACGGTAACTATTTCGTTTGCGTTAAAATTTGACTGATAGATCATAATGCTAAGAATATAAGGGTGAGAATAAAAATCTTAACGCAAACGCGATAGTTACGTTTACTCAATTGCAAACTTACACTCGGGGTACAGGCTATTTTTTTTATAACGTAGTTTGGAGACCAAACTCAATTTCTTGGATTTGTGTTAAAAAAAATCTGTTTTTTGAAGGCAATGTTTAAACTTTGTTTAATTTTTAATACATTTTATAAACTTCAAATTTGTTTAATTTTTAATAAATTTTAAAATACAAAATCTTTTTTTTTTAAATATAATTATGTTACAAGATGGAAATTCATTATGAACACATCTTTATGAATTCCTTTGTTTGACTTAAATTCCTTTGTATGACAAAAAAAAAAAATATTCCTTTGTATTTCTTTTGTATGACGTACATTTTTTATGCAATTGACTCATAAATCTTTTTACTGAAATTATGTTTTTGGAGCTGGATATAGCTGAATAAATTTGCTCATTCGAAAGATCAATAGGAACATGCTGTATAACTCCAGTAATTTCTGTAGCTGAGGCTGGAATGCTGGCTTTGAGTTTAAAATTATCCAAAAACTTTTTATTTATGAGCGCAGCATTGGCAAATGTCGGTCGCTCGAAAATAACGCCAACTTTGTGCTGATTTATTCTAATAAGTTGCTTAAGAGTAGAATACGTAATGTCGACGCACAAAATATCGATAAATGCTAATACGATGCTACAAAATTGCGATGCACGTTACGGTGAAAGACTGTCTCTGCGAAGCCACTACACTTCGATGCACGTTACCGCGATAGATCCTCACTGCGATATTACTTAACTTCGATGCACATTACCGCGAAAGATTTTCACTGCGATACTACTTAACTTCGATGCACATTACCGCGAAAAACTACGGAGCGACTTGACTTCGATAATCTATTGCGAAACATCGTTCCTAAGAAACTATTACATAATTAATTAATATTCATATGTTTTGAATGAGCCTAAAAAATTATAAACCAAAACGCATAGTGAACAAAATAATATATATTCCATAATGGTTTGTACAGTACATAATAAACAATCATAATATAATTATTAGTATATTTAATCAACTTGACAAAAATACAGACTTAGATAAAACAAAAATGTTAACAAAATATGTATAAACAAAGTTTTAATAATTATGTTATTGATTGATACAAAAATATAAAAGAATCAAAGAATTCGTAGAGGAAAATTTGTTTTATTTCTTTATGTAGCATATATATGCAAGACCATCTAAATATGTTAACATATCCATATCACCTTTCTTATTAATATGCTTTTGGAGTTTTTTGTAGTACTGTGTTTTTGTTTTTCCTTTTTTTTCCATCAGACCAGCTAACCTCTCTATTCATACTCTGTATTTTTCTGCTCTTTTACAAGTTCTCTCATTGTTTTGTATATATTTATTTTCCTTCTGTTAAGTAGACTATTCTAACGGTTATTCCAGCTTTCAACTGCATTTTGCGTGATGGGTATACCCGTGACAAAGCAGTCCCAAACAGACCATAAACTAGGTGGGAATAGGGGTGGTTTCTTCTTTAAAGTAAATTTTGGTTTATTTGGAGAAGACGATGATCTCTTACTGATATATGTTCCATTTACGTAGTACTTACTAAACCAGTCTGCCACTGGTTTCGACTCATTCGGTATCACTTCTCGCCGAATAAGCTCAAAGGCCGCTGGAATATCTTCAGGTTTCAAATATGCCAATGCTAAAATATGTCGCATTTTGTGAGCGAATTCGCTGTCATTGGTGTATTTTTTACTTAAGCCAGCTTTCTGTATGTGTTTCCATATATTTTGCGATAAATGGAAAAAGCAACACTTATGACTGCTGTTGGGAAATACCATATACTGGCATTTATAATAGCGAGTTCGAAATCAGAAATGATTATTTCGGGATTTAGATCTATGTTCAATACATTTTTGCAATAAACTCTTATTATTTCAAAAAATATAAAATACGAGTTTTCTGATTTGTTTGACAGCAACCCATACGCAAGCGGTACAATTTTTTGAGCACCATACTCAGTCCCGACCATCCCGTGCAGTGTAAAAATTTGACAGAACAGGTTAGGGCAGCATTTGAAAGTGCCATCAACGATCCAAAATTTTGAATTGTTTAGTAAACGTAAATTACGTCCAGTACTAAAAACAAGAATCGATTCATTTTCTTTATCATTGCCTATATAATGACCAATCAAAAACTGTTCAGGACCAACTACAGTATACTGATGAGGAACGGTAAACGAGTTTAACGAACTTGGTAATGCTGGCTCAGTTCTGACTCTTTCGCGGTGTATTATCATTCGCATCGCCTTTTTAGTGGGCATATATACGGGGCAGCTTTTTTAGGTACTTCTTGGATTACTTTTTGAATAATTTGTCCCGGAGAATCGAAACTATCGGCTGCTTTTTTCTTTAATGATTTCCTTAATACGGAAGATCGTGCTGTGTCATGGTCGGGTTCATGCCTATGCTCTATGCAATTTTTAAGTTGTACATAGTGATGCTCACCAATCTTTTTGGTTTTGACTGCTGCAGCACACTTCGAAGATCCTTTTCTTACACAACTCCAATAAAAATTGTCTTCAGACCTTTTATTCAAACTATACAGAAAATTATCCAAAAACAACTGGTCTTTGCCTTTTCTTGATTTAATAAACAAACAAGGAGTATCCATGATTACAATGTTAACCTCGAACTGATTTACTATAAAATATCAACACAGAATCGAACAAAATCTCCAATTACCCTCATTATTAAACTCGTATCAAAATAGGAAATGAATATGTAATAAAATAAATTAACAACAAAAAATTGCATAATGTATGATAGCTTATCAATATTAAAAGTATTATTACAAACAAATAATGCATTGCATCCTAGAGATCATTAATAATAAATATACGTGCATGGTACAGACTAAAAGTTAGGAAAAGATAAACACAGATCTACAAATAGCAATTACACACGGAAATACTTTGCTCACAAAAAATCTGGAGGCGTCATAAATTGCTAAAACTAATTTTCCCCCAATAATTTCGCGGTAATGTGCATCGAAGTTAAGTAGTATCGCAGTGAAAATCTTTCGCGGTAATGTGCATCGAAGTTAAGTAATATCGCAGTGAGGATCTATCGCGGTAACGTGCATCGAAGTGTAGTGGCTTCGCAGAGACAGTCTTTCACCGTAACGTGCATCGCAATTTTGTAGCATCGTATTAGCATTTATCGATATTTTGTGCGTCGACATTACGTATTCTACTCGTTGCTTAACCCCTTTGTTGTATCTCTTGAAGTTGGTGGCTAACGACATCATATCGCGGTCACCGATCGGGACTTGGTTTTGACTTTCGATGAAAACAATGTATTCGTAATTTCCACCAGACTCTGGATAAGACCGGGTGTAATCACTTATTCTAAATTCAAGGTACTTATCCGTATCCTTTTCTTTTTCATCTGATGTGGCCGTCTGCATGGAGCGCAACGACCCAGTATCAGCATCATCATCGAGGGGCTCCCCAGGGGGATCCGTTCCACTTTTCTTCCTCTTCTTAACCCTCCCCATCACAACAAACTACAATTAAGTAGTTATGAATTAAGAAACTATTAAAATAAAATAAATTTGAATTTTTTTCAAAAAACGCGCCTACTTTCTTTGACTTTCCCGCGCTTTTTTTTTTTCAGATTATCATGAGGAGATAGACGGTGACAGGTTCCTTGAGTGGTTAAAAAACATAATGCCTAAGCTAGAACCAGGAAGCATTGTTGTCATGGACAACGCTCCCTATCATTCTGTCAAACTCGAGAAAATACCAACGACCGCTTGGAATAAACAACAAATAATAGACTAGCTAAAAAGCAAAGAGATACTCATGGACAAAAGTTATTTAAAAAAAGAATTGTTAAAGAAAGCCGCTGAAATCGCCCCACAATATGATAAATATTTAATCGATGAAATGGCTAAAAGTAACGGCATTGAAATTCTCCGTTTACCTCCGTACCACTGCAAACTGAACCCCACTGAGTTAGTGTGGGCCTAAATAAAAAATTATAATGCTGCCAACAATACAACTTTTAAGGTGTCTGACGTGAAAAAAAAAAAAAAAAAATATATTTTATGACGCAATTCGGTTAGTGGACGCTGATCGATGGATGAAATGCTGCGACCACGTCTTACAAGAAGAAAATACCATGTGGGGTTTAGATGACGTCATGGAACTCGCTGCTGAAAATAACGGGAACTATATTTTCTATCACCAAAATTTATATTTGTCATCAAGTTGTATCACCTAATAAATAGATCTATCGCCACGAAATATTTTCGTTCTCAGATAAACAAAAATTGTTCCCAGGTATGAATTATCAAATTAATGTTAATATATGTGTAAAATAAGAGATCGATAACCAATAAAATTATATTGCATTACATGAATATAAACTTCGTTCTTATAATAACAGTTTTGTTACTTAAATAATAGCTCTGTGCTCAGAATGGTAGATCTGTCACCAAATAAATCGATTATCGATCCCTGACTGCGACTCCTTTTTATTTGATATTTTGTCACCAATACAGTAGTAACATTTTATTTCGTTCAGATATTGAATTAATAGTATTCGTTACCAATTTAATACATCAATTTATAATTTTAATGAAAAAATGATCAAAGGGGCGGAGACAAATTGGCGCGCTTTAAAAATTGACCAATCCGGCCTCAACGATGGGTTGTAGGTAACTAGGTTCGATCACACGATGCGCGACGCGGGCGGCGTGCGAGAGAGATGCAAGTTTACTTCATTCGCGATTTCACGTTCATTGTTGTAGGTGCATTTTATTATCGTTGTGGATAATTTGTTGTTTTAGTTAATTTCTTAAATGTTTATTTTTGATTATGGCATCAAGTAGTGGTGAAGGTAATGCAAGTCATTCAAAAAGTTTATCGTCGTTTGTCGAGCAATCATTCGTGGAGAAAGTGCCGATATTGGAGTCTGATGAGGAAAATGAGGAAGGTACTGACACTGATGAAGGCACCATACCAAAGAAGAAACGGTCGCAAAGCAAGGATTGGATTTTCGTTAAAAAATTTGAAGACAAACACAGTGCTGAGGAGTATATAAAGGCTGAAAAAATTTGGTCTTTTCTGCGAACGCATGATGTAGAGGAAGGGAGAAAAAAGTACTTTAGATGTAATAAAGTGGTGCGGAAGGGACCACAGTGTTCAGCTCAGTTGTATTTACTCATGTACCTACTCATTCTCGGATGAAGTATTGTTGTTTCGGACAGATTCTGATCATGACCACGATTCAAAAACGCTCGCTTGTTATGGGCTTAGTGACAGAGTAAAGGAAGAAATAAACAAATTATACGACTTACATCTCAAACCAAAAGCCATACTTGCAAATTTGACTAAAATTGATGGTATTAAAGTGCCAAAATTGTCCCAAGTAAGGACGTATTTAATTGACAGACGCCGTTGTAAATACGGACAGCCCACGATCAGCCTAGGCGAATTGGAAGCTTGGCTAAGGTCTCATTCACCAATTCCTGACAACGAACATGAAGTTTATGTTATTGGGTATGAAGTGATTGAAGAAACTAGTTCACCACGCTTTAGATTTGTACTATCAACAAAATATTTGCTGCAAAAAGCACGTGACGTAAAAGTTATTCATGCTGATGCTACATACAAGTTGGTGTGGCAAGGATTCCCCGTTCTTGTCGTTGGAAGTACAGACAAAAATAAACGATTTCATCCATTCGGGCTTGGGGTTGCCACTAATGAGGCAAAAGAAGACTTTAAGTTGTTGTTCGATGCCATCAAGACTAATATCTTTAACTTGTACTCACAAACCTTCAAACCAGAAGTTCTAGTATGTGACGCAGCGAAAGCAATACAAAATGCATTTATAGAGGTATTTGGTGAAGATGTCACAATTCGAATGTGTTGGGCACATGCTAAAAAAAAAAATCAGGCTCATGTACAGCTTGGCAAGAAAGTCCTGAAACGGAACTAAAATATTTGATCATTGGCAACACTCGCTCTGCCTCGTCGAGTAAGGTACATATTCTGTAATTTTTTTAATGCAGCGCGTTCGTATAATTCTGATACTTTTTGTTAATATTGCTTATATCACTGAACAAAAATAACTATAGTATTATTTTAGGTAAATCCATCACTACTATAATACGAATTGCAATAGAAGGACAAAGAAACAAAGGCGTTTTCTCCACACCAGAGAAACATACAGCAGGGCGACCTAAAAAAGAATTGGACAATTTTGCCTTGTGTGCAATCAGACAAAAAGTTCAATTCTTTTACACTGTAAAAAAGATTGTAAGTAGAATTTTAAACTTCTTTTTCATATCAATCTTTTTTTAGTTTTTATTAAGTACACTGAGAGACATTTCCTGTCATTTTTATTTTTAGGCACCAACTTTACGAAACTTTTTGCCTGTGGTTAGAGAAGAACTTAAGTCGTAAACACTTACGAAAGGTTCTAATAGCCCTGGGCTTTAAATACAAAAAGTGCCAATCAGACAGACAAGCTTTGATGGAAAAGCCGAATATTGCTGCAAAACGTGAAGTCTACTTGGACAAGATTATTAAAAATAGGAATTTACCGGATGATCTGAGAAAGGACATTATTTATCTAGACGAAAGCTATATTCATACTTCCTATATATTAAAAAAAATGCAGGCTGTCTCTTAACGTCAGCGGAATAAAAGAAAGTGTGTCCAAAGGCAAAAGGTAAATTGTTGCTGAAGCATGCTTTATTTCATGCGTTGTGTGTTTTGCATGTGTTGCACGTTCTGCATGTTTTTTTTTCTCAGGTACATTACCATAAATGCAGGGAATGAAAATTGTTTTGTACCAAATGCTTTGTTAATATTTTGTGGGAAAAATAAATGTGAAGACTACCAGTCGGAGATGAATAAATCAAATTTCACTAAATGGGTTAAGGTGAAACTAATACCGAATTTGTCTAAACCTTCAATTATAGTAATGGATAACGATTAAAATTTTTGATTCTGATTTCATAAAACCCGCCAATATTCAAATTCATTGTCAAAAAAAAAATAAGTATCAAAACCGTTTTCGCCGTACTATATAGGGTTACAACATGCACGATAGTGGCGCCACCATTATTTTCACGACTTTTTGGCCAAGCTGTAGCCCTTTACACCCGACGGTACACGATAGTGCGGGTAACTTTGAAAAAATCTCAAGGCCGCGCGGATTCGTATTTGCGAACGCAACCGACGTCGATCGATCGTGAGAGATGTGTACTCGTGCGTAGTAGCGCCCGAGTCGCGTACTGGGTTGTTAGTTTCTGTCAATCGTAGGTACAAGATGGCTGCGTTTTTTGATCCGACCGGCGGCCTGTGCAAATATTGTGTTTTATTGTTTATTGTTACATTTTGAGTATTGTGTTTGTTTTATTTTGCTATTTAAACATTAATAAAATGAAATGCAAACTATTTTTACTATTTTGTTTTTTAAGTTAGAAAAAAATTGCGACTAAACTTCAAGTAGCACGATCGTGGCCCCACGGTTGTAACCCTATAAATTGATTTTATTGTAGTTTTTTTGTTTATTTCTTAAAAGCTGGTATTTTGGTTAAGTAGTTGTTTATTTTTTTTATTTTAGTGCTTCCTGTATCTGATGACCGTATCTTGGAACTCCTTGGCGATGGAACCGAGTCAGAAATTGAAGAATTTAACGAGGAAGAAGAGTTTGAAACTGAGTCGCGTGTACTCGCTGACCTCGTAGGCGAGGACGACAATTCCGAAGGATCAGGCGATGAAATGGAGCCTGAACCTCTAAGTCAGGTAATGACCCCAAGTAGGGGATGCTCTCGAAGTACTACCTCACTACCAATTGGAAGCAGGGGGCGATCTCGTGGTACTAGTTCGCAGCGAATGCAGTCAGGCAGAGGACGTTCTCGTACTACGGCGACTCATCGAAATCAGCAGCAACGTGGTCATTGAAACACCTGGAAGAATATTCCTTTTATCGATAAGACACATGACTATACTGCGACTTTACCAAAAAACCCAGTTCGTACACCTTCAGAATATCTTCATGATTATTTTGATGAAGGTTTCTACGACGAGACTGCTCGGTGTACAAACTTATATTACATGCGTAAGACAACTAAAACAACAACTAAAAACTACAAAAGCGGAAATAGCTAAAGTGTTTGGGGTGCATATTCTCATGGGATGCCTTCCATACCCACGAATGCCAATGTACTGGCGAGCTAACATGAGGATTGGACTTATTGCCGACAAGATAGTTCGCGACCGATTTCTTACTTTACGCAATGCGCTTCATGTAGTTGATCACGACCAGCCAACTGAAACTGAGACTAACAATCCACTTTGGAAGGTGCAACCGATAATCAAACGGGTTCAGGATACCTGCAACAAACTGGAAAGAGTTCCATCTTATTATTCCATAGATGAGCAGATGATACCTTTCAGTGGCCGATGTTCTTTGCGCCAAGTGGTCAAAAATAAACCACGACCAGAAGGTTTGAAAAATTTTGTTCTTACTACTAGCGAAGGCCTGATGCTCGATTTTGAGATTTACAGAGGCGCTAATACAATGTTTGCTGATACATCTTTGGGTCTGGGACCTTCTGTTATACTCCATTTTACCAGAAGTGTCCCTCCAGGAAGTTGTGTGTATCATGATCGTTTTTTCACAACGGTTCCTTTAGTGGAAGAATTGAACCGGAAAAATATACACAGCACTGGCACGATCATGTTTAATCGTATCCCAGATCGAGCCGCTTGCAAATTCAAACAAGATTCAGCTATGGTTCGCGGCGAAACTCAGCATTACACCAGGGATTCGACTGTCATTGTCAAATGGAAGGACAACAAGTCCGTGATCATGGCATCTAACTGTACAGGATCTTCGTCTGGTACTACTGTAAAACGGTGGGATAAAAAACAGAGAGCCTACATTGATGTACCGGCTCCTAAAATTATTCAACAGTACAATCAACACATGGGGGGCGTTGATATTCTCGACCAGCAAATGGAGTATTATCGTACATTCATCAAGACAAAAAAATGGCCTTTGAAAGTCATTATCCACTTTTTGGATTTGGCGTTGGTTAATTCTTGGCGATTATACAAAAATGATTGCGTGGCAAATGATTACTCACGAAAGGACACTCTGACACTACTGGACTTTCGATTTAGTGTTGCTGACGCTTTAACCAATTTTCCAGAAGTAGACCGCCGCGACGACGTAGACGTCGATTCTGAAAACGAGCCACCTCCTATCAATAGGCAATACAGGCCAATACGCCCATCACAGGGTAAAAGATATGATGGCTATGATCACCTGGCTGTATTTGATGACATAAAGGCACCAAGGTCTTGCATGATGGAGGGATGTCATAGCCGATCAAAGATTAAATGCTCCAAGTGTAGTGTTTACCTGTGTCTTTCTCGAAACCAAAACTGTTTCCAATCTTATCACCTCAAACTTTAATATTTAGTTACGTTTTTTCAAATTATGTTAGTTTTTGCTACTCTTTATTTCTTAAATTCTTTTTAAATAATTTGTGATCTCAGTTTTGTTCCTAAAAATTAAGAATAATTGTTATTATGTTATTTTAAGTTAGTCAGAGGTTGACTTAGTTTATTTTGAAAAAAAAAATTGATTTTTGTTAGAGAATTAGTTAAAAGAAGGTTAATTTTTTGTTAAATAATAAAAACTGATTAATGAAGAGGTTATTCAAATAAATAAATAATGATTAGTATATAATATGTTGTTTTAATTAAGCAAAAAAAAAAAGAAAAGTTAACTCTCACTATTGTGAGACTTGTAGATTATACCTAAGTGTCACGATCGTGAGGGCACCTTTTCAGGACAACTGAAAATTCAGGATTTTTTTTTGCATTTTTCCTAGCTTCCCTAGACTCCGAAAAATCCGCTCTATTAACTTTTTTTCAAATATTTGCAACTTTTTTTTTTCGGGTGTAAAGGGGAGAAAGATACGCGAAAAAATTTTCACAAAGATTTGTTGACAGATGTGGATTCTCTCCAAGCAGTGACTGATTCAGAAACGTTCGAGTTAGCTTCACAAGCATTCTTGAAGAAATGGGAGGATGAGACAACTTTCATCCAGTATTTTAAGGAGCAATGGCTCATACAAAACCGTAACTGGTATTTGGGGGCTCACATGGGTTCACCAGCGACTAATAATGCACTAGAATCACATAACCGAGTAATCAAAGATGAATACACGCTCCGTGAACGTTTGCCACTGTCTCGTTTTTTGACAGTTGCTTCAGAGTTTGTAAATGGATGGTCGTTAGCTGTCGATGAAGTATTTGCGACATTACCAACTATGACTCTGAAAGACTGGACAGAAGCCTACCAATGGGCTAAGTTGCCTAAAGAAGTAATACTGACGTATAGTGACGATGCTTTTAAACACTACGAAGTACCGGCTGGTAAGGCAAACGAAATACAAAACTTTGAAAATACATGGACTGATTTTGAGGAATACAAAGTCCAATGGTTCAGCAAATGGAGAGTGGATCTACCGCACAATATTGATTGGATGCATGGGAAATGCAACTGCCCTGCGTTTTACAAGAAATATATGTGCAAACATATTATCGGATTAGCCATACGCTTAAAGCTGGCCAACCCCCCACCAGAAGCAAAAAATGTGCTTATCGGCCAGAAAAGAAAAAGGGGGCGCCCTTCGAAATCCAAACCAGCGCTGATTATTCAGTGATTATTGTTTTTTAAGAATAAATATTGATTATTTTAACTTTAATTAAGTGTTTTATCTATTATTCTGCTAGCCATAAGCCAGCTATTTTAAACCAGCGCTGATTGTTCAGTGGTAATTATTTTAAACAATAAATATTGATTATTTTGACTTTAATTGTTTTATTTACTACTCTGCTAAAAATTTTATTTAAATATAATTTATACTACCAGTGGAAATTTAAAACCTTGGGAGTCTAGTTAAGTAGCAGAATCTTTTGGTTGAAACGATGATGACAACCCTAATTTTTTATTTGAACTTAATGCAATTTTCTAGTAACATTATATGATTTATTGGTGATCTCTTTAAATTAGTTTGCTTAAATACTTATTAGGACACACCTATTATAATACATACAAAAACATTTATTTGGTACTAGACCTTATATCTCAGGATTTTAGGTGATTTATTGTGGAACTGATTTTGCATTGTTTGGTGACTACATTTTGGTGACAGATCTACTATTTGGAGGACAAACCCTATTATTTAAGAAACACAAAACTAATTAAATTGGTAATAGCTTAAATGATACCCGAAAATAACTAACACCACTGTGAATACACCTTTATCTTGCAGTTGCACTGATGACTCACAACATTTTTAACGCGAACGAACTACTTATAGTGTTGTTATGTTTTAAGAACAGTACAGTAGTTTTTTTTAAATATAACATTTTACTTACGAAATGGTGTTTTTATTTTGTTGTTACAAGACAAAATTATTTCATGGAGATATTACATACATAAGATGGGCTCGTGGCTTAGTAACAACAGCCGCACGGGTCGATCGATCAGGTTAAAATAGTCATATAATGTGATTTACTTGAATATACAACCAAAAAACAAAAATAAAAAAAAAACGTCATCAAAATTTTACTATGGCAGTTAACGTGTTAAGCTACGCTTGCCGCGGTTGGTCCGTGAATGGTTGACCATCTTTACATACCAAGACACCTCCGTGCCTCGGAAAGCACGTTAAGCCGTTGGTCCCGCTGTCATTCGTGGATCTTTGACGTCATTACGGGTCGTCACAAGCCCGAAAGTCTGACAGCCAGTCTTACCAAGGAGTATCGTATTACCCAGTAACTGGGTTGTGGAGGTCAGATAGGATGTGACTCAGGCCGGCTGGACAAATCTTCAAAATAGCTCGCATTTTACTAGGTCAATAGCGCACTTTATGTGACGGCTAAACACCCTCAGTGTTATTACAAAAAGCGGTTTAACTGAAAACCCCAGAAAAATTTTATAGCATCTTTTTCATTGTGTTGTGTTGTTTTTACCCGAAAATGGATCTTAACATGGTCGATTTAATTGATATTGAGGATATTGAAGCCGCTGAGTTGTTGGGAACGCCACGCCGACACAACATAAATCGTGTTCGAATCAATCAAATAAATTAAAATTAAATTTGAATCAATTAAACACTGATTTCAAGTTAATCGAAGTAATTTATGTTTATTTACTTTTTCCTCGGTACTCCAATTCTCAGATCGTTTTTTCTTTTGTTGGTCCATCTCAATAATTATGATATTAAAATTACCTACTATAGAAGGTAATACTATACAAAGAGGCAATTGTTCTATTAGAAACTTCGATAACTTAAAAATTCCAAAGCTAAATGAACTTTGTTCAACTTGCGATGGTTTTGTTTAATGTTATGGTTTCATATAATGCGCGAAAATTTTACGTTTCGTTACACGTACCTAGATGTATTATTAGTACTTAATACGAAATTAAGTCATGTGCTTAAACCTAAACAAAACTGCAATCGACGAAATAACTAATATTCCATGCAAATTAACACTTTCAATATTTTTAACACTCCTAAACATCATAATAATCATTAACGTATTAACAAAAAGTTTTCATTTCTGAGCATACGGAACGTTGCAATAGAATGATAACATGGTGAACGAATAATATTTGTATTACTCTGTGGTTGTTACAAAGACAACTAGTGATGGGTAACTCATCATTTCTATATGAGGTTGAGGGAGCACCTCATTTTACCTCGCGAGGTCCTCACGAGGTACCCCTCATTTGAGGCGAGTAATCGCACGTCGGCGTATTCACCTCACGAGCCGAACTCAGCCGATAGTCCGCGGCAGCGAGGCGGACGGGCGCGTCGACTCACGAGTACTCATGATTCCGATTTTTACGTCTCCCTCACACACATAATTTTCTTTCGTTCATAAATTTTTGACCGCCAAAATAAACGAATCAATGACAATTGATTACCAATCTAATGATAATGTTTTTAGAGTTCATAGTAATAGCCAAATTAAAAATATTTTCTCTCTAATTCTCAATTTTTTTTTTTATTTGCTTCGTGTGTTTTATTTACCCTGCAACTCATTTCACACATTTTATTGTATCTCTTTTTAATCTAAATAATATCCTACCAAACATCAGTATCACACACACACCAAACATCATTATTTAATTTTAGGTACCTACATACCAAAATCATAATGAATACTGTGTTTTAAAAATTTCGAGACCTCATCGCACTCATTCTCAAATTTTGTACTAAGTCGGTTCATTCGCTCACATAGCTCACTCAATCACTCAATACTCACTCCACTCGCGAGTAGTCGCCACAGAGTACATTTTTATCCAGGTAGTCGCGACGACTCGACGAGGCAATATTGTCAATGTCAATTTTTGAGGACGCGTGAACGAGTGAGGTGGTTCAATGTTGAAATTCGAGTAACTCTTTCAATTTGCGATCACGAGTACCTCAAATGAGGCACCTCATGAGTGAGGGACACATCTCTAAAGACAACGGTTCAAATGACGGCACTAAGAAGACCACGGTTTTTTGAAGTTTTGTAATACGGACAAATTTAGACCATGGTTCTGCAGATAAGCCTGGACTTCGTAGCACAGGTTTAAATCAAGGTTTATTTAGTTTTTTGTAATAAGACTGCCTTAGTTCAGAATTTGTGACGCTACAAAATCTTAGATAATCGATCGAAAACGTGGCACACGTGAGACTTTTCGCTGGTCTCTCAATCTCGGTAACGGAAGTGATTTTGACGACTTTTTGCATATCAACGGGCGTCACATAAATTTGTGACAGGCATCGAGCTAAAAGATTTGTGATACGTACAGCGGTTTAGAAGAAAAATGCAAAAATCTGTGTCCAGCCAGCTTGAATTTACGTATAAAACATCTGGCTGGCACTTCCGAATCTCAATAACGGGAGCGTTTTCGAATATCGTCGCTTAGGTAACAATACCGCGTAAGTCGAAAATTGGTCATATTTATTTATTTATTTATTAAAACTTTATGCACAAGTAAAAAATAATACTTACTGTACAAAGGCGGACTTAATACCTGAGGCATTTTCTACCAGCCAACCTTAGGGTGATGCAGAGATTTACCATGGCAGGTGCAACATACGGAATAGATAGCTCGGAAATGACTATAAAATACAAGAATAAATACTAAATATATAGATACATAGATACATACATATAAACAAAATAAACCTTGGTCAGGAGAAATAACGATCGGTAGAGGAGAAAACCAATCCAGCAACTCAGCGCTTGGATGTTTCAGCCAACTTCTGACGGATATGTTCACGTGCCTTCACTTTAAAAGATAACCGACTGGTTGCTGTCCTGATTTTCAGAGGGAGCGCATTCCAAAGAAAAACCGCCTGGACAAAGAAAGAAGAATGAATGAAACCAGAACGGTGAGAAGGACATCGTAGAAGACGATTCATATGACGATCATATGACGTTTTATACTTCATTGGATAGATTTTGTCGGCGCGCATCGAATGATGTTAGAATTTTTTTTAAATTGTCTAATCGCAGCGCGTTATTCAAGTAGTTCTGGCACCGCGCAAATCGTTTGTTGTGTCACAACCGCGTAAGTCGTCAGTCCGCCATACTATCTTGTGTTGATATGTGACCGCGCAGCAAATTTATTGTATATTTTTGTCTATTACGGTTTTATCAGAGAGACAGACACTTCTGATGGACCAAAAATGTAAGCCAACTCGATTATTCATTATTTTGTAGTTTAATAGAGTGTAGTTACTGCTATTTTAGATGTAAGTATTTTAAACTTCAAGTGTAGACAAACGAATATCAACTATAGGGACTCGTTACATACACCTCCCACCCCGCCCGCGACGCGCGGTCAGTGCGCGGCCATCGTTTGCAAGGGAAGGCCGCTGAACGTTTTCGCGCGCTTTACATCTAATTTTACGAGTGCACAAAATAAGCGGTGAGTAGATTATTTTAACACGATTAGGTAATTAAACTTGTTTATTGTGTGACTGTATGACTAAATAATAGCTTTAAGAACATTTTGTGGTGATTTAACAACAAATTATTTTATTATGTTTTTTTTTTACCAATTAGGTATAATTGGGCAATGAGAGCCAGTGAAATGCGGACAATGGGAGTTGACTCCCATTGCCCGCGATGTTTGTTAGTTGTGTTCAAACATTGATTAATTTTTATTATTGTTTTAGGAATGCCAAAAATACGCCCTAGGTCTACTGACAAAGCTCAGTGCTCTTCCGAAACACTGTCAAAAGCAGAAGACCTCATGAAACAAGGTAACTCTATGAGGTCTGCTGGTAGAGCGACGAATATACCGTTTTCCAGTCTTCAAAAGCGACTTAAGAAGAAAGATTCATCAGAGCCGCGCCTCGGACGACTTCCTGTTTTCACAGAAAAAGTAGAAACGCGTCTAGCAGAACGCATCAAATATTTGTCATTAATTTTTTATGGGGCGCCAGCAACTACAATCAGGAAGGTAGCATATCAGTATGCAGAAGAAAATCACATTAAGCACAATTTTGATTCAAGTGCTCAAATGGCTGGCCGTGATTGGCTGGAAGGATTTCTCAAAAGAAATAAAATCTCTATTCGTAAACCTGAAGCTACTAGCGTGAACAGAATAACGGCCTTCAATAAAGAAGAAGTCCAGCTGTTTTATAAATTTCTGGGTGAGTTAATTGACAAACATAAATTTGCTCCCAGAAATATTTATAACTGCGATGAGACAGGCATTTCCACGGTACAAGATCCTGGCAAAATATTAGCTCCCAAAGGCATGGAAAGAGTCGGATCTATCACGAGTTGGGAAAGGGGCAAGAATATTACTTTATTATGTGCAATGAACGCTGCTGGTGGATTTATCCCACCAATGTTCATTTTTCCCAGAAAAAGCATGACTCCGCAACTTGAAAAAGATGGCCCAGCAGGGGCAATATATAAATGCTCTGACAATGGATGGATCAATGAAAATCTTTTCTTCGAATGGCTGCAACACTTCGCAGGTCATACCAAACCGTCATCACAGGAGCCTATTTTATTAATACTCGATAATCATGCCAGCCACATTTCATTACAGATCCATGAGTTCTGTAAACAAAATCACATTCATATGTTGTCACTGCCTCCGCACACATCACACAGAATGCAGCCCTTAGATCTCACATTTTTTGGACCGCTTAAAGGATCGTACAAAAAGGAATGTGATTTGTTTTTAAAGAATCATCTTGCAGAAAAGATAACCCCATATGACGTGGCGGCTATATTCAATAGAGCATATACAGCTGTGGCATCTATCAACAAAGGAGAATCGGGATTTCGAGCAGCAGGTATTGTCCCGCATAACCCTAATGTTTTTTCTAAAGAAGATTTTATTGCAGCCGAAGTCTTGACACAGCCTCACGTAGTAATTCAAGATTCTACCATTATTGGTCCAATTTCATCTACACCTGAACCACTAAATCCAATTCCATCTACATCATTGGCAGCAATAGATCCAATGCCATCTACATCATTCGCAGCAATAGATCCAATGCCATCTACGTCATTTGCAGCAATAGATCCAATGCCATCTACATCATTCGCAGCAATAGATTCAATGCCATCTACATCATTCGCAGCAATAGATCCAATGCCATCTACATCATTTGCAGCAATAGATCCAATGCCATCTACATCATCTGCATCAATTGTTCCAGTACCATCCACATAATTTACAGCAATAAATCAAGTGTCGCTTACATCATTGGAAGATTTAATTGATGCAAATTTTAACTCAAATATTGACGACCTGATTCCACTACCCCGTAAAACACCTTCTGAAAAGGCAAGAAAAGGCCAAATGAAACAACACGCAAAAATTCTGACTTCAACACCTTTCAAAGAAAGTCTAATTGAAAAAGAATTCAAAAAAGCGGCGAAAGCAGAGAAAAAGAATATTAAAGATAAAGGAGGTAAAGGTAAGAAGCTTAAAGCTCAGAAAAAGGTGGTAAATAAAGCCAAAAGGCGCGTGCTCCAAGAAATAAACACTTCTTCGGAGTCAGATGTCAGCCTTAAACAAATATGTGATGATGATGAAGATGATGGTGACGAAGATGACAATGATGCTGGGAATATCTGCCTGATATGTGGAGAATTTGGCCGCAATAACGAGTTGTGGTACAGATGCACTTCTTGTGGGTTGTGGGCGCACAAAGACTGTACTGGGTGCGATTCTCCACGAGGTTATGTGTGTGATAATTGTTGACTCTCATTGCACACTTAGTGACCATCATTACACGCATACGCGGACAATGGTGGTCAAAGCTGTTTTTTTTTTTTATTTTAATTTTAGTACCTAAACTGTGATTCAAAAGATAATGAAACTAATTGAGACTGATAGTTTGTTAATTAAAGTACCTTAAAAGTTGATTTTAATAAAGTTCTAGACATAAACCTGATAGTAGTTTGAATTACTGCTTAAGTGACTCCCATTACCCCTTTCTCCCCTACGCTGTATTCCTTATACATTTTAATGGGAGTTGAGCGGTATTAAACAGACTTTAGGTGTATGGTTTTTATTATATTAACTTACTTTTTATAAATAAAAAGGAATATTATGAATTATTTTGGGTATAATTATGATTTTTTACTTTTTACCAAACGAATTTGTGTGCATGCATTCACATTTGGTAAGTAAATATTATATAAAGTTTTTTTTTCAGCTTATGAAAATGACTGAGCAGCTTGATGATACCGCTTGCAGCAGAAACAAGGAGGAGAAAGACGTGGAGACTCAAGATAAAGTCATGACTTTAGTCGATTTAAAAAAAGGCGGGAAGCGTTGTTGGCACAAAAAATGTATATCTTAAAAAGGAAAAATTGCGAAAAGCTGGCTCAGGTAACAATAAATAAACGTAGTAAACTTTACCCCAAATCAATTGATTCTATTAATTCTGATTCAACTGAAGTAACTATAATGGGGGGCTTACATCAAGCAGTAGGTAGTATCAATGTTGATACTACCTACTACTACTTGATGGCGAAAAAATTGCACAAGCTGATACAATTACATTGAGCAGCAAGGGTGCAAATTTCAAGATAACGTAGAAATTAACGAAATAAAGGAGAAGGAGAATGACGCAAACATAATTAATATTGACAACTTAAAATTTATAGAAATGATAGAGAATTCTTCATTTAATTTTGCCGACATTAGCAATACTTCAGTAATGGACATTCCAACGAATGAACTTTTGCCTGATATTTCCTCTACGAGCAACATAATATTATTGACAGAAACTAGTACAGTTATTGAAAACTCAAATCCTCAAGTCAATTTGCATATGATTGCAAATGATATTCCCAGTGTACTGAATTCTGCTGTTGTTACTATGAGTGAGATATCAAGCCTCCAACTCGATGAAGTTGCCGCTGTTGGTGAGATATCGACTCCCGAACCTAATGAAGTAGCCGCTGTTGGTGAGACATCAAGTCCCCAACCTAATGAAGTTGCCATTATTGGTGAGACATCTTACAACCGACCTGATGAATTGACTTTGGGTGAGACATCTAACCCTCAACCTGATGAATTAGAAAAAACTGATACGTATCACGGAGATTTATCAATCAACAGGAAAAGACAAAATAAAGCTAATAAAGAACCGGGTAAGTGGAAAAAAAAAATTAAGAATGAAAGGAGAGGCGTATTTAGGCTATAGACGAGTCACGAATGATCATAATTATGAAAAAAAAAGTCCATCATGATGTCTTAAGGCCTGCTAGACGTATGAAACCTACTTTTATTTCATCATTTTGTAAGAAATCAAAACTGAGAAGTTGTGATAACATAGATGAAGATAAAAGAAAGGAGTTATTTGAAATATTTTGGAAAACAATGTCATGGGAACAAAGAAAAACTTTTGTATGTTGTCATGTTGTAGCAGATGACAAAAAAGTTACTAAAAATACTGAGTCAACAAGATCTAAAACTCTAGCTTATTTCCTCACTATTGGAAACATACGCCATCAAGTATGCAAAAAAATGTTTCTACATACATTAGGTATTAAGGACTGGTTTGTACGATATTGGCTTGAGAAAACAAACAGCGCCATGCCACCACATTCACATAATTTTGATAACATCTTTTTAAAGCTTAATTTAAGTCTCTATCAGCCGAAAAAAGATCGGTGTGATGTATGCTGCGGTCATGAAGCAGGTAATATTACGGACGCAGAAATAGCACTACATAGAGAAAGAAAGGAAAAAGAGACAGATAAAGATTTAGCCAAAGAAGGAAAATGCCACGTATTTACGCAAGATGTGCAATCTGTTAAATTAGTTCCTAATCTTCAGGCAAGTGCTGTAAACTACAAGACAAAACTGTGCGTACATAACTTTACTATGTATAATTTGCCCACTCACTGTCTGCCTGTATGTTATTGGTTTGATGAATCTAATGCTTCACTGGAAGCTTCCGTTTTTGCATCTTGTATTGTTGATCAATTGCAAAGTTTATTAAGAAAAACTGGAATTTATTAATCACACGGTTTTCCTGGGAATCACGCTAGACGAGAAATTACAGTGGGGACCTCATATAACATCTCTGGCGGGGCGGCTAAGCTCGGCCGCTTATGCTGTTAGAAAGATAAGACAGTTAACAGATGTAGAAACCGCGCGTTTGGTCTATTTTAGCTACTTCCACAGCATTATGTCGTATGGCATTTTACTGTGGGGTCGAGCTGCTGACATTGAATCCATCTTTATTTTGCAAAAGAGAGCTGTCAGAGCCATTTATAATCTACGTCAACGCGAATCTCTCAGGGAACTATTTAAAAGAATTAATATTATGACGGTACCTTGCCAATTCATTTATGAAAATATTATGTACGTAAGAAAAAATCTACATCTTTTTAATAAAATAAGTGATAGACATAATTTTAATACAAGAAATAAAGATAAAATAGATCAACCATTTTTCAGATTAGCTAAAGTACATACATCTTTTATGGGGTACTGTGTTAAATGCTACAACAAAATACCTTGTAATATATTGCAATTAAATGAAAGAAAATTTTAAACTCATATAAAAAGTTCACTGTGTAAACAAGCATATTACAAATTAGAGGATTATATCCAAGATAAGAATGCTTGGAAACATGCTGGTCCAGCTCCACAGGACAATCTAGGGTCTTGACAAAATTAAAACTTGTTGCTACTTTAATTGTATGGTTTGTTATTTTTATGACATTGATTTACATTCTGTGACTACTTTAACTCACACACTGACATATTAATTGGTTACATAATTTGGGAAATCGTATACTTTTACAATGTTTGTAAATATGTGAACACCATGTATCTATCACTTAATTAACTTATTTATCATTGCTACGTTTATTAAATTCTTTTTACCTATTTTGGTAGGGTAATTTTTATTATAGGTGCATCGTCTTCACATATAATTATACAAGGTGATTGGAAGATGGGTGCAAAGCTTTAAGGCGAAGATAGTACAGACAGTTTAGAACAATTTAAGCCATGGTTGTCCTAGACGAAGTCTTACCATTTTTTTTAACCTAACTTTTAAGATTTTTTTCGAAAATTGCCAAAATTTTAACTAAACCGGTTATTTATAGCTAAATTGAATGATAAATGAATTCATTTTTATTTTATTTAATTAAAGTAATGTGTAAGCAATCTAGCAAAACATGTTTTAGGCCTCTGTGTCGTTAGACATTTTTTTTACAGACATTTAAAGTTCATATAAATTAAAAAAAAACATAATCATTTTTGAAAACCTTATTTAAAAAAAAAAACGAAGTGTGCTTTTTTTGTTCAAATATTTTTGAAAACATGCGTGATAATCGCTCTTTCCTTTGAGGTATCATTTACGAGGATATTTTACAAATTATTGAAATTAGGATCTACAAACCAATTTGAGGGAGAAATTTTAAATTTTAGGCGGAGTAATTAAAACAACATTTGAATCTAAATTATTTATTGTTCATGTTCAAAATGTCTGCCACGATTCCTAATACAAGCACGGCTACGTCTTCTCACTTCTGTTGTTGTTATTTTCAACATCATCTCCAGTTTCATCGTTTCAAACGCTGAATTAATTCTCTACATCAATTCTTCTCTCGTGTTTATTTCAACATTCGTATACACCAGTTTCTTGGCCCCGCCCCAGACGAAAAAGTTTCTAGGGAGGGCATTACAAACTTTCATAACCTCCATGAATGGGCCGACAGAGACAATAATCCACATTTTAAGAAGCGAGTGTCGTTTCAGGGAAAATTCTCTGTCAATGTATGGGCTGGAGTAATTGGCAGGACATTGATTGGGCCCCACTTCGTCTCAAGACAACCATGGCTTAAATTGTTTTAAACTGTCTGTACTATCTTCGCCTTAAAGCTTTGCACCCATCTTCCAATCACCTTGTATAATTAATGTATACAAAGTATTGTAACACATTTTACAAGAGTAACGATGGAGTTTCTTGTCCATTCTTCTCCATACGAAACTACCTTTTGGAAGGGGCGACTAGAATCAATTATATTTAAATGTAAATGTTGACGTTCAAAAGTGCCTTTTATGTGCCTATTAGAAATAAATGCTTTGACTTTGAAAAAAATAAAAATATTTTCTAAGCTGTCAAGAAAATATGACACCTTTAAACCGCCAAAAAATGGGAAATAAAAAATCAACAACTTGTTTTGAAATGCAACGAGGTTGAGTTCGGTTGATACCTTTGCTTATAACACGAATTTTTATATCATCCCGAGAAAAAACCGACATAAGCAACTACACTACACTTAACGCTCACCCAATCATACCACTACCAAACAGGACAGCCAACCATTCCAAAAACAAAACAAAAACGCGTTAAAACAAAACACTAACAAACATCAAGTCACAACAATACATCATTCCTCATAGTTCTCTCAACAAAAGTCCCCTCCCCCCGTCCCCCCTTCATAAAATCGACTAATTCCAGTACCAGTGAGGTTCAGACGACAGACCTAGCTGGTTGTAAGGCCTTTCTTAACAACTAATCTTAGGACAAAAGCTTTAATACGGCCGGCCCCGGGGTGTAGGACGAGTGTTGCCTTTTGTTGATGGATAAACAATAATAATATAACTGTAGTTATATTATTGTTATATGTTATTTCATTCTTCATAATATAACAGTAAAATTTCTAACATAGCAGTACCAACATTACTTATGCCAGGTAAGTCAACACTGTCAGAGTTTGGTTTTACTCTGTTACCACACAGATTGGCACATACTATGTACTGACCTTAATAAAATTATTTTATCTTGTTGCAGGACCACTATCCTTATCAAAATTTACATATGCCCATAGAACACCATTTAGAGAAATTGAAAATTTACCATCTACATCAAAAGGTTAGTTCACTTAATATCAGCTCCAGTGAAAATGCTTCTATGTAGAAATCAACTGCCTAGCAAAATCGTATGTCAACCACCAAACTACTCATGGTCAGAAACATGGGCGGTGATAGCACAACATGATAGCGTTCATGATGTCATTTATGATGTCATAGCAACCATTTAGAGCTATCGTTGTTGCGCTGACGGTAACTCGGAATGGCCGCGGAAGCGATGTAATTGATTATGTTGCGACTCGGAACGCACTGTTAGTAACCACCTATACTCCAGCCAAATTCTATCTGAAAAAGTTTTTAAACAGACAAGGCTACATACCTTACACTTAAACGAGCACCTAATGCTTTTGATTTGAAAATGTCGGTACCTACCTATGTGAATTTCTGTTCACAAATTTAGGTACCTTTTATAGAGAAATGGTAACATGCAAATATTCAGGTGGTTTACTGCATTGGGGTTGCCTTAAGGGGGAAGTGCTAGGGTAGCCCTCGAAATATTTTTTTTTTAAGTTTTTTGCAATTTGCAAGTCAGTAGATATAAGTTTTATGTGGATTAGTGAATGATTAGCGACTGTTACAAATTGTGTATTTACAGAATTATAATCATTAGAATCAGTAATACAACCCCTAAAGTTAGTATAATCCTCAAATGTCAGGATTTCATGAAACAGTCATTCAATGGGATAACCAGAGTAACAGTTGTATTGATGACTTTAATGATTATAATTCTGTACATGCATACTTGTTATGGTCGCGAATCATAATTTGATCAACACATAAGCTAATACTGACTTGAAAATTGCAAAAAACATAAGAAATTTTGAATTTCGCAGGCTACCGTGCCATATTAAGTAAAGTTAAGGACTCAAATATTATGGTGGATGCAAATGGGCATTTATATTTTATGCAAATTTACCACAACATTGTAGGCAACAGCAACACCTATAATGATATTACTCTATTATTCTTGTTTCAGGACCAATATCTCTACCAGAATTTGCATGCAAATCCCGAGAACCATTAACAGAAATTGACAATGTACTATCACAAGGTTGGCTCTTTACATGATAATTATGTCATTGCAATAGTTAACATTTCAGATATGCTGTTGAACAGTTGTTGCAATATTATCAACGGACTCTTACTGAATCATACTGCCTGTTTTTTTTGTTCTAATTACTTCGGGTGCTATGCCTATATCTGAAAATACAGTTTTCAGAGAGTAAAATTCCTTTGACTTCTTTTCTCTATTTCTCATAGTCTCAGAAATTGACAATGTACTATCACAAGGTTGGCTCTTTACATGATAATTATGTCATTGCAATAGTTAACATTTCAGATTTGCTGTTGAACAGTTGTTGCAATATTATCAACGGACTCTTACTGAATCATACTGCCTGTTTTTTTTTGTTCTAATTACTTCGGGTGCTATGCCTATATCTGAAAATACAGTTTTCAGAGAGTAAAATTCCTTTGACTTCTTTTCTCTATTTCTCATAGTCTCAGTTTTGGCCTTAGAATGCCGTCACAAAATATCATACTGTATAATATACAAGATGTGATTTTATTATGGCTGTAATTATTTTTCGAAAATAAATATTGTTGAATCAAAAAAATTATAAAGAATATAAAATAGAAAAAAAGTACTTCAGTGTATAAATAACTATATTAAATCACTGATAGTCAAAATCAAGTCAAAATTGATAGAAAATTGTTTTTATAGTTTACAAGAATTTCTGCAACATAAAGAAAAAAATATATTCTTAGTTTCCTATAGTTTTGTGGCATGTGTTTATTCAGTTTAACTAATAAAGAATTTATATTATCTAAAGACAACATGTTATTTTAAGGTTTTAAGTTTTGTTGTCTTTTTCTATATATTATTGTAACTTAAATTTATCTTGATTTAAAAATTATATTAAATTAAATTATTATTATTTATTATATTAAATTATATTAATACTTTCCAATAAATTCTAATTTGTACTACTTAGAACAAATTCATCCTGCCTAACTTGCGCTTGTTTTCTAATAGCTTTATATTTTGTTTGCAGGTTCAAACCATAGTTCAAATACTACTAAGAAAATAGTAAAACATACAAAATTGTCAAACAACGAGCATAGTTTATACCAGAAATTGGTTACGACTCGAATTAAGCTGTCAAAATGTCGGAATAGAGTGCAGAAGCAATCCTTGCAGTTAAAAGCAGCCAAAAATTGAATGAAGAGTAGTAACTTTATTGCTACTGTAAACAATTTGCCAAGCGCTGCAAAAGTGTTAACTATGTTACAGTTCAGAGAACATAAAAAGAAAGGAAAAGGCAGAAGATTTTCTACAGAAGAAAAAATATTAGCTTTGGCAATGATGAAACAAAGTCCCAAAGGTTATCGCTTCCTGAGAAGAATGTTAGTTTCACCTTCTCAGCAAATACTAATAAAATTTTTGAATCAAGCCAATATAAAGCCTGGTATTAATAATAATGTAATTGCTCAACTTAAAAAACGAGCAAATAAAATGAAACCAGCAGACGAACTCTGCGTTTTAATGTTTGATGAAATGTCGCTAAAAGCTAATGTAACTTATAATGAGAGAAAAGATTTGGTGATAGGTTTTGTCAATAATGGACGCGAGACAAAACAAGAATTTGCTGACCATGCACAGGTGTTTATGATCAGAGGTCTTATTAGAAATTATAAGCAACCTGTTGCTTATATATTTTCACAGTCGTCAACCAAAGGCCCAGAGCTGGCTGTGCAAATTAAATCTATTGTTGAACATCTCCAAGAAACTGGCCTCAATGTAGTGGCTACTGTATGTGACCAAGGCACTAATAATAGACATGCCTTAAATCTTCTCTTAAAAGAAACCAGGGGACATTTGTTGAGAAGTGGACAAGAAGTCAAAGAAGACAATGTAATAATAATTAATAACAAGAAAATTGTTCCACTATATTATGATCCCCCACATTTGTTAAAAGGGATACGTAACAATCTTTTAGAGAAGAATTTAAAGTACACAATTGATAATGAAGAAAAGACAGCAAAGTGGGAACATATCAAACAATTGTACAGTGAAAATCCTGCATATAAAGGTATCAGATTAATGCCCAAGCTCACAGAGAGTCCTGTTGATCCAACAAAGACAAAAATGAAAGTCAAATTTGCCAGCCAAGTGTTCAGTAGGACTGTTTCATCCACTATTGGATACCTTGCAGGTAAGGTCGGAGTTGATGTTTAAAAAAAATCATATTAGGTTGTCCACAAAATATAGTTGCTTATATCATAAGATTTATCTAAACTTTGAAAGAATCCTATACCTATCATAGTTTTCTGAATGTATTAATTGAAATTAATAGCTAGCTTTTCCCCGCGACTTCGTCTGCGTGAGTCGGAGACAAAAGAACATCAAAGATATCCCACAGGAATATAGGTACTACCGGAATAATAAGTATTAAATATTCTAATTACAACCGGTAATTGTTGACTTGTGTGCCAAATTCCATCCAATTACTGTTAATTGAGTGACAACCATCCAAACTCACAACCTTTCACAGGGTTTTATCTGCTATCAGTCAGCCCTGACTATGATCAGATGTGTGGAAAGATGCATCACATTTTTACAAAATCAGGACCAATGTCCAAATTCTACTTAATCAGGCAGCACAATATCAGCTTTCTTGAGTCTCTTGGTGTGATTTGGCATCAATAGTGAACGTGAGAGGGGATTTGGATGGTTGGTTAATCTGTCTTTGTATTTCACTAGGTATCGCTTCGCTTCTTCTAGGACCGTTGGAATTTCCAGGTGCTCATGGATTTCTGAGTTGCGAGCGTACCAGGGCGCCGCTGCTAGGACCCTCAGTATGCTGTTTTGACTTCTTTGAATGCACATGATGTTTGATTTGCTTGCGGAAGACCATAATTGAATCCCATATGTCCATATTGGTTTTATGATGGAACAATAAACTCTAAGTTTGTTACTCAGGCTGAGTGAAGATTGTCTGCCTAGTAGCCAGAGCAAGTTCTTGAATCGGAAGTTTATTTCTGTTCTTTTTTTCGTTAGGTGATCCTTCCATGTCAACCTTCGATCCAAGTAGAATCCCAGGTACTTTACACATGGTGACTGTGGTAGAGTGTCCTGGCCCAATTTCACCGGGGCGCAATTTCCATGTTTCAGTGCAAAGGTGATATGATGCGATTTGGGCGCACTTGCCTTTATACGCCATTTGTTTAGCCAGTCATGGGTCCTGTCAAGCTGATTTTGCAGCATGTTGCTCGCCAAGTTGGCATCCTGATCACAGGCCAGGAATGCGGCATCATCAGCATAGGTTGCTACAAATACGTCAGGGCACTGAGGGAGATCGCTAGTAAATATATTATATAAAACTGGGCCCAGAACGGAGCCCTGGGGAACCCCAGCAAGGCATCTGGTGAGAGAGGATCTAGCGTCTCGTATCTTTACTTGAAATTGCCTATCACCAAGGTATGATTTAAATAGTAAGTAAAAAGAATGGGGCAGGAGCAACTTTATCTTGCATAATAGTCCTTTATGCCATACTCGATCAAAGGCTTGCTGGACGTCGAGGAATGCTGCCGAGCAGTACTTTTTCTTTTCCAGGCATTGTCTTATGGTGTGGTAGACTCGGTGTACCTGTTCTACGGTGGAGTGTTGCTCGCGAAATCCGAATTGGTGATCAGGTACAACTTGATTATCATGTAGGTGAGGTTTCAGCCTGTTCAGGACGATCCTTTCCCACAACTTCGATAGTACTGGAGTAAGGCTAATAGGGCGGTAAGATGAAACATCATTTTCCGGCTTTCCAGGTTTATGGATCATTACTATTTGTGATATTTTCCAGAGAGCAGGGACATAAGAGGATCTGAGAGAGGCATTAATAAGGATAGTGAGAAAGACTACTCCCTTTCTTGGCAGCTCCTTAAGAATTTTCGGAGTAATCAGATCGAATCCAGGTGCCTTTTTGGAGTCCATCGTAGATATCAATCTAGACAGTTCCCGTGGGGATGTTGATCGCAGAGGGGCACAAAGTTGCAAGTCCTGGTTGAGAATGGCATCAATTTCTGGATCATCAGGAATTGCAGATTCGTTCGGCTTGAAAACATTGGCAAGGTAAGAGGCGAAAGCTTCAGTTTTTTCCTGATCTGTTCGAGCCCATGAATTGTCTGATCTGATGGGGGGGAAGCATTGCTGAGGTTGTGCCAAATTTTTAGTTGCTTTCCAAAGGGAATAAATTCCTTTAGCTTCAGGGGTTATTCTCTCTAGCCTGTGTTGTAGGGCATCATTGTTAGACGTCGCAAGAACGTCTTTGAGTTCCTTAATGGCACGGTTGAGGCGGGTTTTGTCCCGTTCATTATGAGATGACTGCCAGATTCTACGAAATCGTCTCTTCTCTGCGATTTTTCTTCGGACTTCGATCGGGGTAGGTGTACTATGAGCAGAATATTTTAACTCAGGGGTGCTGATCCACGCTGCCACTTGTAAAAGATTAGTAAAGTACAAGCACGCGTCGTCTACGTCTTCAGGGGACTTTAGAGGTACATTGAGATTGATGTTGTCTTCAAGGTACTCCCTAAAACTATCCCAATCGGTTTTGCAGTTGTAAAGCATGTCATGATTAGGGTTACATTTTGCAGTCGTTCTACTCAATCTTAGTATGATTGGGGTGTGGTCTGAAGACCCGTCTAGGCTAGATACAATTTGAGTGAATTTGTGGCATATGTTTTTTGTGACAAAGAAGTCAAGGAGGTCAGGTATTTTGTTAGCATCCGTAGGCCAGTATGTAGGTTCTCCCGTGGACAGAGTTGACATGCTATTTGCCGCGATACTTTTTTTGAGTTCACGGCCCCTTGTTACGATGAGTCTAGAACCCCAATCCGTATGTTTGGCGTTCCAGTCACCACCTGCTATAAATCTATTGCCTTGCGTCTTAAAGAACTCGGAAAACATTTCCTCATTGATTTTGTGTCTAGGAGGACAATATACCGCCGAGATGTTAATAAGGCCTGATCGATCTTCTACTCTTATAGCCGTGGATTGTATGTGTTCTGTCACAAAAGGTTCCAGTAGGCAGTGTTTGATGGTGCTTTTTATTATAATAGCACTGCCACCATGTGCTCGACCGTCCGGATGAGAGGTAAGGTACACGCAGTACCCTGGAATACGTATATCACTTCTTACAGTTGTGTGTGATTCTGATATCAGGCATATGTCAATCTTATTTTGTTTTAGGAAAACTTCTAATTCATTTGTGTTGGGTGCAATACCATTGATGTTCCAGGCTGCTATAAATAAGCAAGTCATTTCGTAAGCTTGGCGACGAGGCTGGTGATGAGACCCACTAAGGAGCCTATTTGTTGGATTAAGAGGTCCATCTTCTCACTCTGTTTGATTAGGATATGATGTAGTGTCTGATTCTGTTGTTGGTGAGTTTGTGGTAGGTCATGGGTTGTAGAATTTGGTCCGGACACTGCTTCTGCATAAGATTTCTCATAAGTGTTTCTAGGGGCTCGTATGTTGGAGGCAGATGTAGTAAGTGGAGCAGCTGAGGCGTTAGTAGTAGTTGGGGTATACACCCTTTCTCGTGGAGTGCGGCTTTTGTTTCTCCGAGCTAAGATCTCTTTATAGACCTCACAGCCTTTATAATTGGCAGGGTGGTCACAAGAGCATAGTGCGCATTTTGCTGGGGTGGTTCTATCTTTCTTTGTGCATTCTGAAGTTTTGTGACCTTCTCCGCATTTAACACATCTATGAGGTCTCATGCAATTGTTCTTAGAGTGCCCATATTGTTGGCATCGCTGACACTGAACAATGCTTTTAGATTTGCGGGGGTCTTCTATTTTAACCCTTTGGTTGTAAATATATTGGATGTCCTTGACCCCGCGATTGTGAATGCATTGTTTGACATTCACAAAGAAGGTTGAGGTGGGTCTTTTGTCCGATCCATAACGAGCGTTAATTATCTCGCCTACGATTTCATTGTTGGAGGCTTCAACTGCTTCCCTTATAGCTTCATGAGGGGTTGTGTAGTGCAGGTTTTTGATAACAAAGCGGTAACATTTTGCGTCTTTTGGTGTGAATGTATGCCCAATAAGTCCATTTTCTCTAATGATATCAATGGTTTTTTTATAGGCTTCTATTGTGTTTAACATAACACGTATGCTGTTCTTGTTGACTATCCGGTATTTAAATTCAGGTGGTCTAATGACCGTCTCAATCAGTTTGGTTAATTCCTTTAGATCTTCTATTCCATACAAAATTATTGGAGGAGGCTTAGTATCTTGCTTGGGTTGGCGAGTTACATCCTCTGTCAGGTCGATGGGTAGGCCAGCAAACCTGTTTCCTGCCTGGGTTGAGGCAGGCGGAGGTGATAGCTCCGCGACCTTTCGTTTTTTAGATGATGGCACACGCTGCCATGCGGGAGGCTGCTTTTCTATAATTGGCATTTGGGAATCAGACACTCTTATGGCTGAATTGATTAGTTTTGCACCTGTGTTAAACATTATAGGCACAGTGGCTGTACTACTTGCTTTGGGCGTAGGCTCAGTGAGTGAGTTGGATCTCTGTCTGTTAAAGAGAGAAGGATGAAGTACTTGTTGGGTCATGGCCTTTTTGCTGCTTGTGGCGGCGTTTGCACGCGCTGATATCTTAGGTGATGCTGGTGATAGCGATTCCTCATTCGTATTTATTTGACTTGGAGCCTGGTGCTCCACTCCAGTATAATTTCTACTAGTCTCACTATTCATAGTAGATAATTAAGTTTCACTGTGGCAACACTTTTCCAAATGTCAGATGACATAATGACATGACAAGAGTAAATTTATGATTGACAGGAAAAAGTAAATAGTTAGGTGGGTATGTGAAGAAACTTTGAAAAGACGATTGTAACTTCCTAGTTTTGATCACTGTTTTCTTTTAGAATCACACGCACTTTTTGCTACTAACAATTTCACAAAGTTATCACTATCAAAAGAACATTTTTATTGCATATCCAAACACTGGTAAGCAGTTTTACACTCAAAATTGCGAAAATAACCAGCAGCACTTTTACGCGTGTTGACATTTGACAGCGGGAATCCAATTTATGTAACATTGCATTAATATTAATTTGCAGATAATGGAATCCTCCCAGGGGAATGCAAATATACTGCAGATGTCCTGCTTTTATTTGACAATCTATTTGATTCTGTCAATGGCAGTTTTACAAAAAAAAAGGTTTTCAAAACCTCTCTTGGGACCAGTAACCCCTAATTCGAAACACCACGAACTTTGGACAAAATCTAAAAAGGTTTTCAAAACCTCTCTTGGGACCAGTAACCCCTAATTCGAAACACCACGAACTTTGGACAAAATCTAAAAAGGTTTTAAAATCAATGAAATTTATTACAGACAAAAATAAAATTGCAAGTGTACCTAGTATTAATAATTGGATATGGACACTGGAAGGCATAGAGAGATTAATTAAAATATTAGTTGTTGATTACAATATTACGTCTGTATGGATGCGGCACCTAAACCAAGACCCAATCGAGAATTTCTTTGGGGCCATAAGAAGCCATGGCTTTCGCAACACAAATCCAACGCCCGAGAGATTTGAATCGGCGTTAACAACCTTATTGGTCAATAGCCTGTCCAGTGTCCATGCCCCTGGAGCAAATTGTGAAGAAGACCAATGTAATGCACTACATGCCCTCGTCGTTACGAAGAATAGTGAAGCTGCGACGACTGATGATATGTCTCTAGATATAGTCAATGAGATTACCTTTACACCTCTAGAGGAAAAAAGTCAGCCCCAAATAATGGGGCCCCTACAGTATGTTTCAGGATATTTCGTAAAAAAATCTAAAAATAAAATATTTCGGTCCTGCGAAATTTGTAAGAGTAATCTCTACAGCGAAACCGAAAATAATTTTATAAAAAGCAGAGAATATGCCAGTCGTCGTTGGCTTTCTAGCCCTAGCCCAGATTTTGTGACATGCATTTCAAACATGCAAGATATTATAAATAAAATATTAGTTAATCATCTAGAAATAAAATACCTGAGAGAATACATGAGAGGTTTGGTATCAAAATCGGCCAAATCCATGCTTGTTATATGAAATTTCATTGCAAATCGTGACTCTGGGATCAAAAGTAGACAAATCGAGTACTATTTCAAAACAAAATGAGCCAAATCCATAACAGCCAATCAGATTCAAGGATTTAGTACGGCGTGTCAGCCATTTTGTTTTTACGTCGAAGTGCTTGATTTGCGTCGTGATCGATATTCCTAGCGTTTTTACATAAAAATAAATAGAAAAAATGGATGAATCAACTGAAGAAATAAAAGAAACTGCTCCAGAAATGTCTAGGAAACGGCTGACACAAAAAACTAAGTGGAAGCGTAATGAACAAAAAGTTTCTAGGTAAGTAAAGTTTGTTGCATCAACTCGAGTCCTACTGACGAACATTTGACAGGCAGGGGTGCTAAACAATATTTTGCATTAAGTTCGCATTTGATCAAGTCTAATTTTTTGTTATTATTATCATGGATGGCTAAATTGCTCCTACGTATTAAAATAATATTCCTAACAACCTAAGCTACTTACTACTGGACAATTTAAAAAATGTATATTATCGAGTCTGGTTGTCTTTGTGGTCGTGTTTGTGTTTGTCCATGGCACACGACACGATACATAATTTCCCTATTGTTATTAGGCTATGAGTGTGATGGTGTTTTTGACAGTGGGACAGTGGACAGTGGGACAGTGACAGTGGACAGTGACAGTGGACGTTATCACGTAAAATTATCGTCCGTAAACAGACTTTACAGACAACCACTTTTTTTTAAATTTGATTCATAAAGTGTATAACATGAAAGTGAGTTGTGCACCTATGTATGTATAAGTCTGAGGCACAGTCTGAGGTGTGTGTGCCTATGCATGCGTGTGTGTATACTTTTTATACGATAGGTGTGGAAAATGTAGTGTATTTTACTAATGTTAAATGCTTTGCTTGCTTCATTTATCATTTTTGTTTTAGATATTCACCAAAAGCTCCTCCAAAGATTAAAGTCCCATGTGAACATTACTCAAAATCATATAGATGCACATCGCTAAGAAAAGTTGACATTGTAAAATTTCATGCAGCATTTTACAAATCACCATCTAAAATTGACCAAGACAACTTTATTTTGCAACATTCTAAGGCGTCTGCTGTAAGTCGCCATCGGCCTAAGACAGGCACAAGAAAAATGAAAGGAATGCAAATAGTATATTATTGTTGAAGAAGAAATAACTTGATTCCCGTGTGCAGAAAAACATTTCTTGAAATTTTAGGAATTAAAAAAGGACGAGTGAATGGTGTGATTGCTCGTAATTTTAAAAGTGGTGGAGCTGCAGCTAGTGAGTCTCGGGGAGGCAATCACAAAGAACATAAATATGCCGGTCAGAAAAAGTCCACACAAAAATTCATTAAGCGTTTTAAACCACTCGATATCCACTACTGTCGAGGAAGTATCAAATGCAGACAGTATCTTTCATCTGATTTGAACATTAATAAACTATACAAAATGTATAAAGAGCAAGCAGAGGCACAATTTCAGACTGTTAAAGCATCTTACTTTCGAAGAATTTTTAATACTACATTTAATATTGGTTTCGGAAGCCCACGGACTGACGTTTGTTCTACATGCCTGCAATTACAAGAACAGATCAAATAAGAGAAAGACAGTAATAAAAAGAAGGATTGTATGATTAAAAAAAGAGTAGGTACACAGTTTAAGAGCCAAAGCATTTTACAACTTATTAAAAGAAAATGATGAAAGTTTGCTGATTCTTAGTTTCGACTGCCAAAAAAATCAACCTATGCCGAAAGTGCCAGATCAAATTACTTATTACTCGCGTCAACTCTACATTTATAACTTCACTATCGTTGTTGGTCACTCAAAGTCCCAACTAAATAGCGAGAATGTGTTTGCATACACTTGGACCGAGGACTTATTGCCAAAAGCATCAAACGAAATTGCCAGTGCCGTGTTTCACTGCCTGTGTACTGTTGTCGAGAAACATGAAAAAGTGACTTCGATACGCTTAGTCGCAGATGGCTGCAGTGGCCAGAATAAAAATTCTTCTGTACTTGGTATGGCCTCTAAGTACCTTATGGATCATGCTCCGGATAGGATTAAAATGATCGAGATTGTTTTCCCTATCGTAGGCCATTCTTTTCTGCCCCCAGACAGAGTCTTTGCACAAATCGAAAAGAAAATTAAAAAAGTGGAATCAATACCTGGACCAGATGGTTATGAAAACTTTTTTAAAGAACAGGCTACTGTGCTCCATTTAGGCACTGACGTGCAAGCTATGCAATGGAAAGAAGCAACTGGAAAAATATTAAAAACTACAACTGCAATGCACTTCTTAATTAAAAAATGTAAGAGATTTTTTATTAAAAAAAACAAACAAAAGACAAACGTCGTGGTGCGTGCCGAAGAAAGTTACCACAACCGTCTGGGAGATTTTAAGAACATTTGCAAGAAAGGAAAATCTGCTAGTCAGATTAACCCAGACCCTGTACCTCTGTACGTCAAAGTTAAAGACGCGAAACTAGGAGACGTTAAAAATCTACTCACTACTCATTATGGTGAACGATGGAATGAACTACCAGAGTTAAAATATTTCAGCGATGTGTTGTCAAGGCCAGTTGAATCATTACATTCTTATGAAGAAGAAGATTGTGAAGCTTTGGAAGAGTTGCCAAATTTAATTGTTTAATTTTAATTGTGTAGTTGCACAAAGTTTTAATTTTAGTTCTAAATAAACAAATAAAGTGTTCTTATATTATGTATTCTTTACTTTTTTTATTGAATATCTGAATATTTGAAACCAAAATTTACCACCCCTGACCTCCCGTACACGACAAATACAAAAATGGCCAAATCCATAAATAACCAATCAAAAACAGTCAAATCCAAAGCCATGACAATCAAATTCCGCCAAATCCGCCCCTCCCTATAAAATTTGGTCAAATCCGGCAGATTTTATTTGAAATCCGACTTTTTTTGTTTGAGACTAAGGTAGATATTTGTTTAGTTTAGTTTTAAAAGACTCGTTTGAAACACCCGCCTTGAGCTGAGTTGTCAAAAATATTGCCAATAACAAAAATTAGTTTATGCACTATAATGACAAATTGGGTGAATTGGACTTGACTGATTTTGACTGACTTGACTGGAAGCCATTGGTGTCAGAGGGACCCCCCTCAAACTATTCAAAAATTATCTGAGTGAGCGCAGGTATGTGGTGAAGATAGGGGAAGCTATTAGTTCTGAGGTATCTGTCACATACGGGGTCGGGCAGGGTAGTGTGCTCGGGCCGACGCTGTTCCTCATTTACATTAATAACCTCTGCAGTATGAAGATCGACGGTGCTCAATTTTTCTCATACGCTGACGATACTGCTATTGTCTTCTCAGGTAAAACCTGGGACAGCGTCGGCCGAACCGCTGAGCATGCCTTGACTTTGATTGCTGCTTGGCTAGACCATCATCTTCTAACGTTGAACATTTCAAAGACAAATTTCATTTGCTTTACCATGTCCAATCGTACCCAGCCGCCACAGGATTTCCGGATCAAAATCCATAACTGCCTCAACCCTTCTTGCCCTGATTGCTCTTGTCTAACAATAAATAAAGTAACTCACACCAAATACTTGGGAGTAATGTTGGACCAAAGACTATCATGGCACCTCCACGTAGAGCTTATAATGAATAGAGTTCGGAAATTGATCTGGACATTTAAAACACTACGGCACGTTGCGACAAAAAAACTGATTGACCAAATTTACGTCTCTCTGGGTCAATCTATCCTAATGTATTGTCTACCAGTCTGGGGTGGAGCGACCAAGACCAAATTTCTAGAACTTGAAAGAGCACAAAGGGCCCTTCTTAAAGTCATATTCTTCAAGCCACTCAGATACCCCACAGAAAGTCTCTATTTAAACTCTAACCTTCTATCAGTCAGGAAATTATACATCCTTCAGATGGCCCTGAAAAAGCACAAGTCACTTTCCTTCGTCCCTTCCAAGACAGTGGCTAGGAGGAAAAATAGAGTAGCTCCACCTACACCTGTTAACACCAAATTTGCTGCTAGACAATATAATAGACAGTCGACCCACATTTATAACTTTCTAAACAAAGAATTAGGCATTTACCCAATGAGGTACCGTGACTGTCGAAAGACCCTCACACAGTGGTTAGCAACCAAAAGCTACGCGGGTATTTCTCATTTTCAGTAAAATTATCTGTGACAGAGATTTTTTTCTTTAATAAAAAAGGGCACGTGGACTTGATATATTTATCAAGGTAGTGCTACCATGTCTGGTGAAGACTACATGAAAATATATTAAATTTATTGATCACATTATTTTAAATATTAAAAAATAATCGTGTAAATGTCTTTTCCGTGGATGTGACTGAAGCAAATTTACAGATAAAATATTTTTTTCCCAGTCTTTAGCATGATATTTCTAAAATATAAGGTTATTATCTTAAACTCTAATAAATACTGACCCATATCAGCTTATAACTTACTATCCAATTGATCAAAAAGAGAACAAAAAACCTAATTAAAATGTGTGACTTAAATTTTGGTCACTTCCATGGACGAAGGTCACAATAACTTTTTACTGACAAAAAAAACTGCGTGTATCCGAATTTATGTGAGCATTGACAAGCCGTCACCTGTCATAACCATAATGAGATGTCAATTTCTTACTGGCTGCAATACGTTTGTCGTGAAAAAACAATAAGATTACCTAATTAAAACTCGTTAAGCATACGTGGTCACTACTGTGGTTGCTTTGCCAAGTAAGTATGTAATGTTAAATTTAGATTTGTTTTGCTGTTTTGTAGGTTTGATGGTCAAATTACGATTGCCGAAATAGATTGCAAAGACGAGATTTTTTAGGTTAGTTTTCCGTATTTGAACCAAAAAATTTCCTTTCCATGGATGTCACTTCCATTGATTACGTGGATATTTTTCCTCCATGGAAGTGACCACAGGTCCAGGGATGTGAACTTTAACTTGGATCATTCTAATTATTCTGTTTGTTTAATTACTGCCATATACATACACAAAACGCTTTTACATACAAAAAATACATGTTTTACTTTTTTTTAGATGGCGAGAAATAAAAAACCAAAGACAGCAGAAGAAATTCGTAAACAAAAGAGAGAATGCGAACGAAAACGAAGAGCTCGTATTAAGGCTAACCCCGACTTATATGAAACCAGTAAGAGAAAAGATAACCTGCGTTATGCAGAAAAACGACGCAAAAAACAGGTAAAACTAGTATCCGAAATGACTCCAAGAGAATGACGTGCTATGCGCCCCCGGAGAACGGTGTCTACACTACTCGTTGCCCAACAGTTTTGTGGAATTTTCCAAACCATTGCTGCAGGAAGAAATATATGACAGAGATAGCGAAGAACAGGAGAATAAGGAACCGGATAGTGAAACCGAAGAACAGGAGAATGTGGTACTTGACAGTGAAATGAAAGGACAGGAATACGAGGAACTGGATAGTGAGACTGCAGAACAGGAGGATAAGGAACTTGATAATCAGACTGAAGAACAAGAAGATAACGAGCTTGATAGTGAGACTGAAGAACGGGAAGATAAGGAACTAGACAGTGAGATTGAAGAACTGCAGGATAAAGAACTTGATAATCAGACCGAAGAACAAGAAGATAACGAGCTTGATAGTGAGACTGAAGAACAGAAAGATAAGGAACGCGATAGTAAGTCTGAAAAGAGGAGGATTAGGATCTTTGACAGTGAGAGCGATGATGACTACGAAATATTTTAATTAAGAAATATTTCTAAAGTTATAAAATAACTTGAACGTTTTTATATTAACAATTTATTAAGACTGAAATTAGAAAGTGCCATAAGTACAATGTTTATTGATCTCTTTAGCAGTTACTTTAAAAAATATATTATATGTTTCATATTTTATTACGAAATATTGTTGATACCATAATCCTAAGATAAAACATGTGATTTAGGTTAAAGTTAAAAATTCAAAGCAATTAAAGCTGATTTTCTAAACATTTGTTTTATTTCATAAATCCAATGTACATATATATTTATTTATTTACACATATTTATTTTATACACATCATAATTTCCTTGGATAAAATAAAATTTGTGACTTCACCTTTCATATAAAATATATAGAATGTCACGTCCATGATTTGAAGCCATTTCCATGGTTAAAAAAACTGTATGGAAAGTCACTTCCTTGGATTCAGTGTCACTACCATGGACGTTGGAAATTTTATTGGATATTTCTAGCAAAACTAAAGAGTTGTAAGCTCGGTACATATTTTTTTATAGTAGATTATGACTTAAATTATTGATATTTACAGCTATTTCACGTAAAGGTGATCAATTTTTTTTTTTTTGTTTTCATCATCAGAAGTAAAAAATACCCACCAGAAGTCGAGTCAATATTACAAACTGCTACGTGACTGATCACTAGGGAATTCTACAGTCAGTGGAAGATACTGGTTACAGTGTCTTCCGACCCCAAGACATAGTCGTAGGGCTGACCCCAAAACAGACAAAGTACAAATGACTCACACACATCCCTGACATCCTCACACACACTCACGCACATATACACAATCACACATACACACGCAGACACACCTCACACTTATTACACCGCGTGCGTTGTTATTTCGCCCATCGTCCACTGCATGCTTATTTTAGATTATTTTAGATTACCTTTGTTTATCTCACAGCATTTATACTTAGTTATTGCAAACTGGAAGAGCGGAACCACCTAACACAAGCATATTGTTGCTTAAAAGGTGCTTCCACACACATATTATGTAAAACTTATAAGTTGATGAAATAAACATTTTTATTATTTTTTTTTATTATTATTTTATTTTGATAGCAAACCTCTCACATAAAAACAATTATTTTATGTTTTCTAGATTTTAATTTTATAACATGCTCAGTACACCGAGAAAAGTTGATAGATTTTTTAATTAACTTAGTATGTAGATTTTTTTATGTTTACCTATTGTAAAAATATAAATAAAATAATAACGGGAAAAAAGGATATCGATAGCGACGAGGACGTGCTGCAGTGCAAAGCAAAAAAGTATTTTAAGCGATGTTTTAAAAGAAAAATTAAATAATAGAAATATTATTATTTTTAAAACAGTTATAGTTGTTTGAAAAACGATTTTGTTACTGGGTGTTTTCTCGTGGACTTATTTTTGTCCTTACGAAATCAT
The DNA here is from genome assembly GCA_937001585.2 of Brachylomia viminalis. Classification (NCBI taxonomy): domain Eukaryota; kingdom Metazoa; phylum Arthropoda; class Insecta; order Lepidoptera; family Noctuidae; genus Brachylomia; species Brachylomia viminalis. Next base: position 25,698,669 of record OW443304.2, read on the forward strand.
CTTGGTCTATATTTTTCTTAATAATAAATAATACTTTTTGTCCTATCAGTACCTACTGATAGGACAAAAATACCCCCTCGTGGACCTCCATGAGGGTGTTATATGTGTTGGTTCAACTAATTTTCATATAAAAAGAATACTTAATGTATAAAGATATTAGACCATTTTTTTTAAAAGTATTATTTATTATTAAGAAAAATATAGACCAAGATGATTTCGTTCTAAATAATTTAAAGTTTATTTCTAAAAAATGAGTAATCATTCTTATTCATTAAATTGTGACATTGAAAGGGAGCGTAGGTCGCTGGCTGTCCGTTGTAACATGCTGACCCGCAGGTTTGCGCGATATACGAGGGCAGTTAAAGTAACGCTCTTCAAAGCTTACTGTCAGTCCTTCTGGACGTGCAGCCTGTGGGTCAACTTCACTCAGCGGGCATACAGCGACCTACGCGTTCAATACAATAATGCACTGAGAGTACTGCTGCGGCTGCCGTGGCGTTGTAGTGCATCAGGGATGTTTGCGGATAATAATATTAGGTTTTGCCGCCATTATTAGAAATAGATGCGCATCCCTGATGACGCGTGTTCGCGGCAGCACCAACAGTATTCTCAGTGTGTTCGCAGATTGATGGGATTTCCCGATGATGAGGAGGTGGATGCAGCTCCACGCTGAATTTTGAAGTGTATATCTGTAACGTACTAACACTAGAAGTTAAGTAAAATTGTTACTAACCCTATGGACTCCGGTCTGAAATAAGTGTTCTATTTCTATTTCTGTTCATTTTGAGGCAATAAAATATAAATTATGGTAATCTATCAACCGTAAACAGTCCGTAATTGTAGTAAGTAAAAAATCAATGAAATGTTAAGTTTTTTTTTAATTATCCATTATGATGGTACATTGTAATTTGTCTTTCAACGAAAGCAGTAGGTACTATTGAAACTGAGGTACCCCGTAAGTATAATTTCTTCTAGTAAGTTATTTTATTTTATTTCAACACTAGTAAAACCAACAGAAATAAAATACCTCATAATACCAATAAAAAACTCATGAACTTGGTGATAGGCCAAAAAAGTACAAACTTCTGGGTATGTGTAAGGTATCACATAGCCAGAAATTCAGAAATTATGACTATGACCTACATTGTACTTGTAATTTAGAAATTGTGACCTAAAGTGTAATAGTAATTTAGAAATTGTATCTGTAATTGATTCTGATTCTAAGGGTTTTATTTTCTGCAGTCAAATATATAAAAACAGGACGGAAGCAGGAATGATGATGGTAGACCTATAGATCTTATATATCGTCTGCTTACTGCGAAAACATGATAAATGCACTTTTTTACGAAATTGAGTTAAAAATGCAGTTATATGTAATTTTTTACGCGCTATCTACTGGTAAAACCGAATAAATCTAGGTCCAATGGCTGCCGGGTTATTGAGTTTGTAAAAGTGATATCTACGCACATTTCGAAAAAAATATACCAGTATAACATAATAAATAGGGGGGGGTCTGTATGTATGCTTTCGCGGTTGCGCAACGACATGCTTTGCTTTGCTTTGCTTGGTAGTATAGATGCAGGCCTACTCTGCCGCTTCCTTCAGAGGTGGTAGGGTGGCGGGGTCTTGAGGGAGAGCGCTACAGTCGTGATGATCCTCAAGGCAAGTCTGGCGGATGCACCTTCCCGAGGTTGCCACCCCGTTCTTGGTCTAATTCCTTAAGAAATAGACGTAACAAAAACCTCCAGGCGCCTTTTATCTTAACACATCCCTTCCCCATCCTTCATCCTACCCACATCCTCATTCCTCCCACCTCCATCTCTCCAATTCCCACTCCTAACCGCGACCCCTCAGTGACTGGGTGGGTGCGGGCTCGTCCATCACTAAAATAAGCTGATGACGAGTAGGAGTAAGTAGTCACCTGCGCTAGGACCTGCGCAGTTGAGCGCCGTGAGCGGGGATGAAGGAGTCCTGGGGGGTTGAGCCGAGCGGCTCTGGTTGTAATGTGCCCGTAAGGCAACACGCCCCCTTTGGTCTGGATTTCAAGCGAAACGGTGGCCCTACCCATTAGCCAAGGGTGGGGAAATGGCCACTGTGTCCCGTCAGAGGGCCACTGGCGAGGTGCGTGAGGTCCGCTGAGGTCGTCCTCGGACGGCCAAAGCGGTAGGTAAAGGTCATGCTGACGGTGTAAGTGAGGGTTGATCAGTTCGTTGGGGGTGGCCTTTTGGACCCCCTACGCCAACCCGATCGAGCACCCGATGTCGCACTGTAAGCCAGCCTTGCGCCCCTATATCTCTCTGGTAGTCCTAACGTTCGAGCTTCTTATTAGTGAGACGTTCCCAGTTGCGGGCTCCATGGAGGGTGGGAGCCAGAGAGACGAATTTAAAAAAAAAAAAAAATCATTTAACATGGAAAATTCAAGGCCAGTTAAATCTACAGACCTGGGAGTGGAGGCGAAAGCCAATGAGACTCCCAAGGGAGGTGCTTGCACTTCCCTCGCCCCTGGTGGCCATGCGGTTAACGCCGTGGGTACCAGCGCGGGTGCAGGTCCGGCTGTGGCGAGAACCACAGCTAAGACCAAAAACAAAACGTCCCGGAACAAACAAAGGACGCCGGCGCTGATTGGGACCAGTACCGACCCTTCTAATACTCAGGCGAAGACGGCGACGACTAATACCAGTGCCGGTCTGACCCTCCCCACACAGACTCCGGCGCTGGGTAATACCAGCACCGGGCTTCCTGCCAAACACCCTCATCCTTCTGTGGCTCCTCAAGCCTCCTCCCAACAGGCGGCCGTAACCGGTCAAACGGAGACGGCCGGCTGCGCTGAGGACGCTTTTTCGCGCGCCTGGCAGGTGCAGAAACGCAAGGGCAAGGGTAAACGCACTCAACAAGCCCGTTGCCCTTGCACTGAACCTTCAGTTCCATCCGAACAGGGTAAGAAGGAGGACAGAGTGACGAGGAAGGAGCGCCGCCAATCACGTTGGATGACAGGTAAGGGCTCCCGTAAACAGGCTACTGCCGCTAGGTCGGTCAAACCGGCAAGCGGCCAGCTGAACTTCTCCGACGGGAAGCGGTCGCAGGCAGAGACCGGCGCAAGCCGGCCAGCGCCCAGCCGACCGTCAACCAGTTTTCCGGAGAGACCGGCTAAAGGTAGCAATGACACACAGCGACCCGATTGGAAGGATCAGGCCGTGGCCAAGCGAGCTCTCAACGAGACCTCGTCACCTCGAGGGGAGCATAAGCGGCCGCGGCTTGATCAATCCAAGAGGGTTGATCAACGAAGCTACGCCCAAGCTGCAAGTGCTACCCTCGACGTCGCGATCACCTGCGACCGCACGGGGATCCTCAGCAAGGACGTATCGGACCAGGTACTCGCTGCTATCCAGAAGCAGATCATACTCGAGGCCTGCTCCCCCAAACCAGACACTCCAGGGCCGACCTTCAACGCCAAGCCGCTGTTCGCCGGGGGTGTCCTGAAGCTGTGGTGCGGAAACGACCACACCTTAGGATGGCTAAAGAAGACTGTCTCCGACCTTTCTCTCCCGACTAGCATCTCGTTGGTCGTCAAGAGTCAGGCGGAGATCATGAAACGTGCTCGATGTGGGATCGTGATCCCAGACGAGCAAGGGGTATTTGGTGAGCCGACCAATATTGGGCGTGCTCTCAGTTACCAAAACCCCTGGGTAGACATCAAGAGGTGGGTGCTCTTGCATGCCGACAAGCAGGCCGCTGCGTGGTTCGTGGTGGTCGGTATCCCTGAGGACCAAATCCCGGCCCTGATGGAGGCCGGACGCCGTCTCTCAATAGGATTAGGGGCGGTGTACGTGAAGTTCCAGGGTCGGAACGGCAGGTTCACCGACGTCCCTCAGGGATGGGACCCCACCACGGAAACCATTGGCGACGCGCCAACTGTACTGCAGACACCAGCAGGGGAGTCCACTCCCCCAGCATCATGCAACCCGGAAGCATCCGCGGCCGCTGCTACCACAGCAGAGTTGGCCGTGTTTGATGCCGCCATCGTGGGAGCCGTCCCTTCATCGGGCGAGGAGTTGGACGACATTACCCTGTCTCCGGCTTCGGGTCGGGGAGGGGACGGTTTCGACGAGGGCGACCTGTTTGCCGGGCTGAGACTGGAAGGGGACGAGGGGGGTTCGACCAACGATGGCGTTCCCTTCGTCGACCTGTAAAGTCCTCCAGGCTAACCTCCACCACAGTCAGACCGCGACGGCTCAGCTCCGCAAGTGGCTGGAGGTTCAGCACACGGCCATTGCCCTGATCCAGGAGCCGTGGATTAGGGCGGGCCGCATACAAGGACTCTCAAATCTTGGCGGTAAGCTCCTGGTCACCACAGATCATGATCACCCCAGATCGTGCATCTTTGTCACAGGTAACCTCAAAACACAGATCTTAACAGACTTCTGTTGCAGAGATGTCTCTGCAGCAAGTATGCGTATACAGCGTGACGACGCCCCGGAAAGGGTGATCGTTTTCGCCTCGGCCTACATGCCTGAGGCGGAAGCGCCGCCTCCGCACGACCTCGCCCGCCTCGTGAGCTATTGCGAGAGAGGTGGGTTTGCGGTCGTCGTCGGGGCCGACGCCAACGCTCACCACCAGCTGTGGGGTATGGACACGCAAAACGAGAGGGGTAAGGCATTGGTTGACTACCTATTCTCGACTAACCTATCCCTACTAAACACTGGCTCCGAACCAACATTCGTAACCAGGAGAAGCCGAACGATCATAGATCTCACGCTGGTATCGGAGGGCGCGGCGGAACTTACCACTGGGTGGCGGGTCTCCAAGGAGGCCTCCTGCTCTGATCACAGGTGGATCCGCTTCGACATCCAGGTCTGTGTTCCACCAACACCACCACGGCGCATTCCGCGAAACACGGATCGAGCCAACTATACACGTAGCCTTGTATCCAAGCTTACGACACTAAACAATCCGACGACATTTGCGGATACGACACAGATTGAGGTACATGTAAGCCAGCTTACTAAATCAATAATAGACAGCTACCATACTGCCTGCCCAGAGACCACCCCGCGTAGCGCTCCGGGCAAGCAACCCTGGTGGGGGGCTGATCTGGAGCGCAAGCGCGGTAAGGTAAGGAAAGCTCTGAACAGAGCCATGAACACATGTGCGGATGAGGACTGGGACAACTATTACGCAGCCAAATCCAGCTACAAAAAATGCATCAGGTTCAGGAGTACCACGGGATGGCGCAAATTCTGTGGTAGCATAGAGTCCTGTCAGCAGGCTAACAGGGTAAGGAAAGTACTGTCACAGCAGTACACACCTGGGCCCGTTACACTCCGCAAACCAGACAACACACTCACTTCCTCGCCAGAAGAAACGAGACGCGTCCTTATGGAAACTCACTTCCCTGGCTGTACCTTTGCGCAGGTAATCGCCTGGCAAGATGTACTACAAACACCAACAGAAAATGAATGGCTTTATGCAAGTAGGGTGATCACGTTGGAGAAGCTCCAATGGGCCATCCGTAGCTTCCATCCTTTCAAGGCAGCCGGTCCTGACGGAGTGTTCCCCGCCTTGCTACAGTGGGGTGGAACCGCTGTCGCAATAAGACTGGTGCCCCTAATGAGGGCGTGCCTGGCCCTTAGATACGTTCCTAAAGGTTGGAGGGAAGTGAAAGTAATATTCATCCCCAAGCCAGGTAAGGGAGACTACACAAACGCCAAATCCCATAGACCCATAAGCCTCACCTCCTTTCTACTAAAGACTCTGGAAAGGCTGTGTGACAGGGAGCTGAGGGACGGCGCTCTGAAAACCATACCGCTACACGGTAATCAACACGCATACAGCTCGGGTAAGTCGACTGAATCTGCCCTTCATCTAGTAGTCAGCCAGATAGAGGAAGCGATTCATCAGAAAGGCACCTGCCTGGGCACTTTCATAGACATCGAAGGTGCCTTCGACAAAACAAACTTCTCCAGCATCAGCGGCGCCCTCTATAGACATGGCGTCGAACAGGTACTAGCGGACTGGATTACTAACATGCTAAGCAAACGAGTAGTTCGCCTTGAGGATGAGCAGCAGCTGGCCATGATAGCCAGAGGCTGCCCCCAGGGTGGGGTGCTGTCCCCTCTTCTGTGGAATATGGTGATTAACGATCTCATAACCAAACTCAACGCCAATCGTTACTACACAATAGGGTATGCAGATGACCTCGCAATCCTTGTATCGGGGAAGGTGACGGGTACGATCTGCAACCTTACTCAGCAAGCGCTACGAATCGTAGAGAGATGGTGCAGGGAATTCGACCTATCAGTGAACCCCACTAAAACTGAACTGGTTATGTTTACCCAGAAACGAGCATTAGGCCCGTTCCGTCTACCAAAACTTTTCAATACAGAACTGCAGTTGACCAACGAAGTCAAGTATCTCGGGGTCATTCTGGACAGTAAGTTAAACTGGAGTAGTCACTTGGACAACAAACTAAACAGGGCCTGCATAACCTTCTGGCAGTGCAGGAGAATGATAGGTAAGAAGTGGGGCCTATCCCCTAAAATTATACTATGGCTGTACACCACAGTGATACGCCCTATGATCACCTACGGGGCCGTGGTCTGGTGGCCCCGTACTGAGTTGGGTACAGCTACTAGCAAACTACAACGCCTGCAAAGACTAGCCTGCATGGCCACCACAGGCTGCATGAGGACCACTCCGACTGCAGCTATCGAAGCCATGCTGGGACTACCACCGCTCCACCTGTTCATACAGCAGGAAGCGACGATGGCGGCGGTTCGTCTAAATGCACTAGATCTCTGGGGTAAGAGAGATTTACCACACACCGCGCTGCTTGAGGGACTCAGCAAGGAGTTCCCCATTACGAAAGCCATAAATGACCGGGTACCCAAACAATTTATATTTGATAAAAAATACAAAATCCAACTTCATGAGGATCGCCGATGCGAGGGCTTGCGCCCGGCAGAGCTGCGCATCTTCACGGATGGATCCAAAACAGGTAGTGGCACAGGTGCTGGAATCTTCTCGGAGGACTTCAATATACGCATCTCCACACCATTGGGGGTCCATAACACAGTGTTCCAGGCCGAATGCATGGGTATTTCTCTAGCCGCCTCAGCCATCATGGCCAGGGAAGTTAAAGAACACTCGATCCGCATACTCTCAGACAGCATGGCCGTTCTGCAAGCGCTGAACAGTCACACCGTTGATTCTGGGCTAATATACGAGTGCCACCAGCGCCTAAACCAGGTGGGCAACCTCAATAACATAACCATTCAATGGATCAAAGGACACAGCGGCTCGCTAGGCAACGATGCAGCCGACGAACTTGCCAGAAGGGGGTCGAACGCTGTACCAGTGGGTCCCGAACCCATCGTGCCACTCCCCTTCGGGTTCATACGCACTCTGGTAAGGAAACGCACCAGGGACCAACATCACAAACTATGGGTGGACCAACGTGAGTGCAGGCAGGCTAGGGAAGCACTCCCCACAATCGATGGCCGCTTCACGAAACAGGTTCTCCGACTAACCAAGCAACAGCTGCGTACAGTCACAGCAGCTGTAACTGGTCACGGATCATTTAATAAACACCTCTTTGTATTAGGAGTCACGGACAGTCCGCTGTGCAGGGCCTGCATGGAGGAGGACGAGACAGCAGCCCATGTGCTTCTAAGCTGCCCGGTGGTCACCACATACAGGGCAAAGTACTTCGGCAACCCAGGTACCCTACGTGAGATTGTCAGCAACACCAAGGCGTTGCTGGCCTTTCTCGAGGAGCTGGGGTGGATCGAATAACCGATTTTCCCACCGTACGCAAAATACGCGCATTGTCGTGGAGTTGCGGACACCAGCCCGTATTATCTATCTATCTATCTAACATAATAAATAGTCTTATGGCTTAATCCGTTTCGGTTTATACAGGTAAAAAATAAAAAATACGGTTAAACTTTTTACATTTTATCATAGTGGTAAGAATTATTCTGAGAAAATGTCATAAACGCATTTATTATTATGAACCTTATACTTTAAACACCTTAACTATATTAAAGCTATTTATTCCATTTTACCAGTAAGATACTTCTACTTGGTTTGCAAATTTCCCTACAGCAAAAACAAAATAAATGTCATTTATGCTTTTTTACCAGTAAGAACGAGAGCAATCGATCGCAGTTGTCACATTGCGTGCGCGCGTGCTCCACGTGCTCCACGGAGAAATAATTAGTTTTAATAGTCCAATAGTTTAGTAACAAGTTGTGTTTTGTGATAGATAAACTATGGAATCGAGAGGAAAAAGATTAGTGTCCATGATAAAAAATCCTTTAGGATGATAAATAATCCTTTAGGATTATTTATCATGGACACTAATCTTTGGAGTTAAAATCACTCACCTTCAAGTATTTTAATACTTGAAGGTGAGTGATTTTAACTCCATTATTTGTAAATTTTAAGATTATGTTGGTAGCTTTTGTTTTGTTTAACGATTTACTTATGGAATGTTTGCTTGTATTGTGATTTTAGCATGTACATAGCTTTTTCACAATGTATGTAGGTACGCACAGATATTGTATGATATTTAACTCCGTTTTTAAGGTGTACGACGTTACTAGGTAACGTTTTGGTTTATTTTAAAAATTTACAAGGAATTATTGTTTTATAATTGTTTACTTGGGTGTGTTTATATGGCTCTGTAACCCTTATGTCGGTTCCTACGTACAAAGTTTCTATGATATTCACTTTCTGTCTTCTGTTAACACTGAATGATGAGTTATTGTCACGGTCAAGCGAGCGATTCTTTGCTTTTTTACATTATAATTATCTACTAACTTTTGTTTGTCTTTTGAATTTTTTATAGATGATTTGGATGAAGAGCCTGGTCCTTTTCATCAAGGGTTTTGAAACCCGGCTTCGAACTGCACTTCGGCTTTAAGCGAGTCTAGGGAGAAAATAGTGGCGGAAATGGCGCACATGTTTGACAGCGATGACTCTGATAAAGATCCCACTTACAATCCGGATCCAGGCTCTTTAATACAATCAGAGGATTTATTTGGAGAACAATGGGCGAATAACACGGATGAGAACTGAGAAAATGTTGTGCGATCTTATGAAGACGACCATTATATTGACGAAGCAGTTCAACCTAACGACGGCGACGTTATGATCAAACAGGTGTTGCCTACAACTGATGCACATCAAGTCGTAAGATCTCTTTGGGGGCTCATATTGCAAGGTGTATTCGATGGTACTTTGAAAAGAAAACGTTGGATGAAACCAGAACATGCAAATTGGAAAGTAAATATCGCAAATAAAAGACGATCTGAGGGTTTACCTTATTCTATGAAACAAAAAGAAAGGAGTGCTAAAATACCAAAAGAGATTGACTGTGAGAAATGTTTCTATAAATCTAGTGTTATCTCTCCAGAGGAAATAAATTATTTATGTCGTCACTACTGGAGTTTGAAGTATACCGAGCAAAAGAATTTCATTCTAGGTAATGTGGAAGTAGATACTCCGAAGATAGTTCTTGCTATTCGTGGACCAAAGAAACAGCGTCAATTCTCAAAAAGATGTTTCTTTTTCCACAACGGAGAGAAGAAGCTGGTATGTCAGAAGTTTTTTTGTTCCACGCTAGCGATTTCTCCGGCTGTTGTGAATGATACTATTCGTAAGCGTAATGATACGGGGCTATACAAGGATAATGACAAGAGAGGTAAACATCAACCCCCAAATAAGACTAATGAAGCTGATATGAACTTAGTGAAAAAACACATAGAGTCCTTCCCTGTCATGGAACCACACTACATAAGGAAAAATTCGAAGCGTCTATATCTACTCCCTACAAAACTAAAGAATTTAAATTCAACGAATTTTATGATTTAAAAAAATTGGCTGAAAATAAAGAGAATGCGATATCTCAAGGAAGAAAGTTCAAACATTTCTTTCAATTTATGACATGTCTGAAACGTTCTTGTACATCGATGTCTCAATAAAATCGGAACCTTCTCAACGTCTCGGTACAAGAGTTAAAAACGCATAGATAACGCTACGCCTCGAGACTAATTCTATTGTCTTAAAAAACCATTACCTGAACCCTTTACCAATCGTCTTGGCTTATGTACAAAAAAAATTATCCTGAGGAATACCATGGTTGGTACTCTTCTTTACTAACTGTAACCAATCAAGTAGATCGTTTACCTGAACCTTCGGTTGACGAAGAGTCATCGGAAGATTAAGAATTAAAAGCCGTTTACTCAATAGGATACGTTTCAAATAGACTTCGATTGTCCTTTATTACTGATCGATGTTTGATTGTCATAATAATTATGTGGTTTGAAATAAAGTGATTATTAATAAATCTTTTCATTTATTATCGTTTCATAGATTACCTATGTAAAAAAGTCGGTAATTAATCATCAAAAGTACCTTCCTTTCTTCATACAAAAGTACCTATTAAGTGACATACTTACACTAAAATTTTACAGGTAAAACAGGTTAAATGTATCAATATTATCATTATTTTAACGAATTTTGTCACAAACAATCTTTCCAATCAAGTAATTGGTTTAAAATACAATAAGCCACTATACAAAACTAAAATGACCTTTTGAAATCATTTAATTCAGAAGATATATCACTTTTGTGTAGTACAGGTAAAACATGATAAATGCGGTCCCCTTTCGATCAAAATTTAAATTTATACAGTTTTTACTATTACCAAATAATAAATAAGAGTAAATCTTAAAAGAATGGTAGTTAGTGCAACATTTTGCTTTAACAGTTTTTTACTTAATGGGTTTGAAATACATCAAATTAAAACTCAAACTTTCAGAAGGCATTTACTCGAAATGACAAAAACTGCATTTATCATGTTTTCGCAGTAAGCAGACGATATATATATATATATATATCAGGAAAGTTGTCGGTTTTTAGTCGCAGGTGGCGCCAACAATCGGTTTCCTTCCGAAGCCATCGAGTAAAGCCTCTATACCTATCTAAAAAAAGTACTCTGTGGGCCGTACTGTGTAGACGTGTGGTAGGGCGGGGCTAGTAGAGCATAGGGGTAAGTTGGGCAATCGAAATATCTCAGAAACTATGCACCGCACGCTAAAACATCAAATAGCGGAAAGAAGGGGTCGCGGGAGGGGAACTCATCGCGCGACCGTCAGTGACCGCTTGCCGATCGAGCGAAGTACGCGCGCGTTTCATTTATTTTACGACGAAAATGTAAAAAAACAGTTAATGGGAATATTTCTTCTGTACGAGTCAACTATTATTAGTTTTCAATCAAGTAAGTGTTAAACTTTCATTAATTTAGTATATTTTTGATATGTATAAAGGTTTTGAATATAATTCTAAGTTTTTTCATAACCTCACTTTTGTTTAAAATTTTTGGGTTGGGGTTAATTGAGCAATAGTTGCTCAACTAACCCCACGATTTAATACGAAAGTAATGTGTTTGTTATTTTATTTTAGGATGCGTGCTTATAAAAGAAAAACTGCAAGAGGTCTTTACACTACTCAAGACTTAAATGATGCTGCAAAGGCTGTCAATGATGAAGGAAAAAGTGTAAATGCCGCCGCCAAAGAATTCGGTATCAAACGGACGACTTTGACAAGATTTTTGAAGAAACTAGAGTCTGAAGTTGGTGACACATCAATGGGTTATGTAAAACCGAGGCAAGTATTTACTCCCACGCAAGAAGATTCTTTAAAAAAATACTTGTTACAAATGGCATCAATCTTCTATGGATATTCCCCGAAAGACGTTCGTCGCCTTGCCTACGAGTGTGCTGTTAAATTCAGCATTAAAATTCCATCCTCCTGGACTGCAAATAAGATGGCCGGAAAAGAATGGCTTACGATGTTTTTAAAACGAAATCCGGAGCTATCTATTAGAAAACCCGAAGCCACTAGCCTCGGTAGGGCAACATCATTTAATGCTCACAATGTCAAAGTTTTTTTTGACAAACTAGCTGAAGTAACGGATAAACATGGATTCAGTGCGTCAGACATATGGAATGTAGATGAAACAGGAGTGTCCACGGTGCTGAAGCCAAATAAAATTGTAGCTGCCAAGCGTAACGTCGGCGCGAGGACTTCTGGGGAGCGAAGGACTAAAGTTACAGGAGTGACTGCTATATCTGCTTATGGAAACACAGTACCTCCTATGTTTGTGTTTCCCAGAAAAAAAATTAAGAGCCACTTTCTTAATGGCGGTCCCCCTGAATGTATAGGAGCAGGCAATGCCAGTGGATGGGTTACAGACGGAGAATTCTTTCAGTTTATTCAGCATTTTATAAAACATGTTAAACCGTCCATGGAGCACCGTGTTTTGCTAGTATTAGACAATCACTCCTCTCATTTAAACGTGGAAACATTAAATTTGGCTAAAGAGAACGGCATTGTAATGTTATCATTCCCACCGCATTGTAGCCACAAGCTGCAGCCATTGGATGTCTCAGTGTTTGGGCCATTCAAAAAGTACAGCGCTGCTGCTCAAGATACATGGCTACGTAATAACCCAGGCAGGGCTCTTACTATTTATGACATACCAAAAATTGTCGCTGATTCATTGCCGTTTGCTCAGACAAGTATGAATATTGTCAACGGTTTCCGAAAAACTGGCATTTTCCCATATAATGCGAACATTTTCAGCGAGGATGAGTTTTCACCATCATTTGTAACCGACCGTCCAGATCCAGAAACTGTCGTGCTGGAAAGAGATTGCCCAGAGCAAGCTATAATATCCAACATTGAACTTAATCCTACTCTATCTACCTCCACCAGCCAAACTGAACTCGAACCTGGTACAAGCAACAAAGAAAATGAGCAGTTCAATACAACACATCTATTTTCCCCAGAAATTGTTCGACCATACCCATAAGCAGGTCCTAGACAAGCAGCCAAATCTATTAGAAGAAAGGGGAAAGCTGCTGTTTAGCAGACACTCCCGAAAAGAACGCATTACAAGAGGAACAAAATAAAACCGCTAAAAAAGTCAAGAAGCCAAAGAAGAACATAGATAAAAATAGAAAGAAGAGTGTTTCTAAAAAAGTGCTTCAGTCAAGTGAAGAAAGCAACGATGATAGCAACGACGAAGATTATTTCTGCCTGGTTTGTTGCGAAGCCTATTCTGAAAGTTTACCAGGAGAAACATGGATCCAGTGCCAAGTTTGCAAAAAGTGGGCACATACAAAATGTACGCCAGTTGCTGGTCTTACTTTCGTTTAAGGATTTGTCTTGGCAAGCACACATTGACACAATATGCAATAAACTCAATCAGTACTCATATGCTTTATATAAATTATCCAAAATAGTTGATCAATCAGTTCTTTTGACCGCATACCATGCATATATTTCGGCGACACTGAGATATGCAGTCATTTATTGGGGCAGTGCAACTAACAGGGATTTAGTGTTCAGAGCGCAAAAAAGATGTGTACGTGCGATGGTTGGTATCCGTGTTCCAGATTAATGTAAACCATATTTCAAAGAATTAAAAATATTGACCTTCCCTGCAATTTACATTTATGAAGTACCAGCTGTATTTATAAAAACAAATGAAAATCTATTTGGAAAACTCAAAACAAAAAGACATATGTTAAAAATTGCTAATGTACCACATAAAACGGCTCTATTTAACAAAAGCTTCTTTGGCATTGCATCAAAAATATACAACAAAATACCTATTGGCATTCTAGACACTAAGGAACTTCCAGTATTTAAAAATAAATTACGAACATTTTTAATTGATAAAGCATACTACACGATCCAAGATTTCTTGAATTATTGACCATTTATTAGTTTCACTGTATTCTGACATGTATTAGTATTATATGTCTGTGGTATTGACCATGTATTAATTTCACAGTATTTGACATGCATTAGCATTGACCATGTGTTGACCATGTGTTACTTTCACTGTATTTTACATTTTTATTAACTAAATTTACCATGCATAATAATTCTTGAATGCCAATACCTACACAATAAAATTATTGTATGCCTATTAGGCAGGACATATTGATACTTCAATATATTGTTAAGACCTGTACCTTACATATGCCCACAATAAAGATACTTTGACTTTGACTTTGTTTGCATTAATTGCGACAGCGACAATAATGATTAAGTTTCTATGATCTTATTAATATTTTCTGATATAAATATTAAGTCTGATTTTAAGTAGAAAGACTGAGTCTAATCCAAAAATTATGCTTAAGATATGTTGAGTTTTTGTTGATTCTATTTTTATAAAAATAAAGACTATAAATAAAAAGCTGATTGTAAAATAGAAGTTTTAATTCATGTCTAGTAAACATTGAAACATTGGTTTGGCTAGAATTTCTAATTGCTCAATTTGCCCCATACCCGTGCTCAACTTACCTCACCTACGGGGTATGTTGAGCATCTCTGACTTTCTTCACTTAAACGGCTGTAGCTCTTAAATGCGATCGGTTAGAAATAAACTAATAGGACATTTTTGGAAAGGGATAAGATACTTACCCACCAGTATGCATAACCAGCCACTAACATTTATCATTACGGAGCTATGACCGATCAAGTGAAAAATTGCTCAACTAACCCCGCCCTACCCTACTTGTGACGTGGGATGCCTTATCACCCCAGTGAAGGAAAATTGTAAGTATTTTTTTTATTTTTTACAATATTTCTTTCTTATGTTTGAAAGATTTTTTTTCCGTACAGAGAAAATCAAAACCAGTAACAAAAAGTGGTGAAACTGGTGGGAAAAAAGATAAGTGGATGCAGGCGCGCGATCTAGCACTATGGTTCGCCAGATCACTATTGCCATTCGACAGCATAAATGATGAAGACATAATTGATTTAAAAAAAATACAATATAATTGTGGCTGATGACGATCTTCCCTCACGGCATAATATCGCTCGAGAGGGGCTCGAAGATGTATATAACAGTATGTTAACATATGTACAGAGTATTATTAAAAAACAAAATATAAGATTTGGTGCAATAACAACAGATTTGTGGACAGATCAATTTAGACGTCGCAATTATAAAACCTGCACTTTCCATTATATTTCTCATGAGATGAAACTATTAAAATTCACGCTAGCTACCCAACAAGTTATTGGAAAACATATTGGTGAAAAGATTAGAGACGAAATTCAAGGTGTTTTGCGGACATTTCAGATTCCACAAAAAGATATTGTCCTTGTGTCCGACTCTGGCAGTAACATGAAAAGAGCTGCTGATTTACTAAATATGCAAAATCATCTTTGCCTTGGACATGCCTTGCATAATCTGGTCACCGTAGATGGTATTCAGAACACTGATGCGGTTCTTTGCCTTATTAATAAATGTAAGAAAATAGTCAAGCACTTGAGGTATAGAGCTCCTCAACTTGAAGCCGCTGCCAGCAAAGAACAACGTGAACTGCTCTCATCTTTCGAAGATATTGGTGAAAATATAAACCACTCGGATGACGAAGCTTCATCAAATGATTTTGACATAGACGAGGCTTCGACAAGACCTGGAACCAGCGCCCCTCCAACTATAAAGACTAGTACACCAACGAGATGGCACAGCATGCTTATGATGCTAACAAGCATCAGCCACAATGCAAATCGCCGACCCATTAGAGACATGTTGATTGATATAGGTTGCAGTGCTCTTTTACTAGATGAGAACGAGTACAATTTAATTACCAGCTTAACATCGTTCTTTGATAAATTCAAAACGGTAGTGGAAATTTTAAGTTCTGAATCACAAACCACGATTAATTTAGCATTGGTTTTTAAATCAGAAATTAGAAGGTTGCTGGAAGAATGTAACGACGACGAACTTGTAATTGTCACTAGACTTAAGAATAACATGTTGCAACGTTTGGACCATGGCTTTCCTGTTACAAACACTATTGTGGCGGCTACTTTATTGGATTGCAGGTTTCAATCAATTAAGGAAATCGACATTTACGTGGAAAATCAAGACACCAATAAGGTAGCATTTTTGACAAAATTTTTAAAAAACATTTTGAACGAAGAGGATGTTGTTGACCCAACAAGAGATACAACACCTGGACCGAGTTCCGCGCCTACAACATCAAATTTTTTGATGAATTTAGGTGAGAAGCACAGCAGTACATCCAGTGATATAGACAGCGTCGTTGAAAATGAATGTTGGAAGTATTTCAGCACAGCTAGTGTCAAGGATCTTCAGCCATACGACGCGACGGACGGTGATGTATTGATGTTCTGGAAAGACAGAAAGATCTCTTTTCCATGGCTGTCAACTTTGGCTCGAGCAATATTGTTTGTACCGGCGACAAGTACCCCAAGTGAAAGAGTTTTCTCTGTTGCAGGGCAGGTAATAACCGCAAAGCAGTCTCGTTTAAATCCCATAAGGGTAAATCGAATAATATTTATTCACGACAACTATAGCCATTGCAAATGGAAAACCGACTTGAATTTAATTGGTATTTCATCTTTTAACTGACTGAACCTATGTTATATTATTATAAACATTATTAACAACTTTAACAGTAATAATACCGTTAAAGTTTTTAATAATGTTTACTTATTTTATATTGTCTTTGTTGATTATTTTTATAATTTTTAATTAATAACGTAAGTTATTAAAGCACGGCTTAAGTTCCTAATTTTATATTGATTAACAGCTAAATGACTGAATATGAGACTGTTTTAATTGTAATTTTGTTTTCTCTTTTAAAAGGACCATGGGCACTTTTGTATGAACACTGGGCCCACTTTTCAAAGTTGTGCAACAGTGATGAAACCTATGTCATAAGAAAGCTCTTAGTGTGTACTTTATTTCATTCTATGGTAGCTAAGTTCAAATCCAGCGCGAAATTGGCGTTTTAGTGCGTTCAAAAACAATATTGTAAATGAAAAATGCGCATGACCTATTACTTATTGCTCCTTTTTTATTCATTTTTTTTTTATTTATGCATAACGGAAAAGCTCTCGGCCTCCATCTTACCTGGTAGCAAGGGTGATCGGCCGTAGGTGGAAACGAGCTTCACCCGGAATCATCAACCACAGAGGAACTGGCTATCTTACCTCTTACTGCCGAAACACAACAATGCTTAACATTGTTACTATGGCGACAGACTTAGATAAGATGGCGTTAGCTAGCCAGGCGGTCTTAGAACAAGCCCTACCACCAACTAAACCTAAAAAACTGGAAATCGAACCAGGGACCTCTGGGTCTGAAGTTAAGTGGTCTCACTAGACCACAGAGGCGGTTAAAATTAAAGAATGATAAATATCGACTTGGTCTTGTACAATATTTTTTAGGTGTGATTGTGATGTGAGTGTTCTTTACAAATAAAAAACGACTTATTTTGTACGAGTTTATTTATTTATTAAATGTTTTATACACACAAGTGTACAGAGGCGGACTATTTCAACATTAACAGCTACTATGTGATGCCTCTCGGCGCGTCTTAGAACGTATTAGTTATAATAATTATAATAAATAATAGTCCTTCTGGCCGAATTTCGACCACGGCGGCCAGTCTCAGCGGAGACAAGCCATCTGCGCGGGACATATTAAAGTGCACAAGTGTGTGCGCAAACACATAACAGCCATAAAAGGCAGTTTTTAAAAGGCATCTATAATAATTTCATCTAAATGTATTGCTGGTCGATGGAAACCATCCCCATGTCTACCTAGTCCCAAGTACCATATTATGGATATGACATGGGCACAACTTCCGATAGTGCGTCTGCCCGTGAGACATGTACAGTAGTATTGTATAATGGCGTCCTTGCCTACTTGGTCACGGTCAATTAAGACGTAGGTATAATACATCCTCGATCTAACGTGTCGTGACTGTACACGTCCCCTAAGCAACCATACATTATTTTGCTGAATATTGCATTGCTCTAAGTCATTTAAATTGTTTTCACGATATATTTCTATTGTGTATACACCACCATCCCGTAAGTTTTCACTAACGTATGACCTGGCAAGTTTAATTTGGTAAGAGCCCAAGGAAATCATTAATATATCATCTTCAGTTAGCTGGGGAAAATCTTCTAAATGAGGCAGATTAGCTTCCATTCTTATGAATGCTACCCTTTGCCTGTTTAGGTTTTTCAGTGTAACATAATTAAATAAAAGATTCGGAGAGTTGATTTTCTCATTTATAATATTCCAAATGTTATGACTAAGCCGGTGGTCTATGGCTACTTTATAAAAAGCATTTATAAGAGAAGCCGCAATTTTAAAATCAATGAACATATGTGGCAATGCTCTATTAAAATAATCTTGGCGTAATAATTTAAACCTATTTTTAAACTTGCCGTTCACCGCTTCCACCACCCAACGACATATTGTTACTAATCTTGCTTTATTAGCTTGTTCGGTCGTCAATTGACTTTCATTTCTATCCTTTGTTGGAGGAATATGTGGTTCATATCCTAATGACTGAAGATCTACTACACTATCTCTGAAACCCCTATCTAAAATGAATACATCGTTTTGATGAAACATCCAATGAAAAGTATTATCTTCATTAGCACATAAGCTAGTCATAATCGACGCATCACTTGTTGTTGCAGCGTATGGACCAAGAACGTCTATTATATAACCGTCACTGCATACCATTAAAAAAGGTTTCAATAGATTTTGAAACTTATGATGGCTATAGGTCAAACGCTGAAAGAGAAAGTTACTACTTTTCTCTATATAAACATATGTTCCATCACATATTATTATAGCTTTTGTATTTTCTTCATTACCATATATCATTTTTGGTAAAAACAAGTTCCTTTGAAGCATGTTTTGCCTGGAATTATTATCCATACCTAAATGAATGTTTACAAAATCGCTCACTAAATGTTGTCTAGCTAATGTTAATTTTCTTTCCAAAGACCTGCGTGACATATTAAACAGAGTAGCTAATCTTTCGTTAGACTCTCCGGTTCTAAGTTTAGCTAAGTAAACCCCGATCACGGTGCGCGAACGATTAACCGTTTGTGTCAGCGAAGGAGTTTCTTCCAATACTGTATTGAATTGGCCGATGGTGAGTCCAGTCCAAAAAAAAACATCGTTGTCATTTATTGATTCCAAAAACTCGAAATCAAATCTCGATCTTCGGTTAACAGCAGATATTAGTATATTAGACATGTCTGTGAAATGTGCAACATTGAACTCATTTGAAACATTACAATTCTCATGTAATAAATGCCATTCGTTACTTTCCAGGTGATCGGTACATACTCTAGCATTTTCAGGGATGTACAAACGTTGTGAACAAAGTACGTTTACAATAATCGTGTTAGGAATTCTATGACGTTCAATATTGTGACAATAATTAAATATACAACGCCTGGTAGAGTTCGGTGCTCTATCATGTTCGGGAGCATAAAAAAATTGTTGAAAGTTCTGCACCGCGGGATCTTGTACACGAACTGCATCATCTGGGATGTTTTCTGCAGGTCCTTGTTCATTAATAGCAACAACTTCGATGTTTTCCGCAGGTCCTTGTTCATTAATGGCATCATCTTGGACGTTTTCCGCAGGTCCTTGTTCATTAATGCCATCATTATCGGTGTTCTCTGTAGGTCGTTGTATAACAACAGCATTGGTTCTTTGCCAGCAACGGTGACAAACTTGTTGTGTATTATTAAATACTACCTGCAAAGATTATATTTTATGAACACATAAATCGTTAAAGATATTCCTAATTATTCTTTAGATTACTGTCTTGCAGAACTCTTGTCAAAAAGATTTTTTTTAAGTTAGCTATTATTTTTTCTATATATTGTTATCTTTACAACCCGGTCAAAATATCTGTGCACCTGGCATCGATGACGTCATATTAGCACTCTAATACAGTATGTGTGACGACATGGCGAGCGCGGTGTGGCTAAAGGGAATTTGCGAGAGGCATTGCATTCCAGCAAGGTGCACAGATATTTTGATAGTGTTATATGTATATAATCGGTGCACTTCTAACTTGGACGATTGATATCATATTCACAAAATATTATTTTGTTTAGACGATGGTTCAAATCTGATAGGTTATGATGTACTTAAAGCTCAAACTCAAAACGTTTGTTTCAATTGAACCGTTTACAGGCACTTGAATTGTCAAGGTAGAAAATGTGTAGCAGAACGTCCACCAGGACGGTTATTATTACTATGTCTATTGATAATAAAATTCTTGTATTATTCTTCTTTTACAAACCAATAATCCAAAGTAGGTTATAGGTTTGAACATTAAACGATTATAAATACAAAAACTTTTTATTTAGTAACATAATTAAGTCGATATTGGGTCGGAGATATTGAAATGTTAAAATATGATACAGTAATAGGTAGGTACATACCTGGATCAAAGCATTCTGCTGAACATATTCAGCAAACTGTGGACGAATCGCAGGTAGATCATCTCTTAAAACATGGCGTCTTGTCCGCAAAACACGTGAACGCAAACACATAACACAGCAATTTTCTGCCATTGCAAACAGTCACAAACCAATTAAATCAATGTCCATATGCTAGCCAGGGTAATGATAGATAAAACTAAACAACAATATCCTTTACACAAAGTGATATCAGAGTCCATTAACAAGCCGGGATCAGTAAGTCGTAATACAAGCCGAGATTAACACAAATAAGCACTTACACCGAGCGTAAATAACGTACGAGCAACGACTGAACAGACATGATCATCCCCCGTTTGTGTAAGGGTGTAAGAATGCGGGGGAAGGGAGGGTTGTGTCCTGCGTGCACGCAGGTACAAAACAGGAGCCATACCATGACGTGTCAGGCTCCGGTGCAAGAGAGAGACGGAGTTATACACGACTCATAGCGTTGTCCCTTTTCCGTGACGGAGTTTGGAGACAGGTTTTTTTACAGCAGGTAAAAAACCCCGTCCGCTAAGTAGCATAGTTAGTTGGCTATTATGATCGTACAAACAAAACTAACTAATCATTCAAAACCAAAATAACATGTTCCAGGGCAATACACGGCCTATGTGTTGATCTATTTTAGTGTATTTTTAGTCAAATAAGAGTTATTTATAATCCTAGCTACTGACAAACAGCTAATCATAATATAAAATAAAAACAAAACAAATATCAAAAAACGCGCCCGATTTCGACTTAGCTGCCATAAAATGAAATAAAGTACACTTCAAGAGCTTTCGTATGACATATAATTCATCACTGTTGGACAAGGTTGAAAAGTGGGCCCAAAATGACGCATGGTCCTTTATCTTGTTAATTCGGTTTGGCACGTCAAAATTATAATAAATCTTAATTATACGTGAATTATTGTTTTATTTAAATGAAGGTAGTTAAATGAAGGTCACGCCGCCGACGCCGCCAACTGGTTTACCAGCATCCCGTTTGCCATGAATTTACAGCAGAGAGATTTGACTATGGTGGGAACCACAAGGAAAAATAAGGGTGAAATACCGGAGTTGTTTTTGGAGCTACAACATCGAGAGAAAAACTATGCTATGTTTGCGTATGATGGACCAGTAACACTATGTCCTACTGTCCCCCAAAATCAACCCAGAAGAAAGTCGTCATCATGTTGTCATCTCTCCACGACTCTCCAGACAAAAGCAATGAAGTTGAGCTTCCTGAAATTATACATTACTATAATAAAACAAAAGGAGGCGTCAACGTTTTCGATGCAATGGCCGAGAAATACCCAGTCCAAAGAAAAACTAAACGCTGGCCTATGTGCATATTTTATGGACTTTTAAATGGTATTGGAATAAACTCCGGGGTCCTTTACAAATGCTCGAAAGCAAACAATAAGCCTGATATAAAGTTTCGTCGCACTTTATTAAAGAACTTGGGATTTGGACTCATCTATGAACATTTGGAGGAACGTTTGCAAAAGCCATGTTTGAGGAGGGTTATAAGGGAAATAATTTCCGGAATCCTAAAAAAACTTGTTGCACATAAAAGTTCATCTATTGGACAACACACACAAGGACGTTGTGGTTTCTGCACAAGAAATAAAGACCTGAAGACCAAGACCAAATGCAACAAGTGCAATATTCCAATTTGCTTGGAACATCAAGTTAAAGTATGCGAAAGGTGCTCTAATTAATTAGAATGTTATGACTTTATAGTTGATTGTGATCTCCGTTCTTGATTTTAAAGCTATGAAAACAACATAGGTATAAAACTTGGTTTTATTTAAAACGAAACATAGTCATAAACTTTGGGGTGCTCCAGCACCCCACGGAGGAAAACCAGACATACCACACTAGTGTAGGGCTCTAGGGTTAATTAAGTAATGTGATATTGATTCATAATCATTCCTGTGACACATAGGTAATTATTTTGTTGAAACTAAATAACAGATAAGCTAAAAGCATTGTCATATTTCCTATTATTGTTCCTACTAGCATTAACCTTCGGCCCGTCGCATGGGGTCTTTGAAAGCCTAGGTGTTAGAAAAATGTAAAATTAACACATTTAAAACTATCCAGGAGTTTTAGTACGTCAGGTACCCTCCGAAATATCCCACGCGACGAACCCCGTAAGTAACTTTGAATTGTTTGATTGCTGTTTGCTTTCTTTTGTAACATGTGTTTTATTTATTTTTTATTGTTTTAGATTATAATTAAATTATAATTGACTTTTAAAATGTGTGAAGAACAACAACGACGTATATTGAGTGGGTTAGAAGATGAATCTGAAGATGTTTGAGGTGGCGAGGAGGAAGAAGATGAAGTCGCTACATGTCTGGATGAAAGAAGTGAGCATAACACGGATTCGGAGCAAGAATGTGAAGATTTGGTGCCCACAGAACAACATTTATTTATTATTTATTTAAAACTATGCAAACAACAAATAACACCTTAACAGCTATAACGCCAATGCGATGTTACTATAGTATAGTTAAAATCTCGCTGCAGACTTGGTCATAAATCATAATCGGAGTAGGCATGTGCGCTAGTTGCGCGCGCTCAAGGCCATTATCGATGATGACCGAAGAATTTTAATTTTCTATTTTTAGTTTAATATACACGTTCTCATGTTTATATATTTAATATGCTTCGTAGTAAGTTTGGTAATAAAATAAAAAAAAATGTGTATTTATTTCTATCACCCATTTATAAATATATAAAACTATCGATATCACTCATCGACTGCAGTAACACACAGGACTACGTGTGGGCGTGGCCTGCCCATAAGGCCCGTGAGTGGGAAAGAGAGCGAAACACTCGAATGATTTATGACCGAGTCTGCAGCGAGATTTAACTATACTATACCAAGATACACATAACTATAACTCACTTACAAAAATACAATTAGGAAAAAGAACAATTAACATACATTGATTTTATCAGTTGTGTATAAATCCGCATGGTTCTTGAGAAAATAAACCGTTAAAATCATAATATTTTATCTAAGTCAGATAGATCCATGACAGTTTTTTTCAAATGTAGTTAAGTCCACGAGAGCCAATCAGGTAATTGCGTTTGTTCAACATGGCCGTCAGTCCACGTAAACTCTGCGACAGTAACACCGTTCACTCCCGCTTTTTATTGTTCCTTTTTAAGTCGAAAAAAATGATAGTGAAAAAGTGAGACTTATGACGGAAGTGAGGATTCATAAGCTTCGTGCAAAGGCATTTTTTAATCTCCTCCAAAAAGAAGAAGATAACGAGATACTGTTATCTTTTGACTGTCAAAAAAATCTACCACTGCCCAAAATACCCGACCAATCCGTTTACTATTCACGACAGTTGTACTTATACAATTTTACCATCGTTCGAGGATCATCTCACAACAATATCGGTATAGACAACGTGTATTCGTACACATGGACAGAAGAAACTGCATATAAAGGGTCAAACGAAATTTGTTCTGCCGTTATTGACTGTCTGAACAAGCAATACAAATGGAATTGAGAAGATACGTCTCATGGCCGATGGTTGCGGAGGCCAAAACAAGAATTCCATTTTGTTGAGTGCTCTGATGAACTGGCTTTATTTGAACTCGCAGAACATCAAAAGTGTCGAAATCATTTTCCCAGTTACTGGACATTCTTTTCTGCCAGCAGACCGTGTATTCGCGTTAACTGAAAAAAAAATCTGGAAAATAGAAACAATATTAACTCCCGAAGACTACATGGATGTCCTAAAAGAACACGCAACGGTTTTGCGTTTAGGAACGGACATTCCGATATTTGATTTTAAGATACAAAGCAGAAATGTATTGAAGTCGACCCAAAGCTTTCATTTTCAAATAACAAAATGTAAAAGATTTATCATAACTTTACATAGAGGAGAAGTCCGAATTCGTGGTGAAATATCTTACTATTCTGATACAGGTATTCATAAACAAAATTGACATTCTTATTTATTTATTATCTGTAAATTTGTACCTACTTGACAAGAAATTTATCGCATTTTACTAACTAGGTAATTTCGTTTGTAAATATGTTGTTCCTTTTTTAATAAAGAATTTAATTTCAGGTGTTGCTAAAATAATCAATAAACGCGGCCAATCGTTTGAAAATTTTAGTCCAGAGAGACTGCCAATTGGAGTTCCAGTAAATGAAGCAAAGCTGAGTGATGTTCGCAAATTGCTGGAAACGCACTTTGACCAAGAGTGGGCATCATTGGTGGAATTGAAATATTATAAAAAAGTGCTTAACAATGAGAACGTGATAGGGCGACCAATGCACGAAGAAGATGGCTTGGAAGAAATATTGAATTTTGTTTAAAATGATTAAATTAGATACCTCCTATTTTTGTAAAGTAAAACTAGATTTCCTTATTTTGTTTGTACTATTTTAGTTTTATTCAGTTAGCTGCTACAAATTAACTGTCGATAGTATACCGTGACTCCGCCACTACCACATCCCTAGTCCTAATCGTGTTTTTTCAAATCCAGATAAATCCGAATCCATTAAATCAAAATTCTATAAATCCACACTGAGTTTTTTCAAAGATAGATAAATTGCATTCCATTATATCAAATGAAGGTAAATCCAACTTAAATATACTTAACATTTTTGAAAGAATGAGTAAATTAAATACTGAATTGGCTAAACAGGATCGTTTTCTTCAATAAAGTTGCCATAATAAAAAAAATACTGTGTTTTAAATTATGAAATTAAGACTATTAACACTTTTTTTTAAATATCTCCTAACAGGGTAGAGTGGATTTATCCGAGTTTGAAGTTAAGCGACTCAATTTACAATCATGATCTCTAAAGATTCTCAATGCACCTTAGTGCTACTACTGTGAACGTCATCAGGCTGCAGTGAAATATATCTACCTCATCTGAAATAATATTTAACAGTCTTATGGCGCGTGACAAGGGGGCAAACTTGTTCAGGTTAGTCCTAGAGGATGGCTCCTGCAGCGTAGGCGTGGGGCGACGCGCACCCCCGCCACCGGGTGGCGCGCGCATCCCCAGCTCTGCTAACAGATCGGGGTGGTGCAGCCAGCCGCGCAGCACCCGAAACACGAAGCTACACAGAGCGACGTCCCTCCGCACCGCCAGCCTGCTGTACCCTACCATCCCTATTACAACCGGGTGGCGCGCGCATCCCCAGCTCTGCTAACAGATCGGGGTGGTGCAGCCAGCCGCGCAGCACCCGAAACACGAAGCTACACAGAGCGACGTCCCTCCGCACCGCCAGCCTGCTGTACCCTACCATCCCTATTACAAAGAGACTCGGGTACATGAGCGGGAAGAAGGGATAGACACCGTACTGCTTAAAAAATAAAAACCGAGTGAATTTGTTTTGGATTCTTTCCACCATTAGACTATATTTGGCCTCATGGGGGTTCCACACGATCGCACTCGTTTCAAGACGGCTCCGTACCAGCGCATTGTACATTATTCTAACCACTGCCGTATTATGAAAGTCTTTGCAC
Source organism: Brachylomia viminalis (assembly GCA_937001585.2). NCBI lineage: Eukaryota > Metazoa > Arthropoda > Insecta > Lepidoptera > Noctuidae > Brachylomia > Brachylomia viminalis. Next base: position 25,724,531 of record OW443304.2, read on the forward strand.
TGCCTAAGTATGAATCCAAGATTTCGGAAGGACTTGCCGCATATGTCCAAGATGTGCTCACGAAACATTAAGATTAATGAGGTATCTGTGGAGGAACCGGATCAGGTTTTAGAATCGTTGGATGAACAGCACATGGAGTTGGAAAGTTCGTATAGTGATGATGATGAAGAGCCCTTGATAAATATATCGTCACAGAACTTTTATATTGTCAAAAAGAGAGAGAGAAATGGCACCTATAAAATTATTTCCAAATGGAGGAAGACACCTTATCCACAAGGTGTCAGAACAAGGCGACAAAATATAGTTACGGAGCAACCAGGTCCACAGGGTGCAGCACGGGAGGACAGTTGTCCTTCAGAGTCATGGCTTCTATTTTTGGACTTAGATATGTTACAACATGTTATGCTAATATAAAAATAACATCTATGCAGACAAATTACGAGAGAGAACGAGACTGCGAACAAACGAACTTGATTGAACTGAAAGCATTGATTGGTGTTTCTAATTGGGATACATAAATCATCACATTGTTCGATTGATGACATTTGGATGGCTGATGGTACTGGGATCGAAAAATGTCGCGCTGTCATTTCTAAGCAGCGATTTCAGCTTTTACTCAGAGCCCTTCGTTTCGATGACATTACAACTCGCCAAGAACGGAACTCCATTGACAAACTGGCGCCAATTAGACAGACCTATGAAGCATTTGTGATGAATTGTGAAACATATTACAAAAACAATGAATATGTTACCATAGATGAAATGTTGGAGAGTTTTAGAGGATCGTGTCGATTTCGCCAATATATGCCCAGTAAACCAGCAAAATACGGGATCAAGTTATTTTCTCTGGTGGATGTCGTAACATTCTACACAAAAAAGTTGGAAATATACGTGGGAAAGCAGCTAGATGGTCCATATTTTCAAGACACATCAACAAATGCCCTTGTCAAGAGAATGGTAGAACCAATAGCAGGAACTGGACGAAATGTGACTATGGACAACTGGTTCACCAGCGTTCCTTTGGCTGAACAGCTCCTTACAAACTATAACTTGACAGTAGTAGGCACATTGAGAAAAAACAAGCCAGAAATCACAAATGACTTCAAGCGGAAGGGGTTGGAAGAATGCTCCACTGTGTTTGGATATAAACCGACAGAGACCTTGCTCTCCTACTGCCCGAAGAAGGATAAGACTGTACTACTGCTTTCAACAATGCACCACGACGCGGCCCTGTGACGACAAAACACTGCAACCCGGGTTGCATTGTTATATGGTAATACAACGTAAAATAATCTACACGATGTAAGCTTGGTACGGCTTTTTTGTCGATTTAGTCCGGGAGTATGTTCCGTAGGGATTCTAGGATCACGCGGGCGAAGCCGCTGACAGAAGCTGGTATATTTGTGAGATTTGGTGACGGATCAATTAAATGATAAGTACCTACCTACATGATAGTGCAGTGCGGGGGTGCGGGGCAGACGCAGTTGGCGAAGCTCAGTACCAATACAGGAATTTATATCTCTACATTTTGAAAACAAAATCCCATGCACATGATGACCACAATGACAGCTAGCTGTAAAATGCGTTGCATCAACTATTGGTCGACGACGTCACTTTATTGGTAGGTTAAAAACAAAAAACCTCTAACAAACTTGGGTTGTGTTGCAATGATCACATCTGGCGACCACCCTTTTTGCATTGAATAATAGTAGTTTTTACGTCGAGTAATAGTAAGGACCGAGCCATATAAGTTTTTTAACCTAGCCGCCCTGTCGCGTGGTGTATAATTGTTATAATTGTTTTAAGTAAGGACTTACAGTACGATTTACATTGCCTTTGCGACGAATCAGCATATTTTGATAAAGTTCTCTTATTCCGTTTAGGTATACAACAGTAGAGTGTAGAACTCTTAAAAATTTAACTTAATAATGAAATTAACTTTTGTTTGTGCTAGGATGCTTTTTACCTGTAAATATTTAAATGGATTCTGCATGTTTTGTTTCAGGATGACAGTATTCAAAATAGTCACTTTCGTTTACCATCGAACTGTAAAGAATATGAAGAAATTCCAATTGGTCAGACAAATTTAAAAAGCGACGTTACATCTACAATTGAACCTACTGGGATTATTGAAAACGACAATCACCAATCTAAAAATAATAAGGACGACTTACCACTAGCAAACAAGAAACATAATGAAGACGCAATACTACCTGTCGACCAATCTACTGAAATTTTAAAAATACAATCGGAAAAACACGGACTTTATGAAGACGAAAACATGTCAGCAGCAGTTCCTAACATCGAAAATATTTTTGAAAACCAAAATTGGCACCTGGATGAAGTAAATGAAGATATCCATTATTCACCACCAACGCATCTACAGCCTGATTTTGTGGAAATGAGAAATGTTACACCTACTAAAATAACAAACGAATATTTAAATTTCCAATCTCAAAATAATAATGACCCGATACCCCCTGTAGAAAAACACAATCAATTCAGTCTACAGCTGAAAAAGGATAGAATCATTGAAGACGAAGAAATGTCGACAGCAGTGAATTATTTTGAAAATAATCCTCAAAACCCAAACTTTCAACCGGACGAAGTAGCAGAAGATGAAATTATTGAACCGCATCCTGCAAAAAAGAAACGTATTAAAGATCCTGAAGATAGACTAAAAGCTAGCAAAGAGAAACATCCAATGGGCACTGCTTGCCAAGATAAATGCATAAGAAAGTGTACAGTAAATATTAATGAAGAACAAAGACAAACAATTTGGGATAACTACTGGAATATGGATATACAAAGAAGAAGAGATTTTATTTCGCGTAACGTTGAAAACAATAAAATTGCCATACGGTATTCTAACTCCACCAAGAGAAACCACACCTATACGTACAGATTACTTAATCATCGTGTATGCAAAACTATGTTCCTGAGGACTTTAGGCTACACTAATGATCAAGCAGTGCTAGCTGTATTGAAAGCAAATTTCAAGATGTCTAAAACTTCAGTTTCGGCGAAGATATCAGCAGCGCCAGATTTGAGAGGTCGACACAAACCAAAACAGCAGCACCAGATTTGAGAGGTCGACACAAACCAAAACATTCGTTTTCCGATGAATATTTAAAAGATATAGATGACTTCATTGAAAGATTCCATCCGGCATCATCTCATTATAGATTAGAGCATGCACCCAACAGACGATATTTGCCAACTGGACTGACTCTCTCTCAAATATTTCTGTTTCTAAAAGAACACTTAGAACGTAAAATCCTATGTGACAAACAGTGTTAGTAACTCAATGTTCATGTCTCCTTGCAGTCCACATGATATACACAAACATATACTTTCTTTAAAAAACACTAATAGCGTAGGCCATGACGGTTTTAATACAAAAATACTAAAACACGTATCATTGGAGATCTGCGGACACCTCAGCCACTTAATCAATCTCAGTATCAGCGCGGGTATTTATCCAGATGCTCTAAAAACTTCAATTATAAAGCCACTATTTAAAAAAGATAATAGAGAGCTGATGCAATCATATCGACCTATCGCGTTAATCCCAATAATTTCAAAAATATTCGAAAAATACATAAATCAAGAAATATATACTTATGTTGAAAAAAATCACATATTATGTGAGGAACAGAAGGGTTTTAGACAACATAAGACAATCAATATGGCCATATACGATTTCCTGTACAATATCACTAAAACCGTAGATAGTCGGAAGCCTGTTTGTGGGATATTCTGCGATATGACGCAGGCTTTCGACTACGTACATTTTCCTACTCTTTTAAACAAACTCGAAGCTTGCGGCATTAGAGGCAATATATTAAAACTAATTCAATCCTATTTGACAAAACGAAAACAAATTACAGAAATTAAAAAAAATAATTTAACAAATAATCGAGAAGAAATTCATCGATCATCAGAACGTGAAGTCACTTTTGGTGTACCGCAGGGCAGCGTATTGGGTCCTCTATTGTTTATATTGTACATAAACGACCTTCCAAAATGCATACAACATCCACTAACATTATTTGCTGACGATAGCACCGTGACTATACCCTGTAGAAACACAGAAACTTATGAGAATGATATTAACAACACATTAGCTTCAGTTATAAAATGGTTAGATGATAACAATTTAAACATTAATTTAAATAAAACCAAAATAATTTATTTTAATCAACGACACCCTTTGAAAAGTCAATTTAAAATACACCACAATAACAATATCATAGAAGAAGTTGAAAATACTAAATTCTTAGGACTCCAAATAGACAAAAAGTTAAATTGGAAAATACATTTAGATATTTTAAGTAAGAAAATTTATAAATCAGCATTTGCCTTAAGTTCCCTATCACCGATAATATCTACAGACGCACTACTCATTGCCTATTATGGTATAGCAGAATCCCATTTACGATATGGTCTAATATTTTGGGGCAATTCAACTGAGAAGGAAACGATATTTAAAGCCCAAAAAAGGTGCATACGATCTATGTTTACATTAAAGTCTACCGACAGTTGTGTTCCGTATTTCAAAGAATTCAAAATATTAACCTTGCCCTGCCTTTACATTCTTGAAGTAGCTGTATTTGTAAAAAGTAACCCAAATCGTTTTACACGCCTTGCAGACATAGTTCCTCGGAATAGGCGCGATAATAGTAGATTATGTATGCAACCCGCAAAAACAGCACTCATGCGCAAAAGTGTCTTCTGCATGGCTCCATTCATTTATAATAAGTTACCTAAATCATGGAAATCTTTAAATTTACCTTTATTTAAAAAAAAGCTACGAACATTTCTAGTGAATAAAGCCTACTACAATATTTCAGAGTTTTTAGCAGAAAAGGAAAATGCATTTGTGTAATTGTTTTGTTATGAATATGCCTATCTATGTTGGAATGAAGAAAAATGTTTGATTTAATGTGTGTGCCTGTAATCTTTCTATTTTTGTATTTGTTGTTGGTCTTGTACCTTTCGCATGCCTAGTGGTAAAATGTGGCTGAACTTGTTTAATTATATTTTTTTACACCATGTACTGTACCCATATTTGCGAAATAAAAATATCTTATCTTATCTCTTATCTTAACGTCAAAACAAGCAGCCATGTAGCTGGTCTGCATTCCACAAGAGGATTAAAATGAAAAACATTTCAACTCAGCAACCTGTACAGGATAAATGTCCAAAGTGTGAAACTCATGACGTAGCTCACCCTAAACCTAAGCTACCTAGAGATGAAAATGTCACGGACCATTCATGCCATGAATGTAATTGTGAAGTTTGTTTTCTGTATCCACAACATTTGGACAATAAAAATATTTCAAGAGCTCACATGAATGCGGACAGCAAGGATGCTGAAAAAGAGAACTCGGGGATCGCGATATTTACCGTAGATATGCAAAAATGTATAACCATGCCACAACTAAATAATAAAGATTTTTTCTTTAGCCGAAAACTGAACCTTTTCAATGAAACCTTTGCCGGGATAGGTAAAGGAAATAAGCCGGCGACGGCGATGTTGTGGCATGAAGGTGAATCTGGTCGAAAAGCATTTGATGTAGCAACGGCATATGTTCTGTTTATAAAAATGTATTGCAGAGATTATAAAATGGTAATTTTATATGTACTTACCATGAAAAACACCAATACCTACTTACTAAAAAGAGTAGGTATCTGCGCGTAAATAATCAATAACATTAAAAATGACCCCCCCCCCCCCCCCCCTTCCTCACTTCTACACTTTTGTCTTCTATCGATTTAATTACCTACAGTTGTTCGTACTAGTATCACCAATACACGGATTTTCGTCCATTAAAGAAAACACCTTAAAATATACTTAGGCCTACATAAAACCTACCATATTGGTCACCCTACTGCAGTGTTTGTATGGGAAATTTTAAATGATCAATATCTTTGAACCTACTCAAAGTGTCTCCGTCACAAATTCAGGTTATCATTATCGTCCCCGTCACAAAATTTTGAACACATATCGAAGGCCGTAGATCATCAGGCAGCGGAGATACATGTGTACAGCCAGCTTGAACTCAGGCTGGCTGGACATTGTTTCATATCAAGTTTTTATTGATTTGTCGTAAAGCCTTACATGTGACGACATAAAACAAACGTTATTACTGTCACACATTGCGTCACTAATTGTTAGTAAAGGAACCGTATTCGAAAACGCTGCCGTTTGAGATTCGGAATTGCCAGCCAGCCACAAGTTTTATACGTAAATTCAAGTTGGCTGGACACAGATTTTAGCATTTTTCTGCTACTAAACCGCTGTACGTATCACAAAACTTTTAGCTCGACGCCTGTCACAAATTTATGTGACGCCCGTTGATATGCAAAAAGTCGTCAAAATCACTTCCGGTACTGAGATTGAGAGACCAGCAAAAACTGGTTTTTAAAGCTGGCTGGACACGTTTTCGATCGATTATCTAAGATTCTGTAGCGTCACAAATTCTGAAATAAGGGTGTTTAGCCGTCACATAAAGTGACATATTGACCTAGTTAAATGCGAGCTATTTTGAAGATTTGTCCAGCCAGCCTGAGTCACATCAGATAGGCAGTCGCTCCATGTAAGTAACAGCAGAGCATGGACAATATTGTCAAAACATGTATAACATCCATACCCCTACCCATGTTAGCGAAAAATAAATGATTTGATTTGAAAATACTGGTATTCAGCTGCATCCGGTTAGACTGGAAGCCGACCCCGACATAGTTAAATAAATGATTTTATTTCTTTTGAAGTCCAGACAAAATCTTGGTGAGATCATGTGAAGGCTATGTAGATCGGTATCTAAAATAGTCTTTTGACGAAAGAACCACACAGTTTGAGAGGACCTGTCCAGTCAGTGCACGCAGTTGTCAGCAATCGTGCAGCTCAACTCAGAACTTAACGAGCTCAAGGATTCGACGAACAATACCAAAGAAAGGACATTTGAGTAGGCCGCATAAATTACTCAAACTGCCAGATCTTGACTAAACTAACTGAGAAAAATACAAAAAGCAATCACCAACATAGTTCTCACCTCCACAATAATTAAAATAATATTATAATACTTTACAAATTAAATACTCATGTCATAGTATATATAAAATACATAAATGTCAATGTGTATAAAAAAAAACCGGACATTATCTTTGAGGAGCATGTAGATTAGTGTCTGAAATGGTCTAATGAGGAAAGAACCACACAGATTGAGTGAACCTGTCCGGTCAGTGTACGCATTTGTCAGTAACCGTGCAGCTCAACTCAGAACATAAGGAGCTCAACGATTCGACGAACAATACCAAAGAAAGGACATTTGGGTAGGCCGCATAAACTACTCAAACTGCCAGAACATTATTAAAACTGGAACAATTACCCACATAGTCCTCACATTTAAAATAATATAATACTTTATACAGTAAATATGCATGTATATGTGTATGTGTATCATGTATATGTAAAAAAGGTATAGATACCTACATAAAGCAAACCATAAAGTAAAATAGCAAAATAAAATAAATCAACATGCCCTGTGTAAATTTATCGGAGCAGCTCAATCCCAAACCTTTTTATCCTCAATATAGTCTTTGACAGTTTATTATGCTTTCTGGCATAGTTTCCTCTTTATAAAAGATTTGAATTTATTAAGTGGGGAAAAGACTGGGCAGACAATGATGATGATTATTACATAACGCCTTCTTCCAATAGGGGTAGGCAGAAACGACAGAACGCCACCACAGATTACTAAATAGTTACTACGTAACAGATACTTCACTCAGTAGAAAATTTCCAATACCTATTGAGATAATAGCCTACTCCGTCGCCTCAACAACCACTGCATGCTAAAATGTGCCTAAATGCTCAAGCGTACAGTTGTGATTACTTCGCACCGCGCGATCCTACAGCAATCGCAGGGAACCGAATTTGGACCGCAAACGGTCCGAGAGCGCTCGCTCGAGCGGTAGGTAATTATAGCGCGCAAGTACATGGAGTGACGGAGGCCTGACGCCACCTGCTACGATCCTTACATACTCCTTTTGCCTCGTTTATGTTCATACGTCTAGTCATACACGCACGCCGCCGGTTGCAAACCGCACCCCTATTACGAAGATATTATTACTAAAATAAGTAATATAGTCAATGGCCAACGGCAACCGGTAATAGGAAACTACCAATTGGAATGGTGAACTTAGCTTCTCACGTTTTCATAAGTGCCCATGTAGGTTCATGTGAAATAAAATATTTTTATCAATTAATATTAATCATTGTTTGTAAAAAATATTACATTATTGATTAGGACGTAATATAGAAAATCCTGCTACCTGCAGGATGGTCAAATACTATTTAAGTGTACAAGTCATAGAACCGTATTTCCCTTTGCGAGTTCAATTCAATTCCCAATTGTTCAGAATCCAAAAGTTCTACCTACCCCAACGTTTTCAAGTACCTAAGCCTAGCGAATAATACACGAACAGCTTATCTCGCGGTCTTCTCACACTGGTCCAACATGTCCTGCGCGGCGACGCACAAATGCTGAGCCGTCGGGCGCATGGCCGGCATGCTCTCTGTGCAGCAGTAGAACAGGGCTAGCGGGTGCGAGTACTGCTTCTCTGAGATGTTCGCTGGTACTGAGGGTCTGGTGCCTAGGAAGTCAAGTTTAAATGTTACCACAACACAACAAGCCTGTAACCCCGAAGAATTAGGCAGAGGTGTAACTATAGTAGGTACACCTACATTCAGTAAATCCATCTATCTGATCTGGTGTGATGATTGATAAAAATAACACCAACCAATTAAGCCAACCAACCCTCTAAGTTGACATATTATGTAGGTACCTTTTTTATGTAAAACTGTTCCGTTTTTCCATTTTCTCTCTCTTTTACAATCAGAGCTCAATCCTTTCCCTACCTCAAGGAAAAGGACTGAGCTCTAGGTGCAAAAGAGAAAAAGAAACCACCACCATTTGTTTTTTGTGTAAGATAGCTACTGCTTTTAAACTCACCATATCTATCATTGAAGTAATCTCCAATACTGTCAACACTATCATCAAGACACTGCACGCTGTCGTCCATGGAGTCGTCATCAGTCTGTGCGTGTGGAGGGATGAGGGCCATCATCTCCCACAGTGTGAGTCCTAGTGGCCATATGTCTGTCTTGCAGGATATCTCGCCGCCATGGATCACTTCTGGGGCACTCCATGCTTCTGTGCCTGGAATTTGACATAGGGTTTTGAAGAGAAAGAGAAGATGGAGATGGTATGATGGAGATAGTATGATGGTGATGGTGGTGGTGAGAATAATATTAATAACGTTTATTGTGTCCAAAAGTTATACACAAACAATATTGGGTTTGGAGTCTTCAGACTCCAAACCCAATATTGGTATAAGGTTTTGGAGTCTGCAGATAATGCCTGTATTCAAAGACTCCGCTCCTTCACAACAGTAGGTACTTACTTTAAACACAATAAAAACAGTACATGATAAAATAAAACAAAATATAATTACTTATGTGAACATGTTCGTGCGTGTGCATGAGTTGGTTGTGTTGATGAGTGTGTAGTTGTATTGTATGTGTAGGTATGTGTATAGGAGTGTGAATGTACGTGTAGGTATGGGAGAGGTCTCTGAGTGTGTGTGTGGGTCGTATACTTATGTTAGGTTACGTTTTGTAGGAGAGCTTCAGTGTTTTCATATGTCAGTGGTTTTATCCAGTCAATCAACATTTCTTTACATATGTGGTAATATTTTGCATATACGAAAATTTCTTTATTTATTTTGTTATATAATTGAGCTGATCGTTTACTAAATTGCATAGATCCGAATTTGGTCTTAGTTTTAGGTATTTGAACTATATCGTGTTTTCTTCGTCTAGAGTGTATATCTGCATTATAAGGCAAGGTTTTGTGCTTTTTTAAAATTATTTGAGTAATGTAATTGCTATAATATAAATGTATAATGTAAATGTAAAATAAAAACTCAAGTCATTAATTAACTTACATAGGTACATTATTATCAGCGTTGTTTACTAGAAATCTATATAAAATTAATAATGGTTACAAATTCAAGGTTAAAAGAAAAAATAAATAAAAAATTAGTAAGTATAAAAGTAACAGTAAAAATGAGATAGTTTTATGTAAGACGTGATTGAGTATTTAGAGTGTATGATGTTTGAATACTGCGTGTGTGTGAGTGTTTGCTGTTCGTGAGTGCGGGTTTATGTGTGCATGTGTGCGTGTGCGATTACTATTGGGTTATTAAACGGTTATGATGTGCCAAAAACAAGAAGTTATGATATGGATTTTAAAAGAACCTCCGTCTCGCCATAGGTTTTTAAAAGAAGAAAAGAACGGACAGCAGTTTTGCATTTGGAATATGGTAGACTATAAATAGATAAGTTTGCGGTTAAGTTTGTTATACAGATATGGACCAAGGTAAAAAAGAATCGTTTGGTGAATTTATAGTATGGTGGTGGAATAGTGCAGACCATATCTTTCCGACGCGACGTTTCGAGACTGTAACAAAAGGCGTAGTCGGTGTTGTAGAAGAATGGTCTGCAAGACAAAGTGTTGTCTAACGTTAAGTACCCTCCAATTTTCGTAGAGGGTTGTTGTTGGGTACATTATTGGTTTAAATGTGGCTACCTTTCAATATAGCTCTGTGGACTGTTTCTAGGTGCTTCATTGTCATCTTAGCAGCGCCACATGCAATACCATACTTCACAATAGGTTCGCATAAAGCATAGTATACAGTAAGTAGTACAGCTGACGTGGCGACGTGACGTAGATTCTTAAAAATATAAATCCCACCAAAAACATTTCATGTAAAATGATGCCAAGACGACCACATAAGGTTTGCCCTGTGAAAAAGATATCAGATCTCATGTAGAGCCAAGCTTCTGAATCTACACGGCCTAACTCTACCGACCCTAACTTCACAAATTCTACATACACAGTTGAAGCCATTTTGTGCTGAGTTCTGAAGCTGACCATGTGTTGGCTGAAAAGGTAAGAGCAGTATCATCTGCGAATGACACAATATTAGCATTAGTGATGTGTAAATTACAAAGGTCATTAATAAAAGCAAGAAACAGAGTCGGTCCAAGGATACTGCCTTGTGGCACACCGTAACAAATTGGAAGATCATCACTTGATCTCACAATTGTGTCCGATTTGTAAGATAGCTGCGAAAGAACTGTGACTGTAAGCCTCTGATACCAAATTTTTCGAGTTTATTTAGAAGTGTTGAAGTCGGAATAGTATCAAAGGCTTTGGCCAGATCAAGGAATATGGTGAGAACTTTTTTGTGGCTGTTAAGTTTATTCACAATATACCCCGTTAACTCCTGTACCGCGTCAGTGTCAGTCAGCAATGTTTCGGTTTTTTAAAGATACATGCCCAGTAGCGATGAGTAGTGGTCAGTGGCTGTTGTATTGAAAACAAGTGAGATTGTTGATATTTTAGTTTTTAATATGATATGATCAAGGCAGTTGAGACCTCTGGAAGGTAAAGTATGGGCGGGAAGAAAACCATGAATGGCTTAGATATTGAGGTATTCTTGAGAGCGCGAGTCAAGAGAAAGTGGTTTTATATCTAGATTGATGTCACCAGTAAGAAAAACTGATTTAAAGAGAAAGTGGGTAATATGTCATTAAGAGTAGAAGTAAATGTATTAGTGTTTGACGGTGACCGATAAATGAAAAGTAATAAAGCTATCGAACCCCACATCTAATAGTAATCCGGTGGCGCAATTATTTAAAGATAATTCTGTGCAATTACAGTTACGGTCAGTTTTGACATAATACCACGACACCATCGCTCTGATTTAAATGTTTTGGTGTACGTTGTATAATTATCTAAATAGGGGCTGTTGGTGTTACTAGAACACGACAGCCAGCATTCTGTTAAAACTATAATGTCACAATCTATAGGATTTCTTTGAAGAATCGTTTGCAAGTTTAAAAAAATATGGTTTAGTGATCCTAAGGTTTGTGTGAAGATTTTTAGGTAGTTTAGAGGATGCCTGATGTAGAGTTGTGCCTGCTCTGGACTACAATAAAACGATTCCGATACAGAGGTTAGATCAATGTTATCCATGAGTGCATTGGTGTTATCAAACATTTTTAAAGATAAATGTGAGGGTCAAAAGTTTATCGTAAGGCTGGAGTTTTAATGAAATGAATCTTGTTGAATTCAAAAAGCTTTGTCACGAGACAAGACTTTATCTACGTCTCTACTCGTGGTACTACATGCCTGCTACTGTGCATAAATTGCTTATTCACAGTATCTACAGAGGTGATTAAGACGGCAATCGTTCCTATAGGGCAGCTTTCAGAGGAAGCCCAAGAAGCGAGAAACAAAGATTGCCGGAGGTTTAATTGCCGGAGCTTTAGAGAACACAACACCAGAAACTGCTCTCGTCTTGCCACGAATAGAGACTTGCTCAATATGTTGATTTTAACGTCTGATCCTCTAATCAACAGCCTCCGGGAAGCGGGAACTACCGAAAAAAAGTCTAATAAATTGTGCGCGGAGGTCTTAAAGCTCATCATAGCTCCCACTATAGAGCCTCGACTCCAACTCCAACCAAGACCTCCACAAACTCAGGAAGACTATCTTCTATCGGTTTCATCGGATTCAGGAATCCGATGATTCTGATATTTAATGTAAATAGATACCTCTAGTGTTAGATTTATAATTTTTGTATTTAATATGTTAGTCTAAGGTTGTATAATTATATATAATTAGCGTTGGTATTTGTAACGATTTAGATAATATTACCCTTATGTATTTTTCCTGTATTATATTATAATCGTGTATACATGAAATAAAATATTTATACACAAACCCTTAGCATTTTCTTTAAAAAATATTATAGTACTATATAAATAAATTTATAGATATAGTTCCAAAACCATGAAAAAATATTTCTGTCCATCTGGCTTGTTCTACGCCGGACACTGTGCGTCGTGAATGTTTTTGGACGCAACAAAAGTTATTAAATAAACGATTTCTATATTTTGCTCCTGAGAAACGCGAAAATACGACTTGAAATAAAAAAAAATTAAGATTCCTATTTCAAATTTGGAACAATGACAAACCGAAATGATAGTGAGTGTCTGGCCTCAAAACCATTTCTTTGTTCTTTGTACAACCATATAGGTACAACTTTTACTATTCTACTAGTCCCATAGTAAAAGTTGTTCATAATGATGAGTTCAATGACCCCTTAAGAGGTTGATTGGTGCTTTACCAATAACCCTGTATAAAATGATAGATACCTCAATTCAGGTGTCCGGTAGTGTAGTTGCATGTGAATGTTTTAAATTAAGATTACAGAAATTAAAACAATTCTATTTCGATTTAATTATTAGCTAACAGTAACGGTAATAAGCTAAAAGCAGATAGATAGACAAAACATTTAAAGTGTGTTGACATTAGTTAGTCCTAGCTGAACAATGAGATTCATTTGAAAAACAAAGATTATGACTATCAGTATATATATACATCTACAGTATAGTGTTATATCCTTTCCTTATAAAAGAACCAAGCACTTCATAGTCACTATAGATAGGCTATGAATATATAAAATAATGCAGACTGAAACTTCCACACACAGCGCATGTGCCCCACGTGGCTCTTCTACTGACCCTAGCAATACTTCAGTATCAGCCTGTACTGTTTCACACACAGCACACGTGCCCCACGTGACTCTTCTACTGACCCTAGCAATACTTCAGTATCAGCCTGTACTGTTTCACACACAGCACACGTGCCCCACGTGACTCTTCTACTGACCCTAGCAATACTTCAGTATCAGCCTGTACTGTTTCACACACAGCACACGTGCCCCACGTGACTCTTCTACTGACCCTAGCAATACTTCAGTATCAGCCTGTACTGTTTCACACACAGCACACGTGCCCCACGTGACTCTTCTACTGACCCTAGCAATACTTCAGTATCAGCCTGTACTGTTTCACACACAGCACACGTGCCCCACGTGACTCTTCTACTGACCCTAGCAATACTTCAGTATCAGCCTGTACTGTTTCACACACAGCACACGTGCCCCACGTGACTCTTCTACTGACCCTAGCAATACTTCAGTATCAGCCTGTACTGTTTCACACACAGCACACGTGCCCCACGTGACTCTTCTACTGACCCTAGCAATACTTCAGTATCAGCCTGTACTGTTTCACACACAGCACACGTGCCCCACGTGACTCTTCTACTGACCCTAGCAATACTTCAGTATCAGCCTGTACTGTTTCACACACAGCACACGTGCCCCACGTGACTCTTCTACTGACCCTAGCAATACTTCAGTATCAGCCTGTACTGTTTCACACACAGCACACGTGCCCCACGTGACTCTTCTACTGACCCTAGCAATACTTCAGTATCAGCCTGTACTGTTTCACACACAGCACACGTGCCCCACGTGACTCTTCTACTGACCCTAGCAATACTTCAGTATCAGCCTGTACTGTTTCACACACAACACACGTGCCCCACGTGACTCTTCTACTGACCCTAGCAATACTTCAGTATCAGCCTGTACTGTTTCACACACAGCACACGTGCCCCACGTGACTCTTCTACTGACCCTAGCAATACTTCAGTATCAGCCTGTACTGTTTCACACACAGCACACGTGCCCCACGTGACTGTTCTACTGACCCTAGCAATACTTCAGTATCAGCCTGTACTGTTTCACACACAGCACACGTGCCCCATGTGACTCTTCTACTGACCCTAGCAATACTTCAGTATCAGCCTGTACTGTTTCACACACAGCACACGTGCCCCACGTGACTCTTCTACTGACCCTAGCAATACTTCAGTATCAGCCTGTACTGTTTCACACACAGCACACGTGCCCCACGTGACTCTTCTACTGACCCTAGCAATACTTCAGTATCAGCCTGTACTGTTTCACACACAGCACACGTGCCCCACGTGACTCTTCTACTGACCCTAGCAATACTTCAGTATCAGCCTGTACTGTTTCACACACAGCACACGTGCCCCATGTGACTCTTCTACTGACCCTAGCAATACTTCAGTATCAGCCTGTACTGTTTCACACACAGCACACGTGCCCCACGTGACTCTTCTACTGACCCTAGCAATACTTCAGTATCAGCCTGTACTGTTTCACACACAGCACACGTGCCCCACGTGACTCTTCTACTGACCCTAGCAATACTTCAGTATCAGCCTGTACTGTTTCACACACAGCACACGTGCCCCACGTGACTCTTCTACTGACCCTAGCAATACTTCAGTATCAGCCTGTACTGTTTCACACACAGCACACGTGCCCCATGTGACTCTTCTACTGACCCTAGCAATACTTCAGTATCAGCCTGTACTGTTTCACACACAGCACACGTGCCCCACGTGACTCTTCTACTGACCCTAGCAATACTTCAGTATCAGCCTGTACTGTTTCACACACAGCACACGTGCCCCACGTGACTCTTCTACTGACCCTAGCAATACTTCAGTATCAGCCTGTACTGTTTCACACACAGCACACGTGCCCCACGTGACTCTTCTACTGACCCTAGCAATACTTCAGTATCAGCCTGTACTGTTTCACACACAGCACACGTGCCCCACGTGACTCTTCTACTGACCCTAGCAATACTTCAGTATCAGCCTGTACTGTTTCACACACAGCACACGTGCCCCATGTGACTCTTCTACTAACCCTAGCAATACTTCAGTATCAGCCTGTACTGTTTCACACACAGCACACGTGCCCCATGTGACTCTTCTACTGACCCTAGCAATACTTCAGTATCAGCCTGTACTGTTTCACACACAGCACACGTGCCCCACGTGACTCTTCTACTGACCCTAGCAATACTTCAGTATCAGCCTGTACTGTTTCACACACAGCACACGTGCCCCACGTGACTCTTCTACTGACCCTAGCAATACTTCAGTATCAGCCTGTACTGTTTCACACACAGCACACGTGCCCCATGTGACTCTTCTACTGACCCTAGCAATACTTCAGTATCAGCCTGTACTGTTTCACACACAGCACACGTGCCCCATGTGACTCTTCTACTGACCCTAGCAATACTTCAGTATCTGCCTGTACTGTTTCACACACAGCACACGTGCCCCACATGACTCTTCTACTGACCCTAGCAATACTTCAGTATCAGCCTGTACTGTTTCACACACAGCACACGTGCCCCATGTGACTCTTCTACTGACCCTAGCAATACTTCAGTATCAGCCTGTACTGTTTCACACACAGCACACGTGCCCCACGTGACTCTTCTACTGACCCTAGCAATACTTCAGTATCAGCCTGTATTGTTCCACTGCTGGGGAAAAAACCTCCCTCCATTCCTTCCAACCTATGGTCATTTTGAGTGTACTTTTCCAAAAAACAGAAAAGATCTAAGGTTTTAAAAAAATACTTGGTGTTTACTGTCAGCCTGTATTTGTTCCAAGACCACGAAGAAAAAGACTAACACGTATTTTGATCCAGGTAAAAAAAATACTTACCAAAATACACAGCTTTCCCTGCCTTTATCTTATCAAACACACCATTCTCGTCAAGCGGCACAGTGACTCCGAAGTCACACAACTTGCAAATTACGAAGTTTCCATTCACGAGGATGTTGTAGGACTTCATGTCACCGTGCAGGATCTGCATCTTAGTGTGAAGGTAGTCCAGGGCACTGGCTATGTCTGATGCTACCTGTCACATGGATTAAATGGTTTTTACTAAGTTTAAATAAGAGTTTGTAACTATAGCATGTATAAAGGTTATTCTAGTACCATAAATGTGGCATTAAGTTCCATATTTGTGTGCAAGAAGTATTATTTAATAAGTAATGAATGCCTAAATGGGTTTGGTTATTCAAGTTTTAAACTCTGTTATTACATTAAAGTCAAGACACATTTATAAATAATAAATATTTTCTTCTGTACTTAGAAGTGATAATTAACGACTGTTGAACCAAACATTTTTGATTGTTAAATGTCACTTAACTTAAGCAATGTTTATAATTAAACCCCTTGAATGTTTTGCTACACCCAATGATAAACATGAAAATCGTGGTAAGTTTTAGGTAGGTACTTACCTACTTAACACATTTTGTAGTTGTCAGTTGAAGTTTGCAATTGCAATGAATTAGATTATGCTTAATCTTTATGTTAAAATAAGGCTACAATCTACAATTTAATTAACAAAATGAGAAAATAAATTAACTTTCAACATGTATTAAGACTTACTTTCAAAATTTGTTTAGGCAAGAATGGTTCACAGTCATCTTCAATCCTTTTCTCAATCATATCACCAAGTGACAGGTCACAGGCCTCCATCCCTAAGTACAGGATCTTCGCTTTGCTGAACGCGCGAAAACCGACGATGTTAGGATGTGACATGCGCTGCAGAAGATCCGCTTCGGCTTTTATACGGTCGGTGTATACTTTGTTCGGTTTCACACGTTTGTTCAGCATTTTGAGAGCCCATGGCGAACGAATTTGTCCTGCACGAGGGGATCTTACTAGCTGCATCACACTTACGCCTAGAAAATACATATAAACAATGTTTTAGCATAGGTTTTAACCATGCGGAGAAGCAACGTACAAAACATGTTTTTTTACCTGTTCCATAGCCAAGTCTGTTTAAAAACGGTGAAGGAGGTATTGTTATTTTGTCGTTAATATCCAGGGCTTTGATTTTGGTAGGCGTCTTGAACTCAGTCATCTTGAATGATTATAATTTGTAGAAATTCACTGCGTTACGATTTACGATCAATGTTGTTACTACAACAAATGTTGTACGTTATCTTCTCAATTACAAACGCTTGTTTTTTTGAAATTTAAATTTACTTGAGTGACATAAAAGCAGTGCTACCAACTAAGCAAAAGACGGCAAATTAGTATTGCTATCTCTTTCAAAATGTTTGACGAAGAAAGAAATAAACCGAAGATATCATGCTAAAGATTGTATCTTTTACTGGTAAATGGTATGGAATGTAATATAAATTCGTCTAAAAACTGAACTCGATTGTAACTTAGGCAAAAGATAAAAATTCAAATAATAACAAAAACAAATCAAATTCTACTTCTAACTCTCTTCTAATTCTACTTCTGACTGACCAGTTGGCGCAGTTGGTAGCAACCCTGCCTTCTGAGCCGCTGGTTCCGGGTTCGATCCCCGGACAAGTCAAACATTTGTGTGCATGAACATGTCTGTTTGACCTGTGTCTGGGTGTGTATATATACATAAGTATGTATATCAGTCATCAGGTTACCGTAGTACAGGCTCTGCCTAGTTCGGGACCTGAAGACCTTGTGTGGATGTTGTCCCATATTTATATATATTGTCAATGATTTATGCAAGGAATATAATTTTGATCCATTCACTATTAGTGTGAATAGTAGGTTTTATTATTTGTTCTATAGTACAGTTCTATACAATGATTTAATAATACGTCATTGGTTCTATATAGTTTTTATTATTTTCTCTATTGTTTCAGTCTTATTATTGTAAACCAAGAATTTATATTGTTTAATAAGGCGATGTGTTTTTTGTTTTTGTGCTCACACCATAAATTATTATTATTATAACTCGTGAGGATTTGTAATTGGCTTGCTGGTGACCATGGTGCCCCTTTTTTTGTCTGTTTTTATTAGCTGTAAGTCCTCCATGTACTCAAATAAATAAATAAATAAAACAGGCAAAAGAAACTCATCAATCTTCAAATCATACAACAACCAGTAAGTATTTTGAAAAATAATATCGTATGGGGAGAATTAAATAAGTCGCCAACTTAATTAATAAAAATTGAAAGTACTTACTCATTTGAGTTTATACTACTGAACTTAAATATTATGTTTTTAGGTACCTAATGGTCTTGTGCGTCTTAATGTTATTCAAAGCAGGAAAGAAAATTAATAATAGGTATTGAATACTTACATTTTCAATGGGCGTCGATTACTATAGCGACATAACACATTCTTCGTTATAGAACTACCTAGCCACAACTCCACAAGTAAATCGAGTGCGCTCATGTAATCATTACGTGTTTATTACACTTGATTACAGCTATGTATCATAATGTTCTTTGGTACTAATGTTCGCTGAACTTGTACTTATGATGTATCGCAAATGGATGGTCGAATCCGCTGTTTTACAAAACCGCTAGTTGTTTTACAAAACAGCTCCGTTATGTAAACAGCTGAAATTGCCATTGCGCTATGTTTAACAAAACTGCTACCCACGTTTAGACGTGCTGCAAATAGCGTATAACAAAAAGCGTTTGGTGTGGCTTCTAATGCCGAATCGGTCGCAATAACTAGCTAACTAACTAAGCTCGGGCATCCTGACCAATTGGTTTAGATTAGAACTGTGACCAACCGAACCGCGCGCGCCGAGCGAGCGAAGTGGGCGATGCCGCGGTAGCGGCTGGCGAGCGCTACTTCCAAGTTGGCCGCAGTTGGCTATTTAGTATTTTTAGGATTGACTTTCATAAAACTTTGATGACTCCGGTATAAAATTGTTTAAAATCACTGTTTTCACTTGACTTAATATATCGTTTGTTGTTATGACAACAATTGTGTGCGAACGAATCAACATAGGTCGTAGACGTTACCTACTGCACCAATCGAGCCATAAAAGAGACTAAACCGGCGCACCAATCCGTCAGATAGGCAAAATTGCCACAAAATACAACAAGCCAAACAATCATCATCATCATCGAAATAGGAACCTCGTTTACTTACCTAAAGGAGACGTTATATACCTAAAGGCATTGAATGCCTTTAGGTATATAACGTAATAATTATTCTGCCTTGCCTTTTCCCAACTATGTAGGAGTCAAGGGATGCGCATGACCCCAATCAAAATCATCCATATCATTTACCTAAGTACCTACTTACTAATTTTACCGGTGGACATCTAAAATGTAATTAGCTAACTTGACCCCCAGATCTTAACACTACGAATACGCCTGGTTGGAGTCGGTTTCCAGTCCAACGGGATGCAGCTGAAGTGCTGAATACCAGAGCCATTACTTCATTAAGTAATCAAAACCAGGACTGTAGAGATAAACTCCGATTAAGAATATGGTCTCAGAAACTTGGCATAGGTACCTACCTACATGGGGCCCCGGTGTGGGCCTCTGACCTGACGGCCGGCAGCATCGTTGTTTTGCGAAAGCCGCAGAGGGCGATGGCCGTCAGAGTCATCAGGGGGTATCGCACGATCTCCTACGAGGCGGCTTGCGTACTGGCCGGATCCCCACCCTGGGACCTCGAGGCGAAAGTACTCGCATCATTGTATCGGTGGCGCGAGGAAGCCAGGGCGCGGGGCGAGGGACCGATGCAGCGACACATGGAGCTGCGTCGGTCTCAGCTTCGCGAGGTCCTGGTGGCGGAATGGCGGGACAGGCTCTCACGGCCTACCGCCGGCCTCGTCACCGTCGAGGCGGTCCAGCCGGTGCTCGAGCGCTGGCTCGGGAGAAGGCACGGCTCCCTGTCGTTTCGGGCGACGCAGGTGCTCTCGGGGCATGGTTGCTTCGGGAAGTACCTGTGTCGCATAAACAGGGAGCCGGACGCCCGGTGTCACCACTGCGTCGACTGCCGGGAGGACACGGCGCGGCATACGCTGGCAGAGTGTGCCGCTTGGGAGGAGCCGCGCCGTGCCCTCATCTTAGGAGTAGGCAGTGTCTTGTCGCTGCCGGCCGTAGTCGAGTCGATGGTCGGCAGCGCCGAGTCCTGGGACGCGGTGGTCTCCTTCTGCGAAACAGTCGTCTCACAGAAGGAGGCTGCGGAAAGGGAGAGGGAGATCTCATCCACTCACCTGGCCCGCAGAAGGCGCACCGGGCGTCGGCGGAGGGTGGACAACGCCCTCTTCCAGCCCCCCTAAATGGGTCCAGGGGCGACGGACTCGGGGGACGTTCGTCGCCCCCCACACATCAGGACCCGAGGTGGCGGCGCGTAGTGTTCCACACAAGCCCATCTTAGACGTCGCGGGAGGAGTCAAACGCCTCACTCCCCCCCCCCCCCCCCCCCCCCCAGACCCGAAGGGGCCCGCAGTGGCCAGTCGGTGGTTGCGGAAGGATCGTACATTCCCGCGACCCCCGGCGTAGGTGTGAGATAGAACACCGGGGTGGTTTTTAGTCAGTAAGTCTGTAAAAAAAAAAAAAAGAAAGGTACCTACCTACATGCAAAGTTTCTGAGACCATATTCTTACCCGCAGTATTTTTATTTTCTTAAACAGCAGTAGGTCTAATAGAGCATCGAGGTACGTCTCTTTATCTCCCAATCTTTCGAAATTACACTGTAAACGTTATGGAAAGTATGGAAGACAAAGACATGTTGCTCACATCATTTTCTTGTCCTCCCAATGTATTTGGGGCAACAAATACGGAAGGGCAGGAAAATGATGATGGAATAGGTATATATAGGGAAATAGTTTATTTATTTAACCATTTATGTACACACTTATATAAACACACACTATACACTTTACACACACACACTTTATACAATGGTCGGCGGTGGCTTAATCGAATACAGGGTGGGTGGCAGTTCCATCAACGCGCAAACGGAAACCATGAATTCAGCACGTGATTCTAGTTGTAACGCAGATATTTTTCGCCAGTTATCAAAAAAAAGTTTGCTGTTTCATAGAAAACTGCAATACTTACGCGGTCAAAATGAATGGAACAGCATTTTTATTTTAGAAAGAAAGAAAACAGGTTGATACGTTTATTTGTGGTAATCATGACGCAGAGAACGAACACATACACAAAAAAGAACAAGTTGGGGAAAACATGCGTCACATCCACGCAAAACGGTCATCGCTCAGCATATTGCTACGACCCTACGCGAGACAGAGCCCCAGCAGTGCTGGTTTTTAGCGATAGCCAGCACTGTCGTGATGTCGTCAATCGGTGTAGCAAACGCTAAGATAAAACAATACCTACAATAAGAAATAAAATAAATACCCAATGCCTAGTTGTAGTCTTTATTTAAACAATATTTATATAATCGTAACATTCCGGGCAACGACTCACGCGCCTTTGATTTTTTTACCTGATAAAGTGATAAGCGACGAATTTCAACGCAGGGGCGTTCAGGATCGTGTACTGAACCCACAGATCGATGGTTGGTCGATGGTTGGTGTGATCGTGTGTGTGTCGTGGATGCGTAAGAGCATATTTTGCATGGCTCCGACCATTTTTAATAAATTGCCCAAATCATGGAAAACGTTAAATATATCTGCTCTTAAAAGTAAGTTGAAGAGTTTACTAACTGAAAGCGCATAGGTATTACAGTCTAGCAGAGTTTATGAGATTTGGAATACCTAATATTGTAATTGAAATTTTTAATGACAGTAAATCATTAGTAACTACTTTGAAATTGAATTGTATCTAAAAAATATGCTTATTGAATTGTAATTATACCTAATCTTTAATGAATAATTAAAAAATGTAATTTTGATGAAAATTATCACGGATTAAGCATCATCTCTTCCTGCCAATTTGTACGCCACCGACAATATGCGGCTGAGCATGTTAGAACTTTCTGTATCCCATTACTATCGTGCATGCAACGTATCATGTACACCATGTTTAAACAAATACAATTTAATTACTTACTTACTTAGGTAAGGTACTATGGTAACAGGCAGCGGCGGCGCGGCGCGTCGATGTCCCTGCCACCATCACTGTTTATAAAACTTTTTTTGGTTACCATTTATTTTATTTGGCGCATTCACTAGTTAAAATGTGGCAAATTCGTTAAGCACCATTTAGAAGACCATGACTGCCGCAATAATTTCAGTAAGTAATGTTATCCTAAAGTTCTTAAACAGATTGAAAAAAAACACAATTTTTTTCAACAAATTAGTAAAAATAATCAATCCCATTTTGACAGAGGATTGTTAGACAACATTTTCACTATCTACCTATTTGTGGAGAAGATAAACCTTTGTTGGCCCGGGCAGGAACCCTCAATTCTTTTTGTCTGACTGGTTATGTTGGTAATAAAAAGTAATTGCATTATTCTTTCTTGTGTGACAGTGCTACTGATACTGCGACTGGCATTCGTAATAGTACATTGAGCTAGGAAAAACATACATAATAAGTCAATGCAATAGTACCTACTAAATAAAAAAAAAAACTTGAAGTCAATCAGTTACAAAAATGATAAATGTGATAAATGATTTTATTTCTGTAAGTAGGTTTGTACAAACACTTTTACACGTCAATCATATATTTTTTTAAGCTAGATGAGGTCGGCGTTTCCTATCTGACTACTCTGAGAAGAAAGGCCGAAACAAACTCAGAGGTCCTCACAGTCCCTTTTAAAGTCCAGACAGAATCTTGGTCAGATCATGTGAAGGCTATGTAGATCGGTGTCTGAAATGGTCTTTTGAGGAAAGAACCACACAGATTGAGTGGACCTGTCCAGTCAGTGCACGCAATTGTCAGCAATCGTGCAGCTCAATCAGAACTTAAGGAGCTCAAAGATTCGACGAACAATACCATAGAAAGGACATTTGAGTAGGCCGCATAAGTTACTCAAATTGCCAGATCATGATTACACTAAGAGAGAAAAATACAAAACCTATATAAAAAAAGTTAAAGTTAAGGTAGGTTACCTACATAGTTAGGTACCTAAATAATTCAAATTACGCCTTTACTTACATTGTTATTCACAGGGGGTTAGGACCATATATTTTTTTAATTTATACTTAAACTTTCTCAATATTGCCAAAGATTTGTTAGTAAACATAAATCTGTTCATCTGTCAGCTCATTAAACGACACCGCCTCCCCCAAGGCGCAGGCGCACGCTGATCTCCCTCAGATATTCTCGATTAGGTACCCAAAGTTGCTGCAGATCTTTTTGGCTGAGGTAATCCGTATTGTGCCAAGTTTTGTCCTGCTTGAGCTATCACTGCATCTTCGATCAAGATCAAGCTTCTGTTGTACACTTCGTCTATGAGCAGCTGCGCACTATCTTACTACTCTCTCCCCAGCTGCCGGTTGATGTCGTCAGGGAGACTTGTGACGTTGCAAAAATCAATATATAAAGCAACTAAGTAGTAGCGACACCTTTCGTGGGTCTGCTCAAGCTCGTAGGATGATGGTTTTTATGATACTGTGTCACAAAATACATGTTTATTAATTAGTTGAATTAAATAAACATAGGGACATAATTTCCCACATTCAACTATATACAATATCTAATAAATTCAAAATGACTAATAGATGAGGATTCTATTTAGTCTGTGGATTGCCAAAAAGGATTGATCGTAGCTGTCAAAATGGTGGAGGTTTTTTCCCCTCATGGCAGGAGTACGAGGAACACGCTTTGGCAGAGGGACCGGGATGATCAGACTGTGTCCAAATAACCCGATGGGTATAAGTCCAATCAAACCTGATCCGTGTCTGGCTGATTATGCTAGCCATCTTTCCTCTTAATTAAGATCTCTAATGCGAGGATAGACGTGATGCCTTGGTGTAGCCCCGTGGTCAGATGATTTGGAATTGATCCGGGTGCGGCCAACTTAGAGGTTAACCGATGAGGTGTGGCCATCTGATATTGAAGAAGGCCTTACTGAACCGGATAACGGTAAACGAGGGAAGTTCGCCACTCCAGGTACCTATAGCGTCACCGTCTACCCGTAGGCCATGTTAATCGTGGGAACATAGGCATATTCCTTTGTTCGATGCCAAGGGTCTTGATTTCGTCAAATGCAATTGAAATTGAAAGAAATATTATTTATCGAGAGAAGACTGAGTTTAAACTAATTTGTTATAATTTAACCTAAGAGAGAGTTAGACCTTTTGTAAGAACTAGGTAGTAAGACCAACTGTTATAAATTATTGTGTCTCGGGTAGCTTTACGTAAGTGATAATTTTCCCTGTATGAGCGCAATCATAATAGGTCGATACTTATTCAATTGAGCTACAAGTTATAAAGCAGTTCATCTCACGGACTCATTAAAACGACTCTGAGTCCTTGTCTTAAGACCCGAGTTCACCAACAGATGGTTAAATATTAAACACGTGTTTAAACCATAAACGGGTGTTTAACAATATTTTGCTGTTCACCAAGCACTAACCATTGATTAAGTGCTATAATCGGATCATTAACTTAAACGCACTAGCCAACTCAGTTTAACCATTGGTTTATGCATACTCAGTTTAACCTGACGTGAAGTTTGGCATTCGGAGGAGGTGGAGGTAGTCTTCCACCACCTACAAATAATGTGTTACGTTATAAATATCGTGACAATCCGGAACTACAAAGTATTAGGTAATTTAATTACCACGTTTGCTTAGCAGTCATAAATAGCTCCCGTTTCCGACTTGTTGACTGTTTTTTTGTTTGGCGTTTGATATTTTCCCAGAAAGTGTGTGCTAAGAGCATCCAATTCGTCGGCCAGATGCTTCCAACCACTTGCTTTTTCGGCATTTGTTGTTAGCGTCCGATTTTTTATTTTCTATTATGTCTCTGTACTTTATTACAAGTTCCGTTACTACCGATTTCTTGGATTTACGGTACTAATTTACAGTACGTTTGCGTTTATCTTCCATATTTACTGATTATAAAAGAAAACTAACACGACAGCACGAAAGAATTATGAATTGAGTTTGATCACACAGTTTGACAATGGAAATTGATTGACGTTGACTTTCAACATTCACAAAAAAAAATTATACCATTCGATCATTCAGTCATTTTCGACTCACTCATTCAAAAACGTTTGGTTATTTAACCGTTGGTTAGAAATAAATGGTGAACTCGAAAAAAACGTGCTTTGTTTAAACGACTGTTAAATGCTAACAGAACGGTTACGTAATCAATGATTATGTTGTAGTTGGTGAACTCGGGCCAGTCTCATTGCAGGTGTGTACCCCGACACAACTAGTAACAGAGACCTAGTTTTGTCGGAGTGAACACCTATGTGGGAAGGGTTTGATTATATTATTTTCCGTTTATTACAAATTACAATAAACTTTGTATGTATTGTGTAAGAAGGTACTTGTTTAATTGAATCTTTCCCGTACAGCTTATATCCTATAAATTTACTTTAGCACGGTGGTAAGTAGTATACTACTGTATTGAAACTAGCAACATCTTGTTTTCTAAAGATAACATATACAAACTTCAAAAAACGGAGTTACCGACTGTCTTTGTATTTCTCCCAACAGCTTAAAGGATCAGAGAGTTGACAGATAACTAACATTATTGTAAATAGCTCTCGCAGCTTCAAAGGAGAATCGCACAATGTAGCTTCATCTAAAGTAGTGTCCCAATGTTGGTCGTCTTCCAGCAATCCAAGGGCCTTACACGTAGACTGAAATATTGGATGGAGGTATAGGAGTAGGAATATTGGATGCCATTCACAGTCTTCAAGTCCTCAAAAGATGTCGGACCTCTAACCTTATGAAGTAGCAGCCGTAGGTGGTAGCACTCCGTGTTGTTTGGGTGAATCGTGTAGACCCTACCCAGAGCATGCTCTTTTTTTGCGCGATTTTTGCGCAACAAAAAAAAATATCGCGTCAAGATGAACAGCGAGATGTAAAACGGGGGGAACCTTTCATGAATGAGAGAGCTTAAGATCCTCCAAACTGTTTCAGAACTATTTATATATCGCTTTCGTAGATTTCCACGTCATCATTCTCGTTCTCCAGAGTAAAGGCCGCTTGATTACTACCCTTGTTCACGTACTTACGTGGCCAAGGGTTTGGGCTGGGCGTAGATGAGTCAGTCAGTCAGGACTTTTCTTTTTATTTATCTAGATAGATTTAACAGAGTTGCAGTACTCAACATTAATTATGAACATTAAAAGTACGTTATAGGACAACGCCGCTGGGTAGTGCCTTACAATTCTTTTGTAAGGCACTACCTACCCAGCGGCGTTGTCCAACTCAATTTCACATTTTTTTTTGTCTGACCACCGTCATCTGGAGACTTCCTCCTATATTGCGGATATCCATCGTCTCCTGTCTGGACCATGTATCATGTTGGCCTTTACAATATCAATAGCAAAGCCCCCCCCCCCCCCCCCCCGCCAACAGATTTTCTTTGGTTAGAAGAGTCATCATCTTTTTCACTTTTTGGTGGAATACCCTGGCAATAATGTCATGGCGATCGTGTGATCTTTGACCAGGGAAAAGTATAATTATCTGTGATTTCTTTCCATCGGGGATTACATTTGAATGTAATAAAGAGATCAGGACGGCCGTATTTGCGCACGTATGTCATGGCGTCGTGTGTACGCTCGTCCATATAGCGCGGTCCCCCGGTAAAAGATGAAGGGAGCACCACCTTCTGACCCAGGTGCTCACCATTAACGTCCTACCTCCCTATGGTTTCTCTCAAGTGCACATAACTGTCAGCCCTCAGCTGCCCCTGGTTGTTCCTGATATAGGTCAACCTTTCCGTCTCTATTTTAGCTTACATAAACAAAAACTGACTAAAAAGAGAGTGGAAATAAACCAGATGATTATCTTCTCCTACTCTGTATCATGTGAGAATTAGAAAAAAATTGTTACGTAAAAATTAAATATTATTACTCATTGGATCCCTTAATTTAGTAAAGTTACTGTTCTCAGAATTACTAAGGTGTTATGGCGATGGCCAAAGTTGGGCTGAGCGATGATGAGTTAGGTTAGGGGTTTAAATTTAACCGCCTAGGGGATGATTTTACAAAAAACGCCAAAAGGCTTTTAGTACCAATTTTATTGGTTAGCTTAATTTACGGGTTTCCTATACAAATTGTTCATCCCCTATGTAACGCCGTCAGGGGATGATTTCCAAAAAACACTGAAACTCGTGGTTTTTAATTTTTAACCAGAATGATAAACACCAATTTCATGGATTTTAAACTACAAAATGATGTTTCTCCATACAAACTTTCATCCCCTATATATATCCCTTAGGGGTTGAATTTCGAAAAAGCCTTCCTTATTACTTGTCTATAATATAAAGGGAACACCTGTGCAAAATTTCAGCTTTCTAGGTCCAAGGGTTTGGGCTGGGCGTTGATGAGGCAGTCAGTCAGTCAGGACTTTTCTTTTTATTTATATAGATAATACTAATAGTTATCTGGTAATTTTCGTCATCGTAATAAAAATGATCTAATCAAATACAATCAAAGCTGTACCTATAGCTTCTAATTGGGCACACTGTACCTAAAGCCTATCAGTTACGAATACTAAAATAACCCGTTTCACTCTTCGGTTCCTATAATTAGCGACTAAGGATGAGCAATGATACATTCTAGTTGTCCCCAATTACCAGTTTACATAAACATCGCCAGTCTGCATACTAAACGCGGCAAAATTTAATTGATGTTACCTATACAAATTATGACGCGTACCTATAATTATGTGAAACTGATTCGCGAAGGCCGCCCTCCGGAACTTGAGGAAGCATCGAATTACGCGGGAACAATCGTCCTTAGCGTTACGACGTTGCTCAATGGAAGGAAGCATTGTCGTCGATGTTGAGGTAATGCTCGTCAGTAATGGAGCGGTCACCGCGAAGCGCGGGCGTGCATCCTCGGACTAGAGCCAGCATGGGCCAGTACCACACACTCAGGTAGGAGCTGGTTGCACGCGCCATTGGTTCGCGTATTGCGTTTGTGTTGTGTTGCGTTAGCGTAGCGGTTGGTAAGGGAGGTAGGTGCCTCCTTGTGCGGCAGGGGGTAAGTACAAATGGTGGTGCTGTGTTATGAAATGAGAACTGGCCTTCTGTTGGTGACAACTTCCAATGAGTTCAATTTTGATAGCGAATTTTTCAGCTAGCAGATAGAGTTCTACATAATTATCAGAATTATACTGATCTTTGATTTTGAAAGTGATACTACAATATTATTTGTGAGTAAGAAGTTGATTTGTGGTCATTTCTAAACATCCCAATAGGGTTCTTGAGTCTGGTATGTTTGAAGAAGACGGTATCAATACTGTAATTAAAACATGACAGTTTCACATTTTTTAAGTAAGTACCACTGAGACAATGGTGCCGATTCTGTTGTACACCGAACTAAACTAACTAAACTATCACTAAAATTCCTTACTTTTGACTATGAGAATCTTAACGCTATTCTGCAAAATAAAGTCTCTAAATTTAAAAATAATTTTGACACATCTAAAATCAAATTTGACAATTATTGCGACCCCACGTGGTACTTGTTTGCCGTACCACGTGATCTTTTTTTAGAGCCGTAGGCGCGCATTATGTGCGGCCTCGACTTGTTTTGTATGGAATTTTTTACTTTTTGTATGGAAAATATAAAAAAATATTACCAACACGTTGAGTTTTATAGGTTTACGGGTTGCAAAGGGGGTCGAAATTTTCATTATTTTTGCGCTACGACACACCGTTTTCGAGATATAAGCAAAAGAAAAGAAAAAAAGATACAGTACAGTTTTTGCATCTGAAGTCGAGGTGTTGGTGTGAATTTTAGTTCATGACAACTAATTTTATTCCACACCTTTTTAATCGCGATTAAAAATAGTCAGATTTAGTTAAGACAATCAAAATTTTTGGTGAAAAACGTAAAATTCAGAATAGCAAAATTGCCATTTTCACTAAATTATAATCTCAGTGCCATCTCTTAGTGCTGTCAAACTAAAATTTAGTTAAGTTGTGTCACTTTAGTCAATTTCAGAATGGGAAATCGTCGTTTGACAGGAATAAACTAAATTTTGGTGATTTTTAGTCTAGTTTAGAGAATTTTGTGACAAGAGAATCGGCACCAATGTTGTGCAATTTGATAAAACTGCATCATTATTGTTCACAAGAGCCCGGGTTCAATTAACCCAGTTCACGGGGTTCATTATTGCGGGTCCCGCAGTGTTTTAGGGTACCTAACATTATCAACAGTGATGGCAACATCTTGTTTTTATACCCTTTAAGGAAAGTCAGATAAACGTGTGCGAAAATTAACAACATTTCGCAAGAGCTTTTTTAGTTTCGGACCTAAAAACCTGATGTGATGATGTTTTTAATTTTCGCACACGTGCGTAAAGCAGTGGCGACAATCTTCTTCTAATGTGACACGTGTTGTCTTGGTCACACGTAGCTTCCGTAACTAGGTAGGTACTTATCTGCTCTCTTCTAACTGCCATCCAATCTACCTTTGCACATTGACCATGACCGTACCAACATAACGATAAGGTCACAGTTAAGATTCCAAAATACAAGGAGTCAAATGAATCTTGTTTTCGACTCAGCAGTTTGGGTATTAGCCTATAAATATAATAAAATAAACAACCGACTTCCAAAAAAAACACTACAAAGTGAAAAATAACTTTAATTTCGAAAGTCGGTGTCGTTGTTTTGTATTTTTGATTTTTGTCACCGACTAGTCGGCTGTTTTTTTTTATAAAATAAGTGTTTTTCTCAAAGATTGGCCACAGACAGCGATAGATAGAGATAAGTGGAAGGACGGGAAGGAAGCCTTTGCCTTGCTTTGGACAGGGGGGCCTTATAGGCTAATACCCAACCTGCTGAGTCGAAAACAAGATTCATTTGACTCCTTGTATTTTGGAATCTTAACTGTTTTTTATTATATAAAAAGTATTTTATTTTTCACATTTTAGTTGCGGTACCTACCCCACAAAAACTCGTATAAGTACCACTACTTGCTATGTAATTTTGTATAAATCAAGCTTTAATACTATGTCCTACAACTAGCTTCCAGTCGCGAAAAAATATGCAACTACTGCTAACTTTGGTAGAAAATGTGGGTGTACCCTGATATACTGAATACATCTGCGTAACCCTTTCGAGTGTACAGGCGTGATGTTATGTTGTGTGATTGCGTAAACAATATATCTTTATGCGGTAGCAGCAATCGCGGTTGATTTGCTGTCATTTTTGAAGAGTTCCGTCGTCTGTCTTCGAAACTCATCATCAGATCTATATGAAATTGAAATGGGACCATTTCGGAATAAACCTCTTTCGAACAAAAAATAATTTTGCAATTACGTCTATAAATGATGGAGTTATGCCCGAGCCTCAGAACAATAACTAAAGCAGTTATTGTTCTGAGGCCCGAGCATACATAAAAAAAATATAAACATCCGGATTGACAACCTCCCCCTTTTAGAAGTGTTAAAAACAGTCGAGTAGGTACGTCCCGTGATCGCTTCTAGGGTAATCTTTCATTTACTATCCGCTTTCGTCCACAACAATGAACTAATCGTTTTTGCTTACACAACAGAACTTCTGAATATTGTCGTTGTTGATAATTAATCGATCGAATCCAGCCTCCTAGTGATCCAAAATGCTCTAGAAGTCTGGATCGATGATAGTAAAGAGAGAGATGGTGATACTTTGTAAGTGCCGTTTTGTATTTAGGCTTTGCCCAATTCAGTCTGTGAAAAACTTCGCGATGATTTATCGAGTACTATCGCAGGTTAGGCAGCCATTGTTCTTCTTACAATATATTATTCTGACGTACGTTACTGTTTTATTTTCCGTGTTATGTTATAGTTGATTGATTGATTTTTTTCATACGCGATTCCATTGTATTCCTAGATTCTTTTCACACGATTCTGTGTCTATTGATGTTTTCTCATTGTCATCGATTGTTAATTCGGAAGTGAATACAAATAAAAGAATTATTAACACATTATTGAGACACTGATTAACTCACGCGACTTAGTGATTCGCTTTTGTTTTAGAAATGACCAACATATTTACTCATTTGACTAGAAACAACACTGTTGTAATGAAACACGTATTAGCGCAGTTCTTAGCTAATTACCTTCGTGTTGTCACTATTTCCACTTGCCCACAGGCACCACAGCAAACAGCTAATTGGTTGGTTGGACCTTGCGAATATTACGAAGAATCAACTGCAACAACTGATACCGTCTCCGGATAAGGCACACCTACCTAGATTGGCGTGTATGATGCTTTTTGTGCTCAATTACACTAATCGTCCCGGTCCTGCGAGGTGCTACAGTAAACTTATCAGGAAGACATTCATTTGTAACAACATGTTATTAAAACATTCGTTTAATTCACGGAACTTCTCATTATCGCATTCAACTCCAATAAATTATTTTGAATACAGTCAGTCATAAAAAGGGGTAAAGTAGGAATGTTTCCGATTATGTAAAATGATCGGAAATGTTTCACAATGAATTGTAACTGTTAGGTCATGTAGCCCTGCACGCGATTATAAGGAATCCACCGGTACCTGTATCTACCATGTGATATATTCAATGACCCACTTTGAGGGATATCACTGATGTACGGAATTGTCGAAAGTGCTGTTCACGGATGCACGCGAGTTGTGCTTTTGTTGTATCGTGTCTAGTAAGTAGGTTCAGTCCTAGTATCCTCGTAATAAACTCTTGTTTTAGAAATTCGTTGTTAAACTAGTTAATCATACGAGAATACTTCCGTGGCCTTGAATACACGCATCTTTTTTCTTTGTTGTGTAAACTTCGCCGCAATCATTGAGTAGAGAGTTGATCCGAGTATCATTGAATAGGTACTTATAGTGCAGGATGTATTCTTTTACAATGTCAGGTTATTACGAATTCATCTATTCATATAGCTTCTAAATATTTATTCATAATTATGTACATTGTGCATTGGTTATTTCCTTACATGGAACTAACCAAACAAATAGTTTTGTGACTTTAGACTAGTCAAGACATTACTCGATTCCTATCTTCTATCTTAACTTTAAAGTTAAGTAAAGACACAAAATAAGAGGAGGTACGATGCTACGAGAGCGTAGCATCGTACCACCTCTAATTTTGAATATCGAATAGACTGAACTTTCAGAAAAATCTCTTCTTTAAAGTTGGTGTTATCGTTCTAATCTTCAGATCATAAAAACACATATTATAATCTGAGTTCTAATCTCTAAAAAGTCTACAGACGTGTCAAGCATTTTGACCAACGACTTCTCTTGTCCTACATCTTCCACTACATCACTTAGTGAATTTGATTCCAGTGACTTCATCGTAATCACTAATAAATTCCTAAACCTCCGCCTCTTTCTGAAGCTGAGGCTTACATTTAGGTCATCACCATCATCCTCCTGCCCTTGTGCCAATGTATCTTGTGTCAATGTATCTTGTGCTAATGTATCTGGGGTCGTCGCGACCTGTCTTCTTCTTCTATACTTAAGTCATGGAGCAAATTGAGAAGGGCTAATTATTTGTCGCATTTACAACATATATTTTCTGGAAATGGTGCCATCTAGGTCACGAATATTAATAAAATAAAGATAGATAAAAACGAAATCAACAATCCTACAAACAAAAGTTTAGTGAAGCAGCTAAAGAAAATAGAAAACTATGCATTAATCGTAGTTTGCAAAATGCTAAGAAATTAGAGCAATATGGTAATCCGAGGAAATTTACGCATGACCGATGTTTAAGGACGTAATAACAATATTTACACAGACTAGTGCTCGTAGGTAGTAGGTTCTCGATGTAAGCACGACATTCGTGCCTGTCAATTCTTTAATTGCGATTTTAGGGCAACGCTGCAGCGGACAGGAAAAGGATGTAATAAAAAATTACATACAAATTACATGCTCGTACATCATTCTGTCGTTGCGATTGATTGAAATTGCGAAAAGTGATTTCTTTAGTTGTTGTTTCTATTAATAGAAAATTTCACATTTTAGAGGTTCCTGTCTGAGTAAGCTGTATATATTATCTTCAGTTAACTCATAATTTTAGCGTATTTTATGGCACTTTTCAGTAGTTCAGTTAAAATCTATCTTTTTATACAATGTTTTCCTAATGGTGCAACGTGAATACCTACTGCAAGTAGGTAAGGATATCTCTGAATGCATTATTATTTGCTAGATTTAACAAACAGAAATTTCTGACGATAAATTGCAAATTGAATGATAAACGCTCCTCGAGCTCGTAGTTTTTCTAGTGTTTTTCTTGTTCTTGTATTAGAAACTAGTTGAGTGATTGCGCACGAGCCCGTTACTAGCTATCATTATAGCATCCTCTACTTGGTTTGATTTCAAACTCGTTAATTAATCAATGTAAATCAAAGTAAATGCTTAATAAAGACAGCACCATCAATTATTTAGTTTATAAGAATATTGTTAGTTGATAAAATGATTTCTTTAGACGTAGGTACCTAGATATGATAATTGTGCACGCGTTCAACTAAAGGCATTTACAGTTTGAGTAATCTAGTTATTACATCACCTATTATTTAATTGGTAAGCTGTTCGATACTGCAGCGCATCAATACGTGCACTATTGACTGCCCCACGAAAGGTCTATATAGGTAGGTCCGTCAAATGAAATGGTCATTACATTCCGATGTAACGTTTTATTAAATTTCTGATGCGTGAAACCGTAAGAACGATTTTTCAATCACAAGTTTTTTAAACATTACAGAATAACTTATATGTCGTCTGTAACGCTATCATAACTTGCCCGAAATACAATTGACGCATCAGTGTGGGTATTATCTAAACATAAATTATGATACAATTTATATAATAACACTCGTAGCGCTTGTACGCAGGCGCTATGTTTGATAACACGCCCATTGTCCTGCACCGCGGCACTACCGCACCGTCGTGCATCACTTCAGATATGATCACTCGCATCAGCCACAACAGTACCGTCGCGACATGTTGTCTGGGTAAGCAGTTGAGAGCGCATCACATCGCACTACGTATCAATTCAGATGTTTGCTTATATCCTATACTTGTATTCTCCTAACATCAGGCGCCGACGCTGTCAAAGCAGGAGTATTTTAAAATAGTTTATCATGTTTAATAGTAATATTTTATTTCTGAGTATATGTTACATTGGTTGATTGGTACCATTCACACTTTTTCGAAACGCTCACTTACAGCTTATTTTCTCCTTTTCAGGTCATTCGTGATTTCCTTGGCAATCGCGATAGCAATAACCAAATCACCAGCCAGTGGTTTCACTATAGCTCGGGATAATTTTAATTCACCAGATCTGGAAACTGGAGAGAGCAAACAGCTGGAAGTGAGATACGACGTGAAGACCTTAAATAACAATGAGACAATCTATAACAACAAGACGAAAGAAGATTCAGATTCTACTGTAATAGCAATCAAAAATATCAAAAATAATAATAAGCAAAATTACAGTGATGAAAAGGTTAATGAAATACCGTTGATTGTCAACGAGACTGCTGATACACAAACAAAAATAACAGAAAATAAAACATTCGAAGTTCCATCCGATACAACGATAATAATTTCGACCGAAACCACTAGTTATGCCATTACAGCACCAAGCGCAAATCAAACTGATAGCTTAGAAACCGAGAGAAGTCAAGAAATTTCAACTACATCTTCACCGCAGACTTCATTTACTACTGACATTGATTATTCACCTGGTACAAATACAATTGAAGAAAAACAAATCCAAAAAAATGGAACAAGAACACCAGAAGATCAGAATTATACGGGCGATATGACTTCTACTATAACACCAGGCACAACTGACGTGAATAATAATGAAAACAAGACTAATGATTTGAACAACCATATTAACAATTTGTACACTGTAATAACAACTATTGTAGATTCTGAAAGTAAATTCACAACCGAAACCCATCTCTCTGATCAGAACGTTGATCAAACAAATACTAATGAAGAAAGTACGATGGCAAAGACAGACGGATCGATTGATGCATCTACGACTGCTTCATATGAGTCAAAGACAGATGTAAAATTAGAAACGGCCTCACCAGAAATGACGCCAGAATACTCTACTGCAGAAGTTTTTACCACCGACTTATATTCACCTACGTTACCGCCTTGGAAAAAATATACAACGATTGATAGAAAACGCACAAGCACTGAAGACACCACAGCAACAGATAAAGATATGGCGCGAGCAGAAACTGCGCAAAATCGTATAAATCTAGAAAAGTTTTTTACTAACCCATCCATAACTTCATTAGGAACATTGAGAAATGATCTTATTGATGCTCAAGAGTCAACGACAAGACAACTTGAAACAACAACTGGGACCGAAACTATTGTAAGTCACGCTTTAGATTCTGTAACAACGGCAATGGTGGGTACTGAGATTGAGACCGAACCAACGAAACTGGAGATTGTGTCTAAAAGAGCAGGCTACAAAGACAACCGAGAGACGACAACTCCTAAGCCAGAAAAAGCCACTACCACGGAGTTCTCGCCTAGAGTGAGCACGAATAATACGGAGATGTATAGTACTATGTACGAGACTGAAGTTGAGGTAACTAAAAGCAAGAATGGTAGTGTCTATGAGTCGCAAAGTCAATTGGTAAGTTGATTAAGTTTTATAAAATTGTTGACAAGATTAACCTGGCCGAGGTGCGCCAAACGCACATATAAGTAACGTCACTCGCTGATGATTTTAAGCAACCGATTAAGAGGCATTCTAAAATATGCTGTTTTGTTTAAACACTTAATTTCCATAAAAATATCTCTTCCATATTATTCTGATCTCCATACTTATACCGGATTTGTTTCCGTAATATACTGTACTTTTAATTTTGCAACCATTTGCAGGCTGAAGATGCAATTAAAGAAGAGTTATTGAGAGAGGAAACGCTCAACGACAACGAAGAGAATTCGAAGCTTTTTACACATTCGAAACAAGGGAGGGTCGTTGATGGTGTGCCTGAAATTGTTGCCGACGACTCACTTAGCGTCAAACCCATAGGTCAGGCAAAAAAGAAAAATACCATTTTATATGCCGTCAGCCCAAACTACAAACCCCTAAAGAAAATTGACGTTCAACCACCAAAACAGTTCGTTCGCGACCCAGATGACAACAGCTGGAGAAACGAAAGCATCAGCTCTTTAGGAATCGTTTTCAAACCAAAGAATGCTTCAAAATCTTTCACGCAAGTCCTAAAAAACAAAACTGAGACAGAGTTAGGAAGTATGACCGATAAAGATAGCAAAGGCGATCTCCCGGACCTAAGAGTTAGGCTAGAAAAGATAGCTGAAGTAAGAAAATCCAAGAAAAAGATCAACAAGTTTGGAGATACTGTGTATAGTGATTATGAGGAATCAAATGAGAACACGAACTCTTCTAGAGAAGACACGACCACGCCAATGAGCCCCTCCACGGAATCGATATTCAATTTCACTCCACCTCCACCATCTCAATCATCTACGACAGAGTTTGATCTCACGGTAAACGCAATTTCAAGAGAACATTTTGACATTTTCACGACCGAAAAGACTTCTCATATAACCACAAATAAACCAAGGAAATTCTACAACTTGGCAGAATACTACGACGCTACCGACGAATATGATGCTGATTACGTGAATCAGCACAAAATTGATTTAAAGAAATTCACTAAAGCTACGAAAACAAAGGAGACCTTCGCTACACAACCCCCTGAGCTGCTACATACACAACCGATCATAGAATATCAACCGGAGAGGAAGGCCACTCTTCAGTATTTCCCACCTACACAGAAAGTTGTCCAAAAAGTAAATATGAACGATTACGATACTAACTTCAATAGAAAAGTGAACATGTATACCATTAATAAAGAGCCTCCTAAAAACGTGCTGACCGCTTCTTTTGGCACAGTTTCTCCCGTACCAACAGAAACGTATGAATCATTAAATAAAGTAACAATGAAGCCTGCTTACACTCCAATGTACCAAAATGATAACTTGGACAAGAACCTGTACTTAACGAACCAGCCGCGCGTGTCCGAGCTCCCTCACGGCGGACTTGTAGCAAACGACGGAAATTTCAACAGAGCCTCGTATGTAATCAAACATTACCGGGACTTTATCAACGAGGCGGCGAAAGGCGGCGACGACGAAAGGAGCGAGGAGTATACGTATACTGAGGCACCCATCCGCGGCGTCACCGTCAATGAGTTGGCTAAGATGCCCCGGGACAGCAACCAAGGTGAGGAGGAGTACGAGTACGACGTGAAGTTTCGCAAAGATATTATGAACCGATTCGTTGATAACTTTAATCAGAATAGTGAGAGGTTCAAGGTGGACTTTCCGATCTTATACAACAGTAGCGTTGTGCACAGACAGACGCCGGAGCACGGGAGAGTGGCGTCGTCGTCTGCGTTCATGAAGAGGTTGTACGAAGTGGGGAACTCGCGTCCAGCCAGCTCGCTGAGGAGGCCGTGTGACCCTCACTGTGAGAAGACGGTGGAGCTGTCTCCCGCGTACGAGCTGCACTACTACGTGCCAGACGAAGAAGAAAAGGAAGAAATGGAGCCGCGCGCCATCACCACGCCGTATCGCTACAGGTTATGAGATACGCGTCGCATGCATGTTAGGTAATGCAATAGTTAGTCGGGTCGGGAGCTGTGCGGGCTTGTTCTTCATGACAATAAATTACAATTTATTCGTGCTTATCGTAGTTAACGGTCGTCGAATGATCGGCAGAGCGAAAAGTAATTATGTAAACAATAAAGATTTTGCGAATCGACTAGGTAAGTAGTTGTAAAAACATAGGTATTTGTTCTATGAAAGTGTGGCAGAATTGGGACTTGAATTGTTCACAAAAATTGAATAGTACCAACCTACTAAATACACAATAGTAATCTAGCTAGTAGGTACTCAGGTATAACCTGAATTAAAATATCTGTAAGCAATACATCATACATCTGTATACATTTCAATATACCTACTTAATATTGAAATATATTTTGTACTTGATTTTTTTTAAACCTGGTGATTCGATCTTTTTTATTTTTTATGGAATATTTAGCGTCGGATACCTACTTACTTCGAAATGATAAAGTAAAGAAAATGTGTTCATTCTTTAAGTAAGTGTATTCTGCCGAATTGCCAAAGATGTCATATTTTTAGGTAATATTTTGTAAAGTAAAGATCACATAGGAAATTAAGTTATTGGTCTTCAACAGCCCACACTGGTGTTCAAATTATTTCATGTAATTGTACTGTATTTAGACAATGTGATACATAATTGCCTAGCGTACTAAGGTTATTTGTATTGAATAAAGTAAAACCGAAATAGTTTAACAATGAAGGCCTGTATTAGGTACATAGTAGACTTGTGTAAATATTTTACATTCGTAGAAGATAACTGGAGCTTTGTCGTAGCGGTGTTAACATTACAGGTTGTAAGATATTTAGTTGTCCCTTGAGAAAATCATGATTGCTCGATAAATGCATCATCGTAAGTGTCATCTTAAACTGGTTTCAACAATCGCGCTAATTTCATATAAGTGTACCTACTTATTTACCTACATTGAAAGTTTTTGTCATATTTTCGCACTCCGTAAACTCGATGTTTCGCGTATTTTGTAAAAATCTTGTCGTAAATATTGATGCAAGCGTTGTGAGTTTGTGATAATAAAATACAATTTTATGTAGAATTCTGTTTTTTATTGTTTATGTTGGGTTTTGAGAACAAATGAAAGACACAGTTATAATTTCAACTGATTAATTTATTATACTCATTTGACAGGAGAGGTGTGTGTGCACTCTCGCTTGCTACAGACGGAACACTAACGTCTGAAACTATATTAAAGTTATGCACAATGTACCTAAATATGTAAGACTCTCAAACTACTTAAGTGGGACGGATATATTTTGTTATATTCCAACAGTTTGTGCACAAATATCCTTGAGTTCACCACCTAGTCAGAAATGATAACAAGCAAGTTCTTAGGTTCTTACCGAAACTTTACAGTAAGCGCGATGACATGACGAGGCAGCAGGGACAATAGGCATGGTCTTGCTCAGCATGAAGTACTCCGAGCACGCACCTACGTGCAACTACAAAGCATCTTAACTTTCTGAACTCACCTATAACCAATCAATCAAATCAATCAAAAGTCATTACCTGCCTCGACCATATGATGATCAAAACCAGCCAATCATATATTACGCTTCTTACCATCCCAACAATTACTGACCGTCACGCTGTCCTACTTACCGTAAACTTAACGCTGCGCTAAATCGTCCCCAGACTAAAAGCAAATTGTATAATATACTCCAACCCAAGGTCCTCAATGAAATTCATATAAAGCGCTTTAACACATTATATTATACTCTCACCTCAATAAAGAACCGCAAAAAGAAAAAAAAACTGTACTACATATACTTTCGCCGGTAACGAAACCATATTGCGATCTAACTCGACGCCAACGCCATCTAATTAGAAAACGGGTACTAAATTTTGCACAATATAACTTACTATAATCTAAAAATGATTAAATCAAATGTGATATGGTTTGACATTCCGCCAACCAAGGACATGCTCGAATGAGTTGTCCTTTAAATTAAAGCCACCCACCATGGGGTCAAGGGGGCTATAAAACAACAAAAAAAAAAAACATATTAATCACTGGTTGGCAATACACATAGTTTACAAATTGGTCTTTTAAATACGGAGCCATTACACTTTATGGTAACCAGTTCACCACTGGTGTGAGTCCGTCCGAATCAGGATGCTTTTCTAAAATCTACCCAGCAACCATTTGCCAGGAGGCAGATTGTCCTCTTTTACAAGGACAATGGTGCCGATTCCCTTGTTCACAAACTAAACTAAATTTAAGTTGATTGCATCTTTTTCTTTCTATTTCAATAAGAAAAGGACAGAAGATAAATATTAGTTTCGTCCTGTCAAATTAGTCAGCACCTGACGTAATTTGATGCAATTTTAGTAGCCTACTTTTTAATCACGTCTAAACTTGTATGGAGTAGTGTCAGGCGCTGATTAATTTGACAGGACTAAACTAAAATTTATCTTCTGTCCTTTTCTTAATGAAATAGAAAGAAAAAGATGCACTGAACTTAAATTTGGTTTAGTTTGTAAACAAGGGAATCGGCACCAATGTCGCCAATATTCTTCTTTTTGCGACCGTTTATAACGCTGTGGCATCAAAGTGAAAAATTCTCTAAATCGTCGCTATTTTCGTCGCAATTTTTTGTAAAATTTGCCATCTCCTCAACGTGCCCATAGCTCGTAATTACGTTCCAGCACAAGAACCAAAGGTTCCCCGATTAAAAAATGACCGAGTGTAAGCGGTATTGGATCATCAGGATCATTTGGGGAATATGAGAAATCGGTCTTGAATTGAGGCAAGCCTCAATCTGCACAAGTAACGTGGCCATTTCCTCGTAGGCAAGAGTGGAATCACCAATGACGCACTTTAAGTGAAATTTTATTGACTTGATGCCGGCTTCCCAAAGTCCACCCAAAATTTGGAGCATGAAGAGGGATAAATGCCACTTGACATCTTTATAACTGAGCCAACTCCTAATTTCGTTAGCAATTGCTGACTGTTCAGCAGCGACTACTGTCTGCAGTTGCCTAGCTGCGCCTTAATTTTTTTTTCCATTGTCGCTCCAAATATCACTGCAATGGCCTCTTCTAGCGACAAATCTCTTTAGAAAAGACAACCTTTTTAGAAAAGTGTGTTGCTATGGTTGTAGACTTTGATTCATTTGCCGTACCGGAAGCAGTTTGCAGTGTGGACACTGCTGATTTGACAGCTACTGCCTCTACCGGATAGCTATTGGCTGACGATGATCTTGAGGATGCCTTGGGGTGTAACAATGAGTGGTATCTACGCTTGCAAACGTGAATAAATGATTCGCGCCTAAACAATTGTAACACAAATTGTGAGTTCGGACAAACTCACTTCGAGTTTGGTAATCTTCTTTACTAGACTGTTTACAATTACTTATTAAGACAATGGTATTGTTTACAGAATAGACATACAATTTGTACAGAGTGGTTACAATTTGATTTGACTGCGTGAAAAACCCTTGGTTTACTAACTGTGGACTTCTGCTTTGAGATGGATATGTCTAAGTACCTACTCCAAAGAGCGAAACCTTGCCTATAATAGTTATTTATGCAACGGTTTATCACACGAGGCGAAGCCAAGTGTAATAATAGTATCACATGAGTGTTTTAATACCTAATTATGTACAGTTGCCTAGAAGACATTATCTACACACATGATATGAATCCTCTATAAAAGATTCTGAAACCATAGGGTGTTGTACACTGTTGTAAGAACCCTAACCCTATGGAAATTCATGGTAAGTTTAATTGCTGAGTATCTATTACAAACAAACTGAGAAATATCTGGTGGTGTGTTATCAAAGCTTGTATCACTCATTTTTGTAAACAACAAAGTAATAATTTTTTGCAATACCTACTAATATCGAACAAAAATAGCGGGATACGCCGTGAATTTGAATAATCTATTTTTTTTTTTTATTATTAGCTGTTGTAGTGAAACGCGCGTGTATGACAATGTTCTTTTTTTGAAATTCATAAAGATACTTACCACGAATTGAGTAGTGAGAATGTGGCTGTTTGATGATTAAGGAAGGGATCGAGTTCGAGTTGCATAATGAAATTTAGTACAACATTATAACTCTCGTTTGGATGATATTAAGGTTACTATGACACTGGTTGTTTTAACTGGTTGTTTTTTTGTGGTTGAGCTATGTTAGGGATGGTTGGCCAAAGGAGGGGTGCATGTTGAAGAGCCTCCTCGTGGCGCACCCTGGGCAACGTCGGCTCCAATTTCTCCCAGTGCGGTTTTGGTGGACAATTGGGGCTGGCGGCTAATCTTCAACAAGCGGGGAAAGGTCACGGTTCCAATCACCGATCATGCTTGATGGTCGGTGAAGGGAACCGGGCTACAGAGGGCAGATACGAGGCACTCCTCCTCTGCTTACAGAGGGAGGTGAGTGGGCGTAGACTGGGCAGGGCTGCGCCCTTTGCCTGTATTGCATGGGCCTCCACCAGTGTCGGACGGGAGTGGCCGGGTGTTCCCGGCCATTCCCGTAGCCCCCCAGTTAAATGCGGGCATGCGGGGCCCGCCAACTAGGCGGGCATACGCCGGGAGGGCTGTGGAAGCAGAGGCTGAGCCAATTTCCCATAGCCCTCCCATCACGGCGTTGTGGGAACACCGCTGAGTTTTAGTGGGTATACTGTCGGTTGCGGATTTCGACAGGAGTCCCACATACCCCGTCTCGTCCCCCACGAGCGGGGATGCATAAAGCATTTCTCAGCGACAAAAAAAAAATGGTTGGCCAAAGGAAGCGGAAATAAAGGAACTTAGACCGTATTTTAATAGGCGCACTGAAATATACTCCGAGTTAGGTTGTCTTATGTGGGGTCA
This sequence comes from Brachylomia viminalis, assembly GCA_937001585.2. NCBI lineage: Eukaryota > Metazoa > Arthropoda > Insecta > Lepidoptera > Noctuidae > Brachylomia > Brachylomia viminalis. The sequence continues at coordinate 25,767,705 of OW443304.2, forward strand.
TAGGTTAATAGTTCCAATGTCTTGTCAAGACAGGGTATTACAGGAGCTACATGATACGCATATGGGAATAATTAAAACCAAATGCATAGCTAGAAGTTATGTGTGGTGGCCGGAGATTGATGAAATGTTGGAACACCTATGTCGGAACTGCACAGTCTGCGCAGAAATGGCCGAGGCCCCGGTACACCACGCACCGCAGCCGTGGACCTGGCCGAGACGCCCGTGGATAAGATTGCACGTGGATTTTTTAGGGCCAATACACGGTCACAAATATTTAATAATGGTGGATGCTACGTCGAAATGGATAGAAGCGTGTCCGGTCGTTTCGACTGCGGCACAAGCAATCATACGTAAAATTAGAGAAATATGGTCACGTTTCGGAATACCGAAACAATTAGTCTCCGACAACGGCCCACCCTTTAGTAGTGAAGAGTTTCATTCATTTTTAGAAAGTAATGGGGTAGAACATGTATTTTCTGCGCCGTACCACCCAGCGTCTAACGGGTTGGCGGAAAACGCAGTCAAACAGTGCAAAAGAGTAATAAAAAAAGCTATTATTCAGAATCAGGATGTAGAACTCGCGCTGCAGCGGTTTTTACTAGTCTATAGAACTACCGAACATAGTACCACAAAAGAAACGCCATCACAAATATTACAGGGTAGAACACTAAGAACTCGGTTAGACCGACTAAAACCTTCACGCGAGAAATAGGTAGCCGATGCACAGCAGCAGAGCAGCGCGCAGCGGGCGGGGCGCACCGGGCGCTGCGGGCGGGGGACGAGGTCTGGTGCCGGGTGTACCAAGGTTTAAGGAGTAAGTGGTACGGTAATCGAGCGCTTAGGTACTACAGATTATCAAATAAGATTATTAGATGGCACAGAGATACATAGGCATATTGATCAATTAAAGCTTATATGTAAGTCGAATCGAACGCAATCTACAGATGGCGTGATCGTCAGCACAAAGGCAGCGTCGCAAAATTCTCATCGGCAGTTACGTAATGTACTTGTTTTGTCGACCACACCGGCTACGGAAATACCAAATGAGGCGATACGCACATGCCGATTTCAGAAAATTATAAAAAAATAAAAAATAAATACCTACTTATTTTATTATTGATTCGTGTCGAGAATCATTAGCATAGTTATCTCCTCGAATTTGACGAGGATGCAAAACGACACCTTGTATATGCATGTATGTGTTTAGATATCTAAGTACTAGACGTAAGTAAAATGTTAAGTATAGTGTTAAGTTATTGTTAAGTCTTCCTAAAATGTAAATTGTTTTATGGTTATGTATGATGTTTCATAATAGTAAATAAGGATGGAGGTGTAATGTAGGGTATTCCTAAGATAATAAGTGTTCATTGTATAAATATTCCGTAGGCCACCCGCGACCGCCAGTTAATAAAATAGTGTCGTTTGAACTACATCGTTGTTTTATTCTACACTTAGGTACATATGAAATTGGCGTTTTTTCAAACTGGCCGCTTTGATCTCAAATATCTGGCGTTTGGTTAGGAATTCCAAATTCAAATTTATTTCAAAGGAGATGGCTAAATAGAAGTATGGACGACTGCCCCAGCAATGTATAAACTTGGTACCTAGCAATATGTAATGCTGAATCGGATAAAACAAGTTTCAGAAACATCTGTTCATACTTACCTGTATTATGCAAATAAATAATTTGATTTGATTTGATTTGAGAAACTTTTCATATCTTTACAATCCTAAAAATAAAATCGTGTAATTCTTACGTCAATAGGCATACAAAACTGCAAACAAATGACATTGCTATGAACTTTTCGTTTGAATGTATCTGCGATGATATTGTTAATTGTATTTCTGACTAGTGACCCACCGCGATTAATAATTGCTCCAAGAAACGTGATACAACGGGCATTCTACAATCCGCGCAAAAATCACTCCTCGCACGCGTGTATTAAGTATTAAACTCCTGTAAATCCTAAACTACATATCCAAATGAGTTGAAAAGGTGGTTGAAATTATGAACGTCTATGAAAATAAGGACCCAAACAAGTCTAGATTTTTGTCCAAAACCAAATCCCTGTAGTAAATGGACTCGAGAGGTGGGTTCTGGGCGCTGAATGTGGCAACGCGCGCAAGAAAAGCACTCAGGTGGCAGGATTTTTCTGACTTGATTTACATTGGTAAATACAACCTACACTAATGTATACCTAAACCTTCCGTAAGAACCAATCTACCTACTAATGACAACTCCATCAAAATCTGTTTGTTGATACATCCGTACAGACAGACTGACAGACAAACGCGCCAGGGGGACTTAGTTTAATTAGTATGTGGCGATTGTTAAATCCTGCCTAAACTAGATAACGAAAGCACTGAGTATCCAAGGACATAAAAGATATAGAAATAAACCAACAAAAATGCGATTTATTTATTTATTCGTTATTCTGTGAATCTTACAAGAACATTAGCTAAAAATGAAGCCGGAGCTGATAATGTGTTTTGGTGTCTCGCCCACCCCAGATACCAGATCACTGTCATGACATGACAGCAACAGCCCAGAGTTCTGTTCCCCACTATACAGCTGCAGTATTATTGGGAATCTGTATTGGGAAGGAGTGGTGAATTTTTTATTTTAGGCTGTTGCTATAAAATCGGGTATATTTTGTCGTCCTAATAATAATACTGTTAAGTTTTTTGCTATGGGTTTGTAAATAGACATTTAACTGTTTTTACCAAAAATTATGCATTTTATCTTTACCAGGAGTTTTCCAGTTATGTAATCTGCCTGTTCTGTGTATGATATCAGACTCTGTAATCTCTACAAATTACATTTTGTTTTGCCTTGCATTTTGTTTCTTCTTCTGTTATCCACGTTGCTCTGTCGTTATGTTGTTCTTGTTCTTCCCAAATACTAGACCGATATGTTTCTAGTTGCTCTTTTGTAGATGCATCTGTGTTATTTTTATCATTTGTGTTGGAGTTTGGTTGGTATAGATTTCTACAAAATATTTTTTCATTAGTGGCAAAGGCATTATCGTTTCTGCGCTGTTGTGCTTTTTTGTATCTTCTGAGTCTATAAACTTTAAGACCTAGTTTTTGTTTTATGGTATCTAAGAACTCTTCAGGTTTTCTTGTTGTTTTCGTGTCTGGTGTGTGTGTGACCCTGCTTCTAAATATAGCCTCAACTCTCATTACTACTTTACTTGAACTGATGTTGTTAATGTATTGTGTAAGCCTACTACAATCTGCTCTTAATTTTTCGATGTCTTTTTCTAACGTCTGTTGCCACGCTGGTTCGATATTCTGTTTTGTTTTTTATTTATTTATTTATTAAAACTTTATGCACAAGTAAAAAAATACTATACAAAGGCGGACTTAATGCCTGAGGCATTTTCTACCAGTCAACCTTAGGGTGATGCAGAGATATACCATGGCAGGTGCAACATACGGGATAGATAGCTCGGAAATGACTATAAAATACAAGAATAAATACTAATATATACATAGAAACATAGATACATACATATAAAACACACACATAATACATATAAAATAATTATAAACCTTGGTCAGGAGAAATAACGATCGGTAGAGGAAAAAACGTGTGTTCTTGTGTTTCCTATGTGTTGTGTTATTTTAAAGTTAAGTTCTTCAGATACGACTACTGCTGTGCAATATATAAGTGTCTGTTCAACTATATGTTGTGTATCATCGGAAATAAATTGATTAATTAAGTTTTGTAGGGTCGCAGCATAATGCTGAGCGATAGCCGTTTTGCGTGGATGTGATGCATGTTTGCCCCAATCTTTTTTTGTTTTTTTGTTTATGTTATTTTTTGCGTCATGTTTACCGCAATTATACGCATTTTCTTTATTTTTTCTTTCTAAATAAGTTAACTAACCGGAAAAGATTAGGACTACTTATATCGAAATTTAGGTGGTTTTGGTCGAACTGCTTGGTCCATCCCGGAGTATTGCATTCTGTTGTTAGATTTTGATCCGCAACGGTTATGGTCTCGATATCATTTTCTAGAGTTAAAGTTATAAATTCGGTTTGTGTGGATGTGTGTGATGTTTGCGTTGATAAATGATTTGTTTCTGTAAGTAGGTTTGTACAAAGTCTTTTACACGTCAATCATATTTTAAAAACTAGATGAGGTCGGCGTTTCCTATCTGACTACTATAAGAAGTAGATAAGGCCGAAGCAAACTCAGAGGTGACAGTATCTTTTAAAGTCCAGACATAATCTTGGTCAGGCCATGTGAAGATCATGTAGGTTAGTGACTGCAATGGTCTTTTGAGGAAAAACCACACAGATTGAGTGGACCTGTCCAGTCAGTGCACGCATGTGTCAGTAATCGTGCAGCTCAACTCAGAAGTTACGGAGCTCAACGATTCGACCTGATTCGACGAACAATACCAAAGAAAGGACATTTGGGTAGGCCGCATAAATTACTCAAACTGCCAGATCATGACTGGCTGAGAAAAAAAACAAAAGAGCAATGATCCACATAGTGCTCACATTCGCAATATTAAAATAATATAATACTACTTTACAAAGGACATACTCATGTCATTGTATGTATAAAATTCACCATTGTCAATGTGTATACATATAGAGAAGTCGGTATCCGTGGTTCGGACATAATCATTTAGGACCATGTAGATTGGTGTCTGAAATGGTCTTCTGAGGAAAGAATCACACAGATTAAGTGGACCTGTCCAGTCAGTGCACGCTTGCGATTGGTTGTATAGTTGAGTTTGAGTATGAGGTTGTAGGTACTTGGATGTCGTGTGATTGTTCAGCAACTTCGGTTAAGTTTTGTGATAGTGGGATAGCGTTAGCGCTTGTATTATTTTCTGCTTCTTGTAATATTGTATTCGTTTCTTCTTTTAATTGTTCTATAATTTCTTGAGAAAGAAATATATTTCTAACTATAGCTCTTCTCTGATCTGAGATTCTTTGTTCTGAAACGGTTATCAAATGATAAATGATTTTATTTCTATAAGTAGGTTTTTACAAACACTTTTACACGTCAATCATATTTTTTTTTAACTAGATGAGGTCGGCGTTTCCTATCTGACTACTCTGAGAAGAAAGGCCGAAACAAACTCAGAGGTCACAGTCTCTTTTAAAGTCCAGACAGAATCTTGGTCAGATCATGTGAAGGCTACGTAGATCGGTGTCTGAAATGGTCTTTTGAGGAAAGAACCACACAGATTGAGTGGACGCCTGTCCAGTCAGTGCGTGCATTATCTCAGGATAATGTCGGGTAAAAAGTTAATGCAATTGTTGACTGTATGTGGTCATGTCGGTCTCTAATTTTGTAATAAAAGCAAGTTCGCATGATAAATAGGTTAACTTCTTTGCTCTACCTCATGCGAACTCTTGCTTTTCCAGCCTTCGTGGACGCGGGTAAAAAGGAACTAACTTCACGCACAATATTCAAGCTCGGAGTAGGTGGAATGGAATTTAAACTAGTAATGGGAGGTGATGATGGTATGGGTGACGATTTTATGGATGATGATGATGATCTAGGTGTGTAAGAAACTGTACCTACTAGGACTATACGGTTCTACAGGGATGTTTGTCCTGTCCGTCAGTCTGTCACCATCGTCAATGATTTCGGCTATCTTTGTCGGTGGGAGCCCGCCTGTTCAACTCCTCACCGCTGACGGTTCGCATGCTGAGACACCCAGCGTCAGCTCTAAGTGCGCCCCGACGATAGCCCCCTTAAAATCAATTATAAAATAAAAATTATGGAACTTAACTTAACTTAACTTGTAAAACAAAATTACTGAACGGCTACTGCAAAAATACTACTCATTCACGGAGTCTTTACTAACATTCCAAAAAGTCGTTACACTACCCGACTCATACTCAATACACTATCACTTACTCACACTGCAGACACCAAGTCACTCTCTCTCACGCGGAATCTTGAGGTACGCACACACTCCCTACTCACCACTCATACACTTACACATACTTGTACTCACTCAGTCACTCATTTACACTCAAACACATTTACACACTGGCACACAAATGTATGTATTACTTAACCACCCTCGCGCAAAACACCCTAGCTGCTGCTATACCTACATGACTAACCGCCCAGTATGGCCTAACACTGTCTCCTAAAATACAGGAATACCTAGTTTAGGAGACAGGGTTACATGATTTGTGTAGATTTATGTAGATATACCTTGTTATTTCGTACATCTGCTCTTGTGTATAATGAAACTTGTGTGTTTCGTAATAATAAAGATTAAAGTTTTATAAAAAAAATATAAAAATAATTATGTAGGTACCTAACTTACCTAGCTATTAAATTTTTTAAATCTTGAGTGAATTTGAAAAAGTATTTATAAGTGCTCAACCGACTGTATTCCGGAGACCAGACGCGCGGTAAGTGTGCTGGAGACGGGGTATGGCCGGCGAGCCAATCGCCAAAATATGAAGACAGCTATTTAGAGTTTGATACTGATTTAGAAGATATGCATCAAATCCGACGATCTAAAGCCGATACCATTGTTACTCATTATCTATCGGATCAGGATCGGGAGTGAATCGGGGTCTATGCTAAAAAGATACCCAGAAATTAAGTGATTTTATGAACCCTTACCTTTTCTCATATGCAACAATGACTAACTTACCAACGTCACATACACTTTCAGATAGTTTTTAAAAGAGTGTGCCATTAAAATCTAACGTATGCCGCACAAGTAACGTAAACTAATCTGATTTCTATCGCTTTTTATTGTGATAACATTTAGATAAGGTGAGCTAAAGTGAGCTGTCACTCCACCTAAGCTGATGCTAGGGCTGAGTGCTAGGGGTTGACCTTATTGGCAGCTAGGGCCGAGTGCTAGGGGTTGGCCTTATTGACAGCTAGGGCTGAGTGCTAGGGGTTGGCCTTATTGACAGCTAGGGCTGAGTGCTAGGGGTTAGCCTTATTGACAGATAGGGCTGAGTGCTAGGGGTTGACCTTATTGACAGCTAGGGCTGAGTGCTAGGGGTTAGCCTTATTCACAGATAGGGCTGAGTGCTAGGGGTTGACCATATTGATAGCTAGGGCTGAGTGCTACGGGTTAGCCTTATTGACAGATAGGGCTGAGTGCTAGGGTTTGACCTTATTGACAGCTAGGGCTGAGTGCTAGGGGTTGGCCTTATTGACAGCTAGGGCTGAGTGCTAGGGGTTAGCCTTATTGACAGATAGGGCTGAGTGCTAGGGGTTAGCCTTATTCACAGATAGGGCTGAGTGCTAGGGGTTGACCATATTGATAGCTAGGGCTGAGTGCTACGGGTTAGCCTTATTGACAGATAGGGCTGAGTGCTAGGGTTTGACCTTATTGACAGCTAGGGCTGAGTGCTAGGGGTTGGCCTTATTGACAGCTAGGGCTGAGTGCTAGGGGTTAGCCTTATTGACAGATAGGGCTGAGTGCTAGGGGTTGACCTTATTGACAGCTAGGGCTGAGTGCTAGGGGTTGACCTTATTGACAGCTAGGGCTGAGTGCTAGGGGTTGACCTTATTGACAGCTAGGGCTGAGTGCTAGGGGTTAGCCTTATTCACAGATAGGGCTGAGTGCTAGGGGTTGACCATATTGATAGCTAGGGCTGAGTGCTACGGGTTAGCCTTATTGACAGATAGGGCTGAGTGCTAGGGTTTGACCTTATTGACAGCTAGGGCTGAGTGCTAGGGGTTGGCCTTATTGACAGCTAGGGCTGAGTGCTAGGGGTTAGCCTTATTGACAGATAGGGCTGAGTGCTAGGGGTTGACCTTATTAACAGCTAGGGCTGAGTGCTAGGGGTTGACCTTATTGACAGCTAGGGCTGAGTGCTAGGGGTTGGCCTTATTGACAGCTAGGGCTGAGTGCTAGGGGTTGGCCTTATTGACAGCTAGGGCTGAGTGCTAGGGGTTAGCCTTATTGACAGATAGGGCTGAGTGCTAGGGCTTGACCTTATTGACAGCTAGGGCTGAGTGCTAGGGGTTGGCCTTATTGACAGCTAGGGCTGAGTGCTAGGGGTTAGCCTTATTGACAGATAGGGCTGAGTGCTAGGGCTTGACCTTATTGACAGCTAGGGCTGAGTGGTTGGGGTTGACCTTATTGACAGCTAGGGCTGAGTGCTAGGGGTTGACCTTATTGACAGCTAGGGCTGAGTGCTAGGGGTTGGCCTTATTGACAGCTAGGGCTGAGTGCTAGGGGTTGACCTTAATGACAGCTCACTTCACTTTAATTTTACGGTGAGATTTTTACAGAATATATCGGCAGATACTTAGTTTCAGGCCATAAACACGATAGATAAAAACGCTCAAACTTGAAACAGACTTGACTTACGTAGATGATCTATTTGAAAATACCATTTCGAGCGTACTGGTGGTAGACGCTAGTATGAAATTATCTGTAACCGTAGGTACTGCGTAACGTTCAAATTCAAAATGTCCAACGATTTAGAAATGCCTAATCTTTGAAAATGTTCAATGAGTTTTCGCAGCAGTTTTTTACATGCATGTCCCTACGACCCACCATATAAGAGAAATGGGTCTTCGAAGGAAAAATACAAAAAAACGCTATGCATTGTTGACCATCGTACTTGTGTCAAACTCAAAGCTATTTTAATTAAATCATTGACAGGCACTTTTGAATTGTCAAGTGGTCGGTCAGTAAGAAATATGGAGCTAGTTGCCCATTCCAAACCGTAGTAGGTACCTATGGAGAAGAACGGGCAAGAAACTACATGGACACTCTTTTAAACTAAATTGTTACATAAATATTAGTTAGGTACATCATTAATGTTGAATTTATAATTATATGTGAGAACTATGTGATTATGACGTACACGTTGAGTGTCCAGAGTACCTACAGCAAATCTAAATTTAAACAAAACAATCCATAAACAAAATCATTAAAATAACCCAGCAGGCAGCTAAGAGATGACCAGTCTCAACTGACGGCGCCCGTTCACGAACTCGACGCATGGATCCAGCACCATTTAGCAGTGTTTTATTTTTTTTATAATGTTGAGTATTATCATTTCCTAAAAGTGTGCCGTTGTCCAATATTTATAGTTTAATGTTGAATACTGTTTATACACTCGAGTATCTCTAATCATAATATTTGATCTAACAGGGAAAACACATTGAATGAAACACCAAATACTTTTTTAAAATACACTTTATTGACGTTTTTTATTGTAGAATAGTAGGTATGCAAACATCACTCGATCGTTCGATCATATTTTGTTATGGATTCTTTACAAGTCACTTTGAGCATAATCATAATAGGGATCATTACAATAATCATAAGTACTATAGCTAAATCATACTTGCACATGTTAACTGTAGACCAAATCATATAATCGAGTGGGAAATGCAAGTCTGGATCCAATAAATAATTATGTTACAATCTCATAAAAACGCAAATTAAAATATTTTTCATAGATGAACACATTTTTCTCTTTGGATAAACAAAAGAAAATCCAGAACACTGATTGGGTAATTATATACAACAATAAATTGGTAATGAAACTAAAACATTCTCCATTAATGTGTCCACTTTTTGTAAATAAAAATTAAAACAAGAAAAATAATCGGAGCGAAACTAAAATATAAACATCGTTAAATAAAATAAAAGTAATTGGTACCATTTAACTTCTTGGCGCCAACTATCGGATACAATAAACACCAATGCAGACAACTTGTAAAGTCTATAACTTTCGTTACATCACTAGGCGTTTTAAGATACAAGTGAAAGTGGGCCTTATCTACTACGTCTTTAGATTTATATCGCTAAAGTAAAGTGATCGAGCCTCTGACAATTTTTTGAGTAAATCCCAGAGCCTAAGTTTAATATGGAATTAGCACCAGTTATAGGTATTTTTTTTAGGTTTTCAGAAAAGCTTGCATTGATATTGTAGTGTTTAGTGATAACTTCGTAAAATTAATGTGGAATAAAGTCGTCGTAGCACTGTCGAAGTAAAATGGTACATATAGGAACAGATAAGGTGAGAGTTCTCTAACATTATTGCAAAAAGCATGTAGGTAACGTTGTGATGAGCTTCTGAGCTGAAAGCCTTCCGCTGATGAAAGTTCTAGTGTGACTGATTGGCCATGTAACTTATGCTTGATACAGAAAGCGAACCATTTATTCTTCATTTTGTGATCTGTAAGTATGATGTAGGTAAGTAAATTCAACTTAAAATTTCAGTACATAAAAGTTTTGCAGATATGTTATTTATCGACCTGTTTTTAGTTGACATTTAGGTAAACTAGAAAACACACAAAACTATATAGCCAAAACAGCTCCGTTGTATTTTAAAACGATAAAAAATGAAATAATGTTTAAAAAATGCGAGATACATAAATATAAGCAATTCAGTAATCTAACGGCGTTTGTATGCTAGGTACATAAGTAGGTACGTGAATCAGTTACAATTACAACAATAATCATTTATAGGTACAGTTTTAGACTAAAAGCGAATATTTACAAAGAACACGTCACTTTACTAGCTATATACCTGCTTTCCATGGCGAGCGCGCGGTGTCCGGCTAATACTTTATAATTTAATTATATTCCCTAATATATATAAGTAAGCGTACATCATTTTTTGGTAACGAATACGAGAATTCCCGCACCCTTAATAAATTAGAATCTTAAGACAAAAATACGCGTGTTCTAAAAAGGCCGAGTCGTGGCGCTCGGGGTAGTATTAGTTTTACGAGTTTATAATAATAACACAAAATAGATACGCGCAGAAGGCCGCGCGCCCGCACACGTGCACGTACACACGTACACACGTGCACGTGCACACACACACACGTGCAGCCCCCCCCCCCCCCCCCCCCCACGAACTCCGCGCGCCGCCGTACAATCCCTCGTTACATTAGCCAGTCTTTCGTTTACCCTACACCCTACACTCGACACTCTACACTGTAGACTCGCGCGCTAGCGACTCCGACGCGGGGACTGATGTGTGCCACATGTTTCGGAACTTGCTTAAATATATTTAACATACACAATAACGGTGTCTTCGTCCTCATATTTTAGTTCAATCCTTATTGGTTTAGTAATACCTGCACCCTAGTTGCTCAACACGCTTGCGATGACGATCCCTTACATTTTCATAATGTAATACTATCCAATGCTTATTTTTGCTGTCGAGCAGACGATTTTTTCAGCAATGTATTTTGTTTATTTATTTCATCAAATCAAAAGAAATTATCATTACAGGTGTCTTACGCAATTTGGGTGCTGTGGTTTTTTCTGCTCAAATGTATCTCAATAAAAACATACATAAGCATATGGCACACAGTCGTCCCACACAACCACGCGATGAGGACGCTCCATAACCGAACATAATTATGACGATGTGACACTAAAGGGATAGAGGGCACGTGCGGCGTGAAGAGGGCCGGTCGCATCGTACCTACATCCAATATGGTGACCAACTTGAAAAGGAAAACCGAGGCAAACTGCGGTGAGACGTTGGAAAACTGATATCAAACAAACTACATAGCCCCGTACTTATTGTAAACAACAGTTGCACTGTTTTGTAGCAACAACATGTTTTTGTGTTGTTGGCAACATTGCATGCTATGTGAAAGTGAAACATGTTTTAGCAACGAGTAGACCAAGTCTGCAAATGCCATTGTGAGTTATTGACGGGTTTTTAAACAATTCAGTCAAAAACTCAGTGGACAAACCAACTGCAATGTTTGAAAATTAAAATGGCCCCCTGGCTAACTGTGTTGTTGCAACAAAGTGGCGCCAAGTTTGTTCATCATAAATAAGTGGGCTTTAGGTAGAAAATACAAAGGTTGTCTCAAAAACCGTTACATACATTATTTTACTGTTAGCATTTACTGAAAAAAGAATACTGAAAGCGGACTCAAAAGTCGAACGACTAAAATCTAGCGACGCGAACATTTGTATCTACTAAATCCCCTTGCTAACTATACCGTTGCATTTCCTAGTAGTGCTACGAGCATGGTTTGGCGCCTGAATGACATTGACAGGGGGGCGTTGTTGGTAAATATATCAGAAATCATCACAGACATTTTATGGCGGAGATAGTTCCGACTTGGGCCACGCGCCAAAAGATTCTTGTACTGTTGTAAATGATTTTGTATTGCCAATGGCAGCCGTTACTTGTGAAATACTTCTGAAGGTTTAGTAACTAATTTTGTAAACTGTGGTTTGAAACTAAAACTGTTGGCACCTCCTATTTTTGGCACCACTAGCGTCAACTAAATGTGAACCTCGCTGTCCGTGGAGATGTAACTAAGGAATAGCGTCTGAGATTGGCTTTGTACTGCCGTGCACTCAGATATTGTGCTCTAGTTGTATGATATGAAAAAAACTGAAATATTTTTGATTTGAAGCATGAAAACTCAATAATTTCGGTTAGATTTTAGTATGACGTTATTCTCTTAATATTTTCCTAGTAGCCCAACCCAAGCCTTCGCGGCAACAGGGCATGGTGTAATGTGTTGCCTAGTATATTCCCCTTCGCAAGTTACACCTACACGGACAAAAGAGCAATTTACGCTCAATAAAATAAAATGTGTTTCAGCACCAAAACATTTTGAACAAAACGAACTAGGAACTGATGCCGATGCGTTATACTATGCACGACAATATACACAATAACACAACATAAAATAAGTACAGAAGGACAATTTATACAACGCACAGTAAAGAACGCACGCATTACTGAACTAAAACTATTGCTATCACATACTCGCAGAAGGATTAATGTAGAGACAGAAAATGATTAAGAGCTGTCACATTAAGTTGACTTAGGGCTGATTTTTCAATAGTCAGATAACTTTTATCCGAAGAATAAATCTGACAGTTTGACATATTTTCGATATAAAAGCTGTCAAACCACAATATTTATTCCTCAGATGAAAGCCTTCAGCTGATCAGCCGATCAGCAGATCAGCCCTTAGAATACTAGGCAAGGTGGTGACGGAACATACCACCAAAAAAAAATTGCTGAAGTCCATGTTTCAACCAATTTCACAGTCAACCATCAGCCAGCAATACTCTTATGCTAGTTTAGTTCGTACAATGAGTTTTTTTTATCGCTCGTTGTCAAAGTGACCCTTCCATACTTATGTATGTTGTCCAAATACAATATTATAGCGAATTTTATACAATGCTGTATATACATACTAGCACCACTATAGCTTTACGTATAATAACCGAAACTTCACCGTTTGTATAAAACCAAAATGTAAATGCAAAAACTTTCTATTTTCATAATGGGTGTTATACTGATGAGTAAGTTCTTAAAAACTGGACTTTTAGTGTTAACTTGCACTTTATGGTTTTTTTATTAGTCATTTTTATGTTTGAAACATGGGGAGATAAAACATGTAATTCTATTTTCTTTTCTGGCGGTTTTCGTTTTGTAAGCATCAATACAAAGCCCAGTATAAAGTTATTAATTTACATTAAAACATCACAAGTTTGGACAATTGACTTCAACAATGTGCCAGGACGCCGGTCGCTCTTTCACTGAACATGTAGATTCAGATTTTTTTTTAAAGGAATTCTAGCAAAGCCTGGGTAACGTTGTATGGCTGGAGAACTCACCGATGTCAGCCACAGGCGTCCTTACAAAACAGAACCTTAACATAAGCGTCTCATATAAAATCTTAACAAATTAGGTGACTGCAGCCAACAAACGAAGTCCAGTTTAACGTGTCGGTAGTTAAAAGTAAAAATCGACGCGAGTACAGTACAAATTTCAACCTTATCTTCATAATGAGTATGTTCAATTTTCCGTATACTTATTATTTATAACCACATCCATAAAGCTCTAAGAGGAAGCCTCACTATACATATAATTAAAAGTAAACGTTTAATTTAAATATTTTTTTCTTTTAAATATCATTTATAACATATACACATTCATACAAAATTCTACATCACTAAAGCGTACTCGATGTTCGAACTAAACTATGAACCGTTCCGAATCTTCAATAACTTTAAAAAATTTACATGTCGTCGTCGTCGCGTCGTCTTAAAGTGAAGTAACTTTTTACAATTTCCTTCAAGAAAGCGTATCGATTAATTTAAACGACTGATTCGGCTGATCGGATTTAGATTCACACTCGACTAGTAAGTTTTTGGGAGGTGAAATGCAATATTAGAAGGTACCTTAACTCGAACTTCATCCGCGTGGTACTTTGATGAGGGGTTTCTATTGTGTCATCAACTAAATCATGTCAATGGCCAGCCAGTAGCAAGTCCCGGATGTGTTACTATCACCATCACCGTACTACGCAGGTGACGTATCGCACAACTGCGCCACGTTAAGACTACACAATACCTCCACTTAACGATTTCGATTGCCTGAACTGCCGTTTATCAGAAAGGTTGTGACCAACACGGAAGATTTAACGATGGACACTTGTTTATGCGAGGATTCAGAGATATCATAGATAGCTATAATATTGGTTTAATTTTATATAAAAACTAAATAGTGATGTTTCGCCCACACTTCTCAAGTTCTAATTCTAACATTAAAGTAAAAATAAATAACATTCGGAACTGTTTGCGATCCCCGCTTAAACAAGCCTCATGTGTGAGAGAAAAACTCGCGGAATACATTCAATCGGTACCATAGTTATGCAAAAATACATGATACGGCAATACAAAATGTCATCATAAGACCCATCCTTACTACGTATAAATATGCGTTTAAATCTAATCTATAGACTACTGCGGGGGCGGTGTCGTTCGTGACGCGTCGTGTCGGACGCATACGTCAGTTCGGAGCCCGGTTCCGCAACTAGTTGACTAAAAACCTTGTTTAAATATCAATAAAAGCTAAGTGCTCCGGAAGTATATCATATACGAACGATATTAGATTGTGCTGAGGGCCGCTTCGTAGTCAGGACTCGGTAAGCGCAGGGCGGGCTGGCGGTGACGTCACTAGCTGGTCACGTGCGCAGGGCCGGGTGGCGGTGACGTCACTAGCTGGTCACGTGCGCAGGGCCGGGTGGCGGTGACGTCACTAGCTGGTCACGTGCGCAGGGCCGGGTGGCGGTGACGTCACTAGCTGGTCACGTGCACAGGGCCGGGTGGCGGTGACGTCACTAGCTGGTCACGTGCGCAGGGCCGGGTGGCGGTGACGTCACTAGCTGGTCACGTGCGCAGGGCCGGGTGGCGGTGACGTCACTAGCTGGCCACGTGCGCAGGGCCGGGTGGCGGTGACGTCACTAGCTGGTCACGTGCGCAGGGCCGGGTGGCGGTGACGTCACTAGCTGGTCACGTGCGCAGGGCCGGGTGGCGGTGACGTCACTAGCTGGCCACGTGCGCAGGGCCGGGTGGCGGTGACGTCACTAGCTGGTCACGTGCGCAGGGCCGGGTGGCAGTGACGTCACTAGCTGGTCACGTGCGCAGGGCCGGGTGGCAGTGACGTCACTAACTGGCCACGTGCGCAGGGCCGGGTGGCAGTGACGTCACTAGCTGGCCACGTGCGCAGGGCCGGGTGGCAGTGACGTCACTAGCTGGCCACGTGCGCTGGGCCGGGTGGCAGTGACGTCACTAGCTGGCCACGTGCGCGCGTGGCGGGGTGGGAGGGAGGGGCGTACCGAAGCTGCTACGCAGAGACTCCTCCATGAGGCGGCAGATCTTGTCGCGGTCCGCCTGGAATTAACACAAACCTATCAGTAAAAAATGCGAAGCTGAAAAGAAAACGATAATATCGAGAGACTTGTAGCAAAAAACAGATGGGTACTGGAGGCAAACCCCGCACGAGCGACAACACGCGCACGGCGACGTGAACACGCGCGCGCGGTCGCTGTGGTCGTGTTGAACAATATGAAACAAATGCCAATCGCGACAGCGCTTGCACTGGCTGTACGTAAACGCGTATCTATGTGTAGCGCATTTTCACTAAACTAATATGAACTTTACCGTTATATAAATTCTTACAGTATTGAACCGGTAGAAAGAACTATAAAAGTTACTTGGAAAACTAAAATATATAGCAGTAAGAAGTACAGTATAGTAGTAGTAGTAGTATAGTAGTGCAAGTAGTTGTTTAATAAGATGCAGTGCCGTTACCTCGTGTATGAAGCCGAGCTGCACGAGCTCGTGCGCGAGCGCGCCCGCGGAGTCCCGCTGCGACACGGCGCAGGTGAGCTGGCGGTTCATCTTGTCGTCCATGCGCAGGAGGATCGTCATCTGGAGGGACGGTACGCAAACAAATTACTGCCTCGGGGTAGAGTTCGTTCCTAGCTAACTTGAAACTATGCACAGTGGACGTTTATTGGCTCAATGTTAGTAAGAAACGTTTAGATAGCAAAGTAAAGTCTCAAGCTATGGCTTCCTAGAAGAGCGTTTCCGTCATATTTATAGCGGACCTCATGTCATTTTCACCAGTATTTGACATAAGCTCTGTATTTGCATATTACGGCCGCAAATGGCGGCCATCGCTCTTCTAGGAAGCCGAATCTTAAGGCGCTACTAAAGGCAGAACTTTGCGATAGTGCGTTATTCAGAAGCTATTAATTAATTAAGAGAAATAAACTACATCTAAACGCACATTATTAATGTTCGATATCCTATCGTCACATTGCACGTTCTTATTTGTTTTTATGTGTTATAAATATGTTTAAAATCTCCTCGTAAAAAATGACTAAAATTATTGATTATACAGGGTGGAAACTTTCAGCGGGGCAGTAAGAGGAAGTACCTTATCCGTTGCAGCTACGCGAAAATGGTCTTAGGAGACTATCCATATTTTTTTATGGAATTTTGATACCCATTCACAGATTTAAAAAAAAAAAATACAGTTAGCAAGAAAATAGCCATTTTACACAAAAACATTTTTTGATGCCAATTGATCCTGTTTCTAATACTGATAAAAAACTTCTATGGGACCAACCATCGTTGGAGTACTCAAAAAGTCACAAATTGCAAAAAAACTTTTCCCGTACATTTTGTAAAGAATTTGTGTAACTGAAATACAAAAAATAAAATAAAAAACAAATGATCACGTAGAATATTACATATTATATCAAAAAGAACATATACATCTTTTGCTTGGGGATTAAACTAATGGATAGATAATAAAAAAATCTGAATAATGCACGATTTATTTTATTTCAATAGATCCCTTTTCTTTTTTTATTAAATTAATATTCTTAAAATTGGTGTGAATTCTATGATAGATATTCTAGAGCGGATCAGGGCGGCCGGACAGAAAAGGACCGAACACTTAATGTCGTTCGCTACAGGAAGAGCCCTACGTAAACTTTATAAATCTCAGCCTAAATCTTATCTAAGAATTAATCAACCACGGTCCCGACGTGCTTTTAACAAGTCAAAAGCTCGTAGACTAGTTACAAAATAATGAATTAGAACTTATAAGAACTCAAACTCAACTCAAAGCATTTATTTCAAATAAACCAATTACTTCAAATAAACCAATTACAGGCACTTTTGAATTGTCAAGGGATCGGTCAGTCAGAAAGATGAAGCTAGTTGCCCATTCCAAAGCGTAGTAGGTACCTGTGGAGAAGAACGGGCAAGAAACTCCATGGGCACTTTTTTAAATCAAAATATTGTTACAAAAAAGTTGTTACATCATTCATGTTGAAATTATACACGAGAGAACGATGCAGAAAGAAGTGCACGTTAAAAGCGTCCATAATAAAAAGAAAAAAAAAACTATTCAGGAATTAAAATAAGCCGTGGCAGCTAAGAGATGACCAGTACCCACTGACGGCACCCGTTCACGAAGATGACGTATGGATCAGCAGCATTCAGCTCAACCATTTTGAAGGGAACTCAATGATCCAATACACACGCCACCACCAGCGACACATGTGAGTGAGCATGACATACTCTCAGCCACCAGGGCACATTCAAGTCAATGAAAGACGAAGCTAGTAGCTTTATAGTGGGTACATAGTGCTCACACATGTGCTATGCAATTATACAATACTAAGAGATTGAATTTATAGAATGCAAAGATAGTTTTTACAATCTTCATCAGCTTCAACAATATTTTCGAATGCTAATCATTTAGTTTATGCGCCCTTGTGGAGCAGGACCAGCGCTGAGCCAAGCATTTTTGTCAGCGATATAATCCCCCAACTTATAATATGCTTGGCTGTATAGTGTGCTTTTTATACAAGATTTAAACTTTGTTTCATTCAGTTGGGAGTATGTGGGGAAGTATTTTATTATAACATTTTAAACAGTAGGTGCCCCATGAAGGATGAGTCTACTTTAGCCAGTCTGAAACCTGGTTGAACTAATTGGTCCCTATTTTTAATCCTATAGTTGTGTCTTTCACCTCTTTTACTGAAAAGATTGAAATTTTTCCTTACGTACATGGTGTTTTCATAGATATATTGACAAGGTACCATCATGATGTTAATGTCTTTATACAGTACCCTTAGATAATCGCGCCTGCGGAATCTGTATCTGTATCTCTGATGGCTCTTTTCTGCAGAATAAAAATTGACTCAATATCGGCAGCCTGTCCCCATGATAAAATATAATATAAATAAAATAAGTAAGGCATGATACTATGAACATGATACATAAAGCAATATCTAAAATTAAAAGAACTAACGTAAAATAACCTACGTTCAAATCCCTAAAATCTAAATACCTAATGATCGTTTCACTTATATTGAAAATACCGAAAGCTTAAAATGTCAAATGGATATGTTACTGAAGTTCTTATAGCTAACACTTAAAATTCCTATGTACAAAGTTCCTTAAATTGGTTTACGTCGCCGATAATTGACCAAAATTAAAAATACCGATCTATAATCCAATATATCTAAAATCTTATTATTGACAAACGTGACATCGAAAGGCTTAATATCGAAGTCAGAGTATATAATGACCTAAATATCGAAGTAAGGAGTATCGAATGTCCTAAATATCATGTGCAAACATTTCTGTGAGCAACTTGGAAGTAGCGCTCGCCAGCCGCTGCCGCGGCACCGCTCGCTTTGCGCGCTGTTTGTCACAGTTCTAACCTAACGTAACCTATTTCACCCAGTTCAAAGTGACGAATCATACGATCTGCCGCAGAGATGTATTTAACATTGTCTATTGATCTAGTCGCAGGCAGATTGTATGATTCGTCATTTTGAACTGGGTGAAATTGGTTAGGTTAGATGAGAACTGTGACTAACCACGCGCGAGCCGAGCGAGCGAAGCGAGTGGTGCCGCGGCAGCGGCCGGCGAGCGCTACTTCCAAGTTGCTCACAGAAATGTTTTAGGTATTTTGACCATTTGTTATTTCAAATATCGGTGTATCAAACTTAGGTGTATTAACTGTTGATATTTTAAACATTAGATATTTAGTTCAATCAGTATTTTAAACTTAGGTAATTTATTTTGAACGTAGGTTATTGTTCTATATCTATGTTATCGGTCTGGTTTCCGCACTTAGTCCTTCAGTGGACCATTGTGCGTGAGCCATGTCGGCCGTCGGTGGTTATTCCAACCAGCCCACCTCCCTCCAGAAGCTGATTAGGGCTCCTGGTCTATTAAGAACATCTGTGTAAGATCTGGGTGTCCCGAGGGTTTTTGACCTAATTTGGGCGACGCCTGTGCACTCGAAGAGCACATGCGCGACAGTTTCGTCAGCCTCCATGCAAGCCCTGCATAGAGGACTGTCCCGTTATGCCTATTGTGTGAAAGTGTTTGTTTAGCGAGCAGTGTCCCGTGATGGTCCCCGTCACCAGGCGCATGCCTTTCCTGTCCAGGCGTAGCAACCGCCTGGTTAGCTTGCCGTCTAGTGATGGCATGGCTTCCTTGGATTGCCTGCAGCCCGGTGACGACGCCCACCAGCTCTCTGCTTGTGTGTGGGTGTACTCCTGTAGCCACCTGCGTAGTTGGTTGAAGGGGATGGGCACGATAGGTTCCGGTCCACAGACCGACGTGCTGGATGCCCTCCTGGCCAGCTCATCGGCTGCGTCGTTACCTAGCGATCCACTGTGTCCTTTTATCCATTGTAGCGTCACTGTATTGCGGTTTGATACGGTTACCCGTTCAAGCGCATTGTGACATTCTAGTATTAGATTTGAAGTAATGCATTTTTTCCCTAGGGATTGGAGGACTGAGGCGCTGTCAGAGAGTATGCGGATTCGGGTGTCCGCAACTCTTCTGGCTGCTATGGCATAAGCCGCCTGTATTATGCCTACACACTCTGCCTGATAGACCGTGTTGAGCATTCCCAGGGGTCTGGATATTTTTATGTTGAGAATTAGAATACTCCGACTCCAGTTCCGCAGTCGGTTTTTGATCCATCGGTCTAAATTCTCAGTTCCTTTAGGCCTGAATGGTCGTACTGCTCCTCTTCAAGCACTATGCTGTAGTGCTTTTGAAAGCAGTATTGTTTCAGGGCCTTGTCGCAGGGTGATGCCATCATCGGCTGACGCCTGATCGCCTCTTCCCTTAAACGTTTGTGCTTGACTCTGGAGTCGTTGCTCAGGGTTCCTGCTATATGTAGCCTAAAGGTAGCCAGGGCCGCCTCCTCCCTCACAGTGAGGTGTAGGGGCGGTAGCCCAAGCATAGCCTGTAGGGCAGCGGTGGGTGCAGTTCTCATGCAGCTGGTGATCGCCGCACACGCGAGCCGCTGCAGCTTTTCGAGGTCTCTTTGGGCTGTGCTCAGTTCTGTTCTGGGCCACCAGACTACTGAGCCATATGTAATGATTGGTCGGATGACTGTGGTGTATAGCCAGTGGGTAACCCGTGGGCTAATCCCCCAATTCTTGCCAAGCAATCGCTTGCACTGCCACAAGGATATACTGGCCTTCGTGGTGATGTAGTTGGTGTGTTTTGCCCAATTCAGCTGTTTATCCAAAAAGATGCCCAGGTATTTGGTTTCAGTTGATAGGCTTAGGGTGGTACCAAAGACACGTGGTAGTTGTAGTGTCGTTAATTTCCTCTTTTTTGTGAAGAGAATAAACTCGGTTTTTGTGGGGTTCACTGAGAGTTGGTGTTTGCCGCACCAATTCTCCACTATCTTCAGGGCCTGGCGCATTAGATTGCACAGGGTGTTTTCATGGGCGCCATTTATTATTATGGTTAGGTCGTCGGCGTAGCCTACGGTGAAGTAACATTTGTCGTTGAGTTCTTTTATTAAGTTGTCTACGACCAGGTTCCATAGGAGCGGTGATAGGACGCCCCCTTGCGGGCAGCCCTTCGCTACAATGGCCCTTGTGGTGTCATTTACGGTTACTTGTACGGCTCTCTGTCTGAGCATATTAGTGATCCAGCCACTCAAGGACGGGTCTATATCGTGCCTGTCCAGGGCCGTGCTGATGCTTTTGAAAGTGGTTTTGTCAAAGGCGCCTTCGATGTCAATGAAGGCGGCCAGTGCTGAGCATTTGTAGTCCACCGCGCATTCAATTTTGGATACCACACTGTGCAGCGCGGATTCCGTTGATTTGCCTGTGGAGTACGCATGTTGTTGTTTGTGGAGTGGTCTTGCCCGAAAAGGTCCGTCTCGGATATGCCGATCGCAGAGTGTCTCTAGGGTCTTTAGTAGAAAGGATGTGAGGCTTACGTACGTACGTAACGTAGGTTATTTTACGTTAGTTCTTTTATTTTTAGATATTACGTACCCATGAAAATAACTGAAATAGACTAGTCTCGCGGTATCCACATTAGTGAATTGACGGATTTTTTTTATACTGCTGAGCTTAGCCGTCCTGCAAGAGATGTTAAATGAGGACCCCATTGCAGCCTTGAGTCGAGCATGATCCCCAGGAAAACAGTTCTATTGACGAGTTCTAGGTTTTCTTTATTCAATACTATGTCACAATCACTACTTTTAACATTCGGTAAAGCAAATCTTATGCATTTAGTTTTTTTCCCATTTATTACCAAATTATTAGCAGTGAACCAATTGTGTACCTGCAGTAGGGCAATATTTATTACGTCGTCAAAATTAGATGCACGTCTATTTATCTTAAAAATTAAGGATGTATCGTCAGCAAATAACACCATTTGTGGTATTTTAATAAATGGGGTAGATCCTTAATGTATACTAAAAAGAGGAAAGGACGTAATGTCGAGCCTCCCACCATTTTTACTTTTAAATTAAATGAATTGACAACATTTATTTCGACTTTTTGCTGTCTATCATTTAAGTATGATTTTATTAAACTGAGCGCGAGTTTACCTAGTCCGTAATGCTCAGGTTTTAATAGCAAGGTTTCGTGACAACGCAATCAAATGCCTTGGAGAGGTCACAAAACATTCCTATAGCATCTTGGGCCTCCTCCCACGTTGACAATATGTGTTTTAATAAAGTGACACTGGCGTCTGTCGTACAACGTCCTTTGGTGAAACCATATTGCTGATCGTGTAAGATTTTGTTGGTGTTAAACTGATTAAAGCATGTGATTGAGCATTACCTTTTCGAAAACCTTGCCGAATACCGGCAACACAGATACTGGTCTATAATTGTTGGTGTCTTTGCTGTCCCCAGATTTAAAAAGTGTTATAACCTTACTGTATTTCATTAAATCTGGGATGACTCCTTGATCTACACACACATTAAATATTAAAGCTAAATATGGTTCTATAGTCTCGATTATGGATGTACAAACTTTGATAGACATCCCCCATAAATCTTCGGTCAATTTGATTTTTATTTGGCGAAAAGCTTTTATAACTATCATATGGTTTATATGTTTAAATTGAAATTCAAGAGGTCTCTATATTGCCATGTGTTCTGGATCTTGTGGGTGTGTGTCGGTCACTTATATGTTATTATAATATCATGTCATGGGCAGACTTTTAATAGAGAAACTGAGGAAATATGATACATTTTATAAGACAGACATATTTTAAACGTGATGAAATGTAGGATGATGAACGTTGACAATCATTTGGCATCGAAAAGTATGTTGACATGTCCCGAATTAAAGTCGGAGATATTTTAATTTTATTGTTAGACGAGTCAATGGCATTCTCAATTAAAATTGCAAAAATATTAAAAATTGTTCCCATTTATTATTTTAAATAAATACATAATAAATTATATTATGGCAAAAAAAAATGTTACATAACAAAGTTTATGTGTCTGTATTTGGAACATGTTCCAGCAACAAAATAATATGTGCGCAGTCCTTGATAAGATACATAGAATTATGGAACGAGACTGATAAAAGACCGGTGTGTGACAGTCTGTTTCCACATAACTCTCGAGTGACTAACACGGCACTCTATAAAGCTGAACTTTTTCTAAGCGCGATGTGAAACTGTAATTACTTGGTTGAGAGGTTCGGCAAGGAATGTGAAAGAAGGGAAATGTACGTACCCGCAATGCGACAGTTTATTATTATATATTTAATTAAAAAAAAAAGTATTCATTCGTTCACTGACAGACAATTATTTATTATTGATTTTTATTTCGGAATAAAGAATCCGTAGTTATATTACTTTTTTATTATTATGTTATTAATAATAACATAATATTAAAACAACTTATTATCTATAGTGTTAGTACCAATCACCTTTTGCACAAACTGCTTGACAATTGGAGAGCCGAAACTCTCCGCTACAGTTCTCAGGGTGAGATTGCGACTGCTTAGTCTAGTCAGTAGCGAAGCAGTTTTCTTGCGCACAATCGCGTGAAAATCGTCGGTACGAGCTTGCGCAATAATTTTCGACGCGCTACAATAGCGAGGAAGTCTCAACAACATCCTAAAACCATTATTATATTGGATGCGCAGGACATCTAGCGATCTTTTGGTGTAATTGACCCATAGACTATTCGTGTACATACTTTGGCAGTAAGCCTTGAAAATAGTAATTTTTACTTGGTCTGTACAGCGAGCAAATCTACGGGCCAACATGTTGCAACGGACGGCGAGTGCTCTGCGCTCCGTCTCTATATCTATATGGTCCTTAAGAGCGTCAGATAGAAAGTGACCTAGGTATTTATTTATTTATGTAGGTAAACGAACTTAAAAGTGGATACCTTTAATTACCGACCCGTTTATAAGAAGCTCAGGTTCCACTTCCCGGGATTTGTCGACCTTAGAGACCATGTAGTCACACTATTTGACATAATATATATGCGGCAGCATAAGCTTCACGAGTCGTAAGTAACTCTCTGCTGTGCACAACCTAAACGGCCGAAACCGTCGGTTCTAGAAGCATGCAATTTTTGCACAAGAGTTCCTTAAAATAAAGAAGATGAGCACTAAAGAGTGACTTTCGAAAATTAATTCCCCAAAGGGATTTAAAATCTGATGAAAGTTTGTATACAAGCTCGTTTAGCCGATGGGAAATCCCATCGGGCACGCGGTTGGCGTTTTGATAAATTTAGTTGGAATTTATAAAACGTTCTAAAAGGTAGTGTCGTGACTCACCAGCAGGTCCGCGGGCGGCGCGTCGGGGTGCGGGTGCGGCTGCGGCTTGAGCGAGCACATCATGTTCACGACGCGGCGCGGCTCCAGGTCGCGCGGCGCGGGCTCGGGCGCCTGCGGCTCGGCGGCGCGCTGGGCCGGCTCGCTCGCGCGCCCGCCGCGCCCCGCCCGCCCCGCGCGCCCGCCGTACGCCGTCAGCGGGTAGATGCCGTACCTGCGGGTGCGGCCCTGGGGTCAGTGCGGACTGCGGCGACGTGCGAGCCGGGAGAGACCGACCCGACCGCGCGGGCGGAAGTCGTCGGCCTATCCGTCGATTATATTTAAAAACAAAAACTAAAAGCTCGATCGTCATGTAATGAGACAGGATTCATTTTCTATTGCTACCCGCGTCTAGTACGTCACGCGACGGAAAAGAGACAAATTTAAAAACGTTTATACCTTATGAGTGGCAACGTCGCAATTTAGTGTCATATTTCGTGGTTTTCAATTTTTATCATTTAATCGGAGCTATATTTAAAAAATCTGTTTAATTAACTTTTTAGAATTAAGTGAAAACTGTGTAAAACGTAAAAAAAAATTGCGTTTACAGTTCTATTTATATGCAAATAATACATTGGAAACTTACAGGCCGTTATTTTCGGTTACTTACTTTTTAAACACTTTCACGTACCTAATTCTAAAAATTTAATTAAACAGATTTTTAAAATATTGCTCCGATTAAATGATAAAAATTTAAAACCACGAAATATGACACTAAATTGCGACGTTGCCACTCATAAGGTATAAACGCTCTTTAGACAAAAATACATTATAAACCAGATCTACAATCGATAATATCAGACGGCACCACTATCACTGAAACCTGTTCATTAGCCGTACTTAAGCTATATACACACGTGTTAACATTCAGTAATGAAATAAGTAGTCTTGAACAAAAGCCCAAACATCCTCAGACCACTAAATAAAATCAGTCTTCAACATAAGTACACTGCTACAAAAATCTTTTGGCGCTCGAATGACGTAGCCAGGGACGCGCTGTTAGTAAGACATTTATTTTGTGCAATTGTTTTGTGAAATGTATTATATTAATTATTTATATATTATTTGTTGTACACCACTAAAAACAACAACAGTAGCAGTATACGCAGAAGGCATACAGCATTCTGCGTGTACAATATAACAATGCCTTAGAATGCTTGTGGAGCTGCCGCGGTATTCGCTTATAGCGCGGTATAGCGCTTCGGGTATATTTGCCGATGCGAGGGTAGATGATTTTTATGCCATCACCCGAAGGCGATGCGCTTCTCTCCGACACAGAAAACTCGTCAGCTCCCACAGCATGATGAGGGCATTGAGTGACCAGTGGGACTGCCCGATGCTTGGCCGATGAGTGAGTCTGCACACACAGGTCGGCTTTAAGTAGTTATACGGGCAAATAATTGTTTTCTTTTTGTTTCTACTAGATTATCTTTGTGATTGTTTATGTTACTAACAATAGTTTGATAAGTAGTTTCATGTCAATACTAACACTATGAACTTTAAGGTCTGCAAAGTTTGACTGAAAAGTTTATTTATTTAAAAAAAGATGGTGGCGCTAGTTCCGATTATTGCCACGCGCCAAAAATATTCTTGTACAGGTATAAACATTTTAAAGGTGTAACTAGACTGCGGTCGATCGCCATCCACCAATCGAATTTGATCACCTCAATCATAGAGCACAATCTAGTACGACGCGTCGCTGTGAACTCACTTGACATCCTCGACGAACTTCTCCAGTTTCTCTGCGTGCGGCTGCAGATCCTTGGCCGCGAGCTCGGTGCGCTCGCCCGCCCGCAGGCACCACGCGAGCGCCTCGCCACTGCTGCCGCCCGCCACCTCATCCGTTATCGTCTCCGATATGTTCGCTGAAACACGACAAATTACGATTTTGTTAACGAACTTTGAACCCGAAAGGACCAAATAAAATGGACGACTTTCAAAATCTTTCGGATTGTAAAAGAAAGGGTGTTACGGAATTGGGGTGCTGGACCATAGGGAGTAAAAACCTACTCATGAGAAGGTGGACCTTTGTTCAAAACTGCAGCAATTACACAAACATAATCATACGTTATGTAAGTATGTTATGATTCATAACCTATTTCACAAAATGAACGAACCAGCAGCCTTGTTTTTGTGACAAGAATTTAAATTCTTACAGCCTTATTTATAAAGATCTCGCTAATCACTGATTAGCCACTGTCGGTCTTATTTAGTAAACTTGCCTAATTCGTACCCCTTAAGAAAAAACCATCATATTTTGAAAATTAGGAAAGATAAATTAGTTTTAATTAAAAGTAATTTTTGTTTGCTAAATGCTTTATTGTTTCTATAATCAAATTTAACATAAAACTTATAAACTTCTAAAAAATTAACAATTTAAAAAAAAACTAAAAAAGTACGATTTAAGACCAATCATCCCAAATCGTACTGCTATATCCTTAATTCGTACTTTGAGATCTATTCATTGGTATACAGTATTGAGAATCAGCATCATAATCAACAATGTGTTATTAAAACAAGTAGTAATTCTTAACAAATTCGACGGATGGTCTTCGCCAATTCTCGGCAATCATCGCAGTTATATTCTTTGGTTTTTTTATTGGTTCGTTGTACGTGTTCGTGGTACGTTTTAAGAATTTAACTCGAGTACGAAATAGGAGCAAGAGCCAAACAAATTTTAAACTTACCGCCAAATAAATTGACAACAGTTACGAGTCACGTTACACGTCAGATGAAATCGCGAAGATACCATTGAGCTAGGAAAAACATGGAGGCGCCGCGTTATATTTGACATACACTTTGCATACAAATATGAGTGAAATACGATACAGACTGTGAAATATCGTTTGGTCTCATTCTTTCTAATGAAATAATCATATGTGTTAAAAGAGACCACAATATTTAAGTTGTTGCTCATTATGGTAACATTTTGTCGTGACGTAGGGACAGTTGTAGGTAAGTGCCCTATCCGCCATCTTATGCGACATTCTATTTAGTCTGTGGAGACGAGTTTCGTGGTAGTTGTGCTGTCAAATGGTTGTTTATTTTTTGTGTTATTGAGATTTGCGAGAATATTACGAGGGGTTTACCTTTAAAAATGAATGGAAATGTTGGAAAACAGCAAACCAACATGCCTGTGTGTTGTATTGTGAAGTGTGGTGCAAGAAAGAATGGAAATCAACCTCAATTGTCTTTGCATAGGTTAGTAGCCGGTTTTCATGCAATATTACATACATTCATACACGTTCGATGAACAAATTGTTACTCAATCGTGATTTTAGGGCTAAAGTATATTTGGTAAGGTATATTTGGAGTCATTTTCGTATAACAGACCTATTTATTATTTCATTCGTTTGTTTACAATAATATGTCATAGTGGAATAGTGTTGTACCGTTGCTGTGATAGTTTCCGAAACTAGTTCCTCCGCTGAAACGATATCGGTACAATCAGCGATGTTAACATAAATCGTTCTGCGTGTCTTAATCGGTCCGAGCGACTTTGCTTGGTCACAGCACCGGGAGACCGTTCCACAGAGTTTTATATGATGATAAAATAAGACATAGACATTTTGTTATTTATTTTAGTTAGATATTAACAGCAGCTCTAACCAAAATTATTTATTGATCAAAATACTTACCTTTTTTATAGGTTTTCTAAAAATGAAGGATTAAAGAAAAAGTGGTTAGAGGCTATTGGTGAAGAAAATATTAATCCGCGACATAAAGAATGGTACCTCTGTTCACTTCACTTTGAAGAAAGCTGTTTCAATAGAACACTTGATGTAATGAGATTACATGATAACTATGTTCCCACAGTATTTTCGGTAAGTGTAAATAATAATTAATTAATAATAGCCCGGCCCTTTGGCCTGAAATAAATAAATAGATGTATTAATTACATAAATAAATCATATTGTAAATTGCTTATTAGTATCTATTTTTTTCAGGCACCTGGCAAAAAACAACGTCACGAGTCATCTGTATTATGTGAAACGAGAAACATTCAAAATACGGACATTTCTCCACGAATCATCACATCTACTGTAATGCCTCCATTACAGTTCCCCCACCGAATTGTGGAAACAGACGAAACACACAAAGTGGTATGTATCTACTCAAACGTTTTTGATGCTAGAAAATTACAGGAGGTTCTTACGAAAATTAAAATTTTATAACATTACGAAAATAATGCTAAGTTAAGTCTCCAGAAAACATTGAAATCCAAATGAGACATTTTTACAAAGTAGAAAAATAAAGTATTTTTGGAACAAAATCTACCCACAGGGGATAAATTATCAAAAATGAAATGTGGGGATGAAATGAGCTGAGTTCTCTCTTATTTAAGGTGTGGTTACGGTACCAATGACGTATCCTCTCTGTTCCGTAGCTGTACTACAGGTCCACCTGTCGGTGATTTCTCAGCACGTTTTCTGATCTTCGTGCTAAAGTATAAATATACAATTGGATTTTTTAGGATCTATAGACTTAGCATGAAACAAATATTACAAAGCAGCATTTTCGACGCAAGTTGATGATTGAAGTAATTTTAATTTATTTTTTCAGGTTGTACAAATTGAAAAAATTAAGGGTTTAAAAGAAAAATGTGTCAATCAACAACAAAAAGTTAAGTACCTACGCCTTATCGAAATGATTCGAAAGAAAAACAAAAAAAAATGCTAATTTGAAAGATATTATAGAAGACCTTCGAAGAAAAAATTGTATCAACATGGAACAGACTGTTGTAATAGAAGAATTGGCGGGACCAATAAACTTCTTAAAAAGACAAATTAATAAGTACAAAGGTTTACCCGCACCAAAAAAATACTCTGAAGAAACTGACTGGACAGGTACACACAATTTGTGTGGTTCTTTCCTCAAAAGACCATTTCAGACAGCGCCTTTCATAGCCTTCACGTTATCTGACCAAGATTTTGTCTGGACTTTAAAAGAGACTGACCACGGAGTTTGTTTCGGCCTTTCTTCTCAGAGTAGTCAGATAGGAAGCGCTGACCTAATTTACTTTTTAAAATACGATTGACGTGTAAAAGTGTTTGTACAAACCTACTTACAGAAATAAAATCATTTATCATTTATAATTATTATCACACCAATAAACATATTTTAAGTAAAAAAAATATATATTTTTATTTTTACTCCACAACTCACTCTTTAATAAATACACTCGGCGTCAAAAAAATCGCACCTCCGCGAAAATAACTTTTAAGCGTTATTAACCCTTAACACGCGCATGTACCCCCACCAATATTGATGGCATTTGAAAGCCCATTAAATAAACTTTAAAAAAAAAACATTTCATTTCATTAAAAAAAAAAGCTTGATAACACAAATGTGACTTTAAAAAAAAATGGCAATTTTGCTCCTCACAAGGGGCACAACTTGCGCTACCTTTAGTGGGTATAAAAGGGTTAATACAGGTTCAATGGAGGTCATTCGCTATCCAACCGTTGAAGAGGACACACGAGAAGAACTTTCACAAAAAAAACCACCTTGAAGATGGATACCACTGCTGATGAAGCCGCTCAAGTGATTGCACTACTGCAATCAGGGATGCGTCAGTGTGAAGTCGCTCGGCAACTGAACTTGAGCCGTTTTTCGGTTCGAAGAGTATACCAGCGGTTCCTGGAGACCGGTGGCCTTGTCCGGAGGCATGGGTTTGGTAGACGTCGCTGCACCTCGGAGAGAGACGACCGATTCATCGTATCGACATCCCTAAGAAATCGGTTCTCTAATGCTGTTGAGTTGCAACAGCAGCTCCAGGCCGCTCGCAGAACAACCGTGAGTATTTCTACGGTTAGACGAAGATTGAGGGAGAAGAAGATAGCGGCACACAGAGCTGCTACGGGTCCAAAATTGACCGCAGAGCATCGGCGAGCCCGCTTGCAGTTTGCTCGCGACCACGTCAATTGGACCCTTGACCAATGGAGAGCTGTTCTCTTCTCAGACGAGACGAGAGTGTGTCTGTTTTGCAACGATAGACGCAGAAGAGTGTACAGAAGACAGGGGGAACGTTTCGCCCAACCCTGCATCCAGGAGACGGTGGAATACGGGGGCGGTTCCTGTATGTTTTGGGGCGGCATGTCGGCCGACGGCAAAACCGACCTTGTAAGCGTCTCCCGGACTGGAGGTGCTCGCGGGCAAGGGTCGCTGACTGCTCACCGGTACGTCACAGAGATCCTGGAAGAGCATGTGGTCCCCTATGCCGGTTTTGTTGGCGAGGGGTTCACATTAATGCACGATAACGCTCGCGCTCACACTGCATTAATTGTGCGCGACTACCTTCAAGAGGTTGGGATCTCTGTCATGCAGTGGCCAGCGAGAAGTCCAGACCTGAACCCGATAGAGCACCTTTGGGACCATTTGAAACGCAAGGTTCGGTCTCGTGATCCCACTCCCACGACTCTCCAGGAGCTCGAAGAGGCTGTTATTGGGGAATGGGCCAGTATCCCTCAAGAAGAGCTCCTAAAATTGGTAAGATCCATGAGGGAGCGTATGGAAGCCGTCATCCGGGCAAGGGGGGGTAACACTAGGTTTTAGGTTAGTTTTAAGAAACTTTTTGTATTTTTTTTTATGTTTATTAATCTGTTTTTAATTAAGGCTTAGTTAAGGATTTTTATTGTTTTGTAAACTTTATTGTTTTTTGCACTTATCCAATAAAAAATAAAAATTAATTGAATTGTTTTTTTAAGTTTATTTAATGGGCTTTCAAATGATACCAATATTGGTGGGGGTAAATGCGTGTGTTAAGGGTTATAAACGCTTGAAAATAATTTTCGCGGAGGTGCGATTTTTTTGACGCCGAGTGTAGTTAGGTATGTTACACAACATGTTGTATACAAAAGTTTTTAATTCTGTACAGAAAAAAACACTTGATATGAGTTTTATTCTCAGATAACAGACGGTAAGTAAACTACTCATCTTTTTCTGTTACAACATTTATTTTAAGTAAGTTATAATTATGAACCAAACGTGATATCAAGTAAGACTCGTATCGATATTCGTTATAGTAACACCAATATTCCTTGATTGCCACAACCCTAGCAATGGCAGCCATTTTATGAGACATTATGAGTTGTAGGTAGGCACCTTTTTTTTGTTGATATTTCCAGTCCATACTATTATAAGTCAATGCGAAGATACACATGAATACGTGTCAAATCGTAAACTAGGTTATACACGACCTTATTTGAATAAAACTCTTACGAAATGTGTAAAAATATTACAACAATAGTTGAAAAAAACTTACTTTTGCAATATTTTTGTCGAGAGCAGCGTCACAGGTGTTATCTCTCAGATGGTGAAATGGCCGACTGTTATTTCTATTTTTTGACACTAGAGGCGCTGATAGTTGTTACCAAAGCCGAGTTTTAAGTGGAGTACGAATTTGGCGTAAGTACGAATTAGGCAAGTTTCCCCTAAAGGTGTCTTAAATTTTAATCAATTGCTAAACAACTGATTAGCGAAATACTTATTTATAAACGCTATTTAGCGCTAAGAGGTCGCTAAGCAATTGATTGTCAAAATTAAACTCCATCGGTAGCTTGCTAAGAGGATGCTAAGAGCCAAGCTGGCGGTTTTGTTTTTGAATCCGCTGTTAGGTTCAATAGCATTATTGTGTGCCTCGAGGTTATTTTGTTCCTAATATCGAGTTGTGTCTTAGTAAATATGGATTTCAACAATCTTTTACGGGATTTCCAAAATGACGTAGAATATTTAAATAATTAAACGAGAAGGCCGCCCATTGTATATTTTGTAGTGTATGATTTATTTTTTGTTATGTAATTTGTAGTGTACAATAAAGAATATATAAATAAATAATTTTGAAACGCCGACAGGAAGTAGACAGATGAAAACCTACAAAGCTCCTTAACATCCGCTGCGAGAGTGATTATGTATATTCTTCATTCGAAGTACACATGACGAAAGGTTTTTTAAGGAAAGCTCAATCAGGAGGAGGCTCAGTAGGTGCTAAGGTTCGAAGAGAATGAGTTCGTGAGGAATGTGTTTTACCACGTGCCCTTCCCTTCATCTTATGACGCCAGTTCTAAGGCCCAGAACAAAAGAAGAACCACGTTGTGGCAGTCACACACAAATAACAAAAGACATTTTATAAAAAAAAAACATTTATTTTGATACATAATATAGGTATATTTTTGTTATCAATTATTTTCTGTTTTTGATTTCGAACATTCTTCCTCCAAATACATGGCCCCTCATGACGGCAATTCTAAGGTGTGTTAACATTGGGTAATCAACTATCTCCGCTGAGCTTCCTCATTCACTCATTCTCTTCAAACCTCCCGAGCACCTACTGACCCACCTCCTGATTGAGCTTTCCCTATAAATCCTTTCATCATAATTATTATGTGGTTACTTTGAATGAATTATATGGAATAAGTAATCATTCTCGTAGCGGATTTAAACGAGCTTTGCAGGTCTTCCTGCGCCTATTTCCCGCCGGCGCGGCAGCGTCGGCCGCCGATATATTTTAATATTTTTATATTTAATATTTTAGATTATTATATAAATAATTTTGAATCGCCGACGGTCGGCGATTCAAAATTATTTAAATCTTCCCTCGTAATTCTAAAATCCCGTAAACGATTGTCGAAATCCATATTTACTAAGGCACAACTCGATGTTAGGAACCAAAAATAACCTCGAAGCACATAATAATAAAAATAAATAAAATAAAATCCATTTATTTCAGGTTCTCCCATATTAAAATTACACATAATACGACACACGAGATCAATAAAAATCATAATTTAACATAAAAATGTAAAAATAATAATAAATACAATGTCAAGGAAATCAAATCAAAGGCAATAAAAGAAAATACCGGGAATTAAATTAATAATATATAATACAAATACAAATTAGGCTTTAGGGCACATTTTGGATAAAATATAATAACATAAATTAATAAAAACTGAGCAATAATGTCAACTTGGTCGCTAACATGCTCTAGCTATATGCCTACTGCAGCACTTCCTAATTTAAGGGCAGTCCAAACGTTCAGCGATCATCGCCAGGACAGTATTGGAGCTGGCCCGCACCCTGCGCACTAAGGACGCGCTCCGCTTGCGCATGGTGGTGTGAAAACAGTCGGCGCGCGCATCCACAAGCATGCCCGAGGCACTGCAGAAGCGGGGCAGCCCCAATATCGCCCTGAACGCGTTGTTGTACTGGACGCGGAGGGCACTGTAGCTGGCCTGTGTATAGCTAGCCCACAGGCTGCACGTGTACAAAGATGTGCAGTATGCTTTAAAAAGTGTGATCTAAACTTGATCAGAACACCGTGCAAACCTGCGTGCCAACATATTCGCTCTTTTTGACAATGCCCTCCGCTCCCGTTCGATGTCAGCATGATCCCTGAGGTCAGCCGTTACCAAATGCCCCAGGTATTAAAATTATTTCACCCAGTCTAGGGGAACACCATTGATATACACTCGCGAGCAACTAAATCGACTCAACCCATAAGCACGCATACATATCCTAATTTTTCGGAAAACACATATTTTATTTATAAAAACTATATGTCCATTAAAAGCTTGAGACTTTAGCTTTACATCAACACCACCGTCATAACAAAATATTCAGTACTTTTTTATTTAAGCAATTTAAACGGGTGTATAGGAAAATTCACTCTCAACGCAACACACGACTTGTGCTACGATCCACCCCTATAAAAACCCTCACAACCGATTTACCTTATCAGCCGCTTATCAGAAGTTGACCTGTACACATCTCCGCAAATTGCACTCATTGTTTTGAAAAAACTATGGACATTACGCCTGAAGAAGCTGCTCAAGTTGTTGCTCTGTTGCAACGAGGACTCAGTCAGCGAACCGTCGCTGCCCAGCTTCACTTGAGCCAGTCTGCTGTATCAAGGGTATACAGAAGATTTCAAGAGACTGGTGCCCTTAATCGGAGACCAAGAGCCAGCCGCCACCGGTGCACTTCAGAGAGAGACGACTGTTTCATCGTTACAACAGCTCCGCGGAATCGGCACCTAACGGGTAATACCAAATACTGATATAATAAATTATTTTATGTTTTTTTAACAGTTTTTGTTTTATTTTTAAAATAACTAACCACCACACAAGTTCCCATTTTACCTCTACCCAGATAGCATTCATTTTAAAAGTCCTGAATAAATGTTATGAAAAGTGGTACCACATTAAAGCTAAGGTCTCAAGCTTTCGAACGCTATAATATTTTTTTTAATAAGTAATATATATTTGGAAAAATACATATATTTATGCGCACGTATGGGTTGAGTCGATTTAGTTGTTCACGAGTGTAGACTGGTGGTATACTTTGTGGGCATTTTACACTACTCGTCTCAAAGACCATGCATTGACTTTTGGCCACATTATACTTAAGGCCGTGTCCACTCGCGTACTCCTCACAGATTTGCATTAGCTTCCTCAAGCCACACACCGAAGCGCGATAATCCTATAGAATTGATCAGCTGATAGAAATAAAATCCGCCATCTTGCCTCTTAGCATCCTGTTAACAGTGCACCGGTGGGGTTTAATTTTAACAGCTAGATACTAACCAATTGCTTAGCGACCTCTTAGCGTGTATAAATGATACTTTTGCTAATCAGATAGTTGCTTAGCAGTTGATTAAAACTTAAAAGATATATAGACGACTGTTAATGTTAACATTCAAATGATTTTTTTTTTTAACAAAGGCATTTCTAGTTCCTAAATGGATATATTTGACAGCTTAGACATGTTTAAAGGCCAAAACACATACACACGACACGACATCGCATCGTGGCACAACGCCGCAACGTGGCACGATGCGATGTCGTGTCGTGGAAATCTATGACGTACATCGTAAACATTCACGATGCGACGTCGTATCGTGGGAATCTACGAGCACTTTCCGGGATCCATTTTCAAGACGTTATATTTCTTCTTAAAAGACACTTATTATTCATATTTGTAAGAAATGGATGCATCCAGTATCTTCTGTGTATCTGTTTCTTCTTTTTTCGTCTTCTTAATATCAGCACGAAGAGAACACGTCAAGTGCGGTCCATTTTTCGAGATTTACTGCGACCGACCTCACGACGAAATCGTGGCACGTTGCGACGATACGACGTCGCATCATGAACCGATGCCATGTCGTAGCACGATGCGACGTCGTATCGTGTTTATGTGTGGGAGCCCTTAGACTTACCGGTGGTATTGACAAGCGTGTGCGCAGCCAACAGTTTGAGGGAGTGTACTTCGAAGAGTAGCGGGTGGAAGAGAAGTTCCCTCGCCGTCGGCCTCTTCGCGGGGTCCTTGTTGATACACCTGTCGACACACGGCAGGGTTACTGACTAGACGAGGGAGAAACAACACACAGGCAGTGACCCTCACAGAGGGTTACTGAGAAATTGAGTGCTTATTTGTGTATGCCGAGAGACTTAATGGAACAGTGCTAGCTGCGATGCGTTGTTTTGAATTCGTTGAGTACTCACACCTCGTTCAAACCAAAGCTCCGCTGCACGCGAACAACACAGGACGTTTTTTTACATCACAAGTCTCTACAGTGATACACATGAGCAGTCCATCCCTCACCTTGTGCACCCATACAAGAAAAGCGACTTACCGCCTCGCCCACCTGTAAGACAAGTACCTGTATATAAAGTCCTTCTGTCGCGTCTCCTCCAACGATTCGACCGTTCGTACGATGTGTTCCTCCGTGACGTGGCTGCCTGAGTCGCCATTGCCCTGAATCTCAAGTGCCGCAGTCTCCAATGCGCACATTCCGAATGAGTAGATATCCATCGCTGGCGTCACCATTTGTGATGCTGATACGGGGGGAAATAAAGATGTTATGAATGCAAAAAAAATGGACAACATAGTTTCGGTAGCTGTGATTCTTGGACACGAGCACAGTACAAACTATACAGAAACTTGACATTTGGACGCGACGCACGCAGTCATAAGCACGGCTTGGTTACACGGTATTCATTGGAACAGCAATGAACTCGACGCACAAAGTCATGATTTCGACATAGAATTCCGTAAACGAGCGTAGCATATGTGTGCGAAAGCTGGCCAACGATAAGGCAAGTTTCTGCATAGTATGTATTGTGTATTTGTGGCACGAGGCTGGCCTGTTCTAAAACACTTAACAAACTTCATAAACAAGGAAAAGGCAAGAGTTCGTGAAATCAAGGCAGTCGAAACTGTGTGGTCCTTCCTTAAAAGTCATCTGTTAGTTAATGGTACTTACATCCGTATTCGGGTGCAATAAAGTGCATATTCCTCATGTTCTCGCGGCAGGTCTTGACGTGGTGGTGGATGGCGTCGGGGGCTACGGAGCCGATCTTCACGAGGCCGTTGTGTTGGATGAAGATGGTGTCGCACGTGAGGTTCCCGTGGACTATTGGAGGCACGCAGTCGTGTAGATAGCTGGATGGGGAATGATCGGAATGTATTTGGCGTGAACAAAAAGTCGTGGCCGACCAGATTGAGACGCAATTTTGAATTTATGAACAGTCTCAACTGTTTCCCTACTTACTTAGAAGTGGCAGTATCGAGAAGGTAGAATATTAGTATCTTACCTGAGCGCTGACAATATTTGTGTGCACCATCTCTTCCAGGCCTGCAGCGGCAGTCGCTTCACATTTCGCTTGGTTCGCTTGAGGAACTGCTTCAGAGAGCCGCAAGACATGTACTCCGTTATGAATATTACCTGAAACGACCAGGTACTGAAACTTAGTAGTCATGTATTTCGGTAGTGAAGCAATTCCTATAAAAGGATATATTTGACTGGAATAAGGATTTGTGTATCAACTGGAGAATACCGTCGACCGATTTAGATATGCCTCAAATAAAAACTTGAAATAAGAAGTCACTAGATTTATAAAGCAAAAATAAGTAGTCACAAAAGGTCGTTTATAAAATGTCTTACAAATACCAAAATTATATTATTTTATTATAACATAATTTTGAAAAGATTATACAGAAATAGCAAAAATCATTTTATCTGAATTTATATTAAATTATTATTGGTTCTACCATTTTGGGTAAACAATAATTAGTTGCGATCAACAATTTGTCTGCAAAGAGATGATGTCATGTCTTTCATGATCTGAAGATGCAGAACATTCTTCAAAAATGGTAACCAAGTTTCATACCAACTTTCAAAGGATGCACATTTTGCACAACATATTAAAAAGTAATAAGTAATTTAAAGCTTAAATAAGTTATTGCTGTCCTTGGCGTTGACGAAAGCGTTTGAATAATGACGACGACGATCCTTCAGAAACAGATTGCAACGATATTGATAAAATAAATGAAAGTTCGTCTTACCCTAGGCTTATCGTTGTGTGTATCCGTCCAGTAGCGGTGGAATTTGACGATGTTGGGATGTTCTAGCCTGGTGAGGTTGTCGAACACCATTTGTATCTTGTCCTCCTGTGCCTTGAAGTTCTTTCGCTCAGAGAACTGCACTTCGTTCCAGACCACCTCGACGCCTTCCTCGGTGTCCATGGCAAGGTTCGCGCAGTCGATGCCCGGGACATCTCGTTGTTCCACCTGGAAATCATATGACGAAGGAGTTAGACATGTTTGTACAGTTATAGTAGCTGAGGAGCATAGATTTGCCGCCGGAACTCATCAGCATGTTCCAGTACTGGTATGCGCACCAGTCTAATAGCGTTAGGTGGGCGGGGGCCATGTCGGATGCCTATTAGCTCGAATGCGTGAGTCAGGCTTAACATGTCCTACCCTGTTTAATTTATATGTTAACGGGCTGATCGTGGCGCTCAGCAGCCAGCATGTCGGCTGTCACATTGACGGTATACGTCTCAATAATCTAAGTTATGCTGACGCCATGGTGCCGATAAGCGCTTCAGTCTGCGGCTTGAGGAAGCTGTTAAAAATATGCGAGGCGTATTCCGCGCACATCTTTAACAGCTTGTGGCTTCAAGATCGCCAGTGCAAGATGCCCTGGAAGCATACCTCCGGTCAGACTCAATGGGGTTTCTTTGGAAAGGGTTCACCAGTTTACATACTTGGGGCATGTTTCTACTGTCGACCTCAAGGATCACGCAGACATGGAACGGGAGCGGAGGGCGTTGTCAGTTAGAGCTAACATGGTCACCCGCAGATTTGCGCGGTGCTCTAATGAGGTTAAGGCTACGCCCTTTAGAGCGTACTGCACATCACTGTACTCATGCAGTCTGTGGGCTCACTACTCTAAGTTACAGCGCCATCTGCGTCCAGTACTATAACGTGTTAAAAGGCGGTGATGGGGCTACCCCGATACTGCAGCGCTTCGGGTATGTTCGCAGAGACGCGCACCGATTGATTTCACGCAACCATGCGCAAGCGCGCCGCGTCCTTGGTGCGCAGGGTACGGGTTAGCCCCAACATCTTATCCTATACAACATCATTCTGAGTTGAGCTGCACGATTACTGACAAATACGTGCACTGACTGGACAGGTCCGCTCAATCTGTATGGTTTTTCCTCAAAAGACCGTTTCAGATACCAATGTACATGGTCTTCACATCATCTGACCAAGATTATGTCTGGACTTTAAAAGAGACTGTGACCTCTGAGTTTGTTTCGGCCTTTCTTCTCAGAGTAGTCAGATAGGAAACGCCGACTAAATCTAGTTTTTAAAATATGTATGTCGTGTAAAAGTGTTTGTACAAACCTACTTACAGAAATAAAATAATTTATCATACTGGCGATGATAGCGGGAAGACTGGATACTCAATATCAATTCTTTATTGCATTGCACAATGTAGGCTTAGGTGGTAAATATTTTCCAAAGGAAACAATTATGGACCCTGTCGGGCACAGCAAAAGAAGGATATGTGGAGGAGAGGCCATTTTTTCTTTCTTACTTTATCATTTACATAACCCCCAGCCATAACCCATAGCCCCGTCATTGTTCCAATAGACATGTTGCTGTACCAGTTTCGATGAGAGGGTATTCATTTTATTTTATTGATTTGATTAAGGGTATTAATTTAATTTTATTGATTTGATTAATCTATTGAACTACGATTATCACACACCAAACTAATGAGCATTCATCAACTTTACACATTCAATTCCTGCATTCTTATTAGAAAAATTCTTAACAAAACCATACACACACAATATAACCTTTAACATAAAAACATCCAAATACAGCCAAAAAAATCCCAACCAAATACAGACCCACCCCCCGCGGACGCAATATGGCAGGAAAAGTATAAAATACGAAGGTGTACAACTCTATAATAATGTACCAGCAGATATCAGGAGCGGGTTTTAGTCAGTAAGAGTCTGACACGCCCTCCTGCTCTGCCCAGAGCGGGAGAAGTTATTTGATGATTTCCCACCCTCAAAAAAAAAAAAAAGATACTTATCAGGAGAATATCCTCTTTTAACATATTTAGAGCCAAACTCAAGCAGTACGTCACTAACAACATAAAACTATTAAGTTAACGACATATTAAGCTACCTAGTCCTGCACATAAAATGCGACAACGTGCCTACTTACTTTACAAAAATAAAAAAACATAGCTACTGGACTACACTTAGGTACCTTATTTATGTATTTATTCGCTAATTGAACAATGTATGTTCTAGAATAAATAAAGAATCTTTAAACCGAAGTATTTGTTTTAATTTGATTTTATTTCGTTTGATTTTATGAAATATGATTTTATTTGTGTTTTTTCTGGCAATAGGTGTTATTTACCTGAAATAAAAGAATTTATTATTATATCCATATTTATTGAATGATTAATAATTCGTTTTATTTTGTTTTATGAAGGTTTTAATTCGTTGTGCTAGTACTACATAGGTAATTATATAGAGTATGATGGCATGTAATCGTCTCTTTTTCTTGTCACGTTTTCTATTGGCTCTGTGCAGAACTTTAGCGCCACCTAAGTAGCGTCCGCAATTTTGTTGGCTCTGACGCTTTGACATTTCATCGCGGCATTATGACAAAATATTAAAATCAAAAACTATGTATTATTATAAATTAATTACTTATTATAATAAAAAAAATATATAAAATTATTATAATTAATTACAAAATTATTGTGATACCGTGATTTGGGTGGACAAAGGTTTGTGAAAATATTTTTGGTCATTCAAATTAAATGAGGTAAGTAAGTAAAATTTATTTAAAAAGTGTGTTTTATTTTGGTTATGGCAGAGTTTGTTTACTGCATGTTTAGTTGTAGTTTTAGTGTAAAATAAGAATTGAAAGCTACTGTAATATTTATTTATTTATTTATTAAAACTTTATGCACAAGTAAAAAAATAATACTGTACAAAGGCGGACTTAATGCCTGAGGCATTTTCTACCAGTCAACCTTAGGGTGATGCAGAGATATACCATGGCAGGTGCAACATACGGGATAGATAGCTCGGAAATGACTATAAAATACAAGAATAAATACTACTATATAGATACATAGATACATACATATAAACAAAATAAACCTTGTTCAGGAGAAATAACGATCGGTAGAGGAGAAAACAAATCCAGCAACTCAGCGCTGGGATGTTTCAGCCAACTTCTGACGGATATGTTCACGTGCCTTCACTTTAAAAGATAACCGACTGGTTGCTGTCCTGATTTTCAGAGGGAGCGCATTCCAAAGAAAAACCGCCTGGACAAAGAAAGAAGAATGAATGAAGCCAGAACGGTGAGAAGGACATCGTAGAAGACGATTGTTGGTGGAACGAAGATTTTTACTATGAGCAGTGCATAAATATTGTATTTGGGAAGTCAGGTAAGAAGGGGAGGTGGGTTTGTCCAGAATAGAGAACAACGTAGACAGAGCCCTCAACTCTCTGCGCTGACGAATGGGTAACCATTTAAAAGCAGTCGGTGTGCAGATACATGGTCATACTTACGAAGATTGAACACGAATCGAATGCAGTTATTGAGAAGGCGGTCAAGTTTATTGAGGAGATCTGCATTCAGGTCATAGTAACACACATCACCATAGTCAATTATAGGAAATATAAGGGCCTGTACAAGCATTGCTTTTATGTGTGATGGGAGAAGGTTTTTCAACCGATAGAGCGACCGCAACGTTCCGGTGACTTTTTGACTTACAGTCGTGACCTGCTTTCGCCAGTCTAGACAAGTATCGACATGCAGACCAAGATTCTTAACATCAGAGCTAAACGGGATGACTGAGTTGTCGAAGATTACAGGTGGCACAGTTAAGCCGTTCAGTTTCCTCATGCTGTAGGGGCTCCCCACAATGATAGCCTGACACTTTGCGGGATTAACCGCCACCCCAAATCGATCAGACCAGTTTTTTACGACATCTAAATCCCGGTTTAGCTCCTCAATCGCATCGGATATGTTGCCAACACTTGCCCGGCAGTAAAGCTGCAGATCGTCAGCATAAAGATGATACGCAGTCTGAAGTTCGGTGGTGATGAGGTTAATAAAAATGGAGAATAAAAGAGGAGATAATATACCGCCTTGAGGAACGCCAAAATAATAGTAAACAATAGTAATAGTTTCATTAAATAATAGTAAACATTTATAATTGTTCTTGTATCGCTAGTAATAAACTAAATATCGTTTTCAGATCGAAATGAGTATTATTCTGAAGACCGGGTTTGTGGAGTATCACTCACACACAATATAAAATTTCAACCACAAACAAACACAAACGAAAATTGTGGGTATCTGCTGGACATGTCCAGGATGTAGAGGAAATAAGAACAAAACAGGAACCGAGTTCAATAATTCAAGCTCGCATCATAAGACAAACATCTATTAGCTAGAGACCTTCTAAAACGTCTTTAAATGTAAGCAATTAATCTCCGTTTGAATTCATAATCTGTTTGATTGAGTTTTAATAGACGTAATATTTAAATATTTATTTGTTTGCAGGTGAATACAGCACGAGTAATCACAAGTGTGAAATGTGATTGCATCTATAATCAAAGTGGTAAATGCAAGCACATCGCTGTTTTGATCCACTACCTACATAAACCATGAAGACAGCATGTCAAAAACAAGTCCTGAATCGAATCCATCAGCTCTAACACAAAATTGAATTTATGTAGGTAAAATGTATTCTTGAATAATATCTAATAAAGGATTTAAATAATATATTAAT
The DNA here is from genome assembly GCA_937001585.2 of Brachylomia viminalis. Lineage (NCBI taxonomy): Eukaryota > Metazoa > Arthropoda > Insecta > Lepidoptera > Noctuidae > Brachylomia > Brachylomia viminalis. Next base: position 25,810,241 of record OW443304.2, read on the forward strand.
ACGTTTTTCTCTTGACGGCAGCTACCCATTTCTTGCATTGTTCCAGTTTCAAAGTAGCTGTTGGGAATCGGTAAAACTTGTATTTACTATTTCTGCAATATTCTTTTTCAGTCAGTATTCTTGCAATTTACAACAAAACAACTGCTGCGACCCATTTTTGTTGGCGGAATAATGCGATTACTAAAATTAGGTAGATAAGTCTAAACAGATTGCTTTGCCATTGACAAATGACATAATATATAACAGAGCCTACATTATTTCTACTTTTGGCCACCATGAGCGCTGCAATAGATTATAATGGCCCCCACCTAGTACTTCGCACCCAGCGAATACCTACCAATGTGGCGCAGTTCTACATTGTTACTTTTATTCTTGACTTATGTCATGTTTCTGTCTATAAATACCTTGTCACTTTATAAATAAACTCTCTACAATACAAGTCAATCCGCTAGCAAACATATTCGGACTTCCTCCGGCCACAGATATCTGTAGCCGGAGGAAGTGAATGATTGGCCCTCTGGCCAATCATGCAATAGACCTGACAGTAGGTTGGAGCGATGATGCAGTGACCACCAGATGTAACAGGAGACTGGAAAAGTTTAGGTTTTTGTTTTGGCAACTTTCATCGCTAGATATGGATAGAATGTTCATTTTCATCGGAGGAAACGATAAACAATCTCGGATCGATGTCAGACGGAAATACCGCAGACATGCCTCAAATCAATTAACTAATTAACCGCGTATGAATCATTAAAATCAACACGAATAAATGCCGCCATGCACGTTAAAAATGACTGCGATTAATCGTACAGTCGCTGTCGAGTCGTCGCGACAATCGACGCAATGCAATGCAATTACTTTGTTATCGGTCAGTTACCCTCGTTGCAATTGTTTATAACTGTTATCTCGGCGTAATGAATAGCCAATGTTTATTAATTATGACAAGTGTGCTATTTGCGTGCGCCGCTACTTTGTGTTGTTTATTAAATTTAGTTGCTGGGGCTATTAATAACTTAGGTCTGCTTAGGTATTTGTTTGTAAAGTTGTGACGAGCTTATAATTTAAAGGAAAACAATGATGGTGACAATCTGACAATGCAGCGAAATTTCGAGACCATAGGTACAGTCTTCATGCCTAGCGTAACAAATAAGGATGAACCCAAAGAGTGAAACCGTTCAATAACTGCGTCAAAATGAAGCTGTCGAACAAACAAGTCATTATAATCAGTAAGTAAGGATACTGTACAAACATTTGATTATGGTTACTAGTTATTATTGGTCCATGGCGATCGACGCGACGACAGTGGTAGGGTAGAGGTTTTGTGTTCCCAAAACATAGATAGGAAATACGCATTTATTACTTAAAACGAGTTATGCAAACGAAATATATTTCAAATTACGGCAAAACAAATAAAATTGTTGGCCAGTCTATTAACATATCTAAACAAACATAATTGGGCTGCCAGTTACTGTGGACTAGAAGGCTTGAACATTCACAGAACCACAGAATAACACAAACCAGAGCTCTAATCATATGGACACGGTTAATCTAAAGATGCTTATTAGCGGATACAATCAGTAAGATCGATGAAAGATTAGCACTTTCACTACGAGTCTGCTTTTATAGCACTTATAATAACATAGTAAATATGCACACTATTGCAACGGAGGCGAAATAATGTAATCCCACCAACAGTATTTAGTTTTGTTTTTACAGCCACCTGACACCTGTCAAGTGCGACAATTCTAGTAAATAATAAAAATCAAATTCGCAAAACACGTAAGCATTCATTCGTATGAAACCGACAGGTGTCAAGAACGCATTATGTCGTCGGCCGCACTGTAATTGCCAATCTAATTTAGAGTACCTATGTGATGTGTGCAATTTACATCGCAAAAAAAAATCTGCTGGTCCCTACATTTTGACGAGTTTTGCAAACATAAATGTAGGGAACAGCAGATTTTTTTTTGCGATTTCATATTTGGTCCCATAGTAAAAGTTGTTCATAATGATGAGTACAATGACCCCTTAAAAGGTTGATGGTGTTTTACCAATAGCCCTGTATAATCCTACAACAGCCGAGCTATTCTGTAACAATCTCACCGTGATAACTAACGTGAAGTGAGCTTGAAGTGAGTTGTCGATAGTGTCAATCCGTAGCATCAGGTGGAATGATAGCTCACTTCACCAAAGTTTTCACGGTGAGATTGTTACAGAATCGACCGACAGGTTTGACGTCAAATCAGTAAAATTTCTGCCATACTTCCGAGTGGAATCAATACAAAAGCAGGTTATTATGGAGAGAATGAGCCGAGAACAAATGATCAGAGCCGTGGGAATGTTGGAAGCTGGTTTTCTTCAACGCGCTATGGCTATCGTACAATGACCGCGATGATGTTAGTTACGAGGCTTCATAGCTCTTCAGGGATATTAATAAGCGATCAAACCATAAGAAATCGCTTGCATGAAGTCAATCTCCGTTCCCGTAGGCCGCTTCCTATTTGAGCCCCGCAACCGAAGAGCCCGTTCACAATGGGCTCGTTAAGACAGACATTGGGCAGAAGAAGTGGCGTTGTGTGTGAACCCAACTGATTTGGTTTGGATCAGAGGCATTTAATGCACGTCCAAAAACTGCCAGAGTCGTTACAAACACACTTGCCGCATCTGTTATCTACGTCCTACCATTGCCTGTTCAATCGCCAGACTTGAATCCCATTGAGCACGCACGGGATATGCTTCAAAGAAGAGCTCTGTCAAATATGAATTCCGTATACACACCAGAAAATCTTTTTCGCCTGTTACAACAAAAGTGGGCGGCCATTCCGCAACGTGATTTGGATGAACTGCGTTAACGGCGGAAATACAGACTACTACTTGTTTATTTTACGCAATAAAACCTTTAAAAACTTTTACTTTGTCTTTTTATCACATTTAAATGTTAGAATTAACTAAAGTGAAGGATCATACATTAAGAAAAAATCGCGAAAAGACTTTATTCAACCAAGAGCAGAGAGTACTTCGTTGAACTACACATACGAAAACATTTTATTTAATTAATCAATCAATCTAAATACCTAGACAAAGTAATTAAAAGGGGCATCTGTTTTGTAACCCCTTACCTCATGTTCAGAAGATGAGATGCACGAGTGGTAAACAAAACAAGCAGATGGACACTTTATATAACCCACCTGTTGCCACTTAAAAAGTGCATCAAAATAGCTTCAGACCTAGGTACTCGTAAATCTATGTGTCACGTAGAATCATACAAAACATAACACGAGCAAAGAGAGCAGGTGCCGACAACATTTTATAAATGAAACACTAAATTAGTTAGTTTTATTTTGACTGTTTTACGCAATGTTGCTAATTTTACCGGCTCCTTGATGGCCAAGCGTGAGTGCTTATAATATTAAACAATATGTATACATGAACGACGTATGTTCAAAATGATGATATTTTTTGCCTTTTCAATTCATTGTTAATGAATGAACATGACAAGGGTTAGGTAGTACCCATACTTACCATTTTTATAAATGTTACTTTTATTTATGGTTACATTGTATTTGGTGACCAACAAATTGCCACAGAATACTGAAGGACATCACACCTCAGTAGCTAAAGGTGCAGTATAGCTAGCTAGCAGGTTTCTCAAACCACGTGCAAACTATTGGATTGCGCCTGGCTGAGACCTGAGAACTTATTTGATGGCATTCTGGTCACTACACTACGTTTGTCGGGTATTTATGAAAAAGTAGGTATTTCGTGTCGTAACTAGCCACCCCCGCCCCGGCTTTTCAGTTTTTACGACTTGACAAACATCGAGATAGTTTTTTTGTATATTTGAGTTCAATATGAATGTATTCTGGGTTATGTTATTAGTTATAATGGGTTCGATCCCCGGACAAATCAAACATTTGTGTGCATGAACATGTCTGTTTGACCTGTGTCTGGGTGTGTATATGTATAGTATAAGTATTTATATCAGTCATCACTTCATCAGTTTACCGTAGTACAGGCTCTACCTAGTTCGGGACCTGAAGACCTTGTGTGGATGTTTTCTCATATTATTATTATTATCCTTCTCTAAATTACGGTGAAAACCAAAGTAAAAGAACAACGCGGTCACACAGACACGATCACACGACATGATAAGCGACTTTATTGTATACTATGTATAGATACGGTCTGTTTTCAAGTAATATATTTATAATATGTATGTATTTACGAAAAAAAAAAAGTATATAAGTAGTGTATCAACCATCTGGTATCCATAACACAAGCCTTAAGTGTTAAGTGCTTAACTTGGAACTAGATGGTGCTGTGTGCAATATCAGATGATATTTATTATTATTATTAATGGGTAATAGCAGTCCCTCTGTATTTAAGGCTTTTGGAAATGCCGAAAACACTATTCTGTAATCCCAAGATTATGAAAGTGATTTTGATTGCATCGATTTCATTAATCTGTTTGCATTGGCATCGTTATCGTAATCACTAATCCGATTCTAGCAAAGATTTCCTTATGTTATCGCAAACACAGATACTGAGTCTGTTCATGAGAGTTAATGACTAATTTATTATCATTGATTAGGTAACTGGAATTTATGATTAAACTGTCCATTGTTTGGGTCAAGTCTAGTAGAGTTTACCTTATTTTTTCCGCTAGGATCTGGTAATAATTTTCTGCTGACTATCATCAAATTGATTATCTAAATAACTGTAGTATATTTTAAAACTAACAAGTATTAAATATTATAATTGTCTTCATGCAGAAAAGCTACAAAATAACCATAAACTTGGTTCAATTTCACAATTCCACTCTCCATACAAGTCTATCACATGCACTGAGTCTTAGCAAAACATAAACTTTCGCATTTATTAACGAAGATAATCTAGTATTCGTTAGTTAGGCGGGCAATACACCGGCCGACAATTTAGTCGTACAGACAGCGCCATAAATCGTGCAAAGAAAGCCGCTCGAAACCGCTCGTTACTGGCGAAGCAGCGAGTGGGCGAGCGAGTCCGCTGCAATGATTTAAGTTGCAGATTTTATACGGATACGTACATTTTAGTGACGGTCGTAATCGCGAGGTGTGGCCGCAGCCTTCCAAGTTTATTGTTACGACGATATTTTAAATTGATATTATTGTATCTTCCGCAGTGAAAAGGGTTCGTGGTATGCTCCCGCTATTATGTCGGATGGTAGTTAGATGGACGCTTAGGTTTTCATAGTAGTTGTAAAATGTAATGGTTATTGTTGGTGGAGGCCTGTGTGTGGCGCATGAACATAAACTGCTTGAATGAAACATGTACTTATAGGTTTTAACGTTGGTAACCCTTACAGATTTCTGTAGGTGTACGTGCAATAAAGCCCGTTAAGTACAAAGTTTACAAAGTTACTCCAAACTAAAAGTTAGAAGAGGTGTCCCCCAAGGCGCTATGTCACGTATATTTGAAAAATAAGAATGGTGGTGGTTTAGATAACTTTTGGGAAGGGTGCACATAAACACGATACAAACCCTTCGTTTACGAGCAAATAATAACCGAACCCTTAGTTAACTGAAACAACTTCCCATGATACGGGGGTATAGTGTAAACGACACAAAGGGATTTTTGGGATCATGTTCATATTTTTCCTGAATAAAGAGCTTCCTTTGGCGACCCCGAAAATTGGAATCCAGAATATTTTTAATAAACAGGACCAGTTAAAGTTGATGATAAACATATAACGTTCAAACGCCGACCAGATTAAAAATCTGGTCGGCGTTTGCGCGATGCGACTGCGACGCTAACCATGGCTTCGATGACAGACCGCAAGGTGTACCAAAACCACCAATGAAACAATAAGCAAAGGCGAATGAGAGTCACAAAAGATTTAGTCAGCATGAGAACCAAGAAGAACCATAACAATACACAACCAAGATATTAATAAAGAAAGCGCAACAAAACAACAACCAGGTTCAAACATTCAATTCCAACAACAGATAAAGATAATTGAATTTTAATAGCTTCTTCAATTTATCCAAGAAAATGAAAATAAAACAGGGTGTTTCTTAATATAGCTGTTTCACCTACACAATTGACCTAGCACACAGATAAGAGAGCACCGTTACAGTTATCAGTGGAGGCTAGAATAAACAAATAATTGAATACTTATCAATGAGTTATTGTACATTATTTTCGGGGTCAGTTGGTGTGAGCCTGTGGGCTATTAATATGGAGACTACGAGATGTATCTACCGTCTTTTAATAATCGAGTTGAGTAATGAGACTTACACGTGACACGAACGTATTCAAGGATGTTATTTAATTATTTGTTAAACGGAGATCTAGGGTTAGACCGTGCGTCGTGTGCTCCAGTCAAAGGTTATCTTTGGGTGTAGAGCATTAGGTAATAACGCCTTAAGGCCCTAGCTTGAAAATAAATAGTAGTTTGATGGGCGTGGCTTATTTACCGAGTGGCGGTTCTATCTTCCGTGGTCGGTCGCCACGTCGTCGTCGCGTCGTCGCCTCTACAAACTTATCTGAACCAGTGGCCAAAAGTGGAACTTACGAAATTACTGATCGTGATTTAAAAATGTTCCTTTCTTAGCATGGGCTTTCGCTAAGCATTATTCTTGTCACTGTCACACAACTGTCAACCTAAAAGTGCAAGATAAAGACGGAAACATCTCTAAGAAAAATATGCGTGCTAAGCTAAGTAATGTTAATGTATCACGGTCTATGACATTTTGGCACTTTGTAACCATGGAGTAGACAAATAATACAAAATATTTAATTAACCATCTAAATATTATTAGATACTAATAAACAACACGAAATCAAAATGGATGATGGTATACCTATATGAGATTGATAAACTCCAACAACGTTTCACCGATCACCATACACTGGCTTGGTAAGTGACAATTTTTTTTTTCACTTGCCTTCTGGTACATACGTTCCATCAATATTTTGTCTACTTATGGCGACGCGTGGCCACGGCTTGCGTCGCCACGCCAGCAATCGGTTTTACGTGCAGCTATAGATGTTTCACATCAATAACATTAAAATGGAAGTTATTCACATTTTCTTCAAGATCAATTTTGTAGGGCACTGGTAATTCGTATGATTTATGCCCTAATTACATGACATATATTTTAGTAATGACGTTACGTTACTCCGGTTAAACGAAAACTGAAACTGATGTTACTTTATTTTTTATACCTTTTTAGTGGGGATTTTTGTCGTTGCCCAACTACGACAAAAATCCTAACTAGTTATTAGTTTTAAATTTTAATTATTTTGGGGTTAGGGATCATTGAGGATAGTTAGCAAATAGAATTTCATAACAATAATTTGTTAGGCAGCCTTCATAACATTTTAGAAGTATGTTTAGTATTATTGAAAACAGTCTGAGTGAAACATAATTGTTTTGATCCTATTTTGGGTTTATGTATGATACCAAACACGATATATTATTATTTTTTTAAACCGGTTACACTTCTTTTCCGCTATAAGCCGCTATGTTGAATTTTATGTGACGTCATATAGCATATAACCCGCGGAACCACATAACACTTCCAAGTTACAACGAAACCTACAACAACGAAACAGATGAACATTTATACATATCTATATAGCCTGTTAAAATCAATACCCTTCTTTGGCTTTACTGTAGTCGGGTAAGAACTCACCTTTTTCACAATTCAAATGAGACTCCATTTCTTTTAAGTATTGTTGACGTATTTCAAACCTAAAAACTAATCATATATTTTAGCCTATTTCTTCATAAAAACGATTATTATAAGTTGTAGATATAAAAACAGACGTTCTTCTCTAGAAAAAAGAATGCTTAACCAACATTAACTTTGCATGGCGAGAATGCATTGTTGTTGCCGTTGCTGGTAATGTTAGTTAGTTAGTGAAGGTGGTGAATTCGACTCGCTATTATCACTATCTTATTACTAAAGAATTCCTGTAAAATGAGTTCATTGATTCCCCTGTGCAGATACTCCTAACGTTGCAGGTACTATTCAGGTTTGGTTTTTAATTTCTTTCAATTTTCATAAATAATTTAAATGTCGTCACGAAATAATAATACAAAAATAATGTTATATTGTTCACAGTCACAGGAATACACACATACAAAGTCTAAATACCTATTCAACACTAATCGTATTAAAGAATTACTTTGATTTGCTAAGCTACTAACTTTTTTTGTAAACACAATTAATTAAATCACATAAAATTGAAAGCACCGATTTGCAAAAAAAAAATACTAACCTTCAATGAGCCCCACCGGGCGACTGATATATGAACGAACGAGAGTGATGACATTAATTTTGATAGGCAAAAGAAGGGATGGCGATAATGTGTGTGCGCTCGGGATAAAACAACGTATGTGCCAAAACGAATTCCTGTCTTTTATAAATAAAAAGTATTATTAAAACCAAAACTGCTTTATGGAAACTTTAATACGATTAGTCTCTAAGTTTTAAAGTAAACTCCATTAAATAACTCACAAGCGTTACGCCTTGCCACTCAAAAAAACATAAACATTGATAGAACTTTGCATCTTTTTTGTATCGAGAAAAGTTTACTGTATCGGTATTCCTTTTATAGGATGCTAGAACATATAGTCTAAAAACAGACACCAAAATGTTAAATCCTTATTCCATATACTAACAAAGGTACACTAAAAAGAAAAAGCAAGTTTTTTTCAATATATCACCTTAATAAGATCCAGTTTTAAAGCTGAGATATATGATTCTTTGAAGACACAAAATCTAATTCCAAACCTTTAGTTTCTCTAGTTTCGAAATCATTGGTTTGACTTGGTCCTATACTATGCATTGAAACTGTTTAAAATTGGTGACAATAAAAATGCACTAATTGCTGTTCTGTTGTATGGAGAAAACGCTACCTGTGTTTGCATTTTACTGCACAATTATGAGCAATCAGAGCCTCGAGTTAAATGTGTGTGCACCCAAGATAATCGAAGTTGGTTATTGTAGGTTTCCTTGTGTTAGTATTGTGCTATACGCTGACATAAGCTTTAGCGGGACCTAGCTCTTATAAATAGTTGAGGAAACTGGCTTTCAATAACTGTATAGTACCCATTTATTTCTGTAATGCTTTCTGATATTCATGCATGCTTCATTGGCGAAGTTTATGGTAATACTTACCCTAATGTAATGGCTCGCATTTACTGCAAATTGTGTTTACCTATGACCCCCGAGTAACGGTGTGCCACGCAGTAAGTGACATATATACGAATAGTATAGGACATTTTAGAATATTGACATTTGTTGAATCGTCAGTACCACAAGCAATGTGTTTAAAAAACAACATCTTTGTACTAGTCTGAAGAAAAACAATGTTATTACCGGAATTAGCTGAGTAAACTGTAAACATCCGGAAAGTTAAATGCGTCGAAATCGATGAGGACGTCAGTTCAGAATCAGCGATAATATGTATCAGCTCTGGAAGTCCGGGCGAATATCTACTCTAAAAACAATTACTTAAAATATGTATTTTGCTTGTATCGAAGTCAAGAATAACGGCTTTAGTTTCAACATAAGACTGCACAAGGCATAGTTTAATTTATGTACAGCTTTAGGATTCTCAAACCATACCTACTCATTACGAGCAGAAAGGGCGACGTTAGTAGATACTATTCTATTACGTGTACACACAATTACTTTACATACATTATGTATGTTAATTTTTGTGCTAAATAAAAAGACAGAAGTTCCAATCCAAACAATGCTCAAAGGACCCGAAGGAGGACTGAATTAAACACAAATATTCATTATTGAGAAGTGAATGTTAAGAAACCTGGATCTTACTCGCACAGACCAGGGATCTGGCACAAAAGGACGGTGGCTTATACTCGGGAATAAGAATGGGAGAAACAAGGCTGTTAAGACTAATTACATAAGTAGCATTGCAAAAACAAAATGACAAGAATACAACTAAGTCGTACAGGACGTGTCTACTTCTAAATGGGCCTTCTGCAACTCCTCAAGTAATTACAAGTGAACGAACTCTGCGCCTGCGCTGATAAAGTTTATTACACACGTATTACGCGAAATGATAACGGAATGTGTCTTTGTGTGTAGCCTTTGTGTGAAGGAATGTACTTCGAATGAATGTACCTAATGATTTATTTGTGTTTGGACACCATACAGGATGTTGCGGAAGCTGAGACGAGGGCTAACAAACTTACTGTATAGGATGCTACGGTTGCATGTGCAGAAGGATGGAAAATTGATACAATAGCGCAAAAACAAGTACAAGAAGTATGTAAAGCTGTGTCTTTCCCGTCGTTTCCATCAGTACAGAATACTCTCAACTAAGATACGTACGAACGAACTAAAAATATCTTAGGTCCAGCTAAGTTTTCATCTTGTTGCATCAGACCTACCAGATTTCAACTGAAATCTGGTAGGTAATTTATAGATGGCGAACATCTATAAATCTACTTTATACCAAGTTTGCTAAGAAACGTTGCACGCGCACGCTACGATCAATATAAATTTGCACGGAGCGAGCGAGCGTCGCGAATTTTACTAGGAGACGTGAAACGCGCACAAACCATGTCATGGTTTACTGCAAGATGTATGTAATGTTAATATTGTATATGCATATAGAGGATATTTACTTCAGATTATAACATTTATCATCTTAGGGTTTGCGGTAAAGATGAAGCATTCCAAGGATATTATTGAAATGCCTGCTCCTTAGTTTGCGGCTAGTCGTTTCATGAAAGAATCTAAAACAGTAAGTCACATAAAGCAGTAAAATCGTCATGAAGTCATCATGTAAACATGAATTAGACATTTTAATCAGAACAAAGTCCATTAAAGAACTGAAGGCAATTACCATAAAAGAAGCACCTAAGATAAATAGCCACCTGCACAGACAGGGTGTGCCTTAAAAGCCATAAAGCATAAACTAGACTCAATAGCCTAGAGCTTTTGCCTAATTAAATTGTTTGCCATCCATGTTCGCACAAGGAACGAGAGGCTCAACAATATTGTAACAGCATTGCCCAACGGCACAAAATGATTGCTCTGTATAGTCTGTGTAGGCGACCGCATACAATATAATGAAGAACATAATGCGAAAGGGTTTCACGTTCCATAATTTCTCTATCATCGTATCAAATCTGGATTATTCTGGATTCAGACATAAAAGGGGGCTGGTTTAAAATGAGAGATTACCTATTGGTATTCGAGGGTTTGGACGTGAAAATAATGGTGGAGTGGTATTGCTTTTCGGCATTGTGTACGGTCATGCTGGGTGGTCTGGCTGCAAACCAGTGAACTGAGTTTTGTTATGGTAAAGTCGAGTTTATTCAAAGTTCTTAAATTTATGATAATGAAGTTTAAAAGATAATTATCCTAGATGATTGACAAGTGTACAATAAAATTCTGTATCGACCAAATTATATGAACTCGATTAAAATTAAAGTAAGTTACTATCCCCCAGGCTCTTTTAACTGGAAGCATTTAAAACTTGAAAGATCAACTCATCGACTGAACTTTCGACAGGGCCAGATTTAAGAAATTCAAACAAAATGATCTAGCGATAAAATAAAATAAAAAATCGCAATTTCTTAGGATGTCTTTTAATAGGCCGCTTGATAACGAACCATAGGTACCTACTGCGTGACAAAGCGGTTTGAATTGTTAATTAGGCACTATAATGAGTGAAAATTATGTGTTTATTACATCTGCGGAGTTCACATAAACAATGATGAATCATTTTCAAATCGTTTTATCAAAACCTAGATCCAGGCAGATAAGTTCGATAATAATGTAGAACAGTACTTAGTTAGTTACGTGTTTTGTGGCAATAACTTGATAACAGAGAATGTAATCATTAAATCGACATTGAGTCACTAGTTCTAAAAATGTCTAATGTCACTTTTTCGAGTTTCTAGATAAATCGCTAAACTGCGGCGCACATAAAGATATATCTGTAACATATAAAGACTGCGAATAGAAGTTAATAGCTCGACTGACGAGTATATAGGAAAGGCAAACAGAATAGAGCTAACAAACTTATAGTGCTAGCACACGACTCAAAATAGACAATTTGCAGGAACGATTTGGCAAGGTCTGCAAATTGGAGCGTCCGCGTCCGTAAATGTTAGATCAACCATTCAACTTTCGGAAAGAGTTTTGCTCTTCGAAATATAATGTCTTGCAAATGGGTTGTGAAATTAAGACTACCTTATCTCCCACACAGTTATATTTACTTAATTCCCTCTCAACACGCTTATCCTCAGGACATATCTTACACGATTACGTTAAACTCGTCGCCGTCTGTCGCATGTCGTCCAGTCTCCGCGCCAAGTGCTTTAGGATCGTTGGCAAAACGAACGGTCAAGGGGAAATCTAATCTGACTGAGTTTCCTTCCCCGTTCATTTGACGAATTACTTGCTAGCAGCGTACGGAGGGAAATTGAACCAATCTTACATGTAATTTGTTAAAATGTCAGGGATACGTTTGTACCCGACATCTTGATCGCTTTCTTCCGAAGTGCGTCGCAGAAGATGGTAATTAATAGTCGTGACGTAAGTCTCGCAGGAAATACGTCATGTCTTGTCTACCTTTGGCCTTTCCTTAGTCCTTATTTTATTAAAGCTTTGGTCTGGCTACATAAGGCATATTGTTTTCCTCAAAAAAAAAAGAGACAGGTGCTGTCAGTTTCCCTATCGTGTTAGGTGGTCCACAATTTACGGCACACGGGTCTAGAGGTGGTTTGTTTACGAATGGACCATTTATTAAGTTGAACATATCTCTCGGGGGTCTCTACCAGTCGCGATAGCGCTCGCCAGAACTTAAACATTGGAACCGACACTGATTGAGTCTCGTGCAATGTTTGCGTTCGTGTGGAGACAGTAATTAACTTGGCGCGACGTCGCGCGTCGCGTTGCTGTGCACCGAATTAGATTAAACCGTGCTACGCCGCTGCATTTTTATTTAGATTCTAGCTGCAATGTTTTCAGAAAAATGCTTTTATCGCAAACGGGACCAATTAGCACAAACATAGAGCTTTTGCTTAGGATTTCATCATGAATCTATTTAATGTTCAGAATTCCTGGAACTATGATAAATAGAAATAATGCTGGAACAATTCGAAAGACTATAATTATAGTATAAACGGAGAACAAAATACTCATGAATGATAACAACAAACATTTTTGTTGTTTGTAAAAAGTTGTATGATTTGTGGAAAGGACCAGAGGGGCAATGGGGAAAGTTGGTCAAAGCTAATTGTAGATGGCGTGACCATAGCTAGGTCCCTACGGCTTACAATAAGTTTGACAATTCGTCCATTCATTCCATTTCGTGTTCATTCATGAGTTTGGTTTTATTCCACTACTTCGTTATTTTCGGTAATACCTATCAATATTTATTCGACGTGTAAAGTGTCAGAATTAAAAACCTTAAAAATTGCACAATTCCTCGAAATCACTTTCTTGAAAATGTTTCCGACATAACCAAGAACTATGTTTGATTAAAATAATTCGCTGCGAATAGCTATCAGCCACAACCTTCTATGTTTAGGGACTTTCAGAAAATGGTAAACTCCAATTTCCGAGCATTTATAGGAACACGAGTTATCATTTAAAACCACCTCACGCCTTGTTTTGGGAACTAGCTACGACGGCGCCATTTTTTTTTACAGTTGCCTTCCCCATTTCAATATTTTTTGAAGCGTTCGCATTCTAGTCTCAGTTTTAATCTGTCAAAATAAACTCTAATTTAACTAAAAACTACACATTTTTTGCATTGTTCAATCACTCAACAGCTGGCCTCAGTATTTAAAAAGCAACCGTCAATGACTTCATACGACATTATGTGCTTTCGATTTCAGTGTACTTTCGATTTCAATTCGCAAAGCATTGTCGAATCAATACGGAAACGTATTGATAATCGTGAAAAACCAATATTGGTTTCATCCACCTATTTGTTCATCGCAATCTTTGTTATTGTCTGTTGAAATTATACGTGTAAATGTCACCTCTAAGTACTATGTCAAAACTGCCAATATTTCTAAAGTACCTACTTGCAAACAATTTTTTTGCAATTTTTTCACGCTCTAGCAAGAACTCAAATGTAAGAATTGAATAAAAATATTGACATAAATGACAACACATTTTCACACTCATCTCATTATACACAAACATGGATATTTAATTAGTGTGAGACAATACAGACACTCGCTAATGTGTCTTTAATTATAAATACACATTAGCGAGTGTCTGTATAGCATTAAACGATTTACACATTAGTGTAAATCGTTTCACAACAAGACACTGCAAGCACTTAAGTTTAATATATAATTGCAGATGATTTGGCAAGCACAACAGCATAAAGAAGATTGTGCAACTAATCGCGCCCGCAGCCATGCGTACCCAAACGGCATCATTAAAGTCCGCACGATAACATCCACTGATACAAATACAAACATCTTATAAACGGTCCAAATATTTCAGGGAGAAAACAGCCGTATCGATCGTGGATAGGGAATTATTCAACACGCGACATACCGAGCGAAATTCATTACGCGTTTAAAATAAAACAACCGAAGGTCACGACATTGACCTCCAAGTGACGCCGGCGATTGATCAACCCCAGAAAGAGGCACGATTCAATGTCAAGTGCGGATCTATTCCTATCGGTGCGTGTATACGCAGTCTGCGTCACGGCGCCGTCTCACGTCACGGGCAACCCTATAGCCCGCTGCATGATACGCCCACCGATACGTTGATTACAATCAACCAATTTATTAATACACGATAACGCGAACTGTGACGTCGCAGTCGCACACGCGTCATATGCCATGATTAATGGTGTCCGAGGTGAGGCGAATCTTATTAATAGGCTCGTGACGTGTGGGTGCTAAATCGTGTCTTAAATCGCAATTTTCCTTTGACAACTTTTCCGTTACGCACTCCTCGCCATACGCTTATCGAGAGAGTACTTGAGAATGTCATTGAATATTCTTTTACGCTGAAAACGTTCGCACGGGAACCTTGTTCCATATTTTATCGATACCCTTATACAAGTTCCTCCTTAGAGTTGGGTAGACTTTAAAGTTATTTCCTCTTTCGTTTGCTCTCAGCGTCAACTTTAGCGCTCCTATTTTAATCACAAATTGGAGCGCACACAAACTGATCGGTCTCATTTACAGTTGCTATTGGTTCCATTTGTCACATCAGGGTGACATGTGGTTTGTTTCCAGCAATTTGTGATGTGGAGGTACAGTGAGGTAGATCTGTCACGAGGATGTGTCCGGTGTCGTCGACCCGCCGGCCCTGGCGCACTATTCACGACAATACGCTGGCAGCGCTCCAAGCGCCGGATGGCGTCGATACATCGGCTGCACATGCAAAACACCAACACACGTTTTCACCTCTTCTCTTCCGTCCAATCTTCAACTTTAGCGTCAAGCATGAAGAAGTTTAGAGTTTCCAGAACAGCAATATAAAGTTTGTACATCGGTAAATTAGCGAAAATGCCTGCAGCGTTTTATCCTTTGATGTTACAAACGTCGAGGAAGTCATTTGGGCTTGTGGTGTAATATTACGGAGCTGCAATTTCATATTTAAACGTGCGAATGGAAATAGTTTTAGAGGTGGCACGTCAGCATATGTCACGTCCCCTGTGGTTATATTACACCGCTTATGAACGAAGTAGGAAGCAGATCAAAGCCGAGAGTGACTTTATGACGATATCAAGTGAGTTATCAATAGCTGTGTGACTGAAGTTAGCATGGTCTACGAAACTAGTGAGTCATGCGACAATCTTCAAAACTATTAGGAGGTTACGTGCAGGAGATGATGTATGCTAACGATGATCACACAATGACGTTTCTAATTTTACAACGTTCCTTTATACATTACTTCTAAACAAAATAGTCATCAATGCAGATCAATTATATTCAATTTGTTACTGAAGTAGCATGGGATGAAACTCCGATTACCAGGTGAATTTTAGTAACAGAGATAAAATTTGAAGTTCCAAAAATCCTTGAAAACTTGTTGGAAATTATCAATAACAGGTATTTACGAGGTGGAACCATTCTCTTATTGACCGCTTGAAGATGAAGATGTGTTTATTATAGATGAGTAACTTATACACAAGTAGAATATGCTTGTATGATCTGGGATCCCTATTACATTAAATATGAGATTGCAATAGAGAGAGTTCATCGTAAGTTCCTCAGTACATTGCAGTATAAATGCCGCATCGTCCGTTTATTTTATAAAAACGCTTTTAGTAAGTTTAGGCTATTAACATTACGCTCTAGACGTTTGTTGCTCCATGGACTTGTACATAATAGGTTGGATTGCTCTGAATTGATAAATAAAATATGTTATATTGTACCTAGAACATTAATGAGACGTGAGGCGCGCTCTTATCTACTGTTTGCTACAACTCCCCGCGTCGTACAAATGCAGGAGAGAGAGCGCCGCTCCAGAAATTGATTCAAGCTTACAATAATAATTTTAACGATATCGATGTGTTTGCCCTATCTAAACATACCTACATTTAAAACAAATTATGAAGCGCCTCGCTCAATTTTTTAATTATATATTATTATTTATGCATTTTTATGTATTTATTAACTGTTTGGTTTTAAGATTACGAAATAGTTGTACTGTTGTTGTTATAATTATATTGATGTTATTTAATTTTACCAAAACTGTTTCTTTTATAAGCTAGTGATACGTGGAAACGTACTGGATTGCACATTTACTTGTAGCTTACAGTGTATCTAGATATAATATACAATGTTCGATGTTTGTTTTCCTAAGTAAAATTAAAAAAGAACTATATATTAAATATATTTCAAAATTGTGCGCAGTTCGTCGCCGCCATTGACATGACATTATCTACTGACAAATGACAACGAATATTATTATGTCCAATAAACAACTTTGTACGTGCTAAACTATGTTTTCCACACGTGAGATTACCGCCCTTACAACAGTATTGGTTTCACAGCGGTGGATTTGCCACGTGGATAATAAAAAATGTATGACGCCTTTGGGTTTTTCATTTAATTAATCGGCGCTGACGCCTGATGGTTATAACGGCAGAGTGTTCCATCACATCTCATTATTGTCAAAGGATCTACTAATGGGATTGTATAGAGATGAAGAGCAGACTCTACCCGCATAGTATACTAATATAGTAATTTGATACGACTAGCTCGTAAAGCTAAGTGATTAATTTAACAACACTTTGAAAGAAGTTGGAAAGCGGTTATTACCTTTATAACTAGTCTCGGTTGCATATTTGTGAATCCCAATTCTTTATTCGTCGTAGACAACAGTAAAAATAATATAATATAATAATAACTTAATATAATATGTTACGAAAGCATCAATTAGTTAATTTTATGTTTATCGTTTCTTTCATTGTTTTATTTTTAATTTTTGACTGTACTTAAGTTAATTTTGTGTGAAGATTACATTGTTGTAATTGTAATTATAAGGTTGTATCGTTTTAGTTATAAGTAATTTTGTATTAATGTATTGGGTAATTGTTAGTAATAGATGTTATTTAAAATAGTTAATATTATAAGTAGTTCTATCTATCGCATTAGGTTTCAAAACCTGTAATGATAGTTTAAGAGTTTTAAATAAATACATAAATACAACTTTTCCATTAGATGTACCTCCCCTTTCTAATAAAAGGTGAAGTCGACAGCTCTATAATGTAGCACATTCCGTGATTCCGTGTTCCGGCTAGGGTAAAAAACTCCATAGCTCTGGTCTCTGTACATATTTTCCAGGTCGTTTTCATTTCGCACGGGTCAAGGTGCCACGTGTGTCGCCTCGCCAGATGGCTTGTGACGTCACATGATATGATAACTAATAAAAAAGCCATTTCTGGAAGTAGTAGTAGGTACCGTTTACTATAATTTCTATAGTCATAAATGCTTGATCACACTGATCAAGCAAATTGAATTTTCAAACAGAAAAAGGAAAGGAGTTTTTTTAACGTGATCGTTAATCTAAACTGTCACGCTGGAGCAATCAACAACAGTAAATATTTTCGTCACATTCTGGCATCTCTTAGAGACATCTTGCAACATTAAATACTCCATTTGCCTTCAAATCAAATGCAAATGTAAGCAACCTATGGACTGCCCGAACGTTTAGCATATAGCATAGCATGTTATTTGTAGGTAAACACAAGTTATTCAAGTTTACTCTAATAATTCGTGCCCAAATTAATCGGAGAGCCTTTTAAATCAATTTCGTCTCGCAAATACCCAAATGAAATCCTCAAACAACCGCTACTGACTCCTCAACCATCGTCTAAGCTGTTGAATCTTATTTGAGCTCTTTTCAAGAACGGCAATAAGTCGAACAAACAAGCCTTAAGTAGCTATATTCTCCTCTGTTTGATGATAAATTCAATCGTGTACAAAAGCATCTGTTAGCAATGTCGATAGCTGTATGCGCGGCATGCAAGGCAGCTCTTTGTGTACGGTCGATCGCTCCGGGACAGTCCGGGACTCCGGGAGACGCACGGCGTTTGTCAATACTTCGCCTTTTTGCTCGGGTTGCAACTCAACTGCTCTATTCAAGGATAGGAATTGCGTTAATAAGAGCAGATGGAGAAAGCTATTGTGGTGGTTCAGGACTTTATTTAGGGATGGCTTGGATGCAGTTAGGTGTTGACAAAGTTGCTTCTAGAAATAGGATATATATGCGAATGAAACTTGTTTAATATAGCACTTTACCAAGTCCTACGCCAAACTGACCATATTTTTCCAAAATAAACACCACGAATCGATGCTAATTGCAATGGTACAAACATTGCCCTAAAGTTTCAAGATATTCATAGTATTGACTCACTTATGATTAAATTTGCGGTGTACACAATCATCCCCGTCGGTGACGTATCTCCCGGAATAGAACAACCCTAGTCATCCCGGGAAAGACAGTAAAACGAGTTAACTATTAGTATGAGTCGTGATTCATATCGAGATGTGAGTAACATCGTTCTGGAGTGTAAGCCGCTGGAATTTAAGATGTTTCGGAATGACATGTGCGAGCTCAATCAGAACAGTAATTTAATGAATGAATTATTAGTGCATAGCTTTCTTCTTTGGTCATTGTTTTTGTCACTGGTTTATTAAAAGTGGGTAGTTTTAATTTACCAGATGCAAAACGAGAGATAATGTGAGGTTATACGTTTTATTTTCAATAATTAGGATCAACGTAGAGTTTAGTTATTTCTATGAAGGCCGTAAATCACTTTTCGTGAGTATTTGAAATGGAAACCAAGAAATATCAGGGGTATTGACAAGAGATTCTGAAAACAAATGGCGTCATTTATTTCCTTCTGTCTAGTCACTCTAGTGGAACTGTTTTTGTTGAACCAGTCGACCTAGACAGTTATTGAGTCAGAGCGGTTGAAATAAGGCTGAAATATAACAATAGTTTATAATAACCCATTTTAAGAATGACAATAATGATTTACGTGGGAACCGGGCACTTAACTTTTTTCGATCATTCTCACTTCTCAGTCAAACATAAAAACCGCCTAATGTTTGCCAAAAGTTTAAATACATTATACAATATAAAAGTAAATTAGCCGCGACAGCTTCGAATATAAGAACTAAATGACACACTTTGTTAAAATGACTAATGGTGAGTATTGTGTAAGAAAAAATGTCGTATGCTTCTATCATATCATAATTTTGCGTCAAACTGGCGTCTGTTGTGTATTGTTAAATAATATCTACATTTTGAGTCTGATATTACACGCATCTTCGACATTTTTGTGTTTTTCTCACAATTTACCAGTCTGATGCGTTTCTTATTTTGCAAAATGGTAAGCTTCTTGTGCCTCTTAAATCTCTTCTTCATTATCACCGTATAAAGGGTTCGTGAAAGGATCCTTCACCAATATCTTTTCAAGCGAGATGTCATTGTCATTCAGATGACAGTCCGTGCCTTGTATGATGTTGTGTTGTGCAGGATACAGCCACTTGATGTAATCCTTGGCAGCTCATACACCCACAGAGAGAGATGAGCAAGTCCTCCTCATTCTATTCTTGTCGTCTAAATTGTATAATTTCGCAACAAGTGGCGTATCGGCGCCGCGACACCTACGTTGTTTGTATTCCTGACTTGCATATGACTAGTATTTATAGCACGATTGTTTTTGTTGTGATTATACATCATAAATAACTTACGTAATTAATACGAGGCGCGTATGCCGTGTTTCTATTTCAATTGATTTTGTTTATTTTAGATCTATTCTATCTATCATGACAATATGTTGCTTAAAGAACTATCTGAAAAAAAAACAGAATGATTGCGTGCATTATGGTTTTTAATTGTTATTTTGTTTTATTGTTGAAGAAATTCATAAGACATGTGAGTAGTGTGAGCTTTTTTATTTGTAAATGGTGAGGCATAGAGGTTCTTGAGGGTCTAGGATTATCTACTGGTCATTAGATTTATGCTCTGCAATTTCCTGACATAATTGTAAAATTATGTAAATGTTCTGCACCGCAATTTGGATAGGTTGAGATTGGTCATTGCGGGAAAATACGCACCAACATTCCCAAAATCCTGACCCTTGAGTTAAACGTATTAAAACCGACAACGTCCGAATCATTTTACTTTGACGAGATGTCCTGCACTTTTAATGATTTTATATTGAACATCACGTCTAAACTTCTAGTCTTATTTCTTTGAAAAAAATATATGTTATACTAGACAATTTTATTCATAATTTGATATGTGAAAATGTGAAATTATATATTAATAACATAGTGTAATTAATTTGTAAAGTATTGTCTAACGTGGACAAAAAAACGATAATCACGCAAAAACTATGGGGCGTATTTACATGAAACTTTAATCATATAAGACAATTTAATGACCCATATTTTAGTATACGGCTTTTATTTGTATTGTGTTTGATAAATCAAGGTGGGTTGTTTTTTCGAATAATCTTTTTTTTTTTTTTAATCTTTATTTTTTATTTAACCGGGTTTTTTCTATACAGAAAATGTCACCCCGATTAATCTTGGTGCGCGTTGAAGCGGGGCTCTGGCGGGCGACGGGCGGCAGTGTATCGCTGACTTTGTCTGACTTTAGTCGCGGGGCGCGACGCAAACTCCTCCCACTCGCTCAAGGGCGCGGGCAGTTAATGTCGCATTAAGGCCAGGTAGACCAGGCAAAGTAGGCATTTAACGCTACCACGTTTGCGCGACGCAAGCCGTGCGCTTACGTCGCCTGCGTGAACTTACATGAACCCAACGCCGAGTGGCGAAGTGTCACAGTACAGGTAAGCGCGTTGTATAGGCAGTAGGTCAACTTATTTTATTAATTTGTTTTAAAAAATAATAAAATACGCGACTTGATCCATGATTTTTGTTTACCGATATACGTAGTAATCGCAAAGGCCGAAAATTAATTTGATGTGTTGTAAATACATTTTATTCAGTTATTCGACATTTTAGTTTCGTAAAGTGCATCTCACTAAGCGACACGCGCTTCACTTGTGGTGGTGGTTGGTTGGGTGTGGTGTAAAAAGAAGAAATGTTATGTGCTGACACCACTCGCCTTCACGCACACGCGTGACACACATAACATTTCTTAGTATGGTGTTTATGGTTGAGTGAAAAACACTTTTTACAAAAAAAAAACAACCGATATAAAAATATAAACACTGCAAAGTGCAAAATAATAGTTTCGAAAGTCGATGTTTTTAGTTCTGTTTTTTCCTTTTTAGTCACGAAAGTATTATTTTGCACTTTGTAGTGTTTATATTTTTATATCGGTTTTTTTTTGTTGAAAAAGTGGTTTTCACTCAACCGAATTGAGAACCTCCTCCTTTTTATAAAGTAGGTAAAAAAAAACAAAATGGAATTACTTTAAAATTATTTTTAATACAAAATTAAATTAAATTATAAACACAAAACGACTGTTTTTCATAAATCAGTATTATAGTTTTTGAGTATTGAGTAAATATGGAAGGAATTCAATTCAAAATCAAAAATAAAAATCAAAATATTTTATTTCACTTAAACCTACATGGGTACTTATGAAACGTCAGAAGCTAGGTGTACGGATCCAATTGGTCGTTTCCTATGGAGAAGAACGTTACTCTTTTTAAAAATAATTGGCTTTTACAATATTTCCAAATGACAGTAGGTATGGGAGAACAGCGTAGGCCTGTCGTGCTGTGGCCCGGGGTGGGGTCGTCTTGCGGTGTCTTTAGACATCGCCAATGCTTTCAATACCCTGTCCTGGAGTTGCATCAGGGAGGCACTCCGGTAGAGTCATCAGGGGGTATCGCACGATTTCTTACGAGGCGGCTTGCGTACTGGCCGGATCCCCGCCCTGGGACCTCGAGGCGAAAGTACTCGCGTCATTGTATCGGTGGAAGCGAGGGCGCGGGTCGAGGGACCGATGCAGCGACACATGAAGCTGCGTCGGTCTCAGCTTCGCGAGGTCCTGGTGGCGGAATGGCGGGACAGGCTTTCTCGGCCTACCGCCGGCCTCGTCACCATCGAAGCGGTCCGGCCGGTGCTCGAGCGCTGGCTCGGGAGGCGGCATGGCTCCCTGTCGTTTCGGGCGAAGCAGGTGCTCTCGAGGCATGGTTGCTTCGGGAAGTACCTGTGTCGCATAAACAGGGAGCCGGACGCCAGGTGTCACCACTGCGTCGACTGCCGGGAGGACACGGCGCGGCATACGCTGGCAGAGTGTGCCGCTTGGGAGGAGCCGCGCCGTGCCCTCATCTCAGAAGTAGGCAGTGACTTGTCACTGCCGGCCGTAGTCGAGTCGATGGTCAGCAGCGACGAGTCCTGGGACGCGGTGATTTCCTTCTGCGAGACGACTGTCTCTGAGAGACTGCGGAAAGGGAGAGGGAGATCTCGTCCACTCACCCGGCCCGCAGAAGGCGCACCGGGCGTCGGCGGAGGGCGGACAACGCCCTCTTCGAGCCCCCAGGGTCCAGGGGCGACGGACACGGGGACGTCCGTCGCCCCCCACACACTAGGACCCGAGGTGGCGGTGCGTAGTGTTCCACGCGCGCCCCTTTTAGACGTCGCGGGGGGAGTCAAACACCTCACTCCCCCCCCCAGACCCGATGATGGCCGCAGTGGCGATGGCGGGCCAGTCGGGGGTTGCGGAAGGATCGTACGTTCCCGCGACCCCCGGCGTAGGTGTGAGATGGAACACCGGGGTGGTTTTTAGTCAGTAAGAGTCAAGAGTCTGACAGACCCCGCCGCCCGCTCCAGGGCGGTGGACATCCATGAGGATTTTCCATCCCGGAAACGAAAAAAAAAAAAAAAAAAAAAAGGGAGGCACTCCGGTATCACCTGCCTCTGTCGTGTGGTCAAGGCCTATTTGACAAAATTCGCGCCCTCACGCCCCTAGTCGCCGCAGGAGACGCCCTGGGCGTCGTGAATCGCAGGCCGATTCCCGGCCACCGTAAGCGTGGGCTAGCGAACGGCGAGCAATGGGCAGCTCGCCGATCGATAAGGACCAGGCACGGGTCTACGGCACGTTGTGTTTCACGCGCGCCTCAAAGAGATGTCAGCACTAATGACGGGGTCCGCTAGGGCCGATGCCTGCTAGGGTTGCGGGAAAGTCCGAGAGGGATACCGTGGCCCCTGGCACAGGCAACTGAAGGAACACGGGTGGGTTTTAGTCAGTAAGTGTCTGACACGCCCTCCTGCTCTGCCCAGAGCAGGAGAAGTTATTTGATGATATCCCACCATCAAAAAAAAAAAAAAAAGGCCTGTCAACAAGTCCCAGGTACTTGATAAAATGAAAAATGGTCTACAGATCTAAAGTCTACAAGGCCTACAAAGTCCTCACATTTACAAAATAATAATGTATCAAAAGGATAAATAAAATATAAAATATAAAAACCTACTAAAACCAAGTGATATGATTGCCATTACAACCACTAATAAAGAGGTGAAAAATTGGAATTGTCTGTGTTTATGCACAGACAATTCAAATTTTTCACCTTTTTTCTTTTTTTTTTTTGACATTATTGTCAAATAATAAAAATATTATGTCAAAGAAGTATACGCGAATAATTTTACATCGTTCTGGAGCCTTTTCTTTTTGTTTTTGGAGTCCTGGAATTTTTATTTTTATTCCTCATACCTACTTCTGTTTACTAACAAAAACGAATAACTGATTTCTTTTATTACACTACGTGATAGCCGCGCGCTAGAAAAAGGGACATAGGTCTGGCCTCGACAAGGCCTGGCGGGCGACTGAATCACTGAAATGACGAACGCGAGCCGCTGTGTTATAATAATAATTTATTATTATAAGAATTAAGCTATTTTTCAAAATGTAACCACAAATTATTTTTCTATATGTTATTATCTTTTTTTAGATATGGTTTTTAGTAGTAAAACTTTTATAAGCTTCGAGTAAAACAAGAATTACATTTAAAAAATATCGAATTAGGCTGTTCTTCGGATTTTTTTTTGATCGAGTGAAGTTTACGATATCGTGTTTCGAACCACAAATTGTAAAAGTACATAAAGTATACTTCAATACGTTTTTTTTTTGGCTTAAAAAAATCACGATTTCTTTGTTTATTATTAAATCAAAGTGATGTAAAATTGGGAATACCTGGCCTTAAGTAATTTTATCGTAAAAATGTAGGAAACTAGGAACGTTCTGAATGCAAAAAAGTGCAAACTAAGCCTCAGGGACAAACATGCAATCTGTATTTGGTCTCAATGTGAGGTGACTAGACACTATGAAAAAAAAATGGTTTCCAAACCGCACTCGGCCTAAAAGCATTTTTTTAATCCTTCTTTTTTCTGGTTTATTACCCTGGAGTATGTTTATTGGACATGTATGCTGTTACTGCGTATCAGGAATTCACTAAGCTTTACTTATTTCAAGGATTTGGGATGTTCTTGGTTCGACAGAACGTAGAGATAGATGTTACTGCCTATTACTAGTACTAGTACAAAGACTTGTTTGCGCTATCATATCTAAAGGCAATAGCTTTTCTTGGGAGGATAGTGTAATATATTTTTGTGTCAAACAAAACGGTTTCCTTTCACATGTTACATCTTTAGTTTAATGGCTCTTAAACAAACATTTTCTTCGATCCATGCTTGTTTTGATAATAGTGGGAGTTTCACGGAAAGACGCAGTAAATAAAATCACGTGGTGGACCGAATTTAAGTAACATTGTAGATTATCATGTTTTAGATAGCGTACGTCATGTCTGTAATGTTATCCTACTTGTTCTTGACAGGTGGTAGAAAAGTGAAGTAGGTTTATCTCAAGCATGTAAACTTGAAGCTTTTAAATGTAAGTAACTGGTTTTTGAAAGCGCTCGTGGAAAAGTTAGCGACGATGGTATGAGATTCAGCATATGCATCGTCCGTAGTTTGTAAGCGAGTTAAATCTTACGTGTCACTCTGTATTTGTCCATGCCTGATCTAGTAGGTACTACTAGTAGTAGTTACTCAATTGCAGTCAATACAATAAAGTGCACCTTATTCGCATTTTTCTTTTACGTTGGCTTTTACTATACAAGGTTATTGGTAAAGCACTACCAACCTCTTCAGGGGTCATTGTACTCATCATCATGAACAACTTTTACCATGGGACCAAACCTGAAATCGCGAAATAATTATCAGCGTTTCTCAGATCATATAAACACAGGAGATATGGCAAGGAGGCGTGGCGCTTGCGAACTCATCCGGCCAGAAAGTGTCATGATGCCGGTTTCGGCCATTAGTCGAATGTCAACTTGCAACATCTTCGCTGCTCATGATTTTTGTCAAAATGCCGCGATGTTCAGTGATTGCTTGCAAAAGTAACAGCTGTATTGTGAATTACTTACATGAAAGATGATGACATGAGATATGAGACACGTAAGTACTAAAATAGTATTGTTTTTCTTATCAAATTTATTAAAACATTACTTCGTGATACTAGAAACACGATGAAGTACCAAAAGCAATTATTTTCATTGGGACAAAAACCATTGCTTGCTTTACACATCGATCAATGAATCGACTGGTCTAATAGCGCAATGAATAAGTGTTTTTTACTGATACTCTTACTCACACAATAGTTTCGTGAAGCGGCCGCTGCCGACTAGACTTAGTTAGAGATGTGATGTGACGTTTGTGGTTGTCGATATTTTATACGATCTTTTTAACGAGTTTATTTATTTAGTTACACAAGGGAACACAATTTAACTAAATATGTGTGGGGGCGTGTCGGGAAACTCTCCAATGAAAGTCCTTTTTAGGTAACGAAATATATTTTAAAGTTCTCAGATTTCACGTAATAATTATAAAATATATTTCTTATTAGTTAGGTTTAATATATCAATGTCCGTTCAGGTCCGTTCCCACCGAAGTTAGGTAAACAAAAGGCGATGACAATAGTCGGTGACGTTGTATGTGCGGTGTCATAATACGATAAGTCCCTTTGTCGGTACGATGTGCTGAGCTTGCAGGTTGGCCTCGTAACAAACTTTTTTTGTTGCATGGAATTTTATGACTGTTGTTTACTACTCATGTATCATTGATAATATCATCATCATCAGTCACACCTTGCTTTTATTTTAACATTTTAGCTATCCGAAGGATCCAAAAATAAAAGAACAGTGGATAAATGCGACAGGAAGGGGTCCAAACTGGTTTCCAACAAAAAATAACACAATATGTTCGTCTCACTTTGAGCCAAAATGCTTTCAACCATTGAAGAAAGTTCGTCGGTTCTTCGAATAGTCGGTCCACTATTTAACTAAGAATTAAACACCTAAACTTTCAAAACGGCAGGTTTTAACATAAATACATATTTACATTTTACTGGTCAATAAAATCCATATCAACTACCTAGTTTAGATGAGTTGTTATGTATATCTTATTAGCTTTTGGCAGCGGCTTCGCATGCGTGGATGTCGGAAATTATGCCACGGGAACCGTACATTTTTCCAGGATAAAAAGTAGCCTAAGTGCTATTCCGCCTATCCCAGGTTATAATATATCTATCTTTATATATGTATATCCCAATTTCATCCACATCTATCCATCCAGACTTTCGCATTTTCGTTTTTTTTTTTTTTTAAGATGAATAGCTGTGATTTTGTAGCATGTCCTGGTACATACTTCAAGAGGAGTTTTCGTTTCCCCCGAACGTGCTCCATACAAACGAAGTTTGATCATAATTTGAATATTAAATAATTAGAATTCTAGAGACTAATATCTATATCTGTGATTTAGCAGAGGGGCAATTCCCGTATTTTTAAGAATATTCGCATACTAATCTGTCTCAAACTTTCAAAATTTGTATAGCGTTTACCTACATTTTTGACATTTGACTGTCGCTGAGATGAGATTGCGACTTGATTTTGAACGTGTTTAATTACGAGAATTGGCCTACTGATATCCGTTAAAATATACAGTTTTGAAGTTACACTGATTAATATTTGAATTTAACTGGAAATCTGTCAAACCACAGACATTTATTGTGGTTGTTGGTTAAATAAATAAATAAAGTTACGGACGGTACCAAAAATCGGAAAAGACAGCGGTACTGTAATAAAAAACGTGCAACCGATCTATATGAAAATGTGGTATATATATACTCCAGTGTTTTACGAGGCGCTTCGAAATTGATACGTATACATACGTGTATGCCGTGACGTCACTGAGAATTCGGTGTACCACGGAGAAGGTATGAATGTCGACTCAGTACCTACAACCAACTCCGAAGAGGAGCTAAACCAAGAGACGAAGAGCCACTAAATAAATAAGACCGAACAATTTCGTGCTGGATTCGCAAATATGAGAATGTCTGCATGACTTTATTATGTTTTCTGGGCTTAAGACATTAGGTGAAGTAGGCCTTCTATATCTACGTTGGTGAACGTCAATCGCTAACTGAATATGTATGGATACACTTGTGAACAAAACTCAGTTCGCAATTAACGCTGAAGTGCACAGGTCGTTTACTATCGGTTACACAACACTCACTAAAACTCACAGCAAATGAATTAATTTGATAACACTCAATGTTTGGGCAAACACATTTAGAACGCCACTTGAGACGTTCCAAATTAATTCTTTAATGGACTTGCAAATATATCAATGTCAATTAGTACTTTCTTCACACAAATAGAAAGTATGTACTTATGACAGATAAATCAATTTACAAGACGACTAAAAGGATTTTCAATCTCAAGAACATCCCATAATAGAATACAGAGAGACGTCAGATGCAAGCCAGTATTTGCAGTACAATTATATGCGACAGTCAGACGGATCAGATGACACTATCAACGGCACAAAATGAACACCTGTATTCCGATTATTCAATAACTATTATCGATTCAACGCTATCGGTATCAATAAACGGTTGCTTTTGTTTTGACACGGTTGTAATAAAATCGAGAGTTGATAGCGAGATGCGTCCGTAGTTCTGTTGATTATATGTATATTATTCGGTAATGAAGACAATGAAGTAGAATTTATAGTTTTTATAAGTACCTAACGTCATGGAAATCAAAACAGATATGATACGCATATAAAATGCTTGGAAACGTGCTGGTCCAGCTCCATAGGACCATCTAGAGTCTAGACAAAATTAAACAGGTTGCTAATTTAATTGTAGGTATGCTTTATTATTTTTATGCCATTGATTTATTTTCTGTGATTACTTTGACTTACATACTGACTTATTACTTGTTATTTTTTTTTTTTGGAAAATCGTAGTCTTATAATAATATAATGTTTGTAAGTATGTGAACACCATGTATCTATCACAAAATTAACTTATTTGTCATTGCAACATTTTTTAAATTCTTTTTACCTATTGCGGTATAGTAATTTTATTCTAGGAGCATCGTCTTCACAAATACTTATAATTAATATATACTGTTTTCACTACTACACTTTTACTATCAATTCTATTAATGTAAATGTTGACGTTCAAAAGTGCCTTTTATGTGCTTATTTGAAACATAATATGCTTTGACTTTGATATATCCGTCGTACTGCATTCAACTTTGAAAGAAAAAACGTAGTCCACCACGCGGTAACCCAAACCTTTACGTACTGACTCTGTGACAAACTGACTTTTTAGGGAAATTGGACGGAAGAGGTCCTTTTCCGATCATCACGAGCAAAGCTAATTTCAAGAAGGTTTCACTCTACAAAAAGACTCACCCAATTAACTGAAAAGTGACACCGCTAAAACTGAAGCACTACCTAAACCCGCTCGCTTAGCGACCGCACTAGATAGGTATAGACACACATAGATAAGCACAATTATCAATACAATATCCTAATTGATAAGTAAATTAGACGTGAGTATGGAAGCACGAAGCGTACCCAGCACGCGATTAGCGTATATAATATACTGACGTTACGCACTGCTGTTTGTAAATATCGATTACTTTGTCGTGTCGGAATCTTTAGCTTTGCGATTAAATTCTAAGAATTACTTTGTGGTCTGTGTTTAACAGTGTGATGCCTGCAAAGTCTTTTAAGGTATTTCTGCTTTAGCTGGCTCTCGTTATTGTCATTTTTTCAAAGCTTTTTTCCCGTCAATATGGTTGGCAAACTTCGCATTTCTTGGAGCTAGACATGAATCTTGTCTGCGATGAGTAAATGATACCCAACATGACATCGTTGATAGACTGCTGAATTGTTAGGCTAATAGTTTGTAGCCAAGAGCAAGTTGTAAGGTTTAGGACCGGTTAACGTTACGACACTTCAGAGTAAGTTTAATGAATCCCCGAGGGTGGCGAAGCTGGTCATCCTTCTGCATAAACCAGAAATGTGCCAGGTTTTGTATGGAAGAAATATTTCAGCAAGTTATGACCAAGATTGCAGTGGTAAATGAAAAACGGGAAAAATATCTCAGCAAAAACATATCATACAAAACGATGTCATTTTCGCGTTTAGATTCACCAGAATTACTTATTTAGCATCAACTTATGCTACAATAGGTTCAGATATACACTAATATTCAGTGCCAAAACAATGCACTTTAGACAGCTTACTCCCGGCGTAACTAATATTCACATACATTACAAAAAGAACAATATTATGTATGGAAGCTGGAGATACAATTTTTTTAGGTTTACAAATAGACTATAGCTTAAATTGGAAAGCACATATACTTAGAAATGATGTGTAAAAAACTGAGTTCATCTGCATATTTTTTATATAGATTATCCTACATAGTAGGTACGAAACACTCCTTACGGCTTACTACGGCATAGTTGAATCTCACTTGCGCTACGGCATCATTTTCTGGGGAAACTCAACTAATAGACCATAACATTTAAGGCCCAAAAAAGATGTCTCCAATCATTGTTTAACCTTAAAACTACAGGACAGTTGCAAGCCCTATTTTTAGCAGTACAATATCTTGACCCTTCCTTGTATTTATATTTTCGAAGTAGCTGTGTTTGTACAGCAAAATCCAAGTCGTTTTCAACGCCTTGCTGATGCATTCCCAAGGAATAGGCGTGACAATAGCAAACTTTGTCAAGTATCATGTCAAACCACTTTGATCCGCAAACATATTTATTGCATGGTCCCTATTATTTTCAATAGATTGCCAAGTAGCTGAAAATATTTAAATACGGTGATGTTTAGGAGTAGACTACGTAAATTTTTGTCAGATAAAGATATAGCATAAATGAGTTTCTAACACAGAAAAATATATTTGTTGATAAATTATAAATTTGTTGATAATTTGTAATGAAAATGATAATACTTTATTAACTGATCTATTGAATGATAATTGTAATAATAATAAGAAATATAAGTGCATGTTTCATAAATAATGTTAATGTTTGCATGCCGAATGGTAAAATAAGGCTGAGCATTGATATGTCATAACAACTATTGTGTATTACCCATATTTGCAAAATAAAATTATATTCTATTCTATTCTACATATACCTGCAAAGAAAAACACAAAAAGCCGGCCAACAAACGTAAAATATGTATATCCTTTGTTTTCGTTTGGCGTAAGACTGAGCGACATAATATCTTTATTTTAAGATCGCCGTAACCTCCACATCATACGTAAGACTGAGCAATATAATATCCTTATTTAAGATCGCCGTAACCTCCACATCATACGTAAGACTGAGCGACATAATATCCTTATTTAAGATCACCTTAACCTCCACATCATACGTAAGACTGAGCGACATAATATCCTTATTTAAGATCGCCGTAACCTCCACATCATACGTAAGACTGAGCGACATAATATCCTTATTTAAGATCACCTTAACCTCCACATCATACGTAAGACTGAGCGACATAATATCCTTATTTAAGATCACCTTAACCTCCACATCATACGTAAGACTGAGCGACATAATATCCTTATTTAAGATCACCTTAACCTCCACATCATACGTAAGACTGAGCGACATAATATCCTTATTTAAGATCGCCGTAACCTCCACATCATACGTAAGACTGAGCGACATAATATCCTTATTTAAGATCGCCGTAACCTCCACATCATACGTAAGACTGAGCGACATAATATCCTTATTTAAGATCACCTTAACCTCCACATCATACGTAAGACTGAGCGACATAATATCCATATTTAAGATCACCTTAACCTTACATCATACGTAAGACTGAGCGACATAATATCCTTATTTAGGATCACCTTAACCTCCACATCATACGTAAGACTGAGCGACATAATATCCTCATTTAAGATCGCCGTAACCTCCACATCATATGGCGAAGGTCGCTAGAAATCCTGGAAAAATTACCTAAAGTTATAAGCTGACACAGATTGTTTGAGGTTTCGGCCGTAAGTCCACTAAGAGCACTGATTTCAAAGCGACTCGATCAAACAGCACCTGAGTACCTCCACTAACCGCACTGAAACAACATTTTTATAAGTGCGGTTCGGTGGAACAGTTTATTATTATTATTTTCAGTAAACAAAAAATTACAGACTGTCACTTTCTTAGTGATTTCCTTAAAAATCGACAGTATTTCAACAAGGAACAAATGGTCGAATTAACGCACTCACACATACGAAATCTAAGTATGTTTCAGTATTCAGTGAGTTGGGGCTGACGCATCGAGGTAAGTTTAGTAATTACGTGTTATCATCTAGGTAGGACATGCAATTCATAAGTTTAGATTTTTAAATTATTAGGTAGGTATGCGTGAATAGAATCAAACTAACTCTTTTATATGTATGTGGCTTTAGTGGAAGAAACAACACAACCATGCCAATATCATACTACTACTATGATATAACATCAGAAGCACATTGTTGAGGGGAAAAAAATACTGGTCAGAGAATTCTAATTCTACAGTCACAGACAGATAATATTCCAGTGTTCATCAAGCGAAAAACTTATATCCTTCAAAGAAACTCCGTGCATAGACCGCTCCATAGCCCGCTGAGTGACCTTGAATTTGAGGACCAGCCCCATTGTCTCATGTCGACGTTTCGGCACTGTATGTCGTAACGGGCAGGACACACTGGTAGAAGACCTTAGTCTTCAAACATTGCTGGATAGGCGACGAGGAGATATGAAGAAGTTTTCCTAACGCTGCCACGCTGCTATGGATCCAGTTGTGTTGCAACTGGATCTTTCTGTCCTCACGATGTTCTCCTTCACCGTTTTTAGAGCAGAGGTGATAAAAAAATGACACAAAGTTAAGCGTCTCTGTGGGTAGGTACTTACATAATATGCATTTAGTAAATAGATGTCAATTTGACATTACAAACAGACATTTCCATTTTATTTATTTGTAAAGATTTCGTTATTTTCGAAGCTTTTAAATCAATTACTTATTTATGGAAAATGTCAGAATTTAAATCCACTAATATTGCTTCTATCCTCGTAACAATCACTTCAAAATGGTTAACTGTGAAATCGGTTAAATAAATAAAAAATACGCATATTTAATAAGCCACTATCTACTAATATTATTGTACCTACTACGCTTTGGAATGGGCAACTCGATTCATTTTTCTTTGGTTTTTTTAATTGGTTTATTTGAAATAAATAGTTGATAAGTCTTTTAGTTTGAGTATTACGGAAAATAATGGACATGGATAAACCGTTCGTCTGATGTCTATGAAACATTTCCAATGGCAATTTCGCTTTACACAGCATTGAAAGCTTTAACGAACTATCCTAGAGATCAAATTTTAGCAAAGAGGCGATTAATTGATTCTTCTGTATGACAAACGTAGTCAAGGGCTCCATAACTTTGCTCACCGCATTAGCTATCAAAAGAGTAATGTACGCAGAATAAACTCACAATAGAACTTGTGCCACTCCTGTGCAAACAAACAGGCAGTGGCATTGTGTCGTGAGAATCGTTCAGTCTTCTATACAACGCTTGATCGCTGATAATATCGTACAATAGGTTGAAATCAGTAGCACAATACGCGTCCGGTCTAATTCTTTAATTCTCAAGATTATGTAAGGCTTAGCTCAGGTTATTGTAAAATAAGAGAACATGTTGGTAATTATATAAGTAAACACTGCAAGAAGGAAGGGAAACATGAAACATCCGGAATTCAAAGAGTTCGATTCATCATGTTGTAATCATCTGCTTTGAAAATGTTATCGACAACTATTAGTCATGCAATAGCAACTCATCTAAAGCAGTATATTTTTTAATTCCCAAACACAAGGCAGATTTAAATAAGCCTCAAAACATCATAAATTCAAATATTGAGTAAAAAAGCACTACCTTTCCTCTTAACTGTGACAATTAATATATTTATATATGTTTATTTATTTTAGCCTTATGTATTTATTTACTATATGTATTTTTTTTGCATTTATGTGGGTATATTTAATATTCCAGTTTAGGACGTCACAAATTCTTATCTTCTTGTTCTCATACACTGTTGTCTACATTTCATTTTCATTTCTCATTTCGCAGGTCTGCTGGAAGAAATTTCTTAAGAAATAAGCAGTACATTTGTACTCAATACTAATATGTCGTACCTGTATGTATTTTACTGTGGGTTTAAAAATAAATAAAGTAAGTACAACAAACATTATCCTCATAATCGAGGACATCGACAAGCAAAACGCACCCCACGTAATATCCCTTTAAATCAGATAACGCTATAGAATCTCAAAATGCCGATACATGGTGGCCGTTCCGTATCACCAGAGTATCGGCCATTCAATCCGCCGACCGCCGACCGCGATCCCGCAACAATGGACGCACTTGCGCGCAGGACTCGGGTTACCGACGCTGCTGCACTATGCACACCACGTGACCATCGCACAGTTATTGCCCACATTCTGATACGTATTTGTATGCCTTTTTATCAGATAAATAATGTTAAGATTCAATTGCCACCTTCCATAAATTAGGATGACGCCAAAACTTCTCACGTCAATTCAAATATAGATTTTGAATACATATTCGCCGCTTGCAAGCGATTCTTGAATACTACGTGTAGTGTAGAGATATAAATAACGCATTTAATATAACATTTCTAGGAAACTAGTCATGACATACGACAAAATATTATTAATATTCCATTTGTCTACCTTAGTTGTAAGTCAATAAGGAAATAGCAATATCTTCAAGTAGGTACCCTATATAAGCCTAGACTTAAAAAGCCAGAACTACTAATATCAACGTCCTACATAGCCTGCTCAGTCGCGATGTGGATGCCGTACACACCAGAAAATCTTTTTCGCCTGTTACAACAGACGTGGGCGGCCATTCCGCAACGTGACTTGGATGAACTCATAATGAGTATCCGAATCGCTGCGATTGTGTTTACGCGTTAACGGCGGAAATACAGACTACCAATTTTTTTTAAATACCTTGGTCCCTCGACACTTTTGATGGGTGTAAAAGATGTCCGTCAACATTTTATTTGATACTAAAATCAGTATAACACCAGCAGCAAAGTTTGTAAGATTAATCTCAATCCAGTTTCAAGAATCTGGAGCTAAGTAAGAAAAACAACTGAAGATGGTGGAAAAGTTACAAAACCATCCATCATTTTTACACTTGGGTGCTTCAGTATCTATTAGCAAGTATTTTGTAGACAGTCTTTGAGTAGAATAAAACGTGCCATAGCCGAACAGTTCGCTTACGGAAACAGGGAATCCTGGGAATCAGGAAATGAATTTCAGAGAAATCAAAATAAAAGGCGTCAAGTTAAGAATTTCCTTAACGGATTATAAGCGTCTAATTCTGAAACCGTTCGTTACTGGCTAAAAATCTTTGTAAGGTTTCCTGAGCTTAATTCTTACTGTTGGCATGTTGCCGGATGCTGAACAGTCAAATGAAAGTTTTTAATGCACTTTGCATCTCCTGATTCTCGTAATTTCGGCTTCAAGCCAAATTTTCAGGTTTTCCAGTCAGCGTTGAAAAAAAAGGAGGATCCGCTATTTCTTGAGTCGCTAATTATTAGATTACGAATTTTAGCTACCTTAGGACAGCCACCCAAACGCTGAAAGATAAGATAAGATAAGAAGATCAAGATAATAACATGGTAGCAACACACATATTTGCCATATTGCACATCCTGACGTCATCGAAGCCACATCGCTTGGTGAATTTGCATTTATAGAAGTTCTAGATATGAAACATCGGGAAATATGGTTGGTAACATAGCGTGTGTAACGCTATGGAGCTGGAAGATCTTTGTATTTCCACAATATAATGTCAGCTGCTGGTATTTATCTTAGACCACGCTTTCATTGCTGGATGTAGACACAATTTAGTGGAGACCTAATCCACCAAATTGTGTTTTTCTGCTTTTCTTATGTAATTTATTACAGTCTCTGCTGCCATGTGCATCAACTTCTGCGTCGTCATCTACAGCATCGTATTAATTAAGAACAATAAAGTCCACACATTTTCCTGTAAGGTTTCAAGCGAACACGGCTATGACATTCCAGCGAGTGGCCTTAACACCCAGACAACATGGCGGCCACGGCGTTTGTAGCAGCCAATACCTTATACAGGGCGATTTATGTCCGAACGTGTTTATTCGGCTTGTTAAATGTAAATGCGCTGTAGCCGAGGATTTCTATCGTAAATCACGGTACGACTGTTAGTGCTTGATGCGATTTGTTTCAGATTGCGAACCACTTCGCAAATGGGAGCGAAGTGGAATATGGATTTGGATTGGGTGAAATTGGAAACAGAAAGGTGAGTTTGTGAAGTTCGGTCAATGGTTAAAGATATTAGTTAGTAAGTTATTGGAATCATCTGTCAGCAATGTATTGTTTGAATCTTGATTTAATGCGATTAAACACTTGATTAAACACTGTGCTAGTATTATAAAAATACGTTCTTCTCTGACGTATATGTGCTACGTGGTATTGACATCGAAAAAACTGATGACAATATCAGACAACCCAATAATATTAATTTAATACAAAGCGCATAACATATTGCTTCTCCAAAACTTCGTAAAAGCAATATCTGTAACAATAAATCAATATAGTCTGTTCAGCAGACTATTCAAATTCAAAGTCCATTTTTCGAGAACTGATCAAACAAACCTGCAAACGGTTATTGTAATACATGTTCAATGAAATTAATCGGACGAATGATGTTAATAGTACAATCCTGTGCGAAAATGTAAACACCCAAATTGTTCATTAATAAGTATGCATTCTAAATTCATTATAATGTATGGTAAACTAGAGCTACTCCTTGTTCTTAACAGTACTCTGATAATCGTATTAAGCCATACAAATTCGGAATGCGATCAGTCCAATTTGTGGTTTGATTTGCAGCGTTTCATCAAATTGTGGCTCGTTTATTGGATACAAAGTTTTTCACCAATATTGCCAGGAATCCAACACGGTCTGCGCTTCTGACATCTATTGGTTAAAGGTTAAGTTTGAAAAGTAATTACTACCGCGACTTGCAACTTGCATTCAAAAATTGCTAACCAATACCGCGAATGTGCGTACCCAATTACGATACCCCTCTCATTTCGCTGTAAAATGATTCCTCAGTTAATTTTTGCACATTTTCGAAACTGTGTCAACAGGCGAAGTACTACGAAGATTCACACCTACGCGTGAACTCAAAGATTCAGTCGAACGCTTCGTATATCTGTTTCTCTTTCGCTTCCATTTCTCAGAAAGTGCAGATACCAATACACTGTGTGTGTCGCTAACTGCACTGCAAATTGAGTGACGTCGTACAGTTGGATGGAGTTTCAGAGTACGGAAGTGGTGCATTTGAGAGATTTGAACTGAGAATTCCGTAAGAGCTTTCGAGGAAAATCGTTCAGAGAAATAGTACGCCGGTAAATATTGCTGGTGTTTGCTTTGACTTTTTAAAAGAAACCGTTCAATCATAAAGTTCCGCTGTATGATTTCCCAAGGCACTATAGCTATTTATTGGATACAGTTCTACATTTGAGCTTTATTATTACGTACATTACATATTTCTCAATATGAAAATGGAAACCGAACTTGATCAGCTTGAACGCCTGATCTGAACCGTATTTGATATCATAAGCCAATACAGCGAAATAAAAAACTGTGTAACTGACACTGTTTACGCATGTATCAACAAGAAACATGTTTTTAATGACGTACCGAACAAAATGAAATGGGTGTCGAATGCACATATCGCGTATCGCGATACCCGGAGCAAAACGAATACAGCTGGACTTTATCATAACATTATATAAAGTGTATAATCAGCTATAAAGTTATCGACGAACATGCTTGCATAAGCATGTGACGTAACGCCACAAAGGTGAACGACTTGAAAGATAGATTAAATGATAATAGGAGATTGATGTTTGTTGCTGTTCGAAAATATGCACAATGCACGAAAGATGATTGGTATCTTGTGCATGCGAAATCCTGGTCCCCTTTTTCGGACGTTATAAACCATCAGAGAAATTCGTCTCAGGCGATGTTAGCTCATCGAACTCATATGAAATGACTTCAACCTGCTTCGAAGTTTTCCTTTTTACACTTAATCATTAAATAAAGACAAGATAAAGCTAAGGAACGGCTGTTGCAAACGACACGACACAAAGAAATCTATAAAATGACGACATAACTAAAAAGCTAGAAACTGTATTCCCACGGATTCGCCACGCGCCGCGCTGATGGTAAAATCCTGCTTCATCTATATTGTATGGCTATGCAAGACGTTTCTCGATGCATTTCCCGTGGAAAATACCTATGTTGGCTGAGCATATTGTTTCGCAGTGACGGAAAGTGCTACAGATGTGTGCCATTTCGTGCAAGCTGTAAATCTTCCAGTGAAATAGGTTACGTGGCTTGCTGGCGATAAAGGTACAAGTGTACTACACTATTGTGAATTTGACACGCTCTTTACTGAACGTTCGGATGCACATACACCAATAGAAAAGTGAGGGTAAGGTATGGAGACTCAGGTCATGATAAGAAACTGGGAGGGGAAGACAGTATCTATTGAATGTGATCTACTTGAAAAATATTAGTTTTCAGTAGTGATTGTAGGGTCTTTATCTAAATTGAAAATGTTGACGGAGAATAAAATAGAAATACTCTTTATTATGTACATCATATATATATTATAAAGTGCAGATATAAATGTAGACATTTTACATTGGATGACATAATGGGCGGTCTAGGTATATTAAATAAAAAACGCGAATAGTAACCTATTGGTTGGATAACTTTTGTTCACATGAGCACATTTAAAAGCGCCTTAAGCGAACTAAACCTACATAAATAAATCACCTGCAAACAAGTCAAAAGTCCAATAATTTAAAAAATCGGCAGGTTGATCAGATTTGTGTGAACGCTGACGCAGCTGACGTATGTACGTAGGTTCGCGAATCACCACACATATTACAATTCTCGTGCGTTGTCAGCACCATGCGCCAGCGCGTGCGCAATAGCTCGGTGACGTCATAATCTGCATCAGCAACAAGCCGCGAACGGCAGTTACAAAACTTACAAATAAAAAAAAACCATTTGCGGATTAATGCATCAATCTGTTGGTTTAGTTTTCTTGGCAAGTTATATGATATGGGTTTTTTATTTGACAGCCAATTTAATATGACGTATGATATCGGTCATTGCATCTACTGTAATTTAATTTGTCTAAGTCTTCGATACCTCTTGGTAGAAGTTTACGAACCTTCATCGTAATCTTTTGTTCTTTGACTTTCGTTGATTGGTTTCGTAAAATAGCTCATTCGGAATTCTCATAATTAGCATTAACAGAAAACTAGGGTGAACGACATTGGACTATGTTACCCATTAACACACATTTAAGACTTCAAAAGCTTGTTCAGACTTCAAGATTTATAGTCATCGAAGTTTATACTGGCGTAAAACCCGTACTTACATAATCGTATGACTTCAACTCTAATCACTAAACGTAACTGTTATCGTTACACCCGTCGCAATGGCTGCAAAAAGAACAATAGCCCATAAAGTGAGTGTATTTGTCTTTGAACATGGTATTTAACCATGTTCTCAATCCTTGCTGATTGATAAGAATCTAGTGCGTTTCATTTTGTATCGAGTCATGAGTTATTGTAGCAATACACTTGCTTAATAAACTCATCAAGAATTCTTTCAGAAGAAAAGTGAAGGATACAGTCCACAATTATGATTATTTGCCTCTCGACAGTTTTGTAAGCAAGGCTAATTCTATAGCTAACCAAAATTTAATCAATGTAAATCACTATAAACAAGGAATCTGCTATAAAACTTAACATAACACACGTTTACGATCGTAAGGATAAACGTAAACATTGCAATGAAGCGTAAAATCATCGATGATCTTGTGTCCGAAATAAAGAGTAGCAGAGATACATTATCTGCATGCATGCATTTAGAAGATGATGATGATGATGCATAGTTGTTTTTCATGCAGTAAACGATAAACAAAGAACACAAAGCATTTGTATATTCTGCATTTCCGAATAAAATATCTAGATGTAGAACTAGAAAATATTTATTTTGTTTTGGAAAACAAAATCTAGATACACCGTGTCAGTGTGCTATAAGTAAATGTACAATCCACTACGTTTCCACATGTTACTAGCCTTTAAATAATAGTTTTGGTAAAATTAAATTAAATCAATATAATTATATAACAACAAAACAAAATACAATTATTTCGTAATCTTAAAACCAAATAGTTAATAGTAAAATAAAAAAGTTTGTAGTAAAATATCTTGGCAGGAGCTGAACACCCGGCATTAAAACATTAATTAAACGCTACAGGGAGGGGAGCTATACATATTTAAATTGAACTAATGCTAAAGAAAATCGTAACGATAAAAACCTGCCAAGTGCGAATCGGACTTGCACACGAACGGTACCACCGTACAATATTATTTAACAGTATTTTTTTTAACTTAATTTTATTGTTTGTTGTTTTATCGACTATAGAAATGCACACTGAAAATTGCAACTGTCTACCTATTACGGTTCATGAGATATAGCCCGCTTACTGACGGACGGACGGACAGCGGAGGCTTAGTAATAGGGTCCCGTTGGCATCCTTTAGGTACGAAACCCTAAACGCATACAATAATTCAGTTATTGCTGAAAACATAGAGAAACGAGAACAACAAGCACTCCAGTCTCCAATCAACAATAGACTTCAATTTTCCCATTGTACTTTCATTCAAATCTTCTGAAAACCAAAGCATCTCCCAACGACATGCATACCTTCATCTCTATCTTCGTATACATATATTATTTTAAAGTATTATATTATTTTAGTTATTGTGAATGTGAGGACTATGAATATGGGTTATCGCTTTTTTGTTTTTTTGTTATCTCAGTTAGTTTTAATCATGATCTGGCAGTTTGAGTAATTTATGCGGCCTACCCAAATGTCCTTTCTTGGGTATTGTTCGTCGAATCGTTCAAACTCAAACTCAAAGCATTTATTTCAAATAAACCAATTACAGGCACTTTTGAATTGTCAAGGGGTCGGTCAGTCAGAAATATGAAGCTAGTTGCCCATTCCAAAGCGCAGTAGGTACCTATGGAGAAGAACGGGCAAGAAACTCCATGGACACTCTTTTAAATCAAAATAGTGTTACAAAAAAGTGGTTACATCATTCATGTTGTAATTATACATGTGAGAACGATGTAAAAACACGTGCACGTTAAAAGCGTCCGTAATAAAAAGATAAAAACAATTATGGAATTAAAATAAGCCGTGGCAGCTAAGAAATGACCAGTGCCTACTGACGGCGCCCGTTCACGAACATGACGTATGGATCAGCACCATTCAGCTCAACCATTTTGAAGTGAACTCAATGATCCAATAATCCGTTCTGAGTTGAGCTGCACGATTACTGACAAATGAGTGCTCTGACTGGACAGGTCCACTCAATCTGTGTGATTATTTCCTCAGAAGACCATTTCAGACACCGATCTACAATAGTCTTCACATGATACGACCAAGATTTTGTCTAGACTAAAAATACTGACCTCTGAGTTTGTTTCGGCCTTTCTTCTCAGAGTAGTCAGATAGGATAGGACGGCCTCATCGAGTTTTTTAAATATGATTGACGTGTAAAAGTGTTTGTACAAACCTACTTACAGAAATAAAATCATTTATAATTTTATACGAACCTACTTGAGATGAGACCCCATCGGCGTCCAGTCGAGCGGTAATACGATCGCTCTTCATTATAGAATACCGCCACAATCGGCTTAAGACTTGCAACCTACTAAATCCCGAGCCGAGGACGGATTAAAATTAGGCAAGCGGAAAGTATTTTATTTTTAGACGTATTTTTAGAGAATATTTTGAGTTTGAGGATGTACAATTTGACATACTTAAGGTTTTGGAGGAGTGGTGGCCCAGTGGTAACGGCCGCGACTTACGAGTTGTAGGCCGTAGGTTCGAACCCCGACAGGCGCTTTACTTTGTGTAAATTATTTTTCATCACCACTGCTCCGTGCCTCGGAAAGCACGTTAAGCCGTTGGTCCCGGCTGTCATTCGTGGATCTTTGACAGTCGTGACGGGTCGTCAGAAGCCCGAAAGTCTGACAACCAGTCTTACCAATGGGTATTGTATTACCCAGTAACTGGGTTGTGGAGGTCAGATAGGCAGTCGCTCCATGTAAAATACTGGTATTCAGCTGCATCCGGTTAGACTGGAAGCCGACCCCAACATACCTAGTTGGGAAAAGGCTAGGCAGATGATGATGATGGTGGCCCAGTGGTATCGGCCCCGACTTACGAGTTGTAAGTCGCGAGTTCGAGAACCCAGGCAGGCACTTTATTTTATGTATTTCATTTCATCACCACTGCTGTCAAAACCGTGAAGGAAAACATCGTGACCAAACCGGCATGTCCTAGAACCAAAAAAATCGAAGACATGACATTTACCAACCCGCACTAGAGCTGCGTGGTGGATTATGGCCCACTCCCTCTCATCGAGAGGAGGCCTGTGTCCCAGCAGTGGAAAAATTATAGGCTGATTATGCTATGAAAGTTTTGGCTTATAAAAATAAGTAAAACTTGAGATTACTGGACAACATGGAATGAGAATAAGATTAATTTATTCGTAAGAATATGAGTGAGTACAGACTACCTACTTACTGTACATACAACAATAAGGGCTGACAAACACAAAATAGATTTAAGTACAAAAGATACAAGTTTTCTGGTTGATTGCATTGAAAATCTAGATGACTACAGAA
Organism: Brachylomia viminalis; assembly: GCA_937001585.2. Classification (NCBI taxonomy): domain Eukaryota; kingdom Metazoa; phylum Arthropoda; class Insecta; order Lepidoptera; family Noctuidae; genus Brachylomia; species Brachylomia viminalis. The sequence continues at coordinate 25,852,934 of OW443304.2, forward strand.
GTCACTAAGTTCTGGCAATGGATCAAATAATCTGGGTTAACTTCTACTTCAAGTTACTACACACATCGGCTAATTTAGCGGACCATTTATTTTTTTCGAAAAACTAGTTTGTGTAACAAATCGTTATTAAGAGAAATTTCAGAAGAAAATGTGATACCGTTTGCCCCTTTTATCGGTGACTACTTAGTTTTGATGCAGGGTAATGCTCGACCGCATACTGCTCGTTCAACTCAGGCATACATTAATAATATGAATCTTAGAGCATTAAACCAACGGGAGACGACATGCGCACACTTTTTTATCTAAAAAAGTCTGCCGTTTTCGGCGCGGGGGACGAGGCAACGCACACAAATAGTGTTAACACCAATGCATTTTTCAGATAACGTCACTATACACGCACACGACAAAATTATCAAACACCAGCATAAACTATACTCACACAAGTACAACGTGTACAAACACATATGTACAGACAACCTGTCCGTGAAAGAGATGACGTCATCTCAAAGTAAACATCGATAGTGCGAGGAACATGTCAATAATAAATAATAAACTTATCGATATCTCATGGTCGATGAATTTTATTTTGTGCCAATTATAATAATAATTAAATATCAAGTTTCTGTACCAGCATTTTACTAACTTGCAATGACTGTATTGGTACGTATGTTAGTATATCTATGTTTAGGACAAATCATGCAAACTGATTTAGAATCACTTTCCATTATCAGTTTATTAGTTGAATTTTTACATGTTGGTTTAGTTCGGATGGCAATGCATTATACCATCGAGTACCATCGAGCTGATCTGATGATGGAGATGGAAAACGGCCATAGTATATCATATAAGAGGTATCGAGTGGTTTGAATATATGTATATACAACATGAAATGTCATGATACGTACTTATTAAAAGGGATTCTTTTTATGCACGTAATATACGATCTTTGGATAGACGGTCAAAGGATAACAGGTTTTTTTTTTCCACGTGAATGACTGGTCTGAATTTCGGTTCACGCACGACAGATTTACACTGTATCTTTTGGAGATAACATAAAAAAAGAACCAGAGAACAACTTGTATAAAATAGTTTATTTGTAAAAATTAAGCGTTATTTATAGTTATTGCAGCTTCATCGCGCGCATTAGCAAAATGTTAATTAAAGATTTTGGAAACACTATTGATTCTTAAAATGAATAAGTTTTGTGTATATGTGCCTAATACATTTCTTAGGGTCAGTTTGTTCTCGAAGGCGACACGTGTTTAAAATAAAACATGAATAAAAAAGTATAATAAGTTACTTCAAAAGTTAGGGTTAGGCGCCTAAGGTTGAGCCTCATTTTATCAGCAAGCTTCCACATTTAATTTGGACTAGGTAAATTCATTTTCATTGGGTAAGCTACCTTGAAAAAAGCGAGATAAAGTTTTAAGGCGACCAGTTCCACGTGAACAAAGTCACGGGCAAAAACTAGTAAGTAACATTATAAGATTCACCTTTGGTACCTAATTTCAAAGTTGGCAAAGCATCTTGATTTAATCTCCTCTTTTATTAGATTGTGTTATAAAGCAGGTAGTTTCAAAATGCTGGGAGCAAATAGTGCTAGTACGTTTAGGAGTCCATGAAACATGATTGCCACAAGCTTGGATCCAGACATCTCTAATCATTACATCTTTTGGGAATCTGAAAGAATAACATGTTTATATCGACATTTGTTTTTGTGCTGTCCCATCACTAACTATCCTAGTACAGTGTTGCCAGAGTAACAAATTAAAAGTGCCTATTTACGGAACAAGAGTGACGATCGTAAATTCCTTATAATTAATAAAGTACAAACTAAACATATTATATTTAAAACATTAAATAAAAATACATGTTGAAAATAAAAAAATAAATGAATTTGCAAACAGTAATCCATCATTAATTCATTAAGCATCGACAATTATATTTCACGTTATTTATGGTTAGTACCATTTTTTATTGGATAAATTATGTTAATAATAACGAATGTAAAGTAGAACTTATAATTAAATATTATATACAGTCAACTTTAAAAATTACCCTAAAGTAGATCTAGTACCATTAAGTGACAACACTTTTAGATTGACAATATTTTTTAGTTTTTTGCAAATTTAATGCACTATTTGATAATATTTAAACGTAATAATACTTACAGATGAAAAGTAACGTTGTCCTTTTGTACACTACATGTTTCTGATCTCTTATTACACGAGAACACGTTGCAATTCGGCATTTTAAGCTCACGTCATTCTGCGCTCACTATGATTCGCTGAATGGCGCGGAGCGCGCGTCAACTAGTTTTATATAACCGCTATGACCGGTGGTCTCGTACCTTTGGCAGAGGGGAACGCCTGTCAATGGCCACTCCGGTTGGTTTAATGCTCTAAGATATGAATATCACAGTTATCAAGTGGCCGGCGAGATCACCGGAAATGAATCCAATAGAACACGTCTGGGACCTGCTGAAACGAAGAGTAAAATCCAGAATCCCAGCTCCTGTCAATGTGGGTGAACTGCAAATCCCCGTAGTTGAAGAAGGGCAGGGACTATCACATGCAATAATAGATAACATCATTTTCAACACGTCTAGGCAGGCGGGTGGAAACTTTATTAAGTGCCCGTGGAGAAAACAAACGATATTAATTTGATTTATTATTATTTTTTAAATTGTTTTTACCTATTTTTTAAAATTTTCTTAGTTACTAACCTTAAACATTCAAGAAAGTATTTTTTTTTACAATAAGCGTTGTTTTCTTACAAAATGAATAAAAAAAAAACCTTTATTTCGGACAAGTAACATCCATAGTGGGTTAGTAAGCAGAAAGTTAGTAAAACTTAATATTAATATACTTAGGTTACTTTGCGACAAGATTACTCTGAGATATACATCTCTTAATAATGCTATGCATTATCGAGGAGTCGCATCTCCCAGCTATGATTTTCAGGATGGAGTTGGGGCTCGCTCGCACTCTGCAGAGCAATGAGGCAGATTTCTGTCTAATGATGGCATGGAAGCCATCATCGTGACTCAGCGCAGATGCACTGCAGAAACGGGGCAACCCCAACAGCATCATGAAACCGTTATTATATTGCACTCGTAGGGCGCTGATGGCCCGCTGGGTATAATTAGTCCAAAGGCTGCACGTGTAGAACACTTGGCAGTATGCTTTAAAAAGAGTTACTTTAACTTGTTTATTACACCGTGCAAACCTGCGTGCCAACATGTTACATCGGACCGCCAGCGCCCTACGCTCGCGCTCAATATCCACATGGTCATCAAGGCCGTCAGCTACGTAATGCCCCAGGTACCTAAATTGATGGACCCGTTTAAGTTCGGTACCGTTCAGGGTTATTGTGGGCACGGATTCTGGGCATTTGCCACCGTCAGCCTTGAAGACCAGGAACTCACTTTTTGCGACATTGTACAGTAGGCCATGCGCCTGAGCATAGGACTCACAACACGTGAGTAGTTTTCTGAGCGCCCTGCCTGTTGGGCTCAGCAGCACCATATCGTCAGCGTAATTGATATTATTGACGCAGACGTCATCAATGCGACATCCGATTTCTAACTGCAAAGCTCAACGATCAGGTCGTTGATGTAGAGGTTAAAGAGCTTTGGTGAAGTTATCTCGCCCTGTCTTACCCCACACTCCAGAGTATACGACTCAGAGAACTTATCGGCACACCTCACACTATTTATCTACACTCGAGAGCAATGAATCCGGGTCACTTAAAGAATCCTAAAAATCTCGGAAACTGAAAATGCTAGGTTAATGCAATAAATTGTATTTAATAGACAATGTAATACTCCTTAAATGAAGGTATTAAAACTTCTTAGTTATTGTAAAGTTATATCATAAAAAAATCAAATTTGAAAAAGGGCCACTTTCGAAGATGGAACTACGAAATTACAGCATTTGGTTTTGCTTTTGTTTGTAATCTGTCATTTATGTGGGTACATAAACCATGTTGATAGTGCTCTATATTCATTATTCAAGCTGAAATTATGTCGCTTACGCCTGAAGAATGCACCAGAATACTTACAATGCTGGAAACCGGCCGGAGTCAGCGCGATACAGCCAGGACTGTCGGTGTGTCGCTGTCAACAGTACAAAGAGTTCTCCGACGTTACGAAGAAACTGGTTCTAACCTACGCAGACCAGGAACGGGCAGAACCAGGTGTACCACAGCACGAGAAGACCGATACTTGGTGAACACCATGCTTCGAAATCGCTTTCTCACAGGAACTGAACTCACCAATCAGTTTCGACGCCTCGGAGGAAGTAACCCAAGTGCATGGACAGTAAGACGTCGGCTTGCTGAATCTAACTTAAAACCCCTTAGACCTGCAAACGGCCCTAAACTGGAGCGTGGGCATCGTATTTCAAGACTAAGATATGCCCAGAGCCACGTAAATTGGAGTATTGAAGATTGGTCAAAAGTTATGTTCTCCGACGAATCAAAATTTATGCTCTACAAGCACGATGGAAGACACAGAGTGTATCGAAGACCAGGGGAAAGATTCAAGCAAGCATGCATCGAAGAAAAAGTAGCCTACGGTGGTGGGTCTGTACTTGTGTGGGCCGGAATTTCTTCTGAAAGTCGCACAGAGCTGGTGATCATAGAAAACGGCTCTTTAACTAGCGTAAGATATGTGGAAGAAATCCTCAATGATCACGTTGGTCCATTTATGGTCAATTTAGGTGAGGATGCTATATTTATGCATGACAATGCCCGACCTCATACAGGTAGGATTGTGAATGACTACCTTCAAGAGATGAACATTACTCGTATGGAGTGGCCAGCGCGCAGCCCGGATATCAACCCGATCGAGCATGCTTGGGACGAGCTAGGCAGATGCGTAAAACAACGAAACCCTCCCCCAATCACGCTTCGTGAGCTCAAAATTGCTCTCACAGAGGAATGGGAGAATATTCCCCAAAATCGTATAAGGAACTTGGTGTACAGCATGCCAAACCGCGTAAACGCAGTAATGGAAGCACGAGGAGGCAATACGAAGTATTAAAATTCAAGAAAATCGTAATAAAGTTCAAAAATTTCATGTTTCCTATTTTTGTTTTAAGGAGAGATCAGCAGTTTTTTTCTTTATGTAATTTTGTGTTAATAAAATGTATTTTTTTTTACTTTCATTTAAGGAGTATTACATTGTCTATTAAATACAATTTATTGCATTAACCTATCATTTTTAGTTTCCGAGATTTTTAACATTCTTTAAGTGACCCGGATTCATTGCTCTCGAGTGTAGTTGTATTACCACAACTGGAGGAGACGCAACAGTTAAGCCGGCACTTTTCTCTCCCGTAGCTTCTCCCACATGATAATATCATACGAGACCAGGTCAAAGGCCGGGAGAGATCTAGAAAACAAGCATACACTGGTGTACGACGTTTTGTATAATATTGCACCGTATGCTTGAGGCCCAGAATCTATTTTTTATTATTTAAATGTGATCTCATTTTAATTTTCTAGAGGTGTAATTTTAAATAAGAAAAGAAGTATATACTAGATTTTAAAATTAAACCGTATTTAAAAAAAGGTAGGCATTTTTTTATGTTCCGTTACACGTAACGTTGTAATGTACCTAATGCAAGTCAACGGAAAGTGACCGCAAGTACATCAATGACCTTGGTCAAAGCATAAGCTTTCTGTTTGTCTATATCAAACCATATTTACTCAGCCCCTTCCTGCATTACTTACTCTTCAAGTTTTCAGTTTCTAACAACTATGCATTAACGCAACATTGCATATGTAATGACAAGTTGCGAGCCAAGTAATAAGCAGCTTCGCTCACATATATGGTTATTACTCCTTGTGCGGGATGAGCAGATATGCTATGATTTTCTCGAAAGTCTATCAGTGTGGAAATAATTAACGGGTATGAAAGTTTCTACGTTTCTATTATATAGAAAGATGGTCGCCGTGCCGTCTCAGATAGCTAAAATAATGATGTTATTCATTCACTTTAACGATCGACGAAATCGATTTACTTTGTTTATGGGTAGCGAAATGCAATTGATCAAAAATAACAAGAAAAGCAGTCACTGACGTTAATGCTCGCAATAACATTGACGGAACTGATCTTGCGGCAATGAAAGCGGATCCAGGAAATGAGCATGATCATTAAACAGTTAATTGCAAGCCAAACAAAGCTTAAACTCCATGCTATTCAAACTTAATATAGTTTCTGAAACTATCTAATAATCCCAATGGGACGTTAGCTTTACGAACTAGCTTCTCAGACGGCGAGTTGTTCGGACTCGCTTAATATTGGCTCTTCTCTGAGAGATTCATCATACCATTCCATACACAGTATTAATAATAGTTATGCTCGTTGCATTATTAAGTCCTTTTTATCGAAAAATATCCTCTCGTTATTAATAATTAAAAGTTTCATGAGAAATATCTAATGCAGTTTTGTTTTCGTTTTCAGAGTACCTAAATACTTTGGATTTCTAAATTCAACAAAGTTTGCTAGTAAGTTATATTTTCTCGTAGCCTTTGACGATCGTCAGGCAGGACTAAGGAGCTTACAATATTATAAGGAGCTCAGCACTGAACATTTTATTGAAACGTATCCATGCAGTCATGCTTTGCTTGAGTATTGTACCTAAGTGCAATATTAATGTGTATAATATTAAAAGCAGCGGTGCTAACTGGTTTTACTTGGAAGCTCGAAAATTGTTCAAAGAATTTGATGTCTATTTCAACTTTTTAACATTTTGGAATTTTCACCACATTTACTTTGTAGATTAACAAATGTTTAACACAGTTCATTAGTTATTCTTAGAGAGCTATGAAAGTTATCACCTAAAGGAAGTCTACGGACTCGTACATGAAGGGTTCGGACGGAACCGGAACCTTAGTAAGGGGGGGGGGGGGGGGGGGAATCATCATCAAATGACCCCTCCTGCTCTGGGTGGAGCGGAAGGGAGTGTCAGACTCATAATGACTAAAACCCACCCGTGTTCCTTCCTTGGCCCTTTACGTTCCGGGTCAGCGGTACCCCTTTCGGATGATCCCGCTTTCCTGGCAGGCTTGGGCCCTAGTGGGCCCCCTCTTCGATGCTGACATCTCTTTGAGGCGCGCGTGGAACACGTACGCGCCGTCCAGCACGGGCCTGCTCCTGATCGGACGGTGAGCTACCCAATACTCACCGCCCGCAGGCCCGCGCCTACGGTGGCCGGGAGTCGTCACGCGGCTCCCGACGCCCGGAGCGTCCACCGCGGCGGCTTGGACGGGAGACTCTCTCTCGCTCTACCGTCCCGCCACCTCCTTCGCTAGCATGACTGCTTCGCAGAAGGAGGCGAATGCCTCCCCACTCCCCCTCGCCCCGGACCATGGCTTGAACCAGGGCCGGGCGTGAGAGGTCGCCGCCGCTTCCGATCGCCTCTACGAGGACACGGCGGTGTCCGCCCATGCAGGGCAGGCCCCCACCGTATGCTCCAACGTGTCCTCGGGGCGATCATCGCAGTGGTGACACCCGGGCGTTTCCTCCCGCCTGATGATGTGCAGGAACATCCCGAAACATCCGTGTCCGGTGAGGACCTGCGTCAGGCGGTAGGTGAGGACGCCGTGACGCCTCTCTAGCCACTCCTCAAAGAGGGGTCTTACCGCCGCTATCGTGGCGTGCCCTGGGGGGCATTACTCTTAGTTTTGATTGCAAGGGAATGCAAACCGAAAAAACCTGTCTGTATGCTTATAACTGTTACGATATAGCGAAGATGCGGATTGCAATATTTTAGACATACCATTATATTATTATGTTATGTCTACCCAAGTAAAGAATAAGGTAACGTTTACGGAGTTGCAATGACATTACGTGTCTTAAAAAAGACTCCTTAACAAGAAAAGGCCTCCGATCCACAACTTCCACACGAGCGGAGTAACAGGATAAAGTAAGTATGTAAACATATAAAACAAAAACCACCGTATTATACGATACGCTTTACGTGAGCTTTTGACTTGTGTCAATATAAAACCATGGACTTCCGCATAACAATATGTAGCTATGTAGACGGTAACAGTAGACGAATTATAAACGGGCTTAACAGCTACTACACTACCAAATCATGTTCCGAACAAGATACATTGAATTTGAAAACAGAGGGACAAAAAGTGCGTGGCACGTCGTGTCCTATGTCACGTAGACCATGACAATGCGTCCCGACTGACATCGTTTGTCACTATCAACTGACGGGATGCAGGGGGACATATTAACGCTGTCGAGCCCTTGATTATATGCATTGTTTACGATCGATCATCAACTTTGAAAGTAAGAGAACAGAAGACAAACCAATGGATGAAGCTAATGGTTAGCAGTAGGTACGATGATCGGAATCCAACCACGCACTTTTGGATGAATTTGATGATATTGACAACTTACAAGAGAAATATATCTACCTTAAAATCGGGGTTAAGATGTCTATGAAGAAAACTCTCTAAAGTCAAGGCAGGTTCTGTTGGTGAAGTTAATAAGAAAAGTTAAGCGGACGCACTTGCAGTTTTATTTGAACAAAACTAAATAACAGCTAATCTCTGTATTGTGTGAGTTGTAAGAGCGACACGGCTGTCGCACCTTCGTCAGAGTTTTAACATATAGCCAATGCCGTAAAAACATCCGTCTCGAAAATTGTAATCAAGGACGTCATGCAAAAGCATATTTATACGACGACGTTTAATTTGCACAAACTACTATTGTAATGATTCATAACTTACTAAGAAAATATTTACAGAATTTGAAAATGGATTTGCTTAAATCAGAGAAGAAACTTAAACTAGATGCCCAAATGCATGGATATAATATATTCACCATTTATTTATTTATTAAAACTTTATGCACCAGTAAAAATCTCCCATCTCCTGGAAAAACAAATAAAAAAGGTCCTGCACCCCAATTTGTCAAATAACAGAGAGTTGAGAACGTATAGGCGATCGTAAACACTGCGAGGTGCGAAGCCGGAGATGCCATGATAAATAATTCAACAAACAGCATGCAGTACAAATAAATGTAATATTTATTGATGGACGTTAGATGTCTACTCGGGTAACGATTAGAAGGATGCATGGAGGAAGCTAGATCCTGTTCGATATTGATTTAAATACTTTAGTAGTCATACTATTTAACACGGTCTAGTCTTTAATATTGCTGATACATTAAGTAAAGATAAAAATGATATAAAAATAGACGATGAATTGGAATTGAACGAAGAAAGACAGCATAATTGTCTAGGAAATCCTAATCGACCAGTACATATTATGTGTATTTGAGTAACTTTTAAGTGTTACTAAATCAAATCCCAATGGACCCATTTTATACAGAACATATTATTCAGCAATTCGTTTAAAATCACTCTTGTGCTCGTAAATCTTATTTTTTTAATGTAATGCCAATTCGAGAGGAGCAGCCGGTAAAACATGAAATATTGCAGAATGAGTTTGTAAAAATTAAACTTCACTCAATCGGGGTTGCTTAATGAACCATACGTATACTATACTTGGCCAGTTTGTATCTTATTACAAAGTTAATTCAGTTCCTTCAGGTCTTTAGATCGACTAACTCACTGAAATTCTAGCCTTAAAAGCCTGCAAACGCGTTCGAATTTGTCATTTCCGTGGAAGTGAGTTCCATAAATAATACGTAACTTCTATGCTAAAATAGAAGTTAAGTTATCTTTTACATTGGACTAGCGTTGTTAAAACTAATATTGTAATTGTAAAAGTTTGCCTGTTTACTTCACCCAATGTCGTCAGAACTACTGTGTGAAATTGTAAAACTTGGCAAATTAGATTTATATCACGTACTAAAGTATGTACAAACACATTTTGCGGAATACAAGAAGCTGCCCAAAAACTAAATATTAATATCCTTGGGGAAATATCCCTCTTTTTTGTTCAATTACTTTAGGGATTAATAAAGTTACTGAACTTGGCTCCTGTGGGGGCTGTGGGATTAGAAGCCGCAGGTAGGGCTTGCAATCCGGATATCCGGATATTCGTATTATCCGGATATCCTCTGATTTTCAAATCCGGTTTTTACTTGCATCACCATCCGGATTTTTCGGATGTTCGGATAGTTGTATTTCTCTTTTAAATATTAAATAAAAAGCAGTCATCTGTAAAGTACATAACTGTTATTACGTTATTTATTATTTTAATATCAAAATAAATGTACAAGAAATTGAAGACTCCGATGGTAAAGAAGGTTTTATTGTAGCTACAAGTAATGTACATGCAACTGGTCGTAAAACTGAAGTTTGTTTATAAGATTATAACGAAATAATAAAAAGAGTTAAGAAAAGTAGTCAAGAATTCAACATGTTTAAAAAAGCACCGACCAAGTCTGCGGTGCTTTATAAATACACCGCAGAAGGAAAACAAAAGAATGTACCTATGTAACCATTTAGGAACTTCCATGAAAGAAAATCCATTAGATTGTTTAAGCTTTTTAAGATCATATTTCCATAATTTGGATAAACAATCATTAAAGAATTTCGTAATTTATATTACCTATAAAGGGCAATTTGATATTATTGATTTTTTTATTTGTTATTTTTGTTTTACTTTATTTGATTTGTACTATTGTTGTTTAATGATTGAGCTGATTTGCCAGGGAAAGAGATATTGTTATTTAATTATTATGTTTTCAATAGGTTGATTTGATTGGGATGTTGTGATAATATGTGAATGATAAATTAAGATCTAATTTATAATTAGAATTGTTTTTATAGAAGAATAGATACAAATGATTTAGCGGTTTCGTTGTTATATTGTATAATTTAAGAAAGTGTACTATTTTTTAAATCTGATTGTACCTTGAAATATTGGTATATTTCTATAGTTTATTATTTCTTTGTCATTTTACTTGAGAGACTGAAAAACGTGTTACTAAAGCTTATCAGTATTATTTATAATAAAAACTAAAAAATATATGTATTATCCGCATTATCCGGATAATCCGGATAGTAAAATATTAAAATCCGCATTATCCGGATAGTAAAAATGGACGGATATTGCAAGCCCTAGCCGCAGGTAAAATGTTTCAGGCTGCTAAACGTTATTACATTACCAGGTTAAATAGTGGCCACGCTATTCTGTGGCGTGCGGGTCATAAGAGCCCTTAGCTACTAAATGATAATATCAGGCGTTCATAACAACAGCATGGTAACATAAACAAGGAACTTTATAATTATCTATCCAATAAAAATACAGTTCGGAATTTCCGTTTTTCTTTCTTAAAACAGCACTTCTATTCTATTGCCTTCAATTTACTTCAGACCGAATCATTTGGCCATGAATATAATCAAAATTAGATTTACAAGTAGGTTGATGCGCCTTAGTGCGATGACTCATTGTCCTGATTACCGTAATGAGTGTATAAAATCATCGCAAATGGCCTTACTGCTTTGATGATGATCGACCTGTGTATGGTTTCTATTTTTTCTTCTGTGTTTGAAAGTGTTACATACTGATTTTTAGCGGCATTAGGTTGACTGAAATCTGGATTCAATATGCTTACCTGGAAAAGAAATAGAATGGTGATAATTATTTAAGATACTTTAACGTTAGCGATATAAATTCTTAGTTAATTGACAATATTTTTCTAGACAATCATAACTTTCATCAGGTGAATAGGTGTTTATCAGAATAAGTTCTGTTTCAAGATCATCATAATCAGATTTCAAAATACTTCCTGCTACACTTCTAGGTATACTGACCAATATAATAGTATGTCTTGAAAATTTTAAAGACTTAATAATTTTATGGCGCCGATCTGCGCAAAACCATATTTAAATTGATCAACTGCGCAGTTTTTACTTTAAAGCGTCTACTTATAAAACATCTAACTACGTAGATACTACGGATATATCGATTAATTAACAAGACATCGTAAACATTTTATCCAATGATGAATGGTTTGATCTCTAAATAATTTTCAAAACTCACACAGATATATTTACAAGCGACTGACGACAGATGACCAACGGAGTTGGCCGATCAATGATCGTGATTAATATATAATGTAAAAAAAAAAAAAACAATGACTGGGAACATCAGTATACCTAAGTAAGTATAAGAAGGCACAAAATGCTCAACATTTTGTAATACTTATACTAAGTACATAAATGATAGCTAAAGTGATGGTAAAATGTGTCATTAGGGAACCATTGGAGATTATGATAATTCTCGTTCAAATGGCCTTTGGAATGTGCTAGGGCGTGGTACAGCAGTCTGTACGATGGATAAGTGAGCCTTCTGTCACACTCTAATTTGAATTGATACGCTTTCCAGGCGCCGGCGCCGGGGCGCTGACTTTTTACTCACGCCCAAAAAATGATGATGTTATTGAATATGTTATGAGAATAAAACTAGTGGGTACTTGACTTACTGTTTTTTATACAGAATATGATACGCGTGTATTGTAGAAACAAACTAAACCACTACTAGTTAAATAGCATTGTACTTTGGTCGACGAACTATCTACGATTGACATTTGATTTTCGGCCATAAAGTGTATGGTAATGAAAAAAGAGGGAAAAATATCCACGAATTAAGGAAAAATATTCTTTACTGAATATTCCCCTGAATACTTCGGCACAAAAAATTATAGTTTTTCTAATTATTGCCATATTCTACTGATCGTGGCGTCGTATTACTTACATACTGCTTTCGTCCAGAAATCACGTTACATTAAAACATAATGATGTCAGACGTTACTTATTTATAATAAATATGAAAGGCATGTATTTATGTCCTATTAAGATAAAGACAAGACCAGTTTTTTAATTTAAAAGAAAGTGGGATTCAACGCACTTAAAAAAAACAAATTTTGTGGATTGTAGATTTGTAGGTACTTACTTCTGGACGAAAAATTCAAACATATTTTTTGTATTGCTATTTGACATCACATCTGATCTGTCAGTCTCTTTAGTCTCGACTTCGTGGCTTTCGGTGGTATTTTGCGTTTCATTTCTTTCTTTTTAACTTCTTACGACTTCGGCTTTGTTTACCGGTAAACACTTTTATAACCTCTAATCAAGATGAGCTGAAACCCAGAAATGGTTAAAAAAATTTGATCGTGTCTTGGTGGTCCCACTTTTGCCTAATGTCATAATAAAATAACTAAAACAACAATACAGTTTTGACAACTCTAGGTTATGTAAATGTCATCTCTCCAACCTGTCATGGCTGGCTGTCGATGGTCGACAAACGTCAAACATTTTCAGTTTTTATTTAGTGCCTAAAAATAGTAGTTATTATGAAACAAAACAGTCTTTATTGTATTCAGGGGTTCGTTTCCTATGTTTTGTAAAGCGTACATGTAATGGCCGGAGTCCCACACAAAAAAGAAACGTCTCCTTTTAAATTAGTAGCTAAGCACTATGATAAACAAGGTGCATGATCTTGTTGTAGCAATAAATACTGGACGAACTTTTCATTTTCAGTAAGTAATATTTGAATTTGTGAAGTAGACGAGAATTTGTGGTTACCCTGAAGTTCCTTAATAAAGATTATCACCATCATTAGCCTACAGCAGTCCACTGCTGGACATAGGCCTCTCCAATTGCACGCCATTTAGCTCGATCCTTGGCAACTCTCATCCATCTCATTCAATAAAGATTATAGAGGCGTCATATTGTCCTAATTTTGTTTGTATGGGAAAAATACCACAGAGCCATACTACATATCCCATAACAGTTGATCGTCTCTTACGTATATCCTGCGATTGGTATTCACCTACCACTGTATGGAACTGAATTATATTTCAATTTGTGATTCAATCCCGTTCTGTTTGCTCAGGATGTTTCCGTTCACGCTATGTGGCTGTTTGTATTGCAAATATAAAAAAAAAAAATGTTTGTATTGACAGACACACGGACGGACAACGGAGTGATCCTATAAGGGTTCAGTTTTTTGTTTTTGTGGTACGCAACTCTAAAAATATGGGTGATAGATGTGATCGTATGTGATCAGGTAGGTTGGCTTTGTATCAATGGCTGATCTGTTCCGGGCCGGTACCTATGACTTTTATGATATCAGGAAGCTCAAAAAATAAGAAAGGACATATCGATGTATGTAGGGTCAGCTAGAATATGGTCTAACATAAGCCAGAAAGATTGACAGCCCCATTGAAACTGGCAAAGATGTAAGAACCAATCCAGTAATTTCCAACAGGATACCTAAACCAATCCGACTCGTACGAATTGGTGCGTCAGTCGACATCCTGGGTATTTTCCTAAGACTAACTAAAGGAAACGGTCGTTGCGACACTCGTAGGCAATAAAATAGAGCAATTTGTCATCGTCTTTGTATTTGACCTTGGCAATGACTTCTACCTTGAGATTCCTACTAGGAATGAAGATTAAGTACATTTCCCCACGTCCATTCGACTTATGGGATGCTCAAAATTACGCGCTACGTACGTAGCCGTGAACTTTAATACCGAGTGCGTTGGTACCGTCGAGGTCACGAGCACAATAAACCGACGGGTTTCCAGATCGCTAGTGAATGGTAAAACACTACTATTTAATTTACTTCTCTAATGTCTGGTTCGTGTTTAACTAGTACAAACGTAAAGCTTGTGAATGTCTATGATTCGAAGTCCGTGCATGGATTAGCGAAGTAGACCCTGATTGGTTCTGTCCCGCTGCGAAAGTATGTAACTACTATATCCATCCATTTAAGACTACTATCTAGAAGTTCAAATGACGACTCTATTATATTGCGAGATTGTTACATGTCTATTCATCGGTTACCTCAGTAATCGTTCTACACTTTAATCTTTACAAATGTTAGTAAACCTTCGAAGTCGGTATCTTTAATGATTCTATCCACTCCGTCATGGAAAATGAGTGTGAAAATTAATATTTTCCAAACATGGTTGATTTAAAAAAAACCTCCATTTACACGTGTCGTCAGGTCGTAACATATACAGTTAATGGTGTGAATCATAGGCACGGTGACGATGAATCAGACATACACGCCTTGCTGGTGTAAACTGTAGGTAGCACTCAATTTATAGTATAGATTCTTTACTATAGAAGCTCCACTCGATATTCGTTACTCGTTATTTAAAACTTATATAAAAAGTTCACTGTATAAACAAGCGTATTACAAATTAGAGGATTATATCCAAGATAAGAATGCTTGGAAACATGCTGGTCCAGCTCCATAGGACAATCTAGGGTCTAGACAAAATTAAACTTATTGCAACTTTAAATATATAGTTAAGTTAGTTATTTTTATGACATTGATTTACATTCTGTGATTACTTTAACTCACACACTGACATATTACTTGTTTACATAATTTGGGAAATACTTTTACAATGTTTGTAAATATGTGAACACCATGTATCTATCATTTAATTAACTTATTTATCATTGCTACGTTTATTAAATTCTTTTTACCTATTGTGGTAGGGTAATTTTTCATTATAGGTGCATCGTCTTCACATAAAATTATATAATTAATGTAGGTATACAAAATATTGTAACAAATTTTAAAAGAGTAACGGTGGAGTTTCTTGCCCATTCTTCTCTATACGAAACTACCTTTTGGAAGGGGCGACTAGAATCAATTCTATTTAAATGTAAATGTTGACGTTCAAAAGTGCCTTTTACGTGCCTATTTGAAATAAATGCTTTGACTTTGACTTTGATAGAATGCACGATTATTAGATTACTAGTGCAACATATATTCAAGTTTCGTAGTGATTGTTCTTCTTGTGTCTGGTCAGAGTTGCATACTTACAACTGAGATTTTGTGTCATTATAAATGCACCAACTATACTTTGCCTTTTAACTTTTCAGGTCCTTATATTATTGCACGAGGCATTTTGTTCTTCTGTTGAGCATCATAGACTGGGGGATTTCGCATCTATGGCCAACATTCATAATGCTTTCACAGTTAACCTTTTTGGTAAACCTTAACAGTAACATTACATGGGAATAGTTAAAAGTACGTCTGTTCATCTTTAGTTTAATCGTTACAAGTAGTTGATTCAGTGGCTTAATTGTATAGGTAGGTATTATTGTACGCGGAACTAGCCTTTAGATGTAAGCTATCGGATTACCTAATAAGGTGAGAAGGTTATATGCACCTTAGTTTATCCGACCTTATAATTTGCATTACCATTAGGTTACAGTACTTTATGTTGCCTGTTAATAACTTGTGTTTGATTCTATAACCTATAAGTTATAACCATCTCATTGCTGATCATGGATCGAATTGCCCGTTCATCCAGGCATGCAGCTTGTAACTTACTATTCATAGCTGCTCATATTAATCTATGCCGATTGCCTAGATTTACGGAACTTCAGCATAATAATTATAAAATCTTTCCGAAATGCTACATGACCAGGATAAAATGCAATTATTTCTTGTATAGCTCAGCTGTAGGTAAGTCCCTAATGTATTTGCTTATGCATTACCACGAAGAACAAATGGTACTGAATAGATTTCTTGTAAAGGCAATTAGGTACCATAAATATGATGCTTAGCAAGTAGATGGGTGCTGCTGCGATACGATTTCAATCCGATATCCTAAGATAATGTAGCTGCCGTCGCTGGCCTATCTTTCGACCCTTGATATAATCTCATATCTCATCTCACCGATATTGAATATTCTTGGAACCACGAAGCAATATAGCCCTACAAAGTACTAATAAAGCAAACGACAATTTCTATCTACTTTATTAAGCAAATAAGATTAGTTGTACGCCTGACCTGCCATGTCAAAGGCAGACGGAATAACTAGACCGAAAAATCCATATCAGTTGTCCAATTGTTATTCATAACATGACTCGGAGCTAATATCTAGGTGTTGACGATGATTCACGAGGTGACGACACCTAGCTTTTACACCGTCAATGAAGAAGTGAAGAAGGCTAACACGTGTTTGCATGTTTTGGTCCTTCGGTACGCCCTTTAACCGTTTACGTGGAAGTTCTTGAGGAGTTGATGATGTATCTGAATGCATAGTCAGCCTATAATGTTCCCACTGTTGTGACACAGGCCTCCTCTCGGTGAGATGATGTATCTGCGCTAAGCGTTTATTGTTTTGTGACAACTTTTGAGTCTCTATACTGCAACGATTGCCTGGATCAATAGCAAAAACGGTATCCGCGAAATTGGATAGTCTCGTACTACAACAGTCGCATATGCATCAGATTTAAATGATTGTTCAAAAACGGTATTAAAAAAATTGGAAATCTCGCACCACACCAGTCGCATATACGAGGGGGCGTTTTTAAGTTCGCGGAATGGGGGGGAGGGGATAACAATAGATAATTATCGGGATGACAACAACTTCAGCCACTCAATATAAGTATAAATACCAGGTTTTATCTTAATTGGATCATTAGTCTTTGAACTATCGTCAAGCAAACAACTCAATTGGGAAGAAACTGTGAATTATGGAAAAATCGAGTACCGTGCCGTAATAAAGTTCCTTACCAAGCAAGGAAAGTCAGTTCAAAATATACTGGAAGAGATGGAATCCGTTTACGGGGACTCTTACCCGGGTAAAACCATGGTTTACAAGTGGCACAGTCTCTTTAAACAAGGCAGGACCTCACTTGAAGACGACCCACGGCCCGGACGGTCGATCGAGGTAACTACTCCGGAAATCATTCAAAAAGTCGAAAAAATAATATTGGAAGATGCCAGACTAAATAAGAAAAAGCTTGCAGAAATGGTTGTAGTATCGGATACGACAATTTTCAAAATTCTACACGATCATCTTAGCATGACAAAGGTCAGTGCAAGATGGGTGCCAAGAATGCTCACGCTGCCTCAAAAACAACACCGCGTGGAGTATTCTCGCACGTTTTTGGACCTCTGTAACGAAGATAAGGATGGACTATTAAGTCGAATTATTACTGGAGATGAAACTTGGGTTCATCATTATGAACCTGAGTCGAAACAAGACTCTATGCAGTGGCACAAAAAAGGCACACCACCACCCAAGAAGTTTAAAGTGTCACAATCGGCTGGAAAAATCATGGCAACAGTGTTTTGGGATTCAGAAGGGATCCTGTTGACCGATTATAAAGATAAAGGCGTTTCTATAACCGAAGAATACTATGCTTCTATCCTCGAGAGGTTGAAAGAAAGCATTAAAGAAAAAAGGAGGGGTAAATTGACCAAAGGTGTCCTTCTTTTTCACGACAACGCGCCTGTTCACAAGAGCCGTGTTGCGTTGACTGCCCTGCATAAGGTGGGCTTTGATATTTTAGACCATCCACCCTACAGCCGAGACCTGGCTCCCAGTGATTATTACCTCTTCCCAAAACTGAAAAAAGAACTTCGTGGAAGAAATTTTCAACTGATGAAGAAATGAAGGACGCGGTTTCAGCTTATTTTTCAAAGCATTTTTTTATGAAGGTATACATAAGCTAATTGAAAGATCTGAAAAATGTATAAGGGTAGCAGGTGAATATATTGAAAAAGAAAAATAATTTAGTATTTTCATTTTCACTTCTCACCCTCCATTCCGCGAACTTAAAAACGCCCCCTCGTACCTACATACGATTTAAATTATTGTGCGATTCCTTCAGCACAGAAGTACGGAAGTATAGGTGCAAGGAATGAACCTTCTACTCCTTTCTATTCTGTTTCTAAACGACTTAACATTCCTAACACGCTGAAGGCGATGACTGCTTAATGGTGTCTATACTTAGACAACAATTAATAGGTACCTATAATGAGAAAATTCCGTAACATTATCATGTAAACGTTTCATTGGGAGCTAATGGCGGACAACACATGGATGTGGCTTCGTTTATTGGTGGCTTTTGGGTGGGATGGTGGGTTTTAATCAAAGATTCTTGTAGCCAGATTCCTTGCAAAGAAAACTGACTTGTGTATCTTGTTGTTGATGCCATGCTATCTTCTGGTGAGATGTCGCAAACAGTGTCGTCTCTATTATGAACCCAAAGACCTGAACTTTTTTGCCTTTTAAGACTGTTTTCGTGGAGTTTAGTAGTAGTTTACAAGTTGACATCTCTAATGTTTCCTTAATAAAACCTCGTAACCGCTTAAGGCTTAATACCACCAGCTGGTAAAGATAGGTATCTCGAACAGATGTCGCGGTATACAAATAGTTCAGCGCCCTAAATACAAAGGTCAACTCAGAAAGGTTAGCGAACGCTTAGACCACACACATGGACACTGGCAGCAATTAAGGAAATAACTATCTTTAGTGCATCACGTTAGTAAAATGTCAACATTACTTGTTAATCGACTGCCTCGAAGTACGTCCTTAAGTTAATGCCATAATTGCCTAGCAATTACAGAGCGCTCTGGTTGTTGCTACGCAGCTGGGCACTGCTACCCATTACTCATTACCATACTCTGTTTATATTATGACAAGACCGTGTCACTGAAAGGGTTGGTTTAATAGCTATCAATATAATAACTTGTTTTGAAGCTTTCTAGGATGAAAAAGATCTTGAAAGGGAAGACTGTTATGTAGTTAAGAGTGAAAACAATGGAATTTATCATGCTAAGCACAAGAGGCATTATAAAAGGAGAAACGAAGACTCGCCCATTTAATTTTCCACTGATAAACGTGCACTTTTTTCTAAGTAACGTGTCCAATTAGCAGTAGCGATGAACAGAATATCATTAGTTGTAAGCGACGAGGTCAAACTGTCTGATGAGCAGGCATTTAGAGCGTTTATAAATCAGTTCATATTTCCTTTGAGCTGATGCAAATTATAGCGCATTGTCACGAACCCGCCGCTCACCAGGATATTGTTAATCAAAGACAATTATTTTGAGTTGCGTTTTAATAATTCTTTTTATGGTTATACTGCTGGTTTACTTTTGGACTAATTGTGTCTTACACGATAGGAGTTGGCTTCGTTTCGAAGACCGGAAAATAAAAGTAAAGTTATCTTTTGTTCGGGTTCAAATTCGAGGTCAATGTCAAATGTTTATTGGAAACTAAATGTACAAATATTGGTTGTGACAGATGGAGATAACAATGGGCTCGCTCGCTTTAGAGAAATTTAATGGATAGAGCCTTTTTGTGTTCGGGATTATACTGGTAGAATTAGTGCAAGCCCGGTCTGGCACAACCTTCACTATTAGTTTTGAGAAAATTACTGGAAGACGCGACGCGACGCAAATTAGTTCAGCAAGAACCCCGCCGTGTCTGGAACTCCATAGTTCACGTTATTCGCATGTCTGTCGCCATTACTTCAGCTACGTGTACAGATGTTAACGTAATTGCAATTTTCATGACCTTGACATTCCGAACGTGCCTGTCCCAACCGCAAGGAGTTTGTAGACTGTTTGAATTTGATAACAAACAGAGCTCGTATTTTCGGAATCACGAACTGTTACTGAATTTAAATAAATGTGTCTTCTGAAGTTCCAACCCTGAAGTTACTGTTAGTTTCTTTAGGGTCCCATTTAATAACTGCTGAGAACTGTGGATTGGTAATGGAAATTAATATCGTGACACACAGAGATGACTGATAATTTCAATACCAACAAATCCAAGCCATAAACATGTCTGATCCACAAGTGTGCGATTCGTCTCATGATTCTTAAAAAGGTTATACTGTGTCGCGTGGAAGGGACAGGCGAGAACGCTAAGGCGTACTATAAATAACTCGGTTTAAATAAACGGCGACTACAAATCACCCCAGCGTATACTTAATTAGGATACACTGCATATTTCGCTCGTTAATACGCTCTGAGGGAAGCCTGACGCGAAATTGTGATTAGTGAGTCAGGGTGTTGTTTCAAGGGACTTTGTGGAAGTGCAAATATGAGTTGGAGTCGCGACTGTATTTCACAAAGTTCAGATGGGAAGTAGTTCGTAGTTTGCTGTAATTAATAAGTGATTATACAGAAAAATTCTGGTAAATGACACTAGTTCAAATATAATTTTGAGGAAATAATTGACTGGGGAATTAAATCTAATAATGTCAGTAGCAAGAGTAACCATGCTGCCTTAAGACCGAGTTGTGAAATTCCAAACTGAGTAGGTACCTCGACGTACTGCACTTCGACGAAGGATATTTTACGGAGGATTAAA
The DNA here is from genome assembly GCA_937001585.2 of Brachylomia viminalis. Taxonomy (NCBI): domain Eukaryota; kingdom Metazoa; phylum Arthropoda; class Insecta; order Lepidoptera; family Noctuidae; genus Brachylomia; species Brachylomia viminalis. Next base: position 25,874,022 of record OW443304.2, read on the forward strand.
ACGTCGAGGAGTCATTTCTGGCTTGATTGTGTTGAATAAGATATTAGCTTTTTGGAATAGTCGGAGAGTTGAAGATAAAAAGCAGTTTCGCAAGCCACGCTTTTCCTTTAGCTACGAGTAATAAATGGGGGAGAACAACGTTATTTTGGAAATACAAATAACTTTATTAGATAGATCTACAAAATAAACTAGTAAAGATTACGATGAATCACTTCAAAACTTTCTAATACTTACTTACAATAAAGGCAATAACTTATCCTCAATATACATAGAAACAGCGAAGTAATCATAAACCTATGTATCGCGGAGCAACATCGATAAATTACTATAAAGAAAATGTACCGGATTCCACAACTAGATAGCGTGCACAATGCACGGACGAGTCGTGGGCGCGTCCGCTCCCAATCGCTCCCGATAATACGAATGGGAACTTTGACCAACTATAACTTCTAACTTCTACTATCTATTCAATAAATATGTCCAAGAATAGAATTGGAAAAAGTTATACAATGTTATCAGACAAAAGAGAAAAGGCAAGTCGCAAAGACTGTGCTGTAATAAATCATTGCGAGAATCCTCCTTCATCAATAGATAATATTCTAACTAAAATTAATAAAAATCGACATATTTTATTGAAAGTAATTACAACAGCTATAAAATTGAGCTTTAATGGTGATTAGGAAATACTTATAGCTAAGAAACAAGTAGAAAGTGCACTAGTCATACTTGTCTTTACGAAGCTGTTAAACGCGACAGAAGAAACGATACTGCGGTTGGTAACGATAATCTTTGCTCAAGAATGATTTCTCCTATCCTCCCCACACTACTTCCCGTCTTGACCCACATTTTTAATTTCTCCTTGTTTTCTTGTACTGTCCCTGAGGCCTGGAAACAAGCTCATATCATCCCCTTACCCAAAATTTCTAAGCCGGTCTCACCCACCGATTTCCGCCCCATTTCTATTCTCCCTTATCTCTCTAAAGTTCTTGAACATATCGTTCATCAACAACTTTCTGCCTTTCTATCTACTAATGACCTACTGAGTCCTCTTCAATCTGGTTTTCGACCTGGTCATAGCACAATAACGGCTCTTTTGAAAGTTACTGATGACATCCGCTGGGCTATGGACCACAAATCTCTTACTTTACTTGTACTTCTCGACTTTAGCAGTGCCTTTAACTCTGTTGATTTTGACATCCTTCTAGGGATCCTTAAATCTTTAAATTTCTCCTCTCCCACCATTAATTGGTTTGACTCCTATCTTAAGGGCCGCTCGCAGCGGGTTTGTCTCGGCGAGGCATCTTCTGATTGGTGCTCTCTTTCCGCAGGTGTGCCTCAGGGCGGCGTTCTCTCTCCTCTTCTCTTTTCTATTTTCATTAACTCTATCACCAGTGTCATCTCTTCCTGCTTCCATCTCTATGCCGACGATCTGCAGCTCTACAATCATTTTTTAAGGGAAGATGCAGAAGCCGCCGTGTCTGCCATGAACAGCGACCTGGATTTGATTAGCGAGTGGTCGCGGTCTTTTGGACTGCAAATCAACCCTAAGAAATCCCAGGCCTTGATTATCGGCGGCAGGTATATGCGGAATAGGCTCGATGTTGCGTCGCTGTCTCCACTCTGTCTGAATGGTGTTCAGATTGAATACGCACATACGGTCAAAAATCTGGGGGTGACCATGGATTCCTATTTATCATGGACTGCCCATGTTGCTCAAGTCAGTCGCAAAGTGCACTACACGTTCCATTCGTTGAAATGTCTCCAGAGCGTCTTGCCCTTGAACACCAAAATCTCTCTTGCTCAAACTCTCATTCAGCCCATCGTAGATTATGCTGATGCCTGTTATTTGGATGCCACCGAGGAGCTTTTAAATAAACTTGAGCGTTTGCAGAATATATGTATTCGTTTTGTTTTTAACCTTAAAAAGTATGATCACGTTTCCAACTTTCGCAAGATACTCAAGTGGCTCCCCATTCGACTTCGCAGGAACTCTCGGATATTGTGTCTACTATTCAACCTCCTTCACAATCCTAAAACGCCATCCTATCTGCGGGAGCGTTTTTCCTACACCCGACCTTCAGATGCGCCTTGCAGGTCGCATCTTAGAAACCTCCTTAAGTCCCCTCCCCACTCCACCGACTTTTACTCCTACTCCTTCACTGTGCACGCGGTGCGGTTGTGGAATTCACTTCCGCCTGACATTAGGGACTGCCAAACTGTTGCAGTTTTTAAAAGAAGAGTGAAAGATCGCTATCTTTCCACTTCGTCATAGTTGCGTAATTGCGTATATATTAATATTCTAGTGTTATTTATTTTAGAAGTATGTATGTATGTTTGTATGTATGTATGTATATTCTCATACTATTCGTTTTATTTTATTAAGTGAATTGTTTTTGATTTTATGTATTTTATTTTCTATTTTAGTCTTACACACGCTGTCTACATCTCTAAATCTACTATCCTATCGCAGGTATGCTGGAAGAGATTTCATTAGAAATAAGCATCACCTTTGTACCTATTTTTCTGTTTTTTTTCTTCTTGTCTGTTTATATAAGTGTGTACATAAATGGTTAAATAAATAAATAAATAAGAAAGGTGGACTGTTACACAGCTAACACAGCGGTCCAGTGGAAAATGTTCACTGCATAGTGCTAATCCAATAAACTTGCAAATAATCATATTATTAATTACACCGCTCTGATATACTTTCAGGTAGTAACTAGATACATCTCAGCCTACCCCATTACGGTTCGCAACGGTGTCTTTTGAGAACAGACTTATTAAACTTCTAAATGTCGCTGGTGCGTTCCAAGCGTGACTTTTTAATTGAGATATAAATTATTTGTGTTGAATATAAGTTACTTGTACATTTTGTAAGTGGTGTATGTTCAAGCAAACAAAACCAGATGTCCAGAACAAGCATTTCTCTTGTGGGGCGAGGTATTGACGCAAAGCGTTAATAGTAATGAAGTGGATTCTTTCTAGAAATAATTTTCATAAAAGCTTATTCCGACCAACAAGTTTGTAAATGATAGTACCTACGTGGGTCACCCTGTAAGTTTTGAGAAAATAAAAAACGGAATGATGTAGAAGCCTGTTAATATTGTTATTGCTTTTCGAAGTAGTCTCCGTTTCTTTCTAAGCACCATCGCATGCAATGGAACCATTGACTAAAACAGTGGGCACACTCTTCTTTAGGGATTTCTTCTTCGCCTTTTTCAAACGCAGCTATATCTTCAGGGTTCATAAAACGAATTCCGCTAAGTTTATCTTTTATTTTTGGAAATAAATAAGTCACGAGGTGCGTGGTCAGGACTGTAAGGGCGATGATTTACTAACTCCACACTTTCGATAGACAAATATTCGATAGGCCGTCTGGTGGAGTGAGCTGGAGCGTTGTCGTGGTGAAGGAGGATCCTGCAACTTGGGCGCTGCTGTCTAACATTTTCCAAGACAACTGGTAAACAATGACTGACATACCAATCTGCAGTAACAGTCTCATTATCTTCAAGGACAATTGTTGCGAAATGAACCGTCCGCTTCGATCATGATCGAAGACCGTCCGTCTAAAGAATGAGGCAATCATCTTTTTCTCATGACTTCTGACCTTCTTTACTTTTGTCGACAAATCTTCGAATGGAAACATCCATTGCGTAGATTCTCATTTAGTTTCGGGTTCGTAACAATATATCCAGCTTTCATCACCTGTGACGATGTCATATACAGCATTCGAGTCACCTCCGTCATACATTTCAAGCATTGAGCGGCACCAATCCAAACGACGGCGTTTTTGATCTTCCGTCAAATTATGAGGTTTCCATCTATGCAGTACAAAGCTTTCTGACGTCTAAATGTTCATGTAAGACTTAGACTTTTTGTACTTGACTCATACCAATGCCTGAAGCTGCCAGAATCTGTTGATATGTCACCCTTCTATCAGCTTCTATCATTAGCCGCACAGCACTCATGTTATCTTCAGTAGTCGCCGTAGAAGGACGTCCTCGCGAATCATCAGTGAGTTTGCTTCGACCACGTTTGAACTCATTAAACCAGTTGTAAACAGTGGCACGTGATGAAATGAAAAAATGAAATGAAATGAAATGCTAATCAAAGTCTATCGTAACACTGTTGTTGAGTAAGACCGCAACGAAAGTCGTAATAAATCATCGAATATAAATTTTTCTCTACTCAAATCCATTTCGACGCACGACAGACACTTTTTAAATTTCCGCCAATTAGTAAAAACATATGATATATGAATTCATTACACATTACAGATTCCCAAAGAGTTACTAATTCGAAATGTACAAAAAAAAAATCATGGGCTGCTTTTCTTACTGGCCTATTCTAAAAACGTTCAGTGTGACGCCTGTAGGACCTAGTCGACGCGTTTAATGTTTGTGTCTATCCACATAAACACATCGTTTCAAAAAGTGATCGACTGATTAATTTTATCGCGCTTATAACAGTCTGATCCCAAAACTGAAAGCTCAGATAGAAGTTCAAGACGCTAGCCAAAATGCTTTAAGACGAATTCATCCCCCTAACAAAAACGTGCCCTCCTATAATATACACCGCAGGACATGCAAGGTGATGCATCACCTACGCTGCAGTTTGCGCGGTCAGCTGCCTCGCCGCCCGGCGATTTATCAGCAGTCTTCAACTTGATCTGTAACGCAACCCCACGCCGGCCGCCGCGCTGTTTTGGAATATACAACCAAACCTGCATATAATACTACACCCAATTATAGTTGGCACAGTTGGGATAAACTGGTAATCAGTTGCATCCGGTTAGACTGGAAGCCGACCCCAGCATAGTTGGGAAAAGGTTAGGCAGATAGCAAATGGACAGCGCAGTGTAATCTCAGTCTCAATGTGTCAAAAATTGTACTGCGTTTACCTACGTTTTTGACATTGACTGTCGCTGAGGTGAGATTGCGACTTGAACTTGAAAGTTTTTAATTACGGGAATTGGCCTTCAGGTACTATTTGGTGGCCTTGAGTAGTTCCAATCAAATAACAGCAAAAAAAAACTTCAATTAAAGCGCTCGCAAACCAGGCTTTAAATTATATTTGTCGACGTGTCATAGACTTGAGTACATTAAGAATTGTAGACAGGAAAATGCTTATCTGTCAAAAGCGGAAACGCTTTTGATCCCAGCTCCGATAGGTGCATAGTTAAAGATCCCTAAGTATACTCGTCAAAAGCAGGTTTCAGAAAGTTAAATAAGTCTCTCTTTTATGAAAATTTAATTTCTCAAATGTATGAAGAAATTGAGTCAACCTTTAGCATTAGAAACGGGTTGTTTTGTTACTATTCCTTACTTTGTTACATCAAAAACGCTTTTGACTATTACTTATGTTAATGCATTTCCTTCATCGAAAACACGGAAAGGAACAGCCCTACAGGCATTAAATAACTTTAAATTATTTAAATTTCGTCCTCTTTGAAAACCAAGGGTCGACGCTATTCAAACGGATGACATGTTAGTTAATTTGACCTGAAGGAGCTCGACAGAAGGTACACGAGAATCATTTTCAAATAGAGACAAAGATCGTTCAGGAAGTGTGAAGGTAGCAAGAATGTTATTTTATTCATGGTGTTGATTGGCACTTTTGAGGATGTGCAGTAAACGATAGGAGTAAACACCTTGACAATTTAAAAGTGCCTGTAATTGGTTTATTTGAAATAAATGCTTTGAGTTTGAGTTTAAATAAAATAGCACGAGAATTCTCTGCGCAGTAGTTAAATAAACAGAAACACACTGAAGCGAAAATCAACCATAAAGCATTCTTTCATGCTATTTTTATCTTAATGTTTCCTTTTACTATGCACTTCTATACAAAGCAACTGTATGATACAACAGAACTGCGAGCAATATGGATTGAATTCTATTACGACGCATTGTATACTAATCTCATTCCATCGTTTCCCTTGGTTAATTACTACAATAATGTGCAATATCAATTGCAAAGTCCCTATCAACATAGAATAGAAGCTGAATAGACAAGTATTCGTGTTATTTATTCTAGTTAGCTAGTCCGGAATGCTATAGGCACTAGCCACACTGTTAGCGAGAGAGCGGTAGCCAAGCCAACGTAGGTTATGAAATGTAGATTGGCTTGTTTCAGTGCAAAGGTTGACGGGTAACCTTTAAAGGCTCTTGTTGCATGGATGCTATGAAAACGAGCAAAAAAATACTAGGGAACTTGTTGCGAGGTGTGACAGCGCATTAATTCTCCGCTGCAGGCTGCTCGTTCATCTCTCGACAGCCATGTTGTTCTGTATTTTATCGCTATCCTCGCAAAACAGTCGCTTCTCAGTGTTTCCGTTATTTATGGCTCGCTCTCGCTCCACGGTGGGACAAGTGCCCGAGATCCGGCAATTGTCACGGCCCATTGGTCACATTCAATGCCGCAGCGTACATGCAACTTGTTATAGAACAACCTATTACAGTATTACAGGCAAAAACTTGGTATCTTGTTAATTCAACAGTGTACCTAGGGGCTATTTTGAGCTCTTATTTGGACTTAGATATTGGTTTTTTTCTGAAAGGACGTTTAGCGCTAATTCAACAGTTTTTTGAATAGAGGAAAATCTGGGGCTAAATAATATTATGAAACCAGTCTAAATGTAAATAGCATGGCTTTAAAATCTAACGCTAAACCAGTACGGAAACAAGCTTGAAAATTGCCGTGGAATAAATTCAGGTTGTGATATTTTAGTTTCTGAAAGCTTAACCTAAAATTAGGGGCGGGGATCAATTCCCAAGGTCAAAACTGACTAGCATAACCACAGTGCGGATGGCAGCACAATTTCCCATTCCATTTATTTTAAACTGGCTACTTAATATCTACTAGTGAATTAACTTTCTAGACCTTTAACACTGAACTGGGTATTGAGGCTTTCCCACACGCCAACAATGTGAGCACGGAGGTGGGTGTTGATAAATCAATAAGCTGTGCCTGAGATGATGATTCATGGCAACTGATCTATAGTTTGTAATTCCTGCCATTCCTTTCTCGAAACTACTTCGGTATTTATATAGGCCAGTAGTGTCCGAGTTACTTGCGTCACTGTCAGTTATCAATGGTTGATCTGAACAAATGAAAGTTAGTCAAAAGACATTCACAGACTTATTGGCAAATGTGCTAATGAGTTTTTCTTATTTCAATGTCATTATGAATTATGTCACTGTTTAAAATAGTATTGTCATCTTGGAATTTGTCACCTTTCATTAGGCGCCATTGATGGATGGATTCCTTTCTTTGTCCGCGTTTTTCTGATGTAAAGATGATCATGATATTGAACAGCGCAATGGTAACAATTCATATATACGGACAATTCTGTCAAAATTAGGACGAGACTTTCGTGCAACGAACCACTGATGCATAACCAAACAATCATAAGAATGTTCTATTACGTATCGTGCTAAGCATGTTTGCGGTGAGAGGCGTCACCGCAACAGTTAGGCTGGTAAGATTCAAAGGTAGGTACTCCCGATTATTCAATTGCCAGTCACATAGCTTGACTCATCGATGCTTCTTAAAATAACTTTTCAATCGATGTTACATTTCCTCTCGCTTCTGGTGTACAAAAAAGTTTGCTCTTTTTTTCGGAGCATTCCTCAGGTTGTAACCCAGACGTTCCTAAGTTCCTACATCGATCACGTAACGAGTCAATGCACCGTACCTTTGAGTCACGCCTTTCTCTCGTCTACCGCGCGTCTGGCTCGCAGATGATAACGAACTGGACGCAGCCGAGGAAATTGTTGAGTTTGGCACGATTTGATGTTGCAGTTTTTTTCAATTGAGCATTATTTGGCTGCATCTGGCGTTTTTTGCATTTAATCAAGTAACTGTTGAATTACATCAATATTTTCCTTCAATCACGGCTTTCTTTATTCAGTTCGCATAGCAATGTTTATCTGTCTATGAGCTGAAGCAAATCTCTTGTGTCACTTTCCACTGAACATCATGCAATGCATTTGAAAGCATTCATTCAGTCATTTATCACTTATCAGTTTCAAACTATGACGAATTATCTTACAGTAGCTCTGAAAAGTTCTTCGTGAAATATGTGCATGACTTTAGAGATAAGAGGAATTTTAGTATAGCAAAAAACTAGCATTAAGGAAGATAAAAAAAGTTATAATCCAATTTAGATTAGACGATTAGGGATCACCGGCGAAGTTTCAGTAAAAGTATATTATTTTATAATCAAACATTTTTCAAGTTCATACCCACACTTTAGCAGATACATGAGAGACTGAAAGTCATAAGCGACTGTATTAGCGGGTATTTCATAATAAAAAGTGATAAATAGCAAAACTAAGAGTAGACTAGGAGTTTCATCATTTCCACAAGCTGCTATTCCGTTTGTTTTAATTAAAGTTGGACAGCTTCTAAGTACCTACAGCATGGGTAGGTCGACAAGAATTACTCCGGCTTTTCTAGCCTATTAGAAGCTTTCGGATTACTGGGGGCCTATTTAGTAAAACAGACAGGTAACAAGGCGACATTCCGACAATCTTGTAAGTTTTTTTAACAGCACCTGTCCTGAAAACGTGACTGATGTAATTTTTTGATTAATATGTCGTAGTCGGTCACTTATATTAAAAAGGGGTCTGATAAAAGCCCAACTGGCTGCGCCTAAGCCTCGTCATCAGTTATACCATTCGTGACACCACAGAAAAGAGAATCCAAGCGTTCTTTTGCAAGTTTTGCGCCTGTGCATGTATTCATCAAGATAACATCTGCAATATGACGGTGTTCGGTGTAGGCGCAATATTTCGGAAACAATACAACTATAGTATGACATGTCGCTGTCGACACTCCAGTGTAAATGCAAACAACTTCTGTCTGACTAGTGCCAGTTTGGGGAACTGTTACGAGTGGATCTGAAAGTTCAGAGTGTGTTAGTAGTTAAAAGTACCTTTAGGTACTAATTTGTTTATTATTTTTATATAACCTGGAATGAAGATAGATACGACGCTAACAAATATAGGTACCCAGGACCCAGAGCGCAGAAAGCCCTAAACTACATCGAAAATTAATTAAGTTCATATTTTGTAGAAGTATTACTTTGGTCCTTAGTTCCAAATTTACAAAATACCAATTTAAATAAGAAAAATATTGTGTAGGCGGCCATAACGTCCATACGCTGTATCAATGTAATGAAATATCAATTTCTCCTATTATCTTGGACAAGATTAACAATGCACAAGCACAATCAATGATGGATAGTTAAGAACGATAAGATATCGGCTGCTACTGTGAAATAAGCCCAAAAATCTATGATAGAATCTACTAATAATCGTGTATCCCGTAAGAAACAAAGGGTTTCGTTCATTTAATTATTTATCGGTAATAAGATAAATATTAGAGGCCTTATAATATTTGCGTATCAGGCGACAGTGACGTCAGAGCGAAGTCGGTCATCAATTTAACTGACGTATACCAATGTATATTATATTTATCAAGATATGCGATGTTTTGAACGCTTACATTTACTGATAAGATAAAAAGAAATCGGTTGTCCCTATTCTTATCGTTGACATAAACTTAAGTAGGTACTATTTACATTACTGAATCTTTGTCCAAAACATTATCGACACGTTTGACGAGTTAATATAAAAAAAAAACAACCAACTTCTACTTTTTTGTAAAAAAAGTCTTTTAAGTTTCACTTTTTGTTATGATACTTACCCCACACCAATTTGAAAACGATCGTCTTACATGTCCACGTACGTTTGAAGGCGCTTTTTTTAATTTAAAAATAATTTATTGCTGATTTTTTTGACCGCTTGACCGATTTCGATAAAATTTTAATGGGACCACTTGGGAAGACCTTTGAAACAAAAAATAATTTTTAAATCGGTTCAGGCGTCTTCGAGTAATCGGTGAACTTAAATTTAAAAAAAAGAAAAGATTCCGACGAATTGAGAACCTACTCCTTTTTTGAAGTTGGTTAATGAGACCTCATTCCCTAACCAGTGACGCACTAACGCAACGTATGGCGGCTTACGCTGACTAAAAAGCGAAGTCTCAAACAAAGAACATGTGGCACACCACAAATCCTACACAAGGATAATGGACACACTCGACTACATAACACTTTTTACCACGAACAGATCACAAAAAGGCATTCCAAGAATAAGAACCACTTTCAAAACGGTCTCGTGGACCCGTTTCATTATCATTTAACTTAGCAATTAGATCTGGTCGGATTACATCTCATATTAAACACACATACCGCACGAACGACTGGTTTGCAGTCACCATTATTAATGAGCAAATGCTAATAGTTGTCGGCAACTGGTTACATAATGATGCTGTTAGATCCAGCTATATTCAGCTGGTGAGCAGTGGGTACTTGTACTACAAAATTTTTTGTCCGAAAGTCATATAACTCCATAACACGTTTGCTATAAACTTCATTAACCATAATGTTAAAAATTCGAAATTTTGATTTACATCTAAAACATCATCTTTACTTCTAAAACTATTCTGTCATAATATCGAGTAGGTACTACAATAATTGAATCTCCTAATTTTGCATGAAATAAAGTCATATTTCCTAAGTATTGTAACTACTTATTATAAAAATATTTATGAAAAACAAATTTAGGGCATAATATGCCCTAAATTTATTTTTCATAAATATTTTTATAATAAGTTATTGTATTTAGGGATTTCTATTTTATGGCTTGTAATATTAAGTGACAATAAGTTCGGATAAGTTATCATTCGGACAAATGATGAATAGGAGAAAAAAAAATTATGGCACTTTAGATTATGGATAAAAAAGTTAGGGAACACAATAGAGAACCGAGCAGTGATATGGAAGTGCGGATAAAAAAAATTAGCTACATGACTTTATTAAAATAAAAGCAACCCAGAGAAAATTTTAACGTTACTTCAATTTAATATTCGTTCGAAGATTTTTAAGAAAAAGGTTGGTAATAATACGTCTGTGGATGTAATACTGAGAATCAATATGGTTTTAGATCCGGCAAAAGTACTGAAGATGCAGTTTTGGAATTAACCAATACTATTGCTAAAAACCTAAACAATAAATTAAACCCTATTAAACCCTAGATCTCTCTTAAGCCTTTGATACGGTCTCTATCCCACTCTTACTAAACAAACTAGAACGACTGGGAATCAGAGGTTTGCCCCTAAATATCTTCACAAGTTACCCAGCAAGTCGTTCTCAGACTACTAGAATAGGTACACAAGGTAGAGTAGGTACACAAGTGAACCCAAATATATCAGTTACGGTCTGCCACAGGGTAGCGTATTTGGACCCACGTTATTATTGATTTATATAAATGACCTCTGCAACCTACCTTTACTAAACTGTAAAATTATAACATACGCAGACGATACTGCAATAGTAGTACACGGTAATGATTGTTCCCATGCGCTTTCTCATGCTGAATCTACTCTACAGACTACTATGACCTGGCTAAGAAACAATCTGCTGACCCTCAACTTAGATAAAACTAAATTTATGACCTTTTGCCCACCCAGAACATCACAGCCGACCTCTGCGTATACACTAACAGCTCACAAATGTAACCCTAACACAAACCAGGGCTGTAATTGTACTCAAATTGTCCGTACTCATTGTATGAAGTATCTTGGTGTCTATATTGATAGTACTCTGTCATGGAATGAGCATATAAAGTCACTGGTGGGTAGAATCAGGAAATTAATATGTGTTTAAGAACTTGAGGGCTTCTGCTGACTTCCCTACATTAAAGACGGTATACCATGCTTTAGCTCACTCAATCATAATCTATTGTATCATAGCCTGGGGAAGCTCTGTTAAAACCTCATCACTGCGAGTGGAAAGGGCGCAGAGGGCAGTTTTAAAAGTTATGGCCCACAAACCAATCCGCTTCCCCACAAACAAACTCTACGCACTATGTGGGGTACCAAGAGTGAGACACTCATTTGCACTTAGTACTGTACTACGTAAGCACTCCGAACTGACTTTTGATGCTGACCTCATTAAGCACAGACGAAGGTCTATTATAGTCTGTGCAATCGAGCCAGTCGGCGCAGAAGTAGTTAGACGTCAATATAGATACCTAAGCTCTATTTTGTACAACCGAGTAAATAGAGTCTAAGTAACATATACTCATTTAATCTGAGAGTGTCTAATAAATAAATGGCTTCATACTCTTACTTATGAAGAGCTTGAAAACTTAGTTAAAACGTAACATGTACATAAACACGCACTCACAATACAACACCACACACACGCACCACACAACACATCACATGCACACTCACGTACATCACTCCGCACGCACAACACAACACACCCACACACATGCACAACACCTCACCACACACACGCTTGCCTATTGATTACCATACCTTTTTGCTTTTATATTATTTTCTTTTTCTCTTTATTATTATTTGTTATTTTCCTATGAAATTTTCTTTTTAAGTTAAAAATAATTTCTCAACGCTGGAACACTGACGCATAAAACATTTATGTATGGGCGTTAGTGGCTGCGACACAGTTTATAACTAATGCAGTCATTATCGTACATAACTTTATTGTAATTTGTGTTTTTTAGTTCCAATAAATATATTATTAATTAATATTAATAACGTTATAAGGCGCGATAATTTGGCCACTTTTCTCTGAAATCGCACAGAAGGTCGAGTACAGGAAAGACACAAAATTGTGACCCTTGAAAACCGCCAGTAGTTTATCAAGACACTCACAAGTACTCACAACTCACGTTACTCGAAGATCACAATGAACAGACCGAATTAGCAGTTCACAGAAGAGTGACGACTGACTAAGTACTTATTTTATAATAATAAACCACTGATGATAGAGTGGCGTGTCATGACAGAACCAATGTCAAAAAAGTGGGTCAATTAGCAGTTTAAATAGTAAAACATATTATACTATATCCCTTCAATATGTTGACTTGGACTAATAGAAAGTGGTCTCAGTATCTGTACTTACTTTCCTAAAGTGCCAATAAAGAGTCTAGAAAGTTTAAGAGCCAGAGCTTTTACACATATAGACTCGTTACTGGCACTTTAATAAAAATATCGGAAATGGGAGTGCGCATTGCAGATTTAAAATTGGTCAAATAGTAATGATTCGGTTAAGACTGGATTACACGACTCTGGTGAAATCCAAGTGCAAGTGTGACGCATCTTAAAGTTATGACCAATATTGATGATGCATTTAAAATATTCGAAAACAACTAAGAATACAAATATGAATAATAAATACATATAACTAACACCTGAGACAAACAAGCATGCTTCAGCATAATTCCCCGAACCGTTAGCCAAGCTCATTTAAACACAGACAGATATACGTTTTCTAAAATTTTCAGGCATTGTCAACTTATAGCCGTTATGATGTCCGTGACACTTTCGTCCACAAATCCTATAATGCTGTCGGGGCATCGGGTCGTATTTTGCCCGGCTAATGGCGGCGTCAGAATCTCCAATTACATAGTTAGGCGACACCAGGTTACCGCACTTGCGAACATCGATGATACAAATTTCCGTGGCAGCCTTGTTAACGTGTAAAATGGCTTCATTACCGCGTACGTTGTTAGGTGTTTCGTGTCTGTTATTTGTGATGAGACGCCATTATTAATGTTGAAAAGAGTCTACTTGGCAAGTTGAATTTTAGACAAAATTTTGAACCGCCCGAAACTTTATTTTGTTCAACATTAATTTTTAGAATACTGATAATCTCTTAATTAAAGACAAAAAATGGGCACACATGATTGCAAAAAAAAGTTCATTCAAAACCGGATTGTAACATAAACCGTCTAAACATTCGAACTTCTGGGTGTTATGACTAATGTTCATGTTGAATGATGCTGGCCTACACCCGGGGACACAATCCCAGCCCATTCATATCAACGACGCCAAAAAAAAACTGGCGTAGGTAGGCGTGAAAGAATAATTCATTAGAAAAACATGTAGTGAGTGTCACATTCGAAATGAAAGTGATATTCCAACAGTATCTTTTACACTTACTGAAATTTAAATTTAAATATACAAACGATACTGGGGCAGTTCTGAATGAAGATCCACCTAATAGCAGAAACGATACAACAACGCTTGTTTTACGAACTTATGTTGAGCTGTTTCGTGAATCCCGCGGGTTACTTTGATTAATTGTGCCTGACTCAATTCGGCGGACCAAAACTTTGGCAACACCTCATTCAAATTCTCTTCTCATAAAACTTCAGTCAGACTTCCACGCCTCGGTATGCGGAAATGCGAAATTTTCCCAATAATACACTTTCGCTTAGTCGCAAAAACTCGGTATGCAAATCTGCCAACTCTCTTTCAACATGTGAAATAATTTTCACTTTCAAACAAAAAACTGATGAAAAAAGGCACCATAGAGTGTAATATCTATGTCGACGACCCACCGATGAAAGTATGTTACCTACATATAGCAAACATAACGTGAACGGCGTACAGTAAAATATAGTTCTTATTACCCTGACTTTACAATTGTCAATGATCGCATATCGGGCGCTAGTGTACTCGTAAATAAAAACTAAGTAGTAAAAAATTTGATGATTATTTATTATGATGAATGAGTCAGTTGGTTCCGCTACGACGATCTCAAAGGTGAGCAAGGTAGAAATGAGATAAGAAACGAACGCAGCTTAAGAGTCAAGGAAAGATCACAATATCTAAATATTAAATGGTGTTTATTATTCAATAATTGCTATGATATTTGTGGTTTGATTTAGTTGTCCGTGGTGTGAGATGTGAGAGGAGACCGTGAAGACACACGTCATTACAAGTAACGTAGTCGGCGCTGTGAGTACTCTCGATAAATTCACGGTGTCGCGCCTCACTCTTAGCTGCGGTTTAATGATACGAGCAGTTTATTTAATGATGCCATGATATTATTAGTGAATCATTAAGGAATATTAATTAATTAGACAAGTAACAATCAGTACCAGCGCGTTAATTAAATACAAAAATTACGAGCTTCGGAGCTGCGATGTCGCGTTCTGCTTAATGTTAGCACTTTCTACAGCCGCGGACAGAAATCTCGTCTTTTATTAAGGGCCGTAGGGCATCTTTGTAATAACATCTTTTGTTTGGGTTTTCTCTGAGAAGTAATAACAGCCATCAGCTTTTCAAGTAAGCAATATTTTATCAACAGCTGGAGATGATATTAAATGCTCCTCAATATCTGCGGAGCCTAATATAAACGAATACGACATTGAACAAGTCTAGGTCACCGTCGCGAATATGACAATTGACGAAAGCTGGACAAGAGACGACCTTTAGGTACACCGGCGAGGTCGACACGAAAATAGACCCAAGTATACACTACTTACATCCCAATGAAGATTTATTGGGATCTCGCTTTAGCACTTTTGCCTCGAACTTCTGAAACCGCGAAAAGAAACGGCAATTTTATCCGAGTGATAGTTGTTACATCACTGCCTGCAATGCGTACTGAAGTAATGCTGTGGACGTGAAGAGCCAGGTTTATGTGCTGAGGTAACTTTTAGACAATGTTTCTGAAATTCTTGCGCGCCTCACAATATACTTTACTTTTATATTGTCTATGTCTATTTCCATAATGTCAGAAACAGTGGAAATGCTACAGAACCCACAAATATTTCTTACAAAGAGCCTTTCTGAATTGAAGATTCATTTCTCGCAGATGCCACGTAAAATAGATGGAAGCCTACATCAGGAATGCCTCAGGGGTGATATTCGAGGTGCAGAATTTATTGTACTCGTCCATTTTCACATTTATGCCTCAGAATGTTTATGGGACTACAATGGGGCGGCTGATATCCACAAATTAAAATTCCCGTCGTACCTCTGTGGTGGACGATAGAACAAAGAATGCACGTTGTATTTTTAACGCACATTTGCCCACAAAAGCCACCCACTTCGGCTTCATCTATTATTTAACCTAGCTCGATGTATTTGATCCAGTGTACTTCTCAAGCTTTGTGTTGTTTTCTAAAAAATATTGCAATACTTCAGTAATATTTTTAAGCGTCTTTGAAATCAGGCACTTTGAAAAATCTGTTAAGTGCTTCTGTCATCTATTCGTGGAATACCCGACAGTCGATGTTCATTTGTCGTTGCAAAACGTTTCCAAAATATGATTGCTTAAACAGAACCATGTCGTCGCATCCATTGTGCGCAAACGTTACAAGACAAAATATTATGTTACCGAGAAAACTGCTCACGTATCCAGTGCCATTATTTCCCAGAGCCTTTTTCTCACAACCCAAAAGACCAAACATTCATTCAATATCGCGAAGTGAAAAACAAGGTATTCTTAGAACGGGACCGCGTCTTCAGCTTGTCAATTGGTTCAAGACCCTCCCGTTATGTGACAATGGCATCATGACAGGAAAGCCGTAGGTAGCCGAAATATGATGACGTCAAAACTATTAGGTGTTAGTATCATATACCTACTCACATGAGTGTATTCATAGATTTACGGAAAAAACATTAAAAAAACATCCTTATTCCTAATCTGTCAAGAACAAACGCAGACATGAGACATAGCGACTTGCATTTGATGTTTTTTTTAAAAAGTAGTTACGAGAATTGACCTTCAGTTTTGGTAAAAACTAGCTTTTTAGAGAAGTAGGGCTTCTAAAATTGACCGTTGTCACTATGAGTGTGATATTGAATACCAATCAAATATTATGTTGTTATGTCTTTACTAAATTGTGGTGTGTACAACTGATGTTCTAAGTGGTAATACTTAGATAATAAAACTCCAGACAAGCCATTATGGGTAATAGTTTAGTTTTACGGTCCGTGCGGTAATATTGACGAAATCGATTTGATTCGTCTGACTTGTGTTGAGGATGAAGCGCTTGTAAGGATTTTTGTAGATATGGATGGGGTAAAGTGTAAATAAAATGTGGTTCTTTTTGTTAGTTACAGCTTAGTACCATCCAATGTTGGGGCCATGTTAACAACTTAAATTAATACCTAGTTTAATTTAATTAGGTACCTATTTACTTGAATCAGTGAAAAATATCTGATTGATATAATTTTATTTTAATCTAGATTGTCAAACGAAATTCTCATTGTGTCACACAAGTTGGGAAAATAATGGAAAAAATTACTGGTTTTAAGCCTCCGCAGTTGTCTACATCAAGCTAAACTTATGCTGTAATGTATTTCATCCTGGTTGAGCGCTAGATACAATAGATTATGAAGGACCAATGCCCAACTAACTAACAAATTAATGAAATTAATTTACCTTAGTAAATAGCTATACTTTTGCGTCTAATACAAACCAGTTGAGAGTGTCTAACTCCACAGACAGCATCTAACCTACATCCACCAACCCAATCCCATCACCTTAAGCCTAGAAAGCGACAGTGATTACTTGCGTAAGCGCCGAATCGCAAGCGCAGGTCGATGACCGGCGCGGCGGCGCGGGCGAAAGTGGCGTACCTAAGTATCGCCGGTAATTAGAACCTATGTGGCCGACATCCGATGAGCTCTGAGCAACTGAGCACTAGATGACAGGGTTACTTGATGGAGCGTAGAAAGCGAAGACAGTGCGCAGTGACTAAGATATATTCACTTTGAATATTAAATGAGATTGGGTTACAAAAAATGCCACGACGTTGGTGATGTTAGCAGCAAAAAGATCACTGTAGTCACTAAGTAGGTACCTATGTAAGAATATATTATTAATTCCGGGATGCCTTCCAGCAAGATGAAACAATGACTGAAGCCCCGAAGAACTTAGCTGAAGCAGACTGGAAGAACTCGAGTGTAGTAGCCTCATTTGGTGAAGTGAAGGGCTTTATGTATTGGAAAATCAACATGACAATGATTAGTCCCATTATGAGCAATGACGGTTTTAATTAATTTGATGTTTTAAGTCATTCATTTTGGTTCTAGGACATGCCGGTTTCCCCACAATTTCCTCTTGTGGGGAAACCGGCATGTCCTAGAACCAAAATTCGAAAACATAATGTGACTATGTGACATCCACCAACACGCAATGGGCCAGCGTGGTCGCACTGGGCTAGCGTAGTCGCACTGGGCCAGCGTTGTGATTGCGGCTTGCTCTCTTTCCTGTCAAAGAGAGCAGTTGGCCTGTACATAGTGTAGAAGGTCCGGTTCCTAGCGGTTGGGGAACATTAACATTACGTTATGTTCTTGTAGAGATAAACCGTAAACAGATTTGGTTTAACGCGCAATTGACGAGCACAGATTGTCCTCCGCCACTGCGCAAATTGATTCGAGCCGTCAAAAGTAACACGCGTTTGCCAGCTGATTATCATGACAGAATTAATAGGTCAATGTGGTTATTTCCAATAAGCTAATAGGCTGCCAATGAAAATCATTAGATCACAGTACTTTTCCTTAACATGACATAAATATGCATCCACTAACTAACAAAATGAGAACGCGCCCTTAGATATTAGAGCTAGAAATATTTATTTTGAATTTATTTATACTTCGTTTCGGTCCTTGACACTGAGCAGTAGAATTTAGGGTGTCAAATTATTTAAAACAAGTCGTCTGCCCGATGGGATTAGCCATCGCATCGGCAAAAATGACAAACTTACATAAAGGGGAAGAATTTTCAAGAATCCTTCCTAAGTGCTCATCGTCGTTACATGGAACTCTTGTGGTAAATTTCATGCTTCTAGATGCAATGGTTTAGGCTGTCTACTCTAACTCATGTCATGTCAACCAGTTGTCGACTAATTCAAATATATATTGTCTACCCATGTGAAATGCATTGCATTAAGGAAACAAATTTTATGCAAATATACGGGAAATTTCCTATTTTAAATACCTAATAAGTATTGCAGATTTGAGGTCAAAACAAAATTCAACTCAAAATTAAATGTTATTGTATCCTTATTTACTTAATTATATCTGTCGAGTAATTTAAATTCCATATCAGTTTGACATTTTGATGTTATCTAAAAACTAGGTATCTTATCCGCTGATCAAATCATGCACAGAATACAAAACAGGATAACAGTGAAAAATAAACAGTTAGTAAGACTGTAAACACTTGTAATATGAGGATATTTGAGCTCGAAAAATAATTAACATGGAGCTGCTCATTGGCATGCACAATGCACAATATGTACGGTGGGCTGCATCAATTGGTTACCCCAACTGTATTAAAATTAATAACTTTGAAGGGGGGTACCCACATCGTGACGCTGACTGTACATGCAAGCAGCCTACTTTGAAAATATACAAAGCACAAGTAAAAATAAAGTTACAAACTTCTATTAGCCAGTTTCAGTACCTACTTAAATCAATTACCAGAAATATATTTTAAAAATGCTAATGATGCTGAATTTAAAGGAAACAATGATTAATTAGTTTCAGATTATGCTGCCCTATTAACGGTTATTGATTAGTCATTATTGAAATTATATTTTAAGCAGATTTCTATTCTCTCTGCCTCCTACTAATAACTAATAATTATTGTGGTAAGGCGGATCTCACACAATGACGCGCCACCGCCACGCTCCGATGCACGATGCGCGGGGCGACGCGTCCACGCGCGCGGCGACCGATCTGTACAATTTGTACTAGGAAAACCGTCCTTACTGGCTACAAAATAAAGGCTGCCAAAGTCCAATTATTGCCTTAGACATGCAGTTAACTGTAGCAGTTGGGATACAAAGAGATAAAGCAGGACTACAAAAGTTGTTAGCACCTATCCTGTGAAGCTATTATTAATAGCTCATACTATTACAATACTACTGAGAATCGCCACTACTTGCCACTGGACAGAATAAATAACTATGGGACAGCAATTATACTTAACTAATGCTCATTAAAATTCAAAAATTAAATTTTTGAAAATTAAAGGACAATGGGAAATGAATGTATGGAGTCTGGGCCCACCCTTCAATAGTAACATCTGATATACCGTTGGATAGGGCTTTTTAAGTGGAACATTAGTTACTAATATAACTATGGTCAAATGTTAGTACTTTCGGAGATACGACGTCTTAAAGTCGTCAGTCTAACATATTCTTTATGGATACTTATAAGGTAAAATAGTAATAATAAGTACACTTTAAAACAAAAGAGATTTATTATTCGTCTTGGACATCAAAGACAATTACATCATTTAAAAAACCCACGGGGGCCACGAATGGTTGATGTCTCCCAACTCCTAGGTACCAAATCAAAGAAATAGTGTGAGCGCAAAACTTCCTACAGTTCGCCGTCCGGTCAAGCAAGAGCAATAATATTGTGATATCGCGTTTCTTCCAACTTGGTTTCGATCAATTAATATATAGCAATAGTATATTCTTGCTCTTACGTGGCGTGACTGTATCCTACCACGCAGCAACCACACATTCTCTGCTGGTATATTATATTCTATTAAATCATGTAAATCGTTTTGTCTGTACATTTTTCTATAACGTATAAACCGTCTCGAAGATGTTCACTGCAATATGACTGATCGCCATTTGCAAATGCGCCCGGGCAAGCGGCGGGCGCAGCGGGTAGGGTGGGGGCGCAGGTAAGGAGCAAGCAGATAGGTGCCGTCCGTTTTGAGTCTGGCCATAGTTTATCTTATAACGAAGTAAACTACGGTCACTTTTATGGCAGTATAATAAGTAGTATAACTCCGAAAGTACTGACTTTTGACCTTAGTCGTAATAATAAGTTTTATTCTGCATAAACATACCTATTCATTTATGAGTGTCTTATTCCTATTGAGAGGTGGGCCCATCATTACTCATTCTCCTTTAAAAAAGAAAGTCAGCACTGGCATGTTGGAGCACAGAGTAATTTAAACATCTGTTAAAGATATAATGCAGAATGTGTTAAGGGGGAAGCGCCAGGATAGCCCGCGAAATACATTTTTATTAAACATTTTGTAATATGACGACATACAAAATTCTTCATACAACGTGTCAGGTTGTATGAAGAATTTCGTGGGCTACCCTGGCGCTTCCTTCTTAAACTGAACAAATGTGAACAAGACTGGACTTGAAAGCAAGAGCTGGAAAAACTAAAAAATAATGTTGACCAAATGTTACAAGTATTTTACATAAAACCCGCGTACTTATCACTTGTCACCACGGTATTTTGCATCAACTGCTTATAAAAGAAATAATGTTTCAAAGGCTTTTTATGAGAAAATGTGAAGCAAGTAAGTATATAGTAAGTCAAAACAAAACAATTAATTTCAGAACCTCCCATTTGTCGAAGTTGGTTAAAAACCTAGGTACTGTTTATGATATTTTGGCTTGCGCTAAGTATTTGCATTGAGCAAAAGGTTTAGGAAACAAAGTTTGTACTTGTAAATTGTTGTTAAAATAAAAAAGATTCTGATATTTTTAACACCTAGCACAAGTGTGACTGGTCATTCTATATATTATTTATTTATGATTGCATTACTTAAATAATATTATTTAATAGTGTTTATAAATAATATATTTGAGGTCATTCCTTATCTTATCTTTAATAGTTATAAAGAGTGCTCATCATAATAAACTAGACCAGAGTTAAGATTTATGATTTGTTAAAGGTGTCTATTTTGTCATGCTATTTTAGTTTATAAATTATATTTTATTTGGTGGCTTACTTGTATCATAATATGAAGGTTGGTACTAAACTTTAGTAAAATAAAAGTTAGTGAGAAAAATAGGAGATAATTGTAAACTACCAATACTGGTATCTGAATATTTTTATCCAGTACAAAAACATCTGTACAGTTCTAATCTGCCTATCCTAGAACACATCACAGCTCAACATTTAACGGCTTCACATTTCAAGACATTAACTTTCACTGGCAGATAGTACTAGGCACCAGTGAGAGGCAAGTACCAGACTATGTAATTATATGAAAAAGCTTTCTTCTTACTTTAGTTGATTGAATTCTTATCATATGCAGAGGACAGCATGTTTTAAGACGTTAGATTTAGGTTCATGTAACACATTTACAATCTTGAGATTGGACAATCATCACCAGAAAATTCTGAGATACATAATTAGATTTAAAAAATCATATAAACAATACCATATCAACTGATATGCAGAATCTGCAAATCAATTCAAATATAAATTATTTGTTTTACATACCCATGAATACATTAACAAGTTAAATATTTCTTTTGAAAATGTCAGAGAGACCACAATGTATGAATGTCAGACAGAAGACTGTCTGACATTTTCACTAGATGTTTAGATTAAAATGTTGAATAAGACACAAATCAGACAGACATACACTTTTGGCATAATTCACAGAATAAATTGGCAGTTGAAACCTAGTTTAGGTGCAAGTTTAAATGATTTGTGATCACTTGACTATCAGTCACAGGAGTAAGGTTTCCCGTTTCAACAAACATAACAACATTACCAATGCTTGCTTACTTGGGCCACCAGCAAGATGAAACATTAATTTTAATTATCTTACTAGTGGCTGCCATTACTCTCCGCCAGACCTTATAAGGACAGTTGCATAAATGCAAGTGATTAATAACTCTTTCTCCAATGAAACATCTGTGCATTTTTTTGTAATTAGTGTTTTTATGAGGATTCAATGTACTTGCTTGTGCAGCCATTTGTTTACCACTTGTTTTGCATAAGTAAACCAATTAGTTTACCTTTTTAAGATTATATTACTTTAATTAAATTATGTTCTTGCTGCTTAAATATTTATGGAATGGTTAATTCAAATGTAATATTTAATTAATTAATGAGTCATCAAGTAACAACTAATAACTTGCAATATGTACATGGTTATTATGTGACTAAAGCTATCTTTTAATCAAGGCAACATAGCAATTGTTTGTGAGAATGTTTAATCCTAATAAATCCTTGTACTGTTAGCATACAATTAACTTTGAAGTTAAAATGCAACAATTTAATTAAAAGATAAAACAAGGTTTAATCAGTTATGCAGAGAATTCATAAACATCCTATCTACACAACTGTACAATAAAATTACTTTCCAGTGTCCATTACAATAAAATCCTCATGAACAATTTTAATATCTGATTCACTGATAATCATGATTGTGTCATCAATAGAAAGTTTTTATGCTAGCAGTAGAAATTGGTCATGATCCAGCAGTTGTCACCGTGTTGCGCAATGTTGATACATCACAACAAACCTTTTTGACTTAAATAAAAACATATAGAACTACGTCATAATTGTTTAACATGAGCTAACCTTGTGAATCAGCTGACGACGGTCTTTGTCTCGACTGCCTTAGATATATCCACGTAAACGCGCTAATGAGTGATATCGAGTGCGCTTACCTCCTCTCGGCGCTTCAGCCACCGGCCGCAGGGGCTCTCCTCGAGGATCTCGCTCTCGTCCTCCGAATCCTCCCCGCTTTCCCGAGGAGACTTTCGCTCCTTGTCGATGCTCCTGCCACCCGACATAACACCGATATACAACACCAAAACGTCGAACAAAACCACCACACAGTCGATGAATACCTCACAGACGTTTTTTACAAGAAAACCCTTGGTATATTTTCAAAATACACTTTTTCTCGTAACCATATTATCCAAGGCTGAATCGCGAGACGTCACTATAGTTTCTTCCCAAAGCATTATTCGTTACACGACACTCGCTATGAACCTTTTACTTGACGAATAATGCAGTTGATATATTTGTCTAGAGCAAACGATAACACACAGCGTCTCCACTGAGCTTATTCATGATAATTGAAATAAATTGTCCGCCGGCGTAGCTCTCGACGTATTTCTATCCGACACAAATATAAATCCATAGTGACATTTTTACTTCTTTTTTCTGTCACCCACAGACAATACATGGAGCAGAACAGCATGAAACTGTGAATGCAAAAAGTTTTTTTTTTTGAGAATGTAATTTTATTTGCTTCTAGTATTACGTTTTAAATAAATTTATTGGCTGTAAAAGCACAATTTTATTTATTTGTGTCATATTCCTCAAATTGAATCACATTTTACACAGCCCTCTGAAGCGCCATCTGTTATTAAGTGTACGAGTTACGACTTTAGTCAGCTCGTCTCTCGACTTTAATATAGCAGTAAAAATGTGTTTTGTCTAAAAAAAAGTATTATTATTTATTAGTAATAAATAACACGATTACTATGATTTAAAAAAAATGTTTCAGGGCTAAAAAAAAATACTTTGAGTTGAATAGTGTCCTCTATGAATTTTGATGAGAAACATTTTACCTGTGTCTTGTACTTGATACAATACTTCTAACATTCTCTTACAGATGGCGTTGTAGTCAAATATATTATAACAAGTCGTAGTAAAATATTTTTCATACTAAAAGTTTTTATAGGACGGGCGAGGAATACTATTAATTGGACGTAGTTTAGCAGAAAGGACTCAACCCACAAAAGTCATCTTTGAGTTA
This sequence comes from Brachylomia viminalis, assembly GCA_937001585.2. NCBI lineage: Eukaryota > Metazoa > Arthropoda > Insecta > Lepidoptera > Noctuidae > Brachylomia > Brachylomia viminalis. The sequence goes on from OW443304.2 coordinate 25,898,410, forward strand.
TCAAGGTTTTAAGTTTAGGTGTGTATTGCTGTAATGATGTTGTATTTGGAATATTTTTAAATATTGTCACATTATGGCAAAATATAAAAATTTTTATGAGTCAAGTTTTATTACATAAACTAACAAATTTTTCAAGTTGTTAGGAAAAATGTGTGTTTGAGTCGATTCTGCTAAATTAGTTTTAACATTAAGGAGTGTTTCTTAAAATTTCTCAAACAGGATCCAAGTAACATAAAAATGTGAACAAACTGCGTATTTATTCAGAAAGTGCAATGTTCTTAAAATCAAATTACTATTCTTCCCATCATTGTCATCAGTTCATCACCCAGCTCCGGCTACACCTGGAAATCTGGTTCCGCTCCGAACCCATCCACATCTTCCTCAGATTCCTTTCCTTTTAATGACTTGTAAAAGTCCAGGCAGTCTTTTGGGATAAGATGGACCATTGGTTTTAAATAATCTAATTTTGCCTGTGCAATTTCTTTGCCATCAGGCCAAAGAAAACTGAAATCATCCTCAGAAATATCTAAAACTTTTCCTCTCACTTTTTTTTCAATGTTGAGCTCTTTTAACTACATCATATATTTTCATAGAAATGGAACGTTTAAAATTCTTTTTAATACAATTTTCTTTTGTCTTTAGCCAATTCACTTTTTCTTTCAAAATAAATGTTTTTCTGTTTAGGTACTATTTTCTTTTAAATTTTAGAAGTAGACACAAAATCCTTCATCAGCATTCTGTAAATTTTAAGAGGGTTCTTTTTTTTTGTCGCGTTTATAATCTTCAGCAGTAGGTATACCTACATTCTTTCATGGAATTTAAGTTGGTATTATATTTTGGAGAAATCGGTATCATTCGGTAAGAATGAGTGGCCGGACTCTAGGTATTTAAATGTGATGGTTTGGAGACTAGGGTGTGAGTTTAGTAAGGCCTTAAGCATTAAAACTATTTTAATATCGCGATTTTGTCCGCCGCAACAGTCACTCCATAGTGCCAGCTCTTCAACTCTTGGGTCAATATTATTTTTAATGTATCGTACCAGACACGATCCAACGATCTCTTGTGCTCCTCGACCGGCTTCCCCTTCCAACCATTATGTTACAGTGGCCGGTGTCATTGGAGCCAGCATGTACCTACCTATACTATTTGCACACTATTGCACTTGTGCACTATCGTACAGCCATACTTAGTTGGCGTTTGTAAAAAACAATATTGGTAGGGATGCGCGGCCACGGGAGAGTTTTCTCAAGGTCAAATATTAGACATTCAAAGGATTAGTCTGTTTTGTTTTGTTAAATCGTCTTTCATGTTTTGTCGCAGGTCTTGTGCTCGTTTTAAATAATCTTCCTTTTCTTTCCCCAATTTCAACTTTTCATCGGCTGATGTGCAGTTGTGTGTTGTGTTGTGTGTTAGTTGTGTGTGTTGTTTAATCTTTTGTGTGAAAGTATCACACATAATGCACGTGTTTTTTTTTACGTTTTGCAGCGCAAATTAAAACATTTATAAAATGTTCTTTTAATTAACTGAAACGACTCGAAAAGTTCAGGCCATTTTAGCTGAATACAAAATTGGCTTGTTTCTTCGTAAATAAATTTATCAGAAATGATCCACACAGTTTGAGTCGTTTCAGTTGAACAAAAAATATACTAGTTTCCATGAAGGTAATTTAACTGAAACGACTCGAAAAGTTTAGGCCATTTTAGCTGAATACAAAATCGGCTTGTTTCTTCGTAAATAAATTTATCAGAAATGATCCACACACTTTAGAGTCGTTTTAGTTGAATAAAAAATATACTAGTTTCCATGAAGGTAATTTAACTGAAACAACTCGCATAGTTTGGGTAATTTTAGCTGAATGCAAAATCGGTTTGTTTTTTCGTAAATCAATTTATCAGAAATTTAATGATCCACACAGTTTGAGTCGTTTTAGTTGAATAAAAAATATACTAGTTTCCAATCTGCTGACTCGTAACGCTATACTCACCTCATGCCTCCATATCGACCTGCTCCTGCTAGAGTCCTAACTCTAATCTGGAGGAGAGCAGGTCGATATGGATTTCACCAGACAGTGGTCAGATATTCCCAGCGGAGCAGAGACCGAAACTGAATGACTGTCCAGATCAGTTGCCAGCAGAAGGTCCAAGCCATTGGGTGTATGGCCGTCAACATCCGGTACCCACGTTGCCACATTCACCATCTGGGCTAGATCTAGCGTTAAAGCACAAGTAGCCATAATATGACAGAAAAACCCGATCTCTCAAAGCAACGGAGACGACGACAACAAATGTCATCGCGGACGTACACACAGACCCCAGCTTGCTTCTTGAACTTGCGTTCAAGAGAGTAACCCGGGTAGTTGAGGTACGCCACGTCCGACGGGGTTGCTATCTTCATCTCCGTTAGGAAAAACAGGTGCGGCTTCTCGGTCTCAAGGTGGCGATGGACCGGATCGAGATTGGAGTGCAACCCTCTGATTGGTAAGGTGCAATTTTAGTGAGAGGAAGTGCAGCCGTCGTTTAACACTATTTTTCTTTGCTTTTGTCACCATAGTTGGTTGAGTAGTGTTGTTGGGGAAAAAGTCGAATTGTCGAGGCGCAGCTCAGTGAACCAAGTGGAGCACTAGAGCTAACCAAACCTATGGGAAACTCATTTGGAGACTGCGGGGACCATCCCAAACAAACAAACAACAAATAACTGATTCTAAATGGTCACTTTGCTGCTTAAGGACGTCCGAAAAGCATTGCCAATGACAAAATGCCATTTGTATCTTTATACCTATACCAATCAGAGTCATACTAATAGTCATAGGTACTACAGTCCGGGCGTCGAGTGAAATGCGTTTTTGATACCTGTCAGTTTCATACAAACGAATACGTGTAGATCTTTATGTTACTAGAATTGTCGTACTGACAGGTTTCAGGAAAGCAATCTTTCGACTTTAGGATAGGAAGATAGGAACTCTACTCTATCAATGTTAACTTACACTCACTTAGGTATCTAAGCAGGCAGGTACTCGTATATGGAGAGAGCTAGAGTAGGTAGTACGCGTACGTATTTGAATGCCAAAAATTGTACTTAGGTACCTAAAAATACCGATGTTCTTATTACCTAAACTTCAGATTTTTTTGGATAGAGTTTAAAATTACGAAAGCAAACGGCGAGTTTGTATGGAAAGTGTTCTATGATGGACCAATAGAGGAGGATTTATAGAAAAATATACTTTTAGAATTTACGGGATTTTCTACTAAATACTAATTTTATTATAGCAGTAAAAGCTTTCTTAATGTTAAAGAATCAGGAGTATTCTAATTAGACCTACTTAATTTAATTTAAATTCAATAAGTATTGATATTTGCAAGATATTTGTAGATTTTTAAAAATTTAAAAATTATTATTTATTTAACATACAACCGAAGTAGAATTTACGTAAAGTAAAAGCGTCGACCAAAGGGCGCCGAAAGGCAATCTTGGCGCTGGAAGACACACGTGAAACGACGAAGACACTTTTCAAAGAAATTGAAAGTTTAACACAATATTCCAAGACAATGTACAGTGATAGTGTGTTTATAATTTTATCATTATCGAGAGTAGGGCTGTCTGAGATCTGTGTTATAATTTATTGAAAATTAATAAACCTATTAGATATTATTAAAAACATGATAAAATACCATCACTTACCACTAACCATATCGTAGTTCAAAACTCTATTTTGAAAGTTGTGCCCAACCGTAAAAGACTGAGGAAGCCCTGGATGACTCCAGGGCTCCTTAGATGCCTACGAAATCGAGACAATATGCATATGAAATTAAAAAGAAATCCCGAAAATAAAATACTTGAAACAACTTTTAAAAGATACAGGAATTTCTGCTCTAAGATACTAAAAACTGCTAAAACTAATCACGATAAAGCCCTTATAACTAACGCACAAAATAATAATAAAAAACTCTGGGATGCTATAAACATCAAAAATCAAAACACATGCCAACGCTCTTCTGTCTTCCTCCGAACCGGAGCGTTCTGTAAATGAAGTGAACACGTACTTTCCTAACGTTGGACGTACATTAGCTGAAAACGTACCATACGGCTCCACATGCTTACTTCCACTAACCGATGCTCTCCCACAATGTCCTAACAGTTTTGTCTTGCTGGGAACAGACGAATCTGAATTGAATTTTTTGATCGGGAAACTGAGAAGCTATTGTGCGGTGGGTTCTGATGGCATATCGGGCACATTTCTTAAGAAATTTAAAAATCATCTCACCCCTCATCTGACTCATATATGTAGTTTAGCCTTTACCTCCGGCATCTTTCCAAATGCGCTAAAGCTAGCAGTAGTGCATCCTTTGCTTAAGGGCGGGGACAGAGATCGATCAAATAACTACAGACCTATATCAATTTTGCCTACACTTTCAAAATTAGTTGAGAGGTTTATGAATAACAGATTGATTAAGTACCTAGAACAAAATAATCTTCTTTCTTCATCCCAATATGGGTTTCGAGCCGGAATTTCTACAAATAATGCTGAGCCAGACCTAACCACTAACATTTTCTCCAACCTGGATAAAAAGCAGAAGTTAATTGGTATTTTCTTGGACCTGGCAAAAGCCTTCGATACGATATCTGTCCCCAATCTTATCGCTAAACTTGAAAGGATTGGTATTAGAGGCATTCAACTTGCTCTCTTCGAGGGTTACCTCACGGGTAGGCGACAGTGTGTCAGGATCGGTGATTGGACAAGCGACGAGCTCCCCATATCATACGGGGTCCCCCAGGGCAGTATTATCGGCCCAACCCTTTTTCTCATTTATATAAATGAGCTCTGCCGGTTAATACTCCCTAATGCATCCATCTTCACCTATGCTGATGATACTGTCCTACTGTTCCACGGAGATTCCTGGGAGCTGGTGTTCCGGCATGCACAATCCGGACTGAACCTTGTCACCAACTGGTTGGCTCAAAACTTGCTTACTTTAAATGTAGACAAAACTAATTACCTAACATTTTCATTCTCTTCCGCTGGGAAACCTCCTTCCACTCCTTATTCTTTGATTGTCCACTCCTGTATTTCACCTCACCTCACACACCTCACAGCTTGTAATTGACCCTGCCTTTCTCGCATCAATTGTGTTAAATATCTTGGTGTACAAATTGATGATTGCCTGTCATTCTCTACTCACATAAACACACTTACCTCACGACTGCGCAGGTTGATTTACATTTTCAAGTCCCTTCGTGACGCTGCGGACACTACGGTGCTAAGACTTGTATATCTCTCCCTCTGCCAATCGCTTATACAATATTGTATAATTACTTGGGGCGGATCAGCAAAATCTCACATGCTCAAATTGGAACGTGCTCAAAGGGCACTCCTGAAGGTTGGATGGCGGTTACCTTACCGCTTTCCTACCATCGATCTCTATAACACATGTACGGTTCTCTCTGTTCGCAAATTATTTATTCTTAACCTTGTTTTAACCACACGCTCTCAAACCCCCTACGCTCCAAGCAAATTTAGCTCCCAACGACGTAAACATACTGTTTGTCCCTCCTTTCGCACAAATTGTCGCTCAGCCCAACGTAGTTTCCCATTCCTCAGTAGCTACATCTATAACAAGGCTAATAATACCCTAAATATATACCCTATGTGTAGATCAAAGTGTAAACAGACTGTTACGATATGGCTACTTGAGTTGGATAATATTATGCGGAGACTGAAGATATTCTAAATATTCTCAAATAAATTCGTCTATCGGAAATATTCACGTACTCAAATTAATCTTAGATCGCGTTTCACCTTGTTAACCACACACAGACACACACACACACTCTCGGGCAAGTAGGTGCTCACGCCCAGTGCCCTTCGCGGGCTCTGGGCGTGAGGACTTACATTGCACTCACGAACACACAACACTCTACAAAAACACATATACCACAACTCCTTGTTTTTATATTAATTCTCTGCCTCTCAGTACTTGGAGCTTTTATAATGTGTAGTACGTAAGTGCAATAGAATATTGTATTTTTAAGGGTGTGAGCCTGGAGATCTGTCATACAGGTCCCGTACCAATTACAGACTCCAGCTCTCACAAAGGATAAGCTATAAATGTATCTTGATGCCATTAATCCAATTGTACCTTTTTGAGATAAATAAATAATAAAAATATATATATATATTTATATCGTTTATTATAATTAAGTACCATTCATTAAAATATTTATTTACAATATCTAATAAATAACACTACAAAATAATCTAGGTATTTAATATGAGGTCTTTACCTATGAAATTGCCGTTTATACTAAACGGCAATGCTTATACTAAACGGCAATTTCATAGGTAAAGGTAGGTACAGAAAGTCATTTTTATATACATATTTTTTTATTTCTATTAATCAAAATATGCACCCATGCTATCGATGCATCTCTGCCAGCGCAGTGGTAATTTTTCAATGCCCTTCTTGAAGAAGGCGGGTGCACGGGAGCCAACAAACTCTTCAATAGTACTTTGTACTCGGGTACTGAATTATATTGTTTAAAATCTCATTACTAATATTATAAAGCTGAAGAGATTGTTTTGTTTTTCAATTCTACCTATTGTTTTTGTTTTGTTTTGCTTACTTTTTATTAAAATGGCATTATTGTATGAAATAAACGTGTTTTTACTATGGGCATTAGCCAGAGCCAGAAAAGCGTTTAGTAATATAATATATATTAATAGTTTCTTCTAATAATAATATAGATCCGAGTCTCTCCACTAGCTCAGTGATCAGTAGCGCGCTAAGCCCATACCAGGTTCGAGCCCGAATATGGGGCGACCTTAGCTGCGCTACTTAAATTTAGTTTGTAAATTTAACATTTCTTGCAAGGCGAGAGGCCCTTCTGGCCCCGCCGATGCCAGGGTAGGTTTCTCGGAGCCAACAGCAATAGACCCAAATTTAAAAAAAAAAACGTCGTAACTATTCACTTTCGTTTTTAGTCGTGCAGCGTTTATGACCCTGGCGGGACGTACCTACCGTACAGCCAGATGGACCATGAATAGGACGAATCCTGATGTTGAAAAAGCAAAAGCAATGTAATTAATGCGACCAGCAGCTGTCAGCAACAAATCATACATCGCAGACGTAGTGACCACATTTAGTCAGCAGCCCAGCAGTTAGTGACAGACTAGCCAAGTTTACGACACTATTACCGGTCAGAATGTCCGTCTACGGATAAACCCCAGAGGGACATTTGTTCCTATATCGTTTGTGAATTATATGTACTGTAGGTACAGGTTACACTCCGGCCCATGAATTAATGTTATGCAAAAAGCCACGTCCCATATTATTAGTATACTCTTTGAGCCACGCCAAAGTCAAAGTCTTTATTTGTTCAATGAAGGTGTATAAAAAAAAGATAGCTGCTAAAAGTCAGCTAGGTCTCCGTTCATTGTACTAGTGTACCTGTGTGCATAATCACATGTTAGGTAGTACAAATTAAATTAAAATTACAGATAAGTATCGTCGATCCGTTGTTGCTTCAAAGAAAGACAAAGCAACAAACACACTTTCGCATTTATTATTTTTACAACATTAAACAAAGCAAAACTCCTGTGTGTATGTGTATTATCGTCACAGTTGACGGCCGGATGCGGAAAACTGCCAGATGTTGCACTCACGGCCTCAGGCCGGCTTTGTATGTGTTCCGTCCAGTTCTGTTCTGTCGTGTGCTGTCCGTTTATGTTTATGTCCGATATTAAAAATCGGTAGGAATAGTGAGGGTAATCCGGCCGAATCTCCATGAATTTTTATCCTACGACGTTAGTAATATGATTACAATGTAATAAGAAAATGGCCAATTGATACCTACGTACCTACTATCGTTAGAATTTTGCCATAGCTTTTGCTAACATAGGGATTTCGTTAAGATTTTTTTCCATTTTATGCCTACGGAAGTATGTACCTAGTGTAGCGAAATAAAAAGGAAATTCACCACTTTAACACGTATAATTTATATTTTTATTATTAATAGATTGGTATAAAAAAATCGAATCAAAATAAAATACAAAATGTTAAAATTAAATATTAGGGATTAAAACAGTTGCAGAACAGGTAAATTGACCTAAACCAAAGGAGAGTAACCAAGATAAAAATGAGATCAAAACCATTAGATCGCAAGAAAAAGAAATTACTTGCTCAATCCCACAAGGAAGTGTGTTAGGATGCCCATTATTTTTAATATATATTAATGACCTTCCCAAAACATTAGATAAAGAAAACTCTTTACAAATTTATTTGCAGACGATATTTAAATATTGATCAAGTGTGGGACTGTAAATAACCCTAGTCTACAAATACAAGATACCCTTCAAACTGTAGATACTTGGCTCCAGATCCAACTTGGAAATAAATAGTAATAAAACTAAAATAATGCAATTTAGATCATACAAAAAACCACCTCTCAATCTGAAAACAAAATTCAGAAACATGCAAATAAAAGAAACCTACTGGGCATAAATATTGACACACACATTAATTGGAAGTCAGACATAGAACACATAAAAACGTAAATTGTGTACCGTTTCTTACCATGTTATGAATTATAAAGCAACTCTGACCTCATATCTAATAAATTCAACCTATTTGTTTATTACATTTAAAAGTAAGAGTACTATTGCTGAGATATATGTTGCTGTCGTTTTTGTAAAGTGTTGCGATCTATACTGCCTCCTGCTTCAACCTCTTTTATTTCCCATTACCTATATTTCTGTACTTTTTTTGATAAGATCTTATACATATTTGCTGCTTGAACACACGCTTATCATTAACACATATTTGTATTTTGTTTTTATCAATGTTGAATAAGAATATCACCATTTACTACCAAAATTGCAGCGGTATTCGCACAAAATTGCACCAGTTACTCACGAACATCCTTATGAATACATACGATATCATTATCTTAACTGAAACCTGGCTAACACCTGAAATTTATGATAGTGAGTTCATAGACCAGAGATATAGTGTGTACCGTTGTGATCGTGATCGTACTGCTACTAATAAACAGGATGGTGGAGGTGTTTTGATTGCTGTTTTACGCACCTTAAAACCTTCTGAGTTGGGCCTCTCATTTACACGGTATAGCGATCTCTCACACACTCACATTGAACACATTATGATTGAGTTGCCCAGCACTATCAACAATTAAAGACACATTGTAAGTGCTGCCTACATACCACCTAAGACTTCTTCTTTAGTGTATGTAAAGCACTTTGATTTGCTACAAGAAGTGTTGGATCATCCTAATGTTGATAGTTTCTTTGTTATAGGAGACTAGGTATAATCTCCAGAAGCTAATTAGCTAGTATCCTCTGCAACTGATATCTCGAACATTGCTACATCATATTCTGGAGGACCCTTGGCCTGCGTAAATTTAAATATCTTGATTTCACTTCTGGGTGCTTCTCAATATAACAACATAGTGAATGACAAAGGTAAAATTCTTGACCTAGTAATTTCCAACAACCACTGTATTATTTCTCACATCTCAACTACATTACTTCCGATAGACACCTATCATCCTGCCCTGACGTGTGAGACCTGTTTGAACGTCAAAAGCACCCCGATGACTAAAGCTCCTCTTCACAAATATTGTTTTCATAAGGCCAACTTTGACAATATTAATCATAACATACAGCAACTGAACTGGTCTGAACTGCTATGCCCTATGAATTCTGACGAGGCTCTGGCTAAATTCTACACTGAAATAGATAATATTATTAAACAAGACACTCCGCTAGCCCGACCAAGATCAGTTAGCTATCCCATATGGTTCTCTCGTACTCTCATAAATATTTCTAAAAAGAAAGAAAAGGCATGGATTAAGTGGAAGAAATATAATAACATTTCTGATTATGAATCATTTTCAAACTATAGAAAACAGTTTAAGGATACATGTCTTTAGTGTTCAGTTCGTACATCAGTTCTGTAGAAGACAATCTAAGCAAAAACATAAAACACTTCTGGACCTATATTTCTAATCGAAAAGATAAACCTGGAATCCCATATAAGCTTCAATACAAAAATGCTGAAACAAATGATCCAGATATGGTATGTAATATGTTCTCTGACTTTTTTACTCGGTATATGAACCGACATCTCGTTCGTTACCTCATTGGAAGCCTCCGCTGGACAACAACGCACTCCACGATGTCTCTATTTGTGAACTTTCGTTTAGTGAAGAGAACATATTAAAGGAGCTTAAAACCCTGGACCTGACGGACTTTCACCTTACTTCTTTAGGAATACTGCGACTTCCATTTGCGAACCTCTATTTATTATTTATAATAGTTAATGTATATCTGAGGGAGTTGTACCTAAACTTTGGAAGCATGCGTATATTGTGTCCGTTCACAAAAGTGGATCCAAACGCAACGTTGAACACTATCGTCCCATCTCCATCCTGTCTACCTTGTCGAAACTCTTTAAAAGGTTAGTCCATAACGCAATTTATCTAGTACTCCACAACATCATAATTCAACAAAAGCACGGTTTTGTCAAACGGCGGTCGACAAATACTAACTTATTATTATTTTCTAGTTTCTTATTTGATTGTGTTGACAGCCGTGTACAAGTGGATGCAGTGTATACGGACTTCTGTAAGGTTTCCGACAAGGTGGACCATGTAATACTACTAAATAAAATAGCGTTCAACGGAATCCGTGGTAATCTTCTGAGGTGGTTTACCTCTTATATAACCAATCGCAGTCAGAGGGTGTAATCAATGGTCATCAATCTAACATCGCACAGGTTACCTCTGGTGTGCCTCAAGGCTCTATACTTGGTCCCCTTTGGTTTATTCTGTACATCAATGACATCAGTCAATGCTTTCGCAACACCAAGTTTTTACTATATGCCGATGACCTCAAGGTATATAGAGCGATACGACAAACAAATTACTGCCTTCTGCTGCAAAAAGATTTGGACCGACTATCCTATTATTGCCAAAAAAATAAGTTGCAACTAAGTTTGCCCAAATGTAACTTTTTAAACTTCACGAAAAACAAAACAAAAATAAACTTTAAATACACTTTGTGCAATGCCCCCCTACTTATAGCGGACTTTATTCGTGATCTCGGCGTTATCCTAGATTCTAAGCTTTGCTTAGACCTACACATAGGAAAGATTGTTAATAAAGCGTATCAATTATACGGATTTGTAATGCGATCAACAGTCGATTTTAAGAAGCCTTTTTCTTATATTTGCTTGTATAAATCTCTAGTACGCTCTCAACTGGAATATGCCGTGTCCGTCTGGAGTCCATACTACAAAAAGTATGTTGAAATGATCGAGTGTGTTCAATATAAATTTCTGCGTACCATGCACTACAGATGATATGGATATTATTTGCCATACCAAGATTTGCTTGCGAAGTATAAGCTCGCAACACTTGAAAATAGACGTAAGTACTTAGAAGCTATGAATTTATATAGTATTGTCAGAAATAAATTTGACAGCATTGAACTCTCCAACATGATTTGCTATGCGGTTCCTAGGACAGTCCACAAGCGACAGGTGCGCGCTGGCAGATTATTTTCAGTGGGTACTTGCAAATCCAATACTGGCTTGCGTTCGCCTGTTCGCAGAATGGTCGATTCCTACAATAGGACTTTTGAACTACTGTAGGTTCAAAAGTCTTATTCTTAAGGAGCTTTCTTGAATGTTATTCTATGTTTGTTTTTTATGTCATTTCTTGAGTATTATATACATATATATTATAGTATAGGTATTATATAAATCTTAAACACGATTGTTATTTCATTAAGATAGTAAAAAAAAAAATGTGATTGTAATCCTAGCGATTATTTTCACTGTATTGTATCCTATCGTTAATCTGTGAACAGCGTTGTGGGCTGCAATATTGTCTATATGTTTTGTGTATTTCTTGTTTTATGTTTTATATTGTAGCTGTTTGTTGTTCCTCTTGGAAAAAAAAAAAATAAAAACAACACTCTCCAGATTTTCTAACGCTCTTTTTCAAATTAAACAAAGCACTAACACACAAACAGCTATGGCCGCTTACTACGCATGCGCATTCTCATGGCTGCGATATGGCGTCATGCTATGGAGAAATAGTGTAAAATAGTGTAGAAAACTATTCATAATGCAAAAGAAGTGTATAGGAATTCTAGCCCAAATAGATGATACGGAGAGCTGTAAACCATACTTTATAAAATATCAGATTCTAACTCTGCCGTCATTATACATACTTGACATTTGCGTATTTGTTTTTAAAAATATCGACAAGTTTACTAAAGTAGAAGATACACACAACGTCAACACTCGCCAAAAAAAGAGGTTACGCGCTCCATCCTCAAGAATTAAAATGTTAAGTGATAGTCCATATTATATGGCAATAAAAATACATAATGAGTTGCCCAACATGATTAAAACTGAAAAATCTGTAACAATATTCCAAAAAAGACTAAAACTATACCTAACCTAAAAATGTTTCTACTCAGTAAAAGAATATTTAGAGTCTAAAAAAAAGAACATATAGATTTTATGTCATGTACGTAAGTGGCGATCTGTCCTATACAGACAATAAGATTTAGTCTACCTTATTTGACTTTATATAAAATTATGATTTCATTTTGTACTAAGTACATTAAAAAGATGACATTAATATTGCTATTAATTGTATTTAATGCATTATTATTGACATTACATTTTGACATAACTATAATTTCTAAATTTAATTGTACTGTAAGAAAATAACTAAGTAATAATAATGTTTAATGCATGCTAATTTAGGATGCTGGGCAGGCGAATTATAAATGCAATTCTTGTAAAAGGCTGCTAAGTCATAAGTACTAACATAACATAACACCAACATTGTACACTTAGTTCGCAATAAACGTTTTGACTTTGACTTTGAGTACGAGAAAACTTATGGTATATCGGATAGTAAATCTCTGTTACGTATTTGGTTTCCAAACTAGGGAATCGATTGTCATGGGTTTTTAGGTTTGTCGCCGCTAAATTGCGTAATTAAAGATCAAATATCATTCGAATGTAAAATCTACAAATATTAACGATAAATATATAGAAGATGGTTGTCTGGCTGGGAGGTCTCCTGGATGCTGACGGACCGTAGCCTCCAAGAACAGCACGCCTCGACAGAATCTCAGGTGACACGACGATCAAGTGTCGCGGACAAGAAAGGACTTGCCAGTCTCGAACTCCAAGGATTCTGTGAGGCTAGTATAGCGACCAAACAGCTCGCAAGCCTCGTGAATAGTCCGGTACCCGGAATAACGGGCCAGAAGAAGTTCTTTTTAACTGGTTCTACACATGAGACACATAAAACTTTTTTACAAAAAAAAAAACAACCGACTTCCAAAAAAAAACACTACAAAATGAAAAATAAACTTTTTTGGAAGTCGGTGTCTTTAGATCTGTATTATAGTTTGTGCCACCGACTTCCGAAATTAAAGTTATTTTTCATTTTGTAGTTTTTTTTGGAAGTCGGTTGTTTTTTTTTGTACAAATAGTACCTACCCCACACCAATTCGAAAACGATGGGTTCACGTCCGTTTGAAGGCGGTTTTTTTTTATTTAAATATAATTTATTGTTGATTTTTTTTAAACCGCTTGACCGATTTCGATACAATTTAAATGGGACCACCTGGGAAGTATACTCTTTGAAACAAAAAATAATTTTCCACATCGGTTCAGGCGTCTTCGAGTAATCAGTTCCGATTAAGATACGATTGGAAGTAGAATTAAAGATGAAAATGGCTGGGTACCGATTACCCCTACTGTTACAACATTTCAGGCCAAACTCAAAAAATCAAAACTCAAAGCATTTATTTCAAATAAACCAATTACAGGCACTTTTGAATTGTCAAGGGGTCGGTCACTCAGAAAATGAAGCTAGTTGCCCATTCCAAAGCGTAGTAGGTACCTATGGAGAAGAACGGACAAGAAACTCCATGGACACTCTTTTAAATCAAAATATTGTTACAAAAAGTGGTTACATCATTCATGTTGTAATTATACATGTGAGAACGATGTAGAAAGACGTGCACGTTAAAAGCGTCCATGATAAAAAGATAAAAACAATTCAGGAATTAAAATAAGCCGTGGTAGCTAAGAAATGACCAGTGCCTACTGACGGCGCCCGTTCACGAACATGACGTATGGATCAGCACCATTCAGCTCAACCATTTTGAAGGGAACTTAATGATCCAATATACTCGCCACCACCAGCAACACATTTGAGTGAGCATTACATACTCTCAGCCGCCAGGGCACATTCAAGTCAATAAAAGACGAACGCAGTAAGCGTTATAGTAGGTATGTACATAGTGCTCACACATGTGCTATAAAACAACAAAAGGATACGGAGATGTCGAGCGCCAAATGTTAGCTTTGATTTTAAGTTGGGCAGTTACGGTCCACAAGTTACTGAGATCTACACTAGAAAAAGCTGTTATAGATCTAGGCAAGAAAAATTTCGCTAAAGGACAGGTGTATGTTGCTCTGAGTCGTGTTAAAACCTTGTAAGAAATAGCGTTGTCTGACTTAGATTCAAAGAAATTATCGAGTAGGACGAAAGAGCATTGGTAGAGATGACGCGATTACGCAACTTAAATTTGGTGTCAAATTGAAGCATCAGCATGCCTAGTAGGTAGTGGTATTCCTATGTAAAACTTCAATCTTATTAGGTATTATTTTTGTACGAACTGAACATTTTGGCATATTGAACCGTATGAAGTAAGCCCAACAAAAGGTAACTGTTGTAAATCGTTGAGGAATTCCCTCGACTGTCTATGGTCTCCATCGTCACACCTATAATGGCACTTATAACCCATATGAGTGCAAAGTTCTCATCAATAGAAATTAATTAAGTCCAAACACAAGGTAAGTAGCTACTGTAAAACGTTGAGGAGTTCCCTTGACTGTCCTTCGTCTTCATCATCAGACCCCTAATGACAGTCACAACCCACCTAGGTGTAAATTTTTCATCAACACAAATTAATCAAGCCCAAACACCAGGTAACTGCAGTAAATCGTTGAGGAATTCCCTCGACTGTCTTTCGGCTCCATCATCAGATCGACTCCAGGCCTTCATTAAATAGTAGTGCTTTAAAATACTTAATGAAAAAAATTAACAAACAAACTAGTCGTCACTACGATTTTCAAGAGTGCCCCTCGATTTCTCTGGGATGCCATCATCGGATCCTGGTTTCCTTATCATGGTACCACTCTTGGGATATCTCTTTTCCAAAAAAAAAGGAATCATCAAAATCGGTTCATAAACGACGAAGTTATCCGCGAACACACATAAAAAGAATATATATATACATATATAAACGGTCGAATTGAGAAACCTCCTCCTTTTTTGAAGTCGGTTAAAAATACGGTATTACACCAGAGAAAAGGCTAAAACTTCTTACAAGAGAGAAAATAAAGAAAAGTACTTACTTTGTTCGAAGAAATATTACACCATTTGTGTAAAGTTAAAAAACTTGGTTGACTGTAAACCAATTGCAGATAAGATTAGGTATTAGCCACTAAAGAAACTGCTTGACTCCAATAGGATTGGTAAGACGGAAATGTGTAAAAATCGACCTGAAACCGTTGCAAATTTTCTGCAACTGAAGATTTTTCCCAATAATTCAATTGTCCAATATGTCATTTGAAAACATTTGGAATGAAAATTGATGGCCAGTTATATAAAATAGGTTGCAACTGCAGAGGTCACGCTAGATAGTAAGTATCTCGGACACACCAGCTGTATTCCTGTTGGATCCCCAATTTTATTTTTGTATTTTATTAGACCAATATGCGGTTACCTACTTACTAACCGTAATAGATTAGTGCTCTGTACTAACAACATCATAATAAAGGACTAACTGAGACGGCTCAATAATCCCTTTGATCTATGATTACCTACAAGAAAAACCTTTCTAAAACTAAACATCTACCTAACTTCACGACATTTACAGATAATTTAATTTAAAGTTAGACAGACAAATTGAGAATAAACTCTACGTAACGTGTAAGGGACAGTTGAGACGATCGACTATTCGTTTATCATAGTGAAGTTGTTCTATTGAAGTCATCTTGACAATTTCGAATATCTTTAATTAAAAGCTAAAGCACATTAGCAGTTTTCGCAAAATAAATCTGCTCGTTTTAGGTAATCAACATCAAAAATAGGAAGGCGCCTCGTCTAAAAGAAACATTCGTTCGATTTAACACAAAATATCGCTGGTTGATCGGCGCTGTGGGCGAGTGGCTAAACTTCTTACGACTGCATCGGCCATTCTTAGTTTGAGTTGACTTGTGATAAGATATACTCGTAGTTGAATTCTGCCGTAATTGGCCTGTTGCCTGTCCACAGGTCAAGGTATTAAAAAAAAAATTATGCCTTAGTGTAACAAAAAAAAGTCCATTTAGATCCACAAAGTACCATTTTGCATTAATAAAGACTTCGCGATTTTTGCCTAAATATGCAGGACTTTTCACCTGAGGTTAATCCTGACATTAAAATGTGCGGTAAAAAGATAAAAACAAAAGTTTATAAAGATTTTTATTGCGTAAAATAAATAATTTGTGGTCGTTATTTCCGCCGTTAACACGCGTATAACACAATCGCAACGATTCGGCCTACTCAATATGAGTTCATCTAAATCACGTTGCGGAATGGCCGCCCACGTCCGTAATAACAGGCGCAAAAGATTTTCTGGTGTGTGTACGGCATCCATGTTCGGCAGAGCTCTTCTTTCAAGCATATCCCATGTGCGGTCAATGGCATTCAAATCTGGCGATTGGGTAGGCCTCGGTAGGATGTTGACATTAGCTGCGGCAAGTGTTTGCAACGAGTCTGGCAGTGTGTGGACGTGCATTATCATGCACAGGTAGAAATTAAGCACCAAATTGGGTCCGCAAAGCAATGACAAAACTGATACAATCTTCAATAAAGTTCTTAAACCTAACAATCGTTTCAGCGTAAATCTGTGCATTGAGATTGCCTCTGATCCAAATCAGTTCGGTTCTTCCGCCTATCGGCCTCATACCAAAGCAAGCCACAAAACGCCACTCTTCTTCTGCTTAGTTTGTGTTCACGAGCCCATTGTAAACGAGCTCTGCGATTGCGGGGCTCAATAGGTGGTACACGTAGCGGCCTTCGGGAACGTTAATTGACTTCATGCAAGCGATTTCTTATGGTTTGATCGCTTATTAACATCCCTGAAGAGCTATGAAGCCTCGTAACCTACATCATCGCTGTCATTGTACCATTTCGTCGAGCAGTAATTTGTATGTAACGATCTAGTCTGTGTGGTGATGCGAGCTCGTCCTCCATGTCGGTTTGCCATGCTACCAGTGATGCGGTAATGTGTCTAATGTCGACTTATAACACTCTGCGTAGTGTCCAGAGTGATTACCACAGCATGTTGCCGAGAACCAACTTCCAACCTTCCCACAGCTCTCATAATGTATTCTCGGCTCAATTGACGTATTCTCTCCAGAATAACCTTTTTTGTATAGATCCCACTCAGAAGTATGGCAGAAATGTTACTGATTTGGCCTCAAATCCGTTGCAGGACGATGTAGGAATATGACAAGACAACAGATTTTCATCTATTGACCGAAATTCAAAAACTATTCTTTTTTCAAATGACGAAATTTACTAAAAAGCATCCTTAAGAGTAACAAAAAATATCATAAAAAAACAGATTTTTAGTAACTAGCAGAAACGTGCTTGGTGCCAAGACACTTGTTCTTGGTGAGTTTACCTAACTATGTAATATTTGTATCTATAGTATCCACGATGATCATTGACTAAGCAGCAAAGTTTAATTCGTCAAAAGTCACAGGCACACCAGAAGAAAGGGTACAATGGGCGGTCCTCGTCCCAGGACCCCATTGGCGATTTCCGCCAAACAACATTAGTATGGACAGAAACTCGATCGGCCGATCGTCTGCGTGCGCCTTAACTTATCCCTTGAGGCACAAAAACTGCGTTTAATTTTCCAAATGCCTGTCCCCAATTGTTTGATGTGCCAAATTGTCTTTTTGTTCGCAAACTCTCCAAGCTAAGGTAAACTGTTGAGCATTTACTTTCGCTTTATTCTGTAGTATTGGTTCGGAGAACAAGTCCTATATTTGTTGAGAAAATTGAAATAATTTTGGTAAATAAGTGATTGAGACAGACTGTAGATGTAAGATGGTAGATTGCTCTTCATTTTGTACTGGACTGGCAGACATTTATTTATTTATGAAAACTTTCAGCTAGTACAATTGAGTATGCAGTGATACATTTAATTATAGGTATTGGCGTATTTTGCTACACCAAAAGTACCTAAATTTTTTATTCTATTCGTAAATTAATCACTAGCTGACCTTCGTACTGCCTTAGAATTATTAAATGTTGTGTTTAGTAATTAGCTGAGTTATATTAACTTTTTTGTTACATTAAAGTAAAATTTGTACGCAAAATACGCGCATTGACGTGGAGTTGCGGACACCAGCCCGTATTACCTACATTAAAGTAAAAAAAACACAATAATAATGAGAGACAAATGCCCGGAATAGCAGCTACACTTATCATAAATTTTACATATGAATTTTTCGATTCTATAGTTACTTCTAACCAATCTACGGATGAGTCATAATTTTTCGATTCTATAGTTACTTCTAACCAATCTACGGATGAGTCAAAATTTTTCGATTCTATAGTTACTTCTAACCAATCTACGGATGAGTCATAATTTTTCGATTCTATAATTACTTCTAACCAATCTACGGATGAGTCATAATTTTTCGATTCTATAATTACTTCTAACCAATCTACGGATGAGTCACAATTTTTCGATTCTATAGTTACTTCTAACCAATCTACGGATGAGTCATAATTTTTCGATTCTATAATTACTTCTAACCAATCTACGGATGAGTCATAATTTTTTGACAACTCAATGTTTACTACTCGTATTGTCCTATGTCTAAATTATTTAAATTTTCTTCTATTTCTTCCAAGTCTTCTATGTTGGAAGTATTGGCGAGAATCCTTTCTTTAAATTCTTTTGATTTAAGATTGATTTAAGTTAGCCCTTTGCTTCCTTTTTTGCGTTCTATGTAATGTGTCGTTTCCAACCCACCACAATGATTAAAGTTTTACCAATATTTCCCCCTCGTCCTCGGACCACGGCGACGTGGCATTGTACCCTAATTTGTACTTAAATGTTGTTAAACTGTTTACAATCCATCACAATAACATCAACATTACAACAATACACAAATGATTCATTAAACGTAAGTTGTGCCAGAAAGCCTTTTACACCATTAAAGATTATATTCACGATAATATATATCTAAGATATAATAATAATAATAATAATTTATTCAAAAATATAAGGACTAACGTTAAATACAGTTTTTCTTAAATCTATGTCAAGTTCACCTATGATTTGTGCCTGAACTAGGTAATCCTGTGTTTCAGGCGATTGGAGGTAACATTAATTGATTAAATAATCACATAATTATCATCTAAATCTTATTGGTACCTACTTATCATGTAAAAAGGTGTATACAATTATATAATATGAACAATATTTATTTTAACACAAGTAATAACTTCTCTGTAAATATAATATAATATATAATGTATAAGACAAAAAGGACTGGGATTGAGTTGCTTCAATTTTCAGCATACTAAATGTTGTTTTTTTGTGTTATTCTTTCTAGCTAGGCAATAAAAAGTACAGCTGAAAATTATGTAATGTTCTCTTGTACAGCCAATTAAATTTGGTGACATGCCGAAGGCATTGCCACCTACCGGGTCCAATTGTGTTTTTAAACCGCCGAGGAACCCATTGAAATATACTTACAAAATTTCAACCAAATCGGTCCAGCCGTTTAGGAGAAGTTAGGTGACAAACACACGTAGGTACAGAAGGATTATATATATTCAGATAGATACAAAATAGTATAGTAAATAAGTATGAAAGAATGGTTTAGAAAAGAAAATAAATATGGCATACATAATCAAAACAAAAACAAAAAAAAAGTATCCTATGTCTGTCTCCTGGTTCTAAGCTACCTCCCCATCAATTTTCAGCAAAATCGGTTCAGCCGTTCTTGAGTTATAAATAGTGTAACGAACACGACTTTCTTTTATACATACACGGTCAATTTTAGGTCGTTCTGGAACCGAAAGCCATATACTCGATCATCGAATTCAAAACGATTGGGACTATTATTTTCAAAAAGTTACAATAAAACAAAATCACGAAAAATCTAATTTATTGTTTTTTTTGTGTAATAGTGAGAACTCGTAGTAACGCTTCCTTGCGATTAATGCATATGTGTGTAAAACGTATCGACGAAGTGCAACACTTGCGAACGGTACCCACCCATTGAAAAATTCATTCATCGATCAGACAGCATGATCCGTAAGCCACGCCCCCGGCCCCATACAGTCTAGCCGACCGCCCGCGCGCCCCCGCCACGCGCCATTCCTAATTTCTTATTCCTTTCTCTAGTATTGTCTCGCGTTTCGTTGTATTAGGTCACGCACGCGCAACCTAATTACGCGCCAAAGTTTTGGGCTATGGTAGATTTTTATGTGACATGGCGAACCATAACTTAGAAGAGGCCAGACGTTTGTATGCTCAGCCGGAACACCTGAACTCACTGCGCGCACGTGGAATCACTGACCCTCAAGTTCCCTTCACCTCCACCATCCTGGCTGTAACCCAGCGCCTCCTCGATCATGGACAGTTTCGAGCGCCCACACACGCGCAGGGCCGCGGTAGACTACCATACTCGGCGGAATTGGAGGAAGACATACAGGAATACTTCGAACGCGACCCACGCGGCCACGTCGTAGTACCATAATGGCGGCCAGGCGATTCAATGTTAGCCAATATTATGTATCTCTCTGACACATTAACGCGGTCTGTTCTATCAGTTCAGTGCGTGCGTATTTAAACAGTGTGTTTGGTGAGCAGTAGATAGGTCGTGGTGGCCTTGTGGTTTGGCGCATGGAGCCCTGACTTAACACCACTGGATTTTTATGTGTGGTTCGAGATAAAAAGCGTACTACTCGAGATGACCTAAGAAGTGCGACAGTGGACGCTTTTAATATTGTGAAAAGTGAAGTGAATAAAAGAGTACCTACAAGTAAGTAAGTATTTACCTACTTAGATACGAAACATCTACTCGTACTTACTTATTACTGACGCGACGGTCCTAAGCCCGTAGAAATTATGAAGGAAAAATTAGAGTTATTTAACTGATAGGTATGTAGAATGTAGGTAGATAAACGCAATTTAAATCAAACAATGGTTATGAATGCGGAATCAAACGATATAATACTGTCGCGGGTACTTAGGTATCTACAGCAACAACAAAGTGCAAGTAGGTACTGATGACCGCGACTGGTGACTGAACACCACAGTGAAAGGTGGACATCTTGTTCACTGTGTACCTACCTACATCAAAACAATCTTTTTTGACCGTGGGAGGACAAGGAGGTTCCTCAATAATATCCTTGCTAGCAAATTTCTAGTATTAATGTACCTACCTACTGAAAAAAAAAACGTTATTACATTAAAATTCCTGCTTGCCATTTGGACGTACCTACCGCCACTATTTAAGCGGATTTAAACTTATTTATACTCTAAACATATGGCTGTAGTACCTACTATGTCTATTTTATCTATGCGTACGTTGAGGTACCTAGTTCACAGAGGTCGCCGATCGCCGCTAACATGCAATAGACAAAATAGGTACACAAATAAAAATACGAAAAGCGAATTCAGACTTTATTTCTTAACCGTAAACGGTAACAAATCGAAATTTCACCAAACTAGGTACAAGGAACGTAGGTACGCAGTTTACTAAAATTATTCTGAGAAGCCACAGAATTGATGCACAACCGAATTCAGCGGTTAACTTTATAAAAATAAGGTCTTAATTCGGTACAATATTTTCATAGAAAAGGGCACCAACAACTTATAATGAACTCTATTTGACAGATAAAACGATTCATTTTTCTGTTTGAATTTCCTGCCTTTGTAGAAGCCGTCGTACCGCGCAGCTGCAAGTTACATTGTAAAACTTCGTAGGCAGTATTATTTTTATTCATCATAATTTTATTATGGTAGGTAGCTGTATGCTTTTTAAGTACCTATTAGCTCGACACTCGATTCAAGGCCTTAAATACAACTCACAAGCGTACTCGTCATGTCTAGTTGAGGTAATAGACCGTACGATTACTAGTGATTTCGTGATGCGAGAGTAGTGAATGAAATTTCAATTAATTTCTCTCGTTTACGAGGAGATGTTATAGTAATAAACACCGTGCCGTGCGTCCAATTAGGTTCCAATACAAACGAGAGATAACGGACGTAAATGAACTTACACCAACCTAAATCGTACCTACCTGAAATAAAATACCTACTTGCAGCAACGTCCGTTGACCCACCACACATACAATGTTGCGTTAAGAATGAAATAGTGGAAGGGCTACTAAGATTTAACTCGAATGACAGAATAAAAGTGATAAATTTCTAACTTCTATATTAGATGTCTTAAAAAAATTATAACAATGCCAATAGTAACTATTAATCGTCTGGAGTTACTGTGTTTCGGCTCCAGAACGATGTAAAATTGATCGTGTATAATTATATAGATTTAGGGAGCTGTTGTGCCCAATAATTCTTGTTATAATTCAGTACCTGAACTTACGTGTTTTACACTCAATTTACTCACATTTTTATATGATTTTGAACACTGCTACCGCTAAAAAGCAAACCTTTAATTACCTTTGACTGTTTTTACATCCAAATCTGTAATCCATACTATTAATTAAGTCCTTTTAGAGAATCTTAGAATATTTTTATACTTAGACACTGTTATGGTTGTTGTTGTGTAGTACGAAGTGACAGGCGGTCCTCATTGGCAGTTCTGGTAGTATTGGCAAGGTGGATGGTACAACCTTGCCACCAGTCCTCTTCAATGGTACGATCGTTCCTTTTAGCACTGACGTGAAGAACCTAGGCTTGCACATTGATAGTATGCTGAAATGGCGTACTCAAGTCGCAAGGGTAAGCCAGAAGGTTACCGTAACGTTACGGGCTCTGTACCGATTGAAACATTTATTACCATCGAGTACGAAGACAATGCTTGTGCAGTCCTTAATTTTCCCTATCATCGATTATAGTGATGTGTGCTACTATGACATGAATGCAGATCTCCTCGACAAACATGACCGTCTTCTCAATAACTGCATTCGATTCGTTTTCAATCTGCGTAAATATGATCACATCTCTGCGCATCGATCGCTTCTAAAGTGGTTGCCCATACGCCAGCGCTATGGGCGCTGACTACCTTGTTTTCATTTCTTGATTCTCCCTCTTCCCCTAGTTATCTAGCCCCCCACTTTCAGTAAATTTGCGCCAACCACAATGAAATCTACGTTCATCACACAATCGTCTTCTTCAATGTCCCACTCACCGCACAGACTCCATTCACTGGTTCCTCTTCGTTTAGTCTACCTCTCTGTAGAATGCGCTCCCCCAGGAAACCAGGATGGCAACCAATCCATTATTCTTTATACATTATTATTTCTCACAGGGACTATAAACGCGGCCGTCAGTCTTGGCAAAAGTCAGTCTCTAACTAGTCTTTCAGTCAGTCTCTAATCAAACTTTGCTCAGTCTTTAACGATTCTTTACGCAGTCCTTATCAGTCTTGGCTCAACCTTGGAGTAGTCTTAAGCAGATTTGAGTCAGTCTTTAGCGCAGACTTTATTGCAGTTCTTAAAAACCAGTGACTGTGATTTGTATTATCCAAAACAATAATAATTTCGGTTATTTTCGGAGAATAATTATTTCATTTATTGTGATTCCCCGCAAGTGTTGTGTATGTGATCCATTTCCTCCGATGTCAAGTAGCGTAGCGAAAGGCGGCGCAGCCTGCCAGTCCAGAACCCGTCCCACCGTCCCACGTGGTGGGATAGTAACGACGCGGCGACGACGCGACCTCCTCCACGAAGGCCCACAGCACGACCATCTCTACGACGATCCACCTGATCTGATTGACGTGGCTACCCCATCCTCGTCCAACTCTCTGCCGCTACATCTTGCTCCTGACCTAAGACTACCTGAAGCTGCTACTCATCTTTTTATATTTTTATATTGTTTTTTATTTTAAATGTGACATAATTAGCTCCGTTTAAACGTAACGTTACAGTATTTACGTATATCTCATTTTGTACTGGGGTTTTTTAGTTTTCAGTTTTCACACTCATCGTTTGGCGTTAGGTTAAAATAATTCCACCCTTAGGGTATTTCGTGAAATTTCTTGTTCCTCGCCCCGCCCGGCGCCCCGTCGCAACGTATCTCCTGCCCGCGCTATTACTTAGTTTTCTTGTTCCTCGACCCGCCCCGTCGCCCCGTCGCAACGTATCTCCTGCCCGCGCTATTACTTAGTTTTCTTGTTCCTCGACCCGCCCCGTCGCAACGTATCTCCTGCCCGCGCTATTACTTAGTTTTCTTGTTCCTCGACCCGCCCCGTCGCAACGTATCTCCTGCCCGCGCTATTACTTAGTTTTCTTGTTCCTCGCCCCGCCCCGTCGCCCCGTCGCAACGTATCTCCTGCCCGCGCTATTACTTAGTTTTCTTGTTCCTCGACCCGCCCCGTCGCAACGTATCTCCTGCCCGCGCTATTACTTAGTTTTCTTGTTCCTCGACCCGCCCCGTCGCCCCGTCGCAACGTATCTCCTGCCCGCGCTATTACTTAGTTTTCTTGTTCCTCGACCCGCCCCGTCGCAACGTATCTCCTGCCCGCGCTATTACTTAGTTTTCTTGTTCCTCGACCCGCCCCGTCGCAACGTATCTCCTGCCCGCGCTATTACTTAGTTTTCTTGTTCCTCGACCCGCCCCGTCGCAACGTATCTCCTGCCCGCGCTATTACTTAGTTTTCTTGTTCCTCGACCCGCCCGGCGCCCCGTCGCAACGTATCTCCTGCCCGCGCTATTACTTAGTTTTCTTGTTCCTCGACCCGCCCCGTCGCCCCGTCGCAACGTATCTCCTGCCCGCGCTATTACTTAGTTTTCTTGTTCCTCGACCCGCCCCGTCGCAACGTATCTCCTGCCCGCGCTATTACTTAGTTTTCTTGTTCCTCGACCCGCCCGGCGCCCCGTCGCAACGTATCTCCTGCCCGCGCTATTACTTAGTTTTCTTGTTCCTCGACCCGCCCCGTCGCCCCGTCGCAACGTATCTCCTGCCCGCGCTATTACTTAGTTTTCTTGTTTCTCGACCCGCCCGGCGCCCCGTCGCAACGTATCTCCTGCCCGCGCTATTACTTAGTTTTCTTGTTCCTCGACCCGCCCGGCGCCCCGTCGCAACGTATCTCCTGCCCGCGCTATTACTTAGTTTTCTTGTTCCTCGACCCGCCCCGTCGCCCCGTCGCAACGTATCTCCTGCCCGCGCTATTACTTAGTTTCCTTGTTCCTCGACCCGCCCGGCGCCCCGTCGCAACGTATCTCCTGCCCGCGCTATTACTTAGTTTTCTTGTTCCTCGACCCGCCCGGCGCCCCGTCGCAACGTATCTCCTGCCCGCGCTATTACTTAGTTTTCTTGTTCCTCGACCCGCCCCGTCGCAACGTATCTCCTGCCCGCGCTATTACTTAGTTTTCTTGTTCCTCGACCCGCCCCGTCGCCCCGTCGCAACGTATCTCCTGCCCGCGCTATTACTTAGTTTTCTTGTTCCTCGACCCGCCCCGTCGCCCCGTCGCAACGTATCTCCTGCCCGCGCTATTACTTAGTTTTCTTGTTCCTCGACCCGCCCGGCGCCCCGTCGCAACGTATCTCCTGCCCGCGCTATTACTTAGTTTTCTTGTTCCTCGCCCCGCCCCGTCGCCCCGTCGCAACGTATCTCCTGCCCGCGCTATTACTTAGTTTTCTTGTTCCTCGACCCGCCCCGTCGCCCCGTCGCAACGTATCTCCTGCCCGCGCTATTACTTAGTTTTCTTGTTCCTCGACCCGCCCCGTCGCCCCGTCGCAACGTATCTCCTGCCCGCGCTATTACTTAGTTTTCTTGTTCCTCGACCCGCCCCGTCGCCCCGTCGCAACGTATCTCCTGCCCGCGCTATTACTTAGTTTTCTTGTTCCTCGACCCGCCCCGTCGCAACGTATCTCCTGCCCGCGCTATTACTTAGTTTTCTTGTTCCTCGACCCGCCCCGTCGCAACGTATCTCCTGCCCGCGCTATTACTTAGTTTTCTTGTTCCTCGACCCGCCCCGTCGCAACGTATCTCCTGCCCGCGCTATTACTTAGTTTTCTTGTTCCTCGACCCGCCCGGCGCCCCGTCGCAACGTATCTCCTGCCCGCGCTATTACTTAGTTTTCTTGTTCCTCGACCCGCCCCGTCGCCCCGTCGCAACGTATCTCCTGCCCGCGCTATTACTTAGTTTTCTTGTTCCTCGACCCGCCCCGTCGCAACGTATCTCCTGCCCGCGCTATTACTTAGTTTTCTTGTTCCTCGACCCGCCCCGTCGCAACGTATCTCCTGCCCGCGCTATTACTTAGTTTTCTTGTTCCTCGACCCGCCCCGTCGCAACGTATCTCCTGCCCGCGCTATTACTTAGTTTTCTTGTTCCTCGACCCGCCCGGCGCCCCGTCGCAACGTATCTCCTGCCCGCGCTATTACTTAGTTTTCTTGTTCCTCGACCCGCCCGGCGCCCCGTCGCAACGTATCTCCTGCCCGCGCTATTACTTAGTTTTCTTGTTCCTCGACCCGCCCCGTCGCCCCGTCGCAACGTATCTCCTGCCCGCGCTATTACTTAGTTTTCTTGTTCCTCGACCCGCCCGGCGCCCCGTCGCAACGTATCTCCTGCCCGCGCTATTACTTAGTTTTCTTGTTCCTCGACCCGCCCGGCGCCCCGTCGCAACGTATCTCCTGCCCGCGCTATTACTTAGTTTTCTTGTTCCTCGACCCGCCCCGTCGCAACGTATCTCCTGCCCGCGCTATTACTTAGTTTTCTTGTTCCTCGACCCGCCCGGCGCCCCGTCGAACCGTATCTCCTGCCCGCGCTATTACTTAGTTTTCTTGTTCCTCGACCCGCCCCGTCGCAACGTATCTCCTGCCCGCGCTATTACTTAGTTTTCTTGTTCCTCGACCCGCCCGGCGCCCCGTTGCAACGTATCTCCTGCCCGCGCTATTACTTAGTTTTCTTGTTCCTCGCCCCGCCCCGTCGCAACGTATCTCCTGCCCGCGCTATTACTTAGTTTTCACTTCGCGTTCTTTCTGGCTTCATTTCTTATTGCTCGGCTCCTAAGGGGACTTTTTTTTTTTTTTTTTTTTTTGTCGCTGAGAAATGCTTTATGCATCCCCGCTCGTGGGGGACGGGGGACGAGACGGGGTATGTGGGACTCCTGTCAAAAACCGCAACCGACAGTATACCCACTAAAACTCAGCGGTGTTCCCACAACGCCGAGATGGGAGGGCTATGGGAAATCGGCTCAGCCTCTACTTCCACAGCCCTCCCGGCGCATGCCCGCCTAGTTGGCGGGCCCCGCATGCCCCCCATTTAACTGGAGGGCTACGGGAATGGCCGGGAACACCCGGCCACTCCCGTCCGACACTGGTGGAGGCCCGTGCAATACAGGCAAAGGGCGCCCCCGCACCCACCGCCTGCTGGCCTCCACCCGGGAGGAGCCGGAGGTGACTACCAGACCGGCGTCTTCCTCGACCCCTCCCCTCTCCGGAGCGGCGCCACGCGAGAGAATCGTCCCCCCCGCGCGCGCGCCGCTGCCTCCCTCCGGAACACGACCGCCTGTTCCGCATCGGCGGCCCTGCCCAGTCTACGCCCACTCACCTCCCTCTGTAAGTAGAGGAGGAGTGGGCGTATCTGCCCTCTGTAGCCCGGTTCCCTTCACCGACCATCAAGCATGATCGGCGATTGGAACCGTGACCTTTCCCCGCTTGTTGAAGATTAGCCGCCAGCCCCAATTGTCCCCCAAAACCGCACTGGGAGAAATTGGAGCCGACGTTGCCCAGGGTGCGCTACGAGGAGGCTCTTCAACATGCACCCCGCTCCTAAGGGGCCTAGCGTAGCCTTCGTAGCTTTCCTCAAGAATTGGGCTAACTAATGCAAAAATATTCCAGAGATTAGCGCGTTCAAACAAACAAAACCAACAAATTCTTCGGCTTTATAATTATTATTATAGATTCTATAGATAGATAAGACTAACCTACCAATTAATTTAACTTTTGTTAATTCAATACTAGGCAGGCATTCCAAACCATTCGGAACAGACTAGACGGACTAGACTAGTCTAGACGGGCTGTCTATGATGATGACTATTCACAATTTCAATTAAACCAGTTACAGGCATTTATGAATTGTCAAAGAATCACCCATCTATTCATTAAAAAAAAAAATCACAATAAATTTTATTTTGATGCAGCGACACATGGAGCTGCGTCGGTCTCAGCTTCGCGAGGTCCTGGTGGCGGAATGGCGGGACAGGCTTTCACGCCTCGTCACCATCGAGGCGGTCCGGCCGGTGCTCGAGCGCTGGCTCGGGAGGAGGCACGGCTCCCTGTCGTTTTGGGTGACGCAGGTGCTCTCGGGGCATGGCTGCTTCGGGAACTACCTGTGTCGCATAAACAGGGGGACGCCCGGTGTCACCCCTGCATCGACTGCCGGGAGGACACGACGCGGCATACGCTGGCAGAGTGTGCCGCTTGGAAGGAGCTGCGACGTGCCCTCATCTCAGAAGTAGGCAGTGACTTGTCGCTGCCGGCCGTAGTCGAGTCGATGGTCGGCAGCGACGAGTCCTGCGACGCGGTGGTTTCCTTCTGCGAAACAGGCGTCGGTGGAGGTCGGACAACGCCTTTTTCCAGCCCCCATAAATGGGTCCAGGGGCGACGGACTCGGGGACGTCCGCCACACATCAGGTGGCGGCGCGTAGTGTTCCACGCACGCCCATCTTAGACGTCGCGGGGAGAGTCAAACACCTCACTCCCTCCCCAAAACCGAGGAGGCCCGCAGCGGCGGGCCGGCACCAGTCGGGGGTTGCGGAAGGATCGTTCGTTCCCGCGACCCCCGGCGTAGGTGTGAGATGGAACACTGGGGTGGTTTTTTGTCAGTAAGAGTCTGACAGACCCCGCGGGGAGGCGGACATCCATGAAGATTTGTCACCCAAAAACAAACAAAAAAAAGGCATGGTAGCAGACAGTCAATCCCTGGCCGGCGCAGCCGCTCGCGGTCTAGAAGCCCGTGGAACGAGGAGTACTGCTGGTACCACAAAAGCTTTGGTGACAAGGCCAAGCATACAGCCGTGTAAGTACGCGGAAAATGCCATCGGCAGCTGGAGGTAGCGGCAAATGGCTGCCCCAACAAACCACGCCGCCTTTTTGTAACCGATTGGGCCACTAAAACCACATTTCTAGTGGAAACAGGGTCCGATCTTTGTGTGTACCCAGGTACAGCACTACAACAGCGGCGCAGTAAGACGACATACCAGCTCTTCGCGGCCAACGGCGCCGCCATCGATACATACGGTTGGGTAGAGCTTCGCTTGAACCTAGGGCTCCGCCGTGTGTACACCTGGAAGTTCGTGGTTGCGGACGTCACTAAGCCCATCATAGGCGCAGACTTCCTTTCGCATTACAACTTATTATTTGACCTAAAGCATTACTGCCTCATCCACGGGCTAACCCAGCTATCTTCTACGGCGTCATCAACGGCCGGTTCAGCAGGCCTCAAAGAGATGTCAACACCAATGACGGGGTCCGCTAGGGCCGATGCCTGCCAAGGATGCGGGAAAGTCCGAAGGGGTGTGTCTGACACGCCCTCCCGCTCTGCCCAGAGCGGGAGAAGTTATTTGAAGATTTCTCACCTTAAAAAAAAAAAAACGAACACGCCTTCTCGCACCGGACAAGCTCTAGGTCGCTCAGAAGGAGTTTGAGGCGATGCTAGGGAGCGGTACGACACGACCGTCTGAGAGCTCATGGTTGTCCCCTTTTCACCTCGCTCAAGAAGGACAACAGCTGGCGACCATGTGGGGACTACAGAGCACTGAATACCCGTACTGTTCCGGACAGATATCCCATCCCGCACATCCAGGGCTTCACTCATCAGCTGGCTGGCAGCAGAATATACAGCAAAATGTATTTAATTAAAGCATACAAACAAATACATGTCCAGCCAGCTGACATCCACAAGACAGCCATCACCACACCGTTCGGGTTGTACGAATTCCCGTACATGACGTTTGATCTCAGGGATGCAGCGCAGACGTTCCAGCGTTTCATGGATGAGAAACTCCGCGGGCTATCTTTCTGCTACAGTTATTTAGATGACATTGTCCTGTTCTCAGAGACACACACACACCAGCACACTGAACATCTGCAGCAGCTCCTGAAGCAGTTGTCCAACTATGGCATATTGATCAACATCGCAAAGTGTGAGTTTGGCCGGATTTCCATCTCTTTTCTAGGACACGGGCTGTCTGCAGAAGGTGTTCGTCCCCTGCCGCATAAGGTGCAGGCGATAAAAATCAATCAAATCAAAAGTCATTTATTCAAACTGGGCTGAGAATCAGCACTTTTTGAACGTCAAAATCACATAAGACAGTCCCCCCAAAACGCCAGGACTACCCAGCTCCCAAGACCGTCAAGGAGATGCGTCGCTTCCTGGGTATGTTCAAATTTTACCGCCGCTTTGTTTCAGAAGCCGCTCGCTTGCAGTCACCGCTTACCGTCGTTCTCTCGGACCTAGAACAAGAGGATATCAGCCTGTTAGCATGACACAAGAAATGCTTCACGCTTTCAACGCTTGCAAACATGGTTTGTCCCAGGCTGCCTTGCTAGCGCACCCAGAGCCTAACGCTGAGCTTGCCTTATTCCGCTGTAACTTCTAACCTGGATATCTCCTAAACTAGCTCTCAAATTAATTATCATTGTGTCAAGTATTTATCTGTTTTGTTCGTAAAAGTTTGTCCTCAGTCTCGTTACCGTGTTTGTGTAATTTATAATAAAGAAGTGCCGAGGTAGGCAGTAATACAAGTCATATACTTCACGAGTCTTTTATTTTGGTTCGCTACCCCATAACACTCCAACAAAAGATATACACAAGACTAAAACAATAGTCAACATTAGGTATTAGGTAGGTGTAGCTACTCCTTCACTAATGTTCATTAGGTAGGTGTAGCTACTCCTTCACTAATGTTCATTAGGTAGGTGTAGCTACTCCTTCACTAATGTTCATTAGGTAGGTGTAGCTACTCCTTCACTAATGTTCATTAGGTAGGTGTAGCTACTCCTTCACTAATGTTCATTAGGTAGGTGTAGCTACTCCTTCACTAATGTTCATTAGGTAGGTGTAGCTACTCCTTCACTAATGTTCATTAGGTAGGTGTAGCTACTCCTTCACTAATGTTCATTAGGTAGGTGTAGCTACTCCTTCACTAATGTTCATTAGGTAGGTGTAGCTACTCATTCACTAATGTTCATTAGGTAGGTGTAGCTACTCCTTCACTAATGTTCATTAGGTAGGTGTAGCTACTCCTTCACTAATGTTCATTAGGTAGGTGTAGCTACTCCTTCACTAATGTTCATTAGGTAGGTGTAGCTACTCCTTCACTAATGTTCATTAGGTAGGTGTAGCTACTCCTTCACTAATGTTCATTAGGTAGGTGTAGCTACTCCTTCACTAATGTTCATTAGGTAGGTGTAGCTACTGAAATGATAAACGATTTTATTTCTGTAAGTAGGTTTGTATAAACACGTCGAAATATATATTTTTTTAACTAGATGAGTTCGGCGTTTCCTATCTGACTACTCTGAGAAGAAAGGCCAAATCATACTCAGAGGTCACAGTCTCTTTTAAAGTCCAGACAAAATCTTGGTCAGATAAAAAATTGTGGTCAGGTCCAAAAATAAAAGATAAACTTCAAGGAATTCGTTTTATGAACCCTGAAGACGCCGTGGCTGCGTTTGAAAAAGGCGTGGAAGAATTCCCTAAAGTAGAGTGGGCCCACTGCTTCAGTCAATGATTCCATCGCATGCGACGGTGCTTAGAAAACAATGGACACTACTTCAAAAGCAATAAAAAAAATAACAGGCTTATAATTATTTCGTTTTTAATTTTCTAAAAACTTTCAGTGTGGCCCACGTAATTACTACAGCTATGTATCCGCGGTCTATTATTACAATACAATCATTATTCAAAGCAGCTCGAATCAGTATTCATGTACTACCTACATCTGTTTGATCGCATTGCAACCTATCAAGCGGTAATAATTCAAACTGGAAATGCCCCTATTGATCGAATGCATAGGTACAAATAATCAAAATTTGATTAATTATTAACAAATTAATGCTGGGTAAAATGTTCGTTCGGGAGTCTTTGTGCGGAGAAAACGTAACGCAAATTTGAACGATTTTGTACATATTATTTATCTAGTTTGAAGATTTTATTTATATCTATATATGATATGAAAAAAGTCCAATTCAAATTGCAAATATTTAAAACCAAAATGCTGCAGGATAGAACTTACTGATGTGTTTTCGATTAAAAATTGTTCTAGTTTTCGTTACGTTTACTTCGCGTGTCCGTTTATCTAGGGCCTCAGTACAATGAAGGAATGTGCCAAATTCATGTATCATGTTGTGCCTGTGTTCTCAATTCTTAATTATAAAAAGTTACAATTACTCATAAAATTTTATTCACGATAAAAAAAAGTTGGACAAATTTACGCAATTTGATAAGTACAACTTTCTGTTCGTGACAGGCTTTCACACCGTAAACCTATAAATACACAAAAAGGAGCGAAAATAAATATAGGCTGTCTTGCAAACAGTTTGTCAGAAGCACTCCGAATCCCATCCCTTTCCGACAATCATGCAAATATCAGTATTAATCAATATAGCTTCTGGGCTAACTATGTCATGGTCTAATTTCATCCGCGTCCCTTATTGTGGGAGAAAAGTCCAAGTTCACGCCAATTTTTTCCTCCCGATTAAATTCGATGCGGCGCCAGAGGCAATTTAACTTTGGTGAACGTATCTTAAGGCGCTTCCCTGAGCGAACGACCTTGAGTGTTCAGGCCTTCTCTGCCACGTCGCGCGCCGCTCTGACCTACCCGGTCCCGTTCCCTCCGCACGCTCCTTTATTATAGAATTCAATGTTTTTTGGAACTTTTTAATAAAAAAAAGATTGCAATCTTTTGAAATAAAATAAAACGTGAATTATTTAGATTTTTTGATTTGCATCCATTAGAGTAATTCCCAAATTAATAGAGAGTCACCTTTAGTAGAAGATGCATGCAATCAATAATTTTTGTAATTTTGTTCGAGGAGATTTTAAATGTGTTTTTAGAACATAAAAACAAATAAGAACTTTGATAAGATATCAAACATTAATAATGTGATTTTAGATGTAGTTTTTCTCTTAATTAACGAATGAATAGTCTCTGAATAACGCACTATCGCAAGGTTTTGCTCGGGGTAGCGCCTTAATGTTTGTCGGGTGCTTTTCTGGCGGGGATTATGGATTCCACGGGGCTCGCGGGGCTAGCGGGGCTCAAGGGCCTGTTGTGACCGAATTCGGGATTTTTACGAGAATTAAATTGGTGTGATACCGTTTTCTTATGAAATTCAGATGACTTTTCAAATTTGTTGACGTCAGAAGTTAGGGTGTTGGAAAGTTTCACATATTTGATTACAGGAGGGTGAGTATATGGGTGCGCTGCGCCTATTTTTAGAATTACTTATATATTACTTTGGTATGCATATTTCTTGTAGGCCTCTTCGTGTTGATGACTTTGATCTACAGGTTAGGAAATCTTTGCTGGGAACCAAAATCTACATTTCATTACATAACTAGTTACACAATAACCATTGTTAGGTACATCAAAATATCTATTCTTATTATCTTTGTGTCATTGGAAACTTCCTCTGATCTTAGAATAGACTACTGTTACAGGTAACCAACGTAACAAAGAAGAAAAGAAGAAAGAAAAAAAGGTGGTACGTGCCGCTACACAGCACGTATATATCTCAATAACAGAAAATTGTATATTTATTTATAACTTTTCGCACAAAAGGTACAAAGGCGGACTTAATGCCTTAGGCATATATCATCCTTAGGCTTATATCTTTAGACATTGAAATATATCTACAACTAGCAACGCGCCCCACCTTCGTACGGTTTTTACGACTTGACAAAACATCGAATTGTAATAATATATATATATAAGCTAACAGACTTAAAATTATTTTAACAATATGTATATAAAAAAGAAGGAAAATAATCACAGGGCATCAAAAATTCGTCCGCATCGCTGTCAACAGGAAAAGTGCCCAAACGGCTGGCAGCATTGCCACGTTGTATGGCGATGCAGATTCTTGATCCAAGAAATAGGCCAGGCCTCTGGTCACGTGAAGAGTCGACTAACCGTTTGGCGATGTCTCGAAAAACCAAGTGGGCATTCGGACCCCATGACCCTAGTGTTTCTACTCCAAACGGCTCGAGCATATAACTTCCAATAAGATTGGAATATTTTCGCCGCAGCCGCCTCAGCACAGCCTGCCGTACTAGGAAGGTGGGATGGCGCGAGGGTGTCGACACATGTTGCATCCCACACCAAAGGCCTGCCTAACTTCAAGGGCATTATCGTCATTCCGTCTGGTATCTTCCCACCGTCGGGTGCCAAGCCGTTGGGTTCTAAAACAGCTGGCACCCCGGCGGTGATGTCATTAATGCTGGCGTGCTATCCGTGCTATCCGGCCTGCGCTCTTACTGCAAGATAGGCCATGGTGTCCGAGACAGTCGACAGCTACGCCGCACTGGCAGCGATGCGGAGCCCCGCAAGGAGGGCCCAGACGCAGATAAGCAGCGAGCCGGAAAGTGGTGTCACCCAGCATAGTGCCTATGTTGGGTGACGGTAGCGCCTGAAACACTCTGGCTTGAATGGGAGTCGGGCCTCTGCCTGACTCATATTCTTCCACAGCCAGCAGGCGGGCATGCTCAGCAGTATTTTAGGACGTATTGATAAGATTATTCCGTACCAACCTGCAGAGCGGTTCATCCCACCGTCTCTGGCAAGATGGGTTCACGGGCCGATCTGTATCCGGGCAAGCCGCTGTCCAGGCGTTCACCGCATTGGTAAAGTACGGCACTTCAGAGTCAACCCGGGAGGGCGATACAATTTTCTGGTGCTGTGGATAGAAACGCCGGTAAACTAATACTGTTAATTTTGCGGAAAGAAAGTTAAATATTAATTTAATAATACGAGTTTAAACCTTCCGGAATACATTCTTTAAATGATGGTTAAAACCGCATCAAAATCTGTTGCGTAGTTTAGAATAACAACGCGGTCACGCAGACAGACACGAATAGTGACTTTAATTTTATGTACCTATAGTTATAGAATTTATAAACGTTTATTCTTATTACGTTTATTCGTACGAATAAATTGGCGTTTTGTCAAACTGGCCACTTTGATAACAAATCTGGCGTTTGGTTATGAATTCCAAATTTAAATTTATTTCAAATTTATGCTTGTGTATTTTTGTTTCCAATTTAGCAATTCATTTGTTTTCACGCCATTTGATTTTTCTTTGAAATCGTTCTGTTCACATTATGGATAACTTATAATATCGGGTTATTTACGAATACGAGTTCCAGCGTGGCACCAGCGCTGCAGAAACAGCTCGAAGGATTACTGATGTGTATGGGGAAGCTACCGTAAAAGAAAACACGGTACGTTTTTTGTTCCAACTTTTTGTTCTAGAAATTTTGACCTACAGAACAAACCCCGTAGACGGCCGGAGACCCTAGTTGATAATGAAGAATTAAAAGTGATCGTGGAAGCGGATTCATCGCAAACCACGTCAGAGTTAGCGGCAGGCTTCAGTGTGAGTGATAAAACAATTTTAATTCACTTGAAACAAATTGGAAAAGTGAAAGAGCTCTAAAAATGGGTACCGCATGAATTGAATGAAGCAAACCAACAATCACGAGTCGAGTGCTGTGTTACGTTACTCAACCGTCACAATAACGAGGGGATTTTGAATCGTATCGTTACTTGTGATGCAAAATGGGTCCTGTACGATAATCGGAAACGCTCAGCACAATGGTTGAACCCAGGAAAACCGGCCAAATCCTGCCCCAAGCGAAAGTTGACTCAGAAAAAGGTACTGGTAAGTGTCTGGTGGACCAGTGCTGATGTCTACTACACACACACTACTGCTGGTCATTACAGCTTCGTAAGATCTGGCCAGACGATTACGGCATATCTGTACTGTCAACAATTGCAAACCATGGTGGAAAAGCTAGCCGTTAAACAACCGAGACTGGTCAATTGCTCTAGCCTACTGCTGCTTCAGGACAACGCTAGACTACACACTGCACAACAGACGGTCGCTAAATTAGAGGAGCTGTGATTGGAACGTCTTCGACACTCACCGTACTCCTAGAACGTTACTCCAATAGATTACCACGTTTTCCGCAATTTGAACAACTTCTTGCAAGGAAAAAAATTAAATTGCGATGAGGATGTCAAAACCGCCTTCAAAGACTTTATTCATTCTCGCTCCCACAATTTTTTTTCAGCAAAGGAAGGAACTACCGTTGAATGGCAAAAGTGCATAGATAACAATGGTACATACTTTGATTGATTGATTAAAATAATTTCAATAGGATAAATTCGTTTTGCTTTTTCCATACAAAACGCCAATTTCATATTTGTTGTTTTACTTGCTGTAAAACCTATCTCGGGTCGGTTGCGTCCTTCTTTTTACTTCAAAGTAATAAACAGTGATAGAGTATAGACTGGATAGCTGTGATTAATGTCCGACCCCCGGCCGGCGGTTCTTATAAAGCTGGTGCAGACAGCGATTTGTGCCGCCACTTACAGCCGTTCGCAAATGCATCAGCCAATACCCAGCTTTGTTTAAGTGGAGAGTTATTTTAAATTAAATGAAATCAAAAATCTAAACCAATATATTTTATTTCACATAAACCTACATGGGCACTTATGAAACGTCAAAAGATAGGTGCTCGGTTCCAATTTGTCGTTTCCTATGGAGAAGAGCCGGCAACGAAAGACCTCGGTTACTCTTTTAAAAATAATTGGCTTTTACAATGTTTTCAAATTGCAGTGTTAATAGGTATGAGAGGACAGTGTAGGCCTGTCAACAGGTACCTGAGGGGCAATTCCCGTATTTTTAAGACCGTTCGCATTCTAATCTCAGTCTCAATCTGTCAAAATTACTATCAATTTACATACATTGTTGACAGGTTTTTGACATTGATTGTCGCTGAGATGAGATTGCAACTTGAATTTGAACGTTTTTTAAGTATGAGAATTGGCCTACTGGTACTTAACAAGATAGAAAATGGTCTACAAATCTTAAGTTTACAAGTTAGAAAGTTCTCACCTTCACAAAATACAAAGAATCTATCTTATAAAATAATAAAAATAAAAGCATATTTAAACCAAATGATATGATTGCCATTACAACTATAACAAATATAAATTATGTCAAAGAAGAATGTAAAAAAAAATACAAAGTCATTTGGGAGCAGTTAATAGACATTTACATAGTAATGCCGTTAATGAGGTACCAGGGAGAATTCTAGGATCTGGCCACGATACGTACCTACATTAATTTTACAAAAGCAAGTTTACGACGTAGCTCATGAAGCTACGACAGTGTATTACTATGCCTGCTACGCCGTAGCACATGGCTACCGAACCGCTACGTGATGAAGAAATTATACATTTATTTATTTTGCTAACTATTTTACTTTTAATCTTTGCATCTTCACCTTTTTACATATACAATGACATGCATATTTACTGTATAAAGTATTATATTAGTTTAATTATTGTAAATGTGAGGACTATTTGGGTAATTGTTCCAGTTTTAATCATGTTCTGGCAGTTTGAGTAGTTTATGTGGCCTACCCAAATGTCCTTTCTTTGGTATTGTTCGTCGAATCGTTGAGCTTCTGAGTGGAGCTGCACGATTGCTGACAATTGCGTGCACTGACTGGACAGGTCCTCTCAAACTGTGTGGTTCTTTGCTCAAAAGACCATTTTAGATACCGATCTACATAGCCTTCACATGATCTGACCAAGATTTTGTCTGGACTTTAAAAGAGACTGTGACCTCTGAATTTGTTTCGGCCTTCCTTCTCAGAGTAGTAAGACAGGAAACTCCGGCCACATCTACTTAAAAAAAGAAAATATGTTTGACGTGTAAAAGTGTTTGTACAAACCTACTTACAGAAATAAAATCATTTACATACATATACATATTACTCTCACCTTCTTGAGTAAAAGGGATGACTTTTTTGGTATGATGTAATTATACTCTAATATTACTCATAATAATAATAGCGATTTTATTGTAATAAGTCGTGAAACAACTCTTACCCTTATCTCGGGTGTGAGAGAGTATTTGTCTCCGGCTTGTGACGCGTTACAAAGCGAGAGCAGCCAGTGCTCTCACTGGCTGTTCTCGCTTTGTAACGCGTCACCTTACTGAACAACATTCGATAGATTTAATTTTTGATAGAAATAGCTGCTGAATTTGAAAATATGTCAAAGTAACTTACTTTGTAGTGTTTAGCAGATATATATCGGCTGAAGCCTCGTGTGCTGCACATAAAACGAACACTTGGACGCACCTGTTTATTCTAAACTCGTTGCTTGAGTCTCTAATACAAATAGCTACGCCGTAGCACTCAGCTACGCTTTCGTAGCACATTAATACAGGATGTCTGGCGGCAGATTTATATTTTCAAAATTAAATTTAAAAAAATCAATTTGATATATTGTTTTATTTGAAATATTAAACGACAGACTAATAATGCGGATTTTATTTTTTGAACACTATGTCATCCAAATGTCTTCCGTCAAGTTGCACGCATTGTTCAAAACGGAGCCTCGTGTTACGCGCCACACGCTGCAGTAAACTTGACTCAATTGCGCTGATTTCTCGACGAATGTTTTCTTTTAAGTTCACTAGAGTTCGGGGATTGTTGCTGTAAACTCTCTCTTTGAGGTAGCCCCATAAAAAAAATCCATTGGGGTTAATTCAGGGGACCTGGGTGGCCACGGGATGTCCCCAAAGCGACTGATAAGTTTTTGAGGGAAAGCTTCCCGAAGCAAATTCATCGAATCTCTAGCCGTGTGTGCGGTCGCACCATCCTGTTGGAACCACGTGTGCGATGAAAACGATGGATGAGCTCGCAGGTTTGGCAAAAAGAAGTCCGTTATCATGCGTCGGTAATTGTCACTATTGACATTTGTCGCCTGGCCCCGAGCATTTTCGAAAAAAAATGGTCCAATTATCCCATGCGTGGATAAGGCGCACCAAACAGTTACCCTGGGGCAATGCAATGGATTTTGGTGTTTCAGTCGAGGGTTATGAGTTCTTGGAGCCCAGTAAGGGCAGTTTTGTTTATTAACGTGCCCGTTTAAATGAAAATGAGCCTCGTCACTCCAAAAAATGGGATTCACAGTACGAAAACGCTCCAACATCGTCTCACAATTTTTTTTGCGTGAAACAAAATCACTTTCTTTGAGTTCTTGAACGATTTAAATTTTGAATGGATGGAACTTTAAATCCTTTTTTAAAATTTCATGAATAATCGCTCTTGGAAGTCCCAGTGAGGCTGCCCTTTTCCGTATCGAAAGTTGTGGATTTTCACGTAAACTCTCTTCAACCACTTCAATGTTTTCGGGAGTCCTTGAAGATCGACTGGGCCCTGGCCGTGGAGTGTTCATAGCCGAAGCAGTTGCGCGGAACCTCTGCACCCAGGAACGAATTAAATTCACACTCGGCCCATCACTTATTCGTCGTATACCGAAGTGTGAACAAAACTGTCGACGCGCAGTTACGTACGAATCGATACTCTTGAAAAATGCCTCGATGGCGAACGCGTGATGCTCACTCGACCAGTGCGACATCGTGACTGAGAAATCCGCACGATCACTGATTCCAATGACACCACTCCCCCGCCGCACCGTTTATTACTTTTTGAAATAATCGTATTTAAAAACATAAATCTGCCAACAGACACCCTTGGCCTATCGCCTAGCCTACATGTAATTTAATTATTAGTTTTACTCACGCAAATACGTCATACATAATATCCCATAAATGATAATATGATCGCAAATTCTCGTTACTTAGCCCATGATCCTCGTCAGTTTCAACACAAAATAGAGACGTTCAGAAATTTCGCTTCGTACAACGAGAGAAAACATACGCATAGGACACGCACGCACAACACGCACGCACAACACGCGCGTACACGACACACGCGACTATAATTGTACAACTATTACACCATTCGTCAGGTATGGCTTCTTCCAGCAACAGCTTATTGAAGAATAAAGCTAACCACGTCCAACCGGCCATCCGCAATATTTTCCATACTTCAACAGGTATTCCGTCCGGTCCTAATGCTTTACCATTCTTCATTCCGCTTACAGCAATCCTCACTTCATCCACACTGACTTCTCTTACTAATCCCTCATTTTCTGGTTTATTATCAAGCATACCACTCCAGTCATTCTCCTCATTCATCAGTCTTTCAAAGTAAACCTTCCACCTATTCTTAATTTTCTCATCTTCCGTCAGTATCATTCCAGCTTCGTCTTTTACGCATTTTACCTGGACCACATCCTTCGCCTTTCTCTGCCTAGCTCTAGCAAGCCGGTATAGATGTTTTTGGCCTGCCGAAGTTTCCAACATGTCATAAAGCTTTTCGTGAGCACTAGCTTTCGCTATAGCCACAGCTCTTTTGGCTTTTTTCTTGAGAGCATCATACTCACTCTTTCTTTCAGCTCTCAGACTAGAACGCTCATTTCCAATGCTCTGCCATTCCTTAAATTTCTTCTTTTTCTCTCGCAGCACATTCTGAATCACTGTCGACCACCACCACGTATCCCTATCTATCGTGCCCCTTCCTTTCGTCTCTCCCAAAATACCTTTTGCTGCACTCCTAATATACTGAGCCATTTCATTCCAACATTCATTTACGCTTCGGTCATTCATTTCACCCATCTCTATCATTTTATCTACCACTCGGTCTCTTAATTTCGTCGCACAATCAGTCTTCTCTAACATATGCCATTTTATTTTAGGAGGGGGGCGTTCTTTATGTTTTACAAGCCTTATTTGTAAGACTACTTCCATAACCAGGAGTCTGTGTTGTGAGACCAGATCTTCTCCCGGTAGCACTTTGCAGTCCTTGACGTGCTTTAAGTTGTTGCGTCTGACAAGAAAGTAGTCTATTTGTGTATTATGTGCTTCACTCTTTTATGTTACTAGGTGTCCATCGGCTTTTTGGAACCAAGTGTTGGCTACTGCTAGATCGAATGCAGTAGCAGATTGCAACATAGTTTCCCCCTCATTGTTTAAACGACCATAACCCCATCCCCCGTGCACTCTTTCGTAACTCCCTCTCATTCTTCCCACATGCCCATTAAAATCACCTCCTATTATCAGTTCCTCATGCACCGGGATGGTCATTAAAACTGCATCAAAATCCTCCCAAAACTTCTCTTTCACCCTTTCTTCACATCCTACCTGAGGAGCATACACACTAATCACGTTCAGTATAACATTCTCTAACATGACTTTCACAACTATAACTCTGTCATCAATTCTTTTTACATCCATCACACTTTCTTTCAAATTACTATCTAATACTATTCCCACGCCATTCCTTTTTCCGTCACTTCCACAGTAAAAGAACTTGTATCCCTCACCAATTTCTCTCGCTTTTGTACCTTTCCATTTAGTTTCTTGCAAACACGCTACATTTATTCTTCTTCTTTTCAACACATCTGCTGAATGTCATTCTGCTCTTCCAGTCATTGTCCCAATATTCCAACTAGCATACCTCAATCTCACTTCCCGAGCTCGCTTCTTACGTCGCACCCACCCGGGGTGGTGCAAAAACCCTTGTCCATTTCCCGCAGGGGCCGGGTGCTGCTCCTGCGCGTCGCCTGCGGGGTACGCCCTAACCCTATCGCGCAAACCATTTTCACTGTCCATGTTACATAGCGATTTGGCTTAGATTTTATAGCCGGCCGCCTGCCTGACACTAACC
The DNA here is from genome assembly GCA_937001585.2 of Brachylomia viminalis. NCBI lineage: Eukaryota > Metazoa > Arthropoda > Insecta > Lepidoptera > Noctuidae > Brachylomia > Brachylomia viminalis. The sequence continues at coordinate 25,940,553 of OW443304.2, forward strand.
CTCTTTGGGAATGCATTTGTTGTTGTTTTATTTACCCGCCACCATTCGGGTGACCCAAGGTGCTTGATATCATGTACTGGGTCGTAAGCTCCATTAGTCGCCTTTTACGACACCCATTGGAAGATATGGGGTCGTGCTATTCTTTGTGTCCGGACACCACACGGTCCATGCTTATTTTGATACACAAAAATACAAATTTCAAAAATATATATTGCTGGGAGTGGTAATATTTTTAATTTTTTGAATAACGGAACACAGCTGTCCAGGGGCTGCGCTCCACATATTGAGCGAATGCATTTCTTTTGGGCTCGAAACACTCTGTTGAGTTCTATCGATTTTTTTTTTTCGTATACAATTACAATGTTTGTAAATATGTGAACACCATGTATCTATCACTTAATTAACTTATTTATCATTGCTACGTTTATTAAATTCTTTTTACCTATTGTGGTAGGGTAATTTTTATTATAGGTGCATCGTCTTCACATATACCTAATTATATAATTAATGTATACAAATTATTGTAACACATTTTAAAAGAGTAACGGTGGAGTTTCTTGCCTATACTTCTCCATACGACACTACCTTTTGAAAGGGGCGACTAGAATAAATTCTATATAAATGTAAATGTTTACGTTCAAAAGTGCCTTTTAAGTGCCTATTTGAAATAAATGCTTTGACTTTGACTTTGTGCCGCATCATACGTAACTACAACTATAATAACTACATAAGTTGGTTGGCTTATTATCGTGGATCTCTCTTAGACCGCCGACGTACAAAAACAGAGTCCACCGGGAATGATTTATGATCCAAGTTACATAGTTGGCGCTAATTCAATTGTTTGGGCCCCTGCGCAACTTACTAGTGGAGATTTGGAACTGGAGTACACTACACTTTGTAGTCATTCATTATATGTAGTAGTTCCACGAAATAGATAGGAACAGAAGGTCAGCCCGTACAACGAGCCACAACGCACGTACGCACACATAGGCACGTACGGTGGGCCGCACGTCAGTGGTAACTAAATAAGTATAAACTGGCCTGTGATTCAATTGGAACTCCGTGTTTTCTCAAACGAATGCCACTCAAGAGTGTACTTGCATTACGTTTAAGTTAGGCTACCTATCTATTGTAGGCTCGCTGCGTGTGGGTACCGAGCGTGCCACGTGTGCGTGACGTGTTGGCTGCGTTTCCGAAACGAGAGCGATTGACGTGAGTGTACAAGAGAGAGCAAGACAAGCGAGTGTAGTTTTGTAAAACTGCGGAGATCACGTCACGTAGTCAGCTAGCTCGCCGAACATACAGTAACAGTGACCTCCGCGCTGCCATCGCCGACATCGTAAAAGCGGCGAGGTTATGGGCTAAGATCTGAAAATACAGTTGTGCCAGTGACGCGAGGAAGAAGAAGCTAGCTCGCTTGTCACCCGAGGAGAGAACGTTCACAAATCACCTCGCTGGAAACACGCTGGCAAATCGTCAGTTCGATAACACTCATAAAACATTAAGTGTTATTTTGTAAGTACTTACCTAATTACACATAGACCGCTCGAAATACTAATATATTTTGTACAATATCGCTTGAAACTTTACTTTTGGTCTGATATTGACTTTATTATGAGCGTATAGTAACCCCCACTAGTCAAATCTGTGTCATTGTTTGCTTGAGTGTAGAATGTAGTGCATTTCGACGAATGCCCGGCTGGTAACATTATCTATTAAAAAAATACGCGTAGAGTTGAGAACCCCCTCCTGTCTTTGTCGGTTAAAAAGTAGTCTTCTGTTAACTATTATGATACTAAACGCCCATCTTAATGAATTTCAGGTACTGGTACTGGAACAACAACTTCGACGATCAGAAGTCGACAACGTTATAACTTTTTAATATTATTGCACATGCTTAGGTACTTAGTGAAATATGGTCGGCCGTAATGTGAACCGCAAGCCGCAACTGGTTCTGTTACTCATTAATCAAACAAAATAAAAGACATCATAACAAATCATTCCAACCAAATAATTTAAACCATATTTCATTGATATTAGCACTAAGGCCCGTGTGCACCACCAACCACTAAATGCATTTAGCGCTAAACGAATTTAAAACATCGTTCTATTTCTGTCCATCATCTGAAAATGACAATGACAGACTGGATGCGGAAGGCGGAGGACAGGGTGTTGTGGCGCAGCCTGGGAGAGGCTTATGTCCTGCAGTGGACTGCGATGGGCTGAGTTGATTGATTGATTGCCTGAAAATTACAGAGACAGAATGCCGTTTTATTTTTTTTAGCGCTAACCGCATTTAGTGATTTATGGTGCAAGTGGGTCTAAATAAAACTAATACACAATTATAAACATCAAAATAAATTGTACGCTATGTGAAAATGATGCCTTCGCGAACTGACACACAGTGAAGTATGACACGATGATACTCTCGTTAACTATGACACGATGACACTCCCGTTAACTATGACACGATGATACTCCCGTTAACAATCACACGATGATACTCTCATTAACAATCACACGATGATACTCTCGTTAACAATGACACGATGATACTCTCGTTAACTATGACACGATGACATTCCCGTTAACTATGACACGATGATACTCCCGTTAACAATCACATGATGATACTCTCGTTAACAATGACACGATGATACTCTCGTTAACTATGACACGATGACACTCCCGTTAACTATGACACGATGATACTCCCGTTAACAATCACACGATGATACTCTCGTTAACAATGACACGATGATACTCTCGTTAACTATGACACGATGATACTCTATTTAACTATGACACGATGACAAACCAGTAGTCTGTTTTAGCATACTAATAGATAATTCTATGCTTTTAGTGCCTGAATTTTTGTATGACTAAAAGCAGCAACCCTGAACTTAATATTAGAGCTAATTATCTTTTTGTATGCACGTGTTTCTGTGACAAATAAATCTATTTTTCTTTCTTTCTATAAGGCTGCACTAAACTTCTTCGTCAAGTAATAAAACCATAGTCAACAGTTATTTACCTGCTGCCGTGGCAGTCGCTAATTATTATGCTCCATTACGCTAATACACAAATTTTAGGAAGTTTTCTCTTTGTTTTCATATATATTTGTTTTATATTCAACAATGGCGCGGTTATTTTCTCTCCTAAGTTTAACTGCCTATGTTTCACATTTTTTTTGTTTAACTGGATTAAAACATTTTTGTTTAAGTAATTGGACATACAAACGAGAAATATAATAGAATTATTTTGTTAAAACGGCCATTTAAGGAAAATTATTGTTCAAGAGCATACTTTCGAAGGCTTACAGGTATGGATTTTTTTTTGATAACAGTAAAGTAGGTAAGGGGGTGGGGGGGGGGGGGGGGGGGGGGTAGGTGGGCTAATCCGTAGGGGTGTTTTTCGTGTTGTTGTTTCATCAACAAAATACTGTTACAACTTGAAGTATTTTTCTAACTACTTAAGTTTTATACCATAGTTGTATTTTAGTTAAATAGATAAAATTTACAAATACATACATGCACCGAGGTGGAGGCAAAATACAACAACCAGTCCACCAAGTGTACCAGTCAACTCTTACCGCAAGCAGCTTTAGCGATCTTGGTTCCGATTTTTTTTAAGAATTCCTTAATTTCGTATGAAAAGACCATCGAATATTAGAAAGATAGTAAGTAATATCCGTTTCGCGTCACGATCATAGAGAGACCACGTGTACCTGTCACGCGACAGCGGAGGGTGTGATAAAGGTGAGCGCACACCGACGCGGGCGCGTCCGCCGCCGCGCCGCGCTAACGACACGTTTTCATTAGTCGCCGCGCTCCACCGCGCACCGCTTTTGGATACACGCCGTTAGTCATAAGTCGTGTGAGGGTGAAGTTTAATATATGTCGTTCGCTGTATTGGTTTTAGTACCTATACACTTATCTTATACGGTGTGAGGAACATTGACGCGCAACGTAGAAATTATTCAGCAACAACAGATTTTTTAAAATAACCGATGAATAATTTCAACGCTGGTGGGTCTCGAACCATGAAGTGAAATTATGGTAACAGTTATCGGAGTATCGGAAACTAGGAACGATTTGGTTGGCAGCAAATTGTAAGTTCTAGGTGCTTAATGCGTACTGTGATACTGAACAATTTTAACCTATGCATGCAATTCGGATACGATATCATTGATACTTATTATCATTTAATCAGATAGATCGCATGGATTGCTTAAAGACGTAGATATTGCCATGTTTCGAATTTCGCTTTTGGTTTAAAGACAAATCGCGAGTAGACATGTACCAGACCTCAGATCATAAAACACTTATGTGATCTGAGTACCAGACACTTTTTTTTTTGTGGGTGGAAAATCATCAAATAACTTCTCCCGCTTTGGGCGGAGCGGGAGGGCGTATCAGACTCTTACTGACTAAAACCCACCCGTGTTCCTTCAGTTGCCTGTGCCAGGGGTCAAGGTAGCCCTTTCGGGCTTTCCCGCAACCTGGGCAGGCATCGGCTCTAGCGGACCCCGTCATTGGTGCTGACATCTCTTTGAGACGCGCGTGGAACACAACGGGCCGTCTACCCGGGCCTGGTCCTTGTCGGACGGTGAGCTACCCATTTCTCGCCGTCCGCAAGCCCGCGCCTACGGTGGCCGGGAATCGGCCTGAGATTCCCAACGCCCAGGGCATCCCCTGCGGCGACTAGGGGCGTGAGGGCGCGAATTTTGCCTCTTCCTCTCGCGTTCCGCCTCCTCCTTCGCAACCATTAATGCTTCGCAGAAGGAGGTGACGGCTTCCCAAGCCCTCTCGCTCCGTACCATGGCCTGGGCCAGGGCCGGACGCGAGAGATCGCCACCGCCGATCGCCTCTACGAGGACACGGCGGTGCTCCGCCCAAGCAGGGCAGACCTCCACCGTATGCTCCACCGTGTCCTCCGGGCGATCCACACAATAGTGACACCCGGGCGTTTCCTCCCGCTTTATCCGGAACAGGAACCTCCTGAAGCAACCGTGTTCGGTGAGGAACTGCGTCAGGCGGAAGGTGGACTACCAGACCCTCAAGTTACATTCAATGCGACGGTCGCTTGTTACGACATAAAACGTATCGCGACCAGACGTCACACGCCACTCGTCGGGTGAGCTGCATCAATTGGTTACCCCAGTTGTATTAAAATTAACTTTGAAGGGGGGTACTCACATCGTGACGCTGACTGTACGTCACCGTTTACGTGAAGATAATCCTTAAGAGCCCTTTTACAAAAAACGCAAACAATCACCGAAGTTTCCTAATATTTGGCGTTTCAAATTTCAGTAATAGTTGAGGTGTTTGAAATTTTGTTAATGATAAATGATAGTTTTATTCATTATATAGCAAAAAAATCCGTAGAATAATCGTTTATAGCGTCTAGCATTAACAATGACCCCTTCCCCCTGCCGCTACGTTAGTTAAATGCTCAAAAGGTATATTTTACAGTTCTTTTTCTGTTACCTTCAGCTATAAACTGTATTAAAATAAACCATATTATTCTTAATACGATCCCGTTGTACAGTAATGTACCATATTTCGATATTTTATCTCCGGTATCCCTTATTATAACTCAAAATTAAGCACAGATTTTCAAAAAGTGCGTTTTTTATTATTATATGTACACAATGATATTATAACAAAAAAATAACATAGATGTAGACTACAATCATAAGTCTAAATTAAAAAAAATATACAAAAATAACTTTTTGGTAAAACAATTCAATTATAATAAGATACCGCGCGCCAATGCTAGTCGAAGTTAGACCTATTTACGTTAACTTTTGCGTGCGCTATCTATAGCTACATAACTAATTAAATCTATATAAATCACTTTACTTCGCGTCTGATATCCTACTGACACTCTCCGCGCGACAATTTTTTTTTGTTTTTGTATATTTACCCGCGCGCGATTTTGTGAACTGATTCTTAAATAAAATTATTCACTTTTTTAAACGCAATTTAATAATATGATACGAGTTCCTACATTTGAAAAACATTGACGAAAGCAATCAGTAGGAAGTTACAGAATAATCAAGATAGATTTGAATGGAATTTGGCCTCGGTCGTTCGTAGTTATAAGGAAAAGGACAACAAAACAAATGCAGGAATAATCCTTCTAAATAATTGTTTTTGTTTTTGATTGAAGCAGTTGTATACTTACTTATCAGATAGATATCTTGTTGTACCTATTATTATTAATAATTGATAAATTGGTTAGTTTTTCTCCAATACAACAAATTAATGGTCTTCATTGCTATTTATTTATTAAACCCTTTATGCACAAGTAAAAAATAATACTGTACAAAGGCGGACTTAATGCCTGAGGCATTTTCTACCAGTCAACCTTAGGGTGATGCAGAGATATACCATGGCAGGTGCAACATACGGGATAGATATGCTATTCCATTGGGTAGGTACCTAATGCGTTAAAAAACCTTTCGATGTAAGCATTTTTCTAAAACATCAAACAGTTAAAAGTCAAATGAAGAAGTTTTCATCCTTTGAGTTTTAGCAATGAAGACAATTTGAGAGTTAAGAGAAAAGTGACTTTTAGTGACAAATTCTAGGAAACTTTCAAAAATACATAAACATTTGGTTTTCTTGAATTCTATGAATTTCGCCTAGGCTTCATGGGGTACTTAATTGTTGCAAATGGGTCACACTATCACGTGCGACATAACTTGCAGAGTAAGCAAGCTGAAGTGGCAGTGGGCTAGCCATGTTTGTCGAAAAAAAAAATATCCTGGAGTGGAGACCACTTATCGGCAAGCGTAGTGTGGGACGCCCCCCAGCTAGATGGAACGACGACCTCAAGAAAGTTTCTGGGACAGACTGGATGTGAAAGGCGGAGCAAAGGGTGTTGTGGCGCAGCCTGGGAGAGGCCCATGTCGAGCAGTGGACTGCGATAGGCTGAGTTGATTGATCACGTCCTAGAAGGAATACGTTAAATTACAAGTCAACCTGTATAAGCCTGGCGTCACGTCCGGCACAAGACATACATATAGGTACATAGTGTCAAGCCTTATTTCATGGGTGTAGGCTGAAACTACATACAAAACTTCACAAACACTTATGCTTCGTCTACGTTAATTCATCTGGTCATATACCTGAGCTTTTTGAAGGCAATCATAAATAAAGTCTGTCTAAGGTATCCCCACAGTCGAGGATACGAGCGTTTTTACTTCCATCCGTCTTACGCAAGGTCAAATTAAATAAGCCAACGAAACTCTACAAATGTGATGGCTACCAAAACTTAAACAGCATAATACATACAGAGTTGATATGACAGAGGGACATTAAATTACACTACGTATACTATACGTGTTTAGTATTAATTCAATACCGTATAAAAATAAAAAGCACCAAAAATGAGTTTTTTTTTTCTGACAAACTATATAGCTTACAAATCAGAGTAAAACGCAACCAACCTTTGTAATGAAAGTGCAAGTGTGTGTGTATTTATTGCCATCTTTTTAGCGAAAATATTTGGTTGTACTTGTGACTTGCGTCTGAGCGGCAACAACGCATCGTAGATTATACTCAGATTTATCGTTTTAAGGTGCATGACATAATCAGCTGTTAGGAAAGATACATCGTGTTCAAACTGGACAAAAAAATCAAAAATCATTTGCGACTAAACTACTGTTCCTATTTAATTGATTTTTGGTACAGAGCTTGAAAATGGTACCTAGTATAGGCAGTTTAAAGGAAAGCCCCTCTGTCGTATCAACTCTGTATATTGATAGTATGATATTTTTGAGATAACGACAGGAGCATGATGATGGCAAAGAATAATCATGGGAAGCCTTTGAACGAGCATGGTTTACAAGACATTCAATTACCGCTCGTCTTTTATAACCTTTTTTAACAAATAGAAGTGCTTCCGTACTCGCACGCCTGCCTTCAAACCGCACTGGATAAAAGAAACGCGTCCGGATTTAGTGGGGATGAATGATCGTAGATTTAACTTATCGATGGAGAGCCCCGTCACTGATTCGCAGGTTCACGTGACGGTAACATTCATTTGGTAATAAAAAAATCTAAACAAATCTTTAACCCAGTCATTCGATTGCCAGTAAGTTATCCCCAAGTATCTCCGGCTCTTGGCACTTTAAAATTGATTTTGATTTGTGATATTAATACTTAATTAGTTTCAACGAAATGTTACAAATTGCGTGACATAAATTCTTTCGACTGAACCTGAACCATACTTAAATAGCTATCACTTTATCTATTTTACCTACCATCTACCTACTTTTGCACACATTGAAGCAATCAGGCACAGTCAGTACTATAACATTATAACTTTGACAACAAAGTTGCTGGCAGACCTGCAAAAGGTGAAATGAAATAGAAATGCATAAGCGTCGCGTGTCCGCAACTCAGTGCATATTTGTTTGCGTTGTACACAAAGTATCTGTGTTAGTATGACCGCAAATCCTATTTCCTTGCTTGCTTGAGATCGGAGCCCGGAACTACCTCTCACAAGCTCTTTGGCACTTGTCAAAGGGGCTACTCAAGAAAAAATATACAAAATATTCAGTGTTCTTCTTCTATATATTTAGCCCTGAGTTCTTGTACACATGCAGTAGGTACGATCGATTTTGATCATTGTTGTCAATTAAATTATATGTAGAGACCATTGGTAGAGACAGCCCAAATACTAGTATTTACGTAATCTACGACTGCAGAGTGCATCAAGAATGTCTGATTAGAACTATGTGATATTGGCAAAGTTTTGGTGCCTTTTCGACAAAAGCCATGAATGTAGAGTTGTTGTTTATTTTGCTCCTTCAAAAATATCATATAAGATCAATAATTAAAGGCATAATTATTATTAGACATGCGCGGCAAACCACTCGAAGCGCATGACTCACGACTCGCGTCTTGCGTCTCGCGTGTCTTTACTTGTGCTCCTCAACATAAATGTTTCCATCTTTCTTTTTAAACATAAGACATCGAATGTGGACATTGGACAGGGGACAGTGGACAGGAAACTCTTGGAACACGATTCTATTTCCTGTCTCGTTGATATTCAACCGCACTGGGACGTCAGCCTTTGTTGAGAGTTGAGATGTAGCTTTTGATCTTAATACAGCCTTTCACGAAGAGAGCTTTTGTGAGCTTGTTTCCTTTTAAAATGAATTTAATTTGTTCGAATGAAAATGGTGTCTCTTTATTTGAATATCTGATAAAATACCTAGATCCAAACCTAGGTAACCCGCGAAATTCAAATATTGGGCTGTTTCGGAACTTTTAAAACTAAACTTATAAGAATTTATATACCAAGATCAAAATATTTTATTTCACATAAACCTACATGGGCACTTATGAAACGTCAGAAGCTACGTGCACGGTTCCAATTTGTCGTTTCCTATGGAGAAGAGCCGGCGAGAAAGTCCTCATTTACTCTTTTAAAAATAATTGGCTTTACAATGTTTTCAAATTACAGTGTTAATAGGTATGAGAGGACAGTGTAGGCCTGTCAACAGGTACCAGGTACTTAACAAGATAGAAAATGGTCTACAAATCTTAAGTTTACAAGTTAGGCCTACAACGTTATCACATTCACAAAATACAAAGAATCTATATGTAAGGCAAACAAAAAAAAAGCCTATTAAAACCATATGGAAGATTAAGACATGTTGCGCCAACTCCAAATAAACTGGGATAAGGGGAAAAGAGAGAGGTAGACAGATCAGCATAAACCTATTGATTAACTGTTTTCTGTGCAGTCAGATCGTAAAAAATTATAATATGAAGTAAGTTTTAAATGTATAATAATACTACGTTATTAGTCTTCTATGTAGGCAACTTCGCCGTCGACACTTTCAATAAATTCTTGATCCGTGCACAATAAACCACCCTAATTGGTAAAACTTGTGACTAATGAGTTTCGTCCGCAACATGATGCATAAGTCCCGAGCTGGTTGCGACATGTTGAGTCGGTACAAAAACAACGACATAAACATCTCACGGTACATACTTTTCAATAGTTGCCGGGTTTCGTCTCAGCCTTTATTTTGGAGCATTTAAGTAACAGCAGGAAGGCAATGGACGTGCGGGGAAACTAATGAGTTGAATGAAATTAATGGGCGGTGGGACGTCGTCACAAATAGACAGGTACCTTCAGAACATAGTTACAGAAGGTCGACCTCATGCAACGATCGCAAACGCACGCACACGTAGGCACGCATGTACTTACACTCGTATAGCGAGTGCAAGTGCACTCGCGACTGGCATTGATTTTAACATACAAGCCGTCGTGGATCTTCAGTACATGGACCTACAGTATTACAAAGACCTATTGGCGCATGAATGACATTTACAGGATGCCTTGTTGGAACACATTTGTGCAATTGTATTGTATAAACAAGATAGTTCCAATTTTGGTCCCACAATCCCGTCCCAAAAGATCCTTGTGCAACTATAAATTAACGTAAATGGCGGAGTTGCTTGTCATGGAAGATGTCAAATCCAGTACATTTCATGTCACGTTCATCACGTAGGAATGCAAGTAGGACTTGTTTGAAATTTGTTTGATATCACCGTACGTTTGCGTCTGTGTGCTGTTTCCGCTGGTTGTATGGAGCCGGCCTTCTGTACCATCTGTTTAGTGTTGTCGCGAAGTAGAGCATGGTTCCACTTGTACTACACTTGTCGCATGTACCTAGTAGTATTGATAAGTGTGTTGGGACTTTGGAGCCTTTGCTTAAGTATGCTACACGATACTCTCCTTTACGTATATATACCTATTAAAAGAAAAAAAAACAATATACTACTAGGCCAATTCTCGTACTTAAAAAACGTTCAAATTCAAGTCGCAATCTCATTTCAGCGACAATCAATGTCAAAAACCTGTCAAAAATGTATGTAAATTGATTGTGTTTTTGACAGATTGAGACTGAGATTAGATTGCGAACGGTCTTAAAAATACGGGAATTGCCCCTCTGAACTCCACGAGATACAACGGTCGCGGTCGTAGCAGTTAAAACTAAACACACGTTTTATTAAACTTTCTAAACTGCATGGATTTTCTAATATTAAATCTTTCAGTAAAAGAGGTGAAAACACAACTATAGGACTATACAGGGTGTTTTTGACAGCCCTCCGCAAACTGATAGGGTGGCTTCAGTACATCATATTAAGATGACCGGTACATGAAATTCTTTCAGGAACATTAAGGGAATCCAAAAAACCAGATTTGTTTTATGGGGGGGCATCGTGATCACTTACCTCACACGCAATGTATCGTTACCGTGGCAAAACGCACGTAGCGGACGGCAGCGCAGCGAGCTTGAGCGAGGCTGCCCCCGACCCCGCGCGCTCCCCGGCGCACCTGGGCCGCGTCTTTTATTACGTTACGTTACGTTACGGCATAAACTTTTTTTTTTTCCTGATACAATTTCCAGTGGGATATGATTCAGAATAAGGAACTGAATCAATCCTGTGTTTTTGTGGAGGGCTGTCAAAAACACCCTGTATACTATTGGGACCAATTGGTTTAACCAGGTTTCAGACTGACTAAAGTAGACTCATCCTTCATGGGGTACTGTTTAAAAATGTTATAAATAATAAAATACCTCTCCACATACTCCAACTGAATGAAACAAAATTTAAATCTTGTATAAAACGCACACTATACAGCCAAGCATATTATTATAAGTTGGGGACTTACATCACTGACAAAAAAGCTTGACACAGCGCTGGTCCTGCTCCACAAGGGCGCTTAAACTCATTAATTAATTAGCATTCGAAAATATTGTTGGAGCTGATGAAGGTTGTACCTACCTACAAGCTATCTTTGTATTGTTTATTTTATTGTTTTACTAACACTATGGATCATTGTTGTCTGAAAAATAAAGAATATTATTATTATTATTAAATATAATCTCTTAGTATTGTATAATTGCATAGCACATGTGTGAGCACTATGTACATACCTACTATAAAGCTTACTGGGTTCGTCTTTCATTGTCTTGAATGTGCCCTGGCGGCTGAGAGTATGCCATGCTCACTCAAATGTGTTGCTGGTGGTGGCGTGTGTATTGGATCATTAAGTTCCCTTCAAAATGGTTGAGCAGAATGGTGCTGATCCATACGTCATGGTCGTGAACGGGCGCCGTCAGTAGGCACTGGTCATTTCTTAGCTGCCACGGCTTTTTTTAATTCCTGAATTATTTTTATCTTTTTATCATGGACGCTTATAACGTGCACGTCTTTCTACATCGTTCTCACATGTATGATTTCAACATGAATGTTGTAACCACTTTTTTGTAACAATATTTTGATTTAAAAGAATATCCATGTAGTTTCTTGTCCGTTCTTCGCCATAGGTCCCTACTACGGTTTGGAATGGGCAATTAGCTTCATCTTTCTGATTGACCGACCCCTTGACAATTCAAAAGTGCCTGTAATTGGTTTATTTGAAATAAATGCTTTTAGTTTGATTTGAGTTTTTTTGAGTTCGCGATGTTTTCCTTCACCGTTTTGAGAACCCCTCGGCGTTGAATTTTATTTGTCGGCTGTTTTAATAAAAATTAGCTCTGCCATACAATTTGACCGCGTAGGTATTGCACTTTTCTATGAAACAGCAGATTTTATTTTTGTCATCTGACCAAAAACTTCTACGCTAGAATTTCTAGAATCATATGCTGACTTCATAGTTTCAGTTTGCGCGTCGATATCCCTGCCACCCTGTATTTAAATGTGTTTGGTACATACGTTCTAATATAATATTATTTATGTACAAAGGAGGATTGCGAGTTTGGACCCACATTATTCATAATCATAAGTTAACGAAGTGTCATTCACTTACAAGTTCACATTTACTTATTTACTATAAGAGTTTGTAATAGGATTATACAAAAAAATATTGAGTCACTAGGTAACGGGAATTTAAACTTAGAAAATATTTTTATTTACTGAAAAATAAGTCATCATCCAGTTATTAAGCACACCGTGTTTCGTATTACATTCCAATCTACTCATTACATGATTTACGTTCTTATACTTGTAGATGTTTACGCTTGTATTTTTTTTTATATACAAAACTTGTAAAATATAAAAAAAAGCGTACAAAAGTTAATATTAAAAATGCATTCAAATTTTTTATACAAAAATTTACAATATTATATTATTACGATTATTAGTGATAACGTAGAATTGAATAATAAGCTGTCAATAGAAGATGGTTGTCTATACTCCGTGACTTTTTAGTCGTCTTACAACGGTGGTCCACTCAATGTATCCGACATTAAATATCTCTAGGCGCGATTATTATTTTTTACCATTAATTAAAATAATAGGTACAAAGAAAAATAAATAATACATTAGAAATATGAAACATCCTGTTAATAATGTTTATGTATCAAACGGTAGAAAATACCTACCCAGCGCACGAGTCGAGTACTTAGATCATTCCGCCGCGCTCGCAACAGGGTGTTTCTAACGACGTCATGCGTCATAATGAATAATATTTTTCTTTTTAAATTATTCAAATTTCATAAATACCTATTTTTACTTTTATGAACGTTTAATAATCATTGTATACATGAAGTGGGCTGCCGTTGTAAGACGACTAAAAAGTCACGGAGTATAGCTGCACTATTAGATTAGTTTTAGGTTATAATCTTTTACCAAGCATATCTTTTTTCTCCCAGCATCTACGGCTTACTGCTCATTTGCTTTTTTGCTACTGTCTGAGATCAGGTTGTTAGGGAATACACTTGTGTAGGCATTACACGTGTGTAGCATTTACAGGCTTAAAACTTTTACTTTTTTTTTGTGTTTGGGAAATCATCAAATAACTACTCCCGCTCCAAACGGAGCGGAAGGGCGTGTCAGACTCTTACTGACTAAAACCCACCCGTGTTCCTTCAGTTGCCTGTGCCAGGGGCCACGGTATCCCTTTCGGACTTTCCCGCAACCCCGGCAGGCATCGGCCCTAGCGGACCCCGTCATTGTTGCTGACATCTCTTTGAGTCGCGCGTGGAACACAACGCGCCGTCGACCCGGGCCTGGTCCTTATCGAACGGCGAGCTGCCTATTGCTCGCCGTTCGCAAGCCCGCGCGTACTGTGGCTGGGAATCGGCTTGCGATTCCCGACGCCCAGGGCGTCTCCTGCGGTGGCTAGGGGCGTGAGGGCACGAATTTTGCCTCTCCCTCACGCGTTCCCCTTCCTCCTTTGCGAGCATTACTGCTTCGCAGAAGGAGGTGACGGCTTCCCATGCCCTCTCACCAATCGCCTGCACGAGGACACGGCGGTGCTCCGCCCAAGCTGGGCAGACCTCCACCATATGCTCCACCGTGTCCTCCGTGCGATCCACACAATGGTGACGTCTAGGCGTTTCCTCCCGCTTTATCCGGAACAAGAACCTCCCGAAGCAACCGTGTCCGGTGAGGACCTGCGTCAGGCGGAAGGTGAGGCGCTGTGGTGCCTCTCTAACCACTCCTCAAAGAGGGGAATTATCGCCGCAATTGTGGCGTGTCCATCTACATCTCATCCTACGTTTTAGTTACGTCTAAATGTGAGAAGAGGCCTTCACGAGTTCACGGGGCTTACAAAATCGAGAAACACATCCGTGTGAGCTAATGCAAATATAGAATGCCAAATTAGTCCAAAATCAAGCCCTTCGCCTTTGAGCCTAGGGCCCTACTTCCCACCCCTTGCCCCGTGATCATGATCAGCAGCAATAGAATGCATGCCCGCCTCTGCACGTTCGCCTTGGTATTTCTAAAAACTAAATTTCACAAAAACTACATGAGAGGTAATAAACACGTTAGATTTATGGCTAGTATATGAAGTGCTGTGGGAAACGAACAAATTATCTAGTCACCATTTTAACACTAATTGAAAAAACATAACCAGGCGGTAGGACATGTTTACTCTAAATCGAATACTGGTGAATTTTACAAAGTATTTTACATGTGAGTAATATTCATGCCTAAAAAATTTACCGTAGGCTGTTTAGGCTACGGTGGTTCGCGCCCTGGACTGGTGCCGACGTAATAAAATTTATGTTATATAGGGTTATAATAATAATAATAATCCTGTTTTTCAGGCAACTAAGGCCCATAAAACACAATACATATATAAGCATACAACAATAACTATAAACTAAAACAAAAGTACAAACGAACGAAGTGACGGCGTCGAGTTAGACTGCGAGGTGTCGCGTGGCCGGCCGCGGAAACGCCGATACAGCACACCTTACGGCCAAAACTCTTCCTTGAGGAAGGTCATCAAATACTGAGTCGGAACGCGCACCACGAACGACTTGAAATTATTGTCATGGCGCCCCTCCAACTTCTCTACCCTGAAGGTCCAGTTGGTCATCACCCGTATGTACTCTACGATGTCCTGAGCTTTCGAAGAGTGGTGCAAACAGGACACGTATAGCAGCGTCGCCGGTTCTACAGGACGCAGCAGCATGTTAGCTCCTGCCAGCGCCGTCCCACACTGGTTGCGATAAGTAGGCTTTCTCTTCTTTCTCACCACCTTGAAGAAACCGTTAATCACAGCACTTTTAGTTGCGGTCGGTGCCAAGCGACTCTGCTTTCCCCCATTTGATTTATTTGCTGTTCGTTTCATTTGCGACACAGCAGGTTTTGTCTTGGCGACAATTGCAGAATAGGCACGCTTGAGGGTCGATGTACCTATTACACGCCTCGCCTCCCCAGTAGGTACGACGTGATCAGCGGAACACGATGCAACGCTTGCATTCTTGACAGCCAATGACGTAGATTCACTCGCCGACTGAAAACTGCAGACAGAAGCATTTTGTGCCCCGCGACGTCTGTTCACATTGGAGGCTTCCGGTGACCCACTTGCCGGAATAGCGTTACGCAGCAACGCTACCTCGGCTCGTAATTCAACAATTGTGACATCCGTTGACTCCAATTTGGACTTCATCTCAGCCTGGCTCACCTTCAGACACGTGATGTCCTTCAGCAGCCTGGTGACGTCGACGTGGTCGAAAGTGACTGGATGCAGCTTGTGCAGCTCCTTCGCCACAAAATCGGGACATGATCCGGATCGGTCCTCTTCAGCAGGTCAATGATGTCCTGCAGACTCTTCTCGTCACCATGCCTCCGGCGAGATGGCATCTGTCCGACTTGGTCGAGTGTTTGAAACTGCAGCAAATTAGCACTGCATACCTCTTCCTCGTTGAAGGAGGACTTGCAGATCTGCAAGATGCTGACCTCGTATATGTAATCGATGCTCGACGAATACCAAGCGCTCGTTAGCAATGAGCTGCTTTGCTGCCATTGCGTAGAAAAACGGGAAACAAGGGAACAACCGTTTGTCCGCCAATACACACCAAATATCACATTCCTCTGAATAATATCAAGTATGTAGTTACACCAAGGTACACAAAATAGTTTAATACGAAAAAACGTAATATTATTAAAACGTAACAACGTCATCTGTCTTAGCTAGTTCCTAAAATAGAAAGAACACGAGGTAAGTCGACATAATTAACACAGGCCGGTATATGGAAACAAATCCTCCTTTTCTCCGGTAGATACATTAGAACTATTGTTTACGCGGTACCTATGTATTACCTAAACAAAAACAACCGGCTTCCAAAAAAAAAACACTTCAAAGTGAAAAGTTAAATAACTTTAATTGCGGAAGTCGATGTGTTTGCATGTGTTTTAGTTTTTTCCATCGACTTCCGAAATTAAAGTAACTACTAGTACTAGTAGTACTTTTCGCAAGTCGGTTGTTTATTTTTTTTGTAAAAACTTTTTTATTTTTCATTATTTACTTATGGTACCTAAGTACCCCACCCACACCAATTCGAAAATGATCGTTCACGTATTTTTTTTTTCTAAATAATAATTGTTGGTTTTTTTTTTAAATAGCTTGACCGATTTCGATAGAATTTATATGGGACCACCTCTGAAGTATGACCTACTAAACAATAAAAGAATCATCAAAATCAATTCATAATTGGCGGAATAATCGCGTAACAAACATACAAAAAAAAAAACATACAGTCGAATTGCAGCAGCGCGGTGGTGTGTGCTCGTCGTTGTTACACTCGTGTGATGTAGCGCGCGGCGGTGTGTGCTCGTCGTTGTTACACTCGTGTGATGTAGCGCGTGGCGGTGTGTGCTCGTCGTTGTTACACTCGTGTGATGTAGCGCGCGGCGGTGTGTGCTCGTCGTTGTTACACTCGTGTGATGTAGCGCGCGGCGGTGTGTGCTCGTCGTTGTTACACTCGTGTGATGTAGCGCGCGGCGGTGTGTGCTCGTCGTTGTTACACTCGTGTGATGTAGCGCGCGGCGGTGTGTGCTCGTCGTTGTTACACTCGTGTGATGTAGCGCGCGGCGGTGTGTGCTCGTCGTTGTTACACTCGTGTGATGTAGCGCGCGGCGGTGTGTGCTCGTCGTTGTTACACTCGTGTGATGTAGCGCGCGGCGGTGTGTGCTCGTCGTTGTTACACTCGTGTGATGTAGCGCGCGGCGGTGTGTGCTCGTCGTTGTTACACTCGTGTGATGTGGCGCGCGGCGGTGTGTGCTCGTCGTTGTTACACTCGTGTGATGTAGCGCGCGGCGGTGTGTGCTCGTCGTTGTTACACTCGTATGATGTAGTGCGCGGCGGTGTGTGCTCGTCGTTGTTACACTCGTATGATGTAGTGCGCGGCGGTGTGTGCTCGTCCGTCGTTGCAAGCGTTTTATTTACTACTAGCTTTTGTCCGCTACTTCGTTGATGTGGATGTCGTAAGACATCACAATATAATAAAATAACAGCCACATTTTTATAAAACTTTACGTTCGTAGTATTGGTCTCAGCAGCCATAATGTAAAGCGAGTCAGGACGTGGGAGAAGCAGTTCGTCTTGAGGTCGACACTCGCAGCCTTCAGTAGCAATTTCCAATTGCTTGCGAAGTTTTTAGGTTTTAGGGAATTAATGAACGCCTGCGTTCCTGCATGTACTACCTAATAATAATAATAATAAAAAAACAGAAACCCGCAGAGCAGCATGTGGCGAGCTGTTGGGCAGTAGCGACCCCACGGACCCTACCTCCCGGGAGAAGTCTTGTTTCTCATCTCTGGCTTGCCTTTATTGGCCGGCTGGAGTGAACAATGACGAGGAACAGAGCTCTCACTTCTTTCTTGCCGTTATGCCTGGCTGGCTTGAGTGGAGGTTCGCAAGAGCAAACGTGCACGGAGGAAGGAAGTATTCCAGTAAGTGCTGGTAGGGGACTTGACCATCTTCCGGACTTTGGGATTGTCCTGATAGTCGTGGAATACCTCTCCACTCCTCAAGCACGTCAGGATATGTTGATCCCTTGTCGCTACGTCACTAAGTGCTAGCGACAGTTTCCGGGCGCCCATTATTGAGTGTGCAAGTCACCCCCTGCTGTTTTTTCCGTGTATATTAAAACATTGATCAGGCAGAGGTTATAGTCCTTGCATAGTTATAGATAACCAATACACTATAGCCACCCAAACCCATAGCTCAATATGTTTTGTTCCCATGTTCTGCAATAGTCCTGCACCAACCGGGGGTTGTCCTTGGGTGCACTTGCATAGAGCATACAGGGATAATCGTCGGTTGGTGCCTCTTTCCATTTAAAATTATCTAAGAGGCCTCTGCAAGTTGGCTGCGGCCCCTCGTACGCCTTCCAAAGGACCGGGACTCCATGGATCCGAGATACGTAAACATAAAGAAGAATAATTATAATAGTTTATTTATCACTGTGTCATGTATAAAATCATAGCAATAAATACATATTTATAAGTGATATCGTCGACGACTATAAGTACTAGTATAAGCTGTGTCACAGTCGTCAAAATGGCAACATGGCAAAATGGCACAACACTGATACACTACCTGTTGCATTCTTACAGATTATTCCTGACGAACAGCTACGAGTATCACTAAAATAATATATCAGTTGATTGTAAACACACGGGATTCATAATTTACAGTCACCTAACCAGACGTTTATTATAATAACAATAGCTGACAGAAGGGGCCTAAACTTAATGTTTTTCTGTGTACGTTGTACGAATTATCACAAAAGTAATGTTACAAAATGTAAAAAATGAAGCACAAGATATATCACCTCTTGGGAATCGATATTTGCTTTGTTGAAGGTTGAATAAAATAGCCGTTCTTATATATTTCCCGATTCACTGCTTACCTAAAAAGGTATGAAAATCATTTAAAAGGTTAAATCTGTAACTATCTGCTATATCCATTCCCTATTCAGCCTTTTTTTTTTTTTTTGTGGGTGGGAAATCATCAAATAACTTCACCCGCTCTGGGCAGAGCAGGAGGGCGTGTCAGACTCTTACTGACTAAAACCCACCCGTGTTCCTTCAGTTGCCTCTGCCAGGGGCCACGGTAACCCTCTTGGACTTTTCCGCAACCCCAGCAGGCATCGGTCCTAGCAAACGCCGTCATTGGTGCTGACATCTCTTTGAGGCGCGCGTGGAACACAACGCGCCGTCGACCCGGGCCTGGTCCTTATCGAACGGCGAGCTGCCCATTGCTCGCCGTTCGCAAGCCCGCGCCTACGGTGGCCGGGAATCGGCCTGCGATTCCCGACGCCCAGGGCGTCTCCTGCGGCGGCTAGGGGCGTGAGGGCGCAAATTTTGCCTCTCCCTCACGCGTTCCGCCTCCTCCTTCGCGAACATTACTGCTTCGCAGAAGGAGGTGACGGCTTCCCAAGCCCTCTCGCTCCGTACCATGGCCTGGACCAAGGCCGGACGCGAGAGATCGCCACCGCCAATCGCCTCCACGAGGACACGGCGGTGCCCCGCCCAAGCCGGGCAGACCTCCACCGTATGCTCCACCGTGTCCTCCGGGCGATCCACACAATGGTGACACCCGGGCATTTCCTCCCGCCTTATCCGGAACAGGAACCTCGCGAAACAACCGTGTCCGGTGAGGACCTGCGTCAGGCGGAAGGTGAGGACGCCGTGGCGCCTCTCTAGCCACTCCTCAAAGAGGGGACTTATGGCCGCAATTGTGGCGTGCCCAGCGCTGGGTTGCGACAATCGCACTCTCCATGCCGCCCTGAGATCCCGCCGGAGCTCTGTCCGCTGTACCGTGATTTCTCGCGGCAGCGGAGCAACGCCCCGGCGTTTCGCCTCCTCGTGCCACTCCCAAACGTGCGCGAGGACTTTTGCCTCCAGATCCCATGGCGGTAATCCGGCAAGGAGGCTCGCCGCCTCACCGGAGACCGTACGTTATCCCCGGACCAGCCGGGTGGCCATGACCCTTTGGGGCGCGTTCAACCAGCGGGCTGGCCGCCGCCTCAAGGAACGCGCCCACACCGGTGCCCCGTAATGGGCCATGGACCGTACGACCCCCGCGTAGAGCCTCCGGCAGGAGCCGCTTTAAGGAAGCCCCGGCCCTTTCCAGTCTGGGTCCCTATTTAGCCTAGCCCAGCGATTTCTGACTTTTTTAGTATTCAAACCTTAGTCGTTCGGATAGACTTTTTTTAACTTTATAAGAAACAGGATCGATTGGCAAAAAAGTTTTTGTGAAAATTGATAATTTTCTTGCTGACTTTTTTTTTCTAAATCTGTGAATGTAGATCAAAATGTTAAAATGTTTCAAAAAGTTAAGGACAGTCTCCTAAGACCGTTTTCTTATAGCAAAAACGGTTAAGGTACCTACCTGCCCTTATTGCCCATCTCATAAATCCACTCTTTACCTATATGTCAAGATTGACTGCTTAGCTCCATAAAGGTGCGTAATGATATTCGTTTAAAATGGTTAAATCTGTAACTATCTGCAATATTCAAACCTTTTGGCTCGTCTTTTTACAATTTGTGATAAACTACCAACAGAAGAATACATACGAACATAAAGTGATATTGCTCATCCTCCATAGCAAATAGCGTGATAATTTATAGCCTAAAGACTGACCAGACTTATAGGTAATATATGTGCAAAATTTTAACAAAATCTATCTGGTAGTTTTTTTACGTGATGCTGGAATTCAGAGACAAACAGAAATAATTAAAAAAAAAATATTGTCGGAACTAGAATCGTTCAGACCTCGCTAAAATTAAGTGAAAAAAACAAAGTGTAGTTTTTACTTCGCTACGATTTTATTATACAGTATAGACTAGCTCTGACCAGCGACTTCGTCTGCGTGCATTTTGTTTTACATTATTTCATAATACAAATATCCAGGATGAAAAGTAGAGATAGACAGACAGAAAGAGTAAACTTTCGCACTTATAGTAATAGTATGGTATGTAAACATTAATTTGTGAATCTCTTCTCGACGCGTGAGTTTTGTTTGTTCATTGCTACATAATCCGTAATTAGGTAAATCAAAATAATCTAAGTCAAAATAACTAAACCGATTGAAAGTTTTTAAATTTAATTTTTGAGCTCCGATCAAGAACAAAGCTTGGCCACAACTGGTCATGGATCACACTTGGTCGGAGCTTCTACGGCCAAGACTGCGGCCGGATGTGCGACTGTATAGTCGGCGTGGCCGCATAGTGCGCGAGGTCCCAGTCCTTCAGTGAACCTATTTTCATGCTTCGAGGCACTGTGAGTGCATTACCCGCTCGAATGCACTCAGTAACTTTACGGCTACACCCGCTTGTCTTTAAAATGCATCTGCAAACATCGCGTTTAAACATTCACATTAATTTGTGAACACGCTGTGTAACTTTGAGAAGTTAAGACTATAACGAAGAATGGAGACTTGTTTATTAACCGACTTCTTAAAAAGGAGGAGGTTCTCAGCATTTTTAAACGGTATTATATTTTTACTATGTTACAACGGTGTAAACAATGAGTTAATAGTTATTTATGCAACTGTTGTATAATAAGGGCTATTAAAATACGAATGTGGGTTTATCACACGAGGCGGAGCCGAGTGTGATCATAGTAACACATAAGTGTTTTAATACCTAATTACCTATGTACAGTTGCATACAAGACTTTATCTACACCCATGATATGAATCCTCTATAAAATATTCTGAAACCATAGGGGGTTGTACACTGTTGTAAGAACCCTATGTAAATTCATGGTAAGTTTAATTGCTGAGTATCTAATACAAACACACTAAGAAATATCTGGTGGTGTGTTATCAAAGCTTGTATCACTCATTTTTGTAAACAACAAAGTAATAATTTTTCGCAATACCTACTAATATCGAACAAAAATGGCGGGATACGCCGTGAATTTGAACAATCTATAAGTTTTTTTAAAATTATTAGCTGTTGTAGTGAAACGCGCGTGCATGACAATGTTCTTTTTTTGAAATTATAGTTGCATAATTAAATTTAGTACAATATTATAACACTCGTTTGTATTATGGTTACTATGACACTGGTTGTTTTAATGTTGGCAATAAGCTAACTGTTTCAGAAGCTTTTATCACGTTTTATACAGGATTTATAGCATGGGTGTAGATAAAAATATAAAATAAATACATGCACCCTATTCCCGTTATTCTTTTTTTTTTGGGAAGGGGGTACCCTGATTGTAACAGGAGCATGACGAATGATGGCGTGCCGTAACCTGCGCTCTTAGTGTAGGGCAAGCCATGGCGATCGAGGCAGTCGACATTGTCATCCCATTGACAGCGACGGGAGCCGGGCTGCAAGGTGCATCTAGCCGCAGACTTGTAACCATCCCGCTTATTAATCTTGACTATTTTCAAAAACGTAGGTAATAATTGTTTTGCGAGTCACGATTTGTTAAATTTATGTTTGAAACTACGCTTTTAAAACTCTCTCCTTGGGCACTAGAGAGAAAATGAAATATTTTGTACGCAAATGAACTCAAACTATTAAACCCAAACTATCCAGATTAATATATTCACAGGGAACCGAAACTTGCAGCATTAGATCGCACAAGCCGTGTTTGGCCGCGAGCCAACTCAACTTGCGTTAACACCGTGTGAACACGCCACTCGTGCATGTTTTCAATAACTGCACAATTGCACTTTGTTACGTACAACTGAGGGAAAAACGCTCAATGAAAATTGAGCAACTATTTAAAACTTTACATCCATCTTATTCTCCTTTTCTTTATAAAAATCTTAAATTACTGACAACGATCTCTTAAACCGCTGCAGGCTTAGCATGGCGCTTTCTCTTTCTATCCTACTGTAGAATAGAAATCGCTTGCCTACCCTTCTCGAAATATCTTCTTCCCGAGCACGACGTCACACATAGACTCGGGTTTCTACGCAGACAGTGACTTTTCCATAGCAACGGGTTTCGTCGCAAGTGATGTGTGCCTAGCTACCTACCCAATTTGACTGTATTATTGCGTTTCGTTCTCAAACAAATAATATGAAGGAAAGTGTTATGAGCGAATCTTTATTCAATAACAAAACGCAAATGGTCTATTTGTTATGTCATCAATTTTGATTTATGGCTGGTGCGCGCAAAATAAAAAACCACCAACTAAGTTTTAAAAAACATTATTATGTGTCTGTATTTTGTTGGCGTCACGTACCTAAAAAGTAAGTTTTTTACTAGCTGCGTTGTTATTTTATTGTTGAAGGTATCCATTTATGTAAAATGATATCATTTGATTTTAGATATTTTTATTTTATATAATAGTATATTATATTCCCTGTGAATGTGTTTAATACATCAAAGTTAATCATGTGCCTACTGAATCCATGGTAGCAGGTTGTGTGTGCGTCGCTGCCTTGCCCCCCTGTACGTCACCCCACCAACACTTCGCTCAAGTTTTTCTATATAAAAACCTAAGTAATATCGGCAATTTAAACCCAAAATGTTTATTTCATATGTTCAGCCTAATATATAATAAAAGCCACAAAGCATCGCCATAAAGAAAAAAACAACTTACGAATCTTTGTCTAGGTCATTTCTTATGTAGACTATTTCGGCAGAAAGTTTTCTTGTGATGCTTTGTAGACAATTGTCTAGGATAGTGAAAACACTTCTTTTCACATTTGATTTTGTAATCGCCAAGCTGAAGACAGTAGAAAAGTTTCCACTGTCTACACGGAAACGTCGTTTTTGTCTACTCTTCCGTCGACAACACGCTTAACGACGGTTCTCATGCTAAGTCTGGTATATCTAGAAGCATAACATTTTCACAAGAGTTCATTCTTTAACGACGAAACGATTCCTTCCTTCAATAAGGAAGGCTTTTTGAAAATTCATCCTCTAACTAAAGGGTTAGATAGGGGATGAAAGTTCGTATGCAACGTCATTCCTGCCGAATCTCAGCGCACACGCGGTTTGTTGTGGAAGGACATTGCTTATTGACAAGGAGTGTTTGGTACCTACACGGTTCAGTTCTTATAGTACCTCGTGCGTAATCCGAGACTGTTACGTATGTGTTAACTAAAATTACTTAAGGCGCTACCCCGGGCAAAACCTTGCGATAGTGCGATATGCAGAGGTTTATTAATGTTCGATATCCTATCATCACATTGCACGTTCTTATTTATTTTTATGTGTTTCATATATATTTAAAATCTCCTCGTAAAAATTACTAAAATTATTGATTGCATGCAACTTTTGCTAAAGGCGACGTTCTATTATCTTATTTAATTCATGTTTTTGCACTTTAATTTGATATTTGATTTTTAACCCAACAAAAGATAATATTTGTATCGTTTTAAACCGCACCCGACATGAGTAACAACATGTCGTGTCTGAAATCGCTTTCCTCACTAAACAACACGAGATGAACACTTCATTTTGATGAGATTTCTGAGAGACGTTCATATTTTATAGCAAACAGTCTGTATCGTAGCGAGGTGGAAAAAAACTTATATATTATATCAACTCGAGTTATAAGCTAAAACCGGAATAATGTTTCAAGAAACTGTAGGTTAAATGATAAGAGTAAATTTTCTGTAAAATATGTATTTTTTGTTAAACTAGTACCTAGTATCAAGAGGCATAGTATGCATGCTGCGCCGACCACTAGGTAATATATTCGAGCAAGAGCGAGAGAAAGGTGATCATGTTGCACTTTTTTCAGAGATTCTATGACATTGTATAGCCGATTAGGTATATTGAAGAGTTGTCTCAGTAGAAGCTTACTATTACAAGTGGATGCGTAGCAATGTGTGCATATTTACCCGTGTTTGTTTTTAAAATAAAATTAACCATAGGTATCTAATCACTGTTGGAATTTCAGTTTTTTGTAGGTAGGTAGGTACGTATCTTATCGTCTCATTGTTTCATCACTACGATACAGGCTTTAGATGCTGACAGACAATCATCTGGATCGATCAGAGTCACACGATGAAACTAAAACGTTCACTTTCAGAAGTTTCAGATATATATAAACTTGGATTCTCCTAGGAAATCAAAATCAAATCAGGTCAATCTGAAACTTGTCCTTAACGTGGTACCTAGCTGTTTAAATAATGATAATCCAGGTACAGTTTTAAAAGTGCGCAAAATACGCGCATTGACGTGACGATGACGTGAGATACGGACACCAAGCCGTATTAACTATTAGCTACAGTTTTATTAGACAGAAAAGCATGCGCTTCGGGAATCTTGTCTTCGGAAATACGGACGCGCGATGATGAGAGCTAATATAGACCTGTTGATGACAACCATGGAAGTACTTGCCTATTTCGTATTACCATGTTTACAAAATTACAGGTTAACAACCCTATGCAACTCCAAAAAACTATTTATTACTTTTGAGTGACAAGTGACGATCTGAGATCAGAGTAGGTAACCCGACAGAGAGAGAAATCTTCACACAAACGCGCAATCATAGGTACACTACTTATAGCAAAGCGTGGTAGTACAAACTTAGCAGCATTACGTCTGTGGCGCGACGTTCGACTTAATTCGGAATTACACGAAGATTACCGAAACGCATACTTTGGAAAGATGTATACATGTATGTCTCGCCTGTACGTGCGTCGAATCGTTTCGTATTTTGGCGGTCGTTGCAACCAATATGCTCAGGTACAATCAATCGGTTCTAACATTTGCCGGTTCCGAGACTAGCGCGTTATGCAGAGCCGACACTTTGTTAAATAATTGTCCAACGGTCGTTCATTTATTTTAGCAGTGTTTTGCATCCTATACCCCTAATTCACAAATAGGTAGCTAATCATGTTCGACATCTCAACTCATCTCAGATTTATCTTAAACTTATACTTCAACATTGTCGAGAAAATAGTTTTTTTTAATGTTGTGTGGCTTTCAAGACTTTCATCAACTGTGTCGGGTAAATGTTTTTTTCTTTCTAAAATTCACTCCTTAAAAGGCCGCATCTGTTAAATCATTCTGTGTTGAACGTTTCGTCGACTAATCTATGCGCAATGTATCGCCCACGATATTGCTGACTGTGCACTCTGCAGTCGGGCGGGCGCGCGGGCGGGGCGTGGCGAGCGTGTAGCCGTGTTCCGCGGGCCTAGCACGTACGCGCGGAGTAAACGTTACGTAAATTCGATCACTTATAAAATACTCGTTTCGCACATAACATTAACTTGGTGTTAAGACTTTATTGATATCTATGGTTTGGATATGAATAAAGTCAAAAAGTGCGTGTCGCAAAAATTTTAACCAAAATGCTATACCCCTAGGCCACGAGCTACACCCTCAAGCGACAAGCGCCATGCGACAGCGACTGCAGGGAAACAAATGAAAGAAGTTCTTAGAGCAGCATTCACCACGAAACGACTTGCAGAGCGACGATGGCGATGGCGACAGACGGTCACAGGGCGACGCGTGACGCGCGCTTCGTCGCTTGCGCGCGACGGGGCCTTGGTATAGTATATTTTCGATAAAAAATCGTTCGAATTTACGTTACGTTTACGTCGCGCGTTCGTGCAAGGGCCTCCGGTTAGTCTGCCGAAACGGTACGGTAGGTACGTCCTGACAATAATAATCGATCTCGACGTTAAGATGTCTATCTGTTTTCAGCAAAGGATGCTTTTTTTTAGTTGCTTGCACTGCGTTTGAAATCCAAGGGAATGGAAACAAAGTTTGATCGTTTTTTTTGCTTTAGTGAACAGATGCAGAGAGGTGAAACGTATGAGCTTGTCAGAACTCGTTTAGATTGAATTTGAGTTTTATAAAATGTTAGCTAAGTTGGTTGTTTTGCATTTTATTTTATTCATAGAGAAAATAAACAAGAGGCTTCTAGCGTCAGAACGAATGCGAATGCGAATGTATAATCCAACGACATTTTCCACACATTATTAATACAAGATAAGTATAAAAACTAATACGATGTGCGTATTCTGTTTTTTTTTAGTTATGTATCTACAGTTGCTGTTTTTAGAGGTTCGAAGATTTCCATACGCAAATAGAATAGTAAAGAGTCTCTAGAATTAGGTAATCAAGTGAGCTTCACGTAGCTGTGTGGTTAATGTGGCTTCGACCTTAGACAACCACAGATATACCTATTCAGGGTCACATTAAATTAGCTAGCGAAACTCCACACACGTGATGGGTATCGATCACACAACATTTATTGTAATTGGCATTGTATTAAAAATTACCTATATTTATTTCAAACTAATTTATTATTACTAATTGTACTTTAATTTAAATATTTCTACACCGGCAACGGTAGTACATGTAAAGCTTTTTTTTAATATTAGGATTATAATTATTGTACCATGTACTGAGAAATAAATTATATCTTATCTTATCTTAACATGAATAATCGAAAAAAATATTATATGATGATTTTTTTATGGGGTCAACTACCGCATGTATTGTAACTTTAAAGTAGTTACAATACGTCGTACAATAAGTCGTATGAGTTTAGAAAATCTGTATTTTTTGTGCAATCTTCACGTCGTGATGGGTATCGATATCGCATATAAACTGTTTTTGTTTTATCATGTTTAGATATGAATACTTTTCACATCGGCGGAGTTTCGCTAGCTAATTTAATTTCACCCTGTATAGGCAAACATCGAAAAACAAAGCAAGCAGTTACATAGGTAGCTCTATTCTTCATCTACTGTCACAACCACGTTCGTTGCAGTCACGGCCCAACTGCCTTCAATATTCATTGACAAACAGCCTCTGTGTAGTAATATAAACTACTACTTGTGCCCGCGTCGTCTGCGTGAAATTCTTGTCCCCGACCCAACGCGTCGCATCGCATCGCCTGCCCGCTCTGTTACTTCGTTTTCGCTTAGCGTTCTTTCACACTTTTTTTTTGCTCGTCCCCTAATGGCACTAGCGTGATCTTCAATGGCCTATAGCTTTCCTCAAGAATTGGGCTATCAAATGCAAAATGAATTTTACAAGTCCGACTTGTAGTTCCAGATATTATTTAGCCTCTGCAAACAAACTAAGTTTACCTTTTTATAATATTAGTACAATTATAGAGGATTGAATTGATCCGAGACGTGTGACGAACAAATTTATTCATGGCTTTTTAACTCGGCAGTGTTGCCATCTGTAGTGCAATAGTGTGAGGTGGTAACAGTAATTCAGGGAAACATACTAGCGTTGTGTGTAGTAAAATATAAAACCCATCAGCATAAACCGAAGTAGGTAGTTCGCACGACTCGAAACTAATCCTCATGATTCAACAGCCTGCTCAACACCTTCATAAATATAAAGAGAAGCCTGAAGATGCGGTACAATTGCCCACTCTTTCCCTAGCAGTGGGCTACTAATAAAAGCTCTGTCCTCTATAAAACTAGTGTCAAGGTGAATGAGAAATGCCATAAATTCATATTCCATTTGGCTAGCACAATAGAATAGTGATGCTATTTATCGATGATTTGATTTATCGATATCGGATATATTAAATTATTATCGTACATAGCGAGGGAGAATAAGTTGTGAGAGCGAGAGGCTTTAAATCTAAACCCGTTTTGCAGAGCTATGAATGTACTAGTATTATCAATAATAAACATACGCTCGTATATTTTAAAGTTAAAGTGTTAAGGGGCTGACAACAGCTTAAGCGCAGTCACTGACGGACTGCAAAGAAAAGAAAGAGAAGCGCGATGACACAAAGCGGGTAATGTATTGCAACATATGAAGCAATTCTCTATTTATAAAAAATCTATTGATTGGATAAAAAAATAAAAACACTATCACGTTAATATGTAGCTCGAAGAACAATTTGAAAAAAAAAACAGAATGATTGCATGTATATTATTATGGTTTTTAATCGTTAAAATATTTTTTAGAGGTATCTTCGTAACTTTTTTCTATCGTACCAAATTAGTCGTATTATGTTTTCAACACACTATCTAACTAGCGTATATCCTGAAGAATATCATATATTTTTCTGATTTTGTTTACTGCAGTGGAACATATACTATTAGGCATTATAAAACTTGCGTTTAGGTCATGTAGTCCCCTTAAGGCGCTGCCCAAACGAAGGCCACCGTAAAACACTCAGTATTTTGTCGCAGTTAGGCGTATTGCTACATGTTACAATCCAGTTTTTTTTGCTTTAATTAAATGTTCAAAGAAAATATTTATTAATTATAATTATTTCATAAAAATAAAATAGTATTTTGATTAAAAAATCCGTGGCATAATTCTAAAATTTTTTAACGTAAACTATCATATTTTATGTAATAAATAATAAATGGAATTCAATCGAATAAAGAAATAAATAAAAATTATTCCACTGAGCCGTACATTTATTTTTTAATTTAATTAAAACTGCAATATTTGGCGGTCATTCGATTCAACTAACATCAAACGCATCGCTGTTTTGAACCTTATTTGTTGTCGCGATGCGCTATTGCCAAGTACCAAACAATTAGCTTCTATCCGCGCCTTAAGGTATGAAATAAACAAAATAAAATGATTATGTACATACCTACAGTAAGCCACGTTAATGAATATTAAATAAACTACTTACTGTCATTAAACCAGCGTTTGTCCTACCCTACCTACAACCAGTTATTGAAATAACTCGAAACCTCAGATCCCAACAAAATTTTATTATTTTATTATGGACATGACATTTAAAAAAATATATTTCAAAGCTGTTCTTATCACTTTGATTGATTTATTGCAATATCAATAATGTATGTTTAGTTAATAAATAAACTATAAATAAAAAGTAGTGTAATCTATCTATGTAGTTACCATTTTGCATGCATGTATTTTCTTGTATGTATGACACATGTTTAAGCAAATAATTTTATCTATTCTACTCCCAATTTTAATAAACTACACTTACTAATACCTACTTACCTGATACCCAAAGACTGCTTTGTAAGGCCTCATCAACTAAGTGCCGCGATTCTGCATTTAGTCCACACAACCGAAGCGCTTGGACAAAGAGAAAAACTAAAAAATACACGGTTGCATTGATTGAAAAAGTTGGATAGCAGATAGTTCCAATAGATAGAATATTTGGATACTATTGGCGAGGAAACGAGCGTGCAGAGCCATTTATCGAGAAGATTGCAATAGTATGCAAACAATGTTGGAATACTTTCATTAGGCGAGCTGGTCATGCATGGTTCCAATTCCAAGTTGTTTGCTACAACAACTGTGTATCGTTTGTGTTTTTATTTTAACAGTAAATATAATGCACTATTGAGCGCTATTCGACATCCTTTCATGTTGTTGTTTTTTGTTTCATGTTATAAGTAATTTATTACTATACCCAACGAGTTCGGGAATAATTTCTGTTAGAAAATGTTGCTGTGGTACGGCTTAGGAAGGTGCAGGGTAGGTCCTATAGGTGCCGGTGTAATTACAAGCACCAAGGATATTCTTGCTTTAGCTCTTGGTTAGTAAACATCTGCGATGCCTCTGGTATAATATATTGCAGACATGACCACCATCAGGTATGGTGGGCAGTCACGTGTCGTTTTGTTACCCATCCAATAACATGAATAAAAGGCAATCTAAACCATAAATATCGATAAATTTAATACAGTTGATCGACACAACTCTAGCTGGCCACTCATATAGATGACCGCACACGGAGACGTTTTACGACACATTAAAATTAAAGTTCGCGCGAACAGCGAAACGTACTCTTAGGTTTATGTAGTACGTCATATTATTATATTATCACTCATGTATTATGTACATCATATAATATCTCAAGTATTTGTATTAGCTACTTCATTGCTTGTCTACACCCGTGAGTTTTGGGGAAGTAAGCCTTTTCAATGTATAAAACAAAAAGTAGTGCCCATAAGCCCTATTGCCTTATGCATACATGGCAATAGGAAACGAGAATTAATAAAAAATCATAATAATTTGAAGAGCAGTGGTGGCCCAAACGTATCAACCCCGACTTACGAGTTGTAGGTCTTGATGTCAAATCCGGGCAGGCAGTTTACTTTGTGTATTTAATTTAATCACCACTCCTCTCAAAACGATGAAGGAAAACATCGTGAGGAAACCGGCATGTCCTAGAACTAAAAAAACCGAAAAATTCGATGACATGTGACATCTATCAATCCACATTGGGCCCGCGTTGTGTTTTATGGCATTTATGGCCCACTCCCTTTCACAGAGAGGAGGCCTGTGTCCCAGCAGTGGGGACATTATAGACTGAATAGTCTTATGCCTAATAATATGTCTCTCATCTATACACCGACGGTCACGAAATCTTGACGACGTGAATAGCTCTATTCTTCAGGTCCAAGATTAGTTTACGGTAAATAATATGGTACTAAATGGAATAAAAACCAAATGCATTAAATTTAAATTACCAATTAAATGGGGAAAAACTGGAATTTATTAATCACACGGTTTTCCTAGGAATCTCGCTAGACGAGAAATTACAATGGGGACCTCATAATATATAACAACTCTTGCGGGGCGGCTAAGCTCGGCCGCTTATGCTGTTAGAAAAGTGTCAAACCGCACGTTTGGTCTATTTTAGCTACTTCCACAGCATTATGTCGTATGGTATTTTACTGTGGGGCCGTGCTGCTGACATTGAATCCATCCATCGATCCATTATTTTGCAAAAGAGAGCTGTCAGAGCCATTTATAATCTACGTTACCGCGAATCTCTCAGGGAACTATTTAAAAAGACACAATTTTAATACAAGAAATAAAGATAAAATAGATCAACCATTTTTCAGATTAGCTGAAGTACATACATCTTTTATGGGGTACTGTTTTAAATGTTACAACAAAATACCTTGTCATTTAATGCAATTAAATTAAATAAATAAAATTTCAAAAAAAAAAATAAAGAAGATTTAAAACTCGTATAAAAAGTTCACTTTGTAAACCAGCATATTACAAATTAGAGGATTATATCTAAGATAAGAGTGCTTGGAAACATGCTGGTCCAGCTCCATAGGACAATCTAGGGTCTAGACAAAATCAAACATGTTGCTACTCTAATTGTATAGTTTATTCTTTTTATGACATTCATTTACATTCTGTGATTACTTTAACTCACACACTGTCATATTACTTGTTTAAATAATTTGGAAAATCGTATACTTTTACAATGTTTGTGTGAGCACCATGTATTTATAACAAAATTAACTTATTTGTCATTGCTACATTTTTTTATTCTTTTTACATAGTGTGGTAGGGTAATTTTATTTTAAGTGCGTCTTCACATATAATTAACGTATACAAAATATTGTAACACATTTTAAAAGAGTAACGGTGGAGTTTCTTGCCCATTCTTCTCAATACGAAACTACTTTTTGGAAGGGGCGACTAGAATCAATTTTATTCTATTTTAATGTAAATGTTGACGTTCAAAAGTGCCTTTTATGTGATTATTTGAAATAAATGCTTTGACTTTGACTATAATCTTCATAAAAGTGTTGGCATTAATAAATTAGACAGACAAACAAATTTTCCAGGCATAACTTCACAAGAACACGTCGTCAACGAGGCATACAATTATATGTACAGGGGCACCAACAATAATAATAAAAGGTATTTATACACGACCGTAACACAATTTTATTACAGTCCATTTTACTGGATTACAAACTGGGTCGTGTGCGGTCCGTAACGTGATTACGGCAGCTGTCCGACCCGGACGGACGCTTTGACGGCGAGTAACTAGATTATAAAACGTATTATAATTTTCAGGAAAAAGCGTCCGCCGCCGCCGGTGATTAAGGCGCACTGCACCGCATTAAGCAGCGTGGTGCGGGAGTGCGTGTTCATACGAGTTGCTTGTAAGTATCTCAGCTTGTATAGAAAACCCGCACGATGATACTTCCTGCTCTCCCGCAAGTACGCGCGAAGGTGCGTTGACACGCAACATGCAGCGTGATGCACGGCAGTGTGATAATCGCCTAAACGTTACATGTGTAGCCCGTGGGCTCGCTACACACAGGCGTGCTACAGTGCCCTCTGCGTCCAGTATAACAACGTTGACACGCAACATGCAGCGTGATGCACGGCAGTGTGATAATCGCCTAAACGTTACATGTGTAGCCCGTGGGCTCGCTACACACAGGCGTGCTACAGTGCCCTCTGCGTCCAGTATAACAACGTTGACACGCAACATGCAGCGTGATGCACGGCAGTGTGATAATCGCCTAAACGTTACATGTGCAGGCCGTGGGCTCGCTACACACAGGCGTGCTACAGTGCCCTCAACGTCCAGTATAACAACGCGTTCAGGGCGGTGTTGAGGCTGCCCCGCTTCTGCAGCGCCTCGGGCAGGTTTGTGGAAGCACGCACCAACTGTTTTCACGCCACCATGCGCAAGCGGTGCGCGTCCTGACTCCTACGCAGGGTGCGGGCCAGCTCCAATACTGTCCTGGTAATGATCGCTGAGAGATTTGACTGCCCCTACATACGAGAAAACCTTGACCTATATTTATAATGAAGTTTGTATTGTATTGCCTTTATATTTTTATTCTAACCTGATCTATTCTGTTGCACTGTCGTGAAATTTTATTTTATGTAATACTAGGTTTTGCCCGCGTGGATGTCGGAAATTATCCCACAGGAAAATGCTACCCGTATAAATGGTATCCTATCATCCAAATCCATTCAGCTGTTAAAACGTGAAAAAGTAACAGACAGACAAATAATAAATACAAATAAACTTTTTATTTTTATTAAACAGGTTTTTTCATTTTAATATTTATCTACATTAATTTGAAATACCTACTCAAGCGTCACAATTAGCCACGTATTATCTACGTAATAGCTAAATTATTTTATAACGTCAAATTGTCATACTCATAACTTTTAAGTGGGTGGGTCGATTTAAAAGAAATAAATACAAAAAAAAAGATCTCATGATACGGGTTTTGACTCTTTTTACATTTCCTTAAATCTCATAAAAAGAGGTAGGTACAATAAAAATACAATAATCATGTGAATTTTAAAATTATGCCCTATTTTACCCCCTTGGGGAATTGATAATCCAAATAATGTTTGATTTCTTACCAAAAGCATACATTTAAATTTTCATAAGAAAGTGTTTTTTTTTTAATTATGAAATTCTAAGTTTGCCCTACAAAATTTCATCCCCTCTATCCTCCCCAACCCCCTTCTGTATCACCCATTTTTAGGATTATTTTTGAGACAAAACGTAGTTATGTCCTTCCCCAGGAAATCTATCTCCTTGCCAAATTTTATCGAAATCCGTTCAGTAGTTTAGGCGTGAGAACGTAACATACGTGGGTCACACTAAAAGTTATTAGAAAATAAAAAAACGGAAAGATGTATGAGCCTCTTAATATTTTTATTGCTTTTCGAAGTACCTATTCTCTGTTCCTTTCTAAGCACCGTCGCATACGATGGAACCATTGACTGAAGCAGTGGACCCACACTTCTTTAAGGATTTCTTCCACGCCTTTTTCAAATGCAGCCACGGCATCTTCAGGGTTCATAAAAAGAATTCCTCTAAGTTTATCTTTTATTTTTGGAAATAAATAAAAGTCACAAAGTGCCAGGTCAGGGCTGTAAGGATGATGACTTACTAACTCCACACTTTCGATAGACAAATATTCGATAGTCCGTCTGGCGGAGTGAGCTGGAGCGTTGTTGTGGTGGAGGAGGATCCTGCTTCTTATGCGCTGCTGTCTAAAATTTTCCAAGACAACTGGTAAACAATGACTGATATACCAATCTGCAGTAACAGTCTTTTTATCTTCTAGGACCATTGTTGTGAAATGACCCGTCCGTCCAAAGAATGAGGCACTCATTTTTTTCCCTTGACTTCTGCTCTTCTTTACTTTTGTCGGCAAATCTTTGAATGAAGACCTTCATTGCGCAGATTGTCTTTTGGTTTTGAGTTCGTAACAATATATACAGCTTTCATCACCTTTGACGATGTCATATACAGCATTCGAGTCACCTACGTCATACTTTTCAAGCATTGAGCGGCAAACTATGAGGTATCAGTCTAGTACAAAACTTTCTGACACCTAATGTTCATGTAAAACTTTTTGTACTTGACTCATACCAATGCCTAAGGCTGCCTGAGACTGTTGATATGTCACCCTTCTATCAGCTTTTATCATCAGCCGTACAGCACTCACGTTATCTTCAGTAGTCGCCATAGAAGGACGTCCTTCTCGCGAATCATCAGTGAGTTTGCTTCGACCACGTTTAAACTCATTAAACCAGTTGTAAACAGTGGCACGGGATGGGGCTTCGTCATGAAATGCTAATCGAAGTCTATCGTAACATTGTTGTTGAGTAAGACCGCAACGAAAGTCGTAATAAATCATTGAACGAAATTTTCGACGACAGACACTTTTTAAATTGCTGTCAGTTTGTAAAAATAAATGTCACATGAATTCATTACACATCTACAGAATCCCAAAGAGTTCCTAATTTGAAATTTAAAAAAAAATTTCATCAGCTGCTTTTCTTACTGGCCCATTCAAAAAACTTTCAGTGTGACCCCCGTACCTACAGACAGACAGACAAACAGGCAGACACAGTTACATTCGAATTTATAATATTAGTATGGATATCATTTGCCTGAATTAAATGAATTTTATTAAAGAAAGTTAGAAAAAGATATTTTCTCAATCATGCTTGGAAATTTGAGCATTATTTTGACAACCTTCTTCGAGATGAATCAAAATTGCTGTACTAGCCATATACATGCGAGCAGCGGCCGGCAAAAGTAAGGCAAACTCATAATAATTATCTATCGTGTAGGTAATTTAAAAATGGAACGATCTTTTACTCCGAAACATTACAACCAAGGAGGTAACTTATCAAAGGTTTTATTTCAATTTCGAACTGGCTTGTAAATAGAAAGCTGTTTATTGAAAAAAAACAAATGAGCGCTTTATCGCGGGAAAAATTATTTGTTCGTCATATTTTGAAAAGTAATAGTACTTTAATTTCCGCGCATTATTTGAGAAAATTACAATAAAAGCTTTGGCCACAACAGCTAGGCATTGAAGGACTTACGTATGTGTGCCTCGGCTTCGCCTCGGCTCACATTTACACGTTCGTCCATCAATGTCTCCTTTGCTGGCCGCATCAGTAATGTACTATTATTGGGAGTCGCACAGGAAGATCACAGACTAAACTAAACACACTCATACTAACATAAAAAAAACAAAAGTAAAATAAAAATAAAACAGAAAGTCATGTACGAGGCCAACAAGCCTCACACACAACAGGCATCTTGACTCAGCATGATGCTGCGACATTTAAAAATAAGTTGGTCATCGCACTTCCGAAGGCAAAACCGCAACCGCGGCGGACCGGCAAAATTATATTGGATTCTCCGTAAAGTGTCGGAAGTGAGTGGTACATGATGTCACATGCGAGGTTTTAATTGTATTTCAGCTGAAACGTGGTTTATTCTCGCAACACAATGTAAAGTCACGGAAATTAATTGTTAAGCAAAACTACCAACTGAATTTGGCCGTAGATATGTTCGAATCACACCTGCCAATATTGTAGCATGTCAATTTGACGTGACGATTATAAAAGACGTAACCGATTATAAACCTACCCATCCACCGGCCAGAGACAATTGGAGTAAAACTGTGTGGTTCCAATCAATAAGAGCGTCACATACCCTCCGCCCATCCTAGGGTGAAGGACATCATTGTTATGAACATTTTCTACGAGATTTTTTTAAACTTGAGTATAAACTCAAGTTACCAGCCTCGTGTAAAAGCAGAAGCACCTGTATTAATGTCCACAGCCCTTATAACCGCCGCGCCGCGCGCCTAGTCTGTAGGGTCATATTTAATAGGCCATTCCGTTCGGTAATCGTCGCCATTACGCTCGCGTATCTGCGGCGGTAGGCAGACGGGTCGGGACACGGGAGCACTTGTTTTATAACGCGATCGTATGGCACGTGTTAATGTCATTTGTGATTGGAAATAGAACAGCTAAGTATGCCTTTTTAGTGAGAATATCTTCATGGATACCCTCTGGGAACAATAGGGGGTTACGTCGGACACATACCAACTAAAACACCATGGTTCCTCAGGTTACCTTGAGTCGGGAGTGCAGAATATACTCATCATATGTCTAGCCGTTTCCCAACTATCTATGTTGGGGTAGGCTTCCAGTCTAACCGGGTGCAGCTTTTTACATGGGGCGACTGCCTATCAGACCTCCACAACACAGTTACTGAAATCCTGCGTATTTTAGTTTTCTGTTCTTGTTTAGATAAATAGTAATTAAAATAGTAGTTTGTTTTTTTTAAATGCGGTCACAGAATTGTGACTTCTTCTTCTTAGCTATGAAGTCGACGCCTTATTTAAACCGATACAAACTATTGTCAGTAACCCTATGATAGGTAACATAATACTAGTTTATAGCCTATGCATATCATATTATGAGCTAGTTTACTCGGTTACATTTAACAACTTGCGTATAACAAGCAGTTTTACGACTTAAAGTGTAGCTACCAGATGTTATAAAATTCTCTCGAATCCACCTTTCCAATAACGTCTTCTATTCAGGGTTATTTGTAATACGTCGGCAATCCACTAAGGGGATGTAGAGGAGGTCATTTGAAACCAAATGACCCCTTTTGACCCCTATGCAAATGTCAACCATTTTCCAGTAATTTGAGATTTTATATTTTTTTGAAGATATCTGTAGGCCAATTCTCGTCCTTAAAAAACGTTCAAATTCAAGTCGCAATCTCATCTCAGCGACAATCAATGTCAAAAACCTGTCAAAAATGTATGTAAATTGATTGTAATTTTGACAAATTGAGACTGAGATTAGAATGCGAACGGTCTTGAAAATACGGGAATTACCCCTCTGGTATCTTATTGTATCTCGTTGGATAGCTGAGAAGTTGTACATATTTTTGGAATGTTCTGTCGATAAAATTATATCCATGTTTTTAGCAGAAATCGATCATTGTATAAAGAAAATAAAATTGTGTGCTCTGATTTAAGAAATATTAAAGATAATGGTCATTTTATGTTTGATTATTATGTATTAAAGTAGAAGCAGATAATAATAATAAAAAAAATGATGCCTTGTTTTTTGGGTTACAAGGGTTCATTTGGATGCAAATGGGGGGAGGTCCCTACATTCCCTTAATGGTTTGCCGACGTAATTACTAATAACCCTGTATATCATCCGATTTCAACTGCAGACGATAAATAATTAATTGGCCGAAGATAAATGATATGTTTATTTGTCAAATACTTTATTGTAATCAATCATAAGTCTAGTAAATCATTAGTAGAAACTAATAATTTGAGAAACCGTCTCTATTAAGAAAAGCTTCCACGAAACAATTATAAGGTTTATAATATTCCTTTTATCAGGACAAACTCCTTAATTTACGTCTGAATGAGGAGCAGGATCCCCTTCGAGGGTCCGGAGGCTTCCGAAGAGGTTTAAGTATTTAAAGCCGACGAAGATTTGGCACAAGCCTACGTTATTTATGGAAAATAATGTCAAGAGAGTTTGAGAAGACACTGAATTGGGTGTGGATTTGCGTTTTAATTTCGGATGTTCCCTTGGGACCTAGGATCTTGATCGCGTAACCGTTTCAAGGATGGGTCGACCATGGCGACGATTTCAGAGAAAACAAATGCTATAATTACTTAAGAAGGTGCTTTCATAAAGTTGGCAGTGTTGCAAGAAGCTACAATTTATATAATGGCAAATCTTAATTAATATTTTTGTTCAATATAGAGCGATATTCTTCATTTATTTTGTTTAGTTTCAACTAGTTTTATTTAGTTTAATGTAATTTAACCTAATCTTATGATGGTATGTGTACTAATGTAACTATTGGTATTGACCGATAAATTGTATGTGTAATTCAAACTGTAAATATAAGTTGAATATTAATAAATAAATAAATGATTAAATACAATTTTGTTTAGTGCAGCTTTAGCTCGATTATGGGCCAAGCAGCCATAATCATTTCGCAAGGCAGGTGTGATGTGCAGAGCACACCTAAGCTAAATCATGACATTTCACTTTTAGTCGAAGTAATTGATCAGCTAAAACAGTGTACATACGGTAACACAGTACCGTCATCCATACACTAGGACCCATGACTTGCACCACATATTAGCGTTAAATGCAGTGATTTGTGGTGCAAGTGGGCCTAGGTGTTGTCACGCAAACTACCCTAAAATGAACCATGTGAATACCTATCGTAAGGTTGCGAGTTCACCTGAATGTGGTACCGACAATATGTGTCACAGTGTTATCTCCCGTTTCCGCGTGATCAGGCGCCGCCCACGCGGAAGCACTCGTTCTGATCACCTCGCCTCCCGCACACAATGTCGTGAATGTATTGACAGAAACCTTTAAATGGGGTGCGATGCGATGAGTAGATGAGTTCATCAATTTTGAAACAATCATGCTTTACGAACTTACAGTTTAGTGTGGCGTGGCGCTACGGACGTTATTTAAAAGTATACCAACGTCATATGTATTGTGTGCTTTAAACATGAAATCTCTTTCTTTCGTTTTTAAGAGCATGTACAGACCTATGTAGCTACCTAATGCCTACCCATTTAATACCTATACATTAAATTTCTGCTCTTATTGTCTTTCTACTGTAAAAAAAAGTTTAGTTTTTTAGATTAAAATAAAACTACTTATTTTACTATACTTAACTAGTTTTTATTCGACTCTGCTATCACAGTAGTCACTTTACTCGTCCTCTTGATAATCCTTTCAGATAAGCTAAATATGTATGCTCGCAATCAAGAAGATTAGTCTTAAACTTCCATTTGATTAGCATACATGGAAATGCTACGTAGGTAAGTACTAAGATTATGAGCTGCATAGTTTGTAGCATGCAAACTGTTCTGGTAATTATAAGATAATGTTTACAATTATGACTTTGAAGCTATTACGAATTCAGAATAGAAAAAAACAGTCGCGGTCAGTTTAGCTGACAAGTGTAGATCATGATATAAAAATAGGTATATAA
This sequence comes from Brachylomia viminalis, assembly GCA_937001585.2. NCBI lineage: Eukaryota > Metazoa > Arthropoda > Insecta > Lepidoptera > Noctuidae > Brachylomia > Brachylomia viminalis. The sequence goes on from OW443304.2 coordinate 25,980,843, forward strand.
TGTATGAATGAATATAAAGATCCGAATAATTAAGCTATTAAAGTAAATAGTCTTTTATTTATGATCACTCGTGAGTCTGTCAGTCTCTGAACCGTCTGGACTGATAACGTGATGGGTCACAGAAATACACGGACGTGTAAAATAAGTAAATACATATCAAATATAGGGGTCACTTTTGGTGAGCAAACTAGAAAATTTAAAACAAAAATTTTACAAACTGTACCGTGTGACATATCAAATGAAAGGGATTGTTGTAATGTTCTCAAATATGTTTTTGTATAATTTTTAAATAAACAGTTTTGAAGTTACTTAATAATATACATTAAAAAAATCAAACCCCTCCGCTACTCTAGCTCTGCTCTCTGAACTACTTCAGCCGAAAATTTCCAAAAAAATACTGATATTAGTTCTTTACTTACAGATTACAGGAAAACCTATAAGAAGTCTATGGTTAAAATAACATGGTGAATCTTTCAATATTGTGCGTACAAACATACATTTGCAGTTGGAATGTATGGGAGAACATGTTTTTCTACTAAAATATCAAGTTTGTTCTTGGGATCTGGGGGCACGGTAGCACGCTCGCCAAGACGAGCCAAAAACAAAAAACGGGGCACTAGCTACCTTTTCTAGAAGCGTTTCTTCATATTTTTGTACCCTTATAACTAAATAAAATTCGTTTAATTCAGACTGTTTAAATGTCCATATTGTGAAATAAATTGTTACCAAAATACATAAAATCAGCTAACATGTTGCCTGACGAGCCTTCCCACAGCTGCCGATACTATTCTGTGTCTGCGATCATCTTTAGGATTCTGTTGCTACTCCCTCGAATCCAGCGAATTAGTGAGGCTAACTTTTTGCGCATAATCGCGTAAAAGTCATCCACCCTCGCGTCGGCAAACATGCCCGAGGCTCTGCAAAATCAAGGTAGTCGCACCAGAATCCAAAAGGAGTTCTTATATTGCACTCTGAGAGCAATTTAGGCCCGCTGCATGTAGTTTGGTCCATAGGGCGCTGGTGTAAGAGCTTTGGCAATAGGCTCTGAACAACAACATCAGTTATCTTTACCTGTGCGGTGCACCTCGCAAACCTATGTACCAACATGTTAGCGCGCACCGACAATGCTCTCCGCTCTCTGTCAATGTCTGCGTCATCGTCATCATGCAGGGTGTTTTATTTTATTTTATTTGGGAAAAAAACGATATTACATTAAATATATCAGTAAGGTACTTATATAAAGCCAAATCAATGTAATAACCACAACATTTTCCACATATTAACAAAGAAGTATATTACGATCAGGACTTATCGGTAAGCCACTTAGTTGCTATTCACATTCTACGAAACATGTTAATCGTTACAAACCAATAAACAAGTATTAACCACTGGATATATCTAAGTTGTTCAGTACATTGATAACTTCTCTTCGAAAACAATTTTTATTAAGCATAAATATATCAATATCTATGAAATGTTTATTGTACATTTGCGTGAGACGCTGAAGGGGCGCACGTTTACCTGCGTTTGTCCGGTTTGATGCCTGATCAAACAATCGGTAATCGCGCGCTCCACGACGAAGAATTGATCTAGGAACTACAAGTTTAATACCATTAGTAAGGTCTATACAATTTATTTTATTATGATAGAGGTCATGCAGTGTCATTACTTGCAGAAGCATTCGTCTCTTCTCGAGTGAGAGTAAATTATACATTGCTAAGAGTTCGTCGTAAGGTAAACGTGGTAGTTGGCATCTGAATTGCATAGTTCTTAAGAATTTTCGTTGTACTTTATCAATGGCTATTTTATATTTATTATATAATGGATCCCATATCAGACAAGCATATTCAAGCTGAGAACGAATGAGTGAACGATACAGATGTAAAAATGTGCAAGGGCGCCTAAAGTCGGTTGCTGTTCTGATAACGAAGCCGTACATTTTAAATGCTTTAGTAATGATGTTTTCTATATGTAGGTCCAAATGTAGTTTACAGTCAAATAGTATTCCCAGGTCTCTAATTTCCGTTACTCGCTTCAGTGTAGTACCACATATAGTATAATCATATTTAATTAAAGTTTTATTTTTAGTAAAGCTGATGATATGACATTTGGGTATACTTAAATTTAACTTGTTAACTGTACAGTATTCCGAGAGTCGGTTAAGATCACTCTGAAGTTCTGAGCAGTCGGTATCATTTTTTATGGTTTTGTATAATTTCAAATCATCAGCGTATAAAAGAAAATTTGTGTATTTAAAGCATGCATTTATGTCGTTTATGAATAAAACAAAAAGTAGAGGTCCTAGTATAGAGCCCTGAGGAATACCGGATGACATAACAGCACTTCCCGACTTATACCCATTAATCACGACTATCTGGCTGCGATTAGTAATATATGAGCAAAACCAGCGCAAAAGATTGCCCCTAATTCCGTTGTAGGCTATTTTATTGAGGAGGATTTCATGGTCCACTCTATCAAATGCCTTCTGAAAGTCCGTATATACGGCGTCCACCTGAACTCCCTTGTCAATACTATGGAAAAGGGAATTAGAGTAAATTGCTAAGTTCGTCACGGTGGATTTTTGTTTTACAAAACCGTGTTGTTCGGGTATGATATAATTATGGATGAAGGGGTAGACGGCATTATGAACAAGCTTCTCGAAAAGTTTAGATGTTGCACTGATAATAGATATTGGACGGTAATTTGTGACGTCATGTTTTGAACCACTTTTATGGACTGGGACAATGTAGGCGCATTTCCAAATGTCCGGAAAGAAATCTTCCGCGATACACTTGTTAAATACAATGTGTAACGGTTCACATATTGATTCAGCAGTGTGTTTAAGAAACACCGCTGGAAGCCCATCTGGACCGGGACCCTTGGAGGGGTCTAGATCTTTTAATTCTTTTTTTATAGCAGTTACGTCAAAATAGATATGGTGTAATAAATCACACTGATCAGAATAACTATTTGGTGGTAACCATTGGGGAGTTAAAGTAGACGGCTGGTAAACTGACTGGAAAAACGAGGAAAACAAGTTACAAATAGTTTCGGGATCTTGCGAAGTTTGGGATTTGTATGACATACTCGACGGTATACCTGTCTTTGTTTTTTTGTTAGATATATAAGACCAGAAATGTTTAGTGTTTAAGGGGATAGAATCCTCTACAGAACTAATGTACTTATTATAACATTTTGTAGCTTCACTTTTAAAGCGAGTTCTGTATAATGAAAAGATCTCATAATCCGAGTCATTTTTATATATTTTCCACTTAGTCCAAGCTTTATATTTGTTTTTATAAATATGTATGAGGTTGGTCACAACATGCTCTAGATACCTAAGCCGAGAGACCAGGTTAAGATACACTGGTGGTATATTCTCAGGTTGTTTATTGTTTACCTCTGAAGAGCATACATACACACACACTTTCTAGCGTTGTACTTTAAGCCGTGATCCTCAGCATAGGCGTCATATATACATATTTACCAGCTTCCTTAGCCCCCGACAGATGGACTCAGCAACACCATAATGCTAGAGAGCTCAAATTCTCAGGATAAAATGTAGTTGGCAGACTTATAAAACACACTAAGTTTCTTTTGTCTAGATTTTATACTTTGGATTTTCATAATATCAAAAATAAGTTGATTTCGTTACTGACTTACTCACTCACTCATCAGAACATCTAGAGCACTTCCCGAAGTCCTAGAAAGCTGAAATTTGGTATGCAGGCTAGGAACAGTACAAACACAAAAAAAAACCTTTTTTACCTGACAATGCTAGACGTAAGGGTTATGCTTTTAAAATGTATGTGCAGTATCAGTACAGTATCACCGCTAAAATAAAAAGAAATAGAGCACCATACAAAAATAAAATAAATCCCACCAAAAACATTTCTTGTAAAGAAGGTTGCCAAGACTTAACTAACGCTGCACTGTTAAAAAAATATCGGATCTATTGTTGAGCCAAGCTCCTAACTGAATAAGGCCTTACTCTACAAACCTTACATCTTGGTCAAAATGTATGGCTTAGCCGTTCCATTGAACTATTGCATGACACAATATTAAAGACCAGTGACTTAATTTCTTACCATAAGCCCATATGAGTGTTTGTGCGATGGCCGCGAAACGGCCAAGCCGTACATTATGGCCCAAATGTAAGCTGTGTAGAGTTAGGGGCTTGGCTCTACATTAGATCTGATAAATATTTAACAGTGAAAGGGATTAATTAATTACCTGTAAGTCTTGTTGATTAACGTCCCGTCCGGTGATATAATAACGAGGAGTTATCATAGTACCTACTGAACTTAATAAACGTCTCCCATATCTGACACATGCATATTCCCTTAATTAGTTCAAATCTAATTAACACAGCGCAGAAGTAGTGTATAAGCAAGCTGTAATATTACGGGGTAGTCAGCAATGCAGACACGTACCGACTAGAGTATCTAAAGTAACTCGGTTAACACATGGGCGGGACATTTGCACAATAAGTTTTGTATATGAATAGGGTACGTGTTTATTTAAAGACGTTTTTATTTGTAATAAAATAAACCCTAAGACTACACTAATTAGTTTGAGCTAGTTTTTTTTTTTAAATACATAGTTGATGAATTCGCGCTTATGACGACTCCCAAGAGAAATACTCAAACTTTCTCAGGCATATTTTTTTTTTAATTTTGTGGCTATTTCTAAACCATAATCACACATCTAAGCTGGGAGTTTTGATTGTGTGACTCTTCAAACACTTAAATACAAGAAAAATTGTGATAGCCCTCTTAAGCCAAGGTTTTTATTCTACGATATAATCATCCAACTTATAACATGCTTGTCTACTTAATGTGTGTTAAATGCATATTTTAAATTTCTTGTTATTTAGTTGAAGGATATCGAGTGATTATTTTATTATAACATTTTACACAGTACCCATTAAAAGAAGATTGTACTTTAGACAATCTCAAAAGTGGCTGATCTAATTTGTTTCTATTTCTAGTGTTGAAATTATGCCTGTCACTTATCTACTAAAAAGATGTAGATTTTTTCGAACATACGAGTACCTACATAATCCTTCCATTTATAACAATGACAAGGTACCGTCATGACGTTAATTTTTTTAAACAGTTCCCCTAAATATTAGTATCAGCGGAGATTGTAGATGGCTCTGACAGACCTCTTGCAGAATAAATATCTGCAGCCCGTTACCACCACAAAATACCGTAAGACATGCTGCTATGAAAGTAACTAAAATAGACCAGTCTCGCGGTATCATCTGTTAATTGACGGATTTTCCCAACAGCGTAAGTGGCTGAACTTACCCGCCCTGTAAGTGATCTTAATTGAGGACCCCGATGAAGCTTTGAGTCTGTGATCTCCAGGAAAATGGGAACATTCCGTTGCTTCGCCACCGTCACACGCTCATTGGTACCACACCAAATAATTTATGTTATCTGTCTGTGCGCAAAACTGTCAAATACAAGAGACTTTTTGACATTTATTAAATAATAACACAAACAGACTTGTAGTACTCAAAGGGTAGGTCTGTAAAAAAAAAAATCTCTAAATTAATTTGCAAGCATTGATTGTGACGTTTGGTAATTTTTTAATTTTATCACACAAAATGTTTGTCACTGGTAGTGTTATGAAACCGAGTCTTTTGCTGATGTTTGTCGAGCCCAGAATAGTTTAAATACTAGCATTTTATGCAACTTAATCGCCTGTAAAAATAAAGGGTTCTGTATTTAACCCTCGAGTATTAGAATAATCGTAATAAATAAAATGCATTTGATATCATTAATTTTTATTTCTATTTCGTTTTGCAACAAGTACATAATTGACAACCAAATAATACATACATTTTTGAGTACTCTTCAAGCTTTATAAATAACTGAATTTAAATTGCTTCTACGATTTTACAAATTCACGACATAGTTTAGTGCTTGGCATAATTTGCTGACAGACTTTGGGTTCGATTAAAACAATGCCTTGTTCAGACTACTTCTTCTTCTTCTGTTCTTGAACGAGTTACTTCAGGAATAACTGCATTTGTAAAAGTAAAGACAAGTTAAAAGCGAATATTAGGAAAACGAGTCTTAAAAGATTGCAAAACCAGAAATATCTGCATAGTGATACATGGACTAGCTCACTACGGATTCCGTACCAGCACAATTATTACAGTTCTCACTGTCGTTATTATTAGTTGTTTTTTTAAGCAATAGCATATGCACTGTAGTCAGATCGAGTTAGACCTTTGTGTGTATTTCTTGTTTGGGTTAGGTACCCTTGGATAAACATCGGTAGTACAAATAAATATCCGTATATTAGTGGAAACAAATATCCATATTTGTAGCATCACTACTGGTCAACGGTATCTGTAATTAATCAATTCTTTTACCTTTCGTGATTTGATTTTCTGAGGCTTCATTTCCACAGCAAGTGGTGGTGTTGTGGTGTGATCACAGGGTTTGAGTTGTCAAAAGTGGATGTAGCATTAATTCCTGGAAAAATAAATTAGTTCATTAATTCAAATGAATTTTGAAAGAGTAATAAAAAGTATAAACTTCGCGCAAGTGCAATCAATAAGTTGACAAAGTTTTATCGCAATCGGATTATAGGTATGGCAGCGCATAAAATACAAACAAAAAGGCATTGAATTTTATTATTATGAACATGTTTACTGTCAATCTAAACTAAACTAATATTATAAACGCGAAAGTAAGTTTGTTTGTTTGTTACCTTTTCATGACTAAACCACTGAACCGATCATTATGAATTTTTGCATATACGTTGTCAGGTGTACAGAAACTGACATACCTAGTACCTTTTATCCAGAAAAAAAGTACTGTTTGTTACGTTTTCACGCTAAAACGGCTGAACGGATTTGGATGAAAGTTAGCACATGGGTAGAGCATGACCTGGATTAGGACATAGGATACTTTTTACCCCGATATTTTCACGGGATCGAGACTTATGCAGGCGCAGCTAGTCAATAAATGAACACAAACATGCTGCCCTTTAGAAAGGTGAACTTGTTGGCCCTGTTTTATAGCAGGTACCTAGTTAAGTATCAGATTAGGAGGTGGTCCATGGAAATATATACTACTATCATACCCGTTCACGCCAATAAATATTATTGTTACTGTGTTCTGAAACGTTTCTCATAAGTATTTGCCGAACGTTTCTGAAGCATTTGTCATAAGTCTCTATCTATTAAAGAAATTACAACTTCTGTTTTACCCCGTTACAACACCTTTACCCCATTCCTCGCAATTTCGATGAAGTAAATACATACCTACCACCTTCTTAGTCGGTTAATGTTAATTTGTTAAGGAACAAGCAATTAAATCTGTAAGTAAATATTGATTGTACGGATCGGTTCCGTCGTCTACACCACTACACGCTATGATTGAGCGAAGTCTTGATGATAGCGGGTAGCGGTAGCGGGGCGATGACGGCGCCACACGGTAACGTGGTGGGTGAAAATCACATAAGTTTATTATTTTGGCTCTGTTCATAGTGGTTTACACAAAGAAGACGAGCAATGGCTGCAAGATCATCATAATTAATAATAGTTGCTAAAGAAGCGCCTTGTAATAAACAGTTACCTTCAGTCCTCCAACGAATAAAATAATTCTACGACCGGGACGGGACGGGACGGGACGGGACGGGACGGTCCACAGACTGTATTTCCTACTAGGTGCGTGTGTGTTAAAATCATATCTGAATATTGAGCGTTATCTTGCTTTGCGATAAATCAAAGGGATGCCTGCAGTAAACCAATCGTGCGAGGCGTATTGCTTACGAGCAGGAAATAGACATAGGTACATATTTTCACTCCGCTACTCTCACCGCTACCCGCCCGCATGCCCGTCCCCATGTTCGCCCCACTATCGACCCCGCTATTTGCCCCGCTACCCGCCCGCATGCCCGTCCCCATGTTCGCCCCACTATCGACCCCGCTATTTGCCCCGCTACCCGCCCGCATGCCCGTCCCCATGTTCGCCCCACTATCGACCCCGCTATTTGCCCCGCTACCCGCCCGCATGCCCGTCCCCATGTTCGCCCCACTATCGACCCCGCTATTTGCCCCGCTACCCGCCCGCATGCCCGTCCCCATGTTCGCCCCACTATCGACCCCGCTATTTGCCCCGCTACCCGCCCGCATGCCCGTCCCCATGTTCGCCCCACTATCGACCCCGCTATTTGCCCCGCTACCCGCCCGCATGCCCGTCCCCATGTTCGCCCCACTATCGACCCCGCTATTTGCCCCGCTACCCGCCCGCATGCCCGTCCCCATGTTCGCCCCGCTATCGACCCCGCTATTTGCCCCGCTACCCGCCCGCATGCCCGTCCCCATGTTCGCCCCACTATCGACCCCGCTATTTGCCCCGCTACCCGCCCGCATGCCCGTCCCCATGTTCGCCCCGCTATCGACCCCGCTATTTGCCCCGCTACCCGCCCGCATGCCCGTCCCCATGTTCGCCCCGCTATCGACCCCGCTATTTGCCCCGCTACCCGCCCGCATGCCCGTCCCCATGTTCGCCCCGCTATCGACCCCGCTATTTGCCCCGCTACCCGCCCGCATGCCCGTCCCCATGTTCGCCCCGCTATCGACCCCGCTATTTGCCCCGCTACCCGCCCGCATGCCCGTCCCCATGTTCGCCCCGCTATCGACCCCGCTATTTGCCCCGCTACCCGCCCGCATGCCCGTCCCCATGTTCGCCCCACTATCGACCCCGCTATTTGCCCCGCTACCCGCCCGCATGCCCGTCCCCATGTTCGCCCCACTATCGACCCCGCTATTTGCCCCGCTACCCGCCCGCATGCCCGTCCCCATGTTCGCCCCACTATCGACCCCGCTATTTGCCCCGCTACCCGCCCGCATGCCCGTCCCCATGTTCGCCCCACTATCGACCCCGCTATTTGCCCCGCTACCCGCCCGCATGCCCGTCCCCATGTTCGCCCCACTATCGACCCCGCTATTTGCCCCGCTACCCGCCCGCATGCCCGTCCCCATGTTCGCCCCGCTATCGACCCCGCTATTTGCCCCGCTACCCGCCCGCATGCCCGTCCCCATGTTCGCCCCACTATCGACCCCGCTATTTGCCCCGCTACCCGCCCGCATGCCCGTCCCCATGTTCGCCCCGCTATCGACCCCGCTATTTGCCCCGCTACCCGCCCGCATGCCCGTCCCCATGTTCGCCCCGCTATCGACCCCGCTATTTGCCCCGCTACCCGCCCGCATGCCCGTCCCCATGTCCCTATCGACCCCGCTATTTGCCCCGCTACCCGCCCGCATGCCCGTCCCCATGTTCGCCCCACTATCGACCCCGCTATTTGCCCCGCTACCCGCCCGCATGCCCGTCCCCATGTTCGCCCCACTATCGACCCCGCTATTTGCCCCGCTACCCGCCCGCATGCCCGTCCCCATGTTCGCCCCACTATCGACCCCGCTATTTGCCCCGCTACCCGCCCGCATGCCCGTCCCCATGTTCGCCCCACTATCGACCCCGCTATTTGCCCCGCTACCCGCCCGCATGCCCGTCCCCATGTTCGCCCCACTATCGACCCCGCTATTTGCCCCGCTACCCGCCCGCATGCCCGTCCCCATGTTCGCCCCGCTATCGACCCCGCTATTTGCCCCGCTACCCGCCCGCATGCCCGTCCCCATGTTCGCCCCACTATCGACCCCGCTATTTGCCCCGCTACCCGCCCGCATGCCCGTCCCCATGTTCGCCCCGCTATCGACCCCGCTATTTGCCCCGCTACCCGCCCGCATGCCCGTCCCCATGTTCGCCCCGCTATCGACCCCGCTATTTGCCCCGCTACCCGCCCGCATGCCCGTCCCCATGTCCCTATCGACCCCGCTATTTGCCCCGCTATTTGCCCCGCTACCCGCCCCGCTAACCGCCCCGCTACCTGCCATTATCCAGACCTATAATAATAATAATAATAAAAGGTTTATTTCGGAAACTTGCTCCATAGATCTTTGTTAGTGATACAACTTACGTAAAAATAAATAAAAATAAAATAAAACCTACAATTATATTAATTCATGTATTTTCCTGGAGTATCCGACCCGTAGCTATGCATGCGGGTCCAATACTCCAGGAAGACGCCGTCCAGCCTATCCCCAATCACCTTCAGGATGCCATTTGCACTCCCACAAATCCTGCGTAACAATGATGCCGTTCTTTTCCTCATGATTGCTGAAAAACTGTCGGTAGTAGATTCAGCAAACATGGCTGACGCGCTACAGTCCCTATGTCTTCTATATGATCGCTGAAGTTGGATGGTATTTTGGGTTGTTGATAACTATTGTTTATCTATTTTATGTTAATCGTTCGTAGTGGTATTAATGGGGTTGTATCGGTAAATTATGTTTTTGTAATTATGTTCGAGTTTCCGGGTTGCACATGTTTTTGGCTGAAATTCACGAGTCAAACAGTGTCTGCAAGAGAAAAGCGGTTATGGCGTAGACGGACAAAATTAATGGTTTTTCACTTTCATAAAATAGCTACAAGGACGCTTTTGGCGCTGGACAGACATTGACAGGAGGTCGCTGTTATTAAATATCTGTGATAAAGTTTTGTGAAATTGGTTTGAAAAAGTAAGATGGCGATGTTAGTTCCGATTTTAGCCATGCGCCACAAGATCCTTGTACAACTATAGTTTTCAAACTTCAGTTACTATAGGTTCAACTACGAATATTTATATTACTTTGTGGGTTCAACCAACGTTTGTGCCGATATTATCCGTATAGTGACCGACTCAATCAGTACACGTCAGTATCGTATCAGTAGGTACTCTCTATCGTATCGTCTCGACGGCTAGTTTCACGCGCCGGTGCCTCTAGGAGCTAGAACGTATGTGTTGCCGAATGTACAATAATCGATAATTCAATAAAATGAATATACGTCTGGACTGTTCCAAAAGTATTTGATGAAAATTTAAACAAGTGGATAACAAATTGTGGATGCCAATTTGTAGAGCCACTTACAGATTCAATGCTTTGATTTGATATTTGAATATTTAAACCCGAAATTCAAACTTTAAATCTCCTTAAAAACGTTTTTTATTTGACAAATAAGGTTATTCAAACAATACTTGTTGGAAAAAGTATTGTAAAACCTTTGAAATACATATTAATGTGCTTGGTTACGCCTAATTCATTCAGTCAGTGAGGGCTGGGAATGCATTCACTCCTTCCGTCGTTCATTGCATCTAACTCGCGAACGAACGGTTTACGACCGCCATTCTTCCATATACTACCGCTATGAGAGATCGCTGATCCTCGCCGCGCCGCGCCGCCGCCGCTCCGCCCGCCATCTTGCTCGCACGCGCTAAGCTAATTAAAAACCTCCCTCGCTTGCATGTTCGCAACCCTTCGCATCCATTCATTACGCTCGCAAAACCGGACGCTGGCTACCAAGCCCTGTGCCTTCAAGTCAAGCTTAAAGCCTCCAAGGAGAAACCCTCAACATCGTGGTGCCATCGCCAGGTGAGTGAATTGCTTTTTCTTTAGCTCGCGTCTGGTTGAATTGCGTCGCCGGTCGTGACATACTTTTGGTCCATTCGAGTCGGACTGAGCCAGTATATACCTTTTTAAAATATTCCCCATCTCGCTATTAGTATTCCCTACTATAATTACGCTTATAACTGTGCTTGTTCAAGTAAATTACGTTGTTGAATAAACCATTCATATATCATATTTTCTATAAATTATAACTCGAACAACGGGAGCTTGGATGACGCAACAAAATGGCGTCAGAAGCAAAGTTGAAAATGATCGTTGCAAAAAAAGAAACTATTTTCGAGAAAATAAATAGCTTATTCAAGATTGCAAAGAAAATAATTCCTTCAAATATTGATACTAGAAGTAAACAAGAATTTCTAGCCGCTTCTTCGAATATAGAAAAGTTATATAATAATTTTAACGATCTATGTGATCAACATAATACATTATTATTAGAGATAGACCCTGATTATAAAATAAGTTTTAGTAATTGGAGCTCGTTCGAAACATTATTTACAGAACTCCAATATAAACGTAATACCTTATTAGAGTCTACCCGCGCTAATGTAGATATTCCCGCGGTGGAATCTTACGTGTGCCGCTTACCGCCATTGGAGTTATTAAGTTTCTCTGGGCAACCGGAAAGTTGGCCACTGTTTTACCAATGCTTCAAAACTAACGTTCATGATAATAAAAAACTAACTGATGATCAGCGTGTACAGTATTTGGTAGGTAAATTAAATGGCAACGCAAAAAATATATTCGCGGGAATAATTCCCAATGCGTCTAACTATCTTACGATATGGAATTCTTTAGTGACAAAATACCAAGACAAGAGGTTACTTGGGTCTATGTACTTAAATAATATACTTGACATAAAACCTACCTCAGGTTCACCCGGTCAATTAAATGATTTTATTGAAAGAGTTCACTCTTCGTGGTCCGCGTTAAGACAGTTAGACATTGACGATTTATCCGATTTCATGTTTACTCATCTCGTTATAAAAAAGTTAGATTCTCAAGTATTACAAAGTTTCGAGTTATCCGCCCGCGAGAAAGATATACCTACAAGTGATGATTTAGTTATGTTCGTACGGCATCACATAAAGGTTCTTGAACGATCAACAGCTGTTCGTCAAACCACGTCACCGCAAAATAATCAGGGGACTAACTTACAAAATCGGTCGCGTTCTTCTGCAACGAAAACTTCGCATAGTTTTGCAGTAACAGAAAATGAAGTTAATAATGTACCCACTTGTAAGTTTTGTAAAAAATCTCAACATACTCATTTATACGAGTGTTCAGAATTCAAAAAATTAGATCTATAAGATCGCTTTAAGTTCATAAAAGAGAATAAAATGTGCATCAATTGTTTTAGTAGTAAACATTCCACCCTTAATTGTGGTTCTACAAATACTTGTAAACACTGTAACAAAAAGCATCATTCATTGTTGCATTTTAATAATCGCGAGTTAAGCTCGCAACAATCGCAACCTAGTGTATTGGAACCGTCGCCTTTGCCGGCTGCTCGCGCACTGGACAACAACCCTCAGTCGGTGTGTATGCTTACTAGCAATGCCGCTCGCGCGTCGCCGGTCGTGACATCTTCGTGTGTCGGGTTGAATGAAAGTACTAATTCTAAGAATTCGATCGCGTTGACGTCGCGTAATAATAATATAGATTTATCTTGTGACCAGTTGAATACGTCAGTTGTTTTACCAACGGCACAAGTTTATGTTCCGATAAATGGAAAACGTTTTGTTATTAGATGTTTAGTGGATAGTGGTTCACAAAACAACCTTATCACTCTCGCATGTTGTAGAAAATTAAAACTAAATGTTCAACCGCTTGTTAACTCGTCTCTAAAATCAGTAGGTACGATTTCCACTCCCATTAAGGGTTACGTGTCTCTTACAATACAGTCTCGCGTAAGTGACACCTGTTCGCGCGGTACAAAGGTCCGTGATGGATCATTTTAAAGGTTTACCGCTCGCAGATGAATGTTGGGACGTACCTGGGAATATAGACGCGATTCTTGGTACACAAATGTTCGCGTTTGTTTTGCTAGGAAAAAAGGTTATACCAGCATCTACCTCTCAATCAGCTGATTCCGCGATCACCGCTCGCTCCATACCTCATGCTTTAGAAACCACGCTTGGCTATATTGTCATGGGTGAGGTACCTTCTGTCAACCATGACAGTGTAGCCTGGTCCTTCGGCCCGTTAGTAGATAATTTAAATAATTTAATTTTAAAATTCTGGGAAATCGAGGAAGTACCTACTGTTAACAAAAAGGGTCCGGAATGTCAGGAATGTGAAGATTTTTATAAATCGACCGTTTCGCGACATTCATGTGGGCGATATATTGTGTCGTTACCTTTTAAAGGTGAACCTAAGTCTTTAGGTAACTCCTTCATTCACGCTCAGCGTAGATTGTCCGCGCTAGAGCGAAAGTTTCATTCGCTTCCCGCTTTACGTCAAGCTTATAACGACGTAATAAATGATTATATAGATAAGGGTTATCTGTCGGAAATACCTTATTCTTTATCCGCTATAAATGAAGGCTACTTCATCCCGCACCACGCAGTTGTAAGGCCTGATAAGTCAACAACAAAAACCCGCATTGTTTTAGATGCAAGCGCTAAAACTGATAGCGGCAAGTCGCTCAACGACTTGTTGCATACAGGGCCTAATTTGCAGGTAGACTTATTTTCGCTTTTGCTTAACTTTAGATATTTTAAGGTAGCAATTACCGCTGATATACGTCAAATGTATCTTAGAATTTCATTGTCAGATAAAGATCGTAAATATCAAAAAATATTATATCGCTTTAATGATAACGAGAGTATTCGTATTTTTCAATTTAATTCTGTGGCTTTCGGCCTCCGCTCGAGTCCATTTTTGGCAATGCGTACCGTCCGTCAATTGGCGGAGGATTATCGCGAACGCTTTCCTCTCGCGGCAGATGTTGCCATGAGAGAACTGTACATGGATGATTTAACAACTTCTGTACCCTCTGCCGAAGATGGTACTCGTTTAGCCGACGAGCTGCTCGCTTTATTCAAGGTCGATGGATTTGATCTCGTAAAATGGGCGAGCAACTCATCGGAACTTCTCGCTCACTTGCCGGAGTCGTATCGTGCTGTGATCGAGTTCACAGATGATGAGGACACACTGAAGGTTCTTGGTTTAAAATGGATACCTACTTCTGATGTGTTCTCGTTCACTACTGCCGCCGCGACTACGTGTAACACCAAACGTGCTATATTGTCAACTATTGCTCGCCTATTCGACGTGCTCGGGTTCGTCGCACCTGTCATTCTCTACGCAAAACTTCTTATACAAGATCTTTGGCTTTCTAAGGTGGGGTGGGATGAAGAGCCCCCGGAACTCATTGCTAAATGTTTCGTTAAACTCAAATCGGAATTACCGTTATTAGTTAACTTACAGATACCTCGCCACTTAGGTGTCGCGGCCGGCTGTGTCATAAATTTGCTTGGCTTTGGAGACGCTAGTATGAAGGCTTACGGCTGCGTCTTATACCTGCACGTAACGAACCCTAACGGTGATATATCCATTCATTTAGTATGCGCTAAGTCTAAGGTGGCTCCGCTAAAGACTGTTTCGCTGGCAAGGCTTGCATTGTGTGCCTCGCTACTTCTGGCTAAACTTGTCAAACAAGTACATACGGTTTTTGATAATCGCTATCCTTTAAGAGATATTTTCGCTTTCAGTGATTCTACGATCGCTCTGTCATGGATTCATTCATCTCCACACCGATGGCAAGTATTTGTGGCCAACCGTGTGACTGAGATACAGGAAAATCTATCTCCTGACCGCTTTTTCCACATCAATGGGATAGAAAATCCCAGTGATTGTTTATCAAGAGGTTTATTACCCTCGCAACTCATTAATCATCCGCTTTGGTGGTATGGTCCACCTTGGGCTTGCCATCCAACCGCTGAATGGCCAATTGTACCATTCAAACCGTCTTGTGTTGAAGGTTCTATACCTGAAGCAAAGAGCTCTGTTACTCTAACAGTCATTCCTGATTTGGATTCTTCGATACTTCTGGAGCTAGCTCTCAGAGTCTCGTCTTGGAAAAAAATATTACGCATTCTGGTATATGTCTTGCGCTTTCTGCGTAAGTTACCTCTCGCTCCGGTAATTCAAGTCTCTGACCTTGAAACCGCTGAACTCGTGATTCTTCGCGAATTGCAAAGCAAACATTTCGCTGATGAAATAAAAAATATTAAAAAGGGTAAATTACCTTCTCCTTCGTTAAGAAAGCTCGATCTGTTTGTTGATGACAACGGATTGCTCCGCGTAGGCGGTCGACTAACGAACGCACATATACCTTATGAAAGTCGGCATCCATTGTTGCTTCCTCGTCGACATCACATAGTCGATCTACTAATAGATGATTGTCATCGATCCAATTGTCATACCGGTTCACATCTTCTTATGTCTTTATTAAGGCAGCGATATTGGATCATATCCGCTCGGAATATTATTCGACAACGCATACGCCAATGTAAATTCTGTTTTAAGGTTGCGCCCTCTCATCCTACACCCATGATGTCAAGTTTACCCCCTTCGCGGGTGCAAGAAGCTAAGGCCTTTACTCACACTGGCGTTGATTACGCTGGGCCTATAAACATTACTATGACGCGAAGGAGGGGCGTTAAAAGCCAAAAGGCCTATATTTGTATCTTCGTGTGTTTGACTACTAAAGCCATACACATTGAAATTGCCTCAGACTTGTGTTCGGAAACGTTTCTTGACGCTTTCAAGCGTTTCTTGTCCAGGCGAGGGCCAGTATCAGTTCTTTATTCCGATAACGGAACCAATTTCATTGGTGCAAAGCGTCAATTGGACGAGTTATATACTTTCCTTTCTTCTAAAGATACGTCTACCGCATTTCAAACTGAATTGAATAATCGGAAAATAACATGGCGTAATATTCCTGCTCGCGCACCCCACTGGGGAGGCATTTGGGAAAGCAACATAAAATGCATAAAAACTCATCTCTACCGTTGCATTGGGCAACAATTATTGTGCTATGAGGAATTGTTGACAGTATTAACTCAAATTGAGAGTGTCTTAAACTCTCGCCCATTGTGTGCGCTGTCGGACCAGTCGCATACAATTATTACTCCTGCGCATTTTCTAAACACAACCCCTTTGCAGTCATTGCCTGCCTATGAGGTTGACGCATCTGTAAGCCTTCATAACAGGAAAAAATTGTTAGACAGTTTAGTCCAAAGCTATTGGAAAAAGTGGCATGTAGATTACTTGCATACACTTCAACTGAGGCAAAAATGGAATACTCCTGATGTACCTATTCGGCCGGGTTTACTTGTTCTCATCCACCAGGATGATTCACCGCCGCTTCGCTGGCCTACCGGAATTATTGAACAAGTATATCCGGGTAAAGATGGAATCGTGCGAGTCGCGTCAGTACGCACTACAGCAGGGATTTTCAAACGCCCCGTCGTTAAGTTGTGTCCGCTTCCTTCGCAGTAACTTAAACTTAATTTACCAATTAGCACAGTTATAATTCGTTAATCTTAAGTATGTAATTTAGTAAATCTGTAACTTAATCCACACCCTTTCACCTCTTATAAATTTAACTTTACGTCAATCCATTTGACCTCGCTCCGCTTTAATCTAGGATCCTCTCCTTATCCTTTCCGTTTGTTTCGAAAATCCTAAGGATTCTCAAAGGGGGGAGGATGGTTACGCCTAATTCATTCAGTCAGCGAGGGCTGGGAATGCATTCACTCCTTCCGTCGTTCATTGCATCTAACTCGCGAACGAACGGTTTACGACCGCCATTCTTCCGTATACTACCGCTATGAGAGATCGCTGATCCTCGCCGCGCCGCGCCGCCGCCGCTCCGCCCGCCATCTTGCTCGCACGCGCTAAGCTAATTAAAAACCTCCCTCGCTTGCATGTTCGCAACCCTTCGCATCCATTCATTACGCTCGCAAAACCGGACGCTGGCTACCAAGCCCTGTGCCTTCAAGTCAAGCTTAAAGCCTCCAAGGAGAAACCCTCAACATCGTGGTGCCATCGCCAGGTGAGTGAATTGCTTTTTCTTTAGCTCGCGTCTGGTTGAATTGTTTTACGGCGTACCATATTTTCTCCCGCTCATACTATAATTCGAATCCTCGCATTTTTTACACGCATCGCTTCACCATACTTTTGATCACTGGGATTTTCTATCCCATTGATGTGGAAAAAGCGGTCAGGAGATAGATTTTCCTGTATCTCAGTCACACGGTTGGCCACAAATACTTGCCATCGGTGTGGAGATGAATGAATCCATGACAGAGCGATCGTAGAATCACTGAAAGCGAAAATATCTCTTAAAGGATAGCGATTATCAAAAACCGTATGTACTTGTTTGACAAGTTTAGCCAGAAGTAGCGAGGCACACAATTCAAGCCTTGCCAGCGAAACAGTCTTTAGCGGAGCCACCTTAGACTTAGCGCATACTAAATGAATGGATATATCACCGTTAGGGTTCGTTACGTGCAGGTATAAGACGCAGCCGTAAGCCTTCATACTAGCGTCTCCAAAGCCAAGCAAATTTATGACACAGCCGGCCGCGACACCTAAGTGGCGAGGTATCTGTAAGTTAACTAATAACGGTAATTCCGATTTGAGTTTAACGGAACATTTAGCAATGAGTTCCGGGGGCTCTTCATCCTGGCTTAGCGCGTGCGAGCAAGATGGCGGGCGGAGCGGCGGCGGCGCGGCGCGGCGAGGATCAGCGATCTCTCATAGCGGTAGTATACGGAAGAATGGCGGTCGTAAACCGTTCGTTCGCGAGTTAGATGCAATGAACGACGGAAGGAGTGAATGCATTCCCAGCCCTCGCTGACTGAATGAATTAGGCGTAACCAGTGCTACTAATTCCCTTAGGTGAGAATTTGACCTGAACAGGGTTGGTCTACACTTCCATCAAATACTTTTGGAACAGATTACAAAGGCACCCGCAGACCGGCGCGACACTTGTAGAACAATATCCATAAAGTTTTCATAAAAATTGTTCAACAAGAGTCGCGTCGCGCCTGTCTGCGAATTGTTGCATTTGTCGATGGCGCGTGAATTAATACTGTTTAAGCCTTATATCAATGGCATAGAAGTCATAGGTACATTGTTTTACGTACATCTTAAACTAAAATAACACTAAGTACTTAACTTCGCAAGTACGACTTGAAATGGGACAGTTTTTTCTTTTAACAATGATTATTTACATTGTTAAAAGATAGGTACCTATTTGGACTGTTCTCTTGAGTACTGTTTAGGTAATTGTACCATTAATTAACAAGGTCCGGCATTGTGTTGTCTCTCAATAAACCGACGCACCTGTGTTTACGAAAGTTTTCTACATTAAGTTGTCCCACGAGTCCTGTCTCATTATCATTCAGACACACTATAGATGCGTATTGTAGCCGTCATTTGTTTACTAGTCCGAATTTAGTGATAGAAAGCGAATTACTCTTCAAATTATTTAAATTACAATTTAGTATCAGGAAGAAATACCCAGATTATAATTATGTATAATCAATCCCTTATTAATAAACATCCTAAATCCAGTCAAAGTCAAATAATTTATTTCAAATATCCCAAATGAGCACTTAAGTATGATATGATTTGAGTTTGACTTTGAGTAAATTTAATAATTTTATTAAGTAGAAGATATTTCTTTATTTTCTATACCGCCAGTCCACTGAAACTGCACTTAATTCATGTCAGTGCGCCAACCTCATTTTTAGAATAATCGCAATGGCCAGCTCGACAGCTTAAAAAAAAATACTTTCAATATTACCAATTTGTAACAGTAGTAGAAGATTGATTATACATAATTACCTAAACCAGACTCAAGAGGACAGTCCAAATATACCTTCCTTTTAATAATTAAAATAATCATTGTTAAATGAAAAACTAACCTATTGCAATCCGTACTTTCAAAGAAAAGTGGTGTTACTTTAGCTGAAGCTTTACGTTCAACAATGTATGCCATTGGTAGACAACGTACAGCTTATACTGCTGGGTCTAGAAGCGTGAAATATTGCACAAGTTAAATAGTGCACAAGTTAAATATTGCACAAGTTAAATATTGCACAAGTTAAATATTGCACAAGTTAAATAGTGCACAAGTTAAATATTGCACAAGTTAAATATTGCACAAGTTAAATATTGCACAAGTTAAATAGGGGATGGAAGTTTGCGTGGAATTTTGTTATTTTTTGCCGATGGGAAGACCTATCTGGTACACGGTTTCTGTTATGTTAATTTAATAATAAATAAACATTTATTTCTTTTCCACAAAGGTGCCTTAAACATACGATTATTATAACTAGAGATCGGATACTCGGATGCATATTCACCTAAAGTTGAGATGTTGGCTTATATGGAATGCACTTTTGTATCAATGGTACAAAACCCGCGATTCCGCAATCGAAAAATTTTGTTTTTGTTTTACGGTCTAAATTCGGATGCATATCTACCTACCTAATAATGTAAAGTAGATACTAAGCTGCCATAGCAAACAACGTCAAGATAAGATAACGGACAACATATATTTAGAATAATTCGTGTAGGTATATATTGATCTGCTAGTTATGCATTCCCGGTATTCCGGGCATCAGGAGATTTTATTTACCTTCACAGCTAAAAAAATACTTCAGATAATATGTCTTCTGAAATTTAGTATCGATGCCTTATTTGCAAAACAGAGGCGTACACTGTTAGTACGTAATGTTTTACCAACCGTAGATTATCGCAAAAACACATAAGGCTTGATAAAATGTAAAGCGGCTATAAACACCACAATCTCGAAGTTCCAACATTTTATTATTGAAACTACATTAAGTGCAGATTGCTACTATCTCAAGCAGTAAAACATCTGAAAACATTAATGTTGTATCTCATACGAGAGCGAGTCATCATCACGATACAATACCGACATTATTATGTACTAGTTCTTGTTCGTGTTGTGGGTAAACAGATGTAATATATTATGTTGGTTTGTTACATGATTTTTGCGTTTTTGAATATTTTATGAGGGTTTATTTATAAACATTGCTTAAAGTTAAGTAATGATTAGCGACTGCTTGATCATAATTATATTTTTTTTTACGATTTAATCTTCTCTTATCTCTGAACGACATGTGCAATATCAGAGGCATGACGAATGCGTTGCGATCCCTGAGATCACGCTGAAATGTGGCATGTGCCTGTAACTACACTGATACCCTTCAAACCGGAACACGACAACGGTGCCTGCGGGCAGACATAGGTGTGAGGTCCACCGTGTATGGTGATAAATAAATTATGTAAATAAAGTAGACAAAGTGCGAATTAATACATTTCTATGATAGTTAATAATATTTATTTTAAATAATTAATTGTATGTAGTTGCTTTGTATTCTAAGTGCTTACTGTTTATTTTATTTTGTTATAGTACCAATCATTGAACTTGATTTGGGTTCCGTACGTTCTTTTCGGGTAACCACTGAAAATCACATAGCACTGCATTATGCTGAGTGAAAGCCTTCTTGTCACAGTCATGCCGTGCAGCTGTCGACTAATTCTGTTTTGTGCTCTTGATATAAGATCTTTTTTGTTTTTATTTTTCGTAATTATTAGAGCTAATTTTATCTTTTTGTATGCACGTGTGCTGTGACAAATAAACATATTTTTCTTCTTTCTTTCTTCTTTCATAAATACTGTCCCGGGTGAGCTCCTTTACAAAGAGTTTTACTTTACTTCCCACTAAGAGTGTGGTCATGGCATTGTGCAGTAAACTGTCGATATAGGATGGCTATTATCACTATTTGTGTATGTATCGGTTGATTACATGTAACTCCGCTGGGATTAGAGGAAACTATGTTATGTTGTGAACGTTTATCGACTCTGATACTGATGATTGAGGGGTTTGATAGTAGTTTGAGTGGTCTTAGCACACAGACCCGGCACATGCAAAAAATTTAGCAATCAGGGGAAGCCCGCCCGCCCGCCGGCAGATGTGAAACATCAACACGCTCACACAAGGGAGTAGAGAGCGGCGGACGAGAGGGCATGACAGCATAAGAGAGCGTCATGGCTTGCCGTCATGGTATACGAGTCGGTCTTGCCCCCGAGGGGTGCCGATAGATGTTTCATATCAAAATTATGAGGAAACGTAGAAAACAGCCATAATTAAATCACAAAACTTTTTGTCATAACCCTTAGTCGCCTTACACACAACACATAGCGAAAGATCTTGGTCGAGATACGGATCTGTACCATCTCTCTCGCTGTGTGTAACAGCCCAGTATTACTGAAAATATATTAACTAATAACAGATAGGCATAACTGTCCCCTATTATCTACATGAGACTTAAACATAACAGATGCAGCCTCATTAGTTCTTCCACAAAATCTTGTTCAAACTAGCTATAACTATCATACTAGTAGGTAGGTACTAGGGAAAACTAGCAATATAAAAAGATTGCCAGCACGTGAACCCGAAGGAAATAGTTAGCAGAATATAAAACTCAGTTATCAATCCCCAAAGCAGTTATTATAGGAGCAATAGAAAGTATATTGCTTGATGGTAAAAACACCATATTTTAATGGTGATAAACTTTATGGCGGAATAAAAAGGGTTTACAGTTTAATGTTCAAACGCTTCATGGCTTCACGATATTTATTTTTAAATTATTTTCTATACTCATTTTTATTACTGTATTGTTTTATCGATTTCCTTGAATCTGAAGGCTGAGATTTTAAGTAGATATCTATGTTTTCTTTTATTTGTACATAAAATTATGAAGTTGGCAGATGGAAGATGTGATTTTATAATTATTCTATGAAAAAAATGTCAAATAAAATGTAAGGTAATTACCACTACTTGAAAAAAAAGAGATTTAGTACGACTTTGGGAGGACGTTAAAAAAGAAAGTACAAAATTGGACGTTGACATTGATTGAACGTGACTACCAAAAATACTGCTCAAATTGGGTTGAGATAACAAAAACAAAAGATACGATATTTGAGTTAGGAAACAACGGCACTGGGTTTACGAGCTCCACGGTGTGAGTTAGAGCTTGCGTGTCGACTTACGTCTCCCACGACACGACTTTTTCACTCCGAATGACGCGACGTTTCCAATCACTTAAAATATTCCCTAAGCAGCCAAAAAATATCCGTGAAACGAAAGCGTTGTAGAAAGTAAAACGCCCAGTAAATAAAGTCGCCACCATAACGCCGGCTGTTAATGATGTAACAATGGTGCCATCATGATCAGCGGTAATCAAGGGACGCGGCTTCCATTGCTGGGTGTGGCCGCAACCAAAGTTATTGATGTCTGTGTTGCCTGGCGATATATAACGCGATGGCATGGTCTTTCACACTGACCCTGTTGTGTGCTATTTTCACTCGTGCGATTTGGCTTATAAGAATGAAACAATTTACTTTCTGCGTTTTTGCTACAGTTTGCCTGCGTTTAAAATCTAGACAGATACGTTACAAAGTAATAGTTATGACATTGATAGCTAAGCTTAGGCACAGCGTTCGTCAGAGTCCCAGTTGGGCGCTAACAGAATTTTGCTTTGTAAGATCCTCCGCCTAGTTCTTCCGTTCTTGTACGCATTTGTCTTGTTTATTCATTAAGTAAACAGACGTACAATTTACTTTACTGTCGCTGTGACGGGTACACTAATCTAAAACTTTGGGCAAGAGCCGAAGACCTGTTAAATATTATAATCTTTTTAAAATAAACTTAACGTAATTTATCAATTGACCAATATAAGTAGCTCCGCATATTTTATTTATTTACTTACGTTCGTATTCACTACTTAAATTACAGGAAGCAACAGCAAATAAAAAACTAAATGTAACAAACAATTATAGGTAAATACAGCATTTTCTTATATGTCCGAGTATATACTCACGAACTTATAAAAATATTTTTTACACAGAAGGCTCTATATTTATTCGAACCTTTTTAATAAGCCAATGAACCGGTACGAATCTTAATAGGCGTAGGCAACATGACCCAATAGGCTGCTCGTTGTAAAAATACTCTGCCTTTGATAACAGGCATATTATTAAACGTGGAAAAACATTACCTATAAAATATCCGAAAATGTACAAAGATATCTAATTTGGGTTCTGAAAGAACGCGTGTAACTTACGTATTGAAGTGGTAACCGGTGTAATATTAGTACTGAAAGAACGCGTGTAACTTAGGTATTGAAGTAGTAACCGGTGTAATATTAGACTGAAAGAACGCGTGTAACTTAGGTATTGAAGTAGTAACCGGTGTAATATTAGACTGACATTTTAAAGATACTGGTTTTGGTATTTCAACACGCACTTAACACCAATGTAACTCAACCAATTTCAATATAAATGTACTAGACTGGAGAGTTTGAAGACAATAAAACATAACTATACTTATACTACGAGTATCTCGTTCATATTTTCGTTTCTCCGCAATGGGACTTATTAGTTGCTAACTGATATTACATATTGGCTCTGGGGCTACGATAATTAGGCAGCTTGTTCTATGAGTTAACACAGACATAATAATACATCTTATTTAATTAATTGTATTGAACAAACATTGTGATGATTAGGAATTTCTCGTAGCAATACATTGTAGAGAATAATGCTATTCAGTACGTAAAAAAAATATACTTGATTACTAATTAGTTAGTAATTAATAATTAAAAACCAACCAACCAACCAACCTCAAAAGACCATTTCAGACACCGATCTACATAGCCTTCACATGATCTGACCAAGATTCTGTCTGGACGTTAAAAGAGACTGTGACCTCTGAGATTGTTTCGGCCTTTCTTTTCAGAGTAGTCAGATAGGAAACGACGACCTCATCTAGTTTAAAAAAAATATGATTGACGTGTAAAAGTGTTTGTACAAACCTACTTACAGAAATAAAATCATTTATCATTATATCATTAAGAATTTGCAAGTAGCCGCATACTATGCGGCCGTATAATATGGTACATCGAGTTTAAACAAATGTTTGGCTCCGTAGAGCGTCGTTGTCGACGTCGATGTGTCATTTCAACGCCCCGGACCTGTAGGCACTCGTATAGCGCTACAAGGAAATTCTGGCGCCTAGCAAAAATCGGAACTAACGCCCCATCTTGTTTTTTTTAAACATTTGAAGTGACACTTCAGAAAACAATTGCACAAAATTAAATGTTTACCAACTGCGCACCCCTGTCTACGTCATTCGAGCACCAAAAGTTACATTGAGCAGAGTGAGTCATAGTTGTTTCGTTGAACGAATACGTATGTATACGTCCAACCTGTCAAACATTCACGCCTTGTTTGTATGTGGTGACCTTAATAGTGCGTTTCGCTTTGTATTTCGGAATTAGCTGCGATCCCTTGCGACGGGCGCACTGTGTTCATCACGCGATATTCTGCTTATTTGCATTTATAGCAGCTTCAGTTAACAAGGGATGCCGTCGGCAGTTTACACGGTCAAATTAAATTAGCTATGTTACTAATTTATTAATAGGTAAATACGAAATTATGTCTATTATCTGCTCCCAAATAACGATGTTTATTTTTATTTTTTATTATTTTTACATACTTCTTTGACTTATTCCAGATATGTTATAGTTGTAATGGCAATTGGTTTAAATAGGCTTTTATTTTATTATTATTTTATATACCTTTATATAGATTCTTTGTATTTTGTGACTGTGAGAATATTGTAGGCATAACTTGTAAACTTCAGATTTGTAGACCATTTTCTATCTTATTAACAGGTACCTGTTGACAGGCCTACACTGTCCTCACATACCTATAAACACTGTAATTTGAAAACATTATAAAAGCCAATTATTTTTAAAAGAGTAACCGTGAAGTTTCTTGCCGGCTCTTCTCCATTAAGGAAACGACAAATTGGAACTGTGCACCTAGGTTCTGACATTTCATAAGTGCCCATGTAGGTTTATGTGAAATAAAATATTTAGATTTGATTTGATTATTTTGAATGACGATAAAACATACAAAAGAATCAAAACTCTTAATTTCAAGCAACTACAGCTAATTAACTACTGGGTCAATGGCCGCTGGTAGTATAGTTGCTTGAATTAAGAGTTTAGGAATAAGTTAATAATAAAAATCTTTATTGATACAAAAACCTTTGACATTGCTTAAGACTCGGATACATAACTTGGTTAACTGAAGGTCATACAGATAAGGGAAAGCCTGACTCCTAAAGTAGGTGCTCCTGTGACTTAGGAGTCAGTTGGTATTTAAGTAAATTATATTTCTCTTACCAAATGAATATAATCCTAAGTAGAAAAGGAAAATAATAAAAAAGGTATGTAAACTTTATTTTATTAAAGTTTAGATACCTTTTTTATTATTTTATCGTCAGTAGATATCGATAAACTTCGCATTTGTAAATTACAACTGCGCGGTTTCGCAAGCTATTCTAATTTGTGTCCAAAATCTCCCAACATTTTGAATATGCACCTTGTCAGCAAAACTTTCTGAGCAGCACACCAAAAAATCACGATGAACAAGCATTCCCTTCAATGGGAACGAGAAAATAATTTTACGCAAAAAAGGCTTGACACATGAAATTCCCCCAATCTGTTCAGTGCACAGTGACGTCACGCCAATAAAGCGATCAATCAAATTCCGCCATAATCTAGTCATACTTCAATATGAAGGAGATCGCACGCATCTGCGTGCGAAAATAATGGCAGTCCCACACATACGTGAACACGGCACCCGCGCATAGCCGCGTTTTATAGTCACAATCACGTTTATGGCCCGCTTGATTGCTGAACGCGTTAACTCGCGGGTCGCACACTTCGCGAGTAAAAGAGAAAGCAATAAGTAGATAATCTAATGGGAATTTGTGCAATGATATAGATGTGATGTTGTTATGTCTCAGCACTGTTGTTTGCTAGATAACATGATCGTGTTAGAAGGGGACTTTTGTTTACTTATTTCGGCCATAATGCGTTGCTTGCGTGAGCGTTTGGTTACGTTCATTTTCTGTGTTGGAAAATGGAAAGAAACTATAAACATGTAGTATGACTCGATTGATGGTTAAACGTTAAGCAGAAAAGAGTTACGTGAGTCGTGGCATGTAGTTTCTAATTTCCTGTTTCCTATCTTTATGACTCAGTTAGCAATTTATTTTCAACCAACACATTTTTCCACTTTTCTTGTGTCTTTAGATTCTTTTACTAATTCAATTAAGGCATATGAATATTAATTAGTTTTGTTATTTAAATCAAGCCAACCCAAACGAAAACATGAAACATACCATTCTTTACAAATCATCTAACTTTGCAGAATTGCGTGAACACGCGCCAAATTAAACGCGCGTCGACTCTAATTGTAAATGAACTGCACAGTGTTGATCGCTCGTTTGACTTCGGCGTTTTCCAACTAAGAGTTTTATTGTCACTATGTTGCTCATATGGGGTGTGATTGATTCATTATTATCGACACGGTGTTGAAAATTCAGTGGTGTGTGTTTGTGAGGTACAAAGAGCGTGTCATAATAATTATGAGGCACGATGTCCGAATTTAGTCGTTCCCAATAAAGGCAATTTGATGGCAAATCGTGGTCGTTATACTTAAGTCTGCAAAGGTTCGTGATGGCGAGTTGTTTGTGATGTGTGTGTTATATTATTGTAATACCTGCTGTAGCGATCATGGGGAGGCCCATGATCAACAGTGGTTTAATAGCTTTTTCACTCCTCTTGCTCAAAAAGACCGTCACTGTGGCGTACCAGAGCGAAGAAAAAATAGCAATTCTTCCTCTATGGGAAATAGTTTTTTTTTTTTTAATTTTTGTGTGTCAAATGACAATGAGCCTACAAAAACGAAAAGTCTTTAGTCATAAGTAGAATAATCATGAATATAAACTCGACTTATTACTGTTTCATAAAAAAAGAACTTTATTTTATTTTTGAAAATGGAACTAAAATCGGTGATCTCTTTGGTAGAATGCATGCAACGCATTGCGGCTGCAGAAGAAAAAACAAAAAAAAAGACATTGGTGCGAAATCTTTATAATTTTTCTCTAATTGCAAATTGAATTAGTAGTGACCGTAATTAATTTTACAATAGTGAAAATGTCATCAACTAGTGAGAATGGAGACCCTGATTTGCAAATAGAAGAGAAAGGAAAAGAACCACTCAACATTCATCTTCACAGAGGACTGAAATTAAGTTACCGGAAAAAAACATCCCGTTAAATATCCAGAATTGTACAAATTGTACATTTAATTTTTAATAAAATAAACTACATATTTCATATTGTATTGGATTGTATTATTTTCTCGCAATCGTAGTGAAAAGTAGAGTGTAACACACGGCGCTAAAAACCCATTAAAACTCGGTTTCTATTTACTTCCTCGCTAAAGCTCGGGAGTAAAACTACCTCGTATATAATGGGTCATTTTAGCTCCTTGTATAACAATCTACTATACCTATGAACAGGGACACACTTTAGCCACCGACTAACATTGTAGGTTACTTAAATTATCTACATTGGTGGCGGTTATGTAATTTATCTTGTTATAAATACCAAGTTCCACTGATGCCGTCTGATATTAGTATATTAGTATTAGATTAATCCTTACTATTATTATATTATTATTATTAAATCCTAACTCGATGTTCAGCCAATTATGTGCCACATATATACTTCACTCTAAGGGCGGTAGCCCACGGCGGCTTTTTGCAAAGTCTGTAGCGTGTTTCGTTCAGGCAAACCCTTCTGTATCGCTACTTTTACCCCCTGTAAAATGTATATTAATGAGCATCTCACTACTTATAACAAAAACTTATTTCGTACATGTCCTGAGATGGCTGGGAAACATACGTCTGACGCCAATTTGTTTCAAATGTAAAAGAAACTGATCACCGAGCTCGTGACTGTAAGGAAAAACCGACACAAAATACAGACTCTAAGATTTCCGTAAAGCCAGCCTCTCAGGCTACGCCAGACAACCGTAAGTTCTTATAAAACTTGTTTTCGTAAGCAGAATGACGAAAATCGGAGTCAACAGATCAAAAATCCGTTAATGTTTGTGGTCCTATAAATCGTTGCATGACTGCCGTCAAAATTAGGGCTAATTCCCATCCTTGCCTATTTGATTCCGGTGCAGATTGTTCATTAGTACGTAAAAGCATTTCTGGTTCAATTCCGGGCAATACAGTTTTTAAGGAAATAGGCTATTGTCGAGATCGAACAAGTTAGTGTAGAATTAGAACTATTTGTTGTAGAAGATCACCAAATCCAGTTTAATTGCCTATGATTTAGTGCAAATTCCAGGTCTTACTATCACAAAACAATTGATAGAAACATGACTGTCTCGAAGAATATGATTACTATCGAATGTTCTTTAGCCGAATCTGACATAAAACTAAATACCGAGCTTGCTGACCCTACCATATGAGGAAAATTCAATTCAATTTAAACAAGTTTAAAAACAATTTCTATTCTGGTAATAAAGTTTCTGAGGTAAAAACTGGTCAATTGACTATTAGATTAAAGAATAAAGATAAAATTGTCCAACGTAGACCCTACAGATTATCGCCAATGGAACCCAAAAAAGTCAAAGACATTCTAAACGATTTTAAACAAAACTGAATAATCCGAGACAGCTGCTCCCCTTTTAGCAGTCCCATTTTATTAGTTAAAAAAAAGATGGAACTGACCGATTATGGATCTCCCTTGTTTCACCGAAAAGAAATTGCCAAATTATCACTTTCTAAAAAAAAATCCGCATAGTTTCATTTGCCAAATTATTACTTAGCAAAAAATCTCTTCACAAATAATTATTGTAAGGCTGACATCAGACGGACTGCATCGCAGCGACCGCGCGCGGTCGATATATTTCGTATATTTCGTTCGACTTCGTGCAGTCATCATATCAACTGCACGCAGTCGGCTGCAGTCGAGTGAAGTCAATATCAACTGTATGCAGTCGTGCCTTCAACTTCGCGCGGTCGGCTACAGTTGTGTAGTGTCGCCGCATGCTGTCCACCGCCGTTCGCATGCAGTTAATTGCAGTTAGTCTGCAGTTAGTCCTGGAGCCGAACGTTATTTTTATTGTTTTGGTAGATATTTATATTCCATAAAATATTTTATGTAACATTTTCGGTATTCTTTTAGTAAATCGTTTAATTGATCAAATGCAGCAATTGACATTCTAAAGTAGTTGTAAAATTTACGTTCATCTTGTCTTAATTTCGGATACAGTATGAAAAAATCACCTTCCGTATGGCAATATAATAGCAAAGGATTAAGCCATATCCGCGCTGCACGTTGCAGCTTTTCAATTCGATTACATCGCTGCTGGCGGCGGCGCCGTATTAATAATATTAAGAGAAGTAATGTCTGTGCTTCCATTTCGACGTCTAACTTAACACTGAGCTCCTGGTCTAGATGCTTGGCGTCAACTGCGTGAAGTCAGATCAGACTGCTGACAACTGCATGCAGTTGAACATAGTGACTGCGTGCGGTTGCTGATGCGACTTCGTGCGGTTGTTGTGGTGCAGTCCGTGTGTTGGCAGCCTAACGCAAACCTAATGACTGGCAAGTGAACGTTTAAACAATAACTTGTTTAACTAGTAGTTTTACCAATTTTTATGTAGTCAAATATCTCATTTGGAATTACTCAGTTTACGCAAAATATAAATTGCCAAATAATAATATTAATATTAACTATTCTGGTAGTATTTTTTTTAGTTAGTGTATTTTTTTTAAACAATTAATCTCGTCTAACTAGTTCAGTTTCGGGTAGCCTGTTTTTTCCATATTTTTTTTCTAATCAGAGGGGCAATTCTCGTACTTAAAAAACGTTCAAATTCAAGCCGCAATCTCATCTCAGCGACAATCAATGTCAAAAACTTGTCAAAAATGTATGGAAATTGATTGTATTTTTGACAGATTGAGACTGAGATCAGACTGTGAACGTGCTTAAAATTACGGGAATTACCCCTCACGTCACAGTTTTACCCGAACCTAACCTAACAATCTTTTTAAAATAATGAACCTACTTTAACTAGTTCCAATTTGACTTTTGTTCAGACAAATTCAAGCACATAAGCTTACAAAGAAGTGCGCAAATGACATAAATTTTTTGTCGAAAGATTGTTTGCTGTAATAAATCATTTGATTATAGACCCAATGCCTAAATGACATTATCCTTTATCATATTCTGCCAAGTAAAAATTTGACCAAATGAAAATGTGCGTACTAAAATCATTCCAAACATGCATTGGTATAAAAAAAGGTTGCAAAAATGTATGAAGCCTGGGCTTTTTTTTTTTTTTTTTTTTTTTTTTTTTTGTGGGTGGGAAATCATCAAATAACTTCTCCCGCTCTGGGCAGAGCAGGAGGGCGTGTCAGACTCTTACTGACTAAAACCCACCCGTGTTCCTTCAGTTGCCTGTGCCAGGGGCCACGGTAACCCTCTTGGACTTTTCCGCAACCCTAGCAGGCATCGGTCCTAGCAAACCCCGTCATTGGTGCTGACATCTCTTTGAGGCGCGCGTGGAACACAACGCGCCGTCGACCCGGGCCTGGTCCTTATAGAACGGCGAGCTGCCCATTGCTCGCCGTTCGCAGGCCCGCGCCTACGGTGGCCGGGAATCGGCCTGCGATTCCCGACGCCCAGGGCGTCTCCTGCGGCGGCTAGGGGCGTGAGGGCGCAAACTTTGCCTCTCCCTCACGCGTTCCGCCTCCTCCTTCGCGAACATTACTGCTTCGCAGAAGGAGGTGACGGCTTCCCAAGCCCTCTCGCCCCGTACCATGGCCTGGACCAAGACCGGACGCGAGAGATCGCCACCGCCAATCGCCTCCACGAGGACACGGCGTTGCTCCGCCCAAGCCGGGCAGACCTCCACCGTATGCTCCACCGTGTCTTCCGGGCGATCCACACAATGGTGACACCCGGGCGTTTCCTCCCGCCTTATCCGGAACAGGAACCTCCCGAAACAACCGTGTCCGGTGAGGACCTGCGTCAGGCGGAAGGTGAGGACGCCGTGGCGCCTCTCTAGCCACTCCTCAAAGAGGGGACTTATCGCCGCAATTGTGGCGTGCCCAGCGCTGGGTTGCGACAATCGCACTCTCCATGCCGCCCTGAGATCCCACCGGAGCTCTGTCCGCTGTACCGTGATTTCTCGCGGCAGCGGAGCTACGCCCCGGCGTTTTGCCTCCTCGCGCCACTCCCAAACGTGCGCGAGGACTTTTGCCTCCAGATCCCATAGCGGTAATCCGGCAAGGAGGCTCGCCGCCTCACCGGAGACCGTACGGTATCCCCGGACCAATGAAGCCTGGGCTCACCCACCAACAGAGATGAGACCACTTTGAATATACTTGTAAAGCACTAAATATAAAGATTTAAACTCATTTTTGCGAAGAATCCATGGGGTTATTTTGCTATAAATATTTTTCTCCGACCATAAATAAACTAAAATTCTGCAAAATGTAGTGCTGTTATGGCATTGTAGGTTTTGTTATTGAACATCTTTAACTAGTTTTAATTCCAGGTTTAATGTATACATAAAAAATAAAACAGCTGCTAACAGTTAAAATTATTTTTATTAACATTTCAATCAATATCAATAATAATGTCGTCTAAATATCCTGCCGGTGGATTAAATTGTATGTGCCTGCCTAACCCTAGATACCATATTATTGAAATGGTATGAGCACAACTTCCTACTGTGCGTCTACCTGTTAGACACGAGCAGTAATACTGAGCGATGGCATCTCGACCCATTTCGTTTCTGTTAATCAGAATGTATACGTAATATGTACGTGCACGAACATGTCTTGACTGTATCCTTCCTCTTAATAGCCACACATTTTGGTGATGGATATTGCATGCTGCTAAATTATTTAATTCATTTTCACGACATACTTATATCGTATATAAACCATTGCGTAAATGTTCGCTGCAATATGATTTAGCAAGTTCGATTTGATATGACCCAAGCGATATCATGAAAATCTCGTTTATTGTTAGCCGAGGGAAGTCTTCTAGCTGATTTGCTTCCAATGTATTAAATGCGGCTCTTTGTCTATTCAGGTTCCTCAGTTGTACATAGTCGTTCAAAAGATTAGATGCATGGAGCCTTTCATTGGCTATTCTTAATATTTCATTTGCATGTTCATTATCAACAGTTAACTTGTAAAATGCGTTAATAAGAGCGGCTGCAATTTTAAAGTCAACAAATAAATGCGGCAAGGCTCTATTAAAATAATCCTGTCGCAGTAGTTTAAATCTATTTTTAAACTTCCCATTAACAGCTTCTACAACCCACCGACACAATGTTATTAATCTTGATTTGTTTGCTTGAACTGTGGTCAATTGAGTTTCGAATCTGTCTTTTGTCGGTGGGATGTGTGCCTCATATCCCAATGCCTGTAAGTTTTCTACGCTATCTCGAAAGCCCCTGTCTAAGATGAACACATCGTTCCAGTGAAACATCCAGTGGAAAGGATTTTCCTCGTCGTTTAATATATTGTTCATAATTGATGCATCAGAATCCGTAGCCGCATACGGACCATAAACTTCGATAATGTAGCCGTCACTACATACCATCAGAAAAGGTTTCAAAAGGTTTTGAAACTTATGCAAGCTGTAAGTTCTTCTCTGAAATAAAAAGTTAGAGCTTTTTTCGATGTACATATAGGTGCCGTCAGCTATAACAATGGCTTTTGTATTTTCTTCGTTGCCAAACAAGCCTTTTGGTAATAGCAGGTTTCTTTGCAGTATATTTTCTCGCGAAATATGGCCAATACCAAGGTGTCTGTTAACGAAGTCATTCATTAAACATTCTCTGGCTATTGCAAGTTTTCGTTCCAGTGTTCGGCGAGATATATTAAACAATGTTGACAATCTCTCGTTTGACGTTTTGTCATATAGATACCGAGGACAGTCCGTGGACGATTACTTCTTTGTGCTAGAGAAGGAGTCTCTTCCAAAATTCTATTGAATTGTTGCAAGTTTAGTCCAGTCAAAAATATAAGTCATTATCCGTTAATGCAGCTTCTAATTCAAAATCAAATCTCTGGCCTTGGGTAATGGTTCTTACCAGCATATTAGTCATATCTGTGATCTGACGTACATTAAAGTTATGCGTAACATTACAATTATCAATCAAAAAGTTCCAATTGTCGTTACCCATCAGATGTTCTTGGCAAACTCTTGCACTTTCAGGTATGTATAAGCGGTACTCACAAAGAATATGTACTTTAATCGTAACTGGGATTCTAAGACGTTCTGCGTTAGGGCAGCCATTAAAAATACAACGGTAAGCAACATTGGGCGCTCTCATATAATCAGGAATAACGACTTGTTGTAGATCCTCTGCTTGTGGTGGTATTCCCGGCTCTTGTGGGCCTTGCGGTTCTTGTGGGCCTTGCGGTTCTTGTGGGCCTTGCGGTTCTTGTGGCCCTTGTGGTTCTTGTAAGCTTTCCGGTTGGACATCCTGACGTAGTGGCATTTCTGGTTCTTATTGTCGAACTGCATTTTGCACTACTTGCCAACACCGATGGCATGTGGCTTGGATGTTATTAAACGCAACCTAAAAAAAAGTAAAGACTATTTGAAAATAACATTCAATAAATAAAATACTTTCTGCGGCATACGTATTGGGTTTATTTTTGACTAGCTTTTGCCCGCGACTCCGTCCGCGTAGACTTGATGATCATTCCCTTGGGATTTTTATAGCTTATAGCTGTGCCCGCAGCACAGGTCACGTAAAAGTCGGATTTTTTAGGTCCCACTTTTATAGCGAATGGGATTTCTAATTAAACGGCCATTTTTCCCTGACCTCTCTCATATTTAACCTCTCTGCTTTCCCCTTCAATAACTTAGCGTGATGGTAAGTAGCCTATAATTATGTATTAATGAAACAAACTGTATTAAGATTGGTTCAGTAGTTCTCAAAATATGAGCAGATAGAATGACAGACAGACATTTTAAATACAGATTTATAACAGGTATATGTGCCGTATACAGGAAATGTGTACACTTACCTCGGTGAGCGCATTTTGTTGAATATATTCTGCCTTGGGGTTGCCTTTCTGGTAAGTGTTCATCTAAAATATGCCGCTGTTGTCGCAAAACAGAATGTGGGCACAACACACACAACGCCGTCCTTCGGTAGCCATTGCAAAAACAGGTAGGTAAATCAGTGTCCATAAACAGTCCAGGTCAAGTTAACAGGTTTAATATAATAAATAAATCACCAAGCGCACCAATACGTAAGCATAAACAGAGTCCAAAACAACAAGCAACAAGAGAGGATACACGGAAACACAGCTAACAACGTGAGAATCACGAGTCGACTGATTGAGAGTAGACGGGCG
The DNA here is from genome assembly GCA_937001585.2 of Brachylomia viminalis. NCBI lineage: Eukaryota > Metazoa > Arthropoda > Insecta > Lepidoptera > Noctuidae > Brachylomia > Brachylomia viminalis. The sequence continues at coordinate 26,015,753 of OW443304.2, forward strand.
CCCGCGCAGGCGTCCGGGAGGTGTGAAAGGGATGGAGAGTGTTGTAAATCACACGGGCGCAGGCGCATATATTGTTTACCACTATTTTAAGCATTTTAAGAATGAGTATATTGTTTCAATAAGTTTTACGACTCCTAACAATTGTCCTTTTCTACAAAACCTATTTAGGTGCATATCTTTTTTCTGCAATGGAATTGAAGGTGGTGCCCATAGTAACAATTTTAGTACAAACAAAATCCTTCACAACGGCATATGCTATAACTCTGTTGGACACTGAGCCCAATTTGACTCATGGTCCTTTGTTTGGGTAGTGAAATTTTGTCAAAACGGCAGGATCCCACCGATTATGCGTTGACTTTCGCGAGTTAAATGGGGATAATTTTTCATTGCCGTTGAAAGCCGACCAGATTGATAGGTTAGGTAAAGCGCGTTATTTCACTTGTTTAGATATGACTGCAGGGTTCTATCAAATACCAATATCTGATAAAATTGTTGGTCGCCGTGATTAACTCAAGACAATGTTTATGTTCTTTCTCCAGAATTAGCTTACCTTCTGACAAGTTATATGAGTTCATATAATGTTTATTTTATTTGACTATATTAGTCAATTTAGTTTAATTTAATTATTATTTATTATTGACATAATCTACTCATTTCAATGTTTTTTAATGAGTTGTATTGCAATATATGGTTAGCTAGCGACCTCGACCATTGCTCATATTATTCTTTTGAGCAACCGGCAGCAAGTTCGTCATGCTCCCTTAGATGTCAATGCTTGCGTTAGCGTTGGGGGTCGGGTTGCCTCTTTCCCTCGAATATGGCGAGGGGGGTAGTGGCTGATAAATGATTTTATTTCTGTAAGTAGGTTTGAACAAACACTTTTACACGTCAATCATATTTTTTTTTAAACTAGATGAGGGCGGCATTTCCTATCTGACTACTCTGAGAAGAAAGGCCGAAACAAACTCAGAGGTCACAGTCTCTTTTAAAGTCCAGAAAAAATCTTGGTCAGATCATGTGAAGGCTATGTAGATCGGTGTCTGCAATGGTCTTTTGAGGAAAGAACCACACAGATTGAGTGGACCTGTCCAGTCAGTGCACGCAATTGTCAGTAATCGTGCAGCTCAACTTAGACTCAAGGAGCTCAACGATTCGACGAACAATACCAAAGAAAGGACATTTGAGTAGGCCGCATAAATTACTCAAACTGCCAGATCATGTTTACGCTGAGAAAAATACAAAAATAAATAAATAAAAACCAATGACCGACATAGTTCTCACATTCACAATAATTAGAATAATATTATAATAATCTTTGAGGACGATGTAGATTTGTGTCTGAAATGGTCTTTTGAGGAAAGAACCACACAGATTGAGTGGACCTGTCCAGTCAGTGCACGCATTTGTCAGTAACCGTGCAGCTCAACTCAGAACTTAAGGAGCTCAACGATTCGACGAACAATACCAAAGAAAGGACATTTGGGTAGGCCGCATCAGCTACTCAAACTGCCAGAACATGATTAAAACTGGAACAAAAACACACATAGTCCTCACATTCACAATAATTTAAAATAATATTATACTTTATACAGTAAATATTAGTGTCATTGTATATGTAAATAAGTATAGATACTTATAGCAAAGATTAAAAGTAAAAATAGTTAGCGAAATAAAATAAATTAACATTGCCTGTGCTTTATTGGAGCAACTCAATCCCAAGCCTTTTTGTCCTCAATATAGTCTTTCACAGTATAATGGGCATTCTGGCATAGTTTCCTTTTTATAAAAGATTTGAATTTATTAAGGCTTAGTGCTTGAATGTGGCTAGGAAGTTTATTATAAAAACGTATACATTGGCATCTAAACGAGCCACCTATTTTCTTGAGCCTGGTAGTAGGAACAACAAATTTGTGTTTGTTCCTAGTATTTAAATTATGGATATCACTGTACTTTTTAAACAGATTAATATTTTTATGTGCATACCAAAGATTTTCATAAAGGATTTTCATAAGGCACAGTCATTATATTAATTTATAAATTGAACGAATTGCCCTTTTCTGTAAAACTAAAATCGTCTGAATATCGGCGGCATTTCCCCACAACAGAATACCGTACGACATTACACTATGAAAATAACTAAAGTATACTAAACGGGCTGTCTCTAAATCAGTTAAACCACGAATTTTCCTAATGGCGTATGCTGCAGAGCTAAGTTTCTTTGACAATTTATCTATATGGGGGCCCCATTGAAGCTTGGCATCCAAAGTTATGCCTAAGAATACTGTGGTATTTATCGTTTCTTTGCGTTATACTCGTGAACTGGTGCTGCTTGTGATGATAGGTCTACTGACTGAGGTTACTGACTATGGTTTTGTTATTGTTATTAGTAATTAACTGTTTCTTTGTTTTACTTCGAAGGTCCTAGTTTATCATTTGTGGCTACAAGTTACAGCTACATATTATATAAACATAATGCAGCATTGCATATGTAAGCGGGCACGCCCTTTATACCTGGAGGCTTTTTAATATGTATTAAGTTCTGTTTACGTTTTTATAATTTATTTCTGCTTGAGTATAGTTTTAAATATCGGCGTGTGCTAGCTGACATATGGCAAATAATTTTAATGTTTTTGTGTTTCGTAATGTTAATTACTTATTACTGTATAGAATCCAGTTCTTCTAACTGAACAGACAGCAGTGCTGCTGGGGAGTTTGTTCCGCCACTTCTTCTTCCCAGCTAAAGCACTAGGAACTGGTGAAGGGCGGGCGTTTTGGGGGGACTGTCTTATGTGATTTTGACATTCAAAAAGTGCAGATTCTCAGCCTAGTTTGAGTAAATGACTTTTGATTTTGATTTTGTTAGTGTTCAAAATTTGATTTACCAATTTCAGTACATTCTATTGAAAAAACTGCGTTCGTTACACTTGATGGTCAATTCGAATTCTTACGCATGCCTTTTGGGCTATGCAATGCGCTGTCTGTTTATCAACTCGCCATTCATAAAGCTTTGGGTGACAAAAGGAAAGGGTTGCTGCTAGTTTATAGTAACGATGTCCTTGTATTATCTGCCACTATGAAAGAAGGATGGAACTAACATGGAATTAGTTTTGAACAGATTAACTTTTGCAGGTTTTTCACTAAACATATAAAATGCTCATTTCTAAACAAATCTGTTGAATATTTAGGAAAATAGAAAACGGAACCGTTAAGCGAAATCGCAGATAATTATATGCCCTCTCTAAGTCCGCTGTACCAAAAAACATTAAAAAATTACGGCAATTTAATGGCCTAGCTGGTTATTTTAGGAAATTCGTATCAATTTTTTCCAAAATCATGGCCCTCTTATATGAATCAACTAAATCTGCTGTACCTTGGAGGTAGACTGAAAAGCAGGAAAATGCCCGAAAGGAAATAATTAGTAGTAATTAGTCTTCCTGACTGTTGACAATTTTTGACCCTGATTTACCATGCCAACTCCATACAGACGCTAGCTCTCTAGGTTATGGTGCAGTTTTGATTCAACATGATGAAATCATCATGTCGTTAGTTATGTTAGTATGCGAATGACCAAAGCTGAGAGCAAATACCGTTCATATGAGGTCGAAATATTGGCTGTCGTCAAAGCTATTAAATATTTCCGCCACTTATTGTAGATATGGTAGATGCTTTAAAGTAGTACCAGATTGAAATTCACTGAAAGCATTTAGAACCAAAAAAGAACTAATGCCAAGAGTACACCGCTTTTATTTTTTTTTCTGTGGGTGGGAAATCATCAAATAACTTCTCCCGCTCTGGGCAGAGCAGGAGGGCGTGTCAGACTCTTACTGACTAAAACCCACCCGTGTTCCTTCAGTTGCCTGTGCCAGGGGCCACGGTAACCCTCTTGGACTTTTCCGCAACCCTAGCAGGCATTGGTCCTAGCAAACCCCGTCATTGGTGCTGACATCTCTTTGAGGCGCGCGTGGAACACAACGCGCCGTCGACCCGGGCCTGGTCCTTATCGAACGGCGAGCTGCCCATTGCTCGCCGTTCGCAAGCCCGCGCCTACGGTGGCCGGGAATCGGCCTGCGATTCCCGACGCCCAGGGCGTCTCCTGCGGCGGCTAAGGGCGTGAGGGCGCGAACTTTGCCTCTCCCTCACGCGTTCCGCCTCCTCCTTCGCGAACATTACTGCTTCGCAGAAGGAGGTGACGGCTTCCCAAGCCCTCTCGCTCCGTACCATGGCCTGGACCAGGGCCGGACGCGAGAGATCGCCACCGCCAATCACCTCCACGAGGACACGGCGGTGCTCCGCCCAAGCCGGGCAGACCTCCACCGTATGCTCCACCGTGTCCTCCGGGCGATCCACACAATGGTGACACCCGGGCGTTTCCTCCCGCCTTATCCGGAACAGGAACCTCCCGAAACAGCCGTGTCCGGTGAGGACCTGCGTCAGGCGGAAGATGAGGACGCCGTGGCGCCTCTCTAGCCACTCCTCAAAGAGGGGACTTATCGCCGCAATTGTGGCGTGCCCAGCGCTGGGTTGCGACAATCGCACTCTCCATGCCGCCCTGAGATCCCGCCGGAGCTCTGTCCGCTGTACCGTGATTTCTCGCGGCAGCGGAGCTACGCCCCGGCGTTTCGCCTCCTCGCGCCACTCCCAAACGTGCGCGAGGACTTTTGCCTCCAGATCCCATGGCGGTAATCCGGCAAGGAGGCTCGCCGCCTCACCGGAGACCGTACGGTATCCCCGGACCAGCCGGATGGCCATGACCCTTTGGGGCGCGTTCAACCAGCGGGCTGGCCGTCGCCTCAAGGAACGCGCCCACACCGGTGCCCCGTAAAGGGCCATGGACCGCACGACCCCCGCGTAGAGCCTCCGGCAGGAGGCGTTTGGCCCCCCTAGATTGGGCAGGAGCCGCTTTAAGGCAGCCCCGGCCCTTTCCAGTCTGGGAGCCAAACGTCGGAAATGCTCCACGAAGTTCCACCGGCTGTTGAGGACGAGTCCCAGGTACTTCATCGTCGACTCGACGCCGATGTGAACCCCTCAAGAGTACACCGCTGCTGGTGGGCATTTATGCAAACTTTCCAATTTGATATTGAGTATAGGAAAGTTGACAGGCTTTCTTATGCCGTTTTTTTACTCATAGGATTATGAGTACTACTAATTAGCTAGCCACTGTAAAATTCATAGACATCTCGTTGCAATTTCAGTAAACTCTTCTACGCTTGATCATAACTGGCTCTAGTAAAAAAAAAACATGATCCTGTTTTTCAAAACATAGTTGAACAACTTAATTCTGATACCCAAAAAACATCGCTGACTCTTACGTCATATCGCAAGATAAATTGCTTAGACGTAAAAAACAAATACAAAATAAAACTTGTAAACTTATTATTGTGCCACGGCATTATAGATGGAATCTGATTTCCCATTATCATAATAATCTTCAACACTTCAGTTGGGAAAAGGTTCTAGCTAAATTAAGAGAGCAATATTGGTTTCCCAATATGTCAAAATAGTTCGAAGGTGTACTGAAAATTGTGTTAGTCGTAGAATTTGCAAAGATATGTCGGGTGTGCTAAACAAGTTGACCTTCATCCTATAGATAAAATTCCAATTCCCTTTCACACCCTACATGCCGACATAATTGGGCGTATGAACGTTACAAGTAATAACGCTGAATATGCGTTTGTATTTATTGATGCCTTTACCAAATATACTCATTTAATTTATACGAATGATCGAACTTCTGATACAGCCATATCTTGTTTGCAAGAAGTAATTTCTATTTTCGGCACCCCTAATATACACAATAACAGATCAGGACAAAAGTATAACATCATCTGATTTTAAGAATGTTTGTCATCGTTTCGGTATATTGAACATCACGTAGTAAGTAAAGGCGCTAGTCGGGCAAACGGTCAGGTAGAACGTATTATGAAAATCATCAAAGATAATAGGTCAGTTGTGCAGCTTAATACACAGTGGCCCACTGCTATTCGAGATTTACAGTTGGCTATTAATTCTACCGTTTCTAAAAGTACGCCACCGTGTATTATTCTCTTACAAATAGATGATGATGAACCAATTGAAGATCTTGATACTGTTAGATCATTATGTAAATTAAGGATGGACGAGTGATCATTTCGGGACTAGTTAAGATTTGACAAGGGCAAAGCCCAAATCAAGCTTTTTGAAAAGGGGATTTTGTCTTAATGCATAAGCATGAAAGACATACGACTAAACTTGGTCCTAAATATGAAACAAACACGCTACAAAGTAAAGCATGTCAATTTAAGGGGATGTTCCGAAAAGATCGCTGTTCATGATTTTTTGAGACCAGCACTTCTGGCTCAAAATGATCCATTTATGGATGACAATAATAATTAACCGACCGTATGGGCGGATGATTTGTAAATTATCTTAGCTACTCTACCTACCTCCCTATTACATTGGCTGGCAACTATGTTTATTCTTATTCCTGGTCTTAGGGCTATTGCCCAGGTGCGTGATGCCATGACATAATTATGGCTAGATCCAAGGCGGGTGATACCGTGTTAGGGGGCTATATCCCAGGCGGGTGATGCCATGACATATGGCTAGATCCAAGGCGGGTGATACTGTGATAGGGGGCTATATCCTAGGCGGGTGACGCCATGGCAAAAAATATATAATAATTTACGACAAAATAATATTTACAATAAATATGTACAAGAATCACTCTGATGACAACTCCTACCCTTCTTCCTCTGTATAATCATTTTTTGTATCAGAAGTTTCTTCGGTGTCTTTGTCATCGTCGTCACTGTGAATGGTTATTTCAGGCGAAACCATTAGTTCTCTATCTTCTTGACTGAAATTCTTGGCTACTTTGCGTGTTCTGGTTCTGATACCACTAATGTATGGGTCAGAAATTAGGAGCAATCGATTTAAAATGTCCAAATTGCATTGTTCCTTAGAAAATTTCCTAGAGAATCTCTGTCATGTCAGGCCTCTGATGCCTCCACTGACAAACATTCTATTGGAAATAAAGCATGTTTTTTTACAATGGGGCCATGAGACATTATATTGTGCACAGTGGGGGTCACTGGGCACCAGGGATAGAGTTCTACGTACAGTGTTGCTGTTTCAGCCTGTGTTTAGGTCTCTAAAAATACTAACCATCCCGTCGCTGTACATAGTGGAAGAATAAAAAAAATAAAAATACATACATAATATAATACATATACATTTTTGTTAGGTCGAGTTAAAATTTATTTATTTATTTATTTATAACTTTTCGCACAAAAGGTACAAAGGCGGACTTAATGCCTTAGGCATTCTCTACCAGTCAACCAAGGGTGGTGAAGAGATTAGATGGCAGGTGCTCCGTTCCGTCACTTATCGACATTGGATCAAGGTCAGGCCCTTTAAGACTACAATACAAGTTCTTACTACAGAAAAATATAATACAGCACTATTAAGAAAAATTATAATGTCATGTCAATTATAATGGCCGATCATTTATAATAAAATTCCACTTAATCTCAAAGAACTCTCTTAATTAATCTCACACGCATATTTAAAACTAAACTGACTGAATTGCTATTACAAAAATGCTACTACTCTGTAAATAACTTCTTGAATGACAAATATTTATAACTGTACCTTGACTTTTTCTTGTAAATGACATTTTAAATACCTTTTTGCAATAATTTATAGTTTGATAACATAATTTTTAATTTTTTAATGTAATGAAATTGACACGTTATTTACGTGTCAATTTGTTTATGTGTTTTCATTTTTGATATCTTGTTATTTTAATGTCGATGTAATGTTATCTAATGTTTTTGCACGCCGTAAGGTAGAATGTAGCGGAAACATTATATTCTGTACCATCTCAAACCTGTACCTACATTGTTAGCAAATAAATATTTCTGATTCTGATTCATCGCAATAAGTTTCAAACTTATTCAATTACATTTTTTGCCCGATGAGCTTCAAAACTGTGGCAAATCTTTTGATTAAGCTGAGGTAGTATTTCCGTTATCCGGGGTAATACTTCAGCATTTGCAAAGAACCTTCTACTTGTGTTCCCGTCATTGCTGGTAACAAAACCGTGCTTAGGAAAGTCGACTATCAGACCTAGCTCCTCCTTGAACTGTGTCTGAATGTATTGTTTTCTAGTTTTGATAATATTTTTCTCGTCTTTTGACAGTCTTTTTTGCCATTTTTTATTCGGTAACTTGTAGGAAATGTGCAATAATGTCTCAAAAAACCGTTTTCAAGCATGCAATATCGATAAAATATACTATTATCCAGATACCAATATCAGACTCTTTGGGCTTGATCAGCTTATTTGTGATGTGTAATTAGGAGTGTCACTTTTATAAACGCTTTTCGGTATTTCTCTCCTCTTGTGAGCGATGCCAGTATATCCTTAACCACATTTGAACCACTCGAATTGCCGGTTTCACTAAGTATCATCTGGCTGGCATAGAAGAGCTCAGCAGCATCATGATTTTGCCTTAAATTCTCCGTATTGCGATCACTTAAATTTTCAAATTCTTTTTGTGGACGACCTGCAATTCCCGGGAATTTGCAATGTCCCTTGTAACTAGCTATGATTATTTTTTTAAAAGCCATGCTTAGTTCTGTTTTAATTGATCCATCTAGTCTTCCTTTCGGATTTCAATCCAGAAAAATTGCGACGAAATTCATCTAGGTAATACGGGCTGGTGTCCGCAACTCCATATCAATGCGCGTATTTTGCGTACAAAAAAAAAACAAATACGAAGAATTTAAAATAAGAAGAAATTCATCTATGTCTTGTACTGAGTACACAGCCTCACTGACAAACGTATGCTCAACTGAATCCAAGTTCTTTGAGAAGTCACATTCATTGAAGTCCTCAGTCATGAGAAATATGGCTTCGCGACTAAAAATTTTCACGCTAGAAGTACTTGTTGGCAACAAAATGCAAAGTTTAGTACCATGGCTGCAATACAAAGTTTGTTTTGTACAATGCATAATTAATTGAAAATTCAATAAAAATATTTTCGGCGGTTTTCTGCACCTAATTTTTGCATTATTAAAAATATTACAAAACGTTTTATCAGATAAAGTAGAAAAAACAACTGGGGAAGGTCCGAAAGTATAACTTTTTTACCGTTATTTGAAAAATAAAACTGTCTTTTTAAGGTAATTGACAAAACTAAACAGTTTGAGAGTATATGACATTAGAAATCGAATTGATTGTAAGAAAAGAATTGTACATACCTGGTTGACTACCATCCTTTGCAGCCATCACTGAATAAAACTTGCTTTCATATTTTAATAACGCTCACGAAAATTATATTTATTACTGTCAGTCTTTCGTAATGCACGTACCTACATTCAGCGAAGCGCACAAATAATAACTAACTGGTTATTACCTGATAAGCCTACCGTAAAAAACTATCTGGGTAGCGTCAGGTCTTTAATGATAAATGATTTTATTTCTGTAAGTAGGTTTGTACAAACACTTTTACACGTCAATCATATTTTAAAAACTAGATGAGGTCGGCGTTTCCTATCTGACTACTCTGAGAAGATAGGCCGAAACAAACTCAGAGGTCACAGTCTCTTTTAAAGTCCAGACATAATCTTGGTCAGATCATGTGAACACCGTTGAACGACCCCTTGTAAAACCGAACTGTTTACTATGTATCTAATAATTAATTTTTCATAAAAAATCTTTGAAATTGGGTTAAAATAAATTTCTCAAAAATTTTGCTAAACTTAACTTTAGCTAACGAGATTCACATGTATATCTAGGAATTCTGTATTTTGCCTTTTTTAATTTAGACCAGCTTTTTGGGTCAAAATGTGTGACATGTGGCGAGATCCAATTTATTTATTTTAAATTTAGTATTTGTTAGAATATTGTTGTTACAAAGGTGTGACACATAATAAGACGTCCATAATATTCTGCAGTTTCCAGCGTAAATATCAAATACAACGTCAAGGATTATGAAATAATTTTAAAAAATATTAAATAGAATGTACAGAATTATTCAAAACAATATCATATTAAATTCTATTCAATCAATATGGATATAAAGGCAAGTCGTCCTCTAATTTAAAGTTTGAATCAAATTTTTCATTTAACAACTCAATTGTTGATGCACTTATGCAATAGGAAGTTAAAGAATGTCATTTTTAATGGCATGAAGTTAAGTTAATCCCAGGTGGGTGATGAATATATATTATAATTGCCCAAAATGATGCCATTTTGATATAAAATGTTTTACAGCGCAGAGAGCGCGCTGGATGAGAACGGCCGTATGGGCGCCAAACCATTATTTGATTTTAATTTTAAGCTTAAACTAAATGAACAGGCCGTGGCTGCTTTTTATGACTATATATATGGAATCGTCAGACTATATGTTCCACTGTCACTTCATAAATCAAATACATTTCCCGTTTGGTTTAGTGCTTCCCTAATTAAAACTTTCAAAAATAAAGAACGCGCGTCAGTTAAACTGACGTGTTGTTTAAATCTGGTGTGGTGTCAGTTACGTTCAAAAAGTGTGTAAATAGCAATTAAAATGATCGCTTTCCGACTTTAATATGAACGATACCGATAGATATACCATACAGGTACATCTGCTTTCTCCTCATTTATTTAATTACATCTCTGCAATGCTCTTCAATAAACATACTATTCAGTAAATCCAGGCGATAACCGGGAGCAGAGCATATTAACCTGTACGTGGTGAATCTGCTCGCGTGTGGCGCTGCAGGGTTAAATGGGTAATGTAAAATAGTTAAATAGAGCAATAAGCAGCTGTATGAAGTAACTGGGTGCATGCTGTGGTGATATTGCTGCAATATACATGGGGACTACACGGGGGCTGTCAGTGGGGCTTGTCCGTTGGTAGGTACCTACCGTTTATTAACACATGGGTTCTCAGCATAAATGGCTTAACTACTCGTAGGTTTCAGTTGGACAATATCGCATTCACCATCACCGCACTGACTGACGACAGGAAACGTTTTGCCAATTAACTGATAGCAATTGACAGAGGACCAGCTTCATTTTAGGGTAGCTCCAGAAGATGGTAGTCAGTGGCGCTAATGATAACGACGATATTAATAACTTTTTGTTTATTTTATTGAATTAATCAGGACAACTAACACGAGATTTGATGGCAGATTAACTGATCAGGGGCTAGACCAACATTTCAGAAAACCTAGTGTTAGGTATTTGTACAATTCCCGCTCAACCGTCAATGGACGTATAATTGTACAGTTCCCGCTCCATCGTCAATGGACATATATTTGTACAATTCCCGCTTCATCGCCAATGGGCGTATATTTGTACAGTTCCCGCTCCACCGTCAATGGACATATATTTGTACAATTCCCGCTCCACATTCAATGAACGTATATTTGTATCTACAGTTCCCGCTCCACCGTCAATAGACGTGTTTTTCCACGTGAACGGTGTCAGGCACCACGTCACATGGCAGTGACGTGACTATTACCCTGCTTGTCCATGCATCACGGCGTGAATGTATTAGCACAGATACACTGCATTATAGGGTTATGTCGAAGCAATGTATTAACATAGATATAGCCCACGTACAGGGTTAACAAGTAGAACATTGTTGGGTAATCTGCAGTTATGGGCAAATTGAACGTAATTTTGTACAATTATGTTTCGCAGTTTAACGTTTAACTGTCAAACTTGAACGTTTTCTGTGTTTACGGTAATAGCACGTCACACTTGAAGTACCTACAAAAAAAAAAACTTCAAAGTCAAATTTACCTTGGACATACGGTTGACTGTACGAACTAACAACCGCGTGGTGATTCTCGTAACTAAAAAAATGTTTAAATGTGTAATCCTAATCTCAGTTTATAACAAGGCAGATGTGACTGGAAACGCCAAGAGAGGGAGGCCCTCGGAGGACACATAGTGTCCTTATTGGTGAAGTTCTTCAGAAAGTTCAGGTGCGTAGTACTCGCAACCGGTGCGTGGTGTATGACCAGCACGAATGAACGTAAACGAAGCAAAAGGGAGTATAAGGATCGTAGCGGGTGGCACTCTGTAGTTTCTGCCTACCCCCATGGGATGAAGGCGTGAGTTTATGTGTATTTGTCTACTCTCAGTCTCAATATGCCATAAATAACTCTTATTCACCGATATTTTGACCTTGATCATTGTCACTGAGATGAGATTGCGACTACTATTTTAACGTTTTAAATTATTAATTGGCCTTCAGACCTGTGAGAAGGCTTTATATATTGTCATCCACACACGAACTGAACCTGAGATAGACAGATTGGTATGTATGTACTCCAGTACGAGATAAATGTAAATAAATAAATTTAAATATTCATCGAACAATCTAAAATTTGAAACCAATAAACTACTAGAATTTATTCAATTGAGAAATATTCATATAGGTACATATTTTTCTCAATGAAAGACGGTTAAACCATAAAGTTGAAAGCTACTATCGCATACAATCCCGTGATATAACAATTTCATGGTGATATTAGATTTCTTGATAATAGTTTTTCATATTTATACTGAAAGTTATTTGTTCATTTTAATGCACTTTGCTCAACAGTTATTTTTGATCAATAAATTAAACATAAGTAGTTAGGTTTGATTATCCTCAGAAAACAGAATTTGCATCCCGTATTTTGAATTCAGGAATCTCCCTTGAAAACGTATGAATTACGTTACTTAAAACATTATAAAATGGTTTATGGAACTTTTGTAACCATATATATCGGCAAATAAGTCTTTGACTTTGACTTTTTATGATGCACTAAAAATTGTTAGATTTGACACACTTTACCTACGATAAAATTTATAGGCTTAGTATAAAAACATAAAACATGTAATCCATAATTAAAACAAGTCACAATCAAAACGTTGCAACTCTAATAACCCTATCCAACAATGCTGATTTGGAGCGAACTGACGCAGAAGCCAAGTGGTCCTTTTTACCCCCCAATTCGTATGTGTGTCGCGGCGAAAATGCTTCAACATGGGTATTTCCTTCGCAAAGAGACGAACAATTTTATCTCAAGTCAATACCAATCCACTGATTGCCAAAAAGAACAAAAATATAACATTTGCAAGGACCTACAGACTAACAAGCTCTTTTGAATGCTTTTGTATTGTAACATTCAACTGTGGGCGGTGATTGTGAAGATAAGAATCAGCCTCCAGAAATGATTTTGCATGTTTTCTAAGAATAAGAAATTAAAGTCGAAACAAAATAACAATCCTCTTTTTTATAAATTCTTGAATTTCAGAAGTGATCTAATTACAAACAGTCCGATTTGAAGTCCCGAGAAACTTTAACTAGTGAGCTTGCAGGCTACCAAATTTAATCAAAATAAGAGAAGAAGATAATTATGCTTCTTCTAATATAAAATTCATGTAGATACTACCAGATTTTCATTATGAAAGCTGGCATAAGTCTGCAATTCTGTTTATTTACAAAATTTATTTACTTGCAGAAGCAGTTGTGTTGGACTAACTACCTCAAACTCACGCATATTACTTATAACGCAAGTCTAACTTATTAATTACGTCTACGTGTGTTCTAATTACCTCCTCTCAGGCGTGTGTTGCCAGCCTTATTAATTAATACGATCTCTGTGCAAGTACGTTACGGGACTGACAATATTCACTTAATTATAATTAGTAGTTTGAGCGGTCTCAAACTCCAGAAGCAGACGCCACATTTGCTTTGCTTTGCAAGTACTTGCAGGTTGAGAACCAAGTTGTCTATGTGCATTATGCTTTAGAAATGCACATGTCTACATAAGACGGTGTATCGTTACGGTTACCCAGAGGACTAATATAGTAAGACACTTAAAAAAAAAAATACACAATAACCTGAAATATGGTGTAACAAACTTACACAAAACAAAGTTCAATAGATAATAACGCTTGTTTTTCTCTTTTCAGTTGGATATGTGCTTTTGGAGTCGGGTTTTTTGTTTATTAAATAATTTGTTTTATTTCAAGCTTTTTAGTCTTATTAATAAAGCCACGGAACAGAAAATTTTCTGTTCCGTGAATTCAGCATAGTCTTTTTCCAAATAACATTAAAACATTTAAGTTGCATATATTTTTGTAAGCCATTTATAAAAGTATTTCTTTTATTTTGATACCTCACTCGAAAGGTTTTGAGGACAAAAAAAATTAGAACCTAATTTGGTACCAAAAATCAGCCATTTATTTTTTATTTTTGATATAGCCAGTGTCATTTTCACAGTTAAGACGAATTTAACGACACCTCTCAAGCTAAAATCCATCAAACCGTTTAGGCGACCGTGCCAAAGAAATATATAAGGTGTATCTATTCATACACGAAATATTTTAAGAGATATACCTATAGCTGGTAAATAAACCATAGCAACAAAAAAAAACTCTAGGTATAATATTTAAAAAATTAAATAAGTTAATATTACTTGACACACAAAATAAGTTCTGGTTCCTTCTTATTTTTCAACACACATTACGCTAGTTTACGCGGAGATGACGGCGGCAAGCGGCTTTTATGAATGATCAAAGCGAACCACGTGATCGCGCCGCGCGGGCGCCTGTCTCCTCCGCCCGGCGCCCACCGTCCGCGCCTCACCTCCTCGCCAGTCTAGTCCCACACAATCCGCGTGTTGTGTTGTGTCGCGCGCGCGTTAGCCGACACGCATCGGCCTCGCTCGGGCGAAAAACGCAACAATACCTAACTACAGGTATACCAACCAGGAGTACCAGAACATGGTGGTGTACTACAATGAGGCTGGAAATCCACGTGTTGTTAGGCTGTATCATATCCAGACCCGGTTCAGTGTTCATGTGTGGGCTGGGTTAATAGGCGATAGACTGTTGTCATGGTCGTTTGTGTGGTCGAGGTGGACCGGTCGTCTGGCCAGCTCGCTCGTCTGATCTTACGCCGATGCACTTTCATGTGTGGGGTAGGGCGTGGTAGGGCTGAAGACCAGGTTTATGGTAATGACGGCCTTATCATATCTAGTGCGGAAAAAACGCGAATTGTGAACGCTTTCGCAGTGATGGCTAGTATACATAGTAGTATGGCATTGAGACACATTATTAAAAGTGCAAGGATACATACTAAAACGTGCAGCCATCTGCGGCCAACCAAAAGGCGAATATGTACAATAATTGGTGTAAATAAAAAGTACGTAGGTATTAGGTATGTACATTTTAAATTATTCTATAAAGTTGATTCTAATTTTTAGACATTCCAATGTGCACTAATTTGTAAAAGGCACCTGCATACCTGATGCAGTGGGATAACTGGATATCGTGTAAAATAGACATGTTTCCTATTAACTACATAAAGTGACATTAAAACATTACAATAATAAATAACGTAGAATAAAAAGTATTATTCAATATTGACAGCGTTACCGTGGTAGGTAAACAGTTTATTGTATCCATAACTTGCCAGTCCAAAGCCTGATGAAGTGTGATGGAGAAGGAGAATTAGAAACCTATGTTTTTTTTGTTATAAAACGTTGCTGCCACGGAAGATTTTTCGTGTGTCGTGCTCACGTCTACAAACACATATTTCATGTTATGTATGAACACCGAGACCCGAAACCTGAATCAACTATCTATATGTATTCATAAATTAAGTTAAACATTACCCATCGTCTTGAGTTAAATAGCCATCATTCAACTACGGAACTACTAACAGTAACAATGTTGTTTACCCACAAAAAGGCTAGTCAATAAAACTTATAATCTAGCCGTAATGTACTCATTTAATCGTCAAATGGGTTTTGATGAATCACACCGTATGACATTCCACCGTGTGACGATAACATGACAAGCAATATATCCCGTTTATCACTCGACCACTGCGAGGCGACAAACCGCGTGTACCAACTACAGTAGGTATGTCCACGTCTGCTAATCTCTTGTACAATTTTTGATCAAATAAATTCGCGCTACCCATTTATACATCTTAAGAGCGTTTATACCATAGGAGTGGCAACGTCGCAATTTAGTGTCATATTTCGTGGTTTTCAATTTTTATCATTTAATCGGAGCTATAATCTAAAAATCTGTTTCATTAACTTTTTAGAATTATGTGAAAACTGTGTAAAAGGTAAGAAATCGTTGCGTTTACAGTTCTATTTATAAGCAAATAATACATTGGAAACTTGCAGGGCGTTATTTTCATTGTAAAATAACTGTAAGCATTACGGTTACTTACTTTTTAAACACTTTCACGTAATTCTAAAAAGTTAATTAAACTGATTTTTAAATTATGGGTGGCCCTAAACAAGTCGGAGGCCATGGTGTTTCATGGCCCCCGACGTGCGCCGGCGCCGGGATCACACATCGTGGTCAGCGGGGTCCGGATAGCTGTCGAGTCCACCATGAAGTATCTGGGATTGGTGCTCGACAGCCGATGGGGATTCGGGCCCCACTTCCGGCGGCTGGCGCCCAAGCTGATGGGTGCAGCGGGCGCGCTTTCAACGTTGCTTCCTAACTTGGGGGGCCCGAGCGCCGCCTGTAGGCGGTTGTACGTGGGAATCGTGCGGTCCATGGCCCTGTATGGGGCCCCTGTGTGGGCGATGGACATGACGGCCGGCACTCTCGCCATTCTGCGCAAACCGCAGACGGCAATGGCCGTCAGAGTCGTCCGCGGGTACCGCACGATTTCCTACGAGGCGGCTTGTGTTCTGGCCGGATCTCCGCCCTGGGACCTTGAGGCGAAAGTACTCGCGTCATTATATCGATGGCGCGAGGAAGAGCGGGCACGGGGCTCGAGGCCGGTGCAGCGGCAGTTCGCGCTGCGCCGAGAGGAGCTCCATCAGGTCTTGGTGGCGGAATGGCGGCTAAGGCTTCTGCGCCCTACCTGGCCGGATCGCCTCGCTACCGTCGAGGCGATCCGGCCAGTACTCGACGACTGGCTCGGGAGAAGGCACGGCTCCCTGTCGTTTAGGGTGACGCAGGTGCTGTCGGGGCACGGCTGCTTCGGCAAGTTCCTGTGCCGCATAGGCAGGGAGCCGGACGCTCGGTGCCACCATTGCGTCCATTGCGGGGAGGACACGGCGCAACACACGCTCGCCGAGTGTGTAGCTTGGGAGGAGCAGCGCCGTGTCCTCACAAATGAAGTAGGAGGCGATCTGTCGCTGCCGGCCGTAGTGCGGAGGATGGTCGGTAGCGCAGAGTCGTGGCACGCGGTGGTGTCCTTCTGCGAGGACGTGATGTCGCAGAAGGAAACTGCGAAACGGGAGAGGGAGATCTCGACTCCCTTCCCCGGCCGCAGAAGGCGCACCGGGCGCAGGAGAAGGGCGGACAACGCCCTTTTCCGGCCCCCATGAATGGGTCCAGGGGCGTGGGACTTGGGGAAGTCCTCACCCCCTATTTGATGGACCCGAGGCGAAGGCGCGCGCGGGTGTCGGCGCGCGCCTCTGAGGCGATGCACGGGGTAGTTAAACACCTCACTACCCCGTGCAGGAGACGAGGCCCGGACAGACCGGGCCAGCACTAGTGTGGGGCTGCGGAAGAATTTCGATTCCCGCGGCCCCGCGCGCACGTGCGAGGAGACACCGGGGTGGTTTTAGCCGGTAAGAGTCCGGCACGCCCCTCCGCCTTTTCCCCAGGCGGAGGTAGTCCATGAGGATTTCCCCCCGTAAAAAAAAAAAAGGTTTTAGCGTATTGTCCGAGCGGTGGGACTCGCTGTTGTTGGAGAGGTGGATGCACCTGCATGCTAGTTCGTCACCATTTATTAAGTGACTATTGTTTTATGTAAATGTAATTAATTGAATTTTAACCTAATAACGAATTGTACATTAACTTATTTTATGTTTTGTTTTTATTTAAATCTTTATTTTTTTAATGCAATGGTTTTAATTTATATTTATTTTTTAATTTTTTCGTAAAACTTTACAGGAGGGAATTTAACAATTTACCTATTTAGGTTTAGGTGGTATTGTATTTTAAGTTAACATTTATTATAATTGAATTGAAAGTGATAATCTAATAGCAATAACACCAGATCGAGTTACGAAGTCTACCTACGTTGGTTTATTTTAAACATCTCACGCCTGCATTCTCCGTAGAGATAGGCAGATGTGTATTTTCGTACCTCCACTACAGTTCACCAGTGATATTGTTAGGTCCCACTCCCATGTAACAGGAGGTGCGGGCAGGTGTTTGCGTCCGGCAGCACACAGACTGTGGAGTGCGGTAACCGTCAGGACACGAAATAACTACCATGCTTACGCGGTCGCGCAGACATGCATCCGAACACAACCTCACCAACTCGCTGCTCAACACAGAATAGAATAGACGAGAGTGAGACGCCTTGACGCGGCGCGCGGTGGCGCGTCACCTCCCTCGCCGCATCGCGCAGGTCATACATAAAATAGGGAATAAAGGTTTTATGCAAAATGCAATTTTAAAATCAGTTTTATAATTATAATAATTACGTAAAATAAAAAACATAGAGTAAAAATTTATTTTTCGTGTTAATGGTTTCTGTACCAGCTACAGGTGTATCTCTTAAAATGTTTCGTGTAGAAATAGATACACCATATATAATATACATTCATAAACAGGGTTATTGTTAAAACACCATCAACCTCTTAAGGGGAAATTTACCAGCTAGGTGCTAGAGTTACTCTGAGAGATTTTTTTAAAGAGATTGGTATTCTCACGGTGGCCTCTCAAATTCATCTTCGCTAACATCTTATCTTTGATTATTTAAATAATCAAAGCATCTTATATATTAGGCAAAATATACACTTATACACAAAAAACAGTGATATTCATAATATTAACACTAGAAACAAGGACAAACTAGGTACGTGCTCCCTTTCACCGGCTTCATAAGGTCCATAACTCATTTGTTGGGCTTGGTATAAACTTTTATAACAAGCTTCCCTCTTCTTTGTTAGAATTGCCTTTTAATGCGTTTAAAGCTAAAGTTAAATCCAACCTTTGTTCAAAGGCATACTATTCAATCAACGATTACTTAAACGATAAAAATAGTTGGTCGCTGTGATTAACTCAAGACAATGTTTATGTTCTTTCTCCAAAATTAGCTTACCTACTGACAAGTTATACGAGTTCATATATTTGTTTATTTTATTTGACTATATTAGTCAATTTTGTTTAATTTAATTTTTATTTATTATTGACATAATCTACTCATTTCAATGTTTTTTAATGAGTTGTATTGCAATAGCAGCTAGCGACCTCGACAGTTGATCATATTATTCTTTTGAGCAACCGGCAGCAAGTTCGTCATGCTCCCTTAGATGTCAATGCTTGCGGTAGCGTCGGGTTGCCTCCTTCCCTCAAATATGGCGAGGGGGGTAATGGCTGATCTTTGCGTTATGCTCGTGAACGGGTGCTGCTTGTGGTGACAGGTCAGCTTGCTGACTATGGTTTTGTTATTGTTATTAGTAATTAACTGTTTCTTTGTTTTACTTCGAAGGTCCTAGTTTATCATTTGTGGCTTCAAGTTACAGCTACATATATAAACATAATGCAGCATTGCATATGTAAGCGGGCACGCCCTTTATGCCTGGAGGCTTTTATTATGTATTAAGTTCTGTTTACGTTTTTATTATTTATATGTGGTATCAAACTTGGTTTTGGCACAACAAACCCAGGGCAAGGTATATTTACGATAATATCTGTAAGTTTCGAAATATATTTAAGAGAAAACTAAAATACTGTCAAGATAATGAAGAGCAAATAAAAATGGACATACTAACAAAGAACCATTCAGAAAAACAGATTGCGACATTTGGAAGTCCACAAATCGCTTGGATCCAAGTTCGAGTGTACCGGGTTTGCATGAACCGACAAGTTTAACCATCAATGCTTTTATACAACATTTTAAGGTCGATTTACTAGGTACTTAGAGATCAGACACAGATATTCGATGCTGAGGCCGTTTCAGGTGACGTTACCATCCACTTTGCTGCAAAGGAAGTTGAAGTTGAAGATGGAAAGAGGTAAGTCACCTGGTCACGACGGTCTTAGCATCGAACATATGAAGCACGCCAGCGTTCACCTGTCGCGAGTGTTGGCCATGTTTTTTAACCTTCGTGTTAGTCACTGTTATTTACCTGATGACCTTATATACACTACTATAGCGGCTATTGTTAAAAATAACCGGAGATGCCTCTGACATTTCCAATTACAGGCATATATCATTGGCGATTATCATAGCCAAGATGCTGGACAGTCTGCTTGACAAACAGCTATCGAAGCATATTATATTAAAAGACAGTCAGTTCAGCTTTAGACCAGAGTATCAAGGTCTCAACAGAGAGTGTTATTTTATGCCTCAAGCAGACTTTACAGTATTATACTTACAGAAAAACGCCTGTTTGCCTGTTTTCCGGATTTGTCTATGGCATTTGATCTCGCTAATTATAAAGCACTGTTGCGTAAGCTACAAGAAGAACGTGCCTTGTTTAGTGAGACAATTCTTCTACAATGGTTTTGCTATTACAGGTATTAGTACTGGTATTACCAGAGAGGACATAGTGGATTGTGTCGGTTTCTTATTGAAGTTAAATATAGGAAAGCTAATGTTAGGTGCTTTACCTTACTCTGATACTTTATCAGATGATGAAAATAATAATATTTATAAATTGAACAATACAATTCACATGCTGACATGTTGTCATAATGACAAATTATTGTTTTTTAACACTAACAAAATCAAAATCAAATCAAAATCAAAAGTCATTTATTCAAACTGGGCTGAGAATCAGCACTTTTTGAACGTCAAAATCACATAAGACAGTCCCCCCAAAACGTTCGCTTTTCACTACTTCCTAGTGCTTTAGCTGGGAAGAGAAGTGGCGGAAAAAACTCCCCAGCAGCACTGCTGTCTGTTCAGTTAGAAGAACTGGATTCTATATAGTAATAAGTAATTAACACTACGAAACACAAAAACATTAAAATTATTTGCCATATGTCAGCTAGCACACGCCAATATTTAAAAATATACTCAAGAAAAAAATAAATAATAAAAACGTAAACAGAACTTAATACATAATAAAAGCCTCCAGGCATAAATGGCGTGCCCGCTTACATATGCAATGCTGCATTATGTTTATATATGTAGCTGTAACTTGAAGCCACAAATGATAAACTAGGACCTTCGAAGTAAAACAAAGAAACAGTTAATTACTAATAACAATAACAAAAACATAGTCAGCAAGATGACCTGTCACCACAAGCAGCACCCGTTCACGAGCATAACGCAAAGATCAGCCATTACCCCCCTCGCCATATTTGAGGGAAGGAGGCAACCCGACCCCCGACGCTACCGCAAGCATTGACATCTAGGGGAACATGACGAACTTGCTGCCGGTTGCTCAAAAGAATAATATGATCAATTGTCGAGGTCGCTAGCTAACCATATATTGCAATACAACTCATTAAAAACATTGAAATGAGTAGATTATGTCAATAGTAAATAAAAATGAAATGAAACTAAATTGACTATTAAAGTCAAATTAAATAAACAATTATATGAACTCATATAACTTGTAAGTAGGTAAGCTAATTCTGGAGAAAGAACATAAACATTGTCTTGAGTTAATCACAGCGACCAACTATTTTTATCGTTTAAGTAATCGTTGATTGAATAGTATACTGACTAACAAAAACTGACAGTCAAAGTTGCGCTTTTTAAAGCGTACTGTCGGTCCTTTTACGCCGGCAGCCTGTGGGTTAACTATACGCAGCGGACATACAGCGATCTGCGCGTTCAATACAATAACGCGTTCCGGGTGCTGATGGGGCTGCCGCGCCATTGCAGCGCCTCCGCGATGTTCGCGGCGGTTGACACAGACGGCTTTGCAGCCATCATGCGCCGCACGCGCGACAGTCCCAACTCCATCCTGCGCGCGCTGGTGGACCGGTGGGACTCTCCGATCCTGGCGCGCTGGATACGGCTGCACGCAGTCGTTTAGTGATTTGCCGCCAGCATCGGGAAGTCCACCCGGACCTGCCATTTTATTTTGATTATAATTATTATGCAAAAAATTATTTATTACTAACACTAGTCTGTAAGCTCGCAATTGTACTAACTAATATGGATGTAATCTACGGATGAATCTGAAATAAATGATTTATTATTATTTCCTTTATTTCATTTACATACATATGAATTACATTTTTAAATATTTTTATAAACAAAAAGATACCAAAAACATTTAAAAATATAAAAAATAGTAGCCCACCGGTATCGGGAACAGGGTCCAAGCTACCGGCGGTCAGGGCTCCAGAGAGAGAAACTTCCTAACAATGCGGGCCGTGTCCAGAAGTACCGCTTTCTGAATCAAGCCCTTGATCCAGCTGCCTAACGAGAGCCTCCTTAGGTGTTGGTCGAGGCTCTTGGGTATTAGTCCATTGGCTGTCACGACTATCGGCACAATGACCGCTGAGTCCACATCCCAAATGTCGACAACCTCGTGAGCCAAGTCAAGATACTTGATTTGTTTATCTTTCTCGGCTTTCACGAGGTTCTCATCATGCGGGATGGTTATGTCAACAATCATTGCGCGTCGCTCCAATCGATCCACCACCACTATATCAGGCATAGTGGCAACAATAGTCCTGTCAGTGATGATGGATCGATCCCAGTACAATGTTATTACCATTTTCGAGAACTGGGTCGGGCACATACCTGTAGTACCGTACCTCCGATTCCACAAGGTTGTATTTCAGAGCAAGCTGCTGATGGATTATCCTGGCTACAAGGTTGTGTCTATGCAAGTACTCTCCGTTAGCTAGACGAGAACACCCGGAGATGATATGCCTGATTGATTCTCCCGGCCGGTGGCATGCCCGACAGACTGATGACTGTGTGAATGAATAAATATTTATTTATGGCGACTGTGTGAATTAATAAATATTTATTTATGACGACTGTGTGAATTCTATCTGTCAAACTCAAACTCAAAGCATTTATTTCAAATAAACCAATTACACGCACTTTTGAATTGTCAAGGGGTCGGTCAGTCAGAAAGATGAAGCTAGTTGCCCATTCCAAAGCGTAGTAGGTACCTATGGAGACCGTGTAAACCGTGTGTAAACCGTGCCGTCTTTCACAATAAATCTCCGGTAATTGTTCGTCATCATAACTTCGTCCATAATTGCACAGACAAAACCTTCGGTTTCTCCAAAGAGGTCACCGAAACGCAGCCAGGCAACGGACGCTAGTAGATCTACATCCGGTCCATGTAGGGCCCGGAAAAAGCGTCCGTGGAGCTCCTTACTCTGCCATACCTCCATGCGATCATTAGTGTCAAGCACTACAGGTTTGCGCCAGTTCTCTTTAGCCAAGGAGAGCGGGGTGAGGCCCTTGTCCACCGTGACTACATCTCGATGCATACCCACGTCGGTTTCTAGGAAATATTCCCTGAGACTGCATATCTCGCGATTGTGGAGGGTCTTAGCGTTTAAAAAGCCTCGACCTCCACACTTTCGCGGGATATACAGCCTCATTACCGATGATCGTGGGTGATGCATTCGATTTGCAGTCAGCAGCGTACGGACCCTCCTATCCAGGGCGTCGAGTTCGGTCTGAGTCCATTTGAGTATGCCGAAAGAGTACATCAAAACTGGCATGACCCAACCGTTGAAGGCGCGCACCTTGTTTCCGCCTGATAGAAGACTATTAAGTACTTTTTTCAGGCGGCCAAAAAAGCGTTCCCTCAACGACTGCTTCATGTCAGTAACATTGATGCCTAACGTTTCCGACATACCCAAATACTTATAGGTTTCGGATGCGGAGAGGGCTCTAAGGTTTGCGGTATCCGAGAGTTGGGTTCCCACGGATTCAACAATCTCCCCTCGCTTTACATGCATGACCGCACATTTATCCACACCAAATTCCATCCTGATGGCGCTACTGAAAGTTTGAGTTACTTTCAGTAGCTCCATCAGTTGCAAATTGTTGGGGGCAAAGAGTTTTAGGTCATCCATGTAGAGGAGGTGCGATATAACCTGACCACCTCTCCTCAACCGATAGCCTAGACCTGAATCCTCCAGCAATGTGCTTAGAGGATTCAAGGCTAAGCAGAACCAAAGCGAACTCAAACTATCGCCCTGAAATATGCCTCGCTCGATCCTTATCGGTTCGCTATTCCCATGAATATTTCGACATCCTGGATAGTGAAGGACTGTCCTCCATTGCCGCATACATGACATTAGGAAGGTGCGAAGAGTTGTATCTACTTTATTTTGACGACACGTTTGGTGTAGTGGCTACAGTGGCTAAGTGTAGTCAGCGAAACCAAATGGTCCTGGGTTCGAATCCCGGTAGGGGCAAATGTTTGTATGATGAATATGGATATTTGTACCCGAGTCATGGATGTATATTTATAATATGTATGTATTTACGAAAAAAAAATGTATTTAAGTAGTGTATCAACCATCTGGTATCCATAACACAAGCCTTAATAATAAGTGCTTAACTTGGAACTAGATGGTGCTGTGTGCAATGTCAGACGATATTTATTTTATTTATTTATTTATACAACTCTAACACCCTCACGAGCCATGTATGCGGCACCGAGTCATAGGCCTTCTTATAATCTATCCAACATGTCGACAGATCCTTTCGGGAACGACGAACCTGTTGGCTAATGGTCATATCAATGAGGAGTAGCTCCTTAGTACCGCGGGACCTATTCCTACATCCATTTTGAGAGGCAGACATGATGGAGTTGGTGTCTATATGTTTGTTAATTTTAGCTCTCAAAATGGATGTAAGAACTTTATAGACCGTCGGTAAACACGTGATCGGCCTATAGTTCTTGGGTTCCGTGGTGCTACCTGATTTATGGAGCAGGTGGGTAATTCCTGTCGTTAGGAATTGGGGTAGCGAACCAGATTCCAAAGTAGTCTGAAACTGAGATGCCAAGCGAGCGTGTGATCTTGTGAACCATTTAATCCAAAAGTTGTGCAGTCCATCCGGCCCTGGAGACTTCCAGTTGGGTAGTGGACGGACTGCACGAGCTACATCTTGGGGGCAGATGGTAATAGCCCCCATTTCTGGTATCGGATCGCAGGCTCGCTCGACTTCCCGAGTCCAATCACCTTCGGTGTGACTGACAGGTACCGACCAGATGCTGCGCCAGAAGGAACACATGGCATCATCATCCGGTAGGCACGTCTCAGTCACACCATGGTCCGGTCGCTCCCAACCCCTATAAACCCACCTTTCATCGCTCTGGAAGGTGCGATTCTGAGTGTATCGCTCTACTCGCCGCCTATACCGACGAATACGGTTTGCCCATGCATACACTTTCTGCTTCAGGAAGTCGATGCGCTCTGTGACACAAGACATATAGTCTTGGGGACTGATATCAGTCCCTGAGAATGCCTGTCTCACAAAGCGCATCACTCTAGGGCGAGTATTGCCCTCCTTGAAGCAGATTAGTTTGCCGATGAGCGTCCTGGCCCCACCAATACAGCGTTCAATTCTGCACTGCCAAGCTGGTACGTTTGGTTTCGGTCGTGTAGCTCTAGTGTCATTTGCAAATTTGACGTGAGCTACACGACATGCTGCTACTGCCGCGCAGTACAGAATCGAATGAATATCGGTGAGGTCTTCGCAGGTATCAAAATAGTTTGATAACTGCGAATCCAGGACCGCCACCAGCGCCCTATTTTTGTTATGCATGGGCAAACGAGGTAAGCGTGGCCTAAGTTCGGGCGGCATGAAGCGATATTCCTGAATCGCATCCTCCAAAGCACTCCTCAATTGCTCATTGCACTGGCTACTTACATTTGTAGCCCTATCATTACTCCCTTCGTCAGCATGCGTTGTATTGGGCTGCGGATGTACAACAGTCTGCGACTGGGGTGCGATGATATGGTCACTCTGCATTTCACTTCGCAGGCGATCAAGTACAGAGTCATCCAACATATGATTACGCTGGATGACTCGCACCTGATCCGACAGTCGTTGTGCCGAAACGTTGACAGCTGGCTCAAGCACCTGAAAAAAAGAGAGCATCCGAACACGGTACGCGGTCAGATTGTTTCCCCCCTGTGTAGCCCCATAGTATGAGCGCATGACATTTGCATTAATGGATCTCGTCCATCTCATGCGCTGCACACTTCCGCCGGGAGCTGGGACCCTATCAGAGGCCGTTGGGCCTCGAGGTCCTAAGCCGTCCGGCGGCCGGCGTCCTCCCCGTCGACGAGCAGGTGGTGACGACGTGGGCGGAGAGAAATACTCGTCGCTCGAGCTCGACGCAACTGCCGCGGCCGGTGTCGTCACAGCGCTCACAGAGGGGCTGGATACCGGCGGCGGCGAGGCGGAGCTGAGCGAAGAGTCCGGAGGTGGTAGTCGTGCTTGACGTGCGGCTTGTCTCGTCAACATCTTCTCATTTTTCAATAATTTATTATTGAATTATGTAATATCGGAGGTGACATGACAGATGTCACCTCCCGTTCGGCAGTTTTTTATGAATAATGGTCCATTTTTAGATGCTGATTATATTTATTTGGGTTTTGGTTGCGGGGTTTTACACTATATAAGTATAAAAACTGCTTCAAAAAAAAAGGAAAAATTATTTATCTGAATAATATATGATAAAAATGACATGAAGTGTTGACGTCGGTGTTGCTGTGTATTTATTATTATTATTATTATTATTATAGTATGCCATTGAACAAAGGTTGGGTTTTACTTTAGCTTTAAACGCATTAAAAGGCAATTCTAACAAAGAAGAGGGAAGCTTGATAAAAGTTTATTATCAAGCCCAACAAATGAGTTATAGACCTTAAGAAGCCGGTGAAAGGGAGCACGTAGTTTGTCCTTGTTTCTAGTGTTAAAATTATGAATATCACTGTTTTTTGTGTATAAGTGTATATTTTGCCTAATATATAAGATGTTGGCGAAGATGAATTATGAGGCCATCGTGAGAATACCAATATCTTTAAAAAAATATCTCAGAGTTACTCTAGCATCTAGCTGGTAAATTGCTCGAACAGCTCGTTTTTGAAGAACAAAATTATATTTTGAATATCAGCGGCTTTGTCCCACAGCAGAATTGCCGTAGGACATGACGCTATGAAAATAACTGAAATAGTCTAGCCGAGCTGTATCAACGTCAGTGCATTGTCTTACTTTCCTGACGGCATAGGCGGCCGAACTCAGCCTTCCCCCTAGGCATGATATATGTGATCCCCACTGAAGCTTGGCATCAACTGTTATTCCAGAAATACTGCCGAGTCTACAGTTTCAAGCACCTCTTTATCTAAGACAATGTTGCGTCCTAGATTTTTAACATTCGGTAAGCAAACTTTACACATTTCGTTTTCTTGGCATGGAGAACTAGGTTATTTGTGGTAAACCAATCTATAACCATTGCTAGTGCACTGTTTACGTCGTCCAAATCTTGTCTATTCTTGTTTACTTTGAAGATAAGAGAGGTATCATCAGCAAATAGTACAACGTCACAGGTACCCTTTAAATAGAAAGGTAAGTCGTTGATATACACCAAGAATAAAAATGGGCCCAGTATAGAGCTTTGAGATACACCTAACTGAACTGGTAGCCCGGAAGATTTCACACCATTAACATCTAAACATTGGTGCCTATTATGTAAATATGAATTTAATACGTTAAGAGCTTCGTTTTGAATACCGTAATGAATTAGTTTACGCTTGTAAAGCCATATTGTTCATCATGAAGGAGGCTATTTAAATTAAAATGTCTTAGCAACTGCTTGAGTATTAATTATTAAAATATTTTACTAAATGCAGGTAAGATAGAAATAGGCCTAAAATTGCCAACGTTATTTTTATCACCCGATTTAAATAATGGTATGACTTTACTACTCTTCATGAGGTCAGGAAAAGTTCCTAAATCTACACATTTATTAAAATAAACAGCTAGATAGGGGGCTACAATGTCGATTATATTACTTACAAGTTTAATGGAGATGCCCCAGTAATCACCAGTGTTTTTTAACTTGAGTGTGTTAAAAATACTAATTACATCACGAGGCGTTACATGTTCGAAGCTAAATAAGCGACTACACAGTGGTTAACGAGTTTGTTAGTGGTTTTAAGTTAATGAGAACTTTATCTCTGTTCTGGGAATGTAGACAAATCATTGCTATGTTGATAGCATATAATAATAATGAGGTTATAAATAATAAGTATAACAAATTGTAGTATTAGTGACGAGTCTGTGTTGTCTAGTTAGATTCATTATGAATCAAAATGTTGTACGAATGGGGATCCACCTATTATACTAACATCCTTGGAGGCCACTACCAGTCAGATAGGGTATTCTCTTCCTGATGGATCTCAAACAGGCATTCTAGACACTTCAGTTATAGTTGTGGAGGTCACTCCGGATAACTCTTTAAACTAGTTAGTAAGAGAACAGAGGGGTGATTCCCGTAATTTTAAGCACGTTCACAGTCTGATCTCAGTCTCAATCTGTCAAAAATACAATCAATTTCCATACATTTTTGACAAGTTTTTGACATTGATTGTCGCTGAGATGAGATTGCGACTTGAATTTGAACGTTTTTTAAGTACGAGAATTGCTCCTCAGAAGTTACCCCTTCAAATAACCACTTATTATTAGAGAATAATGAAACGGCATCTTCTGGCAATATTACTCATAATAATAAAACACCAAAGGGAGAGCAACATACTTTAAAACTATTTAATGAAATTATCCAAGGTTGCTCTTCCAAATTACTGAAAATATAATTGTTTTTAGAAAATACCAATTGTGATGTAATTTTTTTAACAGAACATTGGTTAAAAGATTATCAAGTAATGTGAATAAACTATGAAAATGATTGTGTAGTTAGCCAATTCAGCCGAAAATGTACGATACATGGCGGGTCATTAATATTAAATAAAAACTCTATTAAATCGAAAGAACGAAAAGACATTTCGGACTGTTTGTTGAACACACCATTGAATTGTCCTGTGTTGAGCTTGATATGCCTGTTATAGTTTGCGTATACAGACCTCCAAGTTACCAGAATCTATCTGTTTGATTCTGTAATGGAAGATTTGCTAAATAAACTTTGCTAGTAGTAACTCAAGTGGTGATTTCAATATCAATTTATTATAAAAGAACTCGAATAGGTACTGTCAGATTATTAAGTCTTTTTAGTTCCTTTGATTTGTCAAATATTTTTATTGAACCAACCCGAGTGACAGCTTCTTCTGCCACTTGTATATATAATACTTTTTGTAATTGTGGTTACTTACACAAACAAATTGTATAAGTTACCATCTGATCACAGTGGACAAACAATAACATTTTGCACCTACATGCCTTTACAAAAATTTCAAATAAGGTTTAGGCCAATTAAGAGCGTTTATACCTTATGAGTGGCAACGTCGCAATTTAGTGTCATATTTCGTGGTTTTCAATTTTTATCATTTAATCGGAGCTATATTTTAAAAATCTGTTTAATTAACTTTTTAGAATTATGTGAAAACTGTGTAAAAGGTAAGAAATCGTTGCGTTTACAGTTCTATTTATATGCAAATAATACATTGGAAACTTGCAAGGCGTTATTTTCACTGTAAAATAACTGTTTAGTAAGCATTACGGTTACTTACTTTTTAAACAGTTTCACGTAATTCTAAAAAGTTTTTTAACAGATTGTTAAAATATAGCTCCGATTAAATGATAAAAATTTAAAACCACGAAATATGACACTAAATTGCGACGTTGCCACTCATAAGGTATAAACGCTCTTAAATGTAAAAAATTTGAGAAAAACTCATATAAAAAGTTCACTTTGCAAACAAGCTTATTACAAATTAGAGGATTATATCCAAGATAGGAATGCTTGGAAACATGCTGGTCCAGCTCCATAGGACAATCTAGAGTCTAAAAAAAATCAAACTTGTTGTTACTTTTTTTTTTTTTTTTGAGGATGGGAAATCATCAAATGACCCCTCCCGCTCTGGGTGGAGCGGAAGGGAGTGTCAGACTCTTACTGACTAAAACCCACCCGTGTTCCTTCCTTGGCCCTTTATGTTCCGGGTCAGCGGTACCCCTTATGGATGATCCCGCTTTCCCGGCAGGCTTGGGCCCTAGTGGGCCCCCTCTTCGATGCTGACATCTCTTTGAGGCGCGCGTGGAACACGTACGCGCCGTCCGGCACGGTCCTGATCCTGATCGGACGGTGAGCTACCCATTACTCACCGCCCGCAGGCCCGCGCCTACGGTGGCCGGGAGTCGTCACGCGGCTCCCGACGCCCGGAGCGTCCACCGCGGCGGCTTGGACGGGAGACTCTCTCCCTCTCCCGTCCCGCCACCTCCTTCGCTAGCATGACTGCTTCGCAGAAGGAGGCGACTGCCTCCCACTCCCCCTTGCCCCGGACCATGGCTTGAACCAAGGCCGGGCGTGAGAGGTCGCCGCCGCTGCCGATCGCCTCTACTAGGACACGGCGGTGCTCCGCCCATGCAGGGCAGGCCCCCACCGTATGCTCCACCGTGTCCTCGGGGCGATCATCGCAGTGGTGACACCCGGGCGTTTCCTCCCGCCTGATGATGTGCAGGAACCTCCCGAAACTTCCGTGTCCGGTGAGGACCTGCGTCAGGCGGTAGGTGAGGACGCCGTGACGCCTCTCTAGCCACTCCTCAAAGAGGGGTCTTACCGCCGCTATCGTGGCGTGCCCTGCGCTGGGTTGCGACAGTCGCTCTTTCCATGCCGCCATGAGATCGCGCCGGAGGTCCGTCCGCTCCGCCGCGATTTGCCGCGGAAGCGGGGTTTCCCCCCGGCGTAGTGCCTCCGCGCGCCACTCATACAGGCGCGCGAGGACTATCGCCTCCAGATCCCACGGCGGCAGTCCGGCAAGGAGGCTTGCCACCTCGCCCGAGATCGTGCGGTAGCCCCGGATCAGCCTTACGGCTACCACCTTATGGGGCGCGTTCAGATAGTGGGCGGCTCTCCGCCGCAGTGAACGCGCCCACACCGGGGCCCCATATGTAGCCATGGACCGCACGACCCCCGCGTAAAGCCTCCGGCAGGAGGCGTTTGGACCCCTCAGGTTGGGCAGGAGCCGCTTGAGGGCGGCCCCAGTCCGTTCCAGTTTGGGGGCCAAACGTCGGAAGTGCTCCACGAAGTTCCACCGGCTATCGAGCACGAGTCCTAAGTACTTCATCGTGGACTCGACGCCGATGTGAACCCCTCCTGCCGTTAGTTGGGATCCCGATGGTGGCCTGTTCCGGGGCCCATGGAAAGACATGGCCTCGGACTTGTGCAAAGCCACCTCGAGACCCAACTGCCGGATCCTCTCCACGACTATCGCAACCCCGCGTGTCATCGCGTCGGCCGCCGCCTGATGCGACCTCCCCTGCGCCAGGACCAGCGTGTCGTCAGCGTAGCACACCACGCTGACGCCATCAGGGAGGTCGGCCCGCAGCACCCAGTCGTAACCGATGTCCCACAGGAGCGGCCCTAGTACCGATCCCTGTGGGACACCGCACGACATCTCTCGCCGGTTCCACTCCCCATCGCGACCGGGGTAGATGACGGCTCTGTCCGTCAGATATGCCTCGACTATTCGACGGAGGTAGGTTGGCACCCGGTGATACCGGAGTGCCTCCCCAATGCAACTCCAGGGCAGGGTGTTAAATGCGTTGGCGATGTCGAGTGACACCGCCACGATAACCCCGCCCCGAGACACCGCGTCCCCCGTCGTGAGGGCTCTAACGCGCATGATGGCGTCCACCGTCGAGCGCCCCTTGCGGAAGCCGAACTGACTATCCGCAAGATCCGGCCCCGTCCTCACCAGGTGCCCGACGAGGCGGCCTGCAATTACTCTCTCAAAGAGCTTGCCGACCTCGTCGAGCAGCACAATGGGCCGGTATGCGGACGGAGAGTCCGCAGGGCGCCCTGGCTTCCGAATGAGGACCAGCTTCCCCGTCTTCCAACGGAGTGGAAACTGGCCTCTCTCCATACATGCGCTTAAGAGCGCCTCCAGTCGAGGCCCAAGAGCCGTCGAGGCCAGGACCCAGGCTTTCCCTGGCAGGCCGTCGGGTCCTGGGGCGGTATTTTTGGCCTTCAGCCTACCTACCGCCACTCTCAGATCTACCCCGGTCACTTCAGGGGTGTCGTCGTCGTCCGCGTGGTCCGTTTCAGGCACCGCGAGCGGCGGAGCCATGGGCGGGGGAGTATGCTCCCCCCGTGAAGGGAACAGAGCGCTCACCACCTCCTCCACCAGCTGGGGGCGGAGACTCTGCGTCAGCGGGGGGGCCCAGGTGCGGAGTTTATTCCGCACCATTTTGTAAGGGCACCCCCATGGATCTCCGTTCAGAGTCTCCACCAACTCCTCGCGGGCCGTATATTTGGCCCGCTGGACAGCCTCTTGGAGGGCGGTCTTCGCCGCTCTGTATCCCTCGTACAGCTCCGCCTCCGTCGCTTCCGCATCCGGAGGGTGGATGCGGAGCCTACGGTGCCTGGAGTACAGGTGTCGCACTGCGACGCACGCCTTGCGTAGCGTCTCCAGCTCCTGCGACCACCAGTACACCTGACGTCGGGCGCTTCCTGGACGGACTCGGGGCATTGCCAGGTCGCAAATCTCGGACATGGCCTCCCGGAACCACTCCGCCTCATCGTCAATATCGGCAGGCCTGTCCGGTGATGACACCCAGGCCTGCACGATCGAGGCTTCCAGGAGGAGCTCCCGGTCCATCTGCTTCAGCGCCCACCGCGGACCACTCGGGGCCTGTTGGACCGGCGCGCTAGAGTTCTGGGCGGAGACGTCGAACCGGATATACCGGTGGTCGGAGTAGGTCTCCACCTCCTCCATGACGCGCCAGTCAATGACACGCTGTGACAGAGCGGGGCTGGCAAACGAGATGTCCACCACAGACTCACCCCGCATCCGCACACACGTGGGAACAGAGCCCCGATTTAGGACGACGAGGCCTGTCTCCAGAGCCCAGTCCTCCACCATCCTGCCCCGCACATCAGTGTTACGGGAACCCCAAGCCGGATTTTTGGCGTTGAAGTCCCCGAGCACTAGCACGGGGAAGCGATGGTACCCGGCGACGACGACACTTAACTCTGTTAAAGAGTTCTCGAACTCGGCGAGAGTTCGGCTCGGAGAGAAGTACACTCCCACTACTACTATCTCCCCGAACCGTGCTGCTACGCACCCCTGTCCCTTCGTGACACCTTCGAGGGATGGGGTGCCGGCGGCGGCCGACGAAATTATGGTCACTGAGCCGCTCAGGT
Organism: Brachylomia viminalis; assembly: GCA_937001585.2. Lineage (NCBI taxonomy): Eukaryota > Metazoa > Arthropoda > Insecta > Lepidoptera > Noctuidae > Brachylomia > Brachylomia viminalis. The sequence continues at coordinate 26,048,987 of OW443304.2, forward strand.
CCTCAACCCAGTCATCCCTGGGCAGGACAAAATACGGCTCAGCGACCACGGCAATGTTAATCGACCACTGCGCCATGCTCTGGAGCAACAGGTCCTGAGCGCCAGCGCAGTGGTTGATGTTCGCCTGGAGGAGTCTCAATGGAGCCGTTACTCCTCCATTTCAGTCTCCTCCCGGGTGGCGGCAGTGGCGGCGGCGGCAACAGTGGCAGTGGCACTGGCCGCGGTGACGGTGGTTGTGGCTACGGTGGCGGAGGGCCTGCCTCTCCTCCTGGTTCCGGCGGGTGGAGCGCAGGACTTACTGCCCGCCCGGTGATCGGCCGGCTTGCCAGCACCCGCACATGCTGCGCAGTGCGGCGCGGCTTCGCACGAGCCGGCCTTATGTCCGGGCTGACCGCAGCGGAAGCACAGAGTGCTGCGGTCCACCTCCGAGGTGCACTGGACGCCAACGTGGTGCCCCACATGGCATCGGAAGCACCTCAGAGGTCTGGGTTCCAGCAGCTTAACCTGCGCCGAAACCCAGCCCACCAGAAGCCTTCGGCCCTCCACAATCTTTTTGGCCGCCGTCACGGGGCAGCTTACCGTTACGGTTCGCATACCCGCGGGGTACGCGACGCGAATTTTTTTTTCTTTTTTTATTCGTTTTACCTATTGTGGTAGGGTAATTTCATTACTGGTGCATCGTATTCACATATAATTATAGTATAATTAATGTATGCGAAATAATGTAACACATTTTAAAAGAGTAGCGGCGAAATTTCTTGCCCATTTCCATACGAAACTACCTTTTGGAAGGGGCGACTAGAATCAATTCTATTTTAATATAAATGTAGACGTTCAAAAGTGCCTTTCTTTTATGTGCCTACTTGAAATAAATGCTTTGAATTTGACTTTGACATCATAAACTTGTTTAAATATTGGCATATTAATCAACAAAACAGTGTCAAGTGGGAGGGGTCGTTCTTTGATGTGTATAAGTTGGAGCGCGGGTGGAGGCAGGGGGGATTGAGCTCACCTCTACTTTTCAATCTGCCGGTCGATTCTGTAAAAATCTCACCGTGAACACTTGCGTGGAGTGAGCTGTCAGTGTCATCCCACTGATTCTAGGATTGGCCAACGTTACATTTACAAACATAATCGAGATTTTAATAATATTTTTTATCCAAATTCTATTGATCGTTTTATATTATTTCGAAGCTAGTATGTAGTTAAGTGGCTAAACATGACTATTTTCGGGTTTTAAAATAAAATAGCAAAAAAGAAATTCAGTTAGTGGTTTTTTTTGAGACACTGATACTAGCTTTGAAATAATATAAAATTAATAATATTTTATTTATTTTATTATTTTTCATAAGGTCAGGAAACTCTCCACAGCCGACCGTCTTTTTTACGTTTAAAGTGTGAGAGACTTTAATTATATCTCTACAAGATAAAGATAAAGATAAAAAAAGATATATTTATTGCAAAACTGTAATAGGCAAGTAATATGTTCAAAATTAAATTCCGAATCGCAAACATTAACATTTTTTTTAAGCAAAGACTTAGTACGAGAGAAGGTGATGAGTTTAGGGATTCAGTAATTGAAACGGGAATATCGGAAAATATTTTTTAAAGGCCGCGGTGACTTGTCAGTCAGATTTTATTATGTTGTCATTAATGGACATTCTGTAGTCAGTATTTTAGTTACTAGACTTTACCGTTTCACTATTAACAATATCCCAAGTCGTTTTAATTACTTTTCTACTGTTTTTAATCTTCAAACTCAATTAACGGGACTTGATCATACAACAAACCTTTTTAAATAATTTCTTACATATAAAAAAAAACAGTGTTTACAACGTTCCTTTCATTGTACAGCTCATAAAGCTAGCGCAAGGTTTCAAGTATAACACCACAAAGAGCGAAATAATGGTTTTTAAAGCAGGTGCTAGAGGTTATCCAACTATACCAGAGATATAGCTCTGCGGAGCACCCATAAATAGGGTGACCAATTTTAAGTACTTGGGTCATTGGGTTACCGACGATTTGAAAGATAACAAGGACATTGACAGGGAACGTAGACCGCTGTCGATACGCATTTGCGCGATGTACGGAGGCGGTCAAGATAACTTTGTTTAAGTCATTTTGGTCGTCATTTTCCACGTGCAGCCTGTGGACTAGTTATAGTTTAGGTGCATTTATAGCGATTTATGTGTCCAGTATAATAACGCACTCGGGATACTGTTGAAGCTGCCATGGCGATGTAGTGCGTCAAAGATGTTTGCGGAAAGGCATATAGATGGGTTTGCAGCCGGCTCGCTTGCTCGTCTTCGTAGCAGTACCAACACTATCTTGAGAGTATTCGCAGATAGATGGGAGTCTCCAATGCTGCGACATTGGATGAAACTCTATACTGAATAAAATATGTATGTCTACCAACACTAGTATTTAAGACCATTGTTACTAACACTATGGGCGTAGCCCAAAACAAATGCTATAATAATAATAATAATAACTCTCCTTCTGGCGGAGTTGGCTAAAAAGGAATAATAAGTAACACAAGGTATAAAAAAGTGTAAGGGGGTTAGGAGCAACTTCAATTTCGCGCAGCTCGGGACGCTCTGAGTCAGGACCAGGATCGGCAGGATGTAGCAGGATCGGCACGGAGTGGTGGAGCTGGATGAGGACGGGGCTGCGGTATCTGACGCCGAAAAGGATTAGGAGGAACCTCGTGTTGTAACCATCGCTGTCCAGAGGAGGAAAAGTCTTAAAAATATTTGTAAGGAACGTTTCGTTCGCGATTTCGTTACAGCGCTTCACGCCGGCACGAGGGCCGAGTTGGGGTCTAACACCAGTGTAATGCCCTGGCGTCAGTAGCAGCGCCTCACGCTCGGCAGAAATAGTGTCCCGGCCGCCTATAACACGCGGGGGAAGCGCTTCAGCGTCGGAGACCTCCCCGTTGAGGAATGGTAGGCTGCGGCGTCCTACGCCATGCAGCTAGAGTGCCATCGACGTCAGAGACGCCTACATACGCAGGCAAGAAGGCCGGAGGCAGTGGAGGGAATGGGTCATACACACAATATTTGTAGGGATTTTCTGTCAATGAAACACTTCCGTGAATTACTGTATTTACTTGGGTCAGTACATCAAAATACAATATTATAACAGAGGTTTGTGTTCAACATTACAAACAATTTAAATTACTGCATATTTGATTGTCGACCAGAAACAATAATAATAATAATAATTCTTTATTTCAGATAACTAAGATCCAAAGTGTTAGTAATTACAATAATGACTTAAGACTATTGTTAGTAAAGTGACACAATATTGGTGATTCTTATTTATTGATCACCGTCCTTACCATTTTCTTAAAAACTGGAGAGGTAATATCCTCCCCTATTATTTTGAGGATGCTGTTGCTAGTTCCTCGTACTCTGCTTAGTAGAGATGCAGTTTTTTTGCGAATCACCTCATGAAAACCATCGGTTCAATTCTGCACAAACATCTCTGAAGCACTACAAAAGCGAGGCCTTCGCAACAGCATCCTAAAAATATTATTATACTGGACGCGCAGCGCGTCCATCGCTCTTTTGGCATACGCGACCCACAGGTTTCCCGTGTAGAAACTTTGGCAGTATGCCTTAAAAAGGGTGATTTTGACATCTACACTACATCGGGAGAACCTGCGTGCCAGTATATTACCTCGGACCGATAGCGCCCTGCGCTCCCTTTCAATGTCTACATTGTCCTTAAGGTCGGCGGCGAGGAAGTGCCCGAGGTACTTGAAAGAATCTACCTTATTTAGTTTCGAGCCACTGAACATAATGTCAGGTATAATTTCAGGGCATTTGCCTTAAAGACCATGTATTTACATTTCATCACATTTTATAACAGTCCGTGTCTAACCGCATAAACCTCACAGCGCCTCAGTAGCTCTCCTATAGACCGTACAGTAGGGCCCAACAGCACCATATCGTCTGCATACCTTATGTTATTTACACTAACACCGCCCACCCTGCATCCGACATGCATGCTGCTGAGCTCCACTAGTAAGTCATTTACATACAGGTTGAAGAGCCGTGGGGACGTCAACCCCCCCTGTCTCACACCGCACTCCAACATGTATGAGTTTGAGAGTGTATTGGACCATTTGACATGGTTTAATTGGTTAGCATACCAGTACTTCAGGATGTCTACCACTTCCGTCGGTACGTTCCTGTCCCTCAGCTTTCTCCAAAGCATATCATACGACACAAGGTCAAATGCTTTGGAGAGGTCAAGGAAACAGGCGTAAACCGGCGTTTTCCTGTCTGTGTAGTATTGAACAGTGTACTTAAGACTGAGGATGGCACTCTCTGTTGACAATCTGCGTTGGAAACCGAATTGTGGATCGCACAGGGTAATACAACTCTCCAAGTAAGTGTCGAGTACACTGTCCAACACCTTCGCAGCCGTGGTCGCCAGGGATATAGGTCTGTAGTTTCCCCTGTCCGCGATGTCTCCCGTCCTGTTCTTAATTATAGGTACTACGATTGTTTTCATCATATCAGATGGTAAATATGAATGCCTAATGCACAGTGTATAAAACATGGCCAGTACCCTCGGCAGGTGAAACCCCGCAAACTTAAAATGTTCAATACTGAGACCATCGTGTCCGGGAGATTTGCCTCTGCTCATGTGTATAATAGTCTCTTTTACTTTTTTGGCTGACAAACATACTTGTGACTCTTCTCCCCGACACGTGGACTCTTTCTCCGTCAAGGACACAGAAATGCCAAGCGGTGACTTTACTCTAAAATGTTGCATGAACATATTCGCGATGTCCCCTGGGTTGCTTTTTCCATCCACACTCACAGGGAGGCTAGGCTTCGCTTCCAACTTTCCTGTGAACTTCCAGAATTTAGCAAAGTTTTTTGAAGCTCTTTGTTGCGTTATTATGTCCATTTTAATTTGTGTTTGATTATACTGGCACCACTTTAGACGACTCTTAAAAATCTTACGTGCATCTCGCATTATATCATAAACGTTACCAGAACTCGGTTTATTATGAAATATCCAATTTAGAAATTGAAGCTTTGCCTCACTGTGAGCGTCTTTAACGTGCCTGTTCCACCCGCACAATCTTTTACGATTTACAACACTATGACTCACTGACTCGCACGACTGCGTGGCAGCATCAGTCAAACTCTCGATAATTCTACAATATAACTTGTCCAATACATGTCTATGCTCAACCATGCTGCAGGAACCAAAGCTGCAATTCGAAAACTCCATTGGAAAATCTATTTCACGTAACTTGTCGTTGCAAATTTCACGATACTTATTTTATAAAAACGGTTGTTAGCTTTATAGCATAGAAAGAAATCTGATGACAGTTTATGATGAAAATGTCAAAGTATATATTATACAGTTTTGAATTGGTTTTGAATGTGAAAACATTCAAAGGTTACTAAAGGTTTGCTTTTCAGCGGTAACAGTGTTCAAAAACATAAAATGTGAGTTAAATGAGTGTCATACGATTCCATACGTGAAAACATTTTTTAGGAACCTACCCAATTATGTATAACAAGAATTGCTGGGCACAACAGATCCCTAAATGTTAGATATACAAATAAAATAAAAGATGTGGTTTTTGTGCAGCAAAATAACACAACGTTCAGTCGCCCAAGTGATCATGCCTTTAAAGAGAAATAGAAATAAACACATAACATTACTTTAGATAACGTCTGACTCGGTTAAATTGCTAAAAGCGACACAGATACCTCGTATACTATAAGTTTCCAATGTGTCCGGATTATGAATCGTTTTTATGTTAGTTTCTTCCAAATATTGAATTCACTACACCTCTTTGGCTTTAGCAACAGAGTTCGATTTCGCAAATCAGAAAAATATACGAAATCTTTATTAGATTTTCCGCATGCGCTGTTGTTTTCAAGTGTTATTGCAAATCCTGTTTCATTGCTGTGTATTTCAATTTCAAAAGCTCTATTTTAAAAACAAATATAAGGAAACAGAAATAGAAAAGCTTTAAAGTTTTATTTGAAAACAAATGGTTGTCTATTGTTTACCCGAAGATTATATACCATAATCATCGTATTATTATCGTAGGAATTTCATTTACCCGAATTTCCTTTGCCCGAATGATTTGTTTGCCCTAAAAGACATATGACATACTTTTAATTGCCCGAAACTTAGGTACCATAAGAAACGAGTGCCATACGTATTGTTTTTCATATTTTTAATTGCCATAATAATGATTAGACATAATATTTAAACACCATAATGATTATTAGACATCTGCCTAGCCTTTTCCCAACTAGGTATGTTGGGGTCGGCTTCCAGTCTAACCGGATGCAGCTGAATACCAGTATTTTACATGGAGCGACTGCCTATCTGACCTCCACAACCCAGTTACTGGGTAATACAATACCCCTTGGTAAGACTGGTTGTCAGACTTTCGGGCTTCTGACGACCCGTAACGACTGTCAAAGATCCACGAATGACAGCCGGGACCAACGGCTTAACGTGCTTTCCGAGGCACGGAGCAGTGGTGATGAAATAATTTACACAAAGTAAAGCGCCTGTCGGGGTTCGAACCTACGACCTACAACTCGTAAGTCGCGGCCGTTACCACTGGGCCACCACTGCTCATAATGATTATTAGACATAATATTTAAATGAAATTGTACTAATTATAAATATATAGTATGATTATTAAACTTGTTTTTAATTCTAATACCTACTTACTTAATAACTTTCTGGCTGTCGATGTCGATGGGTGTGTAATGTTTGGTATAATAAGAATAAGAATAAATTTATTTATTCTTCTCTTTTAAGTTGAATGGTCACAGTTGTAACCTAACTGAAATGGCACCTAACCAAAACCTTAAAATATTCTATGCATGGTCGAGGGTGGGCTTGGTCGACGGAGCCCCGCTACGCGGGGCTCCTACTTCCGGGTGGTTTATAAAAAAAATAACCACGAAGGGGATGGTGGGGTCTATTTGCTCGCTTCGCTTTGCGAAGCGCTTGCTTTCGCTTATCCCCTTCTAACCTAACCTATCCGAGTCGGGGTGCCTTAAAGTCCCGATTGCATCCAGTTTCTCCTAATATAACAACCGTTACACACCCAATGTCGATGGCAAATGATGTTATGGCATGTGATAATTATGGCATGTGATAATTAGGGCACGTGATAATTAGGGCTTACAATGATTATGACAAATGATGTTATGATAAGTGACTTCATGGGAAACAAAGCTAGCACGTGACTAATATAGCAAATAAGAGTAGGGCAAATGAATATAACGTCATATAATATTATGGCTGTTGACTAATAGGGCAAATCATATTAGGGCAAATAAAATTCGGGCAAACGGCGGTATACCAAAACAAATACGTGTTGACCAAGTAGGTGTGCCTTAGTTTAAATATTTAACTAGAGTACTTTACTCTTCTAGAGTGTTTCCCTGTAGTTGTTTTCGAAATGAAAGATAACATAACAGATTGAAACATTATTGTGTATCTAAACTACATGATGACATTTTATTTTACACATAAACAAGAGTGAACAGGCGTCTTCTGGGCACGCTCATCTCATCATAGACCTCACCCATCGCTTTCCATCAGGCGGGATCGAAGTCAAGAGCAGAGCCCACAGCAATAAAAAGTAAATAAAATAAATACATGAATCCTACTGTCTGAACTGAACATATTTGTAGTCACTCACAGATCTTTGGATTTAAAAAGATAAAACCAATTGAGTACATAAAACAGTTAGGGAAATTAATTGTTAAGCAAATTTACTACCAACTTAAATTGATCGTATATTTTAATCACAACTGTCTTTCTTTGACAGTTGTATGAAATGGCTACCACACGGCAAATAGACGTAGCGTGTCAATTTGCTTAACAATTACTTTCTCTGGCGGTAGGTATTTTAATAAACATGAATAATTTCAGAACAATTAATTTTTAACATAAAAACATTAAATATGAGTACAAAGAAGCACTTCTCCTAATTGGTTGTTTTAATTTTCTTTTCAACGGTAGGTTCTAAGGAAAGTAATTTAATTATGTTCACTTATCTACAAGAAAAATTAAACCTCCTCCCACTTATTATAATTATTATGTATCTTGTTTATTTTAGCAAGCCATTATTATTTATAGTCTGTCCCAAAAGTATCAGATGAAAATGTACACAAAGTGATAGTCTTACTTTAGTTTTAAAAAAAAAACGTTGGCCCACACTAGGAAGAAAAGAAAACATCGTCGCATTTGGATACAAAAATCCCTTAAATACTTAAATAAACCTAAGACAAAGAAAAACGAACCCGTACCGTCTTATTACAAAACACGATCTAACTTTAGCCCCAACCTACACATTCGATTTAGTTTTTGTATTTGGAACTTTATGCCGACTTTAGTAAAGTTCTTAATACAAAATTGACAATCTAAGACCAGACTAAGTTGTCGAAGTCGAAGTAAAACCTTGTTTTGTAATAAGACTGTACCGGCCTTATTACAAAACAAGGTTTTTCTTTAGACATGGTTTAAACCATCGAGCCTGTTTTTGAAATAAGAACATAACTGAAATCGAAATACAGTTCCTTTTACAAAACTGACAACTTAGTCTGGTCTTAGATTGTCAATTTTGTATTAAGAACTTTACTAAAGTCGGCATAAAGTTCCAAATAACAAAAACTGTATCGAAGGTTTCGGCTCGGGCTAAAGTTAGACCGTGTTTTGTAATAAGACGGGTAATGTGTAGTGACACTTAGTGAAATGCTTTGATTAGATTTTTTGAATATTTCAATCCGAAATTCTAATTTTGAATAATTGTAAAACCTAAATTATCGTCGGATGTTATTACATAATAATCAGCAATTTTTATTCACAAATACTACTTGTAATAAATTAGACTATCACAATTATAATAAAAATATAATAACCAAAACTAACTAAAATGATTAACTAATTAGAATATGGCGTCGACTGGTAATGTAACTAGGAGACTGGTGGCATTGCCAAGATGTATCGCAATGCTTAGCCTCTGGCCAAGGTAAAAGCCAGCCCTTGGGTCACGGGAAGTGTCAACCAGCCATTTGGAGATTTCGTTGAACAAACCGTGAGCACTCGGACCCCACGGCCCGAGGGTTTCAACCCCAAATGGCTCGAAAATATAATTACCGATAAAGTTATTTTATTTTCGCCGCTTGAGGTTTTCCGCAGCCGCAGCAGCAGCGCCAGCACAGCACGCCGAGCCAGGAAGATGGGATGGCGCAAAAGTAACAACACATGTTGCGTCCCACACTGAAGGCCTACCCACCTTCCAAGGAAATAAAACATGCCGTCCGGTCTCTTACCATCGTCTCGTGCCAAGCCATTAGGTTCTAAAACAGCTAGAACACCGACGGTGACAAGAGCTCGTCGGATGATGTCATTAATATTCGCGTGCCGAGCTAAGCGGCCCGCACTTCAGCTGCAAGACAGGCCATGGTGTCTAAGGCTGTTCACAACTTCGCCACAGTGACAGCGATGACGAGAACAATTAGGAACTCCTAGTCGCAGGGAAGCAGCGAGGTGGAAAATAGTGCTTAAAGCCAAAGACCCGACTCCCACTTACCCACAGCCAGCAGGCGCGCTGCACGCTCCGCAGTTGCAGCTGTATCTGGTGGGCTAGCTGTCTGCGTCGGGATTTAGTTTTTGTGGCTCCGCCTTTATTTACATTTTGCACTTTAGGCGGTAGGTTATTGGGCACGCCACAATTCGGCGATAAGTCCCCTGTTTGAGGAGTGGCTAGAGAGGCGCCACGGCGTCCTCACCTTCCGCCTGACGCAGGTCCTCACCGGACACGGTGGTTTCTGGAGGTTCCTGTTCCGGATAAGGCGGAAGGAAACGCCCGGGTGTCACCATTGTGTGGATCGCCTGGAGGACACGGTGGAGCATACGGTGGAGGTCTGCCCGGCTTTAGCGGAGCACCGCCGTGTCCTCGTGGAGGCGATTGGCGGTGGCGATCTCTCGCGTCCGGCTCCGGTCCAGGCCATGGTACGAAGCGAGAGGGCTTGGGAAGCCGTCACCTCCTTCTGCGAAGCAGGAGGCGAAGGAGGAGGCGGAACGCGTGAGCCGCCGCAGGAGGAGCTCTGGGCGTCGGGAATCGCAGGCCGATTCCCGGCCACCGTAGGCGTGGGCTTGCGAACGGCGAGCAATGGGCAGCTCGCCGTTCGATAAGGACCAGGCCCGGGTCGACGGCGCGTTGTGGTCCACGCGCGCCTCAAAGAGATGTCAGCACCAATGAATGGGTCCGCTAGGGCCGATGCCTGCTAGGGTTGCGCGAAAGCCCGAGAGGGATACCGTGGCCCTTGGCACAGGCAACTGAAGGAACACGGGTGGGTTTTAGTCAGTAAGAGTCTGACACGCCCTCCTGCTCTGCCCAGAGCGGGAGAAGTTATTTGATGATTTCCCACCCTCAAAAAAAAAAAAGGCGGTAGGTTATTCGGTTTGTTTTTTTTAGGTTTATTGACAATGTTATGACTTAATGTAAAAGGAGTAGATTTTGGAATTTCTTGTTCGTCAGCCTGAGTCTGTGGTTGAATATTATTACTATGAATCATTTTAGAACTGATTTTTTGTCAAAATCACTTTTCGTTTGTGATAACTGACATTGCAAAGTTGATATTGCATTTGCTTGGCTTTCCAAGCGAGTTAAAATATCTTTACGAAATTGTCTCAGTTCCTTGAGTAATACGGAATCTACACCCTCATCTAAAGTCATCGGTGATAACTTCGCCTGACTCCCGCGCTGGGTATTTATATTACTTATGGGTGTTGTGGAGATGTTGACATCAGTTACATCGGTTCTAACAGGTACCTCCATGTTCCTGCGTTTCGGAATTAGGCAAACACACTCCGGACAAACCCCTTTCTTTTTATACACTATGGTAAAGGTTTTAAAAGCCTCAGCTGTAATCTTTAGACATGACAAGTCATACCTTGTTCCATATTCACTAATAGAACACTCCAAGAATGAGTCACTTGTTAATGTAAAACAACAAGCGTTGCAATCATTCGCCATTATTTTCAATAAAAATTTGAATTTTATTCAAAAATAGGTGAAACTGCCAAATCTTTCGCGCGCCGCAACTGTGTGACAAGGACGAATTATTTCCACGCGCACGTCCTCTCTTTTACCCGAGGTGAGGAGGGGCCTACCTACCTCAGCTTGACCTGTACGTGTACGCACGATGCGTGAACCCGCGAATTAAATACGCACAAAAAGTTCGCTCCACTTTAGTACTTAATACACATAATGTTCAAACATGTTTAGAGTCAATATTGCACAAATTAATACTTCTTAATTTGCGTAAATGAAACAAAAAAAACGTCCGCACCCTAGGGAGCTGCACACAGTCATGTTTGTTTGTTACATCTTTAGAATATTGTTTATCTTTTTTTTGCTTATAACTTGTTTTTCATAAAGTTAGCCCTGCTACAGTTAACGTTGGCTAATAGCTTGTGTTTTATTATATAATATAGTAATCCGTGGAAAATGTTGTGGGCAGTATAATTCTTAAGTTTCATTTTAAGACAACACTGTTTATGCTTAATATACTACTGTTTATTTTCCCAAATATAATAAATAAATAATAAATTTCAGCCCTAAACATGTTTAACAGCCATGAATTCCTCCTACACACAATTTATTTTGCTGCTGCGCACTGCGCAGTACACGAATAAAAGCCACCGATATACCTCCTCTGTCAATCGTACGCATGTACTGCGTAATTGGTGAGCCCGGAGCGGCCAGCGGACTGTGAAATGACTGTTAAGGTGTGCTTACACGGACTAAGTTGCTCAATTCTGGGCAATGTTGGTAAAATATGATAGCGCGATTACAAAAAGCATTATTTGCGATGCCAATATTTAGCAGTTGTTGCTGAAGACTAAAGTCAAACTGATTGCTAACTTAATTACCTAGGTACAGATAGTTCAACTCATCGTGCGCAAGGCGCCATGTGTGCGTGCTCTTGCAGTTTTAATTTGTGTGGCAGTGACACGGCAGCACAGAACACCATTACGCCTAGCGCACGGCAGTCGTCGTCCGAGCAACACGTGTTCTTATCGCTTTTTTGCACGAGTACCGTCGTTACTAAAATCGAATTTCAATATCGAAATTGTGTGAACATTTAAACAGCGTACGAAAAAGAACAGCAATGGCAGTGGGGTTATCAGAGAGAACAATGACTAATATATTGGGTGAAGGAAAATCAACTGACTCTAAATTTAAATCTCCGTATAGAGACCGCAAAAAACGTGCAAAGAAGTTGGAATTAGACAACTTTAACATTGATGTTATACGTACAACTATTCAAAATTACCATTCAGAACATCACGAGTTACCTACCTTGCTAAAGTTGAAAAGATTATTTCAAGAGAGATATAACTAAATAATAAAACCTTTATTTATACCAAAAACCTTCAACAATGCTTAAAAACTAGGTCGCATGAGTTCTATGAATAAAGGTCATACAAATAGAGTAAACCCTGACTCCCAAACTAGGAGATCCTGTGACTTAGAAGTCAGTGTTCTGCTGTCACTATGATACCAAAAACCTTTACTAAAAAGTGTGTTATTTCGATAAACAAAAACATGGCAAAAAACAGGTTGGGAAGTACAATGAAATTATTGTTGGAATATAACAAAATATATCCGTCCCACTTAAGTAGTTTGAGAGTCTTTAACTCTTTAATACATATTTACATTGTGCATAACTTTAATATAGTTTAGACGTTAGTGTTCCGTCTGGAGCAAGCGAGAGTGCACACACACCTCTCCTGCCAAATAAATATAATAAATTAATCAGTTGAAATTATAACTGTCTTTCATTGGTTCTCAAAACCCAACAGGTTATGGGCCCAGTGATTTAGACTAAATAACATTCTGAATAACTTTTATTGATTCTTTTAGTGATTTAATAAAATGGATAAACTTAAAATGAAAAGAAATATTAAACCGTTTGACGGGGACAAATATAGTGTGTGGAAACTTAGAATACGTAATCTATTAAATGAACTTGAAGTGCTTAATATAATTGATGAAGAAACTCCTAACGAACCGGACAGTGAGTGGAACAAAAGACAGAGAATCGCTAAGAATACAATAATAGAGTATCTATCAGATTCATTGCTGGGACTTACAAGTGAAGAAAATACTGCACAGGACATTTTCTTGAAACTGGATTCTATCTACGAAAGGAAAAGCATAGCGACTCAACTAGCTTTGAGGAAAAGGTTGTTGAATTATAAGGTACAAGGAGAAAACCCCTTAACAAACCACTTCCAAGAATTCGACGACTTGTTAATCGAATTAATCGCTGCAGGTGCAAAATTAGAAGAAGTAGATAAGACTTCTTGATCACGAAATAAAATGAATCAATGAAAGGCGCGATACGAGCATGAAAGTTCTTCAGGCGGAAACTACAAGTACAACAAAACCTAAAACTCAAGACCGACACAATTATAGAAATTCAAACATGCGACGGAACTTAAATCGAGAACAGTTTTATAAATCCTCGTTCAAGCCGAAAAAAATGAACGTTAGAAGCTCATCAAATAGGGTCGTAAACAATAATATCTATGAATTATGGCATCAAAGGCTTGGTCACATTGGCAAATCTAAGTTTGTGCAAATCAGAAACAAACAATTTTATTCTGTTAATGAACTAATAAATCATGTGACACCAAATGATAAATTATGTGAAGCTTGTATAAACGGAAAACAAGCATGTTTGCCATTTAATAAATCAAAGTCAAAAATTATAAAACGACCTCTTTTTAATGTGCATACTGATGTGTGTGGTCCCATAACTCCTTCAACACTTGACGACAAAAACTATTTTGTAATTTTTGTCGATGAATACACACACAACTTGCCACATACTTAGTAGCTCATAAATCAGACGTTTTTGCCACGTTTCGAGATTACGTTGCAAAGTGTGAAGTTCATTTCGGTTCGAGAATTGTCAATTTGTATTGTGATAATGGTGGTGAATATTTATCAAGTGAAATGAAAGAGTACTGTGTGCAAAAAGGTATTAGTTACCACTTAACAGTGCCGCATACCCCTGCTTTGAACGGTATTGCTGAAAGAATGATAAGAACTATAACAGAGCATAGTCGAGCCATGGTATCTGGCGCTAAACATTCTGGGGTGAGGCTGTGTTGACAGCAACATATTTAATAAATATCTGCCCTACAAAAGCACTGAAAACAACTAACACACCATTTGAATTGTGGCATAATGAAAAACCACAAATAAAATATTTAAAGGTTTTCGGTTCAACTGTTTATTTTGTAAATAAAAGTAAGAAAACCAAATTCGATGAAAAATCCTTAAAAGGGATATTAATTGGTTATGAACCGAATGGTTATAAGGTGTGGGATGTGGTAGACAAAAAGTTTGTAAAAGTCAGAGATGTGATAGTTGATGAGATTAATTTCTTGTTGAACAGACCATTGAAATCTGACAGAGTATTGCCTGAAAATTGTAATAACTCTGATAACGTTGACAGATACAACGTAGAGAAAATGTGTAAACAAACTGAGAAAATACCAGTACCATTAGGTCCACCACCTAATAAATCTGTAAATGAAACAGATATGCATCAAAACAGTTCTTCATTTCAAAATAGGTTGACTTTATCTCGAAATGAACAGACTTCATTATGGTCAAAGAAAAAGTGAGAGAATTAAAAATATGCCTACCGTATCTTATGACGAAAATGAAGATGATATTTCTGTGAACTATTTGACGTACGCTAAATCTTTAGTATGCAAAATACCTACATCTTATAAAGAAATAGCATCCAGGGATGATAAAGTATTATGGGAAAATGCTATTAATGAGGAAATTAAATCGCTCACTAATAATGAAACCTGGACACTTGTACCAAGACCCGAAAATAGAAATATCATCGATTGTAAGTGGGTGTTTACGATAAAAAAAAAATGATGAGTTTGGAAAACCACTAAGATATAAAGCTCGTTTAGTAGCTCGAGGTTTTAGTCAAGAATATTTAGTTGAGTATAATGAAACTTTCGCACCAGTTGCAAGAATCTCAAGCTTTAGATTCTTATTAGCTTTTGCAAATCAGTTTAATTTGTTAGTCCACCACATGGACGTAAAAACTGCATTTTTAAATGGGAAACTAAAAGAAGAGATATTTATGAAAACTCCTGAAGGAATCCCAAATGCAAATGATTTAGTATGCAAATTGAACAAATCGTTGTATGGATTAAAACAGTCTGCACGCTGTTGGTTCCAAATGTTCGAAAAAAGCTTTAATAGAGAAGGGTTTTCGATACTCATCAGCTGATCGTTGTATTTACATTCTAGATGCAGGTGACATTCTTGAAAACATTTATGTTGTACTTTATGTCGACGATCTTGTGATTTCAACGGCTAATATAAATACCATGAATAGTTTTAAAAACTATTTAATGAACAAGTTTAAAATGGTAGACTTAAAGGATATCCGTTGTTTCTTGGGAATCAGAATCGAAAGATATAACAACAAAGTTACATTAGACCAGAAAATGTACATAGAAACAGTTTTAGAAAAGTTCAACATGAGTGATTGTAAATCTGTCAATACACCTTTGGAAACAAAAGTAGATTATACCCAATTGAATTCAAATGAAACAACAGAGGCCCCTTGTAAAAACCTTATCGGGTGCTTGATGTATATAATGGTATGCACTCGTCCTGATTTGAGCTATAGTGTAAACATCTTGAGTAGATTTGCTAACAAAAACAACAGTACACTTTGGTTATATTTAAAAAGGGTTTTACGCTACTTGAAAGGATCAATGGATCTTAAGTTAACTTACGTGCGGAGCGACAATATAAATAATGTATTGAGTATTGACTGGCTTTGTTGATTCTGATTGGGGAAGTGATGAAATAGGCCGCAAAAGTAGAACAGGCTATTTGTTTAAATTATTTGAACAATGCACAATATGCTGGAACACAAAGAGGCAACTCACAGTAGCTGCTTCATCCACTGAAGCGGAGTATATGGCTTTTTTTTGAAGCTGTTAGAGAGGCCCTGTGGTTAAAATCCTTAGTGACCAGTATTAACATAGAATTACCCAATGCCATTCCTATTTATGAGGATAATAATGGGTGTATAAGCATTGCAAGTAATCTTACGAGTCACAAAAGATCAAAACATATATACATAAATAAAGTATCACTTTTCAAGAGAACAGGTGGAGAAAAATGTTATTAAAATTATTTATGTTTCCACAGGTAATCAGTTAGCTGACATCCTAACGAAGTCATTACCAACATTGCGTTTTTCAGACATGAAAACGAAACTCGGTTTGATGTAAATATGTAAATATGATCTACCTACTTGTAAACTATAAAGGTTTAATTATAGAATATGTAAATAATACATACTTACTTGTATACAATAGAGATTTGTATTTTAGATAAGAATGACTTGGTCTGATTAGGTTTTCCTGGGTTTTCCCTAATCCGTGCATCGAATGGTGGACCATATTAAAATTGTACTCCCAGATAAGGAAGGTGTGTGATATTTTTATTGTAAATATTATTTGAAAATTTATTTTGAAAAAGAGGATTTATTTTGAGGGGGCGTGTTGGAATATAACAAAATATATCCGTCCCACTTAAGTAGTTTGAGAGTCTTTAACTCTTTAATACATATTTACATTGTGCATAACTTTAATATAGTTTAGACGTTAGTGTTCCGTCTGGAGCAAGCGAGAGTGCACACACACCTCTCCTGCCAAATAAATATAATAAATTAATCAGTTGAAATTATAACTGTCTTTCATTGGTTCTCAAAACCCAACAATTATTATAAAAGATTAAATTAAGAGTTAGGAATTTATTTACCGGGGTTGTAATGTAAGTGTGCATGATTGTGTAACTGTATGTGGACGTGGAGGTTGAGGGAGTGTAAGTGTGCGTGTATGATTGACTTTGTATTTGTATTATTCGCATATGTATGTGTTGTAGTGTTAGTATTTTATGTATGTTGCTGAAATTGTTGAGATTGTGATTGACAAAAAAGGTCTATGAAGTTTGTATGACTGCTGCCGGAGGTGGAGTAGTTCTTCTGTTAGACCATCCTGATCCTGAAGCCAACTTTGTACCTTAATCTTGACTTCGTGGAGATTTAGCCCAGGCAATTGTATAATTTTAGCAATGTTTCTGTAAATGAGAGAGCTCACAACGTAGAACTGGCGCCTGGCGAATGCGGTCTTGTGGGTAATTGTTGGGAAAATCATTTTAGCTTTGCGCTTAGTGTTATCTGGTGGGGGAATTTGCTTATGCTTCCTAAGTGTAATGCGGAAGACAAAGAGCTGTCTCACTGAGAGTAACTTACAATTCGCATACAATTCAACAGTGGGGAATCTATATGGTTTACCAAGCATAACCTTGAGCACAGCTCTCTGTGCCCTCTATACTTCGATGAACTTGATTTTAGCGGCCCCTCCCTAAACCGGGATGCAGTAAGTGATAACGGACTGACAGAGTGCTTGTTTGTTTGTCTGCACAGAATCTCAGAGATTTGAAAATATAGATGAGCCTTCTGACTTTTGAGGTAATACTATCTATCCGACTATACCATTTCAGTCCTTTATCAATCACTACACCCAGGTACTTCGTTTGATTGACACGAGTAAGCGCTGCGCATGAGCAATGGTGGTGATCCGAACATGTGTGTGCAGTAATTTCAAATTCCGGTGGAGCTTTGTTCATATTATTAATAAAAAAACGGAATGAAGTTGGTTTTAGCCACGTTCTGCGTGAGATGATTTTGTCGCTGCCACCTCCCCACATCCGTCAAGGACTGTTCCGCAGTACGCTTGACATCGCTCCACGTATTACCATAAACGACAATCGCAGTGTCATCAGCGTATGTAAAGATCTGTGATTTATGCAGGGACAGCGTGCATAGGTCATTTATGTAGACCTGAAAAAGTGTGGGTCCTATCACGCTGCCCTGCGGGACGCCGTATGTGACAGTTTCTTCTTCACTTAAGCATGAGTCGATTTTAATAGCCATCTTTCTGTCTTGTAGGTAATCGCTGAGGAGTTCGAGAGGCTTACCACGAATGCCTACACCCTCCAGTTTGTGGAGAAGGGTGGGAACAGAGATTGTGTCAAAAGCCTTTTTCAACTATGGTGGAAGTATTTCGACTCTGCGTACAGTTTTGTTTCAGTAGGGATACAGATGGCGAAAAACTGAGGATAACAGACGTGTTATTATAGAGCGGCATGACATTCGAAATCTACGATTTCTATACTGAAAAATTTACTCCGATACCGTTAAGGAAATCGGTGTATCGTACCTATATATAGATGAGATCTATTAGTCATGTGCAAAACAAAGGATGGGGTAATAAAGATGGACCATCGTTATAGAGAAACCTGTCGAAAGGACAAAGAATCATTATGCATGCTGGTTTAGAGCTTGGTTTCGTACCGACTGCACTATTGAAATACAAAGCAAGTAGTGTTTCCGGTGGTTACCAGTCTAACATGAACGCGGAAAGCCATGTAAATTGGCTAGAAAAACGTCTGGCATGGAATCATCCACCTAAATTTGTGATTGTGCTTGATAATTAATTAATCAAACCACAATCTGCAAAATGACAGAGCTCCAAATTCTAATAAAAACAAATAGAAATGCAGAGATGGTTGACAGAAAAATATATTGCTTATATTCTAGATATGAAAAAAAATTAACTGTGTCAAAATGAAAAGTCATTTATTCAAACCACCCTGAGGATGAGCCTCAAAACAATAACTAAAACATAGAAGGAAGCTAAATTTAACTAATATAGTCGTCTCTGTTTTCTTATACACTCATAACAGCATTAGAAAGAGACAGATGTAGGTTGCTCAAAATGCAAAACGTCACAAAGCAAACGTCAATTTGGCTGCCTTGGCTACCTTTATGACACTAAGTTTAAAACCTACTTTACGTCTCAGGTTTTTGTCTATGACTTTGTTCGTCGCATTTTTTCGTATAATGCTTATGGGTGCATGGGAGTTGAAGTGCTTCGTTGATTTTACGTGTTTTTGTAAAAATAATACAAAATTAATAGTGATTTAGTGTAAATCGCAAAGCTTAAAGATTAAATAATGTCCTGCATTATAGTGGGATGTAAATCACATTCATCCCGCAAAGAAAATGATGCGGAAATCATAAGCTTCCATCGGTAAGTCATCATCATCTGCCTAGCCTTTTCCCAACTAGGTATGTTGGGGTCGGCTTCCAGTCTAACCGGATGCAGCTGAATACCAGTATTTTACATGGAGCGACTGCCTATCTGACCTCCACAACCCAGTTACTGGGTAATACAATACCCCTTGGTAAGACTGGTTGTCAGACTTTCGGGCTTCTGACGACCCGTAACGACTGTCAAAGATCCACGAATGACAGCCGGGACCAACGGCTTAACGTGCTTTCCGAGGCACGGAGCAGTGGTGATGAAAATAATTTACTAAGCTAAGACATTTTAATTTAAATAGCCTCCTTCATGATGAACAATATGGCTTTACAAAAGGTCGTTCGACTACAGATGCGGGTGTTGCTCTGCTGAAACACATATTTAGCGCATGGGAGAGCTCGCAAAATGCTATTGGAGTTTTCTGTGATCTCTCCAAAGCCTTTGATTGCGTGCACCATGACACGCTTTTGCGTAAACTAATTCATTACGGTATTCAAAACGAAGCTCTTAACGTATTAGATTCATATTTACATAATAGGCACCAATGTGTAGATGTTAATGGTGTGAAATCTTCCGGGCTATCAGTTCAGTTAGGTATACCTCAAGGCTCTATACTGGGCCCATTTTTATTCTTGGTGTATATAAATGACTTACCATTCTATTTAAAGGGCATCTGTGACGTTGTACTATTTGCTGATGATACCTCTCTTATCTTTAAAGTAGACAGGAATAGACAAAATTTTGACGACGTAAACAGTGCACTATCAATGGTTACAGATTGGTTTACCACAAATAACCTAGTTCTCAATGCCAAGAAAACGAAATGTGTAAAGTTCGCCTTACCGAATGTTAGAAATCTAGGACCCAACATCGTCTTAGATAAAGAGGTACTTGAAACTGTAGACTCGGCAGTATTTCTGGGCATAACAGTTGATGCCAAGCTTCAGTGGGGATCACATATATCATGCCTAGCGGGAAGGCTCAGTTCGGCCGCCTATGCCGTCAGGAAAGTAAGACAATACACTGACGTTGATACAGCTCGGCTAGTCTATTTCAGTTATTTTCATAGCGTCATGTCCTACGGCATTCTGCTGTGGGGCAAAGCCGCTGATATTCAAAATATATTTGTTCTGCAAAAACGAGCTGTACGAGCAATTTACCAGCTAGGTGCTAGAGTTACTCTGAGAGATTTTTTTAAAGAGATTGGTATTCTCACGGTGGCCTCACAATTCATCTTCGCCAACATCTTATATATTAGGCAAAATATACACTTATACACAAAAAACAGTGATATTCATAATATTAACACTAGAAACAAGGAGAAACTACGTGCTCCCTTTCACCGGCTTCATAAGGTCCATAACTCATTTGTTGGGCTTGGTATAAACTTTTATAACAAGCTTCCCTCTTCTTTGTTAGAATTGCCTTTTAATGCGTTTAAAGCTAAAGTAAAATCCAACCTTTGTTCAAAGGCATACTATTCAATCAACGATTACTTAAACGATAAAAATAGTTGGTCGCTGTGATTAACTCAAGACAATGTTTATGTTCTTTCTCCAAAATTAGCTTACCTACTGACAAGTTATACGAGTTCATATAATTGTTTATTTTATTTGACTATATTTATTAGTCACCTTAGTTTAATTTAATTTTTATTTATTATTGACATAATCTACTCATTTCAATGTTTTTTAATGAGTTGTATTGCAATATATGGTTAGCTAGTGACCTCGACAGTTCATCATATTATTCTTTTGAGCAACCGGCAGCAAGTTCGTCATGCTCCCTTAGATGTCAATGCTTGCGGTAGCGTCGGGGGTCGGGTTGCCTCCTTCCCTCAAATATGGCGAGGGGGGTAATGGCTGATCTTTGCGTTATGCTCGTGAACGGGTGCTGCTTGTGGTGACAGGTCAGCTTGCTGACTATGGTTTTGTTATTGTTATTAGAAATTAATGTTTCTTTATTTTACTTCGAAGGTCCTAGTTTATCATTTGTGGCTACTAGTTACAGCTATATACATATAAAAAAACATAATGCAGCATTGCATATGTAAGCGGGCACGCCCTTTATGTCAGGAGGCTTTTTATTATGTATTAAGTTCTGTTTGCGTTTTTGTTTTTATTATTTATTTATGCTTGAGTATAGTTTTAAATATTGGCGTGTGCTAGCTGACATATGGCAAATAATTTTAATATTTTTGTGTTTCGTAATGTTAATTTATTTATTACTATATGTATAGAATCCAGTTCTTCTAACTGAACAGACAGCAGTGCTGCTGGGGAGTTTGTTCCGCCACTTCTTCTTCCCAGCTAAAGCACTAGGAAGTGGTGAAGGGTGGGCGTTTTGGGGGGACTGTCTTATGTGATTTTGACGTTCAAAAAGTGCTGATTCTCAGCCTAATTTGAATAAATGACTTTTGATTTGATTTTGATTTGATTTGATTTGATTTACACAAAGTAAAGCGCCTGTCGGGGTTCGAACCTACGACCTACAACTCGTAAGTCGCGGCCGTTACCACTGGGCCACACACCACAAGCTTCCATCGGTAAGTAATAATAAAATAATTCGATTCTAGGGAAAATAGAAATTTTAAATCGGCATATAAATATTTTGCAATAGTGCTTGCAAAAATAAACTATCGATAGAATATCGATAGAACTAGCGCCATCTAAATTATTACATTATTTTTGTTTACAAGTAGTTTTGGGAAGGATTAAATATTTAAGAGTGAAATAAATACCTAAATACCTACGGTCTTGCCAGCAAATCGTACGTATGAGTAATGAAATGACAGTGGTCAAAAATCCGTGTGGCTCATGGTATAATCATTTAAACTCACGTGTGGCTATGATTTTTTTTTGTCATTTTCAAATTTCCATCCGCTATTGATATGAGGCAAAAATGGATCAACGCTATTGCACGTAACTACTGGGAATGGAAAAAACAACATCGTTTTTGTTCCAAACATTTCAGCGATGACTGCTTTATTAAAATATTGCTACCAACGTCAATTTTTGATGATTTACTCGAACCTTCATTCAATAATGATCTATTGGATGATCAAAGAAATTTGTTGATTAAATTGATAAGCAAAGAATATTTAACAATTAGAATTCATTATATCGCAAAAGAATTATCTTCTCCTGTAGAAAAAGTAAGGACATTTCTTACAAAAACTATAATATTTAAAGGACTGATTTTAATTTTTTGTTACTTGTTCCGGGGCCAATCGCTCTTTAAAAATTATTTAAGCGTTTTCTTGGTATTTTCAATTTGTTAATAATTTATCCTGTGTTTATAAATAAATAAGTTGATCAGACAGAAGTGAGTTCTTTATTTCACCTTACCATATTTTAGATTTAATGCCAAGGAGCGATACCATAAACTAAACTCAAACTCAAAGCATTTATTTCAATTAAACCATTTACAGGCACTTTTGAATTGTCAAGTGATCGGTCAGTCAGAAATATGAAGCTAGTTGCCCATTCCAAAGCGTAGTAGGTACCTATGGAGAAGAACGGGCAAGAAACTCCATGGACACTCTTTTAAATTATATTGTTACATAAATATTAGTTACATCAATAATCTTGTATATAGGTATAATTATATGTGAGAACGATGTAAATAAGACGTACACATTGAGTGTCCAGTGTACAGCTAATATAAATTCAAACAAAACAATCCATAATAAAATAATTAAAATAAGCCGTGGTGGCTAAGAGATGACCAGTCCCAACTGACAGCGCCCGTTCACGAACATGACGTATGGATCAAGAAGTCTAAGAAGTCGATATCGGTATTTATCTTATGCATAGTCACATCACTAGCTAATACTCTTTTGTCTATGACAGCGTACACTTCAAATGTCCTAAAGCGCCTTCTATGCTTTAGATATTGTTCTGAGGGATGGACACTTTTTGAACGTCAATATTACTCAAAAAAAAACTCAAAACTCAAAGCATTTATTTCAATTAAACCATTTACAGGCACTTTTGAATTGTCAAGTGGTCGGTCAGTCAGAAATATGAAGCTAGTTGCCCATTCCAAAGCGTAGTAGGTACCTATGGAGAAGAACGGGCAAGAAACTCCATGGACACTCTTTTAAATTATATTGTTACATAAATATTAGTTACATCATTAATATTGTATATAGGTATAATTATATGTGAGAACGATGTAAATAAGACGTACACATTGAGTGTCCAGTATACAGCAAATATAAATTCAAACAAAACAATCCATAATAAAATAATTAAAAATAAGCCGTGGTGGCTAAGAGATGACCAGTCCCAACTGACAGCGCCCGTTCACGAACATGACGCATGGATCAGCACCATTCAGCTCAACCATTTTGAAGGGAGCTAAATGATCCAACACACGCGCCACCGTCAGCGAGACATTTGAGTGAGCATGACATCTATCAGCCGCCAGGACACATTCAAGTCAATGAAAGACATTACCCGGTAAATGATAGCTCGATAGTACATAGTACTCACACTTGTCCTATGCAATTATATAATACAAAGGAGATTGAGTTTATACAAAGCAAAGGTGGTCTTACAATCTTCAGCAGCTCCAACAGTATTTTCAAATGTTAATCAATTAGTTGTGGTTGTGGAGCAGGACCAGCATTGAGCCAGGCATTTTTATCAGCGATATAATCCCCCAACTTATAATATGCCTGGCTGCATAGTGTGCGTTTTATACAAACTTTGAATTTCGTCTCATTCAGTTGAAGTATGTGGGGAGGTATTTTATTGTAACATTTTAAACAGTACCCCATGAAAGATGAGTCCACTTTAGCCAGTCTGAAACCTGGTTGAACTAATAGGTCCCTATTTCTGGTACTATAATTATGTCTATCACCTCTTTTAGTAAAAAGATGTACATTTTTTCTTACGTACATGATGTTTTCATAGATATATTGACAAGGTACCGTCAAGATCTTAATAACCTTAAACAGTTCCCTTAGAGAATCGCGCCTGCGGAGATTATATATGGCTCTGATGGCTCTTTTCTGCAGAATAAAAATAGAATCGACGTCTGCAGCCCGTCCCCAAAGTAAAATACCGTAAGACATGATACTATGAAAGTAACTAAAATAGACTAACCTCGCGGTATCTACATCGGTAAATTGACGGATTTTTCTGACAGCATATGCTGCTGAACTTAGCCGTCCCGCCAGAGATGTTAAATGAGAACCCCATTGAAGCCTCGAGGTGAGCGTGATCCCCAGGAAAACAGTTTTATCGACGAATTCTAGTTTCTCTTGATTCAATACTATCTCACAATCACTACTTTTGACATTAGGTAAAGAAAATCGTATACACTTAGTTTTTTTCCCATTTAATACTAAATTATTAGCAGTGAACCAATTATGGACCTGCATTAGGGCGTTATTAACGTCGTCAAAATTTGTAGCACTTCTTTCTACCTTAAAATTAAAGAAGTATCGTCAGCAAATAACACCATCTGTGGTTGATTTTTTAATAAATGGAGTAGATCATTAATATACACTAAAAAGAGGAAAGGACCCAATATCGAGCCTTGTGGAACTCCCATTTCTACTTTTAAACTAAGTGAATTGACACCATTTATTTGAACTTGCTGCTGCCTATCCTTTAAATAAGATTTTACTAGACTGAGCGCAAGTATTCCAAGTCCATAATGCTCAAGTTTCAAGAGCAAGGTTTTGTGATCGACGCAATCAAATGCCTTGGAGAGGTCACAAAAGATTCCTATGGCGTCTTGGGCCTCTTCCCACGCCGTAAATATGTGTTTTAATAAGGTAACCCCAGCGTCAGTCGTACAACGTCCCTTGGTGAAACCATACTGTTGATTGTGTAAGATTTTATTTGTGTTAAAATGAATGAGCATTTGATTAAGCATTACCTTTTCAAATACCTTGCTGAAAACTGGCAACACGGATACGGGTCTATAATTATTGGTGTCTTTGCTGTCCCCGGATTTGAAAAGTGGTATTACCTTACTGTATTTCATTAAATCCGGGAAGACTCCTTGATCCACACACAAATTAAATTTGAAGGCTAAGTAAGGCGCTATAGTGTCAATTATGGATGTACAGACTTTAATGGACATTCCCCAAAGATCTTCAGTCAATTTGATCTTGATTTGCTTAAAAGCTTTTATTACTGTTATGGGGTTAATATGCTTAAAGTTAAATTCAATCGGGCAGACCGAAACGTTCGCCCTTACTAAATCAAAAGCGAGCGTGGGCGAGGAATTTAAAGTGTCAGTAGTTTTAATTGGGATACTGGTAAAGAAATTTACAAATTCTTGAGCAACTTCTTTGCTATCGCAAATGAGACCACGTGTCGTCTCCAGTGTATAATCAGAATTATGCTTTTTGTTCCTGTTCGTTTCATTATTGATAATTTTCCAAACAGTCTTTATTTTATTGTCTGCTGATTTGACCTTGTTGCTAATGTACGAGGCTTTGGCTGCCTTACAAGTGTTCTTAAAAATTTTAGAGTAAGTAGCAACATACTTATTAAAAGTTTCCGTGTTAATATAAGGCTTAAGGCCATATAGCTCAAAAAGTATTTCCCTACTTTTCCTAAGTCCTTTAGTTGCCCAGTCACTAAATAAAAACTTAGGGCAGATACTTTTAGTGCTCTTCTTAAAAGAATAATTGAACTCTGTTTGGACTACCGAAAAGAATTCTTTATACAAAATGTTAACATTGTTCATTGTAAGGTCCTGATTACTCAACTTACAAATTAAACTGTTATTAAAATTATTTAAATTAACAGATGTTATTGGTCTGGATTGTATCTGCAGTTTTTGTATTATGATGTTGGACTCAAAAGTTACGGTTTGACCGCTGTGATCGGAAGGGAGATAATTAACGATGGCTTTATCTAAATAGTCGCAGCAACAAAATACATTATCAATGCATGTAGCTGTAGTTGTAGTTATTCGGGTTGGTTCTACAAACACATTTGACAAATTAAATGATTTAAACAAATTTAATAATCTACTGGTATTTGAATTATTTTCTAAAATATTAATGTTAAAGTCACCACAGATAATTACTGATTTATTGCCAGTTGCAAGTTTTGCCAAAACATCTTCCATTACTGACTCAAATATAGAGTAGTTTTGATAATTTGGGGGTCTGTAAACGCACACTATAATATGCTTATCTAGCTCAACACAAGACAGTTCAATGCTATGTCACATAACACAGTCCCCGAAAACGCCCGCCCTTCACCACTTCATAGTTTAAATTTCTAGTGTTAATTTTATAAATATCACTGTTTTTCGTGTATAGGTGTATATTTTGCTTAATATATAAGATGTTAGCGAATATTAATTGTGATGCCACCGTGTGAATACTAATATCTTAAAAAAATGCTCTCAAAGTCACTCTAGCACCTTTTTTTTTTTTTTTTTTTGTGGGTGGGAAATCATCAAATAACTTCTCCCGCTCTGGGCAGAGCAGGAGGGCGTGTCAGACTCTTACTGACTAAAACCCACCCGTGTTCCTTCAGTTGCCTGTGCCAGGGGCCACGGTAACCCTCTTGGACTTTTCCGCAACCCTAGCAGGCATCGGTCCTAGCAAACCCCGTCATTGGTGCTGACATCTCTTTGAGGCGCGCGTGGAACACAACGCGCCGTCGACCCGGGCCTGGTCCTTATCGAATGGCGAGCTGCCCATTGCTCGCCGTTCGCAAGCCCGCGCCTACGGTGGCCGGGAATCGGCCTGCGATTCCCGACGCCCAGGGCGTCTCCTGCGGCGGCTAGGGGCGTGAGGGCGCAAACTTTGCCTCTCCCTCACGCGTTCCGCCTCCTCCTTCGTGAACATTACTGCTTCGCAGAAGGAGGTGACGGCTTCCCAAGCCCTCTCGCTCCGTACCATGGCCTGGACCAAGGCCGGACGCGAGAGATCGCCACCGCCAATCGCCTCCACGAGGACACGGCGGTGCTCCGCCCAAGCCGGGCAGACCTCCACCGTATGCTCCACCGTGTCCTCCGGGCGATCCACACAATGGTGACACCCGGGCGTTTCCTCCCGCCTTATCCGGAACAGGAACCTCCCGAAACAACCGTGTCCGGTGAGGACCTGCGTCAGGCGGAAGGTGAGGACGCCGTGGCGCCTCTCTAGCCACTCCTCAAAGAGGGGACTTATCGCCGCAATTGTGGCGTGCCCAGCGCTGGGTTGCGATAATCGCACTCTCCATGCCGCCCTGAGATCCCGCCGGAGCTCTGTCCGCTGTACCGTGATTTCTCGGGGCAGCGGAGCTACGCCCCGGCGTTTCGCCTCCTCGCGCCACTCCCAAACGTGCGCGAGGACTTTTGCCTCCAGATCCCATGGCGGTAATCCGGCAAGGAGGCTCGCCGCCTCACCGGAGACCGTACGGTATCCCCGGACCAGCCGGATGGCCATGACCCTTTGGGGCGCGTTCAACCAGCGGGCTGGCCGCCGCCTCAAGGAACGCGCCCATACCGGTGCCCCGTAAAGGGCCATGGACCGCACGACCCCCGCGTAGAGCCTCCGGCAGGAGGCGTTTGGCCCCCCTAGATTGGGCAGGAGCCGCTTTAAGGCAGCCCCGGCCCTTTCCAGTCTGGGAGCCAAACGTCGGAAATGCTCCACGAAGTTCCACCGGCTGTCGAGGACGAGTCCCAGGTACTTCATCGTCGACTCGACGCCGATGTGAACCCCTCCTACCGTTATTTGGGAACCCGACGGTGGCGTGTTCCGAGGACCATGAAAACACATGGCCTCGGACTTGTGCAGGGCCACCTCGAGTCCCAATTGCCGGATCCTCTCGACGATTATCGCAACCCCGCGTGTCGCTAGTTCGGCCGCCGCCTGGTGCGACCTCCCCTGCGCCAGGACTAGCGTGTCGTCAGCGTAACAAACCACGCTGACGCCGCTGGGGAGGTCGGCGCGCAGCACCCAGTCGTAGCCGATATCCCACAGATGCGGCCCCAGGACCGATCCCTGTGGGACACCGCACGACATCTCTTGCCGGTTCCATACTCCCTGGTGACCGGGGTAGATGACGGCCCTGTCCGTCAAATAGGCCTCGACCACACGACAGAGGTCAAACTCAAACTCAAACTCAAACTCAAAGCATTTATTTCAATTAAACCATTTACAGGCACTTTTGAATTGTCAAGTGGTCGGTCAGTCAGAAATATGAAGCTAGTTGCCCATTCCAAAGCGTAGTAGGTACCTATGGAGAAGAACGGGCAAGAAACTCCATGGACACTCTTTTAAATTATATTGTTACATAAATATTAGTTACATCATTAATCTTGTATATAGGTATAATTATATGTGAGAACGATGTAAATAAGACGTACACATTGAGTGTCCAGTGTACAGCAAATATAAATTCAAACAAAACAATCCATAATAAAATAATTAAAAATAAGCCGTGGTGGCTAAGAGATGACCAGTCCCAACTGACAGCGCCCGTTCACGAACATGACGCATGGATCAGCACCATTCAGCTCAACCATTTTGAAGGGAGCTAAATGATCCAACACACGCGCCACCGTCAGCGAGACATTTGAGTGAGCATGACATCTATCAGCCGCCAGGACACATTCAAGTCAATGAAAGACATTACCCGGTAAATGGTAGCTCGATAGTACATAGTACTCACACTTGTCCTATGCAATTATATAATACAAAGGAGATTGAGTTTATACAAAGCAAAGGTAGTCTTACAATCTTCAGCAGCTCCAACAGTATTTTCAAATGTTAATCAATTAGTTGTGGTTGTGGAGCAGGACCAGCATTGAGCCAGGCATTTTTATCAGCGATATAATCCCCCAACTTATAATATGCCTGGCTGCATAGTGTGCGTTTTATACAAACTTTGAATTTCGTCTCATTCAGTTGAAGTATGTGGGGAGGTATTTTATTGTAACATTTTAAACAGTACCCCATGAAAGATGAGTCCACTTTAGCCAGTCTGAAACCTGGTTGAACTAATAGGTCCCTATTTCTGGTACTATAATTATGTCTATCACCTCTTTTAGTAAAAAGATGTACATTTTTTCTTACGTACATGATGTTTTCATAGATATATTGACAAGGTACCGTCAAGATCTTAATAACCTTAAACAGTTC
This sequence comes from Brachylomia viminalis, assembly GCA_937001585.2. Lineage (NCBI taxonomy): Eukaryota > Metazoa > Arthropoda > Insecta > Lepidoptera > Noctuidae > Brachylomia > Brachylomia viminalis. The sequence goes on from OW443304.2 coordinate 26,078,346, forward strand.
CCTTAGAGAATCGCGCCTGCGGAGATTATATATGGCTCTGATGGCTCTTTTCTGCAGAATAAAAATAGAATCGACGTCTGCAGCCCGTCCCCAAAGTAAAATACCGTAAGACATGATACTATGAAAGTAACTAAAATAGACTAACCTCGCGGTATCTACATCGGTAAATTGACGGATTTTTCTGACAGCATATGCTGCTGAACTTAGCCGTCCCGCCAGAGATGTTAAATGAGAACCCCATTGAAGCCTCGAGTCGAGCGTGATCCCCAGGAAAACAGTTTTATCGACGAATTCTAGTTTCTCTTGATTCAATACTATCTCACAATCAGTACTTTTGACATTAGGTAAAGAAAATCGTATACACTTAGTTTTTTTCCCATTTAATACTAAATTATTAGCAGTGAACCAATTATGGACCTGCATTAGGGCGTTATTAACGTCGTCAAAATTTGTAGCACTTCTTTCTACCTTAAAAATTAAAGAAGTATCGTCAGCAAATAACACCATTTGTGGTTGATTCTTTAATAAATGGAGTAGATCATTAATATACACTAAAAAGAGGAAAGGACCCAATATCGAGCCTTGTGGAACTCCCATTTCTACTTTTAAACTAAGTGAATTGACACCATTTATTTGAACTTGCTGCTGCCTATCCTTTAAATAAGATTTTACTAGACTGAGCGCAAGTATTCCAAGTCCATAATGCTCAAGTTTCAAGAGCAAGGTTTCGTGATCGACGCAATCAAATGCCTTGGAGAGGTCACAAAAGATTCCTATGGCGTCTTGGGCCTCTTCCCACGCCGTAAATATGTGTTTTAATAAGGTGACCCCAGCGTCAGTCGTACAACGTCCCTTGGTGAAACCATACTGTTGATTGTGTAAGATTTTATTTGTGTTAAAATGAATGAGCATTTGATTAAGCATTACCTTTTCAAATACCTTGCTGAAAACTGGCAACACGGATACGGGTCTATAATTATTGGTGTCTTTGCTGTCCCCGGATTTGAAAAGTGGTATTACCTTACTGTATTTCATTAAATCCGGGAAGACTCCTTGATCCACACACAAATTAAATATGAAGGCTAAGTAAGGCGCTATAGTGTCAATTATGGATGTACAGACTTTAATGGACATTCCCCAAAGATCTTCAGTCAATTTGATCTTGATTTGCTTAAAAGCTTTTATTACTGTTATGGGGTTAATATGCTTAAAGTTAAATTCAATCGGGCAGACCGAAACGTTCGCCCTTACTAAATCAAAAGCGAGCGTGGGCGAGGAATTTAAAGTGTCAGTAGTTTTAATTGGGATACTGGTAAAGAAATTTACAAATTCTTGAGCAACTTCTTTGCTATCGCAAATGAGACCACGTGTCGTCTCCAGTGTATAATCAGAATTATGCTTTTTGTTCCTGTTCGTTTCATTATTGATAATTTTCCAAACAGTCTTTATTTTATTGTCTGCTGATTTGACCTTGTTGCTAATGTACGAGGCTTTGGCTGCCTTACAAGTGTTCTTAAAAATTTTAGAGTAAGTAGCAACATACTTATTAAAAGTTTCCGTGTTAATATAAGGCTTAAGGCCATATAGCTCAAAAAGTATTTCCCTACTTTTCCTAAGTCCTTTAGTTGCCCAGTCACTAAATAAAAACTTAGGGCAGATACTTTTAGTGCTCTTCTTAAAAGAATAATTGAACTCTGTTTGGACTACCGAAAAGAATTCTTTATACAAAATGTTAACATTGTTCATTGTAAGGTCCTGATTACTCAACTTACAACTTAAACTGTTATTAAAATTATTTAAATTAACAGATGTTATTGGTCTGGATTGTATCTGCAGTTTTTGTATTATGATGTTGGACTCAAAAGTTACGGTTTGACCGCTGTGATCGGAAGGGAGATAATTAACGATGGCTTTATCTAAATAGTCGCAGCAACAAAATACATTATCAATGCATGTAGCTGTAGTTGTAGTTATTCGGGTTGGTTCTACAAACACATTTGACAAATTAAATGATTTAAACAAATTTAATAATCTACTGGTATTTGAATTATTTTCTAAAATATTAATGTTAAAGTCACCACAGATAATTACTGATTTATTGCCAGTTGCAAGTTTTGCCAAAACATCTTCCATTACTGACTCAAATATAGAGTAGTTTTGATAATTTGGGGGTCTGTAAACGCACACTATAATATGCTTATCTAGCTCAACACAAGACAGTTCAATGCTATGTTCAACCGATAGTTCAACTATGTCTTTACGAGTTTTAGATTTAATACATCTTTTAATTAGGATTAGTGAACCACCACGCAGCATTGATTTTCGGGTAAAACAACTGGCCACACTATAATTCTCATAATTAATTAACATTTCAGAATCTTTTAACCAATGCTCAGATATACAAACAATGTCAAACATTGTTTTTTCCAAAAACAATTCAATTTCCAATTGTTTCGAAGAAAAACCTTGAATATTTTGATGAAATAATTTCAAGGATTTCTGCTTAGCCCCTTTTTTACAGATAGCTGGTTTAGTGCTAGAAAATACCTTTTTGTTATTTTGTATAACTACACTGTTAGTGGTACCTTCTGTTGTCTTACAAACTAGTTTAAAATATTTGAGCTAATCACCTTAACATTAGTACTATTACTAATTGTGGTGCTAAATAAAGACGACTTCGACATACTAATTATGTCTGGGTTAATATTAAAAGCTAATAGCCTAGCTATTTGATGTCTAAAACTAATGGGCAGATACACAGTATCCCTAGTCGATCTTAGCTTATCAACAAAAATGTTGGTGTCAAAAAATATAAACTTGTCACTATGGTGACTAACTAGGAAATGCATGTAATTATTTAACATGTGAATGTCGTTGTTTTGCCTATTTGACAAGTGCTCAAAGTATGGAAAAGCACACAAAATTACTTTCTTACAATTTAACTTCAAAAGTTTGGTGACACTATTAGTGATATCTTCTTTTGTAACATTAAAACTATTACCTATAAATACAGTAATAATGGCATTTGGATCAAATTCGTTCCTAGTTATTGAAGACATAATTTTTTTATAGGAAGTCTGAGGCATGCAATAGTTTTGAGAAGAATGACTCAGATTGATGCTAAGTAATTTTCCTAACCCTTTTCCAAAACTATCAGAAAACATAATGGAGCTAACTTCTGTCTGAACTACTTGCAATGAACCTTGTTCACTATCTGGTGGATCTTGATTGGGAATAGATGCCTGATCACTTCCTGACTGGGACGGCTCCTCCGTTGCCTTAGGTTGGAGAGCCTCAAGGTTGGATTCCTCTTGACAAGAATATTGAGTGGTGCTCAAAGTCACCGGGTCCACTCTGGCTGTCTCATCATTACACATTTCCACTAACTGGTTAGCAGCAAGAATGTGTTCCTTTATTTGGTTTTGAGAGCTCACATACTTAATATAAAGTAGATGTAGTGACTCTTCAAGTACCTCTATTCCAGATTGTAAACGTTGAGTGTCAATTTGATAAATGTTTTTACTATCCTCTAATTTAATTTCATAGTTTTTTAATTTATTTATTAGAAAAACACGTTCTTTCCTTAGTTTAATATTATTGGAACTGTGTTTTTGTTGTTTCCTGAATTTATTGCATTTATTTATTATTCTATTCAGTTTAGCATATTTTTTTATTTTATTTTGACTTACTTTATAACTATTATTATTTTGTTTCAATATAGAATCTTCAGTAAGATCTATTGTTATTAAGGAATTAGGGTTGCAATTGGTATTGAATAATTCACTATATAAGTTATTAGTTTCCTTAGCTGGAGTACATTCTTTTTGCTTCTGTAACTTAGCAATTCGTACATTTGCATGAATCAATTCTTCCTCTAGGTCCCTAACCTTACACAAAGCCTCCTCATATAAGTTACTGCAGTTATTGAAACCATCCGTGACCAACCGCAGTTTGTCCCGTTCATCGACAACATCCAGGTATTGTTGGTGTAGGTCTACTAGCTCCTGCTTTAAGCTTGTATTCTTGTAAACGACCTTCTCGACTTCCTTCTCACTATCATCTATTTCCTGCAACAGCTGTTCACATTTACTGTTTGAAGCCTTAAGGTCTTGAAGGGTCGTTTTCAATTTAAGCTCCAACTCCTGAGCTACGGCCTTACGGGTCATCACAGGCATGGTTTCAGGAATAAGAACTGAAAATAGAATTAAGTAAACGGTGAGAACTAATTAGAGAGCCTAACAAAAAATATAACATAAAAGGAAAGCTAGCAATGAAAGGAAAAATAGCAAAGTTAGTATTGCTTTAAAGGTAAATGAGGAAGGCTGCTGAATCTAATTGAAATGCAACTGATATGATTAGATCAAGTACAAAGTTACATTGATTCTATTGTCTTATGATTTTATTTTGCTTATGTGGGTAGGATGCATAGATTTAAATTCTATTCTAATTCTAGTTTTGCATAAAGATTGCAATTGAAAACAACGATAGTCAACGCTTTTGTCGTTATGTACAATAGAACACTATTAGAATTACATTATTTTTATATTTCACAATAACAAGTTTCGTTAAGATTTATGTAGGTAAGCAGTGACTTAAGTCCAGTGAAGGGTGCCAAATCTACCAAAAATTGTGATACCAATGTGTTAAAGAGTCTAAGTGACGATTGTCTGCTTATTATAGAATAAAAGTAACAATACTCCCCGTTTAAGTCCGCAGGTCGAACATCAGCTGTTCGTAATAGGTTGCCGGTAACGGTGGGTAACCAAAAACTATGTTATACTTTGTAAATTTGCAGGAAAACAGTAATCCTGAGTATTTATGTAGTTATTTTACACTTAGATATATTATTACACCATAATTACACTTAAAAGTTAAATAAAACTAATTTTAAAATACGGAACAAAATTTTGACATGTCACTCAGGCAGTGTTGCCATTATCCTCGTAGGTAGGTCGGCATCCGGTGATACCGGAGTGCCTCCCTGATGCAACTCCAGGGCAGGGTATTGAAGGCATTGGCGATGTCTAGAGACACCGCCAAGACGACCCCACCCCGGGCCACAGCATCCCCCGTCGTGAGGGCCCGCACGCGCATGATGGCGTCCACCGTAGAGCGCCCCCTGCGGAAGCCAAACTGGCTCTCCGCCAAATCCGGCCCCACCCGCACCAGCCGCCCGACGAGGCGGTCTGCAATGACTCTCTCAAAGAGCTTGCCCACCTCGTCGAGCAGCACGATGGGCCGGTAAGCGGACGGAGAGTCCGCTGGGCGCCCCGGCTTCTTGATGAGGACCAGTTTCCCCGTCTTCCAAAGAAGTGGGAACTGGCCCCTCTCCATGCATGCGCTTAGGAGCCCCCTTAGTCGAGGCCCGAGAGCCTCCGAGGCCAGGACCCAGGCTTTCCCAGGTAAGCCGTCGGGTCCTGGGGCGGTATTTTTAGCACTCAGCCTACGTACCGCCACTCTCAGCTCTACCTCGGTCACCTCCGGAGCATCGTCGTCGTCGTCGGCGGTGTGGTCCGCATTCAGCACCGCAGTAGGCGGAGCCATGGGCGGGGAGATATGGTCCCCTCTAGAAGGGAACAGAGTGCTCACCACGTCCTCCACGAGCTGGGGCCGGAGACTCTGCGTCAGCGGGGGAGCCCATGGGCGGAGCTTCTCACGCACCAATTTGTAGGGGCGTCCCCACGGGTCCCTGTTCAGAGTCTCCAGCGACTCCTCGCGGGCCAGTCCCTTGGCCCGCAGGATCTCCGCTTGGACGGCGGTCTTCGCCGCTCTGTACCCCTCGTACAGCTCCGCCTGAATGGCTTCCGTATCCGGAGGGCGAATACGGAGCCTGCGGTGCCTGGTGTACCGGCGTCGCGCAGCGACGCACGCACTGCGTAAAGTCGTCAACTCTGGCGACCACCAGCACACCTGGCGCTGAGCGCGTCCGGGCTGGGCCCGGGGCATTGCCACGTCACATATTTCGGACATGGCCTCCCGGAACCACTCCGCCTCGACGTTGATGTCAGCAGGCCTGTCCGGTGATGACACCCAGGCCTGCACGATCGAGGCTTCCAGGAGGAGCTCCCGGTCCAGCTGCTTCAGCGCCCACCGCGGACCACTCGGGGCCTGTCGGACCAGCGCGCTCGAGGTCTGGGCGGAGACGTCAAACCGGATGTACCGGTGGTCGGAATAGGTCTCCACCCCCTCCATGACGCGCCAGTCAAGGACACGCGGTGACAGAGCGGGGCTGGCGAACGAGATGTCCACCACCGATTCACCCCGCATCCGCACACACGTGGGGACAGAACCCCGATTCAGGACGACCAGGCCTGTCTCCAGAGCCCAGTCCTCCACCATCCTGCCCCGTGTGTCCGTATACCGGGAACCCCAAGCCACATTCTTGGCATTGAAATCCCCGAGGACGAGCACGGGGAGGGAACGGAACCCGACGACGACGACTTTCAACTCCGCAAGGGAGTTGTGGAACTCGGCAAGAGTTCGGTTCGGGGAGAAGTATACCCCCACCACTACAATCTCCCCGAACCGTGCTGCCACGCAACCCCGTCCCCTCGTGACTGCCTCGAGGGACGGAGTACCGGCGGCGGCCGACGAAATTAGGGTCACTGAGCCGCTCAGGTCCTCCACCCAGTCATCCCTGGGCGGGACAAAGTACGGCTCAGCGACCACGGCGATGTTAATCGACCACTGCGCCATGCTCTGGAGCAACAGATCCTGGGCAGAGGCGCAGTGGTTGATGTTCGCCTGGAGGAGGCGTAATGGGGCCGTTATTGGCACTCCATGTCAGCCTCCTCCCGAGCCCTCTGTGAGGGCCCCGCCGCAGTGGTGACGGCGGCGACGACGGCGGTCGAGGCGGCAGCGGCAACGGCAGTGGCGGCGGCTGCGGCAGTGACGGCGGTGGCGGAGGGCTTGCCCCTGCCCCTAGCTCTGGCGGGTGGAGCGCAGGCCTTGCTCCCCATCCGGTGGTCGGCTGGCTTGCCAGCTGCCGCACATACGGTGCAGTGCGGTGCGGCATTACAAGACCCGGCCTTATGACCGGGCTGACCACAGCGGAAGCAGTGGTGGCTGCGGTCCACCTCCGAGGTGCATTTAGCTCCCACGTGGTTGCCCACGTGGTAGCGGAAGCACCTCAGAGGTCTGGGTTCCAGCAGTTTCACCTGCGCGGAAACCCAGCCCACCAGTAGCCTACGGCCCTCGGCTATTTTTTTGGCCGCCGACACGGGGCAGCTCACCGTAACGGCTCGCATCCCCTTGAAATCAGGACCGATGGTGCCTGTCCTCACCTGCTCGGCAGAGCACCCTCCAGTCCTAATGACGGCGGCCACCACCTCTCCCTCCGTCACCGAGTCGTCCAGGCCCAGGATGCGCATGTCAGCGCACTTGGTGGGCCTGGACACTCGGGCTTCGTCCGCATTTAAGGACGCCCTAAGCCTTTCGGCCAGAGCGTCAGCGGCCGGGCCGCTGGCCGCACCGGGGATCTCGAGCATCCGGGCCCCAGTCGCCGTGAGCCTCACCCGGATGCCTTCGGTGGCGCCGATCTCCTCGAGGCTCACCGCCTTCCCCACGTTGGCTAGCACGTCGCGGTTGGACACGCCCTTCTTTTCCGCTTCCGGCTGTAGCGTAATCACTACAGCTGCGGATTTCGGGGCGCGGAGCCTAGCCGCAACGCTTCGCGCTTTTTGCCGCTGCCGCCTCTCCTTCCTTTTGGCCGCCCTTGCCACCTTACCGGCCTTCCTTTTCTCCCCGGCTACGTGCCATTCGGCGCCAGCCGGAGGAGTTATAGGAGGTGGGGGCGGCCGTCCTGCAGCCAGGGCCGGCACCCTCGCCGTCTGTGTAGCCGCCCCGCCCTCCCTGAGCATGGGCGGCCCCGCGGGTTTCGGCACGGAGAGGGCCTTCCTCTGCCCCGATGCCCGAGGTTTGGCCGCGCCAGCTGCGACGGCGGCAAAAGAGACCGCCTTCTGCCGGCCCGCGGCCGGCTGGCTCGCCGCTAGTGGGGGGCGCAAGACAATGGCCTCCAGGGCGGAAAACCGACTCTGGAAGGCAGCTAGCTCCTGCCGCACCAGGGTCAGAACCCGGTCTTCCGCAGGCACGGGCCGTCCCTGCCCATGCTGCTGCGCCCCCTCCTGCGGCACCTCCCTGGGGCCGGCTGCTCGCAGCCCGGCCAGGTCTGCTCGGAGCTCCTCATTCTCCTTCCGGAGAAGCTCCAAGGCGGCTGTCAAGCGGGCAACCTCTGCCCGCATTTCGGACATTACGTCCGACGGAGGCCCAGGTTGAATGGCCTCCGCTGCCGCTAAAATGGAGGCCGTGGCCGCGGATATGGCCTTGTCTTTAGAGGACTTAATCCTCTTCACGGCCACATCCTTTATCGCGGCTGCCACGACCTCCGCAAACCTGGCCGCTCGCTCCGAGTTGGAGCCGCCAGCGGCGACCGGCTCACCATCTGAGGACTCTGACATGGCCGCCCTGCGGCCAGTCACACCTGGGTGGTTCTCCTCCATGGCGGCTCGCTGGGCCGGCTCGGCAGGGTTGGCTCGGCTTAACTCCTTGGCCTCCTGGGTGGCGAGCCCTCTGCCTAAACCTTTTTCCCGGGCCCCACCCCGCCGGCTGGAGTGGATTTTTTTGGGGCCCGAGGTCCACTCTTCGGAGGACGACCCCTGGCCCTCCCCCGATTTGGGGCGCTTCAGGAAGAAACTTCGGTTCCTCCCAGCAGCCCCCTCCAATTCGCGCTCCGAGCTCTGGCTTGAGCCCTTTGCGCCAGATGCGGCGTCGGACTCCGACCCCGCATCACTCCCCTCCTCTACGTCCTTTTTGTTTTTTTTTAATTTATTTTTCATAGTTAATCCCACGAGTAAATATAGGTAAATATGTCCACCGGGCAGAGCCTAGATGCCCGGTAAGCCTACATACTGCAGAGTGCGGCAGGTGCTCTGCAGGGGAAGCGCTAACGACTGGACTCCCTCCAGCCATTCATCCTCTCACCGCGCTTCGAAGCTTAGGATTGGGTGGTTTTTTATCTTAGAGGTAGCCTTCCTCTGGGCCAGGCAATTAAGCCAAGCCCCCGGCGGCGGCATTAGACATGCCTCCGTTCGCTGTCCGGCCAACCCGACTCAGCGAACCCGCCGAAAGTTCACTCCTCGAGGACTACTCCTCAAGGAGAGAAACACGCGCCGCTTTGGTGCGCCTGCACCGCAGCGGCGGCCCTTCTCCGTCTACGCCCACTCAACTTCCTCTGAAAGCAGAGGAGGAGTGGGCGTATTGACCTATGTAGCCCGGTTCCCTTCACCGACCATCAAGCATGATCGGTGATTGGAACCATGACCTTTCCTCGTTTGTTGAAGATTAGCCGCCAGCCCCCATGGCCCACCAGAACCTGGTGGGCAATGGGAGCTGACGTTGCCCAGGGTGCGCCACGAGGAGGCTCTTCAACATGCACCCCTCACTCTAGCACCTAGCTAGTAAATTGCTCGAACAGCTCCTTTTTGATTGGACAGCTTGTATGGTTTGGTTTAAAAACCGATAACCATATTGGTTTTAAGATTGATGACACGCTTCAGCCAAACGGCATAAAAGTTCTTCGGCTGCCACCATAGCATCCTCAACTAAACCTCATAGAAAATGTATGGGGAATTAAAAAAAAAATAGAATGTGTCGGGAATAATGAAACTAATACACCAATGTTTAAGTAAAATCGATGTAGAGATGTGTGGTAATACTTGTCAATATGTAAAGTCAAAGCATTTATTTCAAATAGGCACATAAAAGGCACACTTGAACGTCAAAATTTACATTAAAATTGAATTGATTCTAGTCGCCCCTTCCAAAAGGTAGTTTCGTATGGAGAAGAATGGGCAAGAAACTCCACCGTTACTGTTTTAAAATGTGTTACAATATTTTGTATAAATTAATTATATAATTAAATGTGAAGGCCTATGCACCTATAATAAAATTACCCTACCACATTAAGTAAAAAGAATTATAAAATGTAGCAATGACAAATAAGTTAATTTTGTGACAGATGCATGGTGCTCACTTATTTACAAACATTGTAAACTAAACGATTTTCCAAATTATTTAAACAAGTAATATGTCAGTGCGTGAGTTAAAGTAATCACAGAATGTAAATCAATGTCATAAAAATAATAAACTATACAATTAAAGTAGCAACAAGTTTGATTTTGTCTAGACCCTAGATTGTCCTATGGAGCTGAACCAGCACGTTTCCAAGCATACTTATCTTGGATATAATCCCCTAATTTGTAATATGCTTGTTTACAAAGTGAACTTTTTGTATGAGTTCCAAATTTCCTTTCATTTAATTGCAATTTATAACAAGGTATTTTGTTGTAACATTTAACACACTACCTCATAAAAGATGTATGTAGTTTAGGTAATCTGAAAAGTGGTTGGTCTATTTTATCTTTATTTCTAGTACTAAAATAATGTCTATCATTTATTTTATTAAAAAGATGCAGATTTTTTCTTACATAATACACATACATAATATTCATTTTCATAAATTAATTGGCAAGGTACGTACCGTCATAATATTAATCCTTTTAAATAGTTCCCTGAGAGATTCGCGGTGACGTAGATTATAAATGGCTCTGACAGCTCTCTTTTGCAAAATAAAGATGGATTTAATGTCAGCAGCCCGACCCCACAGTAAAATGCCATACGACATAATGCTGTGGAAGTAGCTAATATAGACCAAACGCGCGGTTTCTACATATGTTAACTGTCTTATCTTTCTAACAGCATAAGCGGCCGAGCTTAGCCGCCCCGCAAGAGATGTTATTTGAGGTCCCCATTGTAATTTCTCGTCTAGCGTGATTCCTAGGAAAACCGTGTGATTTTGATTAATAAATTCCAGTTTTTCCCCATTCAATATGATGTCACAGTCGCTACTTCTAACATTTGGTTATTTAAATTTAATGCATTTGTTTTTTTTCCATTTAGTACTATATTATTTACCGTAAACCTATCTTGGATCTGAAAAATAGAGCTATTCACGTCGTCAAGATTTTGTGACCGTCAGTCTATCTTAAAGATAATTGATGTAACATCTGCAAATAACACCATCTTCGGTTGATTTTGAAGTAATTGGGGTAAATCATTAATATAAACAAAAAAAAGGAATGAACCCGATATCAAACCTTGAGGAACGCCCATTGCCATTTCAGACCCTAACGAGTTTATGCTGTTTACTTGACCAACCTTTCCATCTTTCAATCTTTCATCTTTCAGGTATAATCTTAAATGAATAAATAAAAAAATAATAATCTTAGTAAATCAAGAGCTGTATTTCTAATCCTATAGTGCTCTAGTTTCAGTAGAAGTGTTTGATGGTTTACGCAACCGAACGCCTTCGAGAGGTCGTAAAAGATTCCAATGGCATGGATATTTTTTTTTTATTATTTTGGATATTTTGATGAAACAGTTTTAAAGTAGGTATGTAAAAAATAAAGAAGAGGAATAATATCGACATTTTGATATGGAATCAGAATTCATAATTAACCTTGGTGAGAGCAGCGAATCCGAAAAGATTTTTCCAGTAGCGATATAGAATAATAAATATGTTCAATAAACATGCATTTACCAATTTATTTAAATATTATGAACACCAAAAATTAAGCAACGACAGATAAATTTATTAAATGTTGATAGATAATATAAATCTATCAACATAATTTATCGATCATTGCTTAATTTTGGATACTTGAATCTATTTTAATATATTAGTTTTATTCTGGGTACATCGTTTTTACATATTACTACCACTAATACAACACAAAATATTGTAAAACTCACAAGCATTTATTTCAAATAAACCAATTACAGGCACTTTTGAATGGTCAAGGGGTCGGTCAGTCAGAAAGATGAAGCTAGTTGTCCATTAAAAAGCGTAGTAGGTATCTATGGAGAAGAACGGGCAAGAAACTCCATGGACACTCTTTTATATCAAAATATTGTTACAAAAAAGTGGTTACATCATTCATGTTGAAATTATACATGTGAGAATGATCTCGAAAGACGTGTACGTTAAAAGCGTCCGTAATAAAAAGATAAAAATAATTCAGGAATTAAACTAACTTAAAGTAAAGTATTTAAAAGGAGAACTGTGGAATTTGTTACCCGGTTCTTTTACTTACGAAACTTCCTTCCTTCCTTATAAGGGGCAACTAAAATCAATTCTCATCATAATCAGACTATACTGTTCTCACTGCTGGGACACAGGCCTTCTCTCTGGGAGAGGTGGGCAGTAATCCACCACTCTGGCCCAGTGCGGGTTGGTAGGTGTCACTGCACTCATGATGCCTAAAGTCTTGGTTCGAATCTGCAATCTACAACTTAGCACTGGGCCACCACTGCTCACAATCAATTCCATTTCCTTGTAAATACTGACGTTCAAAAATGCTTTTTAATTGCCTACTTGAAAAGTTGAAATCAATTATTTGACTGTTACCGTATTGAGCTATATTAATAAACGAGGCTATACCTACCATTCCTTAGCAACACCGAACATATGGATAAATCCTCGAATTCGTTGTTGCCGAACAATTGATGCAATTTTGCTCAAATTATTGCTCCACCTTGCCGGGCAATAAAGTCTGAAAACTGACCTGTCTAAGTGCAGCTTTACAGTTAGACCAGCTCCAAACGGACTCACATCTCGTTTTACACTTCACTGATCACAAGTATTGTAATATTTTGTGATTCCGATAATACCTATATTTATATGCTCTGCTAGTTTATATGAAAACATAATGATATCTTGAGTACGTAATACACATAATAATAAATTAATAATATAATTAAAAATTGTTTATTCTCACCATTAATAGTTTCAATTTCAAAATAGACAGTAGACATAGTACATGACAAGTATTTCCGCATTTTGGTGGTAATATTATTGAGTTGCACAGAGTATTGACCCTAGCCCCTGAACTAGGCGGGAACCTGTATCTCAGAGGATAGAGTTCAGCTATCGACATTATAATATATAACTTAGGACATTTGTGTGTCACTACTATAAATAATTCGTCTTAGTAAGTTCCATTACATAATGCTAGGCTTTGCTGGTGAGTTTGAAGAATGAGGTATGGATGTGTATGTGTGTTAATATGAGTGGTGAAATAGAGGAATGTATGTGAATGATGTAGAGGTGAAGTAAGTGGGGAAGTGTATGTCTACACACGGATATATCTGTTTCATATGAAGGAGATGGGAGTTGCTAAATAATCTTAAAATTAAGAAAGATAACCTGTACTTAGTAAGAAAACAACTAGTCTTTGAAAATGGAAGTATGTATGTAATTTAAAAAATTATTTAATATCTTAAATCTCTTAATCATAGACCGAAATTGAAAATATCTGTCTACGAAATTATCCTATTTATCATAATTCATAAGATACCCTTCTTATGACACAGCTGGTACATACTCAATATTTTTCATAATTTCTACATCAGCATTTCAAAATAGCTTCAAAAGTAACTGCTCGCCTAAAACCTTATATCTACTTAGACTTGATATTAGAGTCGTCTGTTGAATTGCAGACTATAAGGGTGGGAACGGTCTACGAAAATTATGATCTCTTTGACAAAAAGATTTTATAAGACTTCGTAATCTGCTCTGATACGCAAAATTATTAAGCTGGTTGTATAAAGCAGACTTTATTATGCCTCCATATAATTTTCGTATGGATTTATGTACTTATAAAACTTCAAAAGAATATTTTATATTCAGATCCATTCTCAGAATAATACTGATAGCATGGGTAACAATACAAACAACCTGGGTTCCACCCCCAGGTTGTGAAAAGTGCTGTTGGATTTTTCAACATTTTGTTAATGGAAATAAGCTCGCTCATTATTACGGTCAACGCCCTCTGCTTACCCTTTGGAGAATACGAGGATTCGTGAAATTGAAAACCATGCTGATCGTGACTCGTTTCTTGTCAGACTGGAGAGAGGCTTTAACCCTGCAGTGAAATAATAGGACTCATAATTTATTCATCAATTTTGATAATTACTATGTAAAAAGCGCTAACTGCGCACGTGCACAGTATATGTAAGTCGACGTTCGCACTGACGTAAAAATACCGCGACGGAATTTTATTGCGCACTGGAGTTCCAACTCTCGGTGTTGAACCGAGCATTGAGAATCCAACAGAGAGCATCTCAGCGCGTCGAAAAAACACATTGTTGTATTTTCAACTCTCAGCGCTAAGCAGTGCGATGAAGATCCAGTGCACGAAACAATCCCGCCGCGATATTTTTACGTCTGTGTAGACGTCGACTAATTACTAAAATAACCAATTTATTTGTGTTTGCCTGACGCACCCGCCAGGCGACACGTTACATAGAAATGAGGATAGCTTGATCTTGAAAATGTGTCCCGTAATGAGTGCTCACTAAGTTTGAAATTAACTTAATTTTACCACACTGATTAAAATACAGTATTATTTTGATAGAACGTCTTAATTATGTATCTAAGGTCAAAGTAGGTGTTATACTCACTTGACAGACCAATTAATTAGTTATACTACAGTGAGCAGACAGGAGGCCGCTGCCCATTTTCGTGAACAACTTTTCCACTGCAAAATTAAAAATACATATCATACCTTCTTTTATATTATTAATGCGAGAGCTTTTCCCGCCTGATACACTGAAGGTTCAGTGTATCAGGCACACTGAACCAATCGTGAAACTTGACAGACAGGACCTCGTTGATCTAGTGGTCGCTAGCGCTACGGTGGAGCATGAGGTCCCGGGTTCGACTCCCAGGTCGGGCGAAGTGTTATTGGGCTTTTTCCATCATCCATTTCTCGGTAGCAGCGCAAAGTGTGTGTGTACTATAAGGTTCACTTCTGCCTAACTCTTCGGGGATCACAGGCGAGATTCATCCTGGATCCTCTATAGACCTATTGTCTACAGAGAATGATGAAATACAAAATGCACGCAGACGAAGTCGCGGGTAACAGCTAGTAGTAAATAATTCGTCACTTACATATGAATAATGCGTCACTTACATTATAAGAACTTCTTGACCGACTGACGCAGAGCGGATGTATACAAATGGCGGCGTGGAAGCACTACAGTGTAAGTTTAATCAGCACTTGGGCAAGCGCGACCGCGTAAAAAGGCAACAATAGTGGCAGCAGTCAGTGCTGTGGTACTTTAAGTGGCACTAGTTACACCGTAACGTAATTATAATGGACTTCGAATGAAAACGGTTGCGAGCTGCGTCTTATTTACTTAGGTGGCATTTTAGGTACGGTTGATTCATGTACCTATTACATATATAGGTAGCTAAGGAAACCTATTAATTTTGTTCAATAACAAGTACTCCCAAAACTGTTCTCTATTATACATTATTTTAGGGTTGTAGTCAGAAATCTAATCTTTGAAACGAATTTCGCCGAATGGGATAATTAACTTCAGTTAATTAACGGTCATATTACTAAAACATAATAGCGTCACTTGAGACCGTCTCCTAACATCCCACTTGTGAGAACAACACAATCCCATAAACAGAATCTAATTGAAGTTATTAACAACATGCATTTAATTAAAAAAAACAATTAATTGAATGAGCGTCGCTGACTCAATTGTTTTAGCGAACAAAGTTACGCGACAATGTGACAGGCGGTCAAAAACCCCCGAAAGAAAACTTAATGAAAACTTACAACTTTATGTTGTGGTCTTTAGATTCGTAATTCCCTTGGCAACAGTATATAACATTTGTGGGCCAAGACGTCTCAGTTCCGGGTAGTTTTCATATTGGACAGTTTTTGTGGACTTTGTGTTAAGCGACGGTTTTAGTTTAATGAAAGTATTTCGTTCGTTGAATTTGCGACTTCTGAAATTCTGTGTTGAATCAAAGTTGTTTTATGAAATTGTCACATTTCAAGGCAAATAAGAACAGAGCAAGATTTCTAGAAGATACTATACTGTTAGTTATTGTTGTAGTTTTCAAAATATTTTCTTGCACAACAGCTGATATACTAATAAATCAAAATAGTAATAAATTAAGTATGACCTAGACGTATCGTTATCTTCAAAATCATCAAAATAAACAAAAATATTCTACACACAAAAACACTCCAATATTAACAAGACAGGCATGATATGAGGCCTGATAAAAGTAGAGCCTATTTGGACACACAATGGCTGTCCACGTCAGGCCACTACATCTGGCCTAGATCTAGTTATACAAACATTCCATTGACATGGACATGGGTCGACCAAATGAACTGTAGTGTATTTATGTTTGGCATGAAGTCGTACTAATAAGGACGAAGATGGGTTAAGCTAATATAATTTAAGATTTTGTTTGAATTTAATAATTTTTTAAGTAAAAAAAGCATCATAATTCAATTGCAAAATGAAATAATCCTCAATTTTTCCTACTCCATAAATTGCAACTGCTACGAATAAAAAGGACAGTTCTAAGAAGGTGACCTGTGCCTGCGATGCGGCAAAGGAATATAATATATTTGAAACTTGCTTTACCTTGTCGATGCGTTTGTGTACAATTAGTACTAGAATACTAGATTGGCATAACAGTAACGCTGGGAATGGAAACATTGCGGTACGTGAACTGCAATATCCAGAGTAACTTGTCTGTGTGGACACAAAAAGCACCTATAATATGTATAATAATAAAGTAATAAAAACTTGGCAGACTAAAATGGCATTGGTCCTAAAATTATACATACTTTTGCATAAAACCAGCTTTTAAAATCATCTATATTCAAAAGAGCATTATAATATTCAAATCAGACTTATCAGCAAAGAAATTTTCGAAAAAATCAATGAAACTGTTTGAAAATCGAGGATTTGAACGAAAAATCTAATTTTACTTCACGGCGATCTGAAATATAATTTAATTAAACAGGTAGTATTCCCTACACACACTTATAACATCGCGATCTTTTAGAAATAAAATAATCAAATATTTTTTAAATAGGTACACTATTTCACCATATTTTCTGTGTGTTGGCAACCCAATGACACTTTTCTTTCGCGCGCTCGAAGACATCGCACGGAATAAATTCTCTAGCGTCTAATTAAATTAGTTTTGATTTTAAACGGTGTTTAACGTACGCTTGAGGAAACCAACGAAATGCCAAGCAACAAAAAACTTATAAAACGCCTTATAAGTGCATTAGACGAAAACCGGAAGAGTAAACGTCGGCGTCGAAGTCGCAAGAGCAAGTCACGCTCGCGCTCACGCAGCCCCCGGCAACAAAGTTTATCAATGCCATCAACGTCTTATACACCAGATGACCCCAAAAGCAGGACTCCAAGCCCTGAGCACATACTAGAAGTAAATTCGGAACCCTCTATCAACCCCAATCCAGGTAAGTTTCGTTCTTATAATTTTGAGGTTAGGAATTCGAAAAAACGTAGCTTTGGTGTGCATTCGATTTAAGGATATGAAAGCCTTGGGACGGTCTTGCTTTAACCTTGCATTGTGCGTGTGTGCCTTTAAAGCATTTTACCTTAGCTGTGAATATACAATAACCAAACTGCTAAACGGTAGGCTACCAGTAAGTACGAGATACTTTTAACAACATTAACTCCATGTTGTTAGCTGGTACGCATTTGCCATGGCATGAGCATGCCTCTTACAGATCACCGAGTACGAGATACTCACAGTGTCTTACGTAAGCACTAGGTGGTTCATCTTTCTTGACGCAAAGTACGAGATACTTACGTTAACATAATGCTGTGTTGCAATGGCTGAAAGCAAACGCTTCATATGCGATTATTATTTATTTGCTTTTTAGATATAACCGAAACGGAGACACCCAACCCATATAAAGAGGCACTAGGTATGGACTATGAGGAGCCACAGCCATACACGGGTCAAATTCACAAGGACATAAGACTTAACCATATACTAACAAAAGGCCTAACTAAGGAGGAAAGGGAAACCATAACCAAAAAACATGCTATGCCAGACAACTGCACATTACTCGATGCTCCTCTACTTAACCCGGAGGTAAAAGCTGTGCTCACAGAGGCCTCTAAACTAAGGGACTATGGGATTGAGATGTCCCAAAAACAACTCGGATTGGCTACCTCCATTATAACAAAAGTTATGACTGACGTTATAGTAACGGAAGAAATAGACAAACACAAATTGTTAACAAACTTGGCCGACGCTACCAAAATTCTCACCAACATCCACCATAATCAAACTCAAACTAGAATAAAGTTAATTTGTCCCTTACTAGACAAAAATTTTAACCAAATACTGTCCAAAACAACAAGAGACACTTTCCTATATGGAGAGAACCTACCAGACCTCCTGAGAAATGTGAAACAGATGCAACAAGCCGCAGCACAATTAAAAAGACCTCCCCCTGTTGTACCATCAAACAACAGACCTAACATTAACAATGTGCAACGACCCAGTCAGGGAAACAGGAACGGCCCATCACTGAAACCGAAAATGAATGCACGTGGTGGGCCACGCAAGACAACTCAGCCAACCAGTCAACGACAACCCCGCTGGCAGCACCACTCCGAGAGAGCAACCCAGCAACAAGGCCGATACCGGAATGCTCCAACCAAACGCTAACAAATCAGGTACATGCTGGCAATTTACTTAATCATATTAACTACTGGAGACATATTACTGATGATCCTGTAATCCTACAGTGGATACAAGGGTACGAGATACCCTTTGATACTACACCTTTGCAGTGCAATATTCCAACCTCTAAACTATCACAGTTAGAAATTATGCAAATGGGAGAATCCATTGCAGATCTACTGAAATTAGGTGCCATAACTCCCTGCCAACATACAAATGGCGAATTCATCAGTAAAATCTTTCTCAGGCCTAAGCAAAATGGCAAATTTAGATTCATCCTGAACCTTAAACCACTAAACAAATTTATCTCAGCAAAACATTTTAAGATGGAAGATATCAGAACTGCTATCAGACTTGTGGATAGAGAATATCACATGGGTTCAATTGATCTCAAGGAGGCATACTTTTTAGTACCAATTTGCCAAAAATACAGAAAGTACTTACGCTTCATTTACATTGATCAACTTTACGAGTTCACTGTTATGCCCTATGGCTTATCCACAGCTCCTGGTGTATTTACCAAAATACTCAAACCAGTAGTAGCTCACCTAAGGGAAAAAGGCCTCATGTCAACCATATATCTCGATGATTGTCTTTGTATCGGTAAAAGTTACCAAGATTGCTTGGGAAACATAAATGCTACTATAAGCCTATTCAAATGTTTGGGATTAATTATTAACTATGAAAAGAGTGCACTAATTCCTAGTAGACAATGTAAATTCCTAGGCTTTATTATTAATACTCAAAACATGTGCCTTGAGCTACCCATAGAAAAGATAGTATCCATAACCAAACTAATTCAAAAGTTCCTAAAATTAAAAAAATGTTACATCAAAGATTTAGCTAAATTACTAGGTACCCTAATAGCAACCTGTCCAGCTGTCCCATATGGAATGATGCATACAAAAATTATAGAAAGACAGAAGTACTTAGCCCTTATAGATTCTAATGATAACTATAACACCAAAATGGAATTATCAAGGAAGTTACTTCCAGATCTACAATGGTGGTTAGAGAACCTAAAAAAGTCTAGAAATCTACAGGAACAACCATTTTCATTAGAAATTTTCTCAGATGCTTCCCTAACAGGGTGGGGGGGGCACTGTGATGGCGATCGCATTGGTGGGCTATGGTCAGAACAAGAACAAACTTATCACATAAACCAACTTGAAATAACTGCGGCATACTTTGCTTTAAAGTCATTTGCTAACCAAGCGCAAAATACATCAATCTTATTAAGGATTGACAATACG
The DNA here is from genome assembly GCA_937001585.2 of Brachylomia viminalis. Classification (NCBI taxonomy): domain Eukaryota; kingdom Metazoa; phylum Arthropoda; class Insecta; order Lepidoptera; family Noctuidae; genus Brachylomia; species Brachylomia viminalis. The sequence continues at coordinate 26,098,203 of OW443304.2, forward strand.
ACCGCCATCGCATGCATCAACAAGATGGGAAGCATACAATTCCCTCACTTAAATGATGTAGCTCGTGACATATGGACATGGTGTCAGGAGAGAGATATACATGTGTATGCCTCATATGTAAAATCCAAAGAAAACTCTATAGCAGATCAAGAATCCAGAAACACTAATATTGACACAGAATGGGAACTATCACCCATTGCATTCGACTTGATTTGCTCTAAACTTGGTCAAGCAAAGATAGACCTATTTGCTAGCAGAATAAACTATAAATGCGAAAAATATGTCTCATGGAGGAAAGATCCGTATGCATTTAATATAGATGCTTTCACCCTAAACTGGTCTAAATTCTTCTTCTATGCTTTTCCACCTTTTGCCCTTGTCACAAGGTGCTTGCAAAAGATAAAAAATGATAAAGCCAAGGGTATACTAGTTTACCCACTATGGACCTCACAGCCATGGTACCCACTAGCTAAATCCCTAGAAATATCTGAACCTGTCATATTCCACCCTGATGATAATCTTTTACTATCACCTTTCAGGACGACACATCCGCTGAGCTCGACACTTACCCTGGTTGCGGCAATCTTCTGCGGAAAGCATTCCAACAAAGAGGACTGCCAACTAAATCACTAAACATAATGTTAGCCTCACTCTCAACAGGTACGATTAAACAATACAACGTTACATATAGAGCTTGGTGGGCTTACTGCAAAACTCATGCATTAAGTGTTTACACAGCATCTGTACCCCAAGTAATACAATTCCTTACTGAGAGATTTGAAGCTAACGTAGGCTACAGCAGTCTTAACTCAGATAGGTCAGCCTTGTCAACCCTAATCAGCTCAAAAGTTGGGAATGATGACAGAGTTACAAGATTTCTTAAAGGGGTTTACAGACTCAGACCAGCGTTACCCCGATACTCTCATTCATGGAACCCCTCAAACATATTCAATCTCTTATCCTCCTGGCCGGACAATACCGACCTTACTCTTGAAAAACTAACAAAGAAGTTGGCTGTCCTCCTAGCCCTAACGTCAGCTCAGCGGACACAAACATTGTCATTAATTAAGTTACCAAACATTGTAATGACTGAAGATAAAATAGTTATTGAAATTACTGATCTCATTAAAACCTCTATTGTATGTAAGACTCAACCAAAAATCTACCTGCCTTTCTTCACACAAAATCCAAAAATCTGCCCAGCCAAAACCTTAATAGACTACATTTCACTCACTGAAACTCTTAGAAATCAGGAACCTTATCTTTGGATAACCTTTAAAAAACCACATAAGAGAGCTACCAGCCAAACCATCAGTAGATGGATAAAAAACATCATGAAGGAAAGTGGCATTGATACTTCACAGTTCACTTCCCATAGCACAAGGCACTCAGCAACTTCATCTGCTAAAAGAGCTGGTATTAATATTGACACTATAAGAAAGGCAGCTGGATGGACAGATAATTCAAAAACATTTGCTAAGTACTATAACTTACCACTGCGTGAAGGCTCACCCCCAGCAAACTTTGCATTATCTGTCCTTAACAATAAAACATAATACAAGGAACATTACTGTCTACCTCTGTAATAGGTATACTCGAAATTATAATTATTATTGTTGATTATGAGTAAGATTAATATTCTTACCTAAACAGTGTTGATTAAGAATAAAATAAAAATACCTTATAAACCAAAATATGTTGTAATTCCTTAACCAACAGAATTATTGCAGACAACTCTAAACATCTACCTGTTTAATTAAATTATATTTTAGATCGCCGTGAAGTAAAATTGGGAATCAAACGAGCTTACCTGTTAAGCGAAGTCTTGATTCTAATTTTACGAACGGCGATCTGAAATATAATTACCCACCCGCCGCTAGCTAACAGCCCAAAAGCTGCAATAATTAGTTCACCTAATTCACTTATCCTTTCAGGGAAATGTGAATGTAAGCGTGCAGAACCACTCTATATGAGAAACAGAGCTGTTCCTTTCCATTTCTAAGATCTCTAAAACAAGTGTCATTGGGTTGCCAACACACAGAAAATATGGTGAAATAGTGTACCTATTTAAAAAATATTTGATTATTTTATTTCTAAAAGATCGCGATGTTATAAGTGTGTGTAGGGAATACTACCTGTTTAATTAAATTATATTTCAGATCGCCGTTCGTAAAATTAGAATCAAGACTTCGCTTAACAGGTAAGCTCGTTTGATTCCCAATTTTGTTCGAATTAAACGTGGCAAAGCAAGTGCATCCGTAGATATGAAATCTCTATCAGACATCGAAGCCCCCACTTTACACTGGCGGACAAATTAAACGGACACCCCTTTATTGCTAATGAAATTACATTTAATTAAACCCGACGAATTTATCTTTATGAGAGTAGGTGTGGTGGAAATTTCGTTTGGGCGATTAAGTTTTAGTGGTTTGAAATACCTTTTTCTATTATGTTTTATGATCAGATTAATTACTTTTGTTGTAATTTTGTGGGATTATTTGGAAACTTTCATGTATTTAAACGGAATTATTATAATCTATACATATAACAAAATCGTAGTAAAGTCAAAACTGTAGATTTAATCTAAAAAAAATTACGTAATTTTAGCGAGGTCGTCTGGGAACGATTGTAATGCCAAAAATATTTATTCTTAAATTTTTTCTCTTTGTCTGAATTTAGGTTCCAGCATCACGTAAAAGCTACCGGATAGATTTTATACAGCATAGATATGCTATAAGTCTGGTCAGTCGATAGGATATAAATTATCACGCTATTTGCTATAGGGGATGAGCAATATTGCAATTTATTCGTCGTCTTCTATAGTTTACCGCAAATTTACTTTTTACATGATTATTATCACGCTATACCTTTATGGAGTTAAGCAGTCAACTTTAACAAATACAACAATAAGACAGACACCAATAAGAGCAGGTACCTTAATTGTGGTCGCTGCAAGTAAAGGGTGTTAGAAAACTGTTCTTACCTTTTTGAAACATTTTGTTCTACATTCACAGATTTTGAAAATAAATTAGAGTCTGCAAGAAAATGGGAAATTTTCACCAAAAAATTGTTTGATGCTATTCTATTCTGTTTCATAGAGGGATCAAAAACTCTAGCGAACCAAATGAGGTTTGAGTACTAACCAAATCAGAAACTGCCATAAACTTCCTATACATATCGTAGGAAATGAGACTGAGATGAGAGAAAATAAAAATAGTATTTGACAACTGTCGAATTATTCCATTACTTTACTGGGCCGAATAAATGATAAAGTATTAATTATTTTATTTCTGTAAATAGGTTTGTAGAAACACTTTTGCACGTCAATATTTTTTTTTTTAACTAGATGAGGCCGGCGATTCCTATCTGACTACTCTGAGAAGAAAGGCCGAAGCAAACTCAGAAGTCACAGTCTCGTTTAACTAAAACTTAGTACAGGATATTTTTATTGTTCATCGGAGTAATTTACAGCAAGACTATATTTATTGCTCATATATCCAAAACTTACTAATCTACTGTTGTCTATATATCTGAGTTGTCCAAAATTAATAACATTCAGGTAACGTTTCATAAAAACTCCAATATAGGGACGTAGGTAATAAAACCCAAACAAAATTACCTGTCTGTCTGGACTTCTGTTGTCCGTCGACTCATCAAATCCGAGGGTCGTGGAACGAGTGACGTCAAACGAGCATGTTTATTGTGCGCCCAAACTTTTGTCCCTCAGTGTATAGAATGCAGATTGCTGCAATATTATTAGAAGTTGAGGGGAGCGCTAACAAACTTCGTGCAATGAACATAGCACCTGTTTACTATGTATGGTCTTGTCTCAGACAGCCTGAGGCTACCCGAGTTGACTGTAACAAATGATATCTTACGGGGGATGCCCATGTAAATTGGTTTAGAGACTTGGTACTGTCTAGATACTGGCTGAAGTTTAAGAAGCTTATTATTTCTCTGGGGCATTAACGTCTAGTCTAGATATTATTTATTTGTGGCCTCGTGTTCGTGAAGACGGTAATTATAGCTCTGACAAGTAAAATAATCGGATTTTCAGTTAGAAAAGTTTTAATGAACTTAACATTGTTATCGTAAGGCAGTGGTTTAAGATCGTTGTAGGTAGAAGTAGAGTAAGAAACTTTTTGTAAACAACACATAGTCAACATAGTACTTCTTTTTCTGTAACACTATTATATAATTATAATTGGTTTTAGATACTGCCATCTGTGCTCTAAAGCAGTCTGAAAGTAGGCTTCGTTCTTATGATTAAAACCCAACTGGCGATTAGTAGGTATACTATTATGTACTGTATGGCCAGGCCCAGGCCAGGCCCTTCAGTGAACATGGTGTGATGTTATATGTCAACACGATTATGTAGCCAAATTATTCGTTTAGGGTGAGCACAGGATGTAGTACATACGTGACATATCAAAACAGAGAAACGCCAAAATTCCCTGATACATTTTAATACAGGGCCGTATGAAGCGATTATTCGTAAGCGTGTAAGCCAGGGTCTAATTAAGGCAGGTTGCGGTCATCGCTGTGGCGCCCTTTGTTCAACGTATCTCGTACGTATCGTATTGTGGCATGTGTGGGGCATTCAGTGAATATACGAGATTACGTATAATTTGATAAACTATACGTAAAGCTCTGTGCCATAATCTTACAGATTAGAAATCCAGCCTTTTAAACTGGGTTGTTATTTTTTAATATGTGTAAAAATATTGTTTCTGACCGGTATCGGTACGCCGGTGGTACAAGTCACCAGAGCACAGATTGCTAAATAGTCACTTCGAGCAGGGCCCCACGACGATTCATACGTACAAGCTTACATTGGAAGCTTTTATGAGACTGAAGAGAATTAACAATAAAATAAAGAAAAAACCTACAAATAAGATAAAAAAGCACGTAACGTACCTAATTTAAATAACATAACGATAATGGAGAAATAAGATAATGGATAAGAGTGAAATTTGAGTGTGTGTTGTGTGCATGTGTAGTGTAGGTGTAAGTGAGTTGGTTAGTGAGAAGTAAGAACTGTCAAGTTAAGGAAATCAATAATTTTTCAGTTGCTTCATAATCCATTGTTTTCAGCCATTTACTCACAGAAGCCTTACAACCGCTTTTGGGTTTCTGGTAGATGGAAAGAGCGGTGTTTGCCTTGTTGTAGATGAATGAACCAAGGAAGCAAAAGGTTATGTTGAGTACCTAATTAAATAGTTAATCAAATATTGCTATATGCCAGGTTTGTATGTGTGCAAGAATTGAAATACAGAAATGTTTATACTGAACATTTTTATTTCATTAATCATTTCACTATATAAAAAAAAACTAATGCTGTTCGTCGGTAAGTGCATCTCTTGAGCACGGCTGGACCGACTTAGCTATTTGTTATTTTATTTGGCTAATTTTCAAATATGGTGAATACCGAACGTCCTTTTTCTATGGGTTTTTTGTATACACCATTGCTTGGACAGGACAACGTGTGTCCAGCCAGCTAGTAATGCAATAATAGTAGCATTCTGCCCCTGACTTAGGTATGTCTTTCGTAATTGACTTTTAAAAGATGAAAGTATTTATTAGGTATATATAAATAAAATTATTTCTTCATGCTGAAAATATTTCTGCAGACTGAAATCGTTTTTCCATTTCAGTGAATTTCCAATTACCTTAAAATAAAATTGTTCTTCAATAAACATAGCATAACATCACGACTGCATACTGTAGGGTTCGGCAGACGTGCACCTACACAAACACAAACGCTAAACATAAGTGACATAACAACTGCAGCAACACAAACACAACCACAACAATAACAACCACATATGTGGGTATACAGTGTGGCGATAGGTTATCACATTAATTGAAACCACGTGTTGTACATTACGTATCTTAAATATACACAATTAAAATGATTAATAACGATTATTTACATTCTAGCCGCGGGGTCTTTTTTGTCGTTTTAGTATTTAACAACATTAAACTTAATTTGTGATTATTTGGTAAGAATTCCATTAAGTTTGTGTTGAGTTGTTGATACCATCGCCCCGCGCGTATACTTGCCTTATATCAAGAGAGGTTTATTACGTGCCAATTTTTACGCTATATATATATCTATAATATTTCTTTGAAATATTCAGTAAAATTGTTTATTTTATTGTTTTAACATACTGATAGCAACTTGTTATAACCGCTGTACTATTTAACGTGAAAACCTAATCACCATTCCGTATATGCCATTTGTAGATCTTTAACCGTCGTTACGGTTAGTTAGAAACTCAAAAGTCGGAAAACCAGTCTTACCAAGGGCTCCATGTAAAATACTGTATTCAACTGCATCCGGTTAGACTGGAAGCCGCCCACGATATTAAACATAGTCGTAAAAAGGCTAAGCTGATGATGAGGTGGGTATATAGGTATCGTAACCGCACCCTTAATAAACACAATGTCCGTTAACACTAAGCCCGTTATATCACGAAAGCACTTGACTTGATCTCAAGCAGCTTGTTTATGAGTACACTTGGCACGAGTGCAAGCTAATCAATGTCAGTTAATCTACTCTTCATTATTCAAACGAATAGCGCTCATAGTGTGGGGTACGCATACAATGATAGGAGGAGCGATTTAATACGAGACGGTAATCTTTACATTACGGCGATTTTTGTGTTTGTGTAACTGCATGGTTCTTCTAAATACCACAATGGATTTTCATGCGGTTTTCAGCGCAGGCGCGGGTTCTTGTACTTTTAATACAAGCGACTAGCTCCTGCACCCCTGAGCCAGCAGCTGGTTACTGATAATGTAAATTCGGCCCTCGCAAAAGTAGTTAACTGGTCTAATGTTAATAAACTTCTTCTTGAAGAGAAAAAACTAAATGTAATAGGTTTACGATACCTCACGTTAGACAAGTAGAGACAAGTGTTCTCAAGGGTGAAGAGTTGAAACCCGAAAATACCACAGTATTCTTAGGCATAACTTTGGAGACCAAGCTTCATTCGCATTCTCATTTGAGAAATCTTCTCCATGCTGCGTACGCTCGCACAATTTATCGTAGTAATTCTTATATGATTCGCTCAGTCAAAGCATTTAACAAAATTTTGAACGAACACCCCTCAATCGATTTGTCTGTAAGCTACATGGAGTCCATCAGTACTATTTTATCTAAAAACTATATTATTGTTTCTGATGCATCCTAAATAGCGGTCGTGCTTGCATTTCTGCCTATGCAGGTACTTAAGGTAATAGTTTAATATTATACTTAGTTTGTTTTATGCTTAATTAGATAGATGATCACTTACAACACTTGTACAACCATACTCTATTGCTATCTGTGGAGGCTTGTAAACGGCTTGTCGTGAATTACTTCACTATTACTTTTGTATTGTCAGCTGTAAGCCACCCAAACACAATAAAATAAAATAACATTTTCAAAAAAGCTTAGCTCTGCAGCATACGCCGTTGGAAAAATTCATTATTTAACTGATTTAGAGACAGCCCGTTTAGTATACTTCAGTTATTTTCATAGTGTAATGTACGGTATTCTGTTGTGGGGGAATGCCACCGATATTCAGATCGGAATAATCAGAACTTAGCCTAATATTAGTATTAAATTAAATTTACAATTAATCAACTAGAATGACAATGAACTCGTTTAATGGCACACCAGTTTATTTGGATAAGTGTGTCTGAACATTTACCCACCTTCGTAGGAGAGGAGAGTCCCACTGGTCTGAAAACACATTCAGGATGCCATTGGAGGAGGAGCGCAAGCGCGCCATCATGGAAGCGCTTCTCTTCCGCATGATTGCGGCGAACCCGTCGACGCACGCTTCCGCGAACATCCCTGACGCACTACATCGCCACGGCAACCACAAAAGCACCCTGAATGCGTTATTGTACTGTACGCGCAGGTCGCTGTATGCCCGCTGGGTAACTATACTTGGTCCACAGGCTGCACGTGTAAAACGACTGGCAGTAGGCCTTAAAAAGCGTTATCTTTATCGGTTCAGTACAGCGTGCAAACCTGCGGGCGAGCATGCCTATGTATACTAGCCTAGCCTACTAGCCTATGTATACTATACCCATGTTTGCAAGGAAATAAATGATTTGATTTGATTTGAATATTTTCGATTCATATTCGTGAAAAACACGAATAGGTACTAATCGAATACGACTGAGTGCACAGAACGCCCAATATTAAGCACGATGGCTACTCCGATCTGTAAAAACTAACTGAAAACGAAAACGAAGCAGTGCACAAACTATCATATATTTAATAGGAAGGCTATTTCGAATTATATTTTAACGAGTCGCAAATACGAACACAATACGAGGTAATGCACAAACGCCCTAAGTGAGATGTATTGTAATATTTCAAATAGAATAACACGCTGGGTACTGAACGGTATCGATTTAGATTAAAATTATCGATACGGATCTAATGTATGGGCATCCCTAATCCTTGTCATGTCATTTCGATCAACTCAACTGTCAAGTTATTGCACTCACATCACACTCGCTCGCTTTCTTCGTGATTAGATTGTGTAGTGTATTCAATTTGATAATTTAGAACACGCAAAGTAATTTTCCTTCGCTGTTGGTACTGGGGCGAACGGTGTATGGATGCAGAACAATCTCCTTTGCATAAACTTGGTTTAAGTAATGTTTTGCCTCACGCATTAAAATCGCTTTCCGCTACCTAATATTTGTTACCTCTACCTTACATTTAACAGGTATTAACACAACGACCTTTACAAAGTAATATTACTCAGATCTTACTTAGAACAAGCCAGCCAGCCCTCTGCTCAGATTAATTCCTCAAATAGAGTACATTTGTAGCCGCGCTACACCGTAGACAGCTATCGGTTGAAAGGCATTTTGTTTAACGCATTTTTCTTTTGTTTTGGCTTTTTTAGAAAAGCTGAATGTTGTAATATCGGACCTTGAAAGTACGTTTATTTTACTTATTTTTCTAGATTGGGGTCATAAAGATAACGACTTGGACAAACGCTGCTGTAAACACGATTAACTTTAAAAATAAAAGTGTGTTTTTTGTGAAGTTTCTCTTTATCTCATGTGATGAAGGTCGTCTCGTGTTTCTTTGAGAAATAGGTTTTATATTAAACTAAGACCTTCACGAGGTAAGATTCTTCCATGAAAACTGGCATGAAAACTGAACTAATATAAGAAGCACTAAAAATACATTTTTAAATGAGTTCAAAATTGAGTTAATTAGTAATTAAGCTTGTCTTTCAGTAAGTTTCATATTTTTTATTATACAAATTACTAATTTAAATATCAACTTTTACACAAAGGATGTAACATTGCCAAAAATGAGTGTTTGCTGAGATGTCCTTCGTGAAGTATGATATTCTATCATTAGTTGTGTGGAAGCGCTAAGGGCGCGAATAATTTCATTTTAACTCAATAGTTTTCTTGGCACCATCGTAGTTAACTTTCAAGTTACGGCCAGTTTATTTTACTAGCTGTAAATTAGTTTAAACATTCTTGAGAATGTTTAAACTAATTTACATTTTGTTTATGCAAGCGTTGCATAACCTTGAAAATCCTGTCGTTCGTCTGTTATTATTTTAGCTACGACCTCCATATAGAAGTAAAATCTAATGCCAATTGAAATTAAATTATAGATGGCGCCGGCATTTCCTAGCTGACTTGATCCCTGAGAAGAATCGACGAAACAAATTCAAAGGTCATGGTCTCTTTTAAAGTCCACACATTGTATTATTATGATTTTATGTAAGCTAACAACGCAGTACCATGTTTGGAAGGGCTTTTTGAAGAAAGAGCCATTAAAGCTTTGAGTTGACCTGTCCTAACCGACGGCATGCATGCATCAGTCATCGTGTAGCTCACCCCTATTTTTAGGGAGCTCAATGACCCGTCACACGACTCTACCAGATATGCAGAATATTTGCGGAGGCCGTATATAAAATACTCAAAACCGCCAGACAGCTATTAGTCATGTATTCTATCTAGCCTGCATGGTACTCACATTCACAGTCAGTTTTCTCTTTAAATATCATAAGTTATGTCACGTAAATCAATAAAAACTACATTATTAATTGCAAAACACTTAGTACTAAACTAACTTTGTTGCTTGGGGGTACATTGGAGTAGCTTAATTAATCCCAAGCCTATTTGTGTTTAATAAATGATTTACATTTATTGAGGCTCAGTTCTTTAACATGGCCTGGCACAGAAACTATTTACAATTTTTTTGGAGCCTAGTCGTGGGCACAATTAGTAAATCTTTGTTTCTAGTATTTATGTTATGATTGTCGCTGTGTTTAGAATATAGATTAATATTCCTTTTTACATAAATCAGGTTCTCATACACATATTGAGATGCAACTGTCATTATGTTTATTTCTTTAAATTGATCCCTCAGTGAATGCCTACAACTTAGGTTATATATTGCTCGAATGGCTCGTTTATGCAGCACAAACATAGCCAATAGCCAAATTAATACATTCTGTCGGGAAACAGACTCCGACAGGAATTTTTTAGAACACCAAATCCCTTTAAGTAGTTAATGGCCGTCAAGTTAAGCCATGCCTTTACAGGAGTGTTGCAGTAACCTTGCATTACCTTACAGTTCACTTTACATGAAAATGTAATTAATGTACATGGTTGCTTGATGTGAAAAGGTGTTAAGTTTTGAATGAAACTCATTAGTGTTTATAATTAAGTTTATAGTTAATCAAGATTTACTGTTCAGGTAACCTACCTTTACGCGAGCCGTGCACGAGGAGACTTACTTTTGATATTACATTTTTTCTTGAACGACTTCTTATCTGAAACTTCTTGTTAAATAAATTAACAAAAAATGTGCATTTTTACAACGCGCATTTTACTTTACTACTGTATTTCTTTATGTACCTATACAGAAATAAACAAAAGTTGTAATTAAGTAATAAGCGTTGCAACTATTATTGAAAGCGTAGGTACTTACTTAATAACTACTTCTCTGCTTGAAGTCTATGAAAATGAACTACAATATAAAAAGTGTATGGCGCTTTAAAGTTAGTTTTACCGGTAGCGGTAACTTTAATACCGCGTCGCGCTGAAGCAACATTACTAACGAGCTCTGAAAGCTGAACATAAATAAAAGGTTTCACTGAAATTTTCAGCTAAAAATTGTACTCCATTGAAAATAAAAAAGTACGCCATAATGATTTATAGTTTCTGTAAAAATTCACTGCTGTGTTAGAATATAGTTTTGAACCTAAAGCTGTGTTTCCACGAGACGATAAATTGCGAAGAACTTTGCTTGCTTCTCAGCGAAGTAATATCAACCTGCAGTAATTTTTCCTGTGCCGGTGAAGTCGCCGTCTGTTACCGAGAAGAAATGCTCATGGATCAGCCCATCTGTTTTTCTTACATTTATAAAAAAATTAGGGAAAATATGTATAACGTCTGTCATATTATTTTGCAGACATTTAAATCGTCACCAGCAGCAATCGTAGGAAACTGTGTTTAATTTTATAAACCATGTTTGTATGTCTGTATAATTATGTTGTAGAATGAACCTCTATTGTATTGTAAAAAACAAACTAAAACAAAAAAAAAACAAATGTATTATTGGAAAATGTGGAAAGCGTTGTCATAAACCGCTACACGTCATGTCCCACGCTTTTGTGTACGTTTGGGTCGCCGCCGCCGGTGTGTACTAGCTTTTAGTTTTAACCGCTTTTACTTATATTGCAGGTTAGAGCTGAATTTGAAGTTGAGTTTAGCATTTTTTATGGTGCAAAACTAAATTCTGTTAGAGCAGAGTGCTGTGTCATGGACATAGATTCTAAGCTCAGATTTATAGCAATTGCTCCGCTATTCATTTTAGAAATTGTCTTCTGGAAGGATTATTTGAAATTGAATTGCTAATATCATAAGGTGTTGGTGGCGATAACTTAGTGAATGTATGAATATTATCATCGTTAGCTTTTAAGCGTTCGTTTTAAGCGATTGGCAACGAGATAGGCTGCCTCGTTGTAGGATAATAGTTTTACTTAGTTGGTCATTTGTGGAAATTATGTAAAGACATTTCTTTATTTTCGTAGTTTCATTCAGAAACTTGAAAGTCTGACAACCAGTCTTACCAAGGGGTGTCGTGTTAGCCGGTAACTGTGTCGTGGAGGTCAGATAGGCAGTCGTTCCATGTAAAATACTGGTATAGAATTGCATCCGGTTAGACTGGATCCTGACCCCAAGATAGTTAGGACAAGATATATGTGATGATGATTCTTTTAATTTTCAATTTCAGCTTAAAATAGAAAAGTTATAGTTTGGTGATATAGTCACAGATGCATGCACATTATATACCCAAAACATTCTTCTAATCCGCTCATCAAAATATTTAGATCTCCATTTAAAAATAAGCAAAAACTAAAGCATAAAGCATTTAAAAAGTTAGAGACAGCTAACTATGTAAAAATAAAAACGGAAATAAATCACACTCCAGATAGAAACTCAAATTAAAAAAGTCAATCAGCGAGAGAATCGGATTCGTAATTAAAGCAATTTGTTCTATCTGTAGTAGAAACGGATTCGGAATTTTAACACAATCTACTTACGTTTTTATATAGACATTAAGTTTGACCGGGATTGGTAACAGTAGCTAGTTACAATAACTAGGAATACGTTTCCCATCCGGTTCCTTATTACCTGCATGTCAATGATTGTTGACCGACAACTGTAACGGCTTGGGCTTTGCACGTAGACTGCGCAGGCCGTTAACTAACAGGTTAGTGTTTAGCGATAACAAGAAACACTTCGGCAATCCAATAAGGGGATGTAGTCCATTACGTGGTCATTTGCATCCAAATAACCGCCTATGACCCTATGCAAATGTCAACAATTATCCAGTAATTTGACATTTTATTTCAAAAAAATTAAGATATCTGGTATCTTATTGTATCTTGTAGGATAGCTGAGAAGTTATAGCTACATATTTTTGGAATGTTCTGTCAATAAAGTATATCCATGTTTTTTGCAGTAATCAACCATTTTAGTCAAATAACCTGCTCAGAATGATGAAAATTGTGTGCTCTGATTTAAAAAAAATATTAAAGATAATAGTCATTTTATGGTTGATTATTATGTATTGAAGTAGAAGCAGATAAAAATAATTAAAAATAACACACATTGTTTTTTTTTTCAATAAATTTTAAAAGTTGTATACAATGATTTCAAAAGGAAGGATACGCCCATCAGAACATTTTACATAAATCTTCTTCATACAAGAAAAACCTAACGCCATCTATGATAACTCATACGAACTACGTGAGTTCCGCGTTGCATAGGCCGACGACGTAACCTTGTACACACGGCTACATTTATTTATTTCTATACAATGCGAATCTGGAAATTGTAGCTTGATTATTTAGCCGTGAGATTATGTAGCCGTGATTTTTTAATCACATTTTATCGGAAACAATTTAAGGCGAAAGCGTCAGAGTAGCCCGCGAAATTCAATTTTCTTACGTTTTTTGCAACTTGCAGGTCAGTAACAGGTTGTACCTATGTTGATCTAAATATGATTCGCGACTGTAACAAATATGAATACCTTAGCGCTTCCCCCTTAAATTCCATTGGGACATAGCGAGCGCTTGCGAATTACATACCTAGAAATTACACTGGAAACGATGTCCTTTTTGGGATGATATTTTATAGTTCACAAAGAAAACGTGAGTAAAACAAATTGATCTCAATCAGCTTTATTTGAATTGTAAACAATTTAATAAGGTGTCCCTTTGTTTCGCAGACAGAAATTTCATATTTTTTTATTCATCAGGAATTTCATATTTTTTTAAATCTCCTCCTATCCATTTTTACATGAAGCAAGCTTCCGGTAAAAATGTCGCAAACTGAGCGAAGCTACTACCGTCAATAAATGAAAACAGCATTTCAAAATATTTTATGAATTCGATTTTCATATCATTTCTAGACTTCCTCTTAAATTTTTGTACTCTTTTTGTTTCACTCTTATGTTGAATTTAAAACATATTAGGTACTTACCAAAAAAAATTCAAAATTACTTACACTAAGTTCCTAAGACAAAAATAAAACACAAATAAAAAATGACGTCCGTACAAGGTTACTTCACGCGCTGCCGACAGCGCGCGACATGGCCGCCATTGTGGATTTCGGTGGTAAAATTATCACTTTAAAAATATGTTTATTTGATAATTTAATTGCAACAAAAATAATGTAAGATTACTTACCGATGATACGATATCCCATGTTCCTTTTTAGCTTTTGTGTCATAATTTTTGCAGCCTTTTACCACGCAACTAGGCATTTTAATGACAGTACTACGCACCCGCGCGCGGACCGCGTTCGACTGAGTCGCGCTGGCCCTAAACTGATATTTTAGGGCCAGCGCGTTGGTGCCATTTCGCCGCGCGGTTAGCCTGGTCCTTACTATATACGTCTATGGTTGTATACCACCAAAAAAATATAAAATCTAAAATTACTCGGTAATGTTGACATTTGCATAGGGGTCATAAGGTGTCATTTGGTTGCAAATGACCTCGTACATCCCCTTAGTGAAAATGATGAATTTATTTTCTACAGTAGCAGGTTCACTGAGCACTCGCATTTAGAAGTAGGAAGGAATCCTTCGTTAGTGTCACGGGACGCCGAGGGGCCTCTCAGCACAGGCTCAGCTAGAGTCCGGTCAGGTCCTTGGAAGGCCGCAGTTAGCGTGCGCTTGGTAGCAGGACGTAGGACCGAGTAGCGTGCAGTTCAGCCACGTGCGTAGTGCGTAGTTAGGAGAAGTGATGTGTAGCAGCGTGCACATTGGAGTAGCGTGCACCATGTAGATAGCCAAGCCTCAGCCTGGATGTAGAACTTTCGAAGGCGCATTAGGAAGTGCATGTTAGTTGCGGTGCGAAAGCAGTAAGCCACGTGTGATGTGTTCCGTTTCATTTCACTTTAAACGACCAAGGAACGGTGTAAGGAGTAGGATAGGCAGAAGCTCAACAAATCGCAGCGGTTTACAGGTCGAGAGTTTTCATAGACAGCATTGCACAATAACAGATGCAATATGAGGTTATGTAAATATATAGCACGCGAGCATAAAATATAAAGAAAAATAATGATTTTAGCACATGGCTAGCTATAGCGCTTATAATACACAGTGAAGCCTTGCACAGCCCGGATGCAGCTCACATATATACATACATATTTCAGACCCTTGTGCACTGGACATCCTACAGCCGCGTGGTCCGACATTGACACCAGCGACATCAGCTACTACATAGCTGGTGATGATATTAACATAGGTTACCCAGCGCAGAGGATCTACTATAATTACCAAGTTCATGAAGAACTCACCCTAGGTTAGGGCACTCAGAATCCTGAGGGTCAGGGAATAGCTATGTTAGCTAAGCAAGTGGATATTTAAATGGCCGAGTGTTATAAGAAAATTTGTGTTGTTCCATTCCATTATTTGTGAAATATTTAACACGTTGAGAAGCCACACAACGTCACACAACAATAGCTAGTTCAATCAATGGTTATGAGATTTGACAACGCATTCGATTCAATAAACATTCAGAAACTGGGTCAAGTAACAAAATAAGTCGAAATTAATGGCAGTAGGTACAGAGAATAATACATACAGTGAATAAAGGTATTTCTTACGTTGCACCTCTCAACTCGCTCCGTATTTAACCCCACTGCTTTTCATCAAAGTTCCTATTTAAATTCGGAACTTTTAATTAATAATAATATCTTAAACTTTGCTTACGTTTTCGGCAAATTCATTATAAACATAGTGTAGTTACCGTATAAGTTGAGGGGTTATTAAAATGCATGACCCGTCGTCGCGCGTCGCCTCGCTCGGTGTTAAGTGCAATAATAAAAATTGTAAAAGGCGAAGTTTTTACTGCTCAAGTTTGGTCGCCCTCGCGGCTAGTGACTGCAAAAACGTTGGTGAAATTGGAAGCTATTAGTATTATATTGAGGTTCAATTCGAATAGTCAAAATAATAAAATAAATCTTATATTCACAGGAACTTGGAATTAAGTGGAAATAACGTTTATGCGATCGCTAAAATAGAGAACAAAGCATTCACAATCTAATCCAAAGTACTATTCATTTTCATAACTCCATAATCACTTTTCATAAAAATAAGCGTGTTAATTAACAAAATGTTACGCGCTATTTGAATGGCATCAAAAATGGAGCAAAATAAGTGAAAAAGTATTTTTTATTTTCAATACCTACTTCATAGTCGCTTTTGATAAAACATAACGGGGCCAAATAATGTCGTCGTGACTTTCATTACAGTTTCTATTACTTACTTATGAGGAATTATGTGAAAATACGTTTTGTAATCGCGTAAATATAGCAAAGAACAATGCGTTCAGTTCAGAATCTATTCCACTGACTACATTAAAATTATGATTCTGTTCCTAAATAATTACAATAATAACAGTGAAGCTTACAAAGACGCGATTTATCTTTTCAATTTGCTTACGACTGCGAATTGAATTAGCGCTCTAGGGCGTAAGGTTCACTTAAAAGTCCTATATTTTAGTATAAATAGTGTGACCCCTCTGACAAATGCGTGCACTGTCTGGACAGGTCCACTCAATCTGTGTGGTTCTTTTCTCAAAAGTCCATTTCAGACACCAATCTGCATGGTCCTCAATGATTATGTCCGGATTTTATATACACATTGACATTAATGAATTTTATATACATATACTATGACAAAAAGGCTTGGGAGTGAGCTGTTCCAATAAATTTACACAGGGAACGTTGATTTATTTTTTTTGCTAACTATTGTACTTTTAATCTTTGCTATAAGTATCTATAACGTTTTACATATACAATGACATGAATATTTACTGTATAAAGTATTATATTATTTTAATTGTTGTGAATGGGAGGACTATGTGGGTCATTGTTCCAGTTTGAATCATGTTCTGGCAGTTTGAGTAGTTTATGTGGCCTACCCAAATGTCCTTTCTTTGGTATTGTTCGTCGAATCGTTGAGCTCCTTAAGTTCTGAGTTGAGCTGCACGATTGCTGACAATTGCGTGCACTGACTGGACAGGTCCACTCAATCTGTGTGGTTCTTTCCTCAAAAGACCATTTCAGACACCGATCTACATAGCCTTCACATGATCTGACCAAGATTCTGTCTGGACTTTAAAAGAGACTGTGACCTCTGAGTTTGTTTCGGCCTTTCTTCTCAGAGTAGTCAGATAGGAAACGCCGACCTCATCTAGTTTAAAAAAAAAATATGATTGACGTGTAAAAGTGTTCGTAAAAACCTACTTACAGAAATAAAGTCATTTATCATTTATAACTTGGCACTTGCATGAATGGATGACCTTATAACTTTATGTTCTTACATTCACACACTCACGTTGTAATAGGTGGCTCTATATGAAAGGTACCATTATTAGCATTGACATTCAGTGACATTTTAATGGTATTAAACAAACTTTGTCATTCGAGCCACTGAAGCTGTAATTTGCGACATTTAAAATGGGTTTACTGCAACTTGATTGTGAGGTTTGGATTTGGATGGTTAGGTATATTCTTACTATAATGACATATCGCACTGCTAACACAAGACTGTATCAACTCAAAAAAGACAAATTCGAGATAACTCATTCTTATTATGTTAAATTTAATTCTCGACGCGTCAATAAAACCGTCACTGAAATAGCGCAAGAAACAATTACGAGATGGCGTTATAAGTCTCTGTTCATGATTTACCAACTGTTATAACCCCCGCGCAACACTGCGTCATCTTTAGTTACGGTTAAAATTTGAGTGGTGAGGACGTGTCGCTTTGCGTAATAGACCGCATTATTTTGAATAGCTGCATTATTGCTGAATCAGGTATGTAAAAATTGATGTATTTTTACGACTTAATTCGTTATTGTTGATTGAAATCTAATTATGAAGTTGGTGTATTTCGAGTTGTTACATTATTGTTGGTTAACAAGGAATCGATTTCAAGTGATATTTTGAATAACGACATTCTTGTTAGTTTAGTTAGCAGTTTTAGACTTAATGCAGTTTTGATGAAAAATTTTGTTTACTAAGTTTTTTGGGGTAAATTATTCATATTTCAATAATATAATTGCTGTTACTAATATTATTTAAAACCGCACGTTCAAATGTTAAAGTCATAATAAAACATTTCTCTATATTTTACAAAATAATTTTGAGTTACAACATCCTAGGTGACGAAAAAATATTTTCGCTACGTAAATAGGTACATTAATTTTTGTTTATTTGTAGCATGAACCGTGGGCGTCTTCTGGTAGATATGGCGACCAAAACGACCTCCATCGATGAAACGGACAAGGAAAATAATATTAACGAAGAAAACACTGCATCTGACCAAAGAAAATACTACATTTCACCCCTGCACAGTGATCAGAGTGATTTTGACGATTCGGACTGCGACCCTCATTTTATTCCTGGGTCAACAGGTAATGTTTCCCGTGTACTTCAAGGTGAAGCCACGAGACCTCCAAGTAGTTCTTCCTCAAGTAGCTCTTCTGCAAGTAGTTCCAGTTCATCTTCATCAAGTAGCTCAGATGATGAAGCAGAAAATAATTCAGACCACATTGCTTCTACTAGTGGATCAGCAGGTCAAATAACTACAGAGGCAAATGCTTCTGAGGTACAGGAAATCGTACGAGGCAAGAAAAGGGTGAGAAATGAAAAGAATTGGAAAAGTAAAATTGCAAAAACACTTCGAAACACAGGTAAGGACTA
This sequence comes from Brachylomia viminalis, assembly GCA_937001585.2. NCBI lineage: Eukaryota > Metazoa > Arthropoda > Insecta > Lepidoptera > Noctuidae > Brachylomia > Brachylomia viminalis. Next base: position 26,116,971 of record OW443304.2, read on the forward strand.
CACATCAAGTGTTAAAAAACAAGTCCCAGCAAGGAAAATGGGTCCTTTGTGTGGAGATAAATGTCGATTAAATTGTCGAGCAAAAATAGACGAGACCTCGAGACAAGACATTTTTAATGATTACTGGCGTTTGGGAGAATTGCAAAAACAAAGACAATTTTTAATAGCTCATACTTCACAAATAAAACCAAAATACAGATACTCATCTACTCAAAATTTCCGCAAACTATTAGTTAGCACCTATCAGATAGTATTTCAATTCGGTATTCTATGTTGCTTTGAAGCATTTAAATTTGTGATTTTAGACTGATAAATAAGTAATTAAAGATTTTTGTTCTTGTTTTGTTTAAAAAGGATTATTTTGTTATTTAAATATAAGGCCAAAATGTTTGTATAACATTTTGAATTCACAAAGATTCATTGTGTGATTTTCGGATTAATAAGATTAGTGATGACTATTTGTAAAGTGACTGATTACTATTTCCTAAGAATACATTTTTGTTGTTATGTTTAAAAAGTATAATTTTTTATTTAATTATAAGTCCAAAATGTTTTCATAACATAAAAATTTACAAAGATTAGTGATTATTTGTAAAATGACTGAACTAGAATTGCCTAAGAATAATAAATAAATAAGACTTTAATTAATCTAAAATACGTACCTACATCATAATGTTGATTTTCACTGTTGTAAGTGTCATAATTATGGTTTTTGTATTATTATTTTTTTGGTTTCTTTTGATAAATACAATATTTGACTTCTATCTTGCTTTATTTATGTCCTAACTATAGTATCTAAAATAACAGACCTATGAAAAAGTATACTAACTCAAAATACCTTACCTAAAATCATTCAAATAAAATCAAAATAAATTGTAGGAAGTCAAAATTATATCACTTATAACTACGCAACTAAAAATAATTCTTTTTTTACTTTTTATTTCTCACACAATACTGTATTAACTCGAAATTTGGAAATAACTTGATAACCCGCAATCTCAGAAATTACTCATAATTATAGAAACCCCTTAATTTTATCCCTAATTTTAAAACAGTGTTCACTTTTTTACAATCGTTAACAGGAAACGAGTAATCAGTTTTCCATCATTTCTGAAAAAAGCTTCATTTTGAGTTGATACAGTCTTGTGTTAGCAGTGCGATATACTATCGACTGTTTATATTAAGTATGATTATAAGACTAGAACATTAATTATAAAAGGGACAGTAATAAACATGCTTTTACCACAATGAGTTGGGAGACAAGTGTACTAAATACCTACTTAATTTGAATAACTGTTCCCTGTCACATATGGATGTGACAAGGGACAACTATTAAAATGTACAAATAGTTATGTGTTTTAATTTAATGCTTACGCAACTCCGGCCCCCAAGATACAGGCGCCGCCTAGTTTGGGGACCACTGTTTTCTAATTATTTTAATATTTAACTCATTCATGTTAAGTATGGTTAAAAAGTTGTCAATTTAAAATTAATAATAAAACAACTTTGATTCTTAATCCGGTTTTCATCATGCAAATAAACAGTTTCGTTTCACACTAAACTTTGTCTTATCTTAAAGGTAGCCGAGAATATAGTGTGCTTGGGAACGAGCCAAGACCATTAATCTGCGACCTAGACTTACAGCATTTCACTCTCTATTCAACTGCAGCGGCGGTGCCGTGAGGTTCGAGGATTGATTGTGAGCAATGCTACCATTGGAAGAAGATTGGCGGAGCTTGGCCTGAAACCTCATAAACCAGCTAATGGCCCAAAATTGACGGTAGACCACCGAAGAGCGTGCCTTAACTTTGCACGTGAGCAATTAATTGGTCATACCTTCAAAAGAGCAAAGTTCTCTTTTCTGACGAGAGTAAGATCATGCTGTATGGTAAAGACAGAAGAAATTCCCGTATGGTCCTATGCGGGAATCAAACCCGCAATACGCAACGCAGCAGTCAATCGCTTAACCACTGCGCCAATAGATTGTTTCCAAATGTTTCTTTTAGAATTTGATTTGAAATTAAAATATTGCATTTTATTTTTAACAAATAAACATAGTTCGAGTATTATAGTCGTATATACCAGTCAGTGCCAGGAAACCCTCCGCTCTGAAGACATCTCTTAACGATTCGGTACGATACAAGGTATGTATTGTCTTAAGACATTTCTTTTGGAGAATGAATGTGGATTGTACATTTGTCGAGTTCCCCCAATATATGACACCATAAGTTAACAGTGGGTAGACATTTCCAAAATAAGCATTTCTAGTAACACTTCCACTTCTATCTCAAGAAGTATTGTCTTCTACCACTGGTTAAAAAAATACTGCTTGAGTTAGAAGTGGATTGGGATTTGTAATTGTTATTATCCGCTGTCGTAGTGTTGAGATTTTGGTTAATGTAGAAATTGTTAAAAATACTAGCGCATTTTACAGGAGATTTTATTACATTGTTATTGTGCAGGATGTCTATTGTGGGTTGAAGAACATTTGTAGTTTGGGTTTTTCGTTATATTAATGCCCATATATGTCGCCTTAGTTTTATTGGTACTGCATGAGATGAATTTTGCATTAGAACATTTTCTTTATTGTTTTATCACACGCTTGTGTGTTTTTTATGTGCTTACTTGAAATAAATGCTTTGACGTAGACTTTGACGCTTTAAGATTTTACAACAGCGAACAAATTTTATTGTATGTTCTTGAGACGTACTATTTTTTGTTTGTAGGTACATTTTTCGTTTATTTTTACTAGAAATTACGATGCCTTTGGTTTTTCATGATGTATCTTTTTAAAGTGCATTTTAACTTTTTCAACTGGACAACAATTAATGTCGAATATCAATTTAAATAAGCTAATACATTCTTTGTTAGCTATGTTTGCGTCCCAATGATGATACACATCTTGAAATTTTATTTGAGAAATGTATTTTGAAGTTTGCATGCTTTAATTTTTAAGCAAAACATGTATGATCTCATTTATACTTGAATAACACCTATGTACACCCTGTTTTACGCAAATAAATTTCTTATCTTTCTAACATTTTAGAAATTCTTCTTAAAGGGTAAAAACCTCCCTGTTGAACAAACACGAGTTATCGTGTTGTTGTAAGGAAAGTTGGGTCCCAGTTGAAAATTGTTGTGTCCTGAAAATTTTTATTTTAAATAATAGTAAAAGCATAGTATTTTCATAATCATTTTCTGTTGTAAAAATCTAGGTTATAATTAGAAATTGACATTGACATTTCCTCCTTATTCTATTTAGATTAAGTACCTACTTCTACTACCTATAATAATAATAATAATATGGCAACACCGTGTCAACAAAACGTCTTGTTTTCCAGTTTTTTTATAATTTTAATATATATCGTAATAACCCAGTTTTACTAAAGTTTTTATTCAAAATTAATCCATAGTTTAGATACCCAGTGAAAAACCACAAAAGAGACCCTATTATAGCAAAATGAAAATAAATTATATCAAAAACTGCCGATTCGGAGGTGACATGACAGTTGTCACCTCCGAACAACAATGAATAAAATAAATAAAACGAAGAAAACTAAGATAGCATGTTGACGAGACAAGCCGCACGTCAAGCACGACCACCACCTCCGGACTCTTCGCTCAGCTCCGCCTCGCCGCCGCCGGTATCCAGCCCCTCTGTGAGCGCTGTGACGACACCGGCCGCGGCAGTTGCGTCGAGCTCGAGCGACGAGTATTTCTCTCCGCCCACGTCGCCACCACCTGCTCGTCGACGGGGAGGACGCCGGCCGCCGGATGGCTTAGGACCTCGAGGCCCAACGGCCTCTGATAGGGTCCCAGCTCCCGGCGGAAGTGTGCAGCGCATGAGATGGACGAGATCCATTAATGAAAATGTCATGCGCTCATACTATGGGGCTACAGAGGGGGGAAACAATCTGACCGCGTACCGTGTTCGGATGCTCTCTCTTTTTCAGGTGCTTGAGCCAGCTGTCAACGTTTCGGCACAACGACTGTCGGATCAGGTGCGAGTCATCCAGCGTAATCATATGTTGGATGACTCTGTACTTGATCGCCTGCGAAATGAAATGCAGAGTGGCCATATCATCGCCCCCCAGTCGCAGACTGTTGTACATCCGCAACCCAATATAACGCATGCTGACGAAGGGAGTAATGATAGGGCTACAAATGTAAGTAGTCAGTGCAATGAGCAATTGAGGAGTGCTTTGGAGGATGCGATTCAGGAATATCGCTTCATGCCGCCCGAACTTAGGCCACGCTTACCTCGTTTGCCCATGCATAACAAAAATAGGGCGCTGGTGGCGGTCCTGGATTCGCAGTTATCAAACTATTTTGATACCTGCGAAGACCTCACCGATATTCATTCAATTCTGTACTGCGCAGCAGTAGCAGCATGTCGTGTAGCTCACGTCAAATTTGCAAATGACACTAGAGCTACACGACCGAAACCAAACGTACCAGCTTGGCAGTGCAGAATTGAACGCCGTATTGGTGGGGCCAGGACGCTCATCGGCAAACTAATCTGCTTCAAGGAGGGCAATACTCGCCCTAGAGTGATGCGCTTTGTGAGACGGGCATTCTCAGGGACTGATATCAGTCCCCAAGACTATATGTCTTGTGTCACAGAGCGCATCGACTTCCTGAAGCAGAAAGTGTATGCATGGGCAAACCGTATTCGTCGGTATAGGCGGCGAGTAGAACGATACACTCAGAATCGCACCTTCCAGAGCGATGAAAGGTGGGTTTATAGGGGTTGGGAGCGACCGGACCATGGTGTGACTGAGACGTGCCTACCGGATGATGATGCCATGTGTTCCTTCTGGCGCAGCATCTGGTCGGTACCTGTCAGTCACACCGAAGGTGATTGGACTCGGAAAGTCGAGCGAGCCTGCGATCTGATACCAGAAATGGGGGCTATTACCATCTGCCCCCAAGATGTAGCTCGTGCAGTCCGTCCACTACCCAACTGGAAGTCTCCAGGGCCGGATGGACTGCACAACTTTTGGATTAAATGGTTCACAAGATCGCACGCTCGCTTGGCATCTCAGTTTCAGACAACTTTGGAATCTGGTTCGCTACCCCAATTCCTAACGACAGGAATTACCCACCTGCTTCATAAATCAGGTAGCACCGCGGAACCCAAGAATTATAGGCCGATCACGTGTTTACCGACGGTCTATAAAGTTCTTACATCCATTTTGAGAACTAAAATTAACAAACATATAGACACCAACTCCATCATGTCTGCCTCTCAAAATGGATGTAGGAATAGGTCCCGCGGTACTAAGGAGCTACTCCTCATTGATATGACCATTAGCCAACAGGTTCGTCGTTCCCGAAAGGATCTGTCGACATGTTGGATAGATTATAAGAAGGCCTATGACTCGGTGCCGCATACATGGCTCGTGAGGGTGTTAGAGTTGTATAAAGTAGATACAATTCTTCGCACCTTCCTAATGTCATGTATGCGGCAATGGAGGACGGTCCTTCACTATCCAGGATGTCGAAATATTCATGGGAATAGCGAACCGATAAGGATCGAGCGAGGCATATTTCAGGGCGATAGTTTGAGTCCGCTTTGGTTCTGCTTAGCCTTGAATCCTCTAAGCACACTGCTGGAGGATTCAGGTCTAGGCTATCGGTTGAGGAGAGGTGGTCAGGTTATATCGCACCTCCTCTACATGGATGACCTAAAACTCTTTGCCCCCAACAATTTGCAACTGATGGAGCTACTGAAAGTAACTCAAACTTTCAGTAGCGCCATCAGGATGGAATTTGGTGTGGACAAATGTGCGGTCATGCATGTAAAGCGAGGGGAGATTGTTGAATCCGTGGGAACCCAACTCTCGGATTCCACAAACCTTAGAACCCTCTCCGCATCCGAAACCTATAAGTATTTGGGTATGTCTGAAACGTTAGGCATCAATGTTACTGACATGAAGCAATCGTTGAAGGAACGCTTCTTTGGCCGCCTGAAAAAAGTACTTAATAGTCTTCTATCAGGCGGAAACAAGGTGCGCGCCTTCAACGGTTGGGTCATGCCGGTTTTGATGTACTCTTTCGGCATACTCAAATGGACTCAGACCGAACTCGACGCCCTGGATAGGAGGGTCCGTACGCTGCTGACTGCAAATCGAATGCATCACCCACGATCATCGGTAATGAGGCTGTATATCCCGCGAAAGTGTGGAGGTCGAGGCTTTTTAAACGCTAAGACCCTCCACAATCGCGAGATATGCAGTCTCAGGGAATATTTCCTAGAAACCGACGTGGGTATGCATCGAGATGTAGTCACGGTGGACAAGGGCCTCACCCCGCTCTCCTTGGCTAAAGAGAACTGGCGCAAACCTGTAGTGCTTGACACTAATGATCGCATGGAGGTATGGCAGAGTAAGGAGCTCCACGGACGCTTTTTCCGGGCCCTACATGGACCGGATGTAGATCTACTAGCGTCCGTTGCCTGGCTGCGTTTCGGTGACCTCTTTGGAGAAACCGAAGGTTTTGTCTGTGCAATTATGGACGAAGTTATGATGACGAACAATTACCGGAGATTTATTGTGAAAGACGGCACGGTTGACATCTGTCGGGCATGCCACCGGCCGGGAGAATCAATCAGGCATATCATCTCCGGGTGTTCTCGTCTAGCTAACGGAGAGTACTTGCATAGACACAACCTTGTAGCCAGGATAATCCATCAGCAGCTTGCTCTGAAATACAACCTTGTGGAATCGGAGGTACCGTACTACAGGTATGTGCCCGACCCAGTTCTCGAAAATGGTAATATCACATTGTACTGGGATCGATCCATCATCACTGACAGGACTATTGTTGCCAATAAGCCTGATATAGTGGTGGTGGATCGATTGGAGCGACGCGCAATGATTGTTGACATAACCATCCCGCATGATGAGAACCTCGTGAAAGCCGAGAAAGATAAACAAATCAAGTATCTTGACTTGGCTCACGAGGTTGTCGACATTTGGGATGTGGGCTCAGCGGTCATTGTGCCGATTGTCGTGACAGCCAATGGGCTAATACCCAAGAGCCTCGACCAACACCTAAGGAGGCTCTCGTTAGGCTGCTGGATCAAGGGCTTGATTCAGAAAGCGGTACTTCTGGACACGGCCCGCATTGTTAGGAAGTTTCTCTCTCTGGAGCCCTGACCGCCGGTAGCTTGGACCCTGTTCCCGATACCGGTGGGCTACTATTTTTTATATTTTTAAATGTTTTTGGTATCTTTATAATTATAAAAATATTTAAAAATGTAATTTATATGTATGTTAATGAAATAAAGGAAATAATAATAATAGACCGTCAACGTCTCGGCCCAACGACTGTCGGATCAGGTGCGGGTCGTCCAACGTAATCATAGGTTGGACGATGCTGCACTTGATAGGCTGCGCTCAGAGCTGTGCAACCATATCGTCTCGGCTCCGGCACAGACCGCGGTACAAGCTTCAACCATTGAAGCAGTCCCGCCGCGGTCCAATCATGGTGTTGAAGAAGACGATGATAGGGTTACCACAGTAAGTAGCCAGTACAACGCCCGATTGAGGAGCGCACTGGAGGATGCGTTTCGCGAGTATAGATCCACTTCGATCGAACTTAGACCCCGATTACCACGCCTACCTATGCACAAAAAAAATAGGGCGCTGGTATGTGCCCTCGACTCGCAGCTGAAGAATGTGTTCGAGAGCAGCAAGGATCTCGTTGATACACACTCGATTCTGTATTGTGCGGCTGTTACGGCATGTCGTTTAGCTAATGTCAAGTTTCCAAACTATGACGGAGCTACTCGACCAAAACCAGCTGTACCAGCCTGGCAGTGCAGGATCGAGCGTCGTATCGATGGGACCAGGGTACTTATCGGCAAACTATACTGCTTCAGGGGGGGCAATACACGACCACGAGTGATGCGCTTTGTAAGACGGGCATTCGCGGGGACTAGAATCAGCCCTCGAGAATACATGTCCCGTGTCACAGAGCGCATCGACTTCCTGAAGCAGAAAGTTTGTGCATGGGCGAGCCGTATTCGGCGGTATAAGCGACGGGTTGATCGATACGCGTAAAATCGCATGTTCCAGAGCGATGAGAGGTGGGTGTACACAGCTTGGGAGCGACCTGAACAAAATGTGACAGACGTGTGCCGACCGGATGACGCCGCCACGAGAACATTCTGGTGCAACATCTGGTCGGTACCCGTCTGTCACGCTGAGCCTGACTGGATACGAGTGGTCGAGCGAATGTGTGAAACCATACCAGAAATGGGAGCAGTCCCAATTACGCCATTAGACGTTGCCAGAGCGGTCCGTCCGTTACCGAACTGGAAATCTCCGGGACCGGACGGATTGCACAACTTTTGGTTAAAATGGCTAATTAGTTCACACATTTGCCTGGCATCTCAGTTCCAGTCATCCTTAGAGTCTGGGTCGCTACCACAGTTTCTAACAACAGGCGTTACCCACCTGCTCCATAAATCAGGTAGTCCCACGGACCCCAAGAATTATAGACCAATTACACGTTTATCGACGGTCTATAAACTTCTTACATCCATTCTGAGAGCGAAAATTAATACGCACATTGGCAATAATATGATTATGTCTGCCTCTCAAAATGGATGTAGAAACGGGTCCCGCGGTACTAAGGAGCTACTCCTCATCGACATGGCCATTAGCCAACAGGTTCGTCGATCCCGCAAGGATCTGTCGACATGCTGGATAGATTATAAGAAGGCCTACGACTCGGTGCCACATACGTGGCTCATGAGGGTGCTGGAGTTGTACAAGATTGATGCAACTCTACGCACTTTCCTAGAGTCGTGTATGGGGCATTGGAGGACGGTTCTTCGCTATCCAGGATGTCGACAGATCCAGGGGAATGATGAGCCTGTATGGATTAAACGGGGAATATTCCAGGGCGACAGTTTGAGTCCACTTTGGTTCTGCTTAGCCCTGAATCCTCTAAGTACACTACTGGAGGATTCAGGTCTAGGTTATCGGTTGAGGAGAGGTGGTCAGGTCATATCTCACCTCCTCTACATGGATAACTTGAAACTCTTTGCCCCCAACAAATTGCGACTGATGGAGCTACTGAAGGTAACTGAAACTTTCAGTAGCGCCATCAGGATGGAATTTGGTGTGGACAAATGTGCGGTCATGCATGTAAAGCGAGGGGAGATTTTTCAATCCGTGGGAACCCAACTCTCGGATTCCACAAACCTTAGAGCCCTCTCCGCATCCGAAACCTATAAGTATTTGGGTATGTCGGAAGCTTTAGGCATCAATGTTACTGACATGAAGCAATCGTTGAAGGAGCGCTTCTTTGGCCGCCTGAAAAAAGTACTTAATAGTCTTCTTTCAGGTGGAAACAAGGTGCGTGCCTTCAACGGTTGGGTCATGCCGGTTTTGATGTACTCTTTCGGCATACTCAAATGGACTCAGACTGAACTCGACGCCCTGGATAGGAGGGTCCGTACACTACTGACCGCAAATCGGATGCATCACCCACGTTCTTCGGTGATGAGACTGTACATCCCGCGGAAGTGCGGGGGTCGAGGCTTTAAATGCGAAGACCCTCCACAACCGCGAGGTCTGCAGTCTCAGGGAATATTTTTTTAAAGCTGAAATGGGTATGCACCGTGATGTGGTAGCAGTAGACAAGGGACTCACCCCGCTCTCCATGGCTAAAGAGAACTGGCACAAACCTGTAGTACTTACTACCGATGACCGCAGGAAGGTATGGCAAAGCAAGGAGGTTCACGGGCGCTTCTACCGGGCTCTTCATCAACCCGGTGTAGACTTCTTAGCGTCCGTATCCTGGCTACGTTTTGGTAACCTTTTCGGGGAAACTGAAGGTTTCGTCTGTGCAATTATGGACGAAGTTATCTTGACGAATAACTACCGGAGACATATTATGAAAGACGGGACGGTTGACGTGTGTCGGGCATGCCACCGTCCAGGTGAATCCATCAGACATATTATCTCTGGTTGTTCTCGTCTGGCTAACGGCGAGTACTTGCACAGGCATAACCAAGTAGCCAGGATTATTCACCAGCAACTTGCTTTAAAATATAAACTTGTGGATACCGAGGTACCGTATTACAAGTATGCGCCCGACCCAGTTCTCGAAAATGACCAAGTCACGTTGTACTGGGATCGGTCTATCATTACTGACAGGACTATTGTCGCCAATAAGCCTGATATAGTGGTGATAGATCGATTAGCGCGCCGCACAATGATCATCGATGTTACCATTCCACATGACGAGAACCTCGTGAAAGCTGAGAAAGAGAAACAAATAAATATCTCGACTTAGCACACGAGGTTGTTGACATGTGGAATGTAAGCTCGGCTGTCATTGTACCGATTGTCGTATCGGCCAATGGCCTGATGGCCGAAAGCCTCGATCAACATCTTTCGAGACTCTCGTTAGGCGGTTGGATCAAGGGCCTGATTCAGAAGGCAGTACTCCTTGATACGGCTCGTATAGTGAGAAAGTTCCTGTCTCTGGAGCCCTATCCACCGGTAGCTTGGACCCTGCTCCTGATACCGGCGGACCACTATTTTTTTATTTTTAAGTGTTTTTTTTAATGCTTTTTATAAAAATGTATTTATATGTATGAAAATAAATAAACGGAATAATAATAAATTCTTTATTGACATAAGTATTTTTTAACAAAAGTAGTGAGGCCCTGACTCCTGCGCTAGGTATAGTACCTGTGTTACAGGAGCCAGTGTCTTCTCCCAATAAGTATGAGACGAGTTTTATGCAATAAGAATTAAGCAAAAACACACAAGTACAAAAATTAAAGTAAAATATGAAAACAGAGAAAATTATAAATTTGAGAAACATTGCCCAACGTGGAGTAATTTAAAAGAGTGTTAGTGGTATAGTGTATGAATATGGTGTGTAGTGTTTGTGGTGTGTGAATGTGTAATGTAGGTATGTGGTGTGTGATGTTAGAGTATATACTATTTTAAAAGGAGTTCGGTTTGTTCATAGTCATGCGTAAGTAGCCATGATTTAACCTTACTTTTAGCTTCCTTCATTGTGAGAGGATTTATTTTAAGCTCTTTGTTTGTCTTATTTTATAAATGAATAGATAAATAATTATTTTGTTTTCTAGCTGATGCAGTTCGACATTTAATTGACAAACAGATGTTTCGTGTGGTGCGTTTTTTTGGAACACTATTATCGTATGGCGTGATAAGGTGCTGTTTGATGACGGTATCTAAAATATACATCTGCCGTACCGTTAATATTTGACATTTCTCATATAAGGTTTTAGTGGGGAACCTGAATGGCCTGAATGTCATTACTTTAAGGACAGATCTTTGGGCCCTTTCAAGGCGAATCATATACGTCTTACACGCGCCACCCCAAACTCTAATGCAGTATGCGAGAACTGACTGTGCTAGTGCGTAATACACAGTGCGTAATAGCTCAAGGTCAGCCACATGTCTGAGTCTTTTAAAAATCCAAATTAATTTTCTAATACGCGCGGTGGTAAGGTCTATATGCTGGCGCCAGCTTAGTTTTTCGTCCAGAATAACCCCTAAATATTTCACTGATATCGATTTCCCTAGAGCCAGACATGTACAGGTTGTATTATTCTGAGGTGAGTTACATATATGTAATTTGATTTCAATTTTTTTGGGATTGTTCTTGGAGTAACTGAATTGAATTTGTGTTGATTTCGAAATATTCAAAGTCAGGAGATTGGCTCTTAGCCATTGATTTACCCTGTGTAGTCCCACCTCAGCGTATTGTTTTACTTCGTCCCAAGTCCCGCCATGAAACACAAGAGCTGTATCATCAGCATATGTAAAAATTTTGCCATTTGCAAGCGTTTGTTGACACAGATCATTTATGTAGATCAAGAAGAGACTCGGGCCGAGTATACTTCCTTGCGGTACGCCATATACAACATGGGCGTCTGAGCTAATGTGTCCCCCAATTTTCACTCTCTGTGTCCTGTCATAGAAGAAATCTCTGAAGATCCCTAAAGCATTTCCCCGAATGCCAATATGTTCCAGCTTGTCCACAAGTAGAGGAATTGAGACGGTGTCGAAAGCCTTAGCCAAGTCGAGGAAGATGCCGACACATTTTTGATTAGCATCCACACAAGATGATATATGTTCTACAAGTTGGCTGACAGCATCCTCGGTGCTCTTCCCTCGCCTAAAGCCAAATTGAGATTCCGACAGGATTTTATTATGTTCTAAGTAATGTATTAGCCTACTGTTGAGCACTTTCTCAAGTATTTTTGATATTGTCGGAAGAACCGAGATAGGCCGGTAGTTCTCGACACCGTCCTTAGCTCCACTCTTGTAGACAGGAGTTATTAGTGACTTTTTGAAAACTCGTGGGAAAAAACCTTGCGCAATGCAGATCCCTATTAGCTTAGTTAGTTGAGGAACTATGACATGTCTAGCCATTTTAAGAAGTTTTGCTGGTATGGAATCCCAACCAACAGCACAGTCATTCTTGAGGTTAAGTATTAATGTTTCGATTTCAGCTTCATCCGGGGAAAGTAATACGATAGAATTTAAATTAGTCGAAATGTCAGTTCTATAGGGTAAGGAGTTAGAATAAGGGGAGTTAATTATATTATCTGCTAGCTGCTTGCCGATGCTAGAAAAATAGTTGTTTATGTCATTCATAGAATTAGATGTATCTGCACTTAAGAGATTGTCAGCTAATGTTTTTTGTTTTTTCTGCTGTATTATAGATTTCACCGCCTCCCATTTATCTTTGTTGTTATTTGCGCTTTGCAGAAGAGATCGTTCATAGTTAATTTTTAATTTCCTTAGCAATGTGGTGCAAAAATTGCGATATCTTTTATATGTTGTTTCGAGTACTTTGTTCTCTGGACTACACGAAAGCTTTTTATGCAGTCTATCTCTATGGCGAATGCAGCGGAGTAATCCTGGAGTTAGCCAAGGTTTCAGAATTCTTTTCCGACTGGGTCTTTTAAGTTTAGTTGAATTTACTTCCAGAGCTGTGGAAATTTTTTCAACAAAAAAAGTGGCAGCCTCATTGGCATCCGCATCATCATTAATGAATGAAAAGTCAACCGTCTCTAGATGTTTAATCGCAGCGTCATAATTGACCCTTGTTAAAACATTAGGTTTATGACCTATCTGTCGAGATTGACGAAGGTTTAATATTACTGAGGCATGGTCGGTAACTGTGGAATTAATTACAAATACTGTTGCCGGCTGTGCCGTATTAAGTAACATGTGATCCAAGCAACTTTGAATTCTTGTTGGATGTGTGTGTCCAGGCAACAGTCCCAGTTCAGCAGTAACGTTTAAATAAGTTTCGCTATTCGTGTCAATGGTGTTGGCTTTAATGTCAATATTGATATCTCCAGTTAGCACAATGTTTTTAGCTTTAACAGACCGTATTATACTGTCTATTGAATTCAAGAAACTGTCGGTACAGTATATAGATGGAGACCTATATACAGCCAAAATGCAAGTATCCGGAAAAATATTTATTAACATAAATTTAGAGCCTAGAGGCTCCGGTTCTTCAACTGAGCATTTAAGGTCTTGTTTTGCATATATAACAATGCCGTCATTTTGATTTAGACAGTTTTTTGAAGAATACGTTGTGTAACCATCAATCATTGGAATAGGTTTGTTTTGATGGAGCCAGCATTCAGTAAGAATGATGACATCGAAGTCAAATGAAAACCTGGCTAGTTGTGCTTGAAAATTATCCAAGTTCTTATAAACACTGCGAATATTCTGCGTTATAATATTTAAAGCTGGCGTTGAGTTTTTTATCTCTGTGTTACAAAAATCCGTGTCACAATCATAGCTATTAGCTGTGGATATGCTGTCAACGTCGCTTAACCAACTTGTTACTGAATAGACTTTTTGCATCTGATTGCAATGAAATTCAGTTAGATGTATCCTTGTACCTATAATCAGATCATTAGGAAAAATCCAAAAAAAAAAAGAAACCCTGTTGGGAAACCGGGAAATTCGTGTTCTTTTAAAAGGACATTAGTAATATCTACTACTTGTTCAAGTAAATCAAAAGAAAATACGAAGTGTCTTTAGTATCGTTTGTTTATAACATAATATAATCATGTAAAAAGTGAAGATATTGAAAAAAAAAAATATTATTATTATTATATTATTGTTTTTGATTTTATGTATTTTATTTTCTATTTTAGTCTTACACACGCTGTCTACATCTCTAAATCTGCTATCCTATCGCAGGTATGCTGGAAGAGATTTCATTAGAAATAAGCATCACCTTTGTACCTATTTTTCTGTTTTATTTCTTCTTGTCTGTTTATATAAGTGTGTACATAAATGGTTAAATAAATAAATAAAGACTTGAAATTTTTTTTATTTTGTATGGTATGTTTCAAAACATTATTTTGGATGTAATGTAACTTCACACGTTTTACACGAGAGATTGGCTTTTTTGTGGCAAATCACACACCTCAACTGCTTTTCGTTATATTTTACAAGATGCTTCTTATTATCATACCGAGAACTTTGGTGATAGTTTTGTGAAGTGCGACCTGATTTTCTGCTTTCTGTTCTACGATAAGTTTCTAGAAGGGAAGTTGCAATATTTCTGCGAAATTGCAAATGATCGCAATCTCCGCCATCGATCTGGTATAGTTGCCAAGCATTTTGATCTGCCATGTCTAGTGCGTGACATATCAATGGGAAATACCATTTTTTTCCTCGTATCGATGTTCGGTATAAACCAATATTTTGGTCTGACCTGTCTACACCTCCCATGTTTTCATTATACACCTTTATCACGGCTGGCTGGTCGACTTGTACATATCTTTTCTCATGTTGTGAAAAGCGTTTTACTTTGCTCAGTGGTAAAACTTTAGCAGCATTTGAAGCCACTGTTACAACACTATTATCATTCCACTTACACACAATAATTTCTTCAGCTCTTGTTGCTTTGTATTTCAGAGAACCACGATCAGTTTTCTTGAATTCTTTGCTTGCTGGAAGCGGACATTTCGATACGCGATTTTCTCTAATTGTTCCGGTTGCCTTCAACCCCCTTTCACGTAGTTCATCTAGTAATGGAATCGATGTGAAGAAATTATCAAAAAATAGGTGGAAAGGTGCCTGTGCATCGATTGTACGAAGAACATCTGCGAAACGTAAAATAACACTTGCTCCTAGTCCCAACTTTTTATAATTATTGAAGTCGTCTCCCGTTTGCCCTTGATAAGGATCAAACCATAATATGTACCCAAGACGTGTCGATCCTACCCAAAATTTGTAACCCCATCTGATAGGTTTACCTCTTATAAACTGTTTACAAGGGTGACCACCGTAATATGGAATCATCGCTTCATCAATGCTGTAGTTTTCTTCGAATGGGGCATAGTTTAGGAAGTTCTCATTCAACGCGTCAAAGAGTGGTCTCAACTTCGCATATTTTTCATTAGATGGCAAATTTGTATTATCACAGCAATGAATATGAGACATAATAAAAGTAAACCTATCCCTCGACAATGCATTATAAACTATTGGGATCCCACAGTCTGCAGAGTTTTCCCAATACATATATCTTCTGGGTACTACCACATACCCACTGAAGAGAAGTATTCCGATAAAGCATTTCATCTCTTCACACGTTATGTTTCCTATCTTATTTTTTTGATTTATATAATTATTCGTGTACTTTGTCAGCGAAACTGTAATTCTGTCGCCGAAAAGTTGCTCAAAATAATATAATGCATTTTGCTGCCTTGCAACTTGCTGCATTCTGGCCCATGGTCTAAACATTGGGCGTATATCTCTTGTAGTCCAGTTATACTGTTTAGTTTTTGGTATTGTGACGCTTGTGGAAGTTGAGGGTGTTGGTTCGTCGTCAGGTAACTGATTTTCAATCGGAGGATTGGAAATTCTGATGCGCATTCTTTTGGAAACTTGAGCTAGACATATTTCGTCTTCACTGTCGCTACCGTCTGTCAAATTCATATAATGAACTTGAGCTGGAGTCCTAAGTTGAGTGCCGGGTAAATTTTGAATGTGGACTTGATTTTCGTCCCCAGAATCTTCGTCGGTGACATCAGCATTACAATTTTCTGGTGGAAAAAATGTGATGCTGTCAGGAATAGGGGCCTCCTCATCAAATTCCAATTCCTCCATGATTTCATGAAGTTGCGACTCCCATCCTCTTCCAATAACTCTCCTGACAAAACAAAACATTTTTTTGTATCAAGTAGTAGTAGATATTACTATTGGGCTTTATAAAGAACACCAAATGTTTTGCCATAAAAACGAATAAAAAATGACAGTTGGTACTTATATTTCATTCAATTCACTTAGAAGAGATGTGAAAGTTTTATTATCCATTGTCGAAAAAAACTTAATTTTAATAATAATAAAATAACTCACCTCATATCACTCATGATAAATTTAACGTAAAATAAAAGCTTCAAAACTGATTAATAATAATGCGTTATACCACTCACAATACTTATATTGTACTGCCACACAATCCAACTTTCAAATGTCACCAATAATTTTTGTTTAGATTACCTTCATTAATCACAAGATTTTTGTTTGTGCGCCGTCCTTTTAAGAGGACGATAGTAATAAGTGGGTTAATATATTATTATTAGCCATTTATATAAATAAAGATTGTATTGTGGCACAAATTAATTTCAATGTTAGTCCGTAATAAAATGCTGACATTAGTTGAACAAAGTTGCATAAATGCAGACGTAAATCTTAATAGTATGAGGGGTGTGTCAAGCGCGTCAGATTGGAATATATTTTTGTAAATTGGTGTGTGTAAATTGATTGTAAAATAACTTGTATAGTGTAATATTACATGCTGTGTAAATTTTTTTTTCATTTTCGCAAGTATAATAATAGAAAAATTAGTATAATTAAAATGATTTTAGACATGCAGTATACAAATAAAACATTAACCAGTCATTCAGTATCTTGCCGTCCTCGTAGGTTGTTAAGATCGGATTCGTGTTTCATTAATATTTGTTTTTCCCCTTCTATTCTTCGAACAAAAACTTTGCCAAATGACGTCCAACAATATTTATAGGAGTTATCCTTAGCAAAGTTCCTAGCCATGTAATATAAACGCTGGGATTTTAAAGTAAGGACCTCTGATACATAAATTGGTTTCGATGGACCCTCTATCTTAACATGAGATGAATTCAACTTATTTCCATTGTTCTTTTTGTTAAACTTGCAGACATTTTGTAAAATGTTCTCCTTAGTTGTCGTGTTGATGAAGTCTACAATGATTGTTGATACTCCTTCTTTTTTGGTTACGCGGAATACATCTTTGATGTCTTGTCGTTGTAAAGGAACTTCAAGAACCGTGGCGGCCTCTGTTACTAATTTGCGTAGCTCTTCTTTGGTTTCACCTTGCTTTTTTGGAACATTACGGATTTCTACTTTTGATAGCTTAATCATTCTCTCCAGATTTTCAACTCTATCCTCAAGTTGACTAATGTAAGTAAGGTCAGCCTTTCGGTCTGCTTCTAACTTTTCCGTTCTTAAAACCATGTCATCATACTACCTATCTACTTTACATCAATATGGGGATGGGTTTATGTCTCAGCACAATAAAAAGTAGATAGGTACTCATAAATGGTGTAGAATCACCGTTCAGATATGATAAAAAAATTATGATTAGCAGTTTCAGCATTGGACTTTCATAATTATCGATATCGATAGGTGGTTCATGTCTAAAAAAAAATGTTTATTTCAATTACAATGGGCATTTAGATACATATTTTTGGAGATCTCCTTTTAAGCAAGGAATCGCTTGTATTAGAAGTCTCCGCACTTAGGTAATAGGTAATACGGGCTGGTGTCCGCAACTCCACGTCAATGCGCGTATTTTGCGTACGGGTGGGAAAATCGGTTATTCGATCCACCCCAGCTCCTCGAGAAAGGCCAGCAACGCCTTGGTGTTCATTTCAGTTCCATTTATCATTAATTACTTTGCAATTGAAATTGAAGTGTAGACAAAGTAAACACGCAAGACTAAAAATTAAAAAAAAAACGGTAAATAAATTTTTATTTTTTTATTACTTTTAAGAAGGCTTACAGACTAATTACAAATAAATTGGTAACAACAACATATCATCAAGTTGCTAATAATAAGCCTCCACAGATATATAGCATATCGATTACATAAAGCCGAACAATTAAAGTACATAAGTAAGTAGGTTAACTAAGTTATATTTATTTGATTACGTTGCTAATATTAGTTTAAGAAACACTAGCCGGTGCATCATTCACAATAAAAGATTTGGCTAAGAGCGTCCTTGCTGTGCTTATCTTAGTGCAAAATAAGTCAACATCATGCTCAGAAGATACATCATTGAAGCTCCGAGCGCCTCTTAAAAGAAAAGCATTACGCCTATAATTAGTAGTGGCAGAAGGCACACCTAGAAGCGGCCTTTTACGTAATCCAATAGTGTTGGTTCGAAATGCTAACTTTGCTAATAGTTCAGGGCAGTCAATCGAGCTATTCGCTATTTTAATCAAATAACACAAATCATTAATGAGTCGCCTACGATCCAATGGCAGAAAATGGTACCTCTTGCAACGGTGACTGTAATCTATGGATACTTGGTGTGCCTTATAATCAAGATATCTCAAAAACTTTTTCTGGATACCCTCAATGCGTGAATTGTAGATCCCAAATTGAGGGTTCCAGACCTGTGACGCATACTCCAAGTGGCTGCGCACGAACATCATACACATTAACATTATACAAACGTCACTGCAAAAGAATGAACGTTGTACAGGAGAAAAAGGCCAAATCGCGCGAGTACGTGTGATGCGTGTGTTACGAGTGAGTAATGTTAGTGTGTTAGTGAGTGAGTGTGGGTGTGGGTGTAAGAGTAAGTAGTAAGGTTGTATGGAGTGTGAGTTATAATAAGCGATGTTTAGTTCATTTATCGTGAATGAAAATCCTGACTAGCACTAAATACAAAAATACAAAAGTGCGCCTATTTTGTGTTATGTGGGTGAAACCGGAAGGCGATGTTAGTGTAGGTAGGTATAAGCGTACGCTAAATTGTAGGTGGTTGGTTGTTGGCTAGCCCTACGACAATGTCTTGGGATCGAAAGAAGCGAAATAGGTCTTCTTTCACTAACCATGCAGGAAAACGACCCGAGTATAACTTTGGCTATTGTAAAGTAGATACAATAGATTAAATGTCGTCATAAGATTAAGTTTTAAGCCAAAGGAAATAAAACAAATCAAAACTTGAATACCATTAATAAATAAATAATAACCATTTATTCTTCATAAAATCTAACATCCAAGAATTGAGCTGGAGCACATACATCGTTGAAGCGGCCCCAGCTCAGATACCATAATACTGTCATAGTATGAGCACAACACCCTACTGTACGGTTACCCACTAGACAGTTGCAATAGTAAGCAATGATACTATCTAAAGTATTTGCCCGATTTTCATCTTTACTAATCAATCAATAAGAGTGAGTACTAAGTTTTATTGCTCACATGGCGGGACTTAATTCTAGCCCTAATTAAATAATTATTTTGACCCAATATTAAGGGCAAATCCTCTTCCAAAATATCATTGCTTATTGTTATTATATTATAAGTACCATTAGTTCGTATGTGCTCCCCATAATAGGATCTCGCCTGTTTTAGTTGGTAGGATCCCAATGCAAATCTTCTTAAAGATGTAAACTGCCTATAGGTTATATAAACTTTAAAAATAATTGTTTTTTAGTGTTTAATCGTTTAATTTTTATATATCGATTACTCAATTGATTAAAAGATGGCATTATTTATTTAATTCTTTGATACCTGGCAACTTTTTTTTACCAATCAAACCACAGATTACATTGAATCAAACGGATGTATACGTAATGTTTAACAACTATTAATTAACTTTAACTTTATTCCCAGGGTGAAAGAAATCGTATAAAAAATTCCCAGTACAAAAAAAAATTGTAATATTTTTAGGTTATTCTAAATCAGGCACACGATAGTTACCACAAAAGGGACTTGCTCCGTGGCAATCTCCTTTGATACATTAAAATTCATTAAACGATACCTTATAATATCCGCAATTAAGTGTTTTTTTTTGTTTTATTTAATAAAATACATAAAACTCATACAAAACTAAACTTCAGAGGTGTTTCGATTTAAATTTTAAGGCTTTCATTCAGTTTTGATCTAGACAATGTAAAAGAGCTTTACGAGCCAATTAGAACCTGGAGGTTCCAATAACAACTCCTAAGTAACAGTACATCTATACAATTCAACTAATAATTAAGTTGTCTGAACCCATGAATCACAAATCAGCAGGATCGTAAAAACATACACTTACTGATTGGGCTCGCGGTCGCATGTTACGAGAATGAGGGCATTGGGGCATGACAAATTGTTGTTGTTATCAAAATAGTTGTAGTAGGCAACTATGACAAATTGATCTCCCGCAGTTTACAATCACCAAACAGTATTTATTGATGTCAATAATAAATAATATATATGGATTAGTAATGGTTCGGCAATAAATACATTGTACTCGATATCAATAAGTTGTATAACAATAGTACACACGGAAGTTTATACAGCTTTGCAACGCCATTTCGGCGACGAACAACATGGTTTCCTCAGAAAACGGTCAACTGCCTCCAACCTGATGCTGTCCAATGAATTTATAACCTCGGGGATGGAAGAACGATGTCAGGTCGACGCGATATACACGGACTACAGTAAATGTTTTGACCGTATAGATCATCGGGTGCTTCTTCAGAAGCTACTTTCCGCAGGAATTCATGGTGATCTATTCCGGTGGTTCTCGTCATATATAGATAATCGAACGCAGGCTGTAGTTTTATATGGATACGCGTCAGGTTGGAAATCTGTCCCATCAGGAGTGCCCCAAGGCTCAATATTGGGGCCGTTATTGTTTACAATATTTATTATGGACATCAAAAACTGCTTTCAAAACTCACGCATTCTTCTATACGCAGATGACATGAAGGTCCTAAAGGCCATACGCACATTATCTGATACTGAGCTACTTCAGTCAGATCTTGACAGATTTGTGCAGTATTGTAAAATCAACAAATTGCAACTAAATGTATCCAAATGTTTTCACGTAGTATTTACTCGCCAGAAATCTATTATCGGCCCCGGGTATAAACTAGATGGTACTTATTTGAGTAAGGAAACAAGTATCAGAGATCTTGGTGTGGTACACGACAGCA
Source organism: Brachylomia viminalis (assembly GCA_937001585.2). NCBI lineage: Eukaryota > Metazoa > Arthropoda > Insecta > Lepidoptera > Noctuidae > Brachylomia > Brachylomia viminalis. Next base: position 26,138,207 of record OW443304.2, read on the forward strand.
AGCTACTTTTTGATGATCACATAGAAACAGTTGTCAACAAAGCGTTTAAAGCCTTAGGCTTCATTATTAGAGCTTGTGCTAACTTTCGTTCCCTTAAACCATTAAAAGTTCTGTATTGTTCTCTAGTACGTAGCCACCTTGAGTACGCTTCTCAAATATGGAACCCTCAATATGAGATCTACAAATCTCGTATCGAATCTGTTCAGAGGAAATTTTTGCGGTATTTGGACTTCAAGGCTAAGCAATTCTCAGTCGACTATGAACACCGCTGTAAGCGATATCATTTCTTACCGTTGGAAGTAAGACGTAACATCAGTGATATCTGTTCTTTAGTGAACATCGCAAACGGCTCGGTTGATTGTCCCGAACTACTCAGCAAAATTCTTCTTCGTACTAACCTAAACAACTTGAGAAAACGGCCACTACTTCAAGTACCATTTGCATCGACTAAGTATAGGCGCAACGCCTTCTGCATACGTAGTACTATAGCTTTCAATAGTTTGCCATCACACCTGGAAATCGATTTATTTTGCACTAGCGCACACAAAATTAGAAAGATTTTAAACAAGGATTATTTTGGTGACACCATAAATAGCTTTTAATCCTTATTTTGGTATTGCATGACTTGACATAAGACGACTTGACTTTACTTAGGCACATAGTATTATTTAGTATTTTATAGTGACAAGGTCACTATCATTATTGTAGACTTTACTTTGTAGTTGTTTTCTTTTTTTTATATCTAGTATGTTAACTTACATTGTATTCTTTAAATTTAATCAAATCACTGTAATTGGTCGACGCAAGTAACTTGTAACTAAATATATTTATACATGTGGAAGCTTGTAATTAGCAAATGAAACTACTTATGCATGATATTTATAATTATTATTAGTCTGTAAGCTTTCTTTAAAATTAAATAAATAAATAAATAAAATAAATAAATAAATAAATCGACAAGAACTCATTTCACTGTCTACAATCTTCTTTTCATAAACTGACTAAACTGACTGAATTGCTTTTACAAAAATGTTACTACTCTGTAAATGACTTCTTGAATGACAAAGATTTATAACTGTACCTTGACTTTTTTTCTTGTAAATGACATTTTAAATACTTTTTTTGCAATAATTTATAATTTGATAACATAATTTTTAATTTTTTAATGTAATGAATATTTAAGTGACAATTTATATATGTGTTTTCATTGTTGATAATTATCTTGTTATTTTAATGTCAATGTAATGTTATCTAATGGTTTTGCACGCCGTAAGGTAAAATGTAGCGGAAACATTATATTCTGTACCATCTCAAACCTGTACCTACATTTTTAGCAAATAAATATTTCTGATTCTGATTCTGATAAAATTGTATTTATGTGTGGCCACCGGCCACAGAACATATCACACAACGGGTACATAGTTGTAGCTATACATAGATAGTGTATTATGTCACCGTATTAAATCGAATATAGATACTGTTTAACTGCCTGTTAGTTTTAGACACATAATAAATAGCAAGGCTATTAGCTTTTTATATAAACTCAGACATAAGTAGTATGTCGAAGTCTTGTGTTATTAACACCACAATGGTTAGTGATAATACTAATAATAAGGTGGTGAGCTTAAATAAATGTAGCTCAAATGCTATAAGTATTTTTACAAATTGTACGAAGGAGGTTCCGTGCCCCTCACTCACTAGGAGCTAATTGCCTGGTAATCATTTAAACTAGTTTGTAAGACAACAGAAGGTACCAGTAAGAGATTCCTATACGTAACAACAACAAGGTATCTTCTTGCTTTAAATTAAATAATTATCAAACATAACAGCAAATTGCCTTGAAATTATTTCATCAAAATAATCAAGGTATTTCTTCCAAATTATTAGAAATTGAAATGTTTTTAGAAAAAACAACGTTTGACATTGTTTGTTTGACTGAACATTGGTTAAAGGATTACCAAATGCTAATTAATTATGAGAACTACAGTGTAGGCAGTTGTTTTAACCGTAAATCTATGCTGCGTGGAGGTTCTCTAATCTTAATTAAACATTATTTAAAATCTAAGCAACGGAATGACATAGTTGGTTTATCAGTTGAACATTGCATCGAACTGTTCTGTGTTGAGCTGGATAAGCATGTTGTAGTGTGCGTTTACAGACCCCTAATTATCAGAACTTGTCTTTATTTGAGACAATAATGGAAGATGTCCTAGCGAAACTTGCATCCAGTAACAAAGCCGCAATTATTTGTGGTGATTTTAATATTAACATTTTGGAAATTAATTCAAATAGCAGTAGATTATTAAGCCTTTTTAAATCGTTCAATTTATCAAATGTATTATTATTTAGTAAAAGCCATCGTTAATTATCTGCCATCTGATCATAGTGGACAATTAATGGTAACTTTTAAGTTTAAAACGGCTTTGCGAAAAGTGCACATGTATACAATTTAAACCAATATCGACTGGCAAATTAAGTAGATTCAATAGTACCCTAAACAATAAGTTAAATGTTCTGAGCCATCATATGGACGATGCAAATAAATTGTATGAGGATTTCACAATGAATTCAATAAAACTTTTGAAAAGAAAACAAAAAATATTTGCTCAAATATTTTTTTTTTGTGACTGGTCCGCAATATGGTTTCGCCAAAGGACGTTGTACGACTGACTCCGGTGTCACTTTATTAAAACACATATTTACAGCGTAGGAGGAGGCCCAAGATGCCATAGAGATCTTTTATGACCTCTCCAAGGCATTTGGCTGCGTTGATCACGAAACCTTGCTCTTAAAACTTGAGCATTACGGACTAGGTAAACTCGCGCTTAGTTTAGTACAATCTTATTTAAATAATAGACAACAAAAAGTGCAAATAAATGGTGTCAATTCACTTCATTTAAAAGTAAAAATGGGTGTTCCACAAGGATCGATATTAGGTCCCTTCCTCTTTTTAGTATATATTAATGATCTACCCCATTTATTTAAAAACCATCCACAAATGATGTTATTTGCTGATGATACTTCTTTAATATTTAAGATGAATAGACGTGCATCAAATCTTGACGACGTAAATAATGTTTTACTGCAGGTAAATAATTGGTTCACTGCTAATAATTTAGTATTAATTGAGAAAAAAACGAAATGTATAAGATTTGCTTTACCGAATGTTAAAAGTAGTGATTGTGACGTAGTATTGAATAACGAGAAACTAGAATTTGTCGATGAAACTGTTTTCCTGGGGATAACGCTCGACTCAAGGCTGCAATGGGGTCCTCATTTAACATCTCTTGCAGGACAGCTAAGTTCAACTGCATATGCTGTAAGGAAAATCCGTCAATTTACTAATGTAGGTACCGCGAGGCTAGTCTATTTCAGTTATTTTCATAGTATCGTGTCTTATGGTATTATTTTATTATGGGGACGGGCTGCCGATATTGAGTCTATTTTTATTGTGCAGAATAGAGCCATCAGAGCAATATACAGCCTCCGCAGGCGCGATTCTTTAAGAGAACTGTTTAAAGACATTAACATCATGACGGTACCTTGTCAATATATTTATGAAAACATCATGTACGCAAGGAAAAATTTAAATCATTTCAGTAACAGAGGTGAAAGACACAAAAAGGATTAAAAATAGGGACCAATTAGTTCAACTAGATTTCAGACTGGGTAAAGTAGACTCATCCTTCATGGGGTACTATTTAAAATGTTACAATAAAATACCTCCCCACATACTCCAACTGAATTAAACGAAATTTAAATCTTATATAAAACGCACATTATACAGCCAAGCATATTATAGCTTGGGGGATTATATCGCTGACAAAAATGCTTGGCTCAGGGCCGGTCCTGCTCCACAAGGGCGCATAAACTAATTAATTAGCATTCGAAAACTTTGTTGGAGCTGATGAAGATTGTACAATCTATCTTTGCATTGTATAAATTCAATCTCTTAGTATTGTATAATTGCATAGCATATGTGTGAGCACTATGTACCCACTATAAAGTTTACTGGGTTCGTCTTTCATTGACTTGAATGTTCCCTGGTGGCTGAGAGTATGTCATGCTCACTCAAATGTGTCGCTGGTGGTGGCGTGTGTATTGGATCATTGAGTTCCCTTCAAAATGGTTGAGCTGAATGGTGCTGATCCATACGTCATGTTCGTGAACGGGCGCCCTCAGTAGGCACTGGTCATTTCTTAGCTGCCACGGCTTATTTTAATTCCATAATTGTTTTTATCTTTTTATTACGGACGCTTTTAACGTGCACGTCTTTCTACATCGTTCTCATATGTATAATTTCAACATGAATGATGTAACCGCTTTTTTGTAACAATATTTTGATTTAAAAGAGTGTCCATGGAGTTTCTTGCCCGTTATCCTCCATAGGTACCTATTACGCTTTGGAATGGGTAACTAGCTTCATCTTTCTGACTGACCGACCACTTGACAATTCAAAAGTGCCTGTAATTGGTTTATTTGAAATAAATGCTTTGAGTTTCTGTTTGAGTTTATTATTGTGAACACCATTAGATTTTAATCTATCTCGCAAGATTGTAAACTCTCAATAAATTGTGGACTGTACCTTACTGCTTATAATATAACGTATAAATTTTCAATAGTTGTAGTATTCATTTTCATGGATGAATTATACTATCCATGATCACCGTCAAATTGTAAACGAACCTCCACTTACCGACAGCCGAGCTATTCTGTAACAGTGAAATTGTTACAGAATAGCTCGGCTGTTCCTATTTTACATGAAACAAATATTACTATCCCAATGTGTTGTCAATTATTGTAGAGGTATATTTTATAGTGTGTCGCATCTGGCAAGACTGAAATCCGAACTAACTTTCAATAAGAAATAGAGACTACCGGAATAGCAAATACATTGCTATAATAAAATAGAACAGCTCTAGGCAAACTCAAACTCAAACTCAAAGCATTTATTTCAATTAAACCATTTACAGGCACTTTTGAATTGTCAAGTGGTCGGTCAGTCAGAAATATGAAGCTAGTTGCCCATTCCAAAGCGTAGTAGGTACCTATGGAGAAGAACGGGCAAGAAACTCCATGGACACTCTTTTAAATTATATTGTTACATAAATATTATTTACATCATTAATCTTGTATATAGGTATAATTATATGTGAGAACGATGTAAATAAGACGTACACATTGAGTGTCCAGTGTACAGCAAATATAAATTCAAACAAAACAATCCATAATAAAATAATTAAAAATAAGCCGTGGTGGCTAAGAGATGACCAGTCCCAACTGACAGCGCCCGTTCACGAACATGACGCATGGATCAGCACCATTCAGCTCAACCATTTTGAAGGGAGCTAAATGATCCAACACACGCGCCACCGTCAGCGAGACATTTGAGTGAGCATGACATCTATCAGCCGCCAGGACACATTCAAGTCAATGAAAGACATTACCCGGTAAATGGTAGCTCGATAGTACATAGTACTCACACTTGTCCTATGCAATTATATAATACAAAGGAGATTGAGTTTATACAAAGCAAAGGTAGTCTTACAATCTTCAGCAGCTCCAACAGTATTTTCAAATGTTAATCAATTAGTTGTGGTTGTGGAGCAGGACCAGCATTGAGCCAGGCATTTTTATCAGCGATATAATCCCCCAACTTATAATATGCCTGGCTGCATAGTGTGCGTTTTATACAAACTTTGAATTTCGTCTCATTCAGTTGAAGTATGTGGGGAGGTATTTTATTGTAACATTTTAAACAGTACCCCATGAAAGATGAGTCCACTTTAGCCAGTCTGAAACCTGGTTGAACTAATAGGTCCCTATTTTTGGTACTATAATTATGTCTATCACCTCTTTTAGTAAAAAGATGTACATTTTTTCTTACGTACATGATGTTTTCATAGATATATTGACAAAGTACCGTCAAGATCTTAATAACCTTAAACAGTTCCCTTAGAGAATCGCGCCTGCGGAGATTATATATGGCTCTGATGGCTCTTTTCTGCAGAATAAAAATAGAATCGACGTCTGCAGCCCGTCCTTAAAGTAAAATACCGTAAGACATGATACTATGAAAGTAACTAAAATAGACTAACCTCGCGGTATCTACATCGGTAAATTGACGGATTTTTCTGACAGCATATGCTGCTGAACTTAGCCGTCCCGCCAGAGATGTTAAATGAGAACCCCATTGAAGCCTCGAGGCGAGCGTGATCCCCAGGAAAACAGTTTTATCGACGAATTCTAGTTTCTCTTGATTCAATACTATCTCACAATCACTACTTTTGACATTAGGTAAAGAAAATCGTATACACTTAGTTTTTTTCCCATTTAATACTAAATTATTAGCAGTGAACCAATTATGGACCTGCATTAGGGCGTTATTAACGTCGTCAAAATTTGTAGCACTTCTTTATACCTTAAAATTAAAGAAGTATCGTCAGCAAATAACACCATCTGTGGTTAATTTTTTAATAAATGGAGTAGATCATTAATATACACTAAAAAGAGGAAAGGACCCAATATCGAGCCTTGTGGAACTCCCATTTCTACTTTTAAACTAAGTGAATTGACACCATTTCTTTGAACTTTTATTTGAACTGAAAAGAATTCTTTATACAAAATGTTAACATTGTTCATTGTAAGGTCCTGATTACTCAACTTACAAATTAAACTGTTATTAAAATTATTTAAATTAACAGATGTTATTGGTCTGGATTGTATCTGCAGTTTTTGTATTATGATGTTGGACTCAAAAGTTACGGTTTGACCGCTGTGATCGGAAGGGAGATAATTAACGATGGCTTTATCTAAATAGTCGCAGCAACAAAATACATTATCAATGCATGTAGCTGTAGTTGTAGTTATTCGGGTTGGTTCTACAAACACATTTGACAAATTAAATGATTTAAACAAATTTAATAATCTACTGGTATTTGAATTATTTTCTAAAATATTAATGTTAAAGTCACCACAGATAATTACTGATTTATTGCCAGTTGCAAGTTTTGCCAAAACATCTTCCATTACTGACTCAAATATAGAGTAGTTTTGATAATTTGGGGGTCTGTAAACGCACACTATAATATGCTTATCTAGCTCAACACAAGACAGTTCAATGCTATGTTCAACCGATAGTTCAACTATGTCTTTACGAGTTTTAGATTTAATACATCTTTTAATTAGGATTAGTGAACCACCACGCAGCATTGATTTTCGGGTAAAACAACTGGCCACACTATAATTCTCATAATTAATTAACATTTCAGAATCTTTTAACCAATGCTCAGATATACAAACAATGTCAAACATTGTTTTTTCCAAAAACAATTCAATTTCCAATTGTTTCGAAGAAAAACCTTGAATATTTTGATGAAATAATTTCAAGGATTTCTGCTTAGCCCCTTTTTTACAGATAGCTAGTTTAGTGCTAGAAAATACCTTTTTGTTATTTTGTATAACTACACTGTTAGTGGTACCTTCTGTTGTCTTACAAACTAGTTTAAAATATTTGAGCTAATCACCTTAACATTAGTACTATTTCTAATTGTGGTGCTAAATAAAGACGACTTCGACATACTAATTATGTCTGGGTTAATATTAAAAGCTAATAGCCTAGCTATTTGATGTCTAAAACTAATGGGCAGATACACAGTATCCCTAGTCGATCATAGCTTATCAACAAAAATGTTGGTGTCAAAAAATATAAACTTGTCACTATGGTGACTAACTAGGAAATACATGTAATTATTTAACATGTGAATGTCGTTGTTTTGCCTATTTGACAAGTGCTCAAAGTATGGAAAAGCACACAAAATTACTTTCTTACAATTTAACTTAAATGGTCTTATTACAAAACAAGGTTTTTCTTTTGACATGGTTTAAACCATCGAGCCCGTTTTTGAAATTGGAATCTAACAGAAATTGAAATACAGTTCCTTTTACAAAACCGACAACTTAGTCCGGTCTTATGTCGTCAATTTTGTATTAAGAACTTTACTATAGTCGGCATAAAGTTCGAAATACAAAAACTGACTCGATGGTTAAGGCTCGGGCTAAAGTTAGACCGTATTTTGTAATAAGATGGCAAAAGTTTGGTGACACTATTAGTGATATCTTCTTTTGTAACATTAAAACTATTACCTATAAATACAGTAATAATGGCATTTGAATCAAATTCGTTCCTAGTTATTGAAGACATAATTTTTTTATAGGAAGTCTGAGGCATGCAATAGTTTTGAGAAGAATGACTCAGATTGATGCTAAGTAATTATCCTAACCCTTTTCCAAAACTATCAGAAAACATAATGGAGCTAACTTCTGTCTGAACTACTTGCAATGAACCTTGTTCACTATCTGGTGGATCTTGATTGGGAATAGATGCCTGATCACTTCCTGACTGGGACGGCTCCTCCGTTGCCTTAGGTTGGAGAGCCTCAAGGTTGGATTCAGGCGCCAACTAACTCGATAGGATCAATCTTACTTCCTAACTTACTTCACAATACTATAGGAGGTTCGATACTTAATACTTTATTGCATTCCACATGTAGGTGTAGCGATATCTACATCGCCACATGCGAGTTGCGCGTCATACTGACGTCACGCAAATCCTGCATAGCGCCAGCTTGCAGAGTTATCGCGCGACTAGCATATATACCACTTCCCGACATCAAAGGGGCATTGCCCACCAGACACAACACTCGTCTGGTCAGAGGATCCTCCCTTTTCTATCGGGGTATGAGTGAACTTTACACCCTGTTCCTCGTACCTCTATATAGGTATTCTTAGATGGTAAACTTATAATTAGATCACATGGACCCTGTCGGGCACAGAAAAATAAGTGAGTTAGGAGAGAGGAAGCATTTTTTAATTAAATAATGATATAACATTACTTAGCGAAGTATTATATAAAATAATTATGTAGGTATTTTCTGAGATAAACTAAATTGCTTTAATACAACATATAAACAGGTATCTATTGAGATATGTTATAATAATAAATAAATCAAATAAAATACAAACAGAAACCGCTAGATATTTACGAGGCTTTTCCTGTTGCTTTGAAACTTATTTGAAACTGACATTTACGGTTAATATAGGTGTGTATTCATTGAAAATCAATCAGTTTGTCTGTAAGATCCTAACCAGGTGAAATACTTTTGGCTCAGAGATTCCACATAATCAGCCTATAATTTTGTCACTGCTGGGACTCGGGCAATGTAATAATAATTAATCATTGACTGCTGCGCTGCGTGTCTCGGGTTCGATTCCCGCACGAAACGAATGTTTGTATGACCTACAAGTAATTGTTCCGGGTCTGGCTGTTTGTTTATGTGAGTTTAAATGTTTGTAAACGCACCCACAATACAAGAGAAATTCCTAGTGTCGGGCAAGGTTTAAAAAAAAATAAAACTACGCGGTTTTCAGTCACGTTCAGAATCCGGTTTGGTTTAAGATAAAGGTTGAAGCTGAATAGTGGCTGTTAAGGAAAATTTGTAAATTTTCTAGTTGATAAAGCCAGGACTTCGAGATTGATTTAAACTTCGGCTTTTATTAAATAAAAAGCTTCTGCCCGCGACCTCGTTCGCGTGGAAGTCGTAAGACACATCAATATACTAAAATAACAGCCACATTTTATAAAACTTCTCTGTACTGCGTTTGTAGTTTTGGTCTCAGCAGCCAAAATATGCAGTAAGTCAGGACTGGTGACGCGGGAGCAAGCGACGTACAGTTAGTTGTTCGTGTGAGAAGCAGCTCGTCCTAAGGTCGACACTCGCCGCCTTCAGTAGCAATTTCCCATTGCTTGCGAAATTTTTCGTTTTTAGTGATTAAATGAACGTCTGCGTTCCTGCATTTACATCGCCTAATGGCACAACACTGATACACTGACTGATGCATTCTTACAGATTTTTCCTGACGATCAGCTAAAATAATATGACAGTAGATTGTAAACACACGGGATTTCTCATTACGAGTCACCTAACCAGAGATACCTATTTATTTTTATTACGACTAAAGATAACAGAAGAAGCTTAAACTTTATTTTTTTCTGTAAACGTTATCCGAACTATCATAATAATAGTATAACAAAATGTAAAAAAAAGAAGCACGAAAACTATCAATGTATTCTTGGGAATCGAACTTAGGTTTTCAAAGTAGTCGCCGAACATTTAAACTAATTGCTTTGTTGAAACTTTGAAAGTTGACTAAATAGCCGGTCTTATATTATGTCATAATTGATTGCGTAGATCCGTAAAGCTATAGCGGGATGATAATCATTTAAAAGGTTAAATCTGCAATCTGCAATACTCGTTTTCTATTCAGCCCAGTGAAGTAATGGAATAATTCGACTGTTGTCATACACTGGTATATTGTGTTCTCTCGTCTCAGTCTCATTTCCTACGAAATGTATGGGAAATTTTTCTGCGATTTCTGACTTTACTAGTACTTAAACCTCAGTTGCTTCTATAGAGTTTTTAATCCTTGTAAGATACAGGATCGATTGACATCAAACATAGGTTTTTGTTAAAATTTCCCACTTTCTGTTCGACTGTAAATTTATTCAAAATCTGTGAATGCAGATCAAAATATTTCAAAAGTTAAGGACAGTCTTACAATACCGTTTTCTGGTAGCGACCATGGTAAAGGTACCTGCCCTTATTGCCCCATTTCAAAAACCCTCCCTGTATACATATATCATGGTTGACTGCTTAGCACCATAAAGGTATAGCGCGATGATCATCATTTAAAAAGTCGGTAAATCGGTGACTATCGGCAGTATCCTAACCTTTTGGCGCATGTTTTTACAATTTTCGAACATTATTCAATATTGCTGATCCCCCATAGCAAATAGCGTGATAGTTTATAGCCTAGAGACTGACCAGACTTATAGGGAATATCTATGCAAAATTTGAACTTATTCTATTCTGTAGTATTTGCGAGATGCTGGAGCATACATTCAGATAAACAGAAAACAATTCTAAAATCTTATGTTTTCGGCATAAGAATCGTTCCCAGCACTGCAGGCCTCGGTAACTATAAATAATTATAAAAACAATGTTCAGTTTTGACTTCGCTACAAGTTTATTACATGTATAAAGATTGCTCCTTGAGTTATTTTAAAACGAATAGGTATTATTATTATTGTTTGTGTTATTTTTTGCGTCATGTTTACCGCAAATAAACGCATTTTCTTTCTTTTCTATCTTTCTTTTTAGGTATTTCTGTACAAAATATTGGTAAGGATAAAATATTTAGTGAATTTTGATAGGTACCTACTCGTTTTCGAATAAAACATATTTCAATTCTGAATATTGCCATTACTCTAAATAACAATATTTTCGGAAAATATCCATTCGGTATTGAAATAGGTAAATAAATTCTCCATTCTAAAAATCGTTTGTATCCACCCATACCTACACATCACTGTGTCTATGCCAAATAGAACCAACAGAACAGTTTAAAAATCGCTGAACCATAGACACCTACGTCTAGATAATTGGGCACGTCAGGTGTTCGCCCATTTTGTACTCAACTAAGGAAAAGAAGAAATTTTGTAGTCACTTTTTGATTTGACTGACTTTACGGTTATTGTATAAGTGTCAGATGTTTTTGTTTAATTGAATGGGGTGGTAAGCTATGAGTGGTTTAGGTTTTGTATTTACGTAATGGGAGTCAAATATAAAAGGTTATTGTATCATTTAATTTGATATCAGACCTTCACTGCCGATAATGTAACTATCGTGATTTCTTTTACGATAGATAAATAATAGGTACATTCCCCTTTTGCTGTCTGTTTCGCAACTCAAATCCCTACTTTGGCACATGTTTGGCACCAAAGTTCCTTCAACTATCTTTTTCAATTTATTTTACTACCGAACATTATCACTTTGATAAACAGCTGATGCACACATCTCTCATTTCTGAAAACTTATAAAACTTCGTTCTAAAACGGAGTGCATTATGAGATCGTAAAGAGAAGCGATGACAGGCTTGCATTTAGCTCGTAAACCAACGAATGGGGCTCGGCAGACAGTCAGCATGCACAACTAATAATGTACTACCAACATAATATATGAGAAGTGACGACAGAAGGTACAGAAGGCTCGATCATACAATACGTGGTCTATGCAAAGTGCACATAAGTACGGGCAGTAGGATCAACCCCCGAAAGTCCACTGATTCATAGGACGTGCACGGAAACTTTCCATTCCCCCAACATTTTCGTCATTAAAAGTGAAGTTAAGTAGGTACATGTGCAAGCTTAGCAGTGGGCTGCCGTGAATAAAAATAAAAATTTTGGTCTCACAAGCCTGGCTACTTTGAATGGTGAGATAAAAATAAAATAAATCAAAGTAACGTTATAGCGCCTGAGGGCTACTTACAGTCTCGGACATTTGCAGTCAAAGGCTTAGAGTAATAACTTTATATCATTGTATCATATAGTGAACCTTCTTTACCTATCTGCTCTACGTGATGACATACGTCTACCATATGAGACGAGCATCTGATGGATATGTTGCACTGTAGTAAATAAAACTTGTCTGCCACTTTACTGCCTGAGTAGTTTCTGCCAGTAGTCGGTAAATTACAATCTGTCTGTTGATATGCTAAAATAATATCATTACGCTCGCAGGTACCTACATATATACCTATATGTTTAAGTACTTATTAGCCATTATTCGTTAAAATTCCCAACGATTTTAAATATTTTCGTGAAGATTATTTACATGAAATAATAAATCTTCCTATATACCTACAGGAAGGTTTATTATTGCTTACAAATATACGTGTAATACAGGCAAAGCACATTCAAATCCGTTTCAATGGGCAAACATCAATGATTGAATTAAATCATACAATTGTATTTTAGTAGATATTACATCTAGGTCTGAAAAATAAAACAAATTGTAGAAAAATAACAAAAGCATGCGAAGAGCTGATCTGTAATAGAATCGGAGTGAAAGTCTCGCTTACGGGAACTGTGGCCTGATATCTGCAGCTTGCTGAACGAGACGCTTGGTCGACAAGCATCTTTGGGAAAACGGATCGGCAGTTGGAAAGAAAAACCGTTTGAAAAAACTTCACTACAAAGGTACATGAAAAATGTGTGACTTTTAATAAAACGAAAGAATCATTGTTTTGTCTCTAACTGTACTAAGTACCTAAATCAGCTCAGTCTAAGTAGTCCAAGTCACACATCAGCTATTTTACGGCTTTCAAACTACATAACTTGAATTACAATGAAACATCATTGTGGCTTAGCTCGCTGAGCTGGCTATCCTTTAAAACACAAAGTTACAAAGTAGTATAAACCTTTTCCAACTACCTATGTACTACATAAGTTAGTCCGCGAGGTTCGACTGCAGACTATAAACTTTATATAAGGCCTTCTACAATGTACTGCCCCATAACACATTTATGTACTACGTATATATTTTGTTCAGCCTGTATCACACACATGTCACGTTGACCATATTTCAAGAAATAAATTCTATCTTATTAATACAATACAGACAGTCTTAATTAATACTTATGAACTTGAAAAGTTCATAAGTACATTGAACCCAGGTTTCCGAGATATACACAAGCATCTTGTTCTTAATACTTAACACGTCACGTATGACGTAAGAGTCAGAAAAGGTACAATTTGTATATTAATATAAATAATAATATTAATTTGTATTTTAATATTGTACTTGTCTAGTGTGATTCCTGCCGTGCCTCACAGTCTATCTAAACGATAAGCTTGTCAATTTGAACCAGTCTTGCTATCATTCAGACCTAACTATGTATCTATCTACTTCGGCATAAATATTATGTTGCCGTCATTCGGTTAAATTGTGTTCTTTATCTGAAATCTTATCTGTGTTCTTTATTCACGAAAAAACTTGCTCTGCTCCCCGTTTGAATTAGTTTGTGTAGGCTCGTCGTCGTTTACAACGTGGATATTTGCATCACTACATTGCACGTTCCACTGATGACCTCTAGAGTTGTTGTTCCTGTTATTAGAATGATTGTACGTACCTCGATTCTGTTTAGGCTGTCCCCGACTATAGTTCTGGAATGGACGACCCCGGCGTCTGTAGAAAGTCGTACCACGATGAACGGTAGTCCTACTAAAATTATTAGACGTGGAGGCACCTTGGAACTGGCGGGTGGCTCCAGAAAAACCTCGATTACGCTGACCTTGAAAATAATTATTACCTTTTCTATTAAATATTAAAATATTTTAAGACTGAGACGGCATTGCAATGGTTTCTTATCTTTAGCTGCTTGCACAGCGTCCTTTAAGGTTTCAAGCTTTTGTGCAGCTATTATCGTACTGAGTCGTCTATTGCGTAATCCGTCTGCAAAGCGTTTAATGGTTTGTTTTTCATTTAGAGGCTGTAAAATCTTGAGATTTTCTGTTTTGCCTTCGGCTTGCGCTATAGCTCAGTCAACTCCTTACCGTAATCATTAATTGACCCTTTGATCTTGTCGCAAAGTTTGAAGTTTACTTTGCAAGGCGACGCTATTTTTTTAGGCAAAAGAATCATACGCATATCAGTTAGTAATGCATCAATGGATAGATAATCGGATTTAAGTCTTAACTTCGCTTGTTGAGAGAGACGACTTTTTAAGACAAAGTTTACTAAACTTAATTTACACTGTTCGGTTTTTAAGGTAGAGGTATAGTAATCGATACCATCAATTAATTGACTAGTCGTCGATTGCTCATTACACATAACTGGTAACGAACTCAGGGCTACTTTTAAATTAAACTCCATTTTGGATTCGAGATTCGATGTCGTGCCAAATTGTTCACAGCTACTCTTACCAGCTTCACGTATATGAAACTTATTACAAAATTCTTGTATTTGAGAATACAACTCTGCAATTTTATCACAATGCGATTTAATCAATGACAAACTTTCACCACTAATTTTCTTATTACCTATTTGTTTCGTAATGCTTGAAAGTAAAACAGAATAACTATTATACACAAAATAGTTGCTTCAGTCACCTTTTCTTTCAAACGCTCTGGCGTTCTTCTTTCTATACTCAATTTAATTGAATTTTCTTGAACTTTTCACAATTTTTCATATAAATCATTGAGCTTATGAGCCATAATTTGTCATATTAAAAAAAAGAAATAACTAGCATACTTAATAAGTAATAGAAGGGTTACATACCTTGGGTTACCATAGTTCATCACCTTTTCCGTTCACTTTCACGCACAAAACGCATTTTTAACACTTTACTTTTACGTTATTCTTACTATATTGATATCACACATTCGGTTCAAGCACGAATTAATCTTCTTTAGGAACTGAAGGCCCAAGCCCGGAACTGTTTGAACACGACGCACACCTATTCCCTTCTGCAGTTCCTCTACGACAACGCCGAGATAAGGAATTTCTCAAAGTTTGACGAAGTATTTGGTCATTAATCCACGTATGATGGCAGTTCTTGCAGCATTTGTAAAGGAAATAGGCTGCCAATATCAGCAACAAACCAAAAATGATCATCATCACAATGCTTATTGCAGAAAGATGAAATTGTAGCTGGTCGGTAGTAGCCACATTAGAAGATCCAATGCCATTCTGGTTTATTATAACTTCTTCTCGTTTTGGAGTGTTAGAATTGCACATCGTAAAAGTTTATAAAATTTCTCGAACAAAGTTAAATAACGCAACATACACTTAGAACGAGAGTCTGTACCACACACGAAGTGCGCCCGCATTGCGACCCGACACCCCATCACCAAACATGGCAGGGTCGCCATGTAAGGTCGGGTATTAGAGGAGAATTCAACGCTCTGACTGCTAGTTTTTTTTTCATTTCTTGATTCTCCCTCTTCCCCTGGTTATCTAGCCCCCCACTTTCAGTACATTTGCGCCAACCACAATAGAAATCTACGTTCTTCACACAATCGTCTTCTTCAATGTCCCACTCACCGCACAGACTTCATTCACTCTTCCTTCTTTGTTCAATCTATCTCTCTGTGGAATGCACTCCCCCAGGAAATCAGGATGGCAACCAAACGATTATCCTTTAAAACTAAAGTTCGCGAGCACATTCGTAAGAAGCTAGCGGTATCATCACAGCGGTAATGTTTTCTCATGGTTTGTCCTATTTGTTTTTAACATACTCGTGTATTTATGTACATTTATTTGTGCTTATATTTATATATAATTAGTTATATGTATTTATAGACTAAATAAGTTTATACGTGTCTATATATTATTTAAAATTATTTAACCTAAAATATCATTATAATTTGCACCTGCCACTGTTTGTCTCTGCATCACCCAAAGGTTGACTGGTAGAAAATGCCTATGGCATTAAGTCCGCCTCTGTACATTTGTGTGCTTAAAGTGTTAAATAAATAAATAAACTTAGAACATAGCTTATACACTACAATTTCTCAGAAAAGAATCTATTTGTTTGTTTTATTCAAGACAAAACAGAAAATATATTCCTAACTGATGTCCTATTCTGATCGTATCAAAACGAATCAATCTCAGAGCGAGCGATTCTATAGTTTTCCTATTCTTAAATCAAACAAAATTTTGCGATTTAAATGTATGCAACAGCAGAATGCGTGGAGTAGTATTATGTTGAAACATTTCTAGTTTTATGGTGGGATCAGTCAGCTTGGTTGAGTATTGAGCATCATAAACTGGGGTTGAGTCGAATTTAGTGGCGTCCGTCAGAATGAGTCTATGCAGACTTCGAAAATTTGACATAAATATAAAATACGATTGAATATCTTTGTGAAAACCTAAATTATCGTTCCCCAAATAAATAATATAACTTATTAATACTACACAGGAAAAACAATGATTGTGATGTGGGATTACTTGAACCCTGCGTCATAACCGAAAGCGACTGTCGCGCGGAAGGAGACAGAATTACGCGATCGTTTACCTGAATAATGACGTAATACGGGACTTGATTGATCGCTGGTCCTGCTCCATAGGACAATCTAGAGTCTGGACAAAATAAAACTGGTTGTTAATTTAATTGTATAATTTATTATTTTTATGACATTGATTTTACACTCTGTGATTACTCTAACTCATATTATTACTTGGAAACTTTTAGGAAAATCGTCTATTTTTACAATGTTTTTAAATATGTGAGCACCATAATATATCTATCACATAATTAATTTACCTGATAATGCTTAACTTTTTATTCTTTTTACCTTTTGTGGTAAAGTAATTTTGTTCTAGGTGCATCGTCTTCACAAATAATTATATAATTAATGTATACAAAATATTGTGAAACGTTTCAAAAGAGTAACGGTGGAGTTTCTTGCCCATTCTTCTTCATACGAAACTACCTTTTGGAAGGGTTGACTAGGATCAATTTCATTTTCAGGTAAATTTTGTACGTTCAAAAGAGACTTTTATGTGCGTATTTGAAATAAATGCACGGTACTTTGCGCGATTATGCCCTAATCGTATAGAAAAACGCAAGATGGCGTATCTACTCGCGTGACAATCGCTTTCGGTTAGGACACGGACATAGAAAAATTTTTACAAGACCGAAAATATTTAAAAAAAAACTCTTCAGAATTCATTATCATAATAGCAATAGGTACTAAATCAAATAATGAATGGTGTTAAAAAACAGGAAAATAATGATTAACATCAGTTGAATGCCGCTGAAATGTTTTCATAAAAATGAAATCGGGCAATTTTGTTGGTAATTTATAACGAAGATAATAATCTAATTAGAAAACTTTTTAACAAGTTCCGTGAATAATTTAGGTTGTTTTATTCACAATTATTTTGAGGAAGCCAAGTTACTTACTAACGATAACGTGAAATCTTCGGGAAAACTATTAAAAGAAGAAAATCAACAAGCTTGTTCGTAAATTATTGGACCATGGTGAGTATTTTAATGTACAAAAATACAAAATTAAAATTGTTTCATTTTCCAAGCCAATGTAAATGAGTGTGGAAGCTCTTAGGCTTGTTTCTATTATAGTGGATTCAGAGCCTTGATCAACGAGGTCACCTTAGCTCTATTTTTCAGTCTTTTTAAGAAAATAATAAACTTTTTTAACCTAGGTATTGTGGTACCAGTTTTATGATACCACGTTTAATTAGCTTAGTTTCTTATTGTTTTCTGTATTTTATTAATAATATTGACATTAATTTTCGATATTTTTGGTGTATCTATGTAAACAATGTGTTTCTTCAAATTGTTGCTAGGTAAAATCTTATGCCAGAGTGTTATAAAGTTTCGTTATTGAGGCCACGGTTGGGTAGCAAATTGTATTATGACTGGCTGACAATCGAATATTGTTACTGGCTGGTTATTGTTGCTAGCAATCGATTAAAAAGTAGATTGTCAAATCTTGAAATGTTCTGATAATCTACAGTATACAAGCTGTAGAATAAAAAAAAAAGACAGTTTATTTATAGTCTGAAGCCTAAAAACTACCATCCAATATAGAGTTTTAATTTATAATCCTCAAGAAGTCTCGAGCATCAAAACGTCCTCATGCCTCAAAAGTCCTTCCACAGACGTAGGAGGGCCATCTAGCCGCGTGGCATGAAACGTCGCAGCCAATCACTCCCGAATGGGGAGATCTTCGATGATGGGGTGCACCTCCCGGTGCCGTAGGAGGCCGGGACACTTCTTAATGCCGAGCGTGAGACGCTGCCTCTGACATCAGGGTATAGCACTCGCGTGGTGCAAGACACCAACGCGGCGCTCCTCTTAGCGTGAATTGTTACAAAGCGCTACTTTGAAACCTCCTATTTACAAATACTCCTAAAGTCTTTTCTTCTTCTGGACAGGGATGATGACAACACGAGGCTCCTCCTGATCCTATTCGGCTTAAGACACCGCAGCCCCCTCCTCATCCAGCTCAACTACTGCCTGTCGATCCGATCGAGCCTGTTGATCCTGTTGCTGACTCCAAGCGTCCCCTAGCCGCACGAAATAGAAGGCGACCTGAAGCTCCTAGACCTTCACACTTTTTTACCCTATGTGTTATCTATTATTCCCTATTTAATACATATGACTGACTCGTACATACAATTAGTCCTCCAGCTAGTCGTACCGTTACAGTATGAATGCTAGTGCCAGTCAAGTAATGATGCAAGCCTTCACTATTAGTACTACAATGAACACTCCATAGATATGCAAACACAAGAACCTTATAGGAGTCACGAAAAACATGTCAGCTTCCATATTGCTGGTACCTAGCTTTCATTTGTTTTCCTTTACGCAAAAAAACACAAGAAAAATCCTGCATCCTAATTGCGTAACACACTTGCAATCACAATCTGAATCATTTCGAAGGATATCGCTAATCCATTGCTTCATATGTTTGAAAAATTTGTCTGCTCTACAACGTAAATAACGCAATGAATATTGTTGAACTGTCAAAATGAAAGCCATTGCTACTGATAGTGTGTTCCACAGTCACCCCGCTGTTCGTGCTGTGCGCACCGTAAACCCGTCATAAACAATACTCCCGTCTACATGAGTTGTGTTCGCCATTTTTGTCACGTCAGCGACGCAGGCATAATCCCTCGGTCACGGCAGCCGGACCGCCCCATCACGCTCCGTCACGCCGCAGGCACGCTCGCGGCACAACAACCATTCATCTTATTTGCATTCGGTGCGTATTGCCGAATAATATCAATGCTATTATTGAAAAAGAGGAATGAGACGTGAACTGATTGTGATGTATTGTGACCCGTGACTGGGGAACGTATTGAAAACGTGTCTGTTGTTAACGCGTGATTTCATATTAATATAAATTTGAGTTTTTTGTTTCTTGTAGAGAAAATGACATTACGACACGTACTGCTGAAAAATTTTCTATATCGTGTTAAAGCATAATGTGGAGTATCTTCGAAATTATATGGCATGGAACATATCTGTGCATGGAACACATTCCTACCCACTTTCATAACTATGCATAGTTTATAGCAGTGTAAATAAATAAACAAACATACGCCAAAACTATTCTTAGAGTCGTGTAAAATAACTGCTCGGAAATGAACCCAGGCCGTAGTACAGAACCAATTGATCAGCCGCTGCCCCTTCTATACAAACACTATGATAACAACACGTCACCGTCCTGCCCTTGTCCCATGTGACTTACGGTCGACGCAACACGTATTTTTCTTCCACTTTCACTCGTCAGTCGTCACTTTATCATTCACTACTTTTTCTTTCAGACCATCCCTCACACAACCCATCCATCTTTTCTGTGGTCTTCTTATCCCTCTCCATCGACCTTTATTCATATTCAACACTCTTTTAATTACATGAGTTTCATCTCTCCTCATCACATGCCCTTATAAAGACAACGATTCCCTTTCAATTGTAACTGGCACCTCCTGCAAACTTCAACCAACACATGCTAACAACACATGAATCTCACCTGTCTACACCACATCTATAGTCCAACAACTCCCAACACAACACACTACAATTCCCATAGTATCCTATGTCATTACGAGCCAGTCAGACAATCGATCAGGAGACAATGCGTTGCACCGTCGTGTGACTTCACTAACTCGCCGGCCATGGGACACTAACCACATATTGTCTTCAGATACGACACTCCGGCACATCGACACTGTGTCAGATACTGCGACACTGTGTTAGACACTTGCTGTTACGATTTGAGACAGGGGAGTGTGTAGGGGGCAGTGGTAGCGACTAGGTGTTAGGATGTGATACATTTTGTGGAAGGTATGAAAATAATAATATGATTACTAACACTTATAAAATGACATAATGTTAAGAGAAGAAGTGTACGTTAGCACTTCTTCTCTTAACATTATGTCATTTTATCAAAACCAATCCATAGATTGCATTCATATGGAACCGCAGCGTGGTGCTTGGTGAAGAAAAGAGTCCTAGGCCACAGGGGCTAGGCCATATCTATTGTTACTCTTTACAGTCAATCTAAAGTAAAATAAAAAAAATAGTAAGGAATTCCATAATAATTCATCATTTAAGATACCTACCGACACAGGACAATTATTTCTAACAAACAAAACTCACCTAATAGTTAACCTAATTACATTTATCTAACCTAACTTAGACCTGTCAGTGAGACCATATTAAGTAGTAAAAGTGTACAATACCGGTAATTATGCCGGGTGAGTGGGCCGGGCCGTGCCGGTGGCAGCGCTTGGCGGTGACTGCGCCTGACAGTTGCCTGATCAGAACCGAGTCTCTATTGTTAGATGTTGCATACATTGTGAATGGCACTTGGTCTTGGAGATTTTTCTTTGGGTTGCTTTTTCTGAAAATATGATGGCTTGCCGGAAAGAAATATAAGCACCTAATTGAACTTTGGTTGAAATCAATACAAACATTTATTGTTACATTATTATTAGTCATGAATTAATAGAATAGAATACTCTTTATTATGTACACCATCAAACTTAAGAGTCTCCTCTACTTTAATCTGAGAGAAGAAAAACTGGTCATCCGGCCATGCTCTGTGAAGATTCAGTTGAGATCGCATACACGAGGGGCGTTCGATGTATTCTCGGTATCGGCCAGCATGAACAAAAACGTAAATTCAATTAAATTTATTTTTATTTTTAAATGTAATCCCCCCTACCTCAATGCATTTATTACATCTCGAAATTAACTTTTCAATACCCTGTTAAAAATAAATTTCCTCTATCTCTGAAAATGCGCATTTATTGCCGCCTTGAGCTCATCATCGTTGGAAAATCGTTTCCCACGAAGTTCTTTTGTCATTATGGAACAAATAATCATTTGAGGCAAGGTCCGAGCTATAGGGTGGGTGGTTAATTTCTTTGAAACCACAATCTCGCACAGCAGCCTTGGAAACACGCGCAGTGTGGACCGGGGCGTTGTCGTGAAGAAGCAATACACCGGTGATCAGTTAACCCCGTTTTTTTTCTTTAATTGCTTCCCGTAAATTTCGCAAAGTGGATGCGTAGGATGCTGCGTTTATGGTTTCACCTTTTTTTGTGTACTCAATCAGCAAATTCCTTTCTAGTCCCAAAACACTGTGGCCATGATTTTTCAGGCAGACGGGACGACGTTGAATTTCTTAGGGGTCGCAGAACCATTCTTGTGCCACCGCATGGACTCCTGTTTACTTTCAGGGCTATAATGATGTATCCACGTTTCATCTCCAGTAACATTCGATCGAAAATACTTGATGGAACTTCATTCACCACAGAGCTCCAAAAACTCTCTACAGCACTCGATTTGTATTTATTCTTGAGGCGCCGTGAGCATTTGCGGCACCCATCTTGCACTGACTTTTGTAAGGTAAAGAAGGTCATGAAGAATAGTGTGCACGGTACCAATGGAGAGGTGGGTCATCTCTGCTATCATTTTCATCATCAGTCGGGCATCCTCCAGAATAAGCTCCCTAACTTTTTTCACGTTTTCTTCCGTAGAAGCAGTAACTGGGCCGGCCGAGCGAGTGTGGTCTTCAATACTCTCTCTGCCCCTTTTAAATCCACCTGACCGCTTTTGAACCGTAGATAACGAAGGTGCAGAATCTTGGAAAACAGCCACTTTCTCTTCGTGAATGGTGTTGTGCCTTTTTCTTTGTTTGGTAAGGAATTTAATAACAGCACGGAGCTTGATTTTCCTCAACACTGCTTGTCACGTTAGCCATTCCAGTTGTCGTTGACTAAGAATAACTAGCAAACTAATGATCACAACTATATGAAACTTTACCTTTATACCCATAAATAATGTCATTAGTTAATTAGTCAAATTACCCAAATCAATACTAAATCACCCTCATACCGAGAATACATTGAACGCCCCTCGTAAAACCGACAATAGACTTATAATAAACAAGAAAAGAAAGGCAGTCTTTCAATAAAATACAGAACGCAACATAACAAAAAACTAGAAAATCTCTTCAAACCAAATTGCGCGCCGAAGTGGTATCGGAAAAGAAAATCCTCCTAACTGCACGCCCTTAGAAAATACTTCATGCTCGCAAAATGTAGGAGCCATTGAAATGTTTGTAAAGACGGATTTAGGACAGGGTGTTAGATGTAGCACGACAAGTTAGATGTAGTGCGACAAGTTAGATGTAGTGCGACAAGTTAGATGTAGCGCGACAAGTTAGATGTAGTGCGACTAGTTAGATGTAGTGCGACAAGTTAGATGTAGCGCGACAAGTTAGATGTAGCGCGACAAGTTAGATGTAGCGCGACAAGTTAGATGTAGTGCGACAAGTTAGATGTAGCGCGACAAGTTAGATGTAATGCGACAAGTTAGATGTAGTGCGACAAGTTAGATGTAGTGAGACAAGTTAGATGTAGTGCGACAAGTTAGATGTAGTGCGACAAGTTAGATGTAGTGCGACAAGTTAGATGTAGTGAGACAAGTTAGATGTAGTGCGACAAGTTAGATGTAGTGCGACAAGTTAGATGTAGTGCGACAAGTTAGATGTAGTGCGACAAGTTAGATGTAGTGCGACAAGTTAGATGTAGTGCGACAAGTTAGATGTAGCGCGACAAGTTAGATGTAGTGCGAATCTGTACACGGGTAATCTATGGGTTAATTACACCAAAAGGTCGCTAGATGTCCTGCGCATCCAGTATAATAATGCCTTCAGGATGTTGTTGAGACTTCCTCGCTTCTGCAGTGCCTCGGGGATGTTTGCGCAGGCTCGTACTGACGGATTTCACGCGATCATTCGTAAAAAAAAGTGCCTCGCTACTCAGGAGAGTGAGAGACAGTCGCAACAGCATCCTGAGAACTGTAGCGGAGAGCGATAGCTCTCCAATCGTAATTTCTCTTGTGCAGAGGTCAATTGGTACTAACACTAGATAATAAGCTATTTAATATGTTACTAACACTCTATGGATCTTTTTGTGTCCGAAATAAAAATGAATTATTATTATTATTATTATATTTATTGTGAAGTGTTTGGAATTTAGATGATGAACCATTTTACAACATTTTAGCTGTTTAGCATCACATCTGCCTTGAGTTGATGCACATACGTGACTTCTACGTTTTGTTATACTAACTGTCAGTAGGCACTTTATATATCTCACAGTAAAATATTTTGACATGAACTTTCAATAGGCCTTATGAGGCATTTTCTCATCTCATAGTGTTAAGGAAGTAAAGAAAAGTTTGAAAAATTGTTTTTTCGATGTATAACCATTTTTTTATTTATTTTTTTCTCTTAATATTATTGTATTTTTTGAGCATGAGATAATTCATTTTCGTATCTCTTACGTCGCTGTTTTCGCGTATTTGTTAATGTTACTCCCATTAATCGTTAGTGGAAGCTTGTAATTGGCCATCGTTTACACATTGTACTAGATGTTAAAATGTATTAGCTGTAAGTTTTCCTAAAATTAATAAAATTTTAATAAAATCACAATAGGCCGTATATATATATATACCTTTCTCTCATTCAAGATCAGTTAAGTTAGATTGGGCGTGTCTATTTTTCCCTGAAAGCTTTATTAATGGTTTTGTCGTAACATATAGAGCAAACGTTTATAATAGGACATCAAACAATAGTTCAAACCGTGCTCGCACCTGGCGCGGCGACCAAATGCTGTAAAATACTCCGATGAATAGCTCACCTGCTACAGCGCTTACTGCCGAGAGGAATGGTCTGGGTCATAACCTGTCGCGGAATAAGGAAATTATTTTCTACACAGATACTCAGGTTACTTGGCTTCATTATGCAATACTCTGCTTGCTTACGTATATATTGCATAGCACATGTGTGAGTACTATGTACCCACTATAAAGCTTACTGGGTTCGTCTTTCATTGACTTGAATGTGCCCTGGCGGCTGAGAGTATGTCATGCTCACTCAAATGTGTTTGAGCTGAATGGTGATGATCAATACGTCATGTTCGTGAAAGGGCGCCGTCAGTAGGCACTGGTCATTTCTTAGCTGCCACGGCTTATTTTAATTCCATAATAAAATTGTTTTTATCTTTTTATTACGGACGCTTCACGTGCACGTCTTTCTACATCGTTCTCACATGTATAATTACAACATGAATGATGTAACCACTTTATTGTAACAATATTTTGATTTAAAAGAGTGTCCATGGAGTTTCTTGCCCGTTCTTCTCCATAGGTACCTACTACGCTTTGGAATGGGCAACTAGCTTCATCTTTCTGACTGACCGACCCCTTGACAATCCAAAAGTGCCTGTAACTGGTTTATTTGAAATAAATGCTTTGAGTTTGAGTTATAATGGTCGCCAAACCATTATTTGATTTTCATTTTAAGCTTGTTTTGATTATTTTGTACTTAATCTGATATCCACGTTATTTATTGAATTAATACTTGTATTTCCGGTTAAGTCTATATTAAGTTTTTTTTTTAAGTATTTGAAATATTGAGGTTTCCGGTTGAATTTATACATAATTATAAAGTTTCTGTTCATATACTTCCTTTTGATTTATTTAAAACGTTGTGCGTTTCCGGTTGACTTTATTTTATTAAGTTTCTATGGTGGTATTAAGCATTTATCTTCACACATCCGCTTGAATTGTTTAAAATAATATTCTTTTTTAGGGTTAATATTATTAAGAATGTATCTTAGCTTAAATGATTTACAATGTAATTTCCTGTACCTAATTAATTATTTTAACATATCCGCTTGATTTATATACATTATTTTTGGCGGTAATTTTGTGTATAAAAACTCTTGTAATGCCAATGAAAGGACATTCTTTGATATATTAGTCTATGATTTTTGTGCGCTGCTCGTGGAACGTGCTCTTTGTACACTCTTAAATAGTTATCTGCCATTTCCTATTACTGTGTATTTGTGTGATATATTGGTGCAAACCAATATGTGTGACTCCGGCAACAACGGTGATGATACGCCGACATATACATACGTGCCATTGCCTTTCTCGCGTCAGCAAGAGATGTGTCTACCTCACGTCTCCATTTTTTAAAAATAAATAATGGATTGTGGGTTCGAAATTGAGGTGATTGACCTATAGCACAAAGTTGTAAATTAATATAAACCTAATAAGAACAACATTTAGAAATCCCTTTGACCTGTATCTTCTCTTTCGCTGTTGTCTTACACCAAGCTGTCAGCGGCACGAAGCCAGCATCTGGCCACAAAAGAAAACGGTATAATACAAAAAACTGAAGCTTTTTATAAAAAGTATGACTGAATTCTTACGCAAATATTTAAAGTATGTTTTAAAAACTCAAGTTTACCAATCTTCCAAATAAAAAACAAAATATTGCTAAATAGGTATGATCATAATCAACAACATCAAATATGTCATGCACTCCATAATTAATTACATCAATATGTGGTTTACTCTTGCAACTAATTACTCGTTATGATAATATTGCCATAATTACCACAAAATAACAAATTAACAAGACTGGCTATCAAATGCCCTGATAATAATTTTAGCACATTGTTTGGTAAATACCTACTAAAGCTTTTAAATTATTTATAGTTTATCCTTAAAATAGCTGCAGGTGCCGTGCAGTATATAAAATCTAGTGTAATGGGCATTCCCACTTAATTGCCTTTAAAAATGTAAGCTATCAGCCAATCAACGGGCGACCAAAATAATTGCATTCTGCACTCCGTAGGTGCCCATAAATTTTGTCGAACCATTCGTTTTTAAGGAGCTCCTTCATTGCCGCGAGTTTTTGCAGAAAAGTGGAAAACTCGCTTTGCTATGCAAAAGGCGTTTGATTGTCTGGTAATAATCCGCTATTGTTATTCAAATGTGTGAACGATATAATTGCTTACAGATATTATTTGTTTCGTAAAGAGTTGGTTGATACAATATAATTATTACGTTTTGATACGAAGCCATTATTATTAACTTTTGATGCCATAGGGATCTTTTGTGACCTCTCCAAGGCATTTGACTGCGTTGATCACGAAACCTTGCTCTTAAAACTTGAGCATTACGGACTAGGTAAAGTCGCGCTTAGTTTAGTACAAATTTATTTAAATGATAGACAACAACAAAGTCCAAATAAATGGTGTCAATTCACTTCATTTAAAAGTAAAAATGGATGTTCCACAAGGATCGACATTAGGTCCCTTTCTCTTTTTAGTATAATATATTAATGATGATTAAAGACTCATCCTTCATGGGGTATTGTTTAAAATTTTACAATAAAATACCTCCCCACATACTCCAACTGAATGAAAGGAAATTTAAATCTTGTATAAAACGCACACTATACAGCCCAGCATATTATAAGTTGGGGGATTATATCGCTGACAAAAATGCTTGGCTCAGGGCTGGTCCTGCTCCACAAGGGCGCGTAAACTAATTAATTAGCATTCGAAAATAGTGTTGGAGCTGATGAAGATTGTACAATCTATCTTTGCATTGTATAAATTCAATCTTTTAGTATTGTATAACTGCATAGCACATGTGTGAGCACTATGTACCCACTATAAAGCTTACTGGGTTCGTCTTTCATTGACTTGAATGTGCCCTGGCGGCTGAGAGTATGTCATGCTCATTCAAATGTGTCGCTGGTGGTGGGGTGTGTATTGGATCATTGAGTTCCCTTCAAAATGGTTGAGCTGAATGGTGCTGATCCATACGTCATGTTCTTGAACGGGCGCCGTCAGTGGGCACTGGCCATTTCTTAGCTGCCACGGCTTATTTTAATTCCAATAATGTTTTTATTTATTTATTTATTAAAACTTTATGCACAAGTTAAAAATAACACTGTACAAAGGCGGACTTAATGCCTGAGGCATTTTCTACCAGTCAACCTTAGGGTGATGCAGAGATAAACCGTGGCAGGTGCAACATACGGGATAGATAGCTCGGAAATGACTATAAAATACAAAAATAAATACTAATATACATAGATACATACATATAAACAAAATAAACCTTGGTCAGGAGAAATAACGATCGGTAGAGGAGAAAACGAATCCAGCAACTCAGCGCTGGGATATTTCAGCCAACTTCTGACGGATATGTTCACGTGCCTTCACTTTAATAGATAACCGACTGGTTGCTGTCCTGATTTTCAGAGGGAGTGCATTCCAAAGAAAAACCGCCTGGACAAAGCAAGAAGAATGAATGAAACCAGAACGGTGAGAAGGACATCGTAGAAGACGATTGTTGGTGGAACGAAGATTTTTACTATGGGCAGTGCATAAATATTGAATTTGGGAAGTCAGGTAAGAAGTTTTATCTTTTTATTACGGATGCTTTTAACGTGCACGTCTTTCTACATCGTTATCACATGTATAATTTCAACATGAATGATGTTACCACTTTTTGTAACAATATTTTGATTTAATAGAGTGTCCATATAGTTTCTTGTCCGTTCTTCTCCATAGGTACCTACTACGCTTTGGAATGGGCAACTAGCTTCATCTTTCTGACTGACCGACCCCTTGACAATTCATAGGTGCCTGTAAATGGTTTATTTGAAATAAATGCTTTGAGTTGAGTTTGAAGCATACTCGTAGCTCGGTAAAATATATTTTGAACACCATTTCGCTATAATCGTTGTAAGGATTCAGTTCAATTCATATATTCACTAACCATTTACATTGCGTTCGAATATAATCTAGCATGAAACATAAGTAGACGTACAATGTAAGTAGTATATTATGTAAAAATATCACACAGACATTGGCTTTTTGTGTATGTAACAATTTTTGTTTTCATTGAGTCTACATACTGTTCCTATTCTTAAGGAACTATCTGTAGACTCAATGAACAAAATTAAACTTTTACTGAAAATTGGGCAAGCCCAGCAAGATTCAACTGTATATTACCAAAAATTGCCTACTTCGTTATTCTCAGGCAATTTCCCACACGTTACAGTATAGAATCACAACAGCTGAAAAGAGGTGAAATCCATAAATATGGCCGAATTGTCGACGGTAATGCGCGCCTCTTCCCCTCGCTACGAAATAGCTGACTGTAATCTTACGAATAGGTAGTTTTGTTTGAGGTACCGCATACCGGGACCCCTTCGTATGAATACCGTTTAACCTTTCAAAGCATTCCTCACCGGGCAGTTTTCTCTTTGCGCATGGATGTGTCAGGAAAATGTGAGAGGTGAATTAGATTTGATCGGCGAGCGATATCAACATACTCGTACACTAGGAACAAACACAAATTTGTTGTTCCTACTACCAGGCTCAAGAAAATAGGTGGCTCGTTTAAATGCTAATGTATACGTTTTGTAATAAACTTCCTAGCCACATTCAAGCACTAAGCCTTAATAAATTCAAATCTTTTATAAAAAGGAAACTATGCCAGAATGCCTATTATACTGTCAAAGACTATATTTAGGACAAAAAGGCTTGGGATTGAGTTGCTCCAATAAAGCACAGGCAATGTTAATTTATTTTATTTCGCTAACTATTTTTACTTTTAATCTTGTATAAGTATCTATACTTATTTACATATACAATGACACTAATATTTACTGTATAAAGTATTATATTATTTTAAATTATTGTGAATGTGAGGACTATGTGTGTTTTTGTTCCAGTTTTAATCATGTTCTGGCAGTTTGAGTAGCTGATGCGGCCTACCCAAATGTCCTTTCTTTGGTATTGTTCGTCGAATCGTTGAGCTCCTTAAGTTCTGAGTTGAGCTGCACGGTTACTGACAAATGCGTGCACTGACTGGACAGGTCCACTCAATCTGTGTGGTTCTTTCCTCAAAAGACCATTTCGGACACAAATCTTCATGGTCCTCAAAGATTATTATAATATTATTCTAATTATTGTGAATGTGAGAACTATGTCAGTCATTGGTTTTTTTTTATTTATTTTTGTATTTTTCTCAGCGTAAACATGATCTGGCAGTTTGAGTAATTTATGCGGCCTACTCAAATGTCCTTTCTTTGGTATTGTTCGTCGAATCGTTGAGCTCCTTGAGTTGAGCTGCACGATTACTGACAATTGCGTGCACTGACTGGACAGGTCCACTCAATCTGTGTGATTCTTTCCTCAAAAGTCCATTGCAGACACCGATCTACATAGCCTTCACATGATCTGACCAAGATATTGTCTGGACTTTAAAAGAGACTGTGACCTCTGAGTTTGTTTCGGCCTTTCTTCTCAGAGTAGTCAGATAGGAAACGCCGACCTCATCTAGTTTAAAAAAAAATATGATTGACGTGTAAAAGTGTTTGTTCAAACCTACTTACAGAAATAAAATCATTTATCATTACAGAGAAAAACTAATAAAATTGCAATAGTTTGCTATTTTTGTCACGAACATCCAATAGTGGATGGTTATGGATCTTGGTGCCTACAATAATTCCTTAATAATTTCTGTCAACTCAAAAACATCAACTTAAAAATAATTGGTTCCCTCTAACAGGAACAGTTGGTTCTTCTTCTTTTCGTGTCGATGGTACTCATCCTCGTTGTTTTTTTTTTTATTTTTTATACAGTAGGTGGCCACGTTGATTGCGGCATCAGTGGCATTCCTTAGGTCATCCGAGGTGCAGGTGAACGGGCACTTGGGGCACTCCAGCAAGTGGGGCATGGTCTGATCAAAAGCACCTTGGTAACCTTTCAAAACAATAGAACGGTCTTCAGAATCCTGCACAGTCTTCACACCCATTGTATACAAAATCCATTACTTTCAGCGCTTTAACAAAACGATCAGATACAAAAGAAT
This sequence comes from Brachylomia viminalis, assembly GCA_937001585.2. Taxonomy (NCBI): domain Eukaryota; kingdom Metazoa; phylum Arthropoda; class Insecta; order Lepidoptera; family Noctuidae; genus Brachylomia; species Brachylomia viminalis. The sequence continues at coordinate 26,168,840 of OW443304.2, forward strand.
TGCTTCAATAAATACAGGGTTAATACTGAAGTGAAAGGAAAACAGTAAAATGGCGGTTATTTATCGTGAAAAATCATGTACCGTTTGGTAAATATCGGAGTACAATGGAGTTCAAAATATTCAGAACTGACAATGTTTATGTTCCACGCCTTTGTTGCGAAATTTTTTAGATTTCGCTTGAAAAGGGCTCTTGATGTGTAGGATCGGAATATTGTGGGTTATTTTTAGAAGATCTAGTTGAGCTAGCATTGTTTCGTTTGTGAAGAAAAAAAATCACCTAGTCCCTACATTTTGACGAGTTCTGCAAACATAAATGTAGGGAACAGCTGATCTTTTTTCGCGATTTCATATTTGGTCCCATAGTAAAAGTTGTTCATAATGATGAGTACAATGACTCCTTGAGTTTGATGGTGTTTTACCAATAACCCTGTATTTTAAGAATTAAAAAGGTAGCTTTGTACCTACTAATTACAAAAAAAAACGACAAGCCTTGGTCTAGTGCTCTATGGGTTCCGTACCGCGGTTTTATGGAATAGATCATAGGGCATTATCTAACCTACTTTGTAGAGTCCTCTTCTTGTCTGTGGTCTCGTTATTTCCTGGTGACTATAGCCACGCGCGTGGTCTGGAGTCACGCGAAAGCATAAAAATAGAAAAATCTGTGAAAATCAAAGCAAATCCGAATCGTGCACTTTTACGGGAAGTTTATTGTCGCTTAAACCGTTTTTGATGAAATTAATTTTGTTATAAAGATAAAACAGAAAATACCACACCCTAGAGCTAAGCGCACAGTACAGTCGCAGCGGGCCGTAGCGCATCGTATTAATATAGGTACAAACAAGTGCGGTGCGGGCCGCCTGTAGTGTGCGATAGTTCATACAATATGTAAATTTAGGAGGCATTTTGCAATGTGTGTGTGCTAGCCTTTAAGCAAGTAATCTGTGAAGGGATGTTGGTGGTTGTATGGAAAAGCTCGATATCCCCGCAGATTAGGTTGCGGGCGAAGTGCTAGTAAAACTTTTTACCTATTTTTATTTTGTTACCCAACCAGACACAGAAATCATCTCCCATATAAATGACAACCGTATTCCTTTATGTAGAAGTTAATGGTGTATAAATCACACGAGTGAGTGATGGCGTACCTCGCGAGGCGTGAAGGTGATCGTTTGGACTACGACGTTGCTGATTAATGCTTTCATGGTCTGGCGAGCAGACGGCACACCAGTTGAATAAAGGAAAGAAATGTGGAAATGAGCCAACTCTTTGCACCACGGATATTTTGCACCGACAAGGTGGCAGCCCTCGTTGAACTTATGCCGCTCTGTACCTTTGCACCGACAAGGTGGCAGCGCTCGTTGAACTTATGCCGTTCTGTACCTTTGCATCGACAAGGTGGCAGACCTCGTTGAACTTATGCCGCTCTGTACCTTTGCACCGACAAGGTGGCAGCCCTCGTTGAACTTATGCCGCTCTGTACCTTTGCACCGACAAGGTGGCAGACCTCGTTGAATTTATGCCGCTCTATACCTTTGCACCGACAAGGTAGCAGCCCTCGTTGAACTTATGCCGCTCTGTACCTTTGCACCGACAAGGTGGTAGACCTCGTTGAACTTATGCCGCTCTGTACCTTTGCACCGACAAGGTGGCAGCCCTCGTTGAACTTATGCCGCTCTGTACCTTTGCACCGACAAGGTGGCAGCCCTCGTTGAACTTATGCCGCTCTGTACCTTTGCACCGACAAGGTGGCAGCCCTCGTTGAACTTATGCCGCTCTGTACCTTTGCACCGACAAGGTAGCAGCCCTCGTTGAACTTATGCCGCTCTGTACCTTTGCACCGACAAGGTGGCAGACCTCGTTGAATTTATGCCGCTCTGTACCTTTGCACCGACAAGGTAGCAGCCCTCGTTGAACTTATGCCGCTCTGTACCTTTGCACCGACAAGGTGGTAGACCTCGTTGAATTTATGCCGCTCTGTACCTTTGCACCGACAAGGTAGCAGCCCTCGTTGAACTTATGCCGCTCTGTACCTTTGCACCGACAAGGTGGTAGACCTCGTTGAATTTATGCCGCTCTGTACCTTTGCACCGACAAGGTGGCAGTCCTCGTTGAACTTTTGCCGCTCTGTACCTTTGCACCGACAAGGTGGCAGACCTCGTTAAACTTATGCTGCTCTGCGCCTTTGCACCGACAAGGTGGCAGACCTCATTGAACTTATGCCGCTCTGTAGCTTTGCACCGACAAGGTGGCAGGCCTCGTTGAATTTATGCCGCTCTGTACCTTTGCACCGACAAGGTGGCAGACCTCGTTGAATGTATGCCGCTCTGTACCTTTGCACCGACAAGGTGGCAGCCCTCGTTGAACTTATGCCGCTCTGTACCTTTGCACCGACAAGGTGGCAGACCTCGTTAAACTTATGCTGCTCTGTGCCTTTGCACCGACAAGGTGGCAGACCTCATTGAACTTATGCCGCTCTGTACCTTTGCACCGACAAGGTGGCAGACCTCGTTGAATTTATGCCGCTCTGTACCTTTGCACCGACAAGGTGGCAGACCTCGTTGAATGTATGCCGCTCTGTACCTTTGCACCGACAAGGTGGCAGCCCTCGTTGAACTTATGCCGCTCTGTACCTTTGCACCGACAAGGTGGCAGACCTCGTTAAACTTATGCTGCTCTGTGCCTTTGCACCGACAAGGTGGCAGACCTCATTGAACTTATGCCGCTCTGTACCTTTGCACCGACAAGGTGGCAGACCTCGTTGAATTTATGCCGCTTTGTACCTTTGCACCGACAAGGTGGCAGACCTCGTTGAACTTATGCTGCTCTGTGTACCTTTGCACCGACAAGGTAGCAGCCCTCGTTGAACTTATGCCGCTCTGTACCTTTGCACCGACACGGTGGCAGACTTCGTTGAATTTATGCCACTCTGTACCTTTGCACCGACAAGGTGGCAGCCCTCGTTGAACTTATGCCGCTCTGTACCTTTACACCGACAAGGTGGCAGCCCTCGTTGAACTTATGCCGCTCTGTACCTTTGCACCGACAAGGTGGCAGCCCTCGTTGAACTTATGCCACTCTGTACCTTTGCACCGACAAGGTGGCAGCCCTCGTTGAACTTATGCCGCTCTGTACCTTTGCACCGACAAGGTGGCAGCCCTCGTTGAACTTATGCCGCTCTGTACCTTTGCACCGACAAGGTGGCAGACCTCGTTGAACTTATGCCGCTCTGTACCTTTGCACCGACAAGGTGGCAGCCGTCGTTGAAATTATGCCGCTCTGTGCCTTTGCACCGACAAGGTGGCAGACCTCGTTGAATGTATGCCGCTCTGTACCTTTGCACCGACAAGGTGGCAGCCCTCGTTGAACTTATGCCGCTCTGTACCTTTGCATCGACAAGGTGGCAGACCTCGTTGAACTTATGCCGCTCTGTACCTTTGCATCGACAAGGTGGCAGCCCTCGTTGAACTTATGCCGCTCTGTACCTTTGCACCGACAAGGTGGCAGACCTCGTTGAATTTATGCCGCTCTATACCTTTGCACCGACAAGGTAGCAGCCCTCGTTGAACTTATGCCGCTCTGTACCTTTGCACCGACAAGGTGGTAGACCTCGTTGAACTTATGCCGCTCTGTACCTTTGCACCGACAAGGTGGCAGCCCTCGTTGAACTCATGCCGCTGAAGTGTATGTATGCTCCCTTATAGTGTATAACGTAGTATGTACGCTCCTTTAGAATATAAGTGTATTTTTAAGCTAAGTAAGCAGTTTACTTCAGTGCGCATTGAATAGTATGTTACCTG